>CM048744.1:354981658-356212283 GCA_026315105.1 Locusta migratoria
ACAATACACTCTCCCACAAGAGAAACTCGTCACTCAAAGTCCACAATTGAGAGAGAGAGAGAGAGAGAGAGAGAGAGAAGCTGTTGGGAGTAGTGGTTACAAGAAACAACATACTGTTCAAGGACAAGATGGGTGAGAGCTGAGGACTGCTGAATTTGGAATTGAAGGAGAGAGTGACGGAAAGAAAGATTACATCCAGAGATGGGAACTTTCAAAGTGAGGTTCTTTGGGGATTGTTCCAAATGACTAACAGGACTGGGGCAAAAGAATGTGGGACTGCAGTTTAGCTATGGTGAATGCATGTTTGCGGGAAGACTGTAGGTACTGTGGTATAGGGTTGGGATACATGTTGAATAATTGGTGGGGAAAAAAATATATATAAAAGGGGGGGGGGGTGAGTGGGTCCTGCTGTTTAAGGAGAGTCAGAATGGAAAGAAAATTTAAATTTAATCTGTATATATAAAAATGAATGTTTGTCTGTATGTCCTCTATGTGTTCATAAACCATTCATTCGAATGCAATGAAACTTTGGTGAACTGTTCACCGTACGCCCACGAAGGTTCCTGACCGAAAAACAAGAGAGCAAGATACATAGCTCAGGAGATATGACGTCATAAGTAATGAGAGGCCACAGCAAGAGAATACCCAAATTTATGTGTCAATTATTGGAAAATGGGAGTAGTTAGGGACCTGCACCAAAGTTTGCATGTAAACTCGGATGTTTATGAAGCATTTTGTAACTGACCTACCCCACACCACACCACATAATGAAACGAAAAGAAGTCTACCGCTCACAACAGTTTCGCTGGGGATGCCTTAAATATGTCGCATCAGGCATGACCTTGTATCAAATAAAGTTAGCATTACAGATTTTCATGTTACTATTTATTTTTGAGTGCAAGTCTCCCTTAATTCTCTTGCATCCAAAATTAAGCAGTCTGTTTTCCTAATATCTTATTTATATAAAAGCAAAAGGACCCTCACACACTCACTGACTAAACATGAAATCTCAAAAACTATGAAGCTGCAATTTGGCAAGAATGTAGTTTATAGGTAGAAGAAAATGAGCTAAGAAAGTATTTTATGATAGACACATGGCGGAACATACTTCTCCTACAGACTCACAAAATCTACAGTTTCATTCTGAGCTTCAGGAAATTTGTACACTTGACCTTGAAAACAAGAGGAAGGCCACCTTGTACCTTAAGTTTCATACGGTGCATGGGGAGGGACTTTGCAACATAAAAAACGGATCCCTAAATAGCTTGGCCACGCCATAACTTGAGAATGGCTCAACCAATTTCTCATGTCCTTTTTTTGTTGTTTTCGTTATTCTCAGAACAAGGGTTGTATGAAATAAAACTGGAAAATTTGAGAACAACAAAGTGTGTTTTTCAATTTGACCCTGCATTTCTATTGCATAGAAATCTATAGGTTTGTTCAGATATTGATGAAATTTTGCACACTCTACATTAAAAACAAGAGGAATGTCACTGTCTGTATAAAATTTCGTTCAGTGCATGGTGGAGGGTACTTAACTTACGGAATTTTCAAAATCTTCATGAATTTTTGCACACATGACCTTTAAACCAAGATCACTGGGTAAATAAATGTTTGTATGGTACATCTCAGAGGGTACCTTGCAGATAACTTTGTCTAGGGAGCAAAAAGTGTAAACGAACAGAGAGATGGGAGAGAAAGAGGTGGTTGCAGGGGGGGGGGGGGGGGGAAGGAGATGTGGACTACGAGAGTGTAGGATAAATACACACCCGGGCAATGCCGGGTTTACAGCTAGTTAAATGTAGATGAAGATTTGGACGTAAAATTCTTGAAAAAAGTTTCCAAAAATGTTTTGAAAATCTTCTTAAAAGTTTTTACACACGATTTTTTGCAAAAATATAATAACTGAGTGCCTTGAAAAAGGAGATGATAACCTAAAGTGATCGTCTTGGGCCAAAAAAGGGTCTTTGGTGACAAAGGATTGTCAGGATCTAAAGAGATAGATTGGCTGGTCAGTGCTTACCTTAGATCTGTACTGCCTATAGCCACACAAATTAAAATGGAGACGAAATTATGGGACAATCTTTTGTAACTGTGTTCCTTCATCAGGTAGGAGGTGAGAAAAGAAAGAGGGAAACAGGGAATAGAAGGGGAAGGTTATTCATGACCTTGCCCATCTGTTCTGTCACCTCTTTCTCCCCCCCCCCCCCCCCTCCCCGTCTCCTACCTTACAAAGGAATACAGTTACGAAAAATTGTTCTGTACTTTTGTCTTCATTTTCATTTATATGACTATCAGCGGTACAGGAATAAAATAAGTACTGGCCAGACAATCTATATCTTTCGAAGAATATTTTGGCATCTCTGTGGAGAATTTCCATCAGCTGAAGCAAGCACCTCACATTCTCACATATGTTAGCGAACAGTAAGGAAAGTGATGCACCCCCAGAATGGCCGCCAGAGTGTATAAACAGGATTGTGGATACTGAGCTGAACCTGGGAAGATAAGAAGCAGATTTCACCCATAATTTCAGTACTGTGAGAAGTCACAGTAGTTCTAGAAGTGGTGAAATATTGTAGAAAACAAGATGATGAGCTAGGGGAAGCAGGAAATGGAAGTCCCTTGGACCTTCAAAACCAGTATAAAGAACGTCCTAAAGCATTAGTTGGCAGTTACAGGTAGCAGTCTCATCAGTCGAAGTCTTGGCAGGCAGTACCAGTCAACACAGACTTCAGAGTGTGCACCAACAGACAAGGCACTCAGTCCTCTGCAGCCAGTAATGGGTAGCAGCCACTACTAATGGGCAGAAAACACTTTGACTATGAGAGGACAGTGTTACTCCAGTGGCGAAAGCAAAAACAGTTCGTTTGTCTCTGTCTCAGATAGCCTTCAAGTAGAATCTCATTATTAACAAGTCATTTTGCAGTCCTTGTCTCCTAAAAGCTAGGACAGTAGTTCCTGAGTTGCAAATCTTTTAAAAAGTGAGTAAATGAGAATCTGGTTGAGTCTACTGAATAGGAGTAGTTAATATCCACACATGTTTTGGGTGATTATTACAATAAATTAGTTTAAGGAAAATCTTACTTTATCCAAAGTTCATGTCTACCAACCCCTCTCTTACCCCTTGTGTTACTGAAATTATCATCAATTGTACTTACACCACCTACTCCCACCAAGGAGATATTTTCCCTCTGATCTCTAATACAAAGGTTGAGTAAGGGAAACACAAGGCCTCATTGTCATTAACATCCTGATTGCAAGAGGCTGGCTGGCCCAGTCAACTCTATATTGATATCTGGGATGCGATGGTGTCTTTTTCAAAATAAAGAAATAATGATCATTCTATGTTATTTGAAATAAAATATCCACTGTAAAATTGTCAACATACCACTGAGTTTGTTAAAAATACAAATTAAGTCTTTCAACAATTCTACATTAAGTGGAAAATTCATAATATAGTTGGGGTGTAATTTGATCCTGAATAACAGTTTTTTTTTTGGGGGGGGGGGGGGGGGGGGGGCTTGGTAGAGGGATTAGGGTCTTGAGTAAATTGATTCTGAGAATCATTTGCTAACTGTGAAACATAATATTTTATAATCAATGTCTGATAACTGGTTGTCATTATTGCAACATTTTACTAGACAGTTGAATAGTAATTGATACCAAGGAGTGAATAGTGCTGGAAATGGGGCTATTGCAAACTGCTGTCTTGCTGTTGCATGGCAGTCACTCTGGAATGTAACTGCATTTGAAAATTTTATTGAAAGCAGTGAGGCTGTAATCATTATGAGTCTTACTTAAAAGGACAACCAAAATATGCATTTATAATCGTTGTTGTTTGACAATTTCACATTACTAACTATGCTGAACAAAACCGAATGACATTGAAATTGAATTAGTTGAACATAGTCATTATGTGCACTTATTGCTGCTAGCATCTTATGGCCTACGTACAATTACCTATTATGAGAAGCTGAGGATCTTATAAACACATGATGATCTGTATTTCATGGGAAACAAAAGAACAAACCAGACATGTAAAGTGGTCTTGGTACAACTGTATCACATATCTAACAAAACTAATGATGTCAGGATTTCATGTAGGCCTACCTCTCTGTGGTATCACCTCTTTGTTTTCACAGCTCTATAAATGACTATTGTTTTCAGTCACATATCTTCCATACCAGCAGCAAAATTTTGCAAGCTACAGTTGAAAACCCACAAACAGCTCTGCTAGTGTCAGGAATTATTTGCTTAGTGTAAATTTCAATCAGTTCTCCCTTATTTTCACTGAATTCTTTGCCTCGTGATCTAAGTTATAGTCCTATAATGAAGGAGTTCATTATGTCAATTGGTGTTTGTCTCCACTTATTACTTGGCCACAATGAAAGAATTTCTACATGACGGACTTTTGAGTTGGCAGAATACAGAATCGCTGGACAGCCAGGCTACCTTCAAGTGCAAATTGAAATTGGTGAGGTTATTGTAGGGTAAGCAATTTTTTTTTTTTTTCTGTTTTGGATGCAGAATGAGGTACAGAATTGTTTACAAATTATTGATCATTACAATGTTTAGAGTATTGATGCAGCTAAGATACAATCCTGTCTCTGAGAAACTCATCTTACCTTTGCATACATACACAGTGCAAAAGTTGGCTTTGTCATTGAACTACCATAGACAGATTTGCTTTGTGTATAGGTGTATTTTAAAATAATCTTAAATGTTTTAGATTTTTTTTATTGTCTTGCATCTTACCCTCTTGAATGTCTTACCAGTTTTTCAAATTTGCTTGGGACAGTATTTTATTACCATAACTTGTAATCATCAGGAGGTAACTGAAATGTTAGCTCAGTTTTACTGTATATTATCTTTAACTTAAGTAGTTCCTTGAAAATTATCATAACACTCTTTATAAATAGCTGTAATTGATTTCTGCAGCTAAAATATTAATTCCGTTGTTGATACATTTTTTCAGACATTCTTTGCAAGACATAGACTTGACCATCAAATCAAGCTTGTTGAGAAAAATGTAAGTATGAGCCAAAC
Source organism: Locusta migratoria (assembly GCA_026315105.1). Classification (NCBI taxonomy): domain Eukaryota; kingdom Metazoa; phylum Arthropoda; class Insecta; order Orthoptera; family Acrididae; genus Locusta; species Locusta migratoria. Next base: position 354,986,705 of record CM048744.1, read on the forward strand.
ATTAGTTGTTTCTAGCTTATTGAGAATCCAGATATCGTTTTTTAGAATTTATCTTAATTTGATATAAGTATTATCCAAGTAAAAGTACTATTAATGACATACTTTACTAGATGCCACATATACTATGAGATCAAAAGTATTTGGCCACTTGTCTGAAAATAACTTAAAAGTTTGTGGTGCCCCCATCAGTAATGCTGGAATTCAATATGGTGTTGGACCACCCTTGCCTTGATGACTGCTTCCACTCTCACAGGCATATGTTCAATCAGGTGCTCGAAGGTTTCTTGGAGAATGGCAGGGGTGATCTATAGTATTCAAGTTAGGATTTTGTGTAGGACAGTTCACTACATGGATGTTATTGTTATGCAACCAGTTCACCACGGGCGATGCTTTATGAATATGTACTCAATCATGTTGAGAGCTGCATTCGCCATCCCTGAATTGCTCTTCAACATTGGGAAACAAGAAGGCTCTTAAAACATCAATGTAGGCTTGGGCTGTGATAGTGACAAGCAAAACAATAAGGGGTGCAAACCCCCTCCATGAAAAACACAACCACACCATAACACCACCGCCTCCAAATTTTACTGTTGCCTCTACAAACGCTGGCATATGACGGTCACCGGACATTCGCCACTCACTCCCTGATATCGGATCACCACATTGGAAACTGTGATTCGTCATTCCACACAATATTTTTCCACTATTCCATTTTTTATGCTCCTTTCACCAAGCGAGACGTGATGTGTGGCTTATAGGCAGCCGCTCGACCATGAAATCTGTTTTCTCACTTTCTGCCTGTCATAGTACTTGCATTTGATCCTGATGCAGTTTGGAATTCTTGTATGACGGTCTGGATAGATGCCTGCCTATTACACTGTACTACCCTCTTCAACTGTTGGTGGTCTGTCAGTCAACAGATGAGGTTGGCCTTGTATACTTTCATGCTATATGTGTCCCTTCACATTTCCACTTCAATAGTGGACCGAGGGACGTTTAGGAGTATGGAAATCTGGTGTACAGACTTCAGACACAACTGACACCTATCATATGTCTTACCAGGGTGAAGATAAATTAAAACTGATGTGTATTTTATTATTAGTTGGGGGAAAATTATTCAAAGTACTTTATAGTATTCAGACCATGTCGCCTAAATTACAGATTTAAAATTAATTTCTCATGTTTGTGTTCAACCTAATGCTGGTAAGACTTTACATTTGAAACTGTTCGTAATGTACCTAGTAAAGAAAGTTGTCTCCAGTTCATCAATGTCTTTCAGCAAAGAAAAATGTCAATGTGGAAAAATAATGAAGACCTGAAAAGTAGAAATTCTTTAACAATCATGCAGCTCAGCATCTTCTTGTTGAGAAATGAAGACTCTACCATGACATACAGTATTCCTTGAAACATTATCTGTAGTTCAAAAAGCTCGAAAACGTAGTCCCTCGGTTGACTGAGTGGGCAAAGTCTGCATGTGCATAATACTTGTTCTTTGGCAAAAGGATTGATTACTGTTTATCTTTGAATAAATTATTAATAGCTGCAGGCTCATCGCACTCACACACAAGAAAAAAAAGCAGTCTGATGCACTAAGCTTCTGCATTCACAAAATGTTCATAAATATGATGAAATTGAATAAATAACTTTTCAGAAAAGACTTATTACCTTTTAGATAAGATCTATTTACAATTCTGTTAACGATACATTCCAATTCCAACTACTCATAATACATTATTTTCAAGGAATAATATAGTTTCAAAGAGTAACCTACGACTATCTCTCTCTCTCACCGTCAGTATATCTAAGAACACACAGAAATAAAAATTACATTAAAATTGAATAAGTAAATTTGTGACATATTACACCCAATCACCTGACCATGTTCACTGTCCATGAATATGGAGTACCTGGCAGTAGTTGGCAGCAGAATGCACCTAATATGGAAAACATATGTTTTGGGGATGTCCGGATACTTTGATTACATAATGTATAATTATGTGGTGAACAAAATGTCATTTTCTGCACATGTAGAATGTCGGCTGTTGTCTTGCTCTTTATTGGTCAAGTTCAGTAGGGAAAAGTTGAAACAATTCTGTAGAGCTCCACAAAGACAGTTGTTAATCATTGAAGTACAGAAACAAGTTTGTTTCTACAGTTGTATTTATTAAAAAATAGCAGTATTTTTACAAATATATAAAAAGTGAGGAGCATTCCTCAGAAACTTGCGTACTCATACTGACTTTAGTTTTTGAGAAATTTCCTAATCACTTCAGAGAATATTCTCTGTCTCATGGTGCCACTCTCATTTGTGATTTTACTATGCAGTACTTTATGAAGTTTCTCTTTCTGCAACACAACTCATCCAAATTTCCATACTTTATGCAGCAAGTTCCCAGATTTTTTTAACTTTTTATTTCTTTGGAGCTCTGGTGACTCACTAGTATGACTGTCTTATCCTATTCCTTTAGTTTTGATATTATTCTTCATAGTAGAATCACCACTAATAAAAGTAATATTTTCAGTTGCCCTATGTACAATAGTGTAAGAGATCCTCCTATGACAAAAATAACCTGTTATCTCATAAGCAGTCCAATTCAGTTGCCTTTGCGGCAGCCCAAGTCAGACTGGCAGTGCAACAGCATGCCACAGCTGCTTATATACGCTCGGTTATCACTGCTTATCACCAGAAGTCAGCTTTCTGTAAAATCCTGTCATGTTCCTCGTAAAACTAAAGAGTGTGGCAAATGGTGATCTCTATATTGCTGGCAACCATATTGCTCTCCAAAGATCTTCTTTGAAAAGCAGTGCTGCCTTCATTAACACTGTTGCTCACAGAGATGCCCGGAGGGGTCTCACACAGAGAGCATCTCAGGGTGCTCCTGAGAGCTACAACACCAAGAATCACTTCTTGGCATTTGGCAAGATTAATGTGTAATGTTTTCAAGGTCACACATTGTTTATGATAATGCAGTGCACAATCTATAATGTACAAAAGTTGGATGAGAGCAAGGTCATACCACTCCAACAGAATGACCTCTGGTTTGCACTGTAGTGCTGAAAACAACTTTCAGAATGCCTGCCAGTTGTTAAATGACATGCAGAAGAGGACACATTACATTACAAAATTGGCTATTCAAATTGCAACACCAGAAAGAATAGCAAATGAGAAAAATTTCATTCTGTGTGTATAGTATAGTAAGAATAATACATAATTGTATTGCTTGTTTCTTGGTATACAGACTGCTCACATAGATCGCCACCTCTTCTATAGTCAAGCCAAAATACGATGATCCCTGGGGCTTGCACCAATCGGCTTTGAGTGTTGGCTGTGGCAGCAGACCATTGGAGCAAGTCAAATGTGAACATTTCTCTGCGCATGCACGCATCTGGCTGTGCTGTGCATTCTTTCCAGTTCTGTCAGACAACAGTGACCATTAGCTGTACTCTCCAGCAGCGAACTGACTTATTTGGCAACATGTTTTCTGCTAGCAGGGTGGTCTTCCAGCCCAGTAGGCGGAGCCTAGGGTCATCGTGTTTGGCCCAACTGTAGCAGTGATACTACCTTGGCTGGGCATCAAGGCGCTTGTGCTAGGATGACACACAGGTGTCATTCCATGTTGTTTCAGCTCTGTCTCAGAGTTCCTCAGTCTGTTTCCTGACTGAAGGTACAAGACAGGTCTTTACAATCCTATGTGGTTGAGTGAATAAGATGTTTGCAATTTTGGTCACTAGTCGTGGTGCTGCTGAGATCCAGCATGGAGTTCAATATGGACTTCCTAAATGCATCAGTTCTATGTTTCCTCGCTGTTTTAGGATACAACCAACATAAACAGCAATATTGCAGAAATATGAACTACAGTCTTCATAAGCTATGATACTTTAGCATTCTGTTTCTGACACATGCAGATTGACATTTCTTTTCTGTACCTGAGGCATAACACAATCTGTACACAAACATTCACATTCAAATGTGACTTCTGAATGAGAAGCCTACTGGATAACCTTTTTCTATTTACATTACGTAGATGGCATTAGTCTTATAGTCTGTATGTGGTTGTGCTGCATTGCTGAACATTTGCATATCCAGGCATACCGAACATCTCATGGTTTGTAATTCAGTGTATGCTTTCTTCATGGCATTGCAGTTTTAATGGCTGACAGGGTAATACTACGTTCACATTTCCCATTATATTCCCATATTCTTGGTTACAAGGTTTTTCATACTTAAAAAAGGCATGTGCATGACTATCAGAAATAAGTAGTTGTTATAGTTAATGAAGAGGATAAATATTCAACTGTAAATCCTGAATTGATGTAACTAACATACACTTAATTAACAAATGCCTTGGGATAGTCACCTAATATAGTAGAACTCGTTTCTACACATTTCAAGGGACTTAATGAAAATGGTGTAAAATGCGGGAAATGTGTTTACTGGATAACCCTTGTATTTTAGTATTTTATTTGTGATAGATGTACAAATAGGCATCATAATACTCACAAGGAAATTTGTTTATTATGTAATGAAAGTTATCTGAATTTTGTACTATTTTAAGCACCAGATGGAACTGTAACAGATAACTTTATAAAGCAAAAATTTTTGATGTCATTTCATTCATCATAATTGACTTTGTCAGCAAACATTTAATTGGCATTCATTATTTACGTACAACTATATTCGAGAATTTAATCGCATTCTCAAGTGCAAATATATACATAAGTATTTTGTGACATTAGCACAGTGTTGCCATCTCACACTATAATTGCATTTCTGAGGTTATAATATAGGCCTACCGCACCCCTTCAATGTGCAGAAAAACGTACAGTACACAAGCAAACCATCAGTCTCATCGTTTATAAAACTTTACAAATATAGTTAGATACATGTTATGGCCCAGCGGGCCATTCAGATCGCGCGCACCCGTATTGTGCTCTGGGGCTGGCGCTGGCCCGGCTGAGAGAGTTCCCGGTCTAGCCATGGGAGGGCATGGTCGTCTAAGACAGCTGACAAGAGCTGCATGCCATCTGCTGGCGGCGCACTGTCAAATGGCAGGAGTGATGGCCGGGTCATTCTACGAGTGAATGCAAAATGAGTTAGATTGTGTTTACACCAAGCAGTGTTTATGGTAGCGTGGTCTTCCTGCCCCAGTCATGGCAGAGCAACTTAGCACGTTGCTGACGAATCTTCAGTCATTACTGGAAATTTTGGCTTAACAGAATGCTTCCCTCACAGCATCTATTGACACCTTGACTAGGGCTGTGACACAACAGGTCGGGTTGCGGTCTTCTGTGCCCGTTCCTCCGTTTCCTCCCTTTGACGACAATGCCGAGGATTGGTCCGACTATGAACAGCGTTTACACCAACACTTTGTAGCCTTCCAGGAGTGTGATGAAGGTAAGCAAAATGTTATTTCCTTTCGTGGCTCTCGCCTTGTCTTTTTTGATTGCTGGGCGTTTTGGCGCCGCTTCAGACGCAGGCATCCCTGTCCTTTTCGGATATCTGTTCTCTCTTTGCGGCATATTTTTGCCGCCACTCTCACGCGACGTAAACCCGCATATCATTCTACCGTTCACGGAAACAGCAGGGTCAGTCGTACCGCTTTTGGGCCACGTAACTGCAGAGGCTGGCCCGTTGTTGTCTGTTTCGGTACATGCCGCATGGTGATTCGTATGCGGACTCCTCTATGGTTCGCAATGTTTTGATTTGATTTGCTCCCGACCTAGACGTTTGCAAGCATGCTCTTCAATCGGACGATCCCTCATTAGCAGAGGTTTTTGCGTATTGCATGCACAGTTGAAGTTTCTGAGGCTGTGGGGAGTCAACTTTTCACTTGAGGGGAGGTATCCTCAGTTGCCGATTCAGCCCAGTTATCCGTGACGAAGGTTTCTTCAGTGGCTGTTGCTACGTCCCCCTCTCCTCCCTCCCTCGCGGCGCTCGCCTGTTTCGTATGGGTGGGGGGAAAGGCGATGCCTGTCGCCTGCTTCAGAGAGCGAGCCGATTTCATGTCTTTCGTGCGGGGCGTCCCATTCTCGGGAATCATGCCCGGACAGACGGGCAACGTGTAATCATTGTGGAAAGTCGGACACATCACCCGAATGTGTCACTCCTCTGCTTGGGGCCGCAAAAGGACCTCTCACCCTCGCAATTTCGGCGCGTCGCCCATGGATATTAATAAGGTTTTTCCTGTCGGCGTACAGCCGCCAAAATTATTTATAGACCTCCGCATTATGCTGAAAACTGTCACGTTTCAAGTGGACACTGGCGTGATGACATCGCTTCTAAGTTCTGCTACTCATCAAGCATTAGGCTCCCCCACTTTATGTCCGGCACCTCGTATGTTGGTTGGCTACGGCGGCCACCCAATTACACTATTCGGGTTGTTTGTCACTGAAGCTACATATCAGAATGTTAGACGCGTGGTACCGTTTGTGGTAATAAACACCGACGGCTATGAATATCTACGTCCTCGACGCTTCCCATGCTTTTGGCTTAACTATTACCGATTCTGTCTGCTTGGTTTCCGATCAAATTCTGTACGAGAGTCTCACGCAGCTCCACGCGGATTTCTCGTCCTTGTTTGCGCTGGTTCTTGGGTGTGATAAGAAATTTCGGGCCACTATTACACTTAAAAATATGACTCGCCCCGTCTTCTGTCAGGCTCAGTCCCTCCCAATCGCCCTCCTCGGTGCTGTTAAATCCAAACTAGATTACCTGACGGCGGAGGGTGTTTTGCGTCCTGTCACAGCAAGCGAGTGGGCCTCACCTTTAGTTGTCATACGCAAGCCCTCTGGGGCCCTGCGTTTATGTGGTGACTTTAAGAAAACTGTAGAGTGTCACTCCATCATTGATTCTGTTTCCATGCCTTGCCCAGCGGAATTGATAGAGCGGCTGTCGTGGCCAGTATTTTTCGAAGATAGATCTCGCAGAGGCTTATCTCCAGTTGACTTTAGATGATGCCTCCAAGCAGGCGCTGGTAATTTCTACGCCTTTTGGCCTATATCAATATCAGAAATTGCCATTCAGGGTGGCCAGTGCCCCCGCAATCTTTCAGCGTTTTTTTTTTGGAGCAGTTGCTAGCACCGGTTCCCTGTTGCGTGAACTACATGGATGATATTGTGGTGACGGGGTCCACAGCTGCTGACCATATTGCCAACCTCCGCTCCTTATTTTCCATTCTGGAGGAGGCTGGCCTCCGCTGTAATTTCCAGAACTCTTCTTTCTTCCAACCGTCTATCGAGTGCTTGGGCTATGAGATATTCAGGTCGGGGGTGCGTCCCATGGCTGAGCGTTGAGGCTCCAAGCCTCGCTGCATACACCCCGGGGATCGCAATAGTCGTGGCAGCAGACGCCTTCCAGCACAGTGTGGGTGCGGTGCTGGCACATCGGTTCCCCAATGGGTTGGAACTTGTACGGAGGCACGCGCCGGTATTTCCAGATGGACAAGGAGGACCTAGCCATCGTTTTTGCTCTAAAAAATTTTACATTTATCTTTATGGGTTAAAGTTCACCCTATACACGGACCACTGCCCATTAGTGTCTTTGTTCACCCATTGGTGGCTCTTCCGGACAAGGTGGCCCATCGTCTCCAACACTGGGCCTTGTACCTCTCTCGTTTTCATTACGAGATACAGTACCGCTCGACGGATCATCAAGCCAATGCAGACTCCCTATCGCACCTCCCGGTAGGTCCTGACCCAGTCTTTGATGCCGAGGAGCTTTTGTGTTTTGCAGTAGACAAGTCGGCAGTAGACGTAGTCGCTGGTTTCCCTATCAGTAGTTTACGGATCGTGGAGGCTACGGCCGCTGACCCTGTTCTCCGGGTCGTCCTTCACCGGGTGCAGCAAGGCTGGTTGGAGCGTCCTCCGGGTCGGGCATCAGACCCCCTCCACAATTATTATTCAATTCGTCACCGCCTTAGCACCTACAAGGGCGTTTTACATCTGTCCACGGATTCTCGCCGGATTCTCGATCTTCTACATCCGGACCACTGGGTGTCTCCCGCACAAAGATGCTTGCCCATCGACATGTATATTGGCCAGGCATAAATTGGGACATAACTCGCCTCGTAGTAGGATGCTCTTCTTGTGTGTTCCAACAAGCATCTCCTCGCTCATCTCTCTCTCCGTGGCCCACTCCATCCACACCTTGGGAAGTCTCCATGTCGATTTTGCAGGGCTCTTCTTAGATAGCTATTGGATTTGCGTCGTTGACGCATACTCCAACTTCCCGTTTGTTGTTCGGCTGGCCTGCAAGTTACCACACGTTCCCTGTTAAGTATATTTTCTATTGAAGCTCTCCCGGCTGCATTGGTGACAGATAACGGGCCACAGTTCACTTCACAACACTTTCACGATTTTTATTCTACCTATGGGATCCATCGTGTCCTGGCCCCACCTTTCCACTCACAGTCAAATGGGGGGGGGGGGGGGGTGGAGAGGTTTGTCCGCACTTTCGAGACGCAAATGCAGAAGTAGGTGGTGCATCTTTCCATGGAGGAAGCCCTCCTTAGATTCCTGTCATCGGTCCACTCTGGCCGGTCAGCAGAGCTCCTTCGCGGCCACCCTCATAGGACGCTGTTGTCCCTCTTGCATCTGGGCTCTCCTGCACCCCTTTGTCATCCTCCTTTGCATTTTGCCCCAGGTTTGGCTGTCTGGCCCATAGGCTACTGCCACCATCCTCGTTGGGTCCCAGCCGTGGTTGTTCGGGGGCGTGGCCGTCATCTCTCCTACTGGTATCCTCACCCGCCACCACGATCAGCTCCGGTTCCGCCATCCTTCTCCCACGGCTACGATCCCTTCTCGCTTTTCCAGGTCATGACCCCTTCTGTTGGGAGCGCTATCAGGGGACAGTTCTCTACCAACTTTATTTCTGCAGACATTGGCTGGTCGGCGAGGTGGTTTCCCGCCACCGACGGGTTCCAGGGCCCACTTCCCTGCCGCAGTCCCAGCGGTCCGCTCCAAGGAGTGGACAGCTCTGGTTGCCAGCAGTGGGGGCGCCTTGCGGCCAGCCGACGGGGGGCCCAGAGTTGCCGATGGATGTACCACAGGAAGGGAGAATAGAGAACCCACCAACATCGACAGTGCTGGGAGCGGCAAGACATTGCTCGCGAGGGCGAACCCCTCGTCGCGCAAAGGGGTTTTGTCCGTACGAGGGGGTTCCAGCTAGGGAGTGGATGGAGCCACCAGACAATCGGATGGTGGTGGAAGAGTCCCAGACTTCTTCAGCGCTGTTCTGGATTCCGGCCCCTCACCCCAAGGGGGGAGGGATGTTATGGCCTTGCGGGCCATTCAGATCGCGCGCGCCCGTATTGTGCTCTGTGGCTGGCGCTGGCCCGGCCGAGTTAGGTCCCGGCCTAGCCACGGGAGGGCACGGTCATCTAAGACAGCTGACATGAGCTGCGCGCCATCTGCTGGCGGCACGCTGTCAAACGGCTGGAGTGACGGCCGGGTCATTCTACGAGTGAAAGCTGAACGAGCTAGATTGTGTTTACACCAAACAGTGTTTTCATCAATACATATTTGCATTTCACAATAAATAAATTATCGAAATGTGCCTTGCAAAGCAAGAGAAACTACCAGTTGCTTAAGGCATAAACAAAACTAGGCCTTTATACACATTCTGATTTATCGACTGACCAATGAACCAACCAGATTCATAGCAGCCTTCACACATTCCAACCAACTGCATGCAGCGATTGCAGCGCCTCCTTGTTCTGTGGTGTCCATTTGTCAAACTGCTTTCGTTTCTGCGTATTTCCTGTGCATACAGACAATTGCAGGCAGCTAGTTGGTCGTATAGCGCTACACACACACACACACACACACACACACACACACACACACACACAATTTGTTGGGTGGAGTGGTGGGGGGTTGGATGTTGGCTAGCCAGGCACGACCAACCACCTGACAATCGAATTTTGTCGGGAATTGCCTCCACGTCTCCAACTTATCAGACCACTGATGAATTAGTCCCAAGAAATCGGTGCGATGGCTGATGGGATTCCATCAGTCTCTGTGTTGTGAGTGAACTACTGGCATGTACTGCAAACAATGAAATGCAAAATACACATTTGAATAATCACAAAGTGTCAGGAAACTTGACTGCATAACATTTATAGTCACTACACTTGAAGGCGAAAGCCATGCCATCATTAATGTCAATTATGTCATTTTTTTTCTTCATGAACATGGTTTCAAAAACGTAAAACATGAGAAAAGTATAAATATGTTCACACAAAAATGGGAGCGAATTAACAATGTAAACATAGAAAATTTGGCGGGACTGACAAAAAAATGGCGTAAATGGTGGGAAAACGTAAAATCCTGGAACGTAAAAATGGGGTTTTATGTATATTGTGGGGCCAGACTATAGTGAAAAGCTGTGGACAAGATTCTAGAAGTCCCTGGTTCCCCTCTGGATGCTGCTGACACCAAATCGTTTGCAGAGTGGCTGCCAGTTCTGGTTTGTTCATGCGTGCAGGATCCATGGCAGCAAACCTGCACTCCGTGACATCCCAGATGTGCTTGATGGAATTAAAACTGTGTCACTCAGGTGCCAGTTTCAGTATTTGTGCCTCCTCTGCATTTACCTGGAACAGTTCCAGGGTGGTGTAGGAGCAATGTCATGGTGTGTTATTACTTGAAACACCGCTGAACTGTTAGGTTGTTGGAAGGCCAGATATGGTTGGAGATGGTCCTCAAGCAGCTGAAAGTTACCATTCAGATTTCCTTCTAGAACAACTAGAGGGTACATGCGCTACCAGGAAAGTTTCATGCCAGATCACCATAAGAGGAACACCTTCACTTAATACCAAATTTCTTGCCAGGTCGGATTCGTTTATTCATGTGGTCCACACCACACAATGTGCTTTCCATTGGCATGGTGCAGTTCCTTATCACATGTGGCCTTTGTTCCACTGTCCATCCCTGGTTATTGCCATCAAATGTGAGCCTTTATGCCCACTGATATTGTGTTAACAGTGGCATTCTTGTGCCACTTTCCACACCCCATGCAGTCCACGTACTGGGAGATGTATCATATTTCCGCAGATAAGACGAGGTACAAATTTTCATCAAAATTTTGTAGATTAAGCACATATTTGGCCTATAAGACAATCCGCAAGTTACTGTATTTAGCCGAATGCAAGCCACACTTTTTTTCCAGTTTTCAGGATCTAAAATACAATTACGGTGTAGATTCGGAGGCAAAGCTTCAGGAAGTTCCGCTAGGAGCTGCCATATGTAGGTTTTGTACATGAGTATTTCAAGCGTCAACTTTGCGTCACAATATTTCATGATGTAATTGGCATATTGTGATCCAATCAACACCAATGTTTATGTGATTTGGTGAAGGAATAATATAGGGTGTCCATTAAAAGTTTGTGTTAAAAAACACATAGGCTTTTGTTTTAGAATGTTTCAAAATCTGTACATTCATGAGCCCCAGCGTCATATTGATACTATGAAAGTCGTTTTACAATAGCTGTTTTTGTTCTAGAGATATTTTGGGTGAGCAAGAAAGCTGGGACACCCTGAATAGGACATATATCAGGTACACTTAAACTTTGAAGCCCTTTTTTTTTGGAATTTTCTGGATAGTGTGCTTTAAAACTTTGCACACCCTCAATGTAAATTACTAACATGTGACGTCTCATTCCAAACTGAATTTCCAAGACTGGAAGGATTCCTTGTTAGTGAAAAAATATACCTGTACCAAAACAAGTGAAGGCTTAGTCTTGGTTTTTGTCTGTAATTCACCAAAAAAAGATAAAGTTGTGGTTATGACAAAATTGCAGTGTTATTGTTTATACATTGCAATTTATTTATTTTTCAATTGCTTGCATTTTTACATCTAATTTTTAAATGTTCAAATTTTATACTTAGTGCATATATGTACAACCCTATAGGTTTCTTTTATCTGCAGTCTGGAGATTCTGAAGCCCGAGAGTTGTGGTCTGAGCTACAGCTGAAGATTCCCAAGTTTTTTGAAGGCTTAGATATTCAGCCAGCCTTACTGCATGGTGATCTGTGGGGTGGCAATATAGCAGAAACTGCAACTGGTCCAGGTAAAAATTAAATATAATGTGCAGTCTTCAATTATTATAAATTCATTGCATTGAAAATTGACTCATGAATTTTTTTCCAGTTATATTTGATCCGGCTTCATTTTATGGACATCATGAGTATGAACTAGGAATTGCTCGAATGTTTGGAGGGTTCAACCAAGCTTTTTATGATGCATATTTTGATGTAATCCCTAAAGCACCTGGATTTGAGACAAGGAATAAATTGTACCAACTGTTTAACTATCTCAATCACTGGTATGTATTTGATCTCTGTCACACAGGTACAAGAGCACAAAATGAACTTAACTGACTAGCTGGAGGTTTACGCATTATATATGCACCGTTAGAAACATCTGGAATATTTTCTCAATATATATAGAAGGTAATAGAACCGTATGTGCAAATTAAAATGTAGATGCAGGGTCTCCAACTCAGGACCCTTTGCTTCAGAATATAATGCTTTATCCAGCAAACCTACATTGTTGCAATCTTTCAGTGCTCCATTTGCAACATTGCTCTCCTTAGGAGAACAGGATCTTAATGTTCACGTCTTCCTGCTGTGGGAACAAATAGTCGACTGTGCATACTGCATCTCCCAATGGTTGGTGTTCATTTTAGCAGTGGACTTTGAACTTATATCGACATTACTACTTTCATTGCCTCTTGTCTTGTTGAGATGTGTTGGATCTTTGAATACATCTTAAGCCATGGGATATCTGCATGGTTTCATTCACAGGACATGGACTGTTTTCCTTACTTTCCATTCTCACGTCGAAGTTGCAATCAGAAACTTTATGAATAATGTTGGATAGTTGCAGGGTGTATACAGAGTTGGCAAGAAAAAAAACAGTCTCAAATTGTATTTTTTCATGTAGGTAGTATAAACTGGCATACAGTAATATTTAATGTCCCATTTGAAGAAAAAGATTTAATATAATTGTTAGTAAATTAGAATTTAATAGTTAGTGCTAAAACTGCACCTCATTCACAGTATTACTTATTGTTTTCCTAAGTTTAAATAGAGAACAGGCAAATAACTGATGATCATATATGCAGAGCAAATAAACCCTAAACATTCATCGTGTATCCTGTGCACATTGATTTTAAATAAATTGTGGAAAGGGAAAAAGTCATATATATATATATGAAAAAGATATGGTTACTTTATTTCTGAATTTGTTATTTTAGAACATCAGTTATCATTTGAACCTTTTGTTGCACTATAGTAATAGATTTAAAAAAATCTGTTTCATAGAAATCCTGCTCTATTCAATCACAGGTTATTATCAACAGTATATAGCTTTACAATTTATTTACCACACACAAAAATATTTGAGAACTGAGGGTAAAACAAATTGATGAAAGAACTGTTTCCAGAATTTTTAGTACATCGAAATTTCATAAATGGTTTTTACATAAAAAAATTGAAATCAGAAATTTCTTAGTTTCAGCATCCACAAGGGATGTATCAAATTTTAACAAAATTTTGAAAGGTTGAGGTGAAATGTTTATTTAAAGTCTGTTGATTTGACGTAGAATGACTTTTTCTATGATTGTTTCGACTCCATTGTCAAGTGTTGGCAAGGTGTTTTGGGGGACATGTCAAGTTTAAAAGTTCAGCCAGACAAAGAGGATTTCACGAGGAGTAACACTGTAGACCTGTAGACATTGCACCTCGGTAGCAGTATGATGTGAATAGGCTAGATATCTTCAGGATCATGAACCTCCTGAAAAGACTAAAACATGACAACTTATCAGAGCCTGCTAATGGTACGTTATTCACTATTTCAGCCATCTCAGTCTTGAGCCTGATACAATGGGGTCACTTTTGCAGGTTGCAATAATGTACCAAAAACTGGATTACTGGAAACCCATCTTTACATCCTGATGACAATTTTCAGTCAGTATGTCACGAGCGCTGGACTGTTGTGCACATCCCTCTAGATTTTTTATATAGTTGTAAGATTAATATAATTATTTAACAGTTATTCATGATAATATTTAATCTAGAAGTGTTCTACTAGAGGATCGTCAGTCAGTGTTTGTTGTGCCTTACTTGCTTTGAGTTTTTTTTCTCTCTTAGTGCTTTGTTTACATCTTGTGGTGAGCAGTTCCAGCCGTAGCGGTATCTGAAAGATAAGTTCCAATAAGTGTTTGTGTATTTTAGTTGCATTATTAACATTAGTAGATTTCAAAAGGTGTTAGTGCTGTATCTGGGGTTATTTGGGAATCAGTAGTGGGAAGATTGATGACTCTTCGCTCCTGGCCCAGACTGACGTTCCTCCTCTTGCTCCTCGCCCAGGTCCGCCGACGCCCACTCCTATTGGTCGGCGTCTGCGCATGTCCGGTACGGCGCCTCTAGCGCTGCGTCCGGAAAGACGACGCGCTGACCTGGCTACAATTCTGGTGCGTGTCGTCGATATGCGTGTTGACACAGCACTCCTCCCCCCCAAACCTCCTCACCGTTGTCGTATGCAATAGCTGCAACAGGGTGCGGTGGCGCTGTCCATGAAGTAACTCCGCCGGCGAAGGACCGTCACGGGGCTGCGAACAGTACGACGAGAGGAACAGCAGCAGAGCCTGATCTCGTGAGTGGTGGCTGCACAGCTTGGACATCTGCTGCTTAAAGGTGCGGACGAAGTGCTCCGCTTCTCCGTTGGATTGTGGGGGGAAAGGAGCGCTCGTTAAATGACGAATCCCGTTGGATGCACAAAACTGTTCAAAGTGCGCTGACACAAACTGGGGGCCATTGTCACTGACAAGAAGTTCTGGAAGGCCCTCAATGCAAAATATAGACTGGAGAATTTTCACAGTAGCACTCGTCGTAGAGTTCGTGGGGACCACAAATGGGAATTTACTAAAAGCATCGACTACAATGAACCATCTGGTCTTCCAAAATGGGCCAGCATAATCTACATGAATGAGTTGCCATGGTCCAGTGGATTTCAGCCAGTCAGTGAAATGTTGAGGTGGAGCTGACTGATTGTAGGCGCAGGCACAACATCATAATGTCATATGTTCAATATCTTTGTCCAGTCTGACCCAGGTACAATGCTTGCAGGCCAACTGTTTAGTTCTGACGACACACCAATGTCCTTGATGTAACAAGTTAAGAACACGCGCCCGAAGAGCCTGAGGTATTACCACTCTGGACATGTTGCTGTCAGTGCGAAGCAAGATGATGCCTCGGTGTGTTGATAAAGTAAAACGTCGAGCAAAATACTGTCAGGCACCTGGGTTCGAAATCTATTTCAAGGATTGTGGCCACCCGGAGTGAAATATTGTAAAAGGATCTGTAAATCCGGATCCGCGGCTGTCGCGTGAGTAACCTGTCTGTAATCTAGTGGAAATTTTTCCAAAGCGTTGGAATCCTGCGTATCTATATGGCAACAAACTGCCTCTGAGGCATCAAAATCAGAGTCAGGACCAACAGGAAGCCGTGAGAGTGTGTCCGCGTTAGCATGGTGAGTTGTGGGCCGATAAACAATTTCATACTGATAGTTTGAGAGAATAAGGGCCCAACGTTGCAGTTTCTGTGGAATGGGTTTAGCGGGATGAAACAAAGACTGTAATGGCTTGTGATCTGTGACCAGGTAGAATTTTCGCCCTTAGAGGTACTGATGAAATCTGGTAACACCAAAAATGATTGCAAGGACCTCTTTTTCAATCTGTGAGTAGTTCTGTTGTGCTTTGGTCAAAAGCTTAGAGGCAAAGGCAATAGGTCTGTCCACGGAACCCATCTGATGAGAAAGCACTGCCCCAAGGCCATATGATGATGCGTCAATGGCTAATATCACCGGTTTTGTAACATCAAAAGGAACCAGACAGTTGTCACTCAACAAGGCATCTTTAAGTTTGTGAAAAGCAACATCACATTCTTTTGACCAATGGCACATTGTTACATCGCAGACGATGTAAGGGTGCTCTAATTTGGGATGCATTAGGTATAAATCGAATGTAATAAGTGAGTTTCCCAAGCACAGAGTGAAGTTCAGTAATGGTAGTGGGCGATGGAAGGTCGTGAATTGCCTGTAAATGAGATTGTGTCGGGTGGATATCTCGTGCATTGATGACATGACCTAAATATTCGAGTTCTAACTGAAAAAAACACACATTTGTCCCTGTTACACGTTAATCCTGCCTGCAACAACACCTCGAATAAACTTCGCAAATTGTTGACATGTTCCTCGGGAGTACGCCCAGACACGACAATATCATCCAAATAATTAGAACACGCATGCACAGTAGCGGTCAACTGTTCCAAGTACCACTGGAAAATGGCGGGAGACGATGCACTACCGAAAGGAAGGCACAAAAACTTGAAAAATCCCAAGTGTGTGTTGATCACGAAAACTTGTTGCGATTGCACATCCAGAGGAAGCTGCAAGTATGTGTCACGCAGATCAATTTTAGAAAAATACCGGCCTGCACCTAAGCGGTCCATCAGTTCTTCCGGTCGTGGTAAAGGGTAAGAGTCAATCGCAGTCTGTGGATTCACGGTAGATTTGAAATCTGCAGAAAGACGCAATTTACCATTTGGCTTCTTCACGATCACTGAGGTCGATGCCCACTGACTCGCTGTGATCGGTTCAATGACACCATTAGCCTGCCACTGTCTTAAGAGATCCGCCACCTTATCCGGTAGGGCATATGGCATGGGACGAGCTTTACAGAAGCGGGGCGTGCCGCGTCTTTCAATGTCACACTTGCTACAAAGTTGTTTGCCATGCCTATACCATAACGAAACAAGTCACTGAATTCATCACACAGTTTAGCTACCGTGTCCTAATTGTCATATGACATGACAGCAAGAGACTTATCCACTATTCGGAGGCCATATACATCGAAAAGATCAAGTCCAAAAATGTTTGCACTATTGGAAGCACGAAGCACTTAAAATGTCACTGTTTTCGTAACTGACCGGTATGTAGCATCACAAGTATATGAACTCAGCTCAGGTATGACCTGACCATTATACGCCGTAAGCAATGTGCAAGAGTTCCATAACGGCGGCTAACCAAGCAAATTGTATGTGTCCCGATTAAGCAAGGAAACCAAAGCACCAGTATCTAATAGAAACGTCACGGTCTGGCCAAGAATTTCAAGATCCACAAACAATTTATTCACATTACGGTACCTAGCCTGCGAAGACACAGGCTGTGATGAAGCAAGTTTGACAGTTGTATCACTCGTAGTTGATGGAGAATGCACAACATTAATGTGATGTGAACGAGCCCCTGTGCATGCCTGCTCTGTGGAACCTTTATTCTGTTGGAGACAGACAGAACGAACATGGCCTAACTTTCCATTGCAAAACAAGTTGCGCTATGAGAAGGACAATTGTCACACATATATTTTGAGAAACAGCGAGGACAGGACTTCACTTTTCCGCGAGCGGGGTAGGTAGATCGCTTATGTTTACGCCCAGCGGCCGACAGGCCAGCGGGCCGGGCGCCTTGTGTCAGCGTGGGGCCGTTCTGTTGACGCTTGCCCTGACGTGCTGTTGACACTGTACACACTCCTACCAGATCAAAGCTAGTCTTAGAAAAATCACACGCATCCTGAAAGTCAATGATCTGCATAATCTGTTGTAATGCAGGATCGGCGTGCCACAAAATCTGTTCGTGAATACGATTGTCAGACACATTTTGCGTAATCACATCCTGAATCATAGAATCATTATAATATTCACCACATGAACACCTGAATTTACAGTCACAAGTTAAACCTTGCAACTCGGCGAGCCACTGCCGATAAGTTTGACCTTCTTGCTTCCTACTCCTAAAAAAAAACAGGCCGCTGCCACATGCACTTATTCGTCATAGTACTTAGACAAAGCCTCGATTAACGCCTCATTAGAAACTGGCTCAGGGGACGTAGTGGGGAATAACTAGGGAGTTGTTCGGTAAACTACAACACCAGCACACACAAGAACAAAGGGAAGCTTCACAGTACCTTGTAAATTGCATGCTGTCAGATGCGAAGTAAACTGCACCAACCAATCATGCCACGTTTCCTTTTCTTCTATAAAAGGTCGAAATGGTAGCACTGGAGCAGATTGTACATCATGTTGTGGCCATGAAGGCAACGACTGTTGTGTTTGAGCAGTCGCCTGTTGTGACTGTGCGAGTTGCTGTACAGCTTGGGTGAGCTGTGACATCTGTTGTGCCTGGGACTGACAAAACTGAGTTAAATCCATGCTCGGAATGACAACCGGCGGGATTACATTTGGAGGAGTAGACATGGTAATTTGAAACAATAAAACAATATGCAACAAGACTACTATGACATGACACAATACACACCAACAAGAGTAAATATTGAAGACACATGGCAAGAGCAATCGTAAAAGCTTATCGCCAGAGGTAGGCGAAAAAACAAGGCAACGTGGGCAATGTAAACAATGCAAAACACCAAAGCAACCACGAAGTTAAGCAGACCTCATCACCATTGCTGTATTTGGGGTTATTTGGGAATTGGTAGTGGGAAGATTGATGACTCTTCACTCTTAGCCCAGACTGACGTTCCTCATCTTGCTCCTCACCCAGGTCCGCCGACGCCCACTCCTATTGGTCGGCGTCTGCGCATGTCCGGTACTCCGCCTCTAGCGCCGCGCCGCACCCGGAAAGACGCCGCACTGATCTGGCCACATCTCTGGTGCGCGGCGTCGATATGCGTATCGACACAGCACATACCACAATAGTTATTTATTAAATTTAGTACATTTCAACTGGTGTCTTCTTGCTGTTTTGAACGTTATTGCGGTTGGGAAACTTTCCATTATGGTATTAGATAATAACTCTTGTGCTCTCACTGTGTTCAGTTAGTTTATTAGTGCCACCCTTGACTTTGTTCTTGTTTATACAAGTAACAGTGTAAAGTTGTTTTTTTTTTCTTTTTTTTCTTGTTTTTTTTTTTTTAATTAGTAGTTGTAGTATTAGTTGTTGTTACTTGATTTATAGAGACTGAGATTTGTTGCTTGCTGTAGTTAAGGTACTTCCTCGTTTTTTTGTAGAAAAGTAACTTACATAACGTAGACGTCTAATTCTTCTTAACATTTAATTGTAAAATTTTACCTTGAGTGAAAAATGTGGGCTCTGTCGTATCGTAGGGTCATGCGTAGTAGGCCGCAGTTTTGGATTTGTAGTATGTATTTTCATGGGGGGGGGGGGGGGGGGGGATGTGCATTTCGTGCAGCTGTTTCAGCGCCATGATAGGCCTCATCTTAATGCAGCTGTCAGGCGTATTAACATGAGGCTTGAGGGGGCACTGAAGACGGAGGGCACGGATCACATTGCAGTGGTGCCAGTTGAGACTATCCAAAGTTTGGATTTCACTAGGCACGGTCTGCATCTCAATAGGTATGGGAAGGGGAGGTTGACAAAGCTCATAGGTGACAGTGTAGTAGGGGGTGGGGGTGTCACTCATGGAAAAATTCCTGTAGTAGTTGGTGTTAGGGCTGCACTTTTTTTTAGACTGAGGACAGCTGATGGGTATTCCTGCTTAAAGGAAGTCTCTCTAACAAAGGAACAACTGTTGACAAAGTTTAAGAATCTAAGTAATAAGGGAATTACTATTTTCCATCAAGATATAAAGGGTATCAGAGATGAAGTTAATGAACTGCTTATTGATGTTGACTCTGACATTATTGGTATTTCAGAGCACTTTTTCAGTGATGTGACTATTCAGAGACTTCCTTTGCCAGGATACAGGTTAGCTGCCTTCTTCTCTAGGAGTTCCTTGCAGAGTGGGGGAGATGCCATGTATGTTAAAAGTGATTTTTCATTGGAGTCATTCGATTTTTCTAAACACTGCACAAAAAAGATATTTGAATGTTGTGCAGGAGTTGATAATGTTAATGAAACTAAACTAATATTGTTGTTATTTATAGATCCCCTGACTCAGATTTTAAAATGTTTCTTCCCAAGCTGGAATTGTTTCTGGGTTCACTTTAAAGGTAGTACAAAAATTTAGTTGTGTGTGGAGATTTCGATGTTAATTGTGTAAGTGATAGCTCAAGAAAAAGCCAACAGTTCGGAATTAAATAGGTCTATAACCTGATGCAAACAGTATTTTTCCAACGAGAGTGCAAGGCAGTAGCAGTTCTACCATTGACAATATATTTGTTCATTCTTCATTATTAGAGGGGCACTCTGTCAGCAGAATAGTAAATGGCCTATCAGACCACTATGCCCAAATTTTAATTCTAAAAAGTATTTGTTCTCAAACAAATGTTAAACATAATTATCAACTACTTAGAAAAGTTAATCCAGTTGCAAATGAGACCTTTTTAAGCCTAATTAAGGAGCAAGAATGGCATGATGTTTATATGCTGATAATGCAGATGATAAATATAATACTTTCCTGAACACATTTCTTATGCTGTTTGAAAGTTGCTTTCCGCTAGAACGATCAAAACAGGGTACTTCCAGTAACAGGCAGCCAGGGTGGCTGACAAAGGGGATAAGAGTATCATGTAGAACAAAGCAGGAATTGTATCAAAATGTTTGAAGCAGTCAGGATGAAGATGCAGTAGCTCATTACAAACAGTACTGTAAGGTTCTGAAAAATGTCATTAAGAAGGCAAAACGTATGTGGTATGCGAACAGAATAGCAAACTCTGGGGATAAAATTAAAACCAATTGGTCAGTCGTGAAGGAAGTGTGTGGTCGGCAGCAGCGGATAGAAGATATAATGTCAGTGAGTAGTAGTAATGTTTCTGTTACTGACAAGTTAGATATATGTACTGTATTCAATAATTGCTTTCTGAATATAGTAGGTGAACTAAACAGAACCCTAGTTTCTACAGGTAATCATATGACATTTTTAGAAAATGCCTTTCTGAGGCTGTTATCTGAAATGGTCCTCCATGACACTTCCATAGGAGAGATAAAGTTAATAATTAAATCACTAAAGACTATGGACTCTTAGTCCTGATGGGGTATCTAGCAGAATTCTAAAGTACTCTTCTCCATATGTTAGCCCAGTACTAAGCCATATATTCCTTCCAGAATGGTCAGTTTCCTGACAGATTAAAGTACTCAGTAGTGAAACCACTTTATAAAAAAAGGAGAAAGGGGTAATGTAGACAACTATAGACCTGTTTCTATGCTATCGTTTTTTTTGAAAAGGCTGTATATTCAAGATTAATTGATCATTTCAATTCACACAATTTGTTGTCAAATGTGCAGTTTGGTTTTAGTAGTAGTTTAACGACTGAAAATGCTATATTTTCGTTCCTCTGTGAGGCACTTGACGGATTAATTAAAAGGCTATGGACATTAGGCGTCTTATTGATTTAACAAAGGTGTTCGATTGTGTTGATCACAAAATTTTGTTGCAGAAATTGGAACATTATGGAATATGAGGAGTAGCTCAACTGGTTCACCTCTTACTTAATAGACAACAAAAGGTAATTCTCCGCAATGTTGAAAATGGCTATGACTTACAATCGCAATGGGGCACAATAAGTGTCGGGTGCCCCAGGATTACACATAATGGGCATGTGATAAGTGAGACTGAACAGTTTAAATTTCTAGGTTTTCAGATAGACAGTAAGCTGTTGTGGAAAGCCCATGTTCAGGAGCTTGTTTCAGAACTAAATTCTGCTTTATTTACCATTAGAATAATATCTGAAATAAGTGATTTTTCAACACGAAAAGTAGTCTACTAAGCTTACTGTCACTCAATTATGACATCTGGCGTTTTTTTGGGGTAACTCAACTGAAACAAAAAGGATATTTTTGGCTCAGAAATGGGCGGTTCAAGCAATATGTTGTGTAAGTTCACGAACATCATGTCGACCCCTTTTCAGTAGTCTGGGAATTTTGACACTGGCGTCAAAATATGTTTTTTCTTTAATGTCGTTTGTTGTTAATAATAACAGCTTCTTTGCATTTTGCATATGTCTGCCTTTTTGTGTGTGTGTGTGTGTGTGTGTGTGTGTGTGTGTGTGTGTGTGTGTGTGCGCGCGCGCGCGTGTATGTGTGTGTGTGTGTGTGTGTGTGTGTGTGTGTGTGTGTGTGTGTGTGTGTTGTTTACCTGTCCTTTTTCCCCAAAGGTAAGTCTTTCCTCTCCTGGGATTGGAATGATTTGTCACCCGCTCCTTTAAACCCACATCCTTTCCTTTCTCCTCTCCTTCCCTATTTTATGCCTGAAGAAGCAACAAATGGTTGTGAAAGCTTGCATTTGCGTGCGTGCATGTGCGTGTGTGTGTGTGTGTGTGTGTTTGTTTGTTTGTTTGTTTTATTTATGTTGCTGTCACATACCTGTGCTCCTTCTCCTGGTAAGTAAACTTCATCTACTTTATATATATAGATGGAAACTTTCCTGGTGGGCAAAATATGTATAAAAAATAGAGATTGCAGGTGAGAGCTGTGGATTGTTCTATTTGGAATTGATGAAAGGATGGCTTTCTCACACTAAAAGTTCCCATCTCTGGCTGCAACTCATCCTTTCATCAGGCCTTATACAAATTCCAAACAGAACAATCCACAGTCCTCACCCTCCTAATCCTTAACCTATACATCAACTCTGCCAATAAACACACCTGTCAACTCCTATCCCTAATCAAAATCCTCAATCTTTCCACTCCCACATCCATACCTACAGTTAAGAACATCTTCTTACAGGCTAACCACAAATTGAAACAACATGACACCCTCCACCTCAAAAAAACTACCCAAACTC
Organism: Locusta migratoria; assembly: GCA_026315105.1. Taxonomy (NCBI): domain Eukaryota; kingdom Metazoa; phylum Arthropoda; class Insecta; order Orthoptera; family Acrididae; genus Locusta; species Locusta migratoria. Next base: position 355,009,462 of record CM048744.1, read on the forward strand.
TTGGTCACTGACCTGCGGAAAGGCAATACACTCTCCCTCAACAACCTCTCCAATACTTCCAGCTCCACCCCCCCCCCCCCCCCCCCTGAAACCTCTAAATCCTAATCCACACAATCCGGCACCACAACATCCCAATTCAGTAGTCAACCTCTCTTCTAAACGTCTTTCCCAATCTGAAACATCTGCCCTGTCCAAAGGCCTCACCTTTAGCCCTGCTCCCAAATTCAACCAAACCGTCCTATACTCGTAGTCTTTGCTGGAGGTATCACTTTGCCACGAAGAAAAATAATCCTACTCCTAATGATTCAGTTCCCCAAGACATCATTCAAATTGAACCCTGCCTGGAACAATATCGTCTTCCATCACAGCGAGACCCACCCCCTCTTCCTCAAAATCACCCTCTTCAAACCTTCCAGAAATTTCTCACTTCCAACCTTGCCTCTCAGTCTTTCCTGAAAAACCTTAATCCAACTCCCAACATTACTGCAGCTGATTCCCAAGCTATCCGTGATCTGAAGGCTGACCATTCCATCATTCTCCCAGCTGACAAGGGATCCACGACCGTGGTACTTGATTGGCAGGAGTATGTGGCTGAGGGACTGCTTCAGCTTTCAGACAACACTACCTACCAAGTTTGTCAAGACAATCCCATTCGTGATGTCCAGGCAGAGCTTCAAGAAATCCTCAGATCCTTAGGCCCCCTGCAAAACCTTTCAACTGAGTCCATCAAACTCATGACCCCACTGACACCCCGCATTCCAACCTTCTACCTACTTCCTACGATTCACAAACCTAATCATCCAGGCCGGCCCATTGTGGCCGGTTACCAAGCCCCCACAGAACGAAGCTCTGCCTACATAAACCAACACCTTCAACCCGTTACGTGCAGTCTCCCACCCTTTATCAATGACACCAACCACTTTCTCGACTGCCTGAAATCCTTACCCAACCTGTTACCTCCGGAAACCATTCTTGTAGCCATTGATGCTACTTCCTTATACACAAACATCCCGCACGCCCAGGGTCTCGCTGCGATGGAGTACTTCCTTTCATGCCGACCACCTGCAGACCTACCTAAAACTTCTTTCCTTATTACCCTAGCCAGCTTCATCCTAACCCACAACTTCTTCACCTTTGAGGGCCAGACATACCAACAACTAAAGGGAACAGCCATGGGAACCAGGATGGCCCCTTCGTACGTAAACTTATTTATGGGACGCTTAGAGCAAGCCTTCTTGGATACCCAAGCCTGTCAACCCAAAGTTTGGTATAGATTCATTGATGACATCTTCATGATATGGACTCACAGTGAAGAAGAACTCTGGAATTTCCTCTCCAACCTCAACTTTGACCCATCAAATTCACCTGGTCCTATTCCAAATCCCATGCCACGTTCCTCGATGTCGACCTCCATCTGTCCAATGGCCAACTTCACACATCTGTCCACATCAAACCCACCAATAAACAACAGAACCTCCATTATGACAGCTGCCATCTATTTCACATCAAATGTTCCCTTTCCTACAGCTTAGGACACCGTGGTAAACGTGTCCACTCCAGTCCAGGATCTCTGAACCAGTACACCAATAACCTAATAACAGCTTTCGCATCCCACAGATATCCTCCTGATCTGGTACAGAAGCAAATTACCAGGATCACTTCCTCATCCCCCCAAACCCAGAGCCTTCCACAGAAGAACCCCAAAAGTGCCCCTCTTGTCACCAGATACTTTCCCGGACTGGATCAGACTCTGAATGTGGCTCTCCATCAAGGATACGACTTCCGTAAATCCTGCCTTGAAATGAGATCCATCCTTCACGACATCCTTCCCACTCCGCCAAGAGTGTCTTTCTGCTGCCCACCTAACCTTTGTAACCTCATAGTCCATCCCTGTGAAATCCTCAAACCTCCATCCCTACCCTCTGGTTCCTACCCATGTAACCACCCCCATTGTAAAACTTGCCCTATGCACCCTTCCACCACCACTTACTCCAGTCCCGTAACTCGGGAGGTGAACACGATCAAGGGCAGAGCCACTTGTGACAGCACCCACGTGATTTACCAACTGACATGTCTGCACTGTGAAGCGTTCTATGTGGGAATGAACAGCAACAAACTTTCCATTCGCATGGACGGTCACAGGCAGACAGTGTTTGTTGGTAATGAGGATCACCCTGTGGCTAAACATGCTTTGGTGCACAGCCAGCATATCTTGGCACAGTTTTACACCATCCGGGTTATCTGGATACTTTTCACCAGAACTCCGGAGATGGGAAATGGCCCTTCAGCATATTCTCTCTTCCCGTTGCCCACCTGGTCTCAACCTCCACTAAATTCAAATTCCCACCCACTATTCTTTAACATCTTTGCCTCGGTTCTCTGGACAGAGCCTCTACTTCAATGTTATATCTCTCCAACTTCTTTGCTTTCTACAAATGTCTGCCTTGGTGTGTTTACGTGTGTATGTGCGTGAGTGTGTATGTGCTTTTTTCCCCTAAGGTAAGTCCTTCCACTCCCGGTATTGGAATGACTCCTCATCCACTCCATTAAAACCTGCCGCATCCTTCACTATTTCCACGTCTTCCTTCCTCTTTTCCTGATGAAGCGGCCAATGGTTGCGAAAGCTTGAATCTTTGTGTATGTGTTTGTTTTTATTTGTGTTTTTTGTGTCTGTCAATGAGCCTGTGCTTTGGATAAGTTAATATTATTTGTGTTTTTGTCTGCATACCTGTGTTCTTTCGCCTGGTAAGTAAACCACATCTACTTTATCTATAGATTTGTCCTCCTAGGAATTGGTGTGTGTCTGTGTGTGTGTGTGTTTGTGTGTTTCTCTATATCTTTCCATCTTTCCCTGTTAATCAGAAAAGTTTTAGACAACCCCCCTCCTCCGCCACTCATCATCATTCGGTTCACTCATCTTTTTTTCTCTTTATTGCTTGATCTTTTCTTTTTGTTATATATATTCTCTCTGGCGTGGCTCAGTACTAAAATCATGGTGTGTACAGACTCCTTATACTCCTTGAAAACTCCTTATTTGTGAAATAATTTTCAAGGAGTGCTTGAAACTCCTCATATGACCAAAATACTCCTTGAAAACTCCTTATATTGTCACGATGCAAAAACTATACCTCTTCATGCACACATTATCGCTACCAGCCTCTTTTTATTTTTTTTTCCCTCAATGTATTGTGTTCGCAAAATGAACAACAATGTTCTTTGTGTTACATTCAGCTCAAGCATGGCGACGATTGGCTCGGATCACGTGACATATATGTGTACTTCAGCTGTAGATGGCCTGCCACCTAGCGGCAGAACTGGTGAAGCTCAATTTTAGCAGACTGTTCTGCTGTGGATGAGGCCCATTTCACATTTGTGTGGCTGCTGACCATGGGCGTGAAGCTCACGCTTGGATTAGGCCGGTATTACACTATCAAGTATTAAACAAAGAAACTGGATGAAATATTGATCCAATTATTTGACAAAGATCTTTGAGTAATGCCACTGCCATCCAAAATTTTGTCAAAGTTGCTTAAAAATAGCGGATGACGGCTCGGTGTTACACTCAACTGTTCCTCATACAACTGTTGCATTGTGTCTGCGTTTAGAAGAGGAGGAGTATAAAAAGAAAGAAAAAGCCAGTTTTACAAATAAGACCAATTCACACTGTCCGTCACATCAATTCCTTTTGCCCAGTACCAAGCGAAAGTGTTATAAGTTACCATCTATGATTTAAAACATCGTAGTATAGTAGGATTTGAGGAACTAACAATGCTAAATTTTGTTACAGGCCAAAGCTAACTTTAAAATGTGTGTTCTTGGTCAACAGTTTGTGAAAACACTGAAGAATTTTTAAATTTTGATATAGAAACTATAAGATTGGATGATTTCTTTTCCTCTCATTTAAAAACCAAACATGTGAAAGTTTGGCCATGTATCCAGAAGCCGCTTTTAATTAAGTCAAGGTCAAGCAACTGTGGAAAGAGGTTTTAGCATTAACAAAAAAATTGAAGTTGAAAATCTTGAAGAAGAATCATATGTAGCTTTGAGAATCATTTGTGATCATATAAATAGTTTAGGTAGAGATGTAACAAAACTAGTTATCGATAAAGATTTGCTCAAATCTGTTTTGATGGCAAGACATCGTTATACTCAGTATCTTGAAGATGTTCAGAACAGAGAAAATGCTAAACAAAAAAGGCAGATTGAGACTGACAACGTTGATGAAAATAAATTGAAAAAGAAAAGAAAGTATCTTCCATGCTGCATAGATGACCTTACAAAATCTGCAGATGAATTTGCTGACCAGGCAGAGAAACAACATGATATGACTTTGTTAACAAAATCAAATAGCTTAAGGAAGGCTGCAATTGAAAAAAAGAAGTGAACTGCAGAAATTAGAATAAACAAGTAATTTCAGTGTGATAAATTAGTTTTAATACATTTTCATGTAGCGCATACTTATGCTGACAACATAGTTATATAGAAGTTTTCCAGTATTTTTTCTTCTTATTTAAATGTTACTTTTGTATGTCATGTCCTCCTTGTTTGCCATTTATACCAATTTTTAGAAGTGGTGATACAAAAAAACTTTCTTATGTTATTGTTACTCCTTGATTTGTATTTTGTGTATATATTTGATTTGATTGAAATACCAGCAGTACAAAAGTAGACTCGTATCTTATGTGAATAAAATTAATTTTGCCATTTTCATAATTTCTCTTAAGCATCTACGAAATGAACAATTTTACCTTCATATAGGAGGTAAAATAAAAATTTGCCTATCTAAAGGTTCAAATGATAACTGCTGTTCAAAATTAACAAATTCAGAAATAAAGTTACCATATATTTTTCTTATGAGTATGTGTTTATTTTTCTCTCTTTTCACAATTTATTTAAAATTTGATGTGCACAGGACACGCAATGAGTGTTTAGAGTGTATTCGGTTTGCATATATGACCATCAGTCATTGATAAAACATGTTTATCTGTTCTCTATTTAAACTTAGGAAAACAATAAATCATATTGAGTATACTGTGCAGTTTTAACACTAAATATTAAATTCTAATATAATAAAAATTGTATTAACAAAGTAGGTCCAGAAAGGAATGTTCATAATATTATATGAGAGTAGTTGGTAACTCTCCGAATAGACGATCGCTGAGCCGCCGAAAGACACATAAAACAGTCACATTCACACAACTTGAATTTTCGGCCATGGCCTTCATAAGAAAAGAATCACACACAGAAATAAAGTCACTCACTGTGTGAGTGATTCTTTTCTGATGAAGGCCATGGCTGAAAATTCAAGTTGTGTGAATATTACTCTGTTTTACGTGTCTGTCGGCTCAGCGATTATCTTTTCAGTGAGTTAGCAACTATTCTCATATCATATTATTAAAAATTGTGTTAAATCTTTTTCATCAAATGGGACATTAGATATTGCTGTGTACCAGTTGATACTGCATACATGAAAAAATAATATTGAAGACTCCTTGAATACTCCTTGGATTTTTTTCTTGCCAACTCTGTACGAACCGTGTAATATACAGTATCTCTGACTTCCACAGTCCTCAAACACCATCCTCATGACCTAGGCCGTGAATTACCTTCCCCTTCCATTCCCATCCCTTTTTTTTTCTTTCCTTCTCTCCTTCCTGAAGAAGGAACTCTTCTCCTTTTTCGTCCTTATTCTTTTTTCTTCATTTGCATGACTATTGGTGGTACAACACAAAGGTAAGTACTGGCCAGCCAATCTATCTCATTTGAAAAATAATTTATCATCTCTGAGGAGAATTTCCATCATTAATCGAATAAATATAATCTGTGTGATGGTAGAGTATGCAGTTATTTTCTTTCTATGTTAATAAATATAATTCTTCTGATGCTCCATTGTTTTTATTCCACTACAACAATACTAAACAGTCAAGTCACCATGATGTGGAAGAATTTACCAGTAGTGGCTATTAAAATGTTCAGCCAGTATTGGAGAAATTTTAAGAGATCTCATAATCTACACTAAAAACCACTGTACAGTGTGAATGAAACCTTTGACAATGAAATAGGAAATTTGACTGTCTAAACAATGCACTACTATATAAATTTAATTATTATTTAATGAATATGTACTTCATAATTCTATCCTTAGATGTCATTAAGGCCCGTTCTTACAATGTACGATAAACTGTTTAAGGGAACTTCACCGACAGTTTTGATTTTACAATGTCCAGTTAAGAGGCATCTGGCCGTAAACTGTTTCTTAACCAGCAGTTATCTTTACCGAAGTATTATTTTCCAGTATAGTCTTAACAGAGGCATATTTTAAGGTTAAAGTGACAAATGGCAAAAGGGAATTACATTCAGTTCTTTGAAAGTGACTCTGAAAGTAGCAATGATGGTCAAATTACAATATATAGATGATGACCTAAAGGAATGATAAGAATAAACTATTTTGGAATGATAGAAAAAGTCTTTCGGAATGGTGAAGCTGGCGAAAGAAGCACCTTTTCTTTTTGGTTACAAAAAGAGTACAAGTAGCGACTGTAGCCCAGAGGGGAAGCTACAGACAGTGTCTGACTCATAGTGAGCGTCTGATTTAGGCTGAACAACGTACTGCCTGTGTCGATAGTAACGGGAAACTACCACATTACATTCCCAAATAGTACATGTTATGTCTCTCCATGTGAAAGATTCCGGAGTTAAAACTTCCCCTCAGTCGGATCTCCAGGAGGGGAACACATTGAGAGTAAACATATTTGAAAGGAAGACAGAGACAATGAAGGAAGGAAAGTTAAGGATTGGAACAGTGAATGTGAGGACGCTACTGCAAGCAGGAAAGCTAGAGAATGTGAAACAGGAGATGAAGAGGAACAGATTAGATGCCCTTGGTTTGTGTGAAATGAGATGGGGAGATAGATAGTGGAGATTATAAGCTATTTTACTCAGGGGAAATAGAGAATGGTAAACATGGAATAGGAATATTGATAGGGCAAAAGCTAAAAAATAAGATAATCAAGGTACAATATATTGATGGAATACTGATGATGATATGACTCAAGGGTAGTTCAAAAGATTTTGTGTTAATACAGGTATATATGCCAACCAGCCAGCATAGAGATGAAGAAATGGAAGAACTCATTGAGAAAGGAAATAGAAATGTGTGCATCATCATCATGGGAGACTGGAATGCAGTGGTTGGTGAAGGAAGAGATGAAGATACAGTAGGAAAATTTGGATTAGGAATAAGAAATGAGAGAGGTGAATGACTAATTAGTTTCTGTAAAGAACATTCATTAGCAGTGATAACACATTATGTGAACACCACAAAGGAAGATGATACAAGTTGATATCAAATTTGAATAGGGAAAGATATAAGTTAGAATACATTCTAATACAAAAAAAGGTTATCCAGGAGCGGATATAAATTCAGACCGCAACCTAGTAGTGGGAGAAATACAAGTGAAGTTGAAAAAAGTCTCGAGAGGTAAAGAAAAAGCAAGATTAAACATACAAAGACTCAAAGAGGTAGGAAAGACATCAGATTTGGAAAACAGATTTATGGAAAAATGGGAAAGAGGTGGTGGTGATGAAAGTATTAATGACAAATGGATAAAAATGAGGGAAGGACTCATGGACTCTGCCAAAAAAAGTACTAAGAATCAGAGTATCCCAAAATATCAGAAAAGAATGGATAACAGAAAACATGTTGAAAAAGATGGAAGTGTGGAGAAAATGGAAAAATGTAGAAACTGAAGAAAGCAAAAAGAGGTACAGAAAACTGAATAATGAATTAAGAAGACAAACTGAAGAAGCAAGAGAAATATGGATGAAACATAAATGTGACAAAATAGAGAAAGTGGAGAAAGAGAGAAAGTATGAAATAGTGTATAGACTGGCTAGCAACATAGTTTTTGAACGTAAAAGAAAGAAGAATAACAAGGAAATTGCAAGAGCAGATGGTACTCTAGCAGCAGAAGAACCTCAGGAGGTTTTGAACAGATGACAAGAATATACCGAATGTCTAAATAAGGGGGATGAAATACAAAGCGAAAGTAAGGTTGAAGAGGTGCAATATGTGCCGGAATATGGAAAGGGATACACCATATTGGAAGCAGAAGTAGAAAAGGTGCTGAAGGAGGTGAAAAATAGGAAGGCATGTGGAATTGATGATATACCAGCAGAATTGATGAAGAGTCTGGGGAACAAGGCTAGAAAAGAGCTACTCTACCTCTGTAATGAGATGTATGACAACGGGGAATGGCCTGAGGACTTTCTTGCAACATTTATGATACCTATAGAGAAAAAGAGAAGCACTAAAAATGTGAAGAGCCATAGGAACTTCAGTCTAATTTCTCATGCAATTAAAGTGTTGCTGAGAATGTTGAATGGAAGGCTATACGGCAAGATGGATGGAGGGATTGCAAAGGAGCAGTTCGGATTTAGAAGATGAAAAGGTACAAGAGATGCTATTGGCCTGTTAAGAACTATCGGAGAAAGATATATGGAAAAAGGCAGAGAAATCTTTGCTGTTTTTATAGACTTAGAAAAGGCTTTTGATAGAGTTCAGTGGAAGAAGCTTATGGATATTTTGAAGAGGAAGGTAGTAGACTGGAAAGAGAGTTGACTTATGCAAAATCTATATTTACACCAGAAAGTGGGGATAAGGATTGGAAATGAAATATCAGAAGGAACCAGAATTGGGTGAGGAGTTAGACAAGGTTGTTGCCATTCCCCATTGTTGTTTAACATATACCTTGAAGAGATTATTGCAAAAAGCTTAGATGAGAAAAGAGGAATACATATGGGTGAAAGAGAATAAAATGCATACGATTTGCTGATGACATGGTATTTGTCGCAGAAAGTGAGCAGACAGTGAACAACATGCTGAAAAATCTAGGTGATGCTTGTGTGGAATATGGGATGAAAATAAACACAGCAAAAACAAAGAGTATGGTCATCAGTACAAGACACAGAGTGACCAATATTAATATACAAACTACCAATAGCCAAGTAAATGCATTTAAATATCTTGGAAGCACATTAAACGAAGACTTAAGATGCCACCAAGAGGTGAAAACTCGAATTATCATAGCGAAAGAGGCATTCAATGGAAAGAGGAGACTATTATGTGGAAAATTAGATACAGGTCTAAGGAAAAGGCTTGGCAAATGTTTTGTCTGGAGTGTGGCACTATGTGGTGCAGAAACATGGATGCTGAGATGAGAGGATGAAAAAAGATTAGAAGCATTTGAGATGTGGATGTGGAGGAGAATGGAGAGGATAAGCTGGATAGAAAGAGTGAGTAATGGAAGGGTGTTGGAAATGGTTGGGGAGAGATTATGTATGCTGAAGGTTATAAGACAAAGGTGCCGTAGGTTATAAGAGAAAGGAAAAAGAACTGGTTGGGACATTCATTGAGAAGGGAGTGCATACTAACAGATGTTTTGGAAGGACTGGTTTGTGGGAAAATACAGAGAGATCGAAGGCGATACAAGATGACAGATGACATAAAGGGAAGAGGAAAGTATGCATACCTGAAGAGGACTGGACAGCATGGAGAACTACAATGTGAAAGTCTGCCTTTTGGCAGAATACTAATGATGACGATGGTCTTATATGTGATTAAATTTGACATAAAACACAAAGGAAAATTCTTGTTCTGTAATAATTGTTCTTTATGGCTCTTTTAAATTATTCCTTAAAATATTAAAGAATATTTGATAAAACTAAAGACAATGCATTGCATTTCCATTTCAGGATTCATGCTGTGTCTCCTATGAATCAGCTATTTCTCACTTGTTATTTTATGCTCTAGGAACCATGGTAATTACACTAGGTGATTTCATGGGTGTTAGCACAGCCACTGCTTCTCAAAACTGTGAACACACATATTGCTATAACAGAATAGAATGTTTGATACCCCCAGGGGGCTCACGGTTCTTTTGTGAGTACGTGCATGGCGAGCACAGGGCCCCCGAGCTAATGCAGTCTTCCTTCCTTCTTTACTTCCCGGTATGCATTTCCTTTCACCCTTCCCTCCTTTCCTATCCTCACTCCTTCCCCTCCCCACCGGGGGACTGATAACCTCAGTAATTTAGTCCCCCTATCCCAACCAAACAACCCAACCCCAACTCAGTGTTTGATATTTGTACTGGTATATATTTTATTTAAGCAATTAAATGCAGCAATGACTTGCTACAAAATAAAAAATATTATTCATATATAAAATCATTGTTCATTTTTCAAATTTATTTTCATGTTCATCTACATCTTTACTTTGCAATCCACCGTAAAGTGGGTGGCGGAGGGTACACTGTACCACTATTAGGCATTTCCTTTCCAATTCCACTCCCAAATAGAATGAGGGGAAAAATAAATAAATAAATAATGTCTGTATGCCTCCGTATGAGCCGTAATTTCTCTTATCTTGTCTTTGTGATTGTTACGTGAAATGTAAGTAGGTGGAAGAAAGATCCTTCTACACTCAGCTTCAAATTCCGGCCCTCTAAATTTCCTCAACAGAATTTCTCGATAAGAACATAGTCTTACCTCCAATGATCCCCATTTGAGTGTGTGGAGCATTTCTGTGACATGGAGAGTGGTCAAACCTACCAGTAACAAACCCAGCTGCTCGCCTCTGAACTGCTTCTATGTCTTCCTTTAAACTGATCTGCTGCGGGTCGCAAACACTTGAGCAGTACGCATGACATGGTCGTACAAGTGTTTTAGCGTTTTATACACAGTCTCCTTTACAGATGACGTACATCTTCCCAAAACTCTCCCTATAAACCGAAATTGGTTGTCCACCTTACTCACAACTGTCCTTACATGTTCGTTTCATTTCATATTGCTCTGCAATCTTACGCCCAGATATTTGAACGACATGACTGCATCAAGAAGCTCACTATTAATGCTGTATTCAAATATTATGGAATGTGCATTACCTTACATTTTTCTACACTTAGAGCTAGCTGCCATTCTTCACTTTGTCTAAGTCATCCTGTATGCTATTACAGTCAATTAAAGATGACACCCTCCCATACAACACAACATCATCAGAAAACAGCCGCAAATTACAAGTTACTCTGTCCATCAGATCATTTACATATGTAGATTGAAATAATAGTGGTTCTATTGCAGTCCCCTGGGGCACGCCTGAAGATACACTCATTGCTGATGAACACTCACTGTCGAGAACAACGTACTGTGTTCTATTACTTAGGTAGTCTTCCAGCCAGTCACAAATTTGTGAATCTATTCCATATGCTCGTTTCTTCGTTAGCAGTGTGCAGTGTGGCACCACATCAAATGCGTTTTTGAAATCGAGAGAAACAGAATATGCCTGTTACCCTTCATCCATGGCTCGCAAGGTCATGTGAGGAAAGGACAAGCTGAGTTTCACATGAATGATGTTTCCTAAAACCGTGCTGATTCATAGAAAGAAGCTTTACCATCTCAAGGAAATTTATGATATTCTAACTGAGAATGTGCTCAAAAATTCTACCAGAAACTGATGTCAATGATATTGGCTTGTAATTACGTGGGTTAGTTCTTTTATGTTTCTTATAAAGGAGTCACCTCCACTTTTTTCTAGTCACTAGGAACTTCGCGCTGAATTAAAGATTGGGTGATAAACTCGAGTTAAGTAAGGGGCCGATGCCGCAAAATACTTTATAAAACGGAACTGGTATTCCATCCAGACCAGGAGACTTTTTTGTATTTAGCTCTCTCAGCTGCTTCTCTACACCGGAAATACCTATTTACTATGTCCTCCATTTTTGAGTTAGTGCGTTGATCAGATGAAGGTACATTTGTACGGTCCTCCTGATAGATTACTTAAAGGCTAAATTTAGAACTTCAGCTTTCCGTTTGCTTTCTTGTATAACTGCCCCAGAATGATCAATAAGTGACTGGATAGTGGCTTTGACCCACTTATCAGTTTTACATAGGACCAGAATTTTTCCAGGTTATCAGAGAGATCTTTTGTCTAAGGAATGGCTGTGGTAAATATTGTATGCTTTGCACATCGATCTTTGTATAGAAGCACAAATCTCTACTAACTTTTGCCTGTCATGTTCTTTTTTGAACTGAGAGTGCAACAATGTTTGTTTTCTCAGTAGCTTCCTAACATTATTATTATACCACGGTGGATCTCTACCATCCTTAATTGACTTTACAGGCACAGATTTCTCTAACCCTTTATTTACAATACATTTAAATTTAGTCCACAATTCCTTTACATCCATTGTATCGGAAGTAAATGATGTCCATTCATTTTCTAAGTGTAGTGCTAACACTTGTTTATTGGCTGTTTCTAACAAAAACATGCTCCTAACCTTCTTGATTGGTTTATTAACTTTGGTCACCATTGATGCTATGACGATATCTTGATCACTAACTCATGTCGCTACACCGACATTGTTAATAAGGCTAGGCCTGTTCATAGCTATAAGGTCTAAAATATTTCCATTGTGTGTGGGTTGCCAGTTTAACTGCTCAAAACAGTTTTCGGAAAACATGTCCAAAAGTAACTCGCAAGACTGCTTGTCTGTACTGCCTGAAATGAAGCTCTCTCCCAGTCTATACTCTTTAAGGTTGAAGTCTTCCCAACTAATATTGCATGGCCCGGATACCTATGCACTACTGGCGTAGATTTCTTTGAATGCCTCTAACACTGCTACAGCAGCACTTGGAGACCAGTAAGAACTCCCACGGCTATGAAAACTCCCCATTCAGTTGTGTCCAATCTGTCTTTCCGATATACATTCCTCGCCTCACTGAATATTTCTGAACTTGCCACATCATGATTTAGCCAGCTTTCGGTGTCTAAAACTATCCGAGGACAATAATTTTCATGCAGTGCGGCAAATTCGGGAACTTTGTTTTTAATGCTTTGAAAGTTTATGGCTAATATTTTGATAGAATTTTTGCTCTGAATGTAGCCTGAATTCACTGTCTAAATGTTGACAGGAAAGTGCTCATCAGAGCTAGCGCCTAGCCTAAAAAAACCTATGTGCACTCCACAAGTACTCTGTTACCCGCATAGGTGCTTTCTTAGTGTAGTGCATCCATGACCTATCCAGAGGCAACCTACCATTCCCCACCTGATAACACAGAACCAGAAATCTGCAGCTATGACTGTCACAAAATCGACAAAGCCTCTGGTTCAGACCTTCCACTCGGATCCAAACCTAAGGACCCTGATCAACTGTGGGACCAATGCTATAAATCGACAGCCCTGCTTGCACCTTGTGTGTGAGGCCAGCAGCCTTCACCAATTTCACCAGCCACTCATAGGAACTGAGGATGTCCTCAGAATCTAAGCAACAAGTGTCATTGGTACCGACATGAGCAATGCCTTGAAGTTGTCCACACCCCGTACACTCGATAGCCACCAGCGAGGCTGCCTCCACATCTCAGATCAAGCCTCCCGGCAGACACACTGTGTTCAAGTTGGTCTTCTTTCCGGATCTCGATACTGTCTGCCTAAGGGGCTCCATCATGCGTCTAACATTGGAGCTCCCAATAACTAATAATCCTCTCCCCCCATGCTCCTGCTCGGATCCTGTGGAAAGAGTGGCCACACGTCCACTCACAGGACGAATGGGTGTTGCCAGACAGCCAGCCTCCACATTGGCCTTCCGTCTGGTATGACGCATATGCCGTTGAACCTGCCACTCCCCTAGCAGAGAGGGTAGCTTGATCATGTCCGGTACACCTGAAGATGCCTTGACAGTAGGGACAGAGGACAAAGCATGAGACACCTCCGCCGCTGCACCCCGAGACAGCAGCCTGAAGACGGCTGACCGTAGCCAGCAGTGCACTCAGCTGTTCACGAACTGCGGCCAACTCCTGTGTCCACACACAGCAGGCACACATCCTATCGATACAATTAACTGTGGAGAGTAGAAAACCAAATAATGAACTTTTAACTATTCTAGTACTTTAATAAAGGCAGCTGACTGAACTGTGGTCAGTGGTAACTATACTGTCAAAACAACAATACTGTATTTGGCTGTTTTCAAAATGATCAAGAAAGACCATGGAGCACACTATTGTCAAACAGGTGAGAATAAAAGCTTTCTGAAAGAGAAGCATGAAATAAGGAAGTTCCATGGTGCAGAAGTCATCTATCCCGAAGGTTCCCTCATAGATGGCCATGCTGGGTACGCCTATCTCCATGGTGACCTTTTTGAACAGCGGTCTTTGCCAAGCGGGAGTACTGTCTTCACTGCAGAGCTGGTCACTATCCTCAAGGCTCTAGAACACCTCCGAGCCTGCCCCAGGGGGTCATTTGTCATCTGTAGTGACTCCCTGAGTGGCTTGCAGGCACTCGACCAGTTCTTCCCTCGTCACCCGTTAGTGCAGTCCATTCAAGACACTACTTACTCTCTTGGCAAATCTGGCCGATGTGTGGTCTTCCTGTGGGCCCCTGGCCACGTCGGCATACCGGGGAATGAACGTGTTGACCAGTTGGCCAAACAGGCCACCACTGCGCCTCCCTTCACCATTGGCGTCATGGAATCAGACCTCAGGCTATCATTGCACAAGAAGGTGCGTGATGCTTGGAGTGCCGAATGGTCTACCATGAGTGGAACAAACAAGCTCCAAGCAGTGAAGCTCTCCACAACTCTGTGGAAGTCTTCACTGCAGCCCATACGTCGAGAGTCAGTTGTCCTCTGCCGCCTCCGAATTGGGCATACCTGGCTGACCCATGGTCATCTCCTCCGCCGTGAGGCCCCACCTGCGTGTCGGTGTGGAGCAGCGCTGACAGTCGTCCATCTTCTGATGGACTGCCCAGTTTTAGCTACATTGCGCCAGTCTTTTAACCTACCAAACGCGCTACCTTTAGTTTTAGGCGACGATGCCTCCACGGCTCATTCTGTTTTAAGTTTTATTCGCGCAGCTGGTTTTTACAACTCCATCTAGTGGTGGGTACTATAGCCTGATTCTTCAGGTCCCCACCTATCCAGCGATTTTAAACCCTTTTAAGACCCTTCTGTAATTTACTGAGGGGTTTTTAGTGTGTGAAGTATGGCTGGCTCATCCTGTTTTTTCTCTGTGATCAGCCAGCCGTGTTTTTCTTAGCTTAGATCTCGACTTCGTTTCCCTATTGTGTCTCTTCCTTTTGTGTTGTCAGCGAATTCTCCAATGTCAGCTTACCCCATTTGTGAGTTTTCATCTTCGAAGCTGTGTTTTACTTTTTATACTCTTGACAGAGGACTCTTAGCTAGGGACAGGGGACTGATGACCTAGCTGTTTAGTCCCCTTAAAACAACAACAACAAAAATAAGGAAGTGACAATTTGACACTTAAAAATTACGTAGCTTGCAGCTCAAATGAAATCTGCCAAGTACGTGAGAATAAACCTCTTACAAAACAGAAGCACTAACGAAAATTAAGAAATTGACTGGCAGTGAAATTTCCCACGAATTAAATTATGATACGTAGTGTTCTGAACTATGTGACAGTAATAATTCAATTTTCTGTTAATGTTATAACCACCCCCATTTGTGACTTTTTCTTTCCAACTCATGCCTCTCTTTAGGACATTTTTCTACCTCCATATAAAACATTTCTAATGTGTGAAGCGTCATTAGTATTTTCAATTTTCCTTTTTTTGGGTGTTTTCTCCACCACCAGTTCAGGACTTGTAACAGATTTGAAGTGTACAGGTGATCAAGACAACCAGATGTTAAGATTACCTGGCATAGTCAGGTCTGGAGGCGATCTATTCGTTTTATAGTTTTCAAAATGTCAAGTCAAGATCGCCCACTAACAATTTATTAAATGACGAGTGGTTTCGGTGCACTGTCACCATCATCTGGTCACATATATGCTATAATCTGGTCATCTTGTTAAAACAATTGGGTATAAAATAACAAGTGCACATTGCACTTAGTCACTATATAAAACTTATATACTATAATACATAAGTTAAAAACATGACAGCTTACAAAATACTGACAGCTCTGAAGATTCTAGTTTCAACTTAGTTTTTTAACTTATGTATTTTTTTATACAGTGACTAAGTGCAATGTTGCACTTGTTATTTTATACTAAATTTTTTTAACAAGACGACCAGATTATAACATATATGTGACCAGATGATGGTGACACAGTGCACCGAAACCGGTCGTCATTTAATAAATTGTTAGTGTGCGATCTTGGCTTGTCATTTTGAAAACTATACAACCAGATGTGTTCTCCATTCTGCTCCTGTCATTTCAATGATAATGGTTTCAGTTAGAGACTCGTTACTGACCTCAGTGAGGCTGCAAGTTTGTGTAGCCTCTCCGGCCGTTTCTTTCTCAGAATCTGAAAGTAAAATACAAACTTAGCTAACCCTTTCATTACCACATTTCGATGTTTCAAGGATAAAAACAAGATGTCCTCTATAAAAGGTGAAGTACAGCATTTTCTTGTATTTTACTGAAAAAAGGTCTTTCAGTCTCCTTTTATAATCAGTTCATCACAACGGAAGTCACAGCAAAGTGTGCCACTTAAAACTGGAAAAAATTTGACTTCCCATCCCGGCGGCCTTGCGTGTTATGTTGGAAATATCAATTATACAGGAGATAAGCTTCGCCTTGACTTGTTCTTGTATGTACAATTGTCTGCTCAGTGAAAGTGATTGCTCTCATAAAACAAAACTTTCATGACAAAACAAGTGCATTGTCACAAGATTGGCAAATGACAACGTCACATTATTGACAGTATTCAGCATCTGTTGTCAACATTATCACATGAGGCCGCCGGGCCATAAAGTGAATTTAACCTTTCACCACGTTCTGAGGGTGAGTTACTGTCATCTATTGTCACAAACAGTTACAACTGGCACAAGACGTAAAATAAAACAGTGACAAAGAGAGATAAACCTATATCTGGTATGAAATTATCTACAGGAAGATGATGTTTTATATATGTTAAAAAATTGGACATATGAAAACAACAGTATGAAATAACTGACTACAGTAAGTTAAATTGTGACAATAAACTAATCTATGCCATCTCCATCCTACGGGTTATCCATTCCAAAAGTGATAGCTCTGTATTTTTTTCAAGCTTTGTGGCAGGTCCAGTCCCCCCCCCCCCCCCCCCCTGTTAAGAAAATTTTTTTCTTTTCATCTGCTGTACGTTATCTACCTAAGTTGGGTATTATTCGGTTCAGTACCACCATATTACTCACACCGGTATCGGCATGTGACAAAGACTATACCTGGAGAAGACAGGATTACAGCGATTTCTTGCTACTGGGTTTAAATGTTAATTATGGCGCGGTGTTGCAGCTATGTTCAAACAAATGCACAAGTCGATAAGCAACAGCAATGCTAGCGTTCGAAGTGGATACATTTTGTATTGCAGTGGAGAGAAGACAAGCAACTTCTATAATCAAATATACGGCGAGGAACTACATTTGATGATGTTTCTTTGATGAAAAATACATGTAGGCCTACATCGAAGCAACCTATGACAGTAACAAATAGCTTTGATATAAGTACATGACATCGACTTTTATAAAGATATACAACTGTGTAATACCAGTCTAAGCTCCATTTATTTATTAATGGTTCAAATTCTATAAGCGTTCATTTCAGCGTGTGTTACTGTGAGTACATTTTCACAGTAATATGTTTGAAATGAAATATTTTGCAGTGTGTATGACTATGTTTAGTAGGTAAAATACAAGAATTTTATGGGGTTGGTGTGCGAGATTCGCACGCTCTGAATGACAACCCGGTGCAGCTCTCCCTCTATCAATCAGTGCGGTGTCAACTGTTTCGATATTAACACATCATTTTAAAATTTAATAGACGTGACGACATCCAAATGGCTGATCTCACATGCTTGTACAAAGCCGACAGATGGTAGCCTCATCTACACAAATCGGCATGTGGTTCCCCCCCTCCCCCCTCGTCAAAATTTGGGGGTGCGCAGATTACTAGAGTGTATACGGTAATATCTCTTCTTAGTCTTCCTTATCCTCTTGTTTATTATTCGTCATTGTTCAAACAGCGTACGAGTTTCCTTCACAAAAACTTTCAAAACATTCAAGACTACTGATAAACGATATTACGTTTATGTATTTTTTGACAATGTTACATCATTCATTTATAATGAAATAAATCGCAATTCGCAATCACTTATGGCTTCACTGTACTAGGTTCAGATGTAATACCAATGTGCGGCGAATGAAAATTCGTGCCTGGCCGGGATTCAAACCCGCGATCTCCTGCTTACTATGCAGACGCGTTGACCACCACACCGAGGACACAATGACCAACCTGACTGCAGGGGAGTCTTCCCTGCACATCTTCCGCCACACCCAAATCTCTATTCACCACGTTCTCTCTTTCCTATACTACAGCCTATTTGTTCTGTAATGCTCACAGCTACAATAAGCTGTGGTATAGGAAAGAGACAGTGTGGCGAATGGATATTTGGGTGTGGCGGGAGCCATGCAGAGAAGAGTCCTCTGCAGTCGGGTTGGTCACTGTGTCCTCAGTGGCGGAGTGGTCAACACATCTGGCTAGTAAGCAGGAGATCCCGGGTTCGAATCCCGGCCGGGCACAAATTTTCATTCGCCGCACATTGGTATTACATCTAAACCTAGTACAGTGAAGCCATAAGTGATCGCAAATTGCGATTTATTTCATAGATATTAAGTTTGCCACAAACATGCTTACTAATTGCTTCAAATGCTGTACTGATCTATTAATTATCAGTAAAACGTAACTGTTGGGTGGCTAGAACCAAAGCAAAATATGTAGAAGTTTACTTTGACCGTAAAATTTACTGGTGGTTAATTCTTACTCTGACATTGTAAGAATGGGCCTAAGCGTTATAGAGTGTTTACACTCATTTGGGGTAATCTGATAATGGAAACACCAGGTTGGAATTCAACTATTAATGACAGTTTATAGCTAGTTGTAAAGGCATAACAACAAGCAGTGGCATGCATATAAAAAGACACACACACACACACACACACACACACACACACACACAGCACTTAAGCTTATCCACAATAAAGAACATTTACACAGGCACACTTCACAGTCACACAACTGTCATCTCCGGCTGCTGCATTCTGAATCCATTTCGGAGAGCGTCAGTCGGAGGTGACTGTTATGTGACTGTGAAGTGTGAATGTTTTTTATCCTGAAGAATTGAATGATGTAGCAGATGTTGGTAACAGCACATTGAGGTGAAGATGGCCATTTATGAGATGTTGACAGTCAGTGAAAATGTTGTTTCATAATTCAGATGTGAATAATAACAAGACTATAGTTTCTCATTTATTTTGATTAGTAAATAAAGTTAGCTGACATTATGCTTGTCTCATAGGAATTTACAATTTCTATTACATGTAGCTACAGCTACTTTTCAATGATATGGTTTGGCAGAAATGTAATAGCACAATTTAATTTGCTATGAGTAAAATGAGCAGAAATAATATTGGTAGTCCTGCTCGTCAAAACTATATTACTGATTTTTTAGGATAAAATGATTTCCAAACCATGGTGTACAACAGCAATCAGTTAGAATAAATATTCCTTAAAACCGTCTTGATTGCAAATTTATTTATTAGTTAATGACGCGTTTCGCCCTTTAGCAGGGCAGAGTCTGTACAAGTCGGCGGAGCAGCACACCACGCCCGCCCACCGCCCGTGAGCGCAATTGTAAGCATGGGCTTATCTTGTGTCATCAGAGACCACCGCTTCGATTAAGGGCCACAAGGAAAACCAAAAAAACATCCCAAGAAAATAGAAACACCGCAATAACAACTTACGGTGTCACACCACGGAGAGCGCATTATAATCTGAAGATGCCCTGCTAAAGGGCGAAACACGTCATTAACTGATAAATAAATTTGCAATCAAGACGGTTTTAAGGAAGATTTTTTAGGATGTAGTTGCGCAGTACCACTTCACTTGCAGTAATCAAATTTATGTCAAATTCACTTATTGTCAGATATTAATGCAGCACAAAAAAATTGTGTAAAATGTGGGAAAATGTAAAAAGTGGAAAATAACATTTTAAGTAATAAAATTTGCTTATAGTATCACCCTAGCAGTGTCATAGTTTATGTATGAATATTTGTACATAATAGGCATCAAAATACTTGCCAGGAGATTTATTTATTATATAATAAAGGTTATCTGCATCTGGTAACTTCATAGGAAGCAGAAACTTTTGACATAATTTCATTCATCATACATAAAGGTTTGCCAATAACATTAAGTGTGTCATTTATTAATTACTTAATGAAACATTGCACAAGTTGCATAATTTTTGTATTTTTCTATATTTCACATGATGATATTCGAGAATTTGTTTGCATTCTCAAGTGCAAATATGTACATTCATACGGAAACTGTGTCTAGCACTGCAGGCGTATGTTTGAGGTTACAACATACTGTGCTCCCTCCAGTGTGCAGAAAAACACACAAGCAAGTTCTCATTCACACTGTTCATAAAACATCACAAAATACTTATATAAATATTTGCACTCCACAGTGAGGATAAATTATCAAAATGAGTCAAATATTTAACTATCAGCTTTCCCAGGGGACACAGCCTTGTAGTAGGCACCTTCAGTGCCGGGCGGGAGGGCTTGCGTGCTTCCGTGAAGTTGAGAGCTGTGCCGGCAGTAGCGTAGCTACTGGCAAGGTCACCCAAGCCGTATTGGTCTTAATTGAGAAGCCAGACGAAGAGTGTCCCACAACATTGGGCAGGGAAGGCTCTAGAGGCGTAGTGAAGCTTCCCTAGGGAGAAAACCTTATAGAAATCCCAGTCCTCCAGGTTGGGGGTCGGGCTTGAGGCTAACAACCTCTTCCTGTAAAAAAAAATGTCAGGTTATGAAAACCCAAAGAGCAGAAGCTGGACAGATCAGAAGACGACGACATGGCACGGATATTGGACAACGAATGGTTAAACATCTGAAAACTGATCTTCGAATTGGTACCTGGAATGTTCTATCTTTATGTAGCCCAGGCGCTTTAAAAAAGTTATTAGCCCAGCAGGGGAAGCTCAAGGAGAGCATTATAGTCATCCAAGAAGAAGAAAGAGGGCACTATGTTCTATAGCTGTGATGATAACAGACATAAATTTGGTACACGTTTCCTTGTTCATAAATATCTGAAACATTTGTTGATCAATTTTACACCCATTAATCCACAGCTATCAGTGATTAGAATTAAAGGAAGATTCTTTAATTATAGTGTAATTAATGGACATGCACCAACAGAAGAATCTATTGAAGACCTAAAAGATGATTTTTACGATGCCCTTGAAAAAGCTTATGATAAGTGTCCAAGGAATGACATCAGTATTGTGCTGGGTGATTTTAATGCACAAATTGTAAGAGAAGACATGTTCCAGCCTGTAATTGGAGCCCATAGTAAACATGGATCCGCTAATGATAATGGAATAAGATTGATCCTCTTCGCAGCCTCCCGGAATATGGTAGTGGGATTTACCAGCTTTCCCCATATGGAGATACACAAGGGCACTTTGAAGTCACCTGATGGCAAAACCATTAACCAAATTGATCATGTACTGATAGACCAGAGGCATAAATCTAACTTGTTGGATGTTCGAACCTTTCGTGGTCCTAATGTGGATTCAGATCATTTTCTTGTAATAGCCAAGACAAGAGCAAGGATATCAAATGCTCAGAAAGAAAGACATATTAGGAAAGAACGATACAATATTGCAGCACTGCAATTAACAGAAATTTATGAATCATACTGTCAGAAAGTTTCTCTGGTCCTAGAACAAGAACAAGGAACAATGTGAGACAGTAATGACATAGAACAAAAATGGCTGACTATAAAAAGAGCTATAGACATTTCAGCTAAGGAAACATTAGAATAGAGAGAAAATCAGTAATGTACACATGGTTTGATGAAGAGTGCAAGAGAGTGACTGAAGAAAAGAACACTGCATATCAGAGGACATTACAGGCGATCTCCACAAAAAGCTTGTTGGAGGATTATCGAGAGAAAAGGAGAATCAAAAAGATGACACATCGCCGAAAGAAAAGGGAAAGGACTAAGGCTGAAATAGAATGTATGGAATTGTCAAAGAAGAATAATGAAACAAGGGACTTCTTTAGAAAAGTAAACAATGCTAGAAGACATGCTCCATTAACCAGCTTGATTAGACATGAAGAAGGAAACATAATAAGTGAGAGTAAACAGACTCTAGAAAGATGGTGAAGATACTTTAATGACCTGCTGAACCGAGAGGTCGAGCAAGCAAAGGATATTCCTAATGATTGTGAGCAAGGGTTGGATCATGAACAGCCATTAGATGGCCCAGGGCTAGACGACTTTAAAAAAGCTTTAAGGAAACTGAAGAATAACAAGGCTCCCGGCACTGACAGCATACCTGCAGAATTGCTAAAATATGGAGGAGCAACATTAGAGCAGTCCCTGTTTGAACTCATCACTCTCATATGGGAACAGGAAAGGATACCAAATGAATGGAATGAAGAAATATTAAGTCCCATACATAAAAAAAGGCGACCGAATGGAGTGCAAAAACCACCGTGGAATCACCCTCCTGAACCTGGGCTACAAGGTGTTATCTAATATTATCTTTGATCAGCTACTCCCACAGGTGGATAAAGAAATTGGAATGTACCAAAGTGGATTTCGACGAGGAATGTCAACAATAGACCAGATTTTCAACCTGCGCCAAATTTTGGAGAATACTGTTGAATATAGAATCGGAACACATCACCTCTATTGACTTTAGGCTGCATACGACAGCATAAATAGAAACCAGTTGTTTCATGCCTTACAGGAGATGGGACTACATGCAAAGCTTCTGAGAATGATTAAAATGATGATGTCTGATGTGAGAAGCAGCATTCGAGTTCAAGGAAATTACTCAGACCCCTTGGAAGTAAAAAATGGGCTACGTCAAGGAGATGCATTAGCATGCTTATTATTTAATGTAGCTCTCGAAAATGTGATCAGGGAAGCAGGCCTGCAGACCAGGGGTGCCATCTTCTACAATTTGGTGCAGATATTAGCGTATACAGATAATATAGACATCATAGCATGGAGAGTACCATCACTAAAAGAAGCTTTCACAGTCGTAAGTCAAGCAAGTAAGAAAACGGGTCTTATAATTAATGAAGATAAAACTAAATACATGGCCTGTGGGAAAGCATATCAACCCAGTATGCCGTCATCTTTCAGTGTGGATGGATACACGTTTGCAAGAGTTGATATCTTCAAGTATCTAGGTTTAACAGTTACTTGCTTTAATGACACCTCAACAGAAATTAAGATCAGACTGATATCAGCAAACAAGGCATATTTTGCCCTGAGTAATTTATTCTAGTCAAGACTCCTTAGCCGCCCAACAAAATTAACTATTTATAAAACTCTAGTTAGGCCTGTTCTCACTTATGTTTCAGAAACATGGCCCTTGACGGAAACTGATGCAAGGCTGCTTGACAGGTTTCAGAGGAAAGTGTTGTGGAGAATAATGGAGGAAAAGGTACAAGGCAGAATTGTACACTATATATGCCGATGCTCCTGTAACAAATATCATACGATGGGCAGGTCATATGGCAAGAATGGAGGAGTCTGAGGTGACAAAGAAGATTCTCTTTAGAAATCCAGGTGGCCAAAGAGGATGAGGTAGACCTCGAGCAAGATGGCTGGATGGAGTGGAAGAAGACCTACGAAAGCTACAATGCAGAAACTGGAGGAGCCTGGAATGCCTTAATGGAATCCCATCTGAGGATGGTGTTATGGCTACATTCTGTTAAAACTATAATTTAAACAGCTGTGTACTGTTGTTCATAGTTACTCTTGCGGCCAGATGTATTTTCCATTTGCAACCTTCAGCACAGTTGCCCTTATATAACAGAACATTATCTTCTGTAGTTGGCGACTGTAATCATTTGACAATACAGAGATGGAAGCTGCTGAATAGACTACTGCCCAGACAGGTTGGCCGTCAATGATGACATCTTTGAGATTTCTCGGCATCTTAACAACTGTCGTCTATGAAGGATTTTTATCTGCGGCGGCCTCACCTGCATAGATGGTCGCCTCGCCTAGTTTTCCTGAATACGACGGCTAGTATCTCTATAAGGCGATGGCGTGTTCGAGAGCAACCACGTCCAGGATACGGCAACAGGCTTTCAAATTTTTGTATAGCTTATGGGACTTAACTACAGGGTCATCAGTCCCTAAACTTACAAACTACTTATGAACTAGCTAACACTAAGGATGGCACAAATATCCATGTCCGAGGGGGAATTCGAACCCCCCATCCTAGTGGCCATGCAGACCGTGACGAGCGCCTCAGTCCCCTCGGCCAGTGCAACAGGCTTTGCCCCCATAGGTCGACAGTAATTGTCTGCCGTTGAAAGGACTGCTCAGATGGTTGGTGTCTTGCAGCATAATAATTGTCATAGTAGTCTTCTCCCCCTACAGTATTGTATGACATGTCCAGGAAGCCAACAGTGGTGTGTTGTCTTATGTCCTCCAAATCTGTCCTCTTGCAAGGTGCCATAGTTGCCTCAGGATGTGGTTCTTCAGTAGCTCTTCTGATAAATGGACTTGTTGCTTGTGGTCTCCAGATGTCATCTTAAGTACTGTCTGGAATTTTTCCCAGCTATCGAGCTTGTCCTTGTTATTTTCAAACACTTCTCGGGCCATCCCATCCAGGTAGAAATGTACGTTTGCCAAGCAAATAATGTGGTCCCACCTATTATACTTGGTGACTCGGTGGAATCCTTTCAGCCATTTGTTTGGGTCCTGTCCAGTGTCTCCAGAGAACACCGATGAGTGTCTGATGTGCAGCTGGCTAACCGCTGTTTTTGTATCCATGACATGGTCCTTTGGACGGTGTTGTATTCCGGTTCTTGTCCATTTAGGCGATGGATCGTACGCTTCCTAATCGGATTCATGATGATGCAGATGTATTGCAGGGCAACGCCTCCACCAGGAAGTGTCACATTGAAAACTACCAGTGGTCCAAATTTGAAGGCTGGTCGTTAATAGAGCACAACACTTTACACTTAGAACACGTTTATTGCTACCACAAGCATACGCTCGGTACAGAATGCCTCCTGCTTGGAGTGCTCCACTATTTATACATAGAAAGAATTTTCTCGAACTTACATGAAACATAAGAAACGTGTAGTACATTCTAGAAATAGTAAATACAAAGAAATGATTTTTCTGCCTGTGGTGGGATTTGGACTGGGGACCACAAGTACAGCGATTTGCGTTGCTAACCACTGCACCACACGTTCCATTGGAAGACTCGCAGTAATATTAATCATGAAGAGCATGGCCATCACAGATTTGTTCATGAAGTCAAGCAAATGATGAAGCACAACACCACTGGCTGTCTGCATCTGGCTTTACAATTCGCGATTCAACCAGCACGCTGTTACCAATATCTAAACGTCACACAAAAACTGCTAACTATTAGTTCGCCTTTATATTAATTTACTTATCCCAGTTTATTAGTCAATTATAATTCTTGAGTAATCTTGATATCATGGTATTACTTTGTTGTAATCTTGGGAAAACAGCTGTTGAAAATTGACAAGTAATCTATAAACACAATTTTGGAATTTGTGTGTGTGTGTGTGTGTGTGTGTGTGTGTGTGTGTGTGTGTGTGTGTGTGTGTCTATACATGCCCTTCCAGTCAACTGTCTGTAAGGTTATCTATACCTAGTACTGAAATGTAACAGAACTAGTAATTTATTTCTCTTTATTAGTGTGCAGAATATTAATAGTGAAATTACTAATGGCTTTTCTTTCTCTTTACAGGAACCACTTTGGTGCAGGATACAGAAATCAGTCCTTATCAATAATGAGGGCTTTATTAAAATAAAAACAGCACAAATTATTAAATATTTTTCTGTAAAATACAGACTGAATAAAGGGGATAGGTTTTTAGAACTGCTTTTATTTATTGTAAAGTTGCAACCTACATATTTTAGTCACGAGCATCACAATATTAGGAAAATAAAGTATAAAAAGATAAATCAATTTTCCTGCAGAAAGGTAAAAGGGTCATGACCAGTAAGTGGCAGGGGAAAGCCACTGCCTCCAGCTGTAACAGAACATTTTCACAAAAACAAACTTGTTTCCAGGCTCACCAAATGTTTGAAGCTCGAGATAAGAGCATTTTCAAACATTACTTATTGAAATCAAACCGAATATGAACATTATTTTGTGCACACTGTTCCTGGATCACCATAATTTTTAATTGAGCATGGAAACAATACTGTACTGTACAACCAAATGGTTTTAGATTTGGAGAAAAATTGACGAATACATTATTTTGCACCTGCATACATACTCTGCAATCCACCCAAAGGTGCATGGCAGTGTGTGCTAAGTACCACTACTAGTTATTTCCTTTCCTGTTCCACTGCCAAATATGGAAAAAAATATTTGTATGCATCTGTACAAGCCCTAATCTGAATTTTTGGCTCAAATAGCCGAGTGCTTTGATATATTTAAGATACACTAGAGTTGCTAATAAGGACAAAGGATGAGATGATTAAGTGTGAATTAGATATGTGAAACTAATTACATGTGTTCACCGATTTGTGAAGCTACTGTAATTTTTCACCTCGAGATTATTCGAATCCTCATGTGGCATTGCAGACTTTTTCACAATGGATTGGGAGTTAAATAAGATAACCCATATCAATTTCTTCATTGTAAGTTGTTTATTGCTATATACATGTAAACATTCAATACAATGTTTTACTACACAGCCTATCTGCATGAGTAAAAGAATTAATGGTGGACTTCTTCGTATCCATCAGGGAGAGCATTTGCATGGGGATTATGGAACAGGCTCTTGTTACCATCACCCCATGGGAATCGCTGAAAAAAATAACTTTAATTAAACAGTGTTTTCTAATACTCACAAAATGAAGACCACATATGTAAATATAGCATCATTGTTTGGCAAAGACAACAATGTTTTACTTATATAGTTTCATTACCATCTAAAACTAAAAACTAGCAACTTTTAATCTAAAATCTGTATAATAATAATACAATTATCCACTTAATAACTCACCATAAAAATTCTTGCCGAGCCACCGCCGGGCACGAAAAGTAGAGTCGCATTCACACAAATTTTTGGTCATGTCCTTCATCAGATAAAGAAACATACATTCACACAATGGCGCTGGCATTGGAGTGGCTGGACTGTGTGAGTGATTTGTTGAATTGTTTCTTTTTCTGATGAAGGCCGTGGCCGAAAATTGAAGCTGTGTGAATGTGACTTTTTCGTGCCTGTCAGCAACTGAGCAAGCCTCTTTATGGCTTTATCTATCCTCCATTATTGACATTGCAATCAGATTTTCCATTGTTAAAATATCCACTTAACTATACCTATTACGTACATGTAAACTTTCTCCCAACTTATTCAAAAGAAATGCATTTGGTGGGTGTTCACAGTACCAATTGTGCATAATCCTACTTCCTCAAGAATTGACATGCTGAAAGAGCCAACCTAGTTATAAGAAAACTAACCTTAGCCTTATACCATTCTTCCTTTCCTGCTAAAAACATACCAATGTGGAAGAGGTGTGAATGTTTCTCATTCTACAAAAATTCCATATTTGCATGAATATAGGCCGCATCTAAACTTTTGACACGAGATTATAGAAAAAAGGGGCCGCAAGTTTAATTTATTTATATTTTTGTATAATCAAACTTTTTCGTAATCAGAAACACGAGGTTAACGAAATAATGTGCTCTTTTCAATAAACTCAAAAACAAATATGCAGAACTGTAAATCAAAGATTAACACGTTCGCTGTGGACACCAGTGTGGGGTACTCTCACTCTAGGCGGTCACCTGTTAGCGCACGTGCTCTGAGAACTGAAATCATACCCCTGCAAAACTTGTAAATTCATGTTGTGCACGTACGTAACATTGACAGGGAATGTAATGTCTATGGAAGAGGTGGTGCTAGATATAGCTGCATGCCGATGTGATAAATGCTGCATGCTGTCCTACGCTCATAAGCAGCATATGCTTAATTGCAAACAATTCTAACGCCTCTGATTTATTGCAAACAATGCACAACAGATGAATGAAGACGAAGACACACAACTGCAGACAGGAAAATGGTTTGTGATATTTCTTTGGTGGCTTGTACTAACATGAGTTCACAGCTGAACAAAAGCCACCAGCATAATTTACCAACTTGATTCCACACATCTGCTTTGACCCATTATGTCATTAACATGTTGGGAAACCCATATTTCAGTCATAGCCAACTACAAATAATCTATGTTTTAATTAAATCACAGGGCTTATTTAAATTTTACTGGTAATTTGGAAGAAGGGATGCATATTACAAGTTGCAGCCTACTATCAGTACATAGCAGTGTCATCGTTACTTGTTCACTCAAGAATTTTAAGCTGTACTCTTCTTTAAACTTTACATATTCATAAAGAAATATTAAAGTACTTTTGGTTCATTCCATGACAAATCATGTAATTTTGGAACAATTTCCTGATCGACCATCACGAATTTTTAGTAAACCTTTGCACACGTACCTAATGAACATTGGCAAATTTTAAGGCTCGTTGAAAAAATACTGTATGAGATATATTCAGTAGTTTGACACCATGCGCAAGGCGAGTGTAAATTTTTGGAGACTGAGTTGTTATAACTAGAAAGTTTGGTGTCCTATATCTCGGGGACTAAAGCTATGGCGAACCTGAAACTATGCATGTGATAACCTAACAGTACAATATTCTGTGACAAAGTTTTGTTTAGGTAAAGCTTTCCAATACTGAATTAACTGCAAAGTTGATGATTTTAGAAAAATGTCAAACAGTATTTTGCATTTTGCAAAAAACTATATTCTATAAAACTTTTCAAACTGGACTGACTAGAAAGACTTATTTGAACTGCATAAAAAAGTATTTGATCATCCAACACATGCTAACAATTTAAGATAATTTGAATGAAAGTTGAACGCGTAAATCACGGCAAGGAAAAAATGTTAAACTTTGGATTCTTATATCTGCTAAAATAAATGCATGCTGAACATGAAACTTAATAGGTTGGGAACACAGGGATGTGGCATAAAATTCAGCCACCATGACTGGAGATCAACTCAAGTCCTGACTGTTTGTTTGAAATGGCAAAACTCAATTTCCCATTGCCAAAAATAATCTTGTTAATATGACACCTTGCCCACTGTTCCTGTAGTGGATGTCCTACCAAGTATTACCAGACTAATATTAACTTTCTGCTATCTGCTGTATACATGGGAGTTAAATGTTCTCATTAGTACATTCAGGTGTCCAAAAGCTTCTTGTACAGGTAGCTACTTTCACAGACTCAATTCTGTTGAATCTTTAGCTTCTGTTATAAGCACCTCAGAAATAACTGTAGGCTATGCCTAATTTGAAATGACAATTACAATTATAGAATTAACTGTCACCCAGCAGCAGAATGTTTACTGAAAGTGAGGAACAAAGGGTAAGGCTGTGAGGCCAAGTCATGAGACTGATACCTGTCAGTGGTGCACTCAATTGCTCAAGTTCCAATGCAGGGCTGTTGCAGTTTTAATTTTCTGGAGAATTACAAATGTGGTTATAGTATTGATAGATATACCCACTTCATCAATTTACATTTCCACTTCCAGGTAAGTTAAATCTGCCCTTAAAAATGAAGCAAACTGAAAACTATGGAAGGAACTGATTACTAGCATTGATTTGCAAAGGAGGTAACTTAATATGCCTATTTAATTACTGTTATATTTATCAACAAGCACAAATATATGATTTTACTAGTACTTTGAGAAGATTTTTGAGCAAGTGTGAGATGACAAACCAAGATTCAGCTCGCATTCAATCAAAAATTTGTAACATTGATTCTTTCACCTACAATAGTTTCCTAACTTAATCTGTAGCTTCTGCTCCTAAAACTGAACAATTCATATGCCTTCAGAAGAAATACTAGATTCAATAGGACATTTAGTCTAAACCCAATGTTAGTCAGGAACCTTAAATGAAACACTGTTAGAAACCATTCAGCACAAATACTGTCATCCTGTACACAGAAGTGCTCTCCTGAATAGACTAGTCTATTATTAATAATAGAAACACCATTCCTCTCCAAATTTAAATGTACAGAAAGGTGTGTGATTAGTGTATAATAACGTATTGGGTACATACAGCATTACATGTATGACGGCTTTCATATTCTTAACAAGATTCAGCTATAGCTCCGTATGTACTATATCGCTAACTTCGACTAAAGGCACAGCTTAAAATCAGATTCGTTGATAATCTGTTACTAATCCCCCACTCAACCACATTTTGTGCATCTCGTGCAGTTATCTTTGAAATCTTAGGGCACTCGTTAAAAATGAAAGTTTTCATATTAAACTACCTTATTCCTTATTCTCAGGTGTTCATAAGGTACAAATTCCGGTCGCTCGTGAGCCGACTCATCATGCTTGAGATACGCATTTAACATACACAATCCAACTGCGGGGAAGGCAACGAAGAAAGATAGCGATTTCCACAACTTTAGGCCACCACCTAAAACAGATCCAGAATTCCATTAGACCAAATAATTACGTAAATGACAAAACGTTTACATATAAGAGTATAACCTCCATGTCCTGCAACAGCTGAAGGCCCTGTCGCTACAGCTAATCTCGCAGCCGAAACCAACATCTTTCTTCTCCAACTAATTCACTCGAAAGTCGAAACACGAATTAGGATAGGAACAAATCGCAAGGACTTCCTTCGTCAAAGATAAAAATTAAAGGCATACTATTTGTGTTGCCAACATTTGCAAAACAGTGTTCCCGCTATTTAATCAACACTGTTTAATATGTATTGGCAGTAATACTTAAACAATTAAAGAGTTGATGTGGCTCTTGCAAAAATAGTTCATTTCAAATTATTCCTAGTTCCCTACTGTATCTTGCAACGATATTAATGTCTAATTATACTTTGCAAAGTATCATATGGTATATGTATTGAGATCAGGAACATCTGAGAAATGGGTCAACTATGAAAATTTTAGTAACAAACCCAATTGTTAAAAATGTGAAATATTCAATACTTGGATACTGCTGCCTCATAAATAAATGCTATTATATAGGAATGCTAGGACCACTCTATGTCCTGTTATTCCGTCCAATGAGAAGTGTGTTTCTTGTAGTATTTAAGTATTGTCATTTGCTTCGGAAAGAA
The DNA here is from genome assembly GCA_026315105.1 of Locusta migratoria. Lineage (NCBI taxonomy): Eukaryota > Metazoa > Arthropoda > Insecta > Orthoptera > Acrididae > Locusta > Locusta migratoria. The sequence continues at coordinate 355,040,701 of CM048744.1, forward strand.
TTATATTAATGTCTAAAATTTATGGGTAACACCAATCAGAAGAAATCTTGCGAAATAACGCCAAAATATGCAAAAAAATCTAACAAATCACACGAGCAGTACTCAAGCGAGGTAAATTTAAAAATATAACCTAGACTATATTTTCAAATCGAATTAGTTTCTGACCAAGTTCATGTTTACACATATATCTTGTGACTAAAATTGCTGATTAACTTTCTTGACTGTTACGGGTTTAGTGCTACGTTACAGTTTACAAATCGTACGCAGACTATAACTGAAAGATCACCTCGGCTTTTTAGTTTTGAAGAGAACAGCACGATATAACATCCGCAACGCCAAGCACTGGAAATGTATATATAAGTTTTGTAGCGCCTTACACACCTTGAGAGTTCGCCGAAATCCAACGGCGTGCTTTCGTGTCAATTTGCTTCGTACTTGGACTGTGTGTTGTTTACAGCCTCTGCAACGTTTACTCAGCGTTAATTGCAATTCTCTTACATACATATTTTCACACGTCAGATTTTGCTCAACTGTAAATTCCACAAAAAACATTAAAAACCTGATGTAATAAATTTCATTGACCTATAGAATTACATGTTTCGTGAATTAATTTTAATATCGGCAGACAAATAGTGTAATAGAACATTTTGTACTAAGTAGTAGGTCTTATTTGGGAAAAATCGTTTGTCTTTTATCACCATGTGTTCCCCCATTGTTAATTGTAGCTGATTTACCTAACCAGGATTGGTGTTCTCATCAAGATGTACCATAATAAATTGAGAGTCCTGTAGTTGTTGATGTACAGTAGACCTATTGCCTATGGGCTAGTCTCATTGAATGTAATTTGTTTTTATTTTTGAATCTGGCAATGCTTCATAATTGCCAAATATTTATGGATAATGTACATGTATCCTAAAATCCTCACTTCCACACCTAGGCCCGTCTCCTTGCTCCCTTTCTCTTTTAGGCCATTGGATCACTTACTATGTTACCACTACTGTTATCTTACTCTCTGTCAACTTTAACTACAAACAAAATATTGTTAGGAAATGAACTCATAATGGGTAGGGAAATGGGCTAGAGTCACGAGTGTACAAAGTATGAGAAAAACCACTCCAGTTGATGGATCCTTCAATGTCAGTGTCTCACATAGTCAGGAGTATTCAGATTGCCTACTAATTGTAATCATAAGTTAATAAGCCATAAATTCAACTTTTGTGTTTCATGGATAACTGACATCCATAGAGAAAAAGAGCACAGCACATAGTTTTGTATAAAAGTTTTGTTTTCAATGTTATGGAAGGAGGCATTTACAACTGTTATTCAGAATAAAAATAAAAAATAAAAAATTGAATTTAAAAAAGTTGTTATTAGAGTTGTTTATCTTGAAGAGGTACATCCATTAACATAAAGCTTGACCCTCCTGCACCATTTCAGGGGGCAGGGGGAAACTTTGAAATCTTAAATAGGAACCCCTATTTTGTTATTGTAGATTTGAATTCTTCTTGGAAAAAATATGTAACCTGTGGAACAGTCAGTTTTATTTTATTTATTTATTTATTGTGGCAGATGGGCTGAAATTGTAGAAAAACAATAGGCTAATATTTCAAATGAATACACATCATAATCTTAACAATGGAAAATCGGATAGGAATACCAATAATGGGGGATAGGTAACAACTCGCTGTAAAGAGGCTTGCTGAGCTGCTGACAGACACGAACATAGATAATGACATTCACACAACTAAAATTTTTGGCCATGGCCTTCGTCAGAAAAAGAAACACATACATTCACGCAGTCACTTTTTCTGACCAAGGCCAGGGCCGAAAATTTAAGTAGTGTGAATGTGATTATTTTTGTGTCTGTCAGCAGCTCAGCAAGCCTCTTTAGGTGAGCTGTTACTTATCCTCCATTATTGATATAAATACGCATAATACTTATTCTCTAGGTTTAACACTTCTGCATCAGTAAACAGTTGGACAATACTGTGAAAAGTTGTTGCAGAAGGAACATACCTACCAAGAAAAAGACTAGCATACCATTGATGAGCTTCTTCAACATTTCTGAGAGCCTCAAAGAATGAGAAACTGATGTCTAATCTCTTTCTGCAATCATTAAAATTGTGGAACAATTGTATAAAGACGTTTACAGTCCGAATCATTGAAATGCAATTAACAGTTTGACCACGGACTAAGTGCATTATCACAGTCTATGCTTCATTCGATTTTGCGAGACGTCACAGACAGCATTATCAAAAAGTGTACTTAGATTTTCCTAATTTGATGTGAAAAACTGTTGTTGTAACTTTTTATAATCTTATTTGTATTTTTTCAATTTTTTAAACAGCTTTAAGTGCTTCACACTGTACAGGCCTATGAGAGAGTGTAGTTGAAACCGACTGAAAATAACAGAATGAAACTGTACATTTTCAAATGAAGCGTAGCATTTTCCTGTCTTTTTTCAGATTTCTGGTAACAACATTAAACAATGATCTGTCTTCCCACAGTAAAATAGTTAAGTGAGCCATAAGATCATATTAGTTTTATTCATTTATATTGTTGCAACTATAAATTGGCTTCAATATTTTCCAGATAAAAAAACTAGGAATCCATAACTACAAACACAATAATATTAGTGATTAAGTTGCACCACTGTGGGCAAAATACTGAATAACAAACATGGAAAGAAACACACATAACAAAGTAAAGAGAAAATTAGTCACAACATAGTTTTAGCATCTCAGTGGAGAATTTCTATTGGTAATCAAATCACAACATATTTATTAACTTTATCAGCTGGTAAGACTTGTCCTGCAAACAGGATGGTCAAATGTGTTGACGGCACTTCTGTAGATCACAGATGTTGGCAGTGCACCACATTTTGTGTAGTCATTGACATACCACTTTGACTTTCACAATTCAGCATAATCAATTTACGTTCACCCATCCACCTACAGAAAGATACTAATCACTGGAAATATTGATCATTTGCAGTGGAGTATATCTTTTGTTAAGAATGTGTCATTGATTCGATATTGAGCCATTATTTAGTTTTGGCAGCAACAACTACGAAGTACAGTGTAAAATATGTTGTTGGTGTCTTCTGTTTGGCATTAGTCATATCTCCAGAGGTAGTAGGAATTAAAAATTTCAGAAAGCTGTGAATTAAGTAGTTCATGTGTGTACCTAAGTGAAGCCAAGTTGTTGGAGGCAATATTGCTCTCCAGCAAATTTGTTGTGGCCATCAGTCCGAAGAATGGTCCGATGTATTTCTCCATGCTAGTCTGTCTTGTGCAGCCTCTTCTTCTCCACATAACAAACAAACACAACCTAAATTGATTTGAGCTCATTCAAACCTTTGTCTCCCTATTAATATTCTTACCCCCTCCCTCTCTCTGTGTCTACCAAACTGACAATTCTGTGACACCTCAGGACCTTTGTTAGTCAAGTTATTGATATAAATTTCCTTTCCTCCCAATTTGGTTCAATATCTTCTAATTTGTTATACCCATGTAATCATTAACATTTTTGTTGTTGTAGCACCTTTCACAAAAGCTGTTCTCTTCTGGTGTAAATTGCTTATCATCCAAGCTTTATTTGCATACAAGGCTACAAACCATACAAAATCAAGGGGGGGGGGGGGGAAAAATTAAATTAAATTCTTATTACTTATAAATTTATATGATTTGGTTATCTGCACATCCACAACTGAAAGGCATAGTTATTATAGAAAAATAAGTGGATTTGTTCCACAATAACTGATCTTTTTTTTTTACTCTCAGTCTATCTATCTTCTCTACTTGTCATTGTCATTTGCTTACCTATGCGAAGAGCAGAACTTGTTTATTCCTTTTTAGTGTCTTTAATCTTAAGTCCCTCAACATTATTTAATGTAATTTGACTACATTCTATTACCCACCTTTTATTTTTATTTGTGTTCCTCTAATAACCTCTTTTCAAAAGACTACCCATGCTGTTCAACTGCTGTTCCAAACCCTTAACATCTCATACAAAATTACAAAATCATTGTCAAACAGTGAAATTTTCATTTCTTCTGCCTGATGTTTAAATCCCCTTCCAAAGCTGCAACCTCTTCTCATACCCACATAATCTACAACTTCCCTATCATACACTTTGACTATTATAAATACAGTTGAGTTATTCTTTCAGTCCATGCACAAGGGCATTTCGAAAAGTAAAGATACAATGGCACACATTCCTTAAATAGGACATTTATTTAGAAAATGTCAGTTACATCTTTTTAACTAGATTATTTAATATAGTGAGGACAGTATACTACTCACCGCAAAGACGTGGCGACGAGCTGCGACAGGCACATACAAAAGACACACACATACAACACATTCAGCTATCGGCCATGGCCTTCTTCAGAAATAGAGCACTCACGCAATCACACAGGCACACAACACAGTCATACAACCATCACCTCCGACTGCCACACTTCGAATCACGCTCTGCAGCGAATCGGGGACGGGAGGGGAGGGGAGGGGATAGAAAGGTTACGTCACGGTGGTGGGGATGGGTTAGATGGGAATAACGAGATGCAGCTTAGGAATGGAGTGGGGAGGCGGGTGAGGGGAGAAAATAAAATAAAATAAAGTAAAGTAAAATAATTCATGTACACTGCAAGTGCACAAGACCACACACACACACACACACACACACACACACACATACGTGTGTGTATGTGTGTGTGTGTGTGTGTGTGTGTGGTCTTGTGCACTTGCAGTGTACATGAATTATTTTACTTTACTTTATTTTATTTTATTTTCTCCCCTCACCCGCCTCCCCACTCCATTCCTAAGCTGCATCTCGTTATTCCCATCTAACCCATCCCCACCACCGTGACGTAACCTTTCTATCCCCTCCCCTCCCCTCCCGTCCCCGATTCGCTGCAGAGCGTGATTCGAAGTGTGGCAGTCGGAGGTGATGGTTGTATGACTGTGTTGTGTGCCTGTGTGATTGCGTGAGTGCTCTATTTCTGAAGAAGGCCATGGCCGATAGCTGAATGTGTTGTATGTGTGTGTCTTTTGTATGTGCCTGTCGCAGCTCGTCGCCACGTCTTTGCGGTGAGTAGTATACTGTCCTCACTATATTATTTATTCCAACCTGGACTTTCCATTATTATAACTAGATTATTTGTTATTCTCAACATAATCACTCCCATTATCCAAACATTTGTTAAGTCGGTGCACAAGCTTTTGTATCTCACAGTCATAGAAGGTTGCCGCCTGTTGGTGGAACCACATTTTAACTTCGTTTTTGACCTCTTCGTCGTCGTGGAATGATTTGCCACCAAGATGTGACTTCAGGTAACAGAAGACATGGAAGTTAGTGGGCGCAAGGCCCGGGCTGTATGGCAGATGGTCCAGTACATTCCATTTGAATTGTTTGAGTAGTGCTTTGGTTATGAGTGCTGTGTGAGGCCGAGCATTGTCATGAAGCAAGCGGACTCCATTTGTCACCATTCCCCTGTGTTTGTTTTGAATTGCCCTTCAAAGACATTTCCAAGTCTGGTAATATGCAGCAGCATTAATTGTCGTTCCACGAGGCATAAATTCCAACATAAAAATGCCTAGGTTGTCCCAATAAAAAAAGCCATGATTTTCTTCACTGAAATTGACGTTTTGCATTTCTTGGCTTTTGGTGACTTTAAATGGCGCCATTGCATTGATTGTTGCTTGGATTCACGTGTATGTTGATAATCCCACGTCTTGTCACCTGTCATATTTTAATTTGAGACGTCTATTCGCACGAATTGCTTCCTCCGTTCTCCGAAGAAGGGCATCAGAAATCACAGATGGTGACCTGTTCTTTGTTTGTCGTGAACATCAGTCCTCCCTTCAGAGAAATGACGACACCATTTTGTTACATTTTGTTGATTCATAATGTTCCCATAAACAGAAACAATTTATTTGTGAATATCCACTGGTCGCTGACCTTTTGTGTGAAGAAAATGTATGACGGAGCGCATTTGGCGGGATTCTGAATTGGTGCAGCCATTTTAAAAATGACCTACTCCAACCAGAAGCAACGTTCAACTGCCGAACTACTGCGAGGAAAAAACTAATGGTTCAAGGCTAACGCCAGTGTTGTCAACCTGCTCGCCAAAACTCTTCTGTTCCTCTGGCATATGGTGTATCTTTACTTACTGAAATACCCTTGTATTTTATCTTTGTTACTGCAGAGCCGTTGAAGTATAATATACGAATTACAGGTAACTGATTGGAATATTCAAAGTAAGTCAGTCAGTCAAATGACGTACTCAGTTGATACCAGCAGTTGGTCAAGAGGGACATTACAATTATGTCACCAGATTTGTAAGTGACCAGCTCAGCATAGCCACCAAACACCCCCCCCTCCCCGACACAAAAGCTGAGCTGCAGAAGACATCTGCAGCGCCTAATCACAGAGGTCATTTTACTAGGTTGTCACGAATTTGTTGCCTGTTTCATGACTCAAAGTGGTACTTTTGAGTCAACCAGGATAGTTAATAGTGGGCTGTTTTTACCGGCCCCCCAGTGCTACTGTAGCAGTTTTAGAATCATTCAAAGAAAGTCTACACCAGGTAGTGCATAGGTATCCGGGCCATGTAATATTAGTCGGAGGAGACTTCAACCTTGAGAGTATAGATTGGGACATCGCTAGTTACATTTCAGGCAGTACAGACAAGCAGTCTTGCGAGCTACTTTTGGACACATTCTCCGAAAACTGTCTTGAGCAGTTAAACCCGCAACTCACGCGCAATGGTAATATTCTAGACCTCTTAGCCACAAACAGGCCTGACCTTATTAACAATGTCTGTGTAGAGACAGGAATTGGTGATCATGATATCATCATAGCGTCGATGATGACCAAAGTTCATAAACCAATCAAGAAGGCTAGGAGCGTATTTCTGTTGGGAAGAGCCGATAAGCAAATGTTACGATCGCACTTAGAAACTGAATGGGCATCGTTTAATTCCGGGACTATGGATATAGAGGAATTGTGGACTAAATTTAAGTGCATTGTTAATAAAGGGTTAGAGAAATATGTGCCAGTAAAGACGATTAAGGACCTTACGGTGAATTGCGGAGTATGTATGTAGATGTAGATCCACCTTGGTATAATAATAATGTTAGAAAGCTACTGAGAAAGCAAAGGCTGTTGCACTCTCGATTCAAAACAGAACACGCAAATGATGACAGGCAAAAGTTAGTAGAGATTCGTGCGTCTATAAAAAGATCGATGCGCGAAGCATACAATAATTATCACAGCCATACCTTAGCAAAAGATCTTTCCGAGAACCCGAAAAAATTCTGGTCCTATGTAAAAGCGATAAGCGGGTCAAAGCCCACTGTCCAGTCACTCGTTGATCATTTCGGGGCAGTAATAGAAGAAAGCAAACAGAAAGCTGAAGTTCTAAATTTAACCTTTAAGAAATCTTTCATGCAGGAGGACTGCACAAATGTACCATCATTTGATCAACGTACAAATTCCGAAATGGGGGACATAGCAATAGGTATTTCCGGTGTAGAGAAGCAGCTGAGAGAGCTAAATACGAAAAAGTCTGCTGGTCCAGATGGAATACCAGTTCGGTTTTACAAAGACTATTCTGCAGCATTGGCCCCCTACTTAGCTTGCATTTATCGCGAATCTTTAATTCACCGCAAAGATCCTAGTGATTGGAAAAAAGCGCAGGTGACTCCCGTGTATAAGAAAGGAAAGAGAACTGACCCATACAATTACAGGCCAATATCGTTGACATTAGTTTCATGTAGAATTTTGGAGCATATTCTCAGTTCGAATATAGTAAAATTCCTTGAAACGGAAAAACTTCTTTCCGTGAGTCAGCACGGGTTTAGGAAACATCGTTCATGTGAAACTCAGCTTGCCCTTTTCTCACATGACATCTTGCGAGCCATGGATGAAGGGCAACAGGCGGATTGTGTTTTTCTCGACTTCAAAAAGGCGTTCGACGCAAACTGCTAATGAAGATACAAGCTTATGGAATAGGTTCACAGATTTGTGACTGGCTGGAAGACTTCCTAAGTAATAGAAAGCAGTACGTTGTTCTCGATGGCGAGTGTTCATCAGAGATGAGTGTATCGTCAGGCGTGCCCCAGGGGAGTGTGATAGGACCGCTATTATTTTCTATCTATATAAATGATCTGATGGACAGAGTAAGTTGTAATATGCGGCTGTTTGCTGATGGTGCTGTGGTATATGGGAGGGTGTCGTCTGTAACTGACTATAATAGCATACAGTATGACTTAGACAAAATTTCTAGTTGGTGCGAAGATTGGCAGCTAGCTCTCAATGTGGAAAAATGTAAGTTGATGCGCATGAGTAGAAAAAACAATCCCATAATGTTCGAATACAGCATTAGTAGTGAGCTTCTTGATGCTGTCGCGTCGTTCAAATATCTAGGTGTAACATTGCAGAGCGATATGAAATGGAATGAGCATGTAAGAACAGTTGTGAGTAAGATGGACAGCTGACTTCCGTTTATTGGGAGAATTTTGGGAAGATGTACTTCACCCGTAAAGGAGACCGCGTATAAAACGCTTGTACGACCACGTCTTGAGTATTGCTCAAGTGTTTGGAACCCGCAGCAGATCAGTTTAAAGGAAGACATAGAGGCGGTTCAGAGATGAGCAGCTAGATTTGTTACCAGTAGGTTCGATCAATGCGCGAGTGTCACGGAAATGCTCCGGCAACTCAATTGGGGATTACTGGAAGAAAGACGTCGTTCTTTTCATGAATTTCTGTTGTAGAGGTAGAACCAGGATGCAGAAGGCAGAATACATAATTGTCTGTTTCAGAGCAGAAGCAGCAGTTAAAGAGTCAGAGAGGCATGGGCGCTGCCAGGATTGTTACCAAATGTGTGTCACTAGGTATTGACTTCTTTGGGGGGAGGGGGAGTAACGGCCATATAAATATAGAGGACTTTTAGCAGGCTGTAAGAACATGTGTTTTTGTTTCGTAGGAAAAGTACTGTTTAGTGGTGTGAATCAGGGTCAGTTTGGTGAGAATCTAGTGTATAATATTTTGGATCTCTCGTGACAAGCTAGTTGTTGTGCGTAATATTTGAAAAGCTTAGACAAAGTTGAATAGTGTTTACATAAAAAAAAATTAAAAGAAGGTTGAAGACAAATACACAGTATGCCTTGCGGTTAAAAATTAGAATAAGGTACTAGCCTTTCTTATATTCTTAAAGCTGCAGATAAACCCAACTAATCTGAAAGCTATCATGAGAGAGAAAAGCATTATATTTTTTTATGAAGTGTGTAATTAGAGTCTTGTCTTGGCACTCGTGAAGAATTAGAAGGTAAAGAAGTCTGTCATCTTGCTTAGCGCAGACAAAATATTGAAATTTTTTGTTTACGATTATATTTTAAGTTAGAAATGGCGAACAAAAGTAATGAAATGACGTAAAAGTATAGTACAGAAGCTTTATGTCCAAATGACAAACTTGATCCTGATTGTAGTAATGAATCGAAACTGAAGCCTGTCTTAACACTATTAGGGCTAAGGGACCGTGGCGAAGTAGCTGTGTGCACTGAGGCACCGTGCTGCGTGGTGCGCTGCCATTCGCTGTTGAGATTTGAGTCCCCCTCGGGCATGGGTGTGTGTTTTGTTCTTAGGTTAGTTTAACTTAGTTTAAGTAGTTTAAGCTAGGGACTAATAACCAAGCAGTTAAGTCCCATAGATTTACAAAAATTTGAACATTTTTTGGTGCTATGTTTGGTAGTGACAGATTTAAAGTTCAACATAACATTTACTGATTTTGGTCGGCACTTACCCATTTGGAGCCGGGCAGCTTGATATTGATTTTCTGTGGTTTCCCAAGTTCACTTCAGGCAAATACTGACATGTTTTCCTGTAAAAGGCCATAGATGCTTCCTTCCTCTCTCAATGTTCCACTTAAAATGGAAAAAGTACTGGTATTTCAATATGTGAGACATGTTTTTTAAGCAAGTACCATTTTGAAATTAGAAAAGACATGTTAAGATATCTCAATAATTTTATGCGTACTGGGTACCTACATCTGTTGTCTACATACTGGCACCATTACAGTCTGATTCTTCCTTGTTTACATTGTGTACTGAGTGTTTAAGATGACTCCGATAATTGCGAGTCCTGCCAACTGTGAAGTGTGAGCTGTTATAAGATTTCTTAGTGCTAAAGGAGTAAAAGCGATCAGTATTCATCATGAGATCTGTACAGTTTATGGAGAAAACATTATGAGTGATGGAATTGTAAGAAAGTGGGTGAGAGCATTTAAAGATGGCCATACAAATGTGCATGATGAACAACGGAGTGGGTGTCCTTCAGTCGTTAATGAAAGTCTGGTGCAGGAATTGCACAATAAGGTGAGAGAAATAAGATGCTTTACGATTTCCTCCTTGCGGGATGCCTTTCCTAGTGTTTATTGTAGTCTTTTGTATGGCGTTGTGACCGAACAAAACAATGACGAAGTCAAAACAGTTGTAATGCAGTGGTTAAGTCAGGTGGCAGACTTCTATGAGGAGGTTATTCAAAAACTGGTACACCATTATAACAAGTGCCTCAATATTGACAGAAATTATGTAGGAAAGTAGATGAAGGTACAGGCTTTCATTTAAAAATAAAATTATTGAGATATCTTAGCACGTCTTTTTTAAATTTCAAAATGGTACTTACTTAAAAAAACATGCCTTGTAAATCTTTGGAACATCCCTCTATTGGTGTTTTGGATGTTGTTGACCTTTTTGCACATAAACTAAATAAAGAACACTTTTGGACAACAGCCTAGCAGCTTCAGGTTTCTCTTTAGACAGTAATTTGCATCAAAGCTTATGCTGGAATATTTTTTTTTATATTACATAATAATAAAACTTTATTCATCCTTTATTTTCTGTGTGTTTTCATCCAAGCCAGGGGATGCAAGTGCACCCATTCACACCCCTTCCCGGCAATCATGCAGAGAGGTAGGTATATGGTCATGCAGTTAGAGGCAACCAATGTGTTAGACGACAAGTTGTCAGATGGCTAATTACTGCCTTGAAGTTGCTGGCAGTATGAGGTCAAGATTCTTCCATGAGGTCATCACCTTGGTCTGAGTCCATTCTCTGGACTTGGCACCACCTACCCGTGGGTCTGGAAAACACCTATTCTGGTAGCAGGCCTCCATTGTTAGAGATTACGGATTCACAATCCGTGCAGGGCAGCCCCCCTTACTGTTGCAAGTGTAAACTGCTCTTTTGAATCTCCCAACTGGTTGCAACCGGTGTTTGCATACCGAGAGCTGAGCCAACCTGCTGCATTATTGCAGCACTAAGCATAACTAGGAGGTCATCATCTGAAACTGGCTCAGCACAAGCATCAACAGTGCATGAGAGGGAAAAAAAGCTGTTTAAACCAAAACTCTCTTCACTGCTCCCACTAAACCCCTGCCACTGACAAAAGGAGGAAACAGGCCATCACCTTACAACTTTTGTGCTGTTGATTCTATCTACTATTTTGACATTAGCTTTGCTCATTGTTCTTAATTTAGTGAGTGGGACAATAATCTTGCTTCTACAAATTTCAAGTGGAGCTATCGTTTATTTGCAGAAAGTTGCAAATGAGGCAAATATCAATGGCATGTTGGCAGTGTGGGTTTCTGGGGCACAGGTTACCATATATTGCTACAGAAAGTCTTATGAGGGAATTTCTATCTTTAATTGATTATATTGCATAGCAAAGATGTTGTAATGGCTGAGCAAGGGACACAAGATGCAATGGAGCGTGAGGCAGTTCATTGTTGTTGGACAAGATTGTAGATTTGACCACTGATAATATGGATTTACATAATACATTAAGTCACAGGGATTAAAAGTGCAGATTGAATTGTCTAGATTGTCTAGCCGTGAGGTTTGCTTAGACTGTTTTCAATTAAAATTTCTAAAGATGTGGTATCATTTTAGAAAGATTTGTTCACAGCTGGAGATAGAGGGTGGTAGAAAGGCTCATTTTTCTGTGGGGAAGTTGGTATCTGTGGTTTTAAGGGGTATGAGAGATGGCGGACTTTGCGCATAAGAGTTGGTGAGTGAATGCAAATACCTGTGACCTGGGAAACAACAGTGAAGCAAACAGAGGTTTGTTGTAAGAATCAGAGCAAGAGTGATTGAGTGCACCAGTTGATTTTCACACAACACTGAGACTAGCAACAGAATACAAGGAGATTGACCTAGCTGCTGGGGTGCAAGGTAGGTGAATGTTTTTCTCAGCGGATGTGTTGTTATTTTCTTGTGGTCATATGAACCATGTATGGAAGTTTAGCTGCAAGTAAGTGCAGGTCATCATTGACTAGGTAATTTTTGAGTTTTAAGGGTCAGCAAGAAATACTTCGGCAGCAGTTACATACCAGAGGGATCTACCAGTCAGGGACTGATGACCCCACAGTTAAGTCCCTTAAGCTTCACAAACATACATATCTACCAATCCAGTATGTGGTGTTCCCATTAAATTCAGATGCTTCAGCTACGAAAGTAGAGGTGGAGTATGCATATGGTCATCAGCGTTAAAGTTTACGTGTCAATCGCTATTAGGGACCTAGTGGGTCGGAGATGATTACAGCTGCCTCTGCACAAGTTTCATACGATAGGGGATAATGAAGTTGTGCATTTGGGATGAGTGGACTTAGGAACATAGTTTAAGCACTGGATGTACAGTAAATAGTTCCACGTGTAACAGTAGGCCACAGCATGATCCTAGGGTTAGACTTTCTGCATAAACACTACGCTAAAATTGACTTTTGGCAACACCAAGTGGAACTTAGTGGAAATCACTTCAACTATGGAAAGCTGTCATCAGCATTAAACTATTGTTAGGGGTATTCACTATAATGGGACAAACCACATAAACCACAAACAAGTGCATTAGGTATTGATTCTCATAGCAATATACCTGTTAGTGAGCAGTCACTTTGGATGAATGTAGACCCTGAGTTATTTGTAGGTTTGTTGAGTGTAGTAGGGTCTTTCGAGCAAAATGATGTAGATAGTCCACACTGTTTTGTGAAGTAGTGTATCTTATGTCTACAAGAGGTAAATGGTGAAAGAGTAGTACCTGTCCTTATTGATAATTTTGGAGTCAAAGATATTAGTGAAAGTATTGTTAGTCACAAATATAGAGATTCTGGAATATGAAATATGGAGTACATAGGGGAGTTGCTGTGACAGAGTAGTCCCGATAGAACTACATCAATTAAGTGTTTAAAGCACCTGAAGGGGAACAAAACACAGAAAATTCATTATTATTGGAATCTGAAGATTTAGTAGGGTGTGCACTAGGGAGATGTCCAATTGAACCTGTGTTTCTGAAGCCAGAAATCACTAAATTTGTTTGGTACCAGACTTGGTGGTGGTGGTGGCAAGCTGATATGAGCTGGGGGAATTTGTGGAAGCAAAATACAGTAGATAATAGTTGGTCTGCAGTCATTTTGCGATTTGATGGGAACAGGTTTCCATTTACCAGCAGCTGCATTGAAAATAATGCAACCTTAGCTACAATGGCCAGACATAACTTTAGAGGTACCACCAGTGCAGATACTAACCTTGGTGAATAACAGCTCAAAGCCCAAACATATTAATTCCATGGATAATCTTGTAGCTAGACAGGAATGCCGGATTACTATGGAATAGCTTTCACAGCATGTACAAGTGTTTAACAAACAATAATGGAGAATGACCCTAATTCTTAGTGTCACTTTGCTAAGCACTGTAATAGTCTAAAGTTGTTCAGTTATGCACCATCTTTGTTTACTTAAAGAGAACCACCAGTAAGAAATCTGAACCAGGTGCAGTACAGATTACGGTAGACTAGATCCCACAAGCATAGACACTGTGATGTAATTGTGACCACATGCACATAAACTTGTAAGGTAGTTTTCAAGAAAAGTGTGTGTAGAGCCATGGTGTTGGCCGTGCAAGGGACCCTGACATATAGGCTGATGCAAGAATGTGATTGACTGTGTGTGATACAGAAGAGGAGGCCAACAGATACAGATATGAAGGACCAAGTCTTCCCAATGGGAGCTGGTGTAGCACCAATGAAGTATTTGTGTGAATTATAGGTAATTGATTAGTATATCCAGAGTAATTTAGAGACAGTCATGCAAGGTTCAGGTTGCAGGTCAGCAGTTGTTGCAAGGACATTTCAATTATGGCATCAGGTTTGTGCTTGAGTACATGACCTTTTCGATGTAGCCAAGCAATCCTACTAACAAAGTGACTGCAGGTTTCAGTAACTACTAAGAGTGCTTTCACCAGAAGCTATTAAAATTCATGTCACATTATAAAATAAGATGTAAGTAAAAAGATTAACTTACATTAGTTGTAAAAAAAAAAAAAAAAAAATATATATATATATATATATATATATATATATATATATATATATATATATATATATATATATATATATATACTCATTCTGAAATAGTATTTGCATTTTTAATGTAGATTTTCACATGAAAGCTTTATGTGTTAATGTCTTTTTCCTTTCTTTCTACAGTTTAGCTTGTCATCTTTTGTGAAGGATCTAAGTGGTAGATCATTTGTTAGTGCTACTAGCCAGCAGTCAGCATATAGTGTGTCAAGGCCTTGGTCAAGAGTATCACGGCGCAGGTTAGCCAGTGAAATTAATATATAATTCTGTACTTTGGATACAAGTGCATGAGTTCAAAAATATTTATGTACTGGTGGTATTTTTCAGATGGAATAATTCAACACTCACAGATCCTCTTGAAGCTTCAAAGACTGCTTGGCCTGTGCCTTACATAGAAGCTGCATTTCTTCCAGAGTTTAAAATCAAGGGTGATGTTACTGAAAACAGCTTTGAGGTAATTAAAATAGTGTGCGCACATGCACGCCCAACTCACACACACACACACACACACACACACACACACACACACACACACACACATCCAGTGTGGAAAAAATATAACTAAAATTTAAAGAACATTTGTCTAGGTGCACTTTAAAATGAAACAAAATTTACTATGAAAATTACAGATTTGGGTACTGGTGATGTATATTGCTTAACTATCACTGTATTTAATACTGGCAGGCATGTTTTATCTTGTGCATGAATGTTTTTCCTTACTCACTGGTTAGCTCAAAAAGTGCAAGTTCCGTAATACATTCAAGTGACTACTGGGCTGTTATTTTCTTTTGACAAAATATTTGTTCATTGTGAAATGAAAAATGCATGTTTTAAGCAGGAAACGATCTTTAGCTTAGACCATTCCATCCTCTAATAGTACATCCATTCACTGAGTACACTGCATGACTTGTCAAGTCAAACTAATTAATTGTGTCCTGCTGTTGTGGCCAGAGATGCGGTCATATGTGCATAGCTGTGCCTGAATGATGATGTGAAGGTATGTATGCTCTTCTTCTAATGAAGGCTGAGGGTGAAAATTTAAGTTGTGTGAAGGTGATTGTCTTTTCTGTGTGTTTGTCTGCAGCTCAGCAATCATTTTTATGGTGCATTCCTGCCTATCCTCATATTATTGACATTCCTACTTGTGGACTTTCAATTGTTAATTATTGAAAGAAATGATCTGGTCTGAAGATGCTTTGCTTAAAAATTTGAAACTGGTAATCACCTAAAACTTGTGCCCAGACAGTCAATAGTCAAAAATGTGTGACAGACAGTATTTTTTATCTTCTTCTGAATGGCTCAGAATAATGAGCTTATGGTATACAACTTGGTTTTATGTATGGATCCATTATGTGCACATCATATGTGAGCCAATTTCCACAATATCAAAGGTCCAAAAATGGATGTCATATGCCAATTTCATTTTAATGTCCTTGTAGCAGTTAATGGAGGAAGTCTGACCCTCACATTTTTACGTATTTAATGATGCCCGATAAGGATGCAACATGATATTGTGAGTAATAAATTACATTTATGTAACTATGGACTATTTCATTTTGAGAAATATTCATAACCATTTTCTGAACCAGAGATGACAATGGAGTGTAATAGAATCATTATTTTTGAAATAAAATGGTCCACAGAGGCTCTTGAATTCATTATTTTTATTTCCATGTTCACTGCAAGAGCCTAGGATCTTCTCCTAGAGCATCCAGGTTTCTTATGATGATGCATAAAAAATATCAATAGCTTATTTAGGCTACATTATCAGATAGTTTCCACACAGGGCTTATAGGATGTTGAAACTATTTACCTTAATTTTCTGCACTTACACAATTATCAGGAAGGAAAAGTATGTTGTTTTTGACTTTGCAGATAGAACTACCCAGACTGTGCATATCCATGGTGGCTCAGTACGTCATAGTAGGGTGATGGTAAGGTTAGGTTCAGGTTTACTCAATTCCTCTCCATTGGTACTAAATATCCCATCTAGGGGCATGTAACTGTAGTCCTTATTGCAAAGTAGTGAGATCTTGTTTAAAAATGCTGTAAGGCAACCTGATGCAGGTGAAGCCGAGTGCATACATCAGGTGTTGGCCGCGAGAGGGAATTACATAAACAGTCCATCTTCCAATGGGCCCTGACCCTGTTTTCGACAGTAATGAACTGCTTTGTTTTCACCTGGATATGGAGGCTCAACAGACAGGGGATGGTTTTCCCATTACTGCCTCTCAGATAGCATCAGCAACCTCCGCCAATGCCATGCTACGACAGGTGGTGCCATGTGTACAAAAAAGCTGGCGTGAGAGGCCCCTGGGCCATGGCTCGGACCCACTTAGCAATTATTTCTCATTTCGGTACCAGTTTTCTGTCCGGGATGGTGTCCTCTTGTTATCTACATCTGACACGGCACCAAGGGTGGTCATTTCTCCTCTCTCCATTGGGGTGTGCTCAGTCTTCTTCATGCAGAACACTGGAGGGTGTCCCGTACAAATGATTTTGGCCCACCACCATGTGTTTTGACCAGGGCTAGATGGCGATATGGTCCTTTTTATTTCTGCTTGTTCAAAATGTGCCATCCACCAAGCAGCTTTTCATGCATCTTTTATCATCGTGGCCGGAACCAGAACATGCATGGAATGGCAACTGTGGACTTTGCATGTCCCATTTTGCATTCTTTTTGGCTGTTAGTGGTAGATGCATTTTCAGAGTTTCCATATGTGGTTTGTTGTAGTTCTGCTTTGACGGCAGTGACGGTCACAGCGCTTTCAAAAATCTTTGGCGTGGAAGACTTGCCAGACACATTGATTACAGATAATGGCCCCCAGTTCTTGTCTCAAGAGTTTTCAGACTTCTGTGCCTGCTGGGGTATCCACCATGTTTTGGCTCCTCCATTCCACCCCTATCCAACTGGGAGGTGGAGCGGCTGGTTAGAACATTCAAGACCCAAATGAAAAAATATGTGCTTCATATGTCCCCTGATGCTGCTTTAGAGAAGTTCCTGACATCCTACCGATTTACACTGATTGGGGACAAGAGTCTGGGTGAGCTTCTACATGGCTGCCAGCCATGGACACTGCTACACCTTCTGCAGGCCCTGCTGGGCCATGTCCATAAGTCGCCATCAACCTGTTTCCAGCTGGGGGTGATGGTATGGGCACGTGGGTTTGGCCATCACCCTAAATAGATTCCAGCGGTTGTCATGCACTGTTTCGGCCGCCATTTCTGCGAGGTTTGCATGAAGGATGGTCTCAAATCCTAACATGTGGATGAACTGTGACCACGAGCGGCAGGCCGAGACCGGGAGGAGATGCGGCAGCTCCCCTCGGGGCTCCCATCAATGTCACAGAACGACCACTGACTCCAGCTTCATCCAGGCGAACCTCCAATGGCAACCAGGGAGCTGTGGCCCATGTCACTAACATCCTGGCCAGTGGCAGCCCCATCTGCAACACCTGCCCTGCCCTTGTTGCCTCCTTCTCCTCTTCCTCTCCCCCCTCTGCTTGAGAGTACACCCCTGATTGTACCGACCCTGGGAGAGGACAGCACCATGGATATCGAACCATCCTCACCCGTCATATCACACTGGCCACCGTCAGAGGGAGCACGCAAAGTTGCAGGGTGCTTCCAATGCCCACGACCGTATTCTCTGGTGTCAGCCTGACATTTTGGTGGTGAGGATCCAATGGATGTGGTGTTCCCTTTCTCTGCAAGGAAGGGAGATGTGCTGTGAGGTAGCGAGTGCGAGCACACATTCAAATAGTGCGCACCGTCTGCATACTTCCGACACCCGCCATCAGAGGTGTGAGCAGGAAGTGCAAGCAGTGCACCATGGACTAATGTGAGGAGGGGAAGAGCAGGAGTTGTTTAGTTATGTTTGATATCTGCCAGAGACGACTGGTTAGAAGCTGATGAAGGCTCTTTGAATGGTGGTGTAGTTATGTGTTTGAGAATACAACAATGGCCAATTTCCTTCCCTATCCTAACCCACAATCTGAGCATGAGCTCCATCTCTAATGACCACGTTGTCAACAGGACATTAAACCCTAAGATTCCTTCCTCCTCCCCATCTTATATACATGATAAAGCTTAGTCCTACATTTAATAAAATAATTTGTATTTGTGTTTATTGTCTGTGTATATTACTTTTACTTTCCATGTATTTCTATTTTAGATACTTGATACCATATCAAGTGGAGCATTTGGAAAAGTGTACTTGGCTTGTAAGAGAGATACCAATCAGAAATATGCTCTCAAAATTCTTTCCAAATCTCAGGTAAGTAGAGTAAAAAAGTGAATAATCTTAATAGAAAAATTTTATTCAGAATAAAATGAAACCACAATAGCATGAGAACTGTTCGTGATTGAGTAAAACCATACAAAAATATAAAACAAAACAAAAAATTTATTGTTACAGTTGACCACTGAAAATGCTTAAAAATAAAGCAAAACATGTCTGATCTGAATTAGACTACTTTTTACGGCCTCAAAAGGTGGTCGTTAACCTATACAAATGGTAAAAAATACTATTCGTGTAAAAAATATTTTATGTATCTTGTCTTGTATGAACGGTGAAAGATCAAAAAGAGTTTTAACCTACTGAAGCTTTCAGAATGCTCATATAAATATATGTTTTGAAAACAATGAAGCTGTTGAAATATTATTCTAAATTATTCACTATAGGCAAATCTGAAGACTTCAGCTACCAGAGTTATAGACATATTACACAATTTTGACATATAAAAATTTATACCTGACCAGGACTAGGCCCAAAATTTCCTGCTTCTCACTAGCAGACACCTTAACCATTAGGCTAGCTGTGCATGTCTCCTGCATTTATCCAAACTTCAGTATGTCATTATCTGCTGACTAGTATTGTAGTGTTATGTGTGTCTCTCTTTGAGTTTCTTCCATACAGGTATCTCAAAATTAAAGAAGACACCTTGACGTTTGGTCGAAAGCCTGCCATAAACATCATCGGATGTCCTTATGGCATCCTTCACTGATGATGGCAACATCATAATGGAGCTAGATGCCTCATCACTAAACCAGGCAGATCTCCTGCCACTGCTCACTTCAAAAGTGCCTCACCACTGAAATGGCTACCTTATTCCAATGGAACATGAATGAATTCGGGCCTCGTTTGAAGGAATTAAAACTTCTTATAAAGTAGTGACCAATCTGTCTCTCCCTTCAAGAGACACATTTCAAACATTGTGATACACCGTACTTTAGGGGCTATCACCTCTACAGAAATGATGACCTCACTAGCCATAAGGTACAAGGCAGTGTGGCAGTGTTCATCAAAGACACATTCCATTTCATGCCTGTGCCCTTAACTACAATGCTGCAGATGGTTGCAGTGTGTGTGTTGGCCCTTTTTAATATTACAGTATATTCTCTGTACTTACCACCTGCAGAGTCTGTTGATGGTGCACTCTTGACACAGCTCATAGATGACCTTTTCTGCCACTTTCTCCTTTTAAGTGATTTAAATGCACACAATGCATTATGAGGATCTAACACCACTTGCCCCAGGGATCGACTGGTTGAACATGTGATACAGGCAACATAAGTAATATTACTGAACACAGATAAAGCCACTCACTTCAGCCTTGCCACAGGTACATCTTCAGCCAATGACCTCACTCTCCAGCTCTTGCAGACATTGCTCAGTGGGATGTGGATAACCATCTTCATGGCAGCGATCCCTACCCAATCTGGCTAAATCTGCCAGATGGAATGGATCATTAAAGGAAGCCATTGAGGTGGCTCATGAACAAAGCTGACTGGGAGCATTTTAAACGGTTGACTGTTTTTGAGTGACATAAAGATGCTCAGAACTGGTTGGATCACATTACAGCTGTGATTCATGCCACCGCTGAGCTTTCATTCCCAAATTGAAGGCCACATTTGAAAGGTAGGCTGTCCTGTGGTGGAATGAGGAGTGTCCTCCTGCAATTAGGAACAAGAGAACAGCTTTTAGGAGATTTCATTCGTGCCCTAATGATGAGAATCTTGGAACTTTTCAATTGGGGTGGGAATGGGCAAGATGAATTATTCGAGAGAGCAAGCAGAGGTCTTGGCAAGAGTTCCTGAATTCTATGAGTAGGCCCACATCAGCAAGCAGAGCATGGGAAGCATTTAGGAAGAGCTCAAGGCACTCCCGCCTGCCAATAGCAGCTGTATGAGTGCAAGGACATCTCCGGTTACCACAAAGGGTCGTTTTGCTAAGGTAATGGCAGAAACATTTTACACCATCACATCAGATTCTAGCCAGAATGTAGCCTTTTGCCAGTATTGGGCTATACAGGAGAGGGTTTATCTACTAATGTCGAGAAATACAACAAACCATTCTCACTGTGGGAGCTGGAGTCTGCATTGTAAATAGTTTGTGATACTGCTCCAGGCTCTGACGAGATAACGTTCTGCATGCTGCAACAGTTGGAACCGTGATCGAAGGGGATCCTACTCCAGCTTTTAAATGAAATCTGGACAGGGGACTTTCCTAGCTCATCGGAAGAGTCTATTTTAATCCCTATTTTAAAACCAGGGAAAGGTCGAACTGACACCGGTAGTTAGCACCTGTGTAGGAAAGATGTTGGAGCATATGGTTAACCAGTGCCTAGTATGGGTCCTTGAAAGCAGGTCCCTACTCAACCACTCCAAATGCGGTTTCAGAAGGTACTGTTTAGTGCTTGGTAACCTGACCTTGTTAGAAAAAGAAATCCAACATGCTTTCCTGTGGAAGCAACATCTGATAGGTGTTTTCTTTGATCTGGAAAAGGCCTATGATATTACCTGGAGGCGTAGTGTTTCATAACAGCTCCATGTGTGGGGTTTTCATGGTCATCTACCCACTTATTCAGTCTTTCCTTTCGGACAGGTATTTTAGATACAAGGTTGGGATCAAGAGTATGTTTTTTTGTGGTTTTATGGTGCACAACTGCTGAGGTCATTAGCGCCCAAATCAAAACTGGGATATAGCCAAGGATAATAACACTATAGAAGAACAGCTAAAAACATAGAATAAAAAACAAGAAAGGGAAGAGATAGATGTCCTTTGACAAATTGGTCAAGTTGATAAAATTCAATACTCGAGCAACAGCCCGCGCGTCATAAGCTAAAATTTCTTCCAGTGTGTCCGGCAGATGTAGTGCAATCCGAACAGGAGTAAAAATGGAACACGACAATAAAACATGGCACACCAACAGCAGGTGGCCACAGGAACATAACGGTGCGGGGTCACCAGTGAGCAAGTGGCGGTGGCTGAACTGGCAATGTCCGATCTGCAACCGGGCCAAGATGATCTCTTCTCGTCGTGAGCGGCGTGAGGTGGTCATCCAAGCCACCGGGAGCGGTTTAATGGTCCGAAGCTTATTATTTGTAAGCGAAACCCACATATTATGCCATGACGATGGGAAAGAGCTGCTTGAATATCATGCGACGGGACACAGTTTGTAGCTGTACGGGGTAAGAGAGTTGCAGCCTTGGCTGCGGCATCAGCAGCCTCGTTACCAGGAACGCCTGCATGGCCAGGTACCCACAGGAGGTGAATGCGAGGGCTGTCGGCAACTAATAACTGAAAGGAGCAGTTGATTCGGTACACAACATGATGGGCCAAAAAGGGATCGCTCAGACACTGGCGGGCGCTGCATCAATTGCATCTGATGATCAGGCGATTGGAGGAATGGTCAAACAACATAGGTTTTAAGTTTTTGTTGGAGAAGACTGTTTGTGTTGATTTTAACCGCTCCCGTTCTCTTTTTAATTTATCTGTTCTAAAACTAGGAGATTCTGTTCTCACCTTCAGGGACAACGTGAAATATGTCAGCCTCACTCTTGGTGAAAAGCTGACTTGGTTCCCCCACCTTAAGGAATTAAAACTAAGATGCATTAAGGCTTTAAACCTCCTTAAATGTGTTAGTCACTGGTCCTGGGGAGCAACAGGGCATGTGTGCTCCAATTTTACAAGATATTTGTGCAACTCTGTCTCGACTATGGATGCCAAGCTTAAGAATCAGTGAAGCCTTCCTATCTGCAAATGCTGGATGCAGTGCACCATGAGATATCAGGCCGTCAACAGGTGCATACTGCATAAGTCTATTTGTGAGCCTATAAGCTGTTTTTTAATATGATGACTAAGTGCTATGTTGCACTTATTATTTTATATCTTTAAAAAAAATATTAAGATGACCAGCTTATAAAATGTATATGACCAGATGATGGTGGCACAGTCCTCCAAAACTGGTTATCATTAAATAAATTATTAATTCGCAATTTTGGCATTCCATTTTTGAAGAATTTAAAACTATCAGATTGCCTTCTAAACCGGCAATGTCAGGTAATGTTAATAATTATATATAATTTTTATTTCTGAGATATTTGTTAAAATCATAAAACTACAGGAAAACTTAAAGTGGGCCATGGAACAAGCCAGT
The DNA here is from genome assembly GCA_026315105.1 of Locusta migratoria. Classification (NCBI taxonomy): domain Eukaryota; kingdom Metazoa; phylum Arthropoda; class Insecta; order Orthoptera; family Acrididae; genus Locusta; species Locusta migratoria. The sequence goes on from CM048744.1 coordinate 355,063,557, forward strand.
GCAATTTCTTGGGGACCGTTCATTGATTGAGTGCTGCCTGAGGCAGACAACACAGTTTGACACCCCCCCCCCCCCCCCAATGTCCTCACACCCCACCCTCCTCTTAGATCCGGGGTAGTATACTCCTAAGAGAATGTGCGCTAGGAATCTTGAGAAACTATTTTGATACTACTGTCTGTTAACATGATCCAGAGATTCAAAGTTACCATACTTATTCCATTTACTGCTTCAGATGTTCTCCCTGCATTCTGTGTTGAACACAGCTATGTTAACTGTTCATCTGCGCTGTGAGACGGCTTTCTGACTGCCATGAAATTTATGCAATTTTTAAGAAAACTAATTGATGGAAGAAAACTCAATTTTGTTTCTCTTACTCTTCATTGAATTACCTCAATGAAGGTCTGAAGCTATTTTCAGTGTTCATCACAGTTACTGTGCACCATCAAATTAGGTAAAGAATTGCAGTACATAAAAACATGTTACTTAGACTTTGCTTATGGCTGTTTCTATCTTAAACAATTTAGTGTGTGAAATGTTGATCTGATTGAGATTTTGTTTGAAATTAAGATAATTTCTTTTCATTTTAGATTTTGTCTCAGAATGCTGTTGAACAGGTGAAAGATGAAGTTAGAATCCAATCCATTTGTGGGCACCACCCATTTATTGTAAACTGCCCATACTTCTGGCAGAATCGTAAACGACTGTTCATTGGTTTGTATTTATGCATAAAGTTGTGAATTTTGTGATCCAAAATTCCTTATTAGAATAATTTAGAACTGTATTTCAGTAACTAAAATTTGTTGAAGAGAATGTAAATGACAATTGCTTCCAAATCTGTTTACAGTCACAGATTATATTGCTGGCGGAGAATTATTACGGTTGTGTCAAGATTATGGACCCTTACCAGAAGAGCTTGTGAGAGTTTATGTTGCAGAAATTGCTCTGGCAATAGGTATCTACACATTAATTTTCCAAATGTTTGGCAGCATTATTCAGCCAACAGTGTATTATTGTAATATTCTCTACTATTTGTGACTGAAGAATATCTGACAGTACATATTCAGTTCTTGAATAACAAACAACATGTTTGCCAAATTACTTTATAAGTAGTATAGCTACTTGCCAACCTTAGATGTCACTTGATTTATCCTGAAGCAACAATTTTTTCTTTGCTTGCGAGTCATCAGTTAATAAACATCCCCAAAATATACATATGATTTCAGTTTGCTGTCAGTCAATGACAGACATTGCACTGTGCAAATTATTACCATCTGCATAATCTCATTTGTTTCTTGCAGATAGTTATGGGCAAATTATATGCTAATGACAAATAAGCAGTCGCTCATTTAAAATATTTTAAATATAAATTAATATGAGTGCTGAAAGACTGTTCCTTATAATTTCAGATTTCCTTCATAATGCTGGTATTATATATCGAGATCTGAAGCTAGAAAATCTGTTACTGGATGAAGAAGGCCATTTAAAGTTGATAGACTTCGGACTAGCAAAATGGCTGAAATATGGAAGTCGTACAACAACCATTTGTGGTACTATTCAATACATGGGTAAGTTTGTGGTAATTCTCATTTCTCTATATGATATATTATTAGGTTCAACTATGATATTGTTTTATATATGCACAAATGATCAGAAAAAACAGAACACCTTAGAGGGCTAAAGATAGAAAGTACTTATTCACAGGACAAGTATTTTAGTATGTTCTGGAGAAATGAGCATGTGAAATATGTGTGTCTGCAGGTTCAGTGTTGACATCCATTTCACTGCACAGCACCATCTACCAGTAAACTGTACTTATGACTCTCATTGTCTCTATAAACCTAAGGTTATGGATCAGTAGGACTTGAGCAGACATGAAGGATGCCTCACAAGCATGTGCTTGAAATTTACTACCAAATCAGTGAGTTTGAAAGGGGGCGTGTTATTGACATGAGAGAATTTAATGCATCAATTAAGAAAATTTCTATTCATGTGGGCTGAAGACTTTTGGCAGTGAAAAGGGCGTTGCAGAATGGTTCACGAAAGGCTGTAGTACACAACAAGATTTGTCAAGATGCACTATGCAGACTACCCTGAGAAGATTGACACGGTGTGATTGGCATTGCAGGACATATCTGCATCCTCTTTAGCACTGGAGTAACAGTGGAATAGTGTAACACACTGTACACTATTAGGGGTGACAGCAGAGGCAGTACGTCCTACGACGAATGGAGCAATGAACCCCCACAGAAATATTCACCTCTGAGAGAACTTTATCTGTTAAACTTTAAATAATCTACTCTCCTGCCTTCTTGATGGATTATTATTTAGTAATGTATATGAACCTTCCTACCAATGTCTGCAGTTAAGTTAGAAACTGGTGGTCAGCTCTACCAGGCCTGCTTTGGCTCAAAATCGAGTTCTGCTCCTCCAGTGACCGCATTCCATCCACAGAGTTCCAGGGCGAGGGAGCGGGGGGCAGTGGTGTCTCCTATCTCAAATGTTGGAGCAAAGCTCCATCTTGTATTCACCAAAGCCTTCACTTCTCCCCCTGCTGCTGCACCTTGCTACCCTGGAGTTCCTTTTCCTCCACAGTTTTTCAGTTGAAATGACACACAAATAGCAAAATCCAAAACTGATTCATATCTACACTCTTCTGTAGTATTATAATGTCTCTTGTTGCCATTGATCACTGCTAGCAGTTAAGTTTCTTAAACTTCAATAATAAGTAGAATTTAGTTAGCAAGACAAGAAAGTTCTGCTGTTTTTTGCAGTGAAGTTACCAGAATTGTGGCCAGCTTTTACAGCTGGTCATGCACAACAGTTAAAGGATTCAATATGCAGTTGTGAGTTTGAGCATATGAGTTGTCGATTTTGTCATGTCTTAATTGTGGAGTTAATATGTGTGATAATACAGTGCAGAGGCTAAGAAAGACTAATTTGTCTTCCCTTTCACTTAAGAGAAGCTTTGTATTAAATACCTAGGGAGGCCAACACCTGTTATCAAGTTAGTGTTAGTGTTTCTTACACTAATAATAAAAGTAAAGACATTGTAAGAACTTTCAGACCAGACATTTATGGCAGAGCAGATTGGATGTGTGGTTGTGAAATTACAAAGTTTTACTGTTTTTTGTGATTGCCAAAGAAAAATCTGGGTGTGAAATAACTTGGACATGTAAAAGGCATTGATGATTTTGGAAATTTAGCTCAGACAATAAAGAAACATGAACATTCTGCATCACATATGAATGCAAAGCTAGAGCACAAACTCTTAGGGACAGTGCTTGCAGGCAGCCAGTTGAAAGTCACAATGATAAGATTCAAAGAAACTGTTACATGCCCTCTACCCTCTAAAATTGTGAATTGCATTAAATTTTGTGGTGCTTTTGAACTTACTGTTGCAACAATTTACCTCGACTCAGAAGGCTGTAAAAGAAGAACATTATTGAATAAGTTCTGAAATTCCATTAAATCAGTAAGGTAGATCATGAATAGGGGCCTACCAGGGAAACCAAATTTAAAAAAAATAGCAAATACAGTACCCGTACCTCATAGGTGGCATGGAAACGAGTGCATATAATTGAGAGACCAACTTTAAAATGGCTTTTTCTCAGAACAGTAAATAATAGATAAAAAAGTATCAGATTTTTTTTTGTAAACAGCTCAGACAAAAATTGTTGATTGTGTAACTATTGTAGTCATAAAACTAACAGTTTCGTGAAGGACAAAAAAAAAAAAAAAAAAAAAAAGAAATTCAAAACTTGACCCTGTGTAAAATTTTTTGCATATGCAGGATTGAACCCCCTAGTAAAATGTACACGAACTGCAACTGGGTGACAGTCCATTGCTGGTTACAGCTGCATTGGGTACACATTGTCAATTTCTCCATGTACCTTTGACTAATGGTCAGGAACAAGGTAGATGGCCATGGCATGAGGAAATATGTCATTGGGAAGAGGATTGGCATCATATAGTATTTTTGTACAAATGTAGGTTCTGTTTGTTTGAAAATGATGCCTGCAGTTTGGTTCACTGCAGACAAATGGAGCAGCAGCACAGTGACTGCATTCACACAAGGCATATGCACCAACTTGAGGACTTACAGTGTGGAGTGCTATTGGGTACAACCACAATCACAATTGGTGCTTGTCCGGGGTACTGCTATCAGTTTGACCTACTTGAATGACATCCTTTGAGTTTCACCCTTTCTGCACAACACTCCAGATGCCTTTTTTCAGCAAGTCAATGCACTACCATATGTTGCTCCACAAACACATGCCCTCTTGATGTCACAGGATGTCAGCATTTTGCCTTGGGCTGCCAGATGATCAGACTTATTTACAATCTACAATATATGGGATATGGTGAAACAACAGTAAATTGGTGTGACCTATTGCCACCCACCATAGATCACTAAACCAGGTGAAAGCAGCATGGACATGATCTGTGCCTTATACTTATTGATGCCATCATGTACAGAACAAGTTATCAGTGCCCATGGCAGACCCCATGCCTACTAGACAACAGGATACATGCTGATCATTTCTTCAGAATGTACAAATGAAAAAGTCCTGTCTGAAGTCTTTCAAGATGTTCTGTTTTTTTTTTTTTTTTCTGAACACGAATGTCCGGACTTGTCTGAAAGAACGGACAATTTTTGATCATCCAGTTAATACAAATTAAGAATCAAAGAAATTTACGATGTTAGCTGCCAGTAGTCACAATTGAATCAATGGGGAAAGCTGAAAATTTTTGCCCAGCTTGGATTCGAACTCAGGCCCTCATTCTCACACTGATCACTGCACCACTTGGATACAGTGTGCACTGTGGCCATATAGATTACCCTAGCATGTCTTCCATCAGACACATATTCTAACCTTATCCCACCCTACTGACATAGTGCCTCTGTCCATTATCACTAGACTGCAGATCTTTAGGTTGTAACCTATTCTTTTCCTGAGTTCCTAGTTGCAAATAAATATGTACTTAGGCATTTTATGAGTAATTAAAACAGCTAATTTTATAGCACCTGAAATAATCTATTTCGAAATTAAAGCCTATTTCAGCTTTAAAATCCCAAAAGGTCCCTATTTCTTCTATTTCCAAAGAACTTGCTTTGAAAAGTCTGTTTTGGGACCATTGCTGTTTCTTATTTATATAAATGATATGCCTTCGAGTATAACAGGTGATTGTAAAATATTTTTGTTTGCTGATGATACCAGCTTGGTAGTGTAGGATGTTGCTCATAATATTGACACAGTATCAAATAATGCAGTTCAAGAGATAAGTTCATGGCTAATAGAAAACAAGTTGATGTTAAATCACAGTAAAACTCAGTTTTTACAATTTCTAACACATAATTTGACGAAATCTGACATTATGATTACACATAATGGGCATGTGATAAGTGAGACTGAACAGTTCAAATTTCTAGGTGTTTATATAGACAGTAAACTGTCATGGAAAGCCCATGTTCAGGATCTTGTTCCAAAACTAAATTCTGCTATATTTACCATTAGAACAATATCTGAGATAAGTGATTTTTCAACACGAAAAGTAGTCTATTTCGCTTACTTTCACTCACTTATGACGTACGGCATTGTTTTTTGGGGTAACTCGCCTGATGCAAAAAGGATATTTCTGGCTCAAAAACGGGCGGTTCGAGCAATATCTGGTGTAAGTTCGCGAACGTCATGTCGACCCCTTTTCAGTAGTCTGGGAATTTTGACTCTGGCGTCACAATACAATACAATACAATTCTTTAATGTCGTTTGTTGTTAATAATATCAGCTTATTCCCACGAGTTAGTAGCTTTCACTCGGTGAATACTAGACAGATGTCTAATCTACATTTGCACCACACCACCTTAACACTTGTGCAAAAAGGGGTGCAGTATTCTGCGGCATCCATTTTCAATAAGCTGCCACAAGAACTTAAGAATCTTAGCACTAATCCACATGCTTTCAAATCTAAATTGAAGAGTTACCTCGTGGCTCACTCCTTTTATTCTGTCGAGGAACTCCTAGAAAAGTTAAACAATTAAGCTAATTTATTTTTTCTTTATTGATTATTTTCACTTTGTCTTAAGATTGTCGTGTGCAAAGGACTACTTAAAATTTTTCTATTACCATTATTGTGTAACAATTAATGTATTGACTTGTTCCATGACCATGGAGTCTTACTCCTGAAGTGGGTCCTATGGAACAGAAAAAACAAATAAATAAATAAATAAGAAGAATGTCTCTACCAGCAGAGTTAATATTGCATAAAAATTATGTGGACTCAACTTACACGGACACCTGTAAAGAATCCAGTAAGGTATTGCAGAGTATTGCATATGGATTTTTGTAGCTGAAACCTCGGGACACTAGAATAGTGATTGTTGGCAAGTTAGATGCAGATTGCCATCTAATTATTGCCATCTAATCTAAATATTTGATTTGTTCAAAGCATAGCTGCAAGACTAAAGAGGAAACTGTGGCACACTTTGTCACTACTGGGTTGAACTTGTTATATTCAAATGGCGTAGATGAAAATAAAGTGCTTCTGGCTTTGAAAGATGCAACACTATTAGTCTAAGATCCCCCATTTCAACAGCACTTGGCTTACATCGCAGCCAACTGAACATTTATGGCGACATCCTCAACACCCCCCCCCCCCTTTCTCCCAGCGATTATAAGGCTCAGAATATTGCTTTTGTGGAGGAAGTGAAAAAGAAAATTATTGAAGTGCCAGATGAAGTGGGAGAAAAAGTGTGGGGGAAAAAATTCAACAGGTTTACCAGAACTACACTGGCATGAAGACCCTCTTACAAAAATTCAGTTCCACTGAATGTTGCATTCATGTCCAAAATTTAATGAAAGTGAAGTACGCTCCATCACGTCTGTGGTTGTAGAATGTTCGTTCTCGGCATATTGTGGCTTTTCTCTGGAAAACTTTCTAAAGCTTTCAGTCATTAATCTGAAGACAGTTATGGTCTGCAAGCTTGAAACCACTGGTTTATACAACATGTCACTTCTGATCTGCATCATATTTTTATTTTTGAAAAATGTTGTGTGATGTTTTTCTTATTGTTAATTGAATAAAATTTGCTTGTAAATCAACACTAAGTATTTTACTTTATCAAGAATGAAATTTCCACTCTGCAGCAGAGTGTGCGCTGATATGAAACTTCCTGGCAGATTAAAATTGTGTGCCGGAACCTGGACTTGAACCTGGGACCTTTGCCTTTCGTGAGCTATCCTGGAACTCTACTTCTGCCAGTACCTCGCCTCCAACTTTCCAAACTTCACTGAGGTTATCCTGCGAACCTTGCAGGACTAGCACTCCTGGAAGAAAGGATTTGGTGGAGACATGGCTTAGCCACAGCCACAGAGTGCTTGCCCGCAAAAGGTCCCAGGTTCGAATCCCGGTTCTGGCACGCTATTTTAATCTGCCAGGAACTTTCATTTTACTTTGTTTGTTTCAGCTAATGAATTATTTTCAGGACCTATTTTAGATTTTGTTTGGCCCAAATGAGGTAATGAAAGTTCCTATTTTAGGCGCCTAAAATGCTTCTTTTATGACCTAAAATCCATGGTCTAATTATCACTCATTACTCACAGCATTTAGCTGATAATTAAGGCAAAGACAACCAATTATCATTTCTTCAGTCCAAAATAACAGATGCCATATACTTATATAATTAAGGTAATGACAGCCACTGATCGTTTTTTCAGTATGGATGCACAACAGGCCCGAACTCTTACAGGAATCAGCTAGCCACTAGTAACGAGTGATAATTGTCAGTGCCACTACATCAGTCTCATGGGAGGTGTGACAGGGTAGCCCACACAATTGCAATGGTCACTATGTTCGAGTGACACAATGGTCGGCATGACCTGGGTTTTAAACCCAGCTCGGCATGATTTTTCCACTTTTCCCATTGATTTAATTCAATGCCCACTGTCAGCTAACATCCTAAATTTCTTTGTGTGTATATATTGTTTTAGTAAAGACTACAGAAATGTGTATGTTACTTGAAATAAACAAGGGGAAATATCTATTTTTTGAGTTTTTCTATTTCCCAATCCTCCTCCTCAGAATTTTTCCTACAATGTAGAGGTTTCTGCTCTTTTGCCCCCCCCCCCCCCCCCCCCCGTCCCCCCCGCCACCACCACTTTACACAATCTTGTGCTTGGTTGGTGTCCGTGTGTAGAATATCCATCAAATAATTTAGATTTCCATCATAGCAAGTTTTTTCTCTGCTTGTTTTGTTTCTGTCCAAAAGTTTCATCTTCCTAGTTTACTCCACTGTCAGTGATGCAGTGGTGACAATATTTTTGAGGAGAAAAAGCCTACACCTTGTCCATTTATCCTAGGTGTTCAAATGAAAAGGTATGAAATGACACTGTAGGTTTAATTCAAATCTATTCAAAAGTAATCACCAGACGCCTGAGCACAACTATCTCACTGTTTAATGAGCAAAAGGATTTCCTCTGGCTGTGACAGAGGCAGCCCTCTACTGCGTCCTTGAATTTATCACCTGAGTTGAAGCACTTCCCTTTGAGATGTTTTTTTAGTGGACCAAACAGATGGAAGTCTTAGGGCAACATGTCCGAGCTGTAGGGTGGATATTCAAACTGCTCCCACATGAACTTGGCCAGTACACTTCATGTGCCCTGGAGACATGGGTATGCACATTATCATGGAGCAGAATCACTCCCTTCTTGAGCAGCGCAGGCTGTTTACTTTTGATGGTCTTGTCTAGGCTAGGTTGTCTCTCACAGTACTTCTGACTGTTAATTGTTTTTCTGTGCTCGAGGAATTTTATGGGTATTGTACCTTGGACATTGAAAAAGACAGTGAGCATGACCTTGCCTGCCGAGGACACAGCCTCATGCTTTGCATCCCTGGATGTCACACTATGTTATCCCAATGCGACCTATTCAAATTTCAACTGGTTTGCTTGTTAAGACATTTCATATCTTTTTATTTTAACATCGCTCATAATTTTGGTTTATCTCCCATAAATCGTTTGAGATAAGTGTTCCAGTCATCTTTCCCCAGTACTTGAGAAGCTGAACTACTGTTTCCCATTCAGTTACTCAATGCTATCAGGATGTGAAATGATTACTTTCCTATAACTACTTTTCTTAAAGTTAGATTTACCAATGTTAAATAAGCATAAATAAGAAAAATTCTCAGTGGAGCTTGTTGTATACCAACTTAAATGCTGTGATGTCTTGTCATAGACTGCAAAGATGCATATCCAATTCCTCTTTCTATCCATTAGAGGGCAGAAATGGTGAAGGTGACAGTGTTGAGGATTTGACAGTTAGCTACAGTCTTCCAATGTGATTTGACGTCCCCAGATACTGGTGCAGTATAGCTATCTGCTGGTGGAGCCACATCTCTGGAGCTGCTAAATATTGCTGTATCATAGTAATTTAAATCTGTTGTTACTCCAACAGGTTAACCAAAGACAGGCCCATCTTCAAATCCTTTTTTTTTCTTGTCACAAGTTGCACATTGTCCAAAGTACAGATATGTGGAAGTCAAGAGCAGAGTTCAAAGGCATCATTTACTTGTACGTTATGAAGATAGTCTGTAATCAGAGTCTGTGAGACATGTAATCAGAGTTTGTGAGACAGTCTGGAGCAGTATCCAATGCACATGAATTTCTCAGTACCTGGAGTTCAGTTCACAACTTTGTCTATGAAATGTAAAAAACTTGAGGCAGGTGGAACACAGTAAGAATCAAACACAAAATACCTATAGTTGATTCTGGGCAGCCTTGTACTGATCCATGAAGATATGCAAATATTTTAATATCTTATTCTAAAAGTAAAACTAACGAAAAAAACTTCATGTAAACAAAGGTCCGCAAATGTTTAGTTATGGAGTTGCATATAATAAAAAGATGTTGCCTGAAATTTACTAACCTTATTAATATGAAGTCATTCCAAAACTGTACAAAGTTACAATAAAGCATGATTTCCATTTATTTTATTGTTATTGAACTAAAATATCCCAGACATGTATCTACAGTAGTTTTCTAGAAATTCCGGAGATTGTACAAGTAAATTTGTTTACTTTCCATTAAGAATGTTGTCAACCATTAGTGAGTGGTTTCAGTAATTTCCTAAACTTGAAACAAGTTACTTTTCTGTATTGTTCAGTGAAAGAACATAACAACAACAGAGTATTAAGTGAAACTACATAGCAACTATTTATTTATGCAGCTAAGTGCATTGAACTAAGTGGAGACATTTTTCAACATTTATTGTGAATGTATTGTGAAGTTGAATGTACACTGTACAACTTCCTTAACACTAAGCTTTGTTTTTTTCCAGTTGAAAATGAATTCATGTGTACGATGGTATTAATAAATGCAGATCATCTGACACAGTCATACAGTTTTAATTAACTGTATAAAACTTTGTGCAATTGTCTGGAATTAAAAGGGGGCTAAGTAGTTAATAAATAACAAATGTTCCCAAATTATTTCTTTGCTTATCTGGGATTTCTGGAAAACTACTGCAGATACACATCTGGGACATGTTTTATTAGATTTATCAGATCAAAAACAACAAAATCATTGGAAATAGAGTGTTACTATAACCTCATACATTTTTGCAACAGTTTCATATTAGCTGTAAATCCATAACTAAACATTTGTGGACCTATGTTTATGTGAACTTTTTTTTAGTTCTACTTCTAGAATGACATATTAAAATGTTTACATATCTTTGTGAATCACCCCATATACAGATCAGGAGGAATGAAACCACGAAGCTAATGTTGTGCAACCGGTGAAGCTTGGATACCGTGTGAAGAATTTTAGTACTCTCTCTTCTACGTTCTGATGGTGTGGAAACTAATACCAGTTTGTGGTTTCATATTTCATTAGCACCACCTTGATTGTCTTCTGACTGCACATCTGCTTTGGTGTCAAACATTCCACTAGAGGAGTGAAACTTATGTGAAAGCATTAAATTTTGCTAGTCAGTTTGCCATCAGTGGCATTCGCATTACCACGGAAATCTGTGTCAAGCTTAACAGAGAGAGAGAGAGAGAGAGAGAGAGAGAGAGAGAGAGAGAGAGAGAGAGCACAACACTGTAGGAAGTAGCACAGTCTACTTCACCTATGGTGATTACATGGCAGTTACCTATGTTTTGGTCACATTTCATAGTTAAGTGCGTGCTCATCACTGTGTATAGCTCTTTTATAGTGTTGGCTCCACACACATCACATTTATAGCAAACAAATCCTGAATCAACCAAAATATCACATCATGAGAATCCTATTTCCTAGAGAGTGATCATTGTGTACTGTATAGACAGCTGATATTGTTGCCTTCTATATGAATGGAGCATACTGGATATTATTTCATACTTCCTTTGTTGGCCATTCAGCTGAACTCTGTGTGGCCACACGTAGAAGATGCTTAAAAGCCTCTACGTGTGTCACATCTCTGAAGTCTTGGTCACTGAAGGTAGGGGTTAACCCATGTCAAGGCCCTCAGCTAGATAAAATGTGTGGGCTCTGCTGTCTTCATGTAGTCCTAATATAATTGTGTGAAAATACACTAAGAAAGAGAAGTTTCTTATGTCAACCTTGCCATGCATTAGATGGTATTAGACCTAATGGAACTTTAAAAAATTCAAAGGTGTGGTCCTTTGTTCCCTTGGAGGCCTGGAGCTATATCCCTACCAAGCCATCCCCTCCCCCCTTCTTGTTAATCTGGACCTGTGGCCCCTTCTTCATACACTGTCTTTTTTCTCCTTTTCTTTCCTGATAGTGGACATAATAGTTTCAGAATGGTGTGGGAATTAATGTCACATCATTGATGAATGGTTCCATCATTGTTCTGTGTAAGTAGGTGCACAAGTGTGACAGACTTCATTTTACAAAGGATGACAGTGCAAACACCTGTCTGGTCATCCTCAAGGCAAATGCTGGGAGTGCTGCTCTGAAAGGCTGTGGATGATTTCCTTTCTTATCTTTCCCCAAACTGAACTTTTACTCCATCCTAAGTTATCTCATTGTCTATGGCCCATTAAATCATAATTTTCCTTCCTTTCTTTTTTGGATCACTGCAGACACTACAAGAAATAGTTAAATATGTTTAACTTCATTATTTTCATCTTTGTTCATGCTGATACACTACAGATAAATTGTTGTTCCTAGATTAACTTCAAAGTTTTCGCCCTTAAAGTTGATTATTTTTTCATGACAATTAAAATTTTATCAAATATTAACCTTTTGCCTTCTCAAGATGAAGGAAATTCATTTTAAGAAATAATTCATCTTCAGGCTCTGTTATCACCTCCATGTAATGTCATGAAAATTTGTAGTCACAATAAATATATTTTTCTGTGTGTTTTATGAACTGACCATGTCAACCTCTCCTGTTCTTTCTCCAGCTCCTGACATAGTTAGTATGGAACCATATGGTCATGCTGTGGACTGGTGGTCCCTGGGTGTGATAATGTGCTGTTTACTCACCGGAGAGGTAGGAATGTTGAAACACACACTGCTTCTACAATATCTACAAGAGTTGGAAGTTAAATAGTGGCAACACTGCTGTGAAGGCGCCATGCAATAGAATCTACTATTGTTGCTGATAGCACATGTTGGTGACATACCTACCTCACCTCCAAGCAAATGGACTCACCCGTCCCAAGTCACCAGCAGGCGCACAGTTGAAGGAAACACAAACACTTTTGAGTGAGCAGTCTAACATAATGGTGTCACTATGTTTTCTAAACAAGAACAATGGAGTTGGATCAGTGCCGAACTAAGGGGGGAAGGAGGGGGCGGAGAGGGTGGACCGCCCCGGGCCTCTTGTCTTGGAGGGCCTCCAAATACCCCGAAAGCATTTTTTTTACACTCTTCGCCTCTCGTTCTGGGGGCTCCAAATCTCGAAAGCTATTATTTTTAGACTGCCCTGTGCCTCTCATCCTTTGGGGCCTCCAAATCTCAAAAGTTACTTTTTTATAGTAATATATGTATTTCCAAGTGGATGGGGGGCCTCATTTTCTTTTGCCACCGCCCCAAGCCTCTGACAGCATTATTCCGCCACTGAGTTGGATCAAGATTGAATGTGCCAGAGGTTGTACAGCATGACGTGTCATCAAGGTCTTAGAGAGGCATGCGGGAAATCAGCACTGCCTTACAGAACAGAGGAATGACAATGCGTGGGCATATACAGCGCAAGCTGTGGCTGCTCTGTTCGGTTGATTGGAATGGGAAGTAATGCATAATCTACCATACTCCCTGGACTATAGTCCTTGTGAGTTTGATTTGATTTCAAAGTTGAAGGAACCACTACGTGGCATTTGCTTCAGAACTGTCCCAGAGATTCAAAAGGCAGTAGACCGCTCCATGCGCACCATCAACAGAACGGGCTCTGCTAACAGTATACTACACCTTCCACATCACTGGCAACATGTGCTACACAACACTGGTGACTACTTTGAAGGACAGTAACAGGTGCAAACATGTAACAGTTTTGCATTGGTTGTGAATAAATAGTTGCCACTATTTAAGTTCCAACCCTCATATTTTAATATTATCAGTTTAACATTGTTTTATTTAGTACCAACATTAGTTACTGTTATATTCACTGACATTTGTAACACCATACAACAACTGCGACTTAGCACAGGGCATACACAGGCTGCGTGAACACCCGCAAGGTAAGCTCGTATCAGGTAAACAAAACAATGAGCTGAGAGCACTACTCGGCACTGTTATGTCATTTGCTGGCTTGTGGTAAGCTCCGACTTATACCACAATTTCCCCACGATGCACTCTCGCGGCTGATGCCTGACGTTTGTGCTCGGCTTCACATGCATCTGCGTCTTACAGCATTCCTCCCCCCTTGGGGAGCTTCGGATGCAAGAGATGTCCATGGAATCGTCATCTGCCAGGCTCTGACTGAGGTGATGGACTGGCACCGTTGCGTAGGGGCTGAAGTACTTGGGGCGCGGGCAGCCTTGGCATCCTCCTTGCCCCGACAACCCTTTTGTCAGGACTGGTGATGGTAGCTCGGGCTCCGTCCCCACCTCGGGCCAGGACCTGGTGACAGTGGTCCAGAAGGTTGTGCTGTAGCCGGAGAAGACAGATGCAGCGTGGGTAGTGACTGTAGCCATGATGGTATAGGTCAGCAACAGAAGGAACCTGGTTCAGCCCCCAGCTGAGGAAGAGAACTTGCAGGAAGTGGCAGGAACCTCTTTTCGACATGTGGACTGGTTAGTGGAGCATACTGGTTCCAGGAGTGTTTGCTGTCTTCTGTTCTTATGTCTCTGAGATGGTGGCCGTGGCATCTGGTGAAGCATCCAGGCAGCCATCCCTGGTTGGAAGTGAGGGAATGGAGGCATGCACCAATGTCCATGACTTGGATGTAGGAGATTGAGCAAAGTCCACTGCTGCCAGCCATGGAGGAGTTCTGTGGGACTCTTGTCGCCAAATGGCTTGAACCGATAGGACAAAATAAGTTGTTATAGAGAAACGTCTGAAGGGTAATGAGCCACATATTTCTGCAACTGAGTCTTGAATGTGCGAACAAATCTTTCAGCTTCCCCATTCAACTGTGGATGGAAAGGGGGCAAGGACATGGCGGATACCCCAGGCATTGCAGAAGGAGGCAAACTCGCATGACTTGAACTGAGGACCATTGTCTGAAACCACCGTGTTGGGTGGCCTTCATTCGAGAAAATGTTTGACAGAGCTGCAACAGTGGCCTTGGCCGAGGGTGAAAGGGAATGGACAATGTATAGGAACCTAGAGAAGACATTGATAACTAGTAACCAATAGGCATTAAGGACATGGCCGACAAAGTCAATGTGCAGGTAATCCCAGGTATGTGGCTTGATGTTGTGCACAGAGTGAGCAAGTGACACACATCACTGGCCAAACTCGGCCAAAACACATGACTGCAGGCCAACGCCTTAGTACTAGATACCTCCAATGATCGGTGTGGAGCAGTTTGAGGAGCTCTATGCGGAGGGCTGATGGAACAATAACCTGAGGAGAAGGCTCCTCAGTATTGAGGAGGAGCTCCCCATCAAAAACAGGAAAAACGGTGTTGAAATGCATAGCAGTTCCAGAGGGCGTCAGATGCTTATCGGGAGCATCTTAGGCCAGCCCTATTCTATAAAACGGATCACTTTGTAGAGGACTGAGTTTGCAGACTTACCCACCTTGACACCCATGATTTGAAAACCATCCACTGTTTGTTGAGTAGTGATCTCAATATGGAAGCACAGGAACTCTTCCTTATCAAAGTCTGAGTCTGGACCTGCAGGAAGATATTAGAACGCATCTGCATTTGGATGTAGGGTGGAAGTATATCGTATAGTTATAGCGAGATAGGAATAGCACCCAATGCTGAAGATGCTGAGCAGCTTTGTCAGAAAGTAATGCTGAAGGATGAAAGAGGGAAATCAGTGGTTTGTGATCAATTATGAGATGAAATTTTATGCCATACAGAAAGACATGAAACTTTTTCAGAGCGTAGGTGATAGCAAGAGCCTTCTTCTCAATTTGCAAATATCTGGTTTGGGCCAGAGTGAGCATCTTGGAGGTGAAAGCAATTGGCCACTCAGATGCATCTGGGTATTTATGAGTGAGCACTGCCCTAATCCTGTGTTGGGATGCATCTGTTGCTGAGTTGAGGGGAAGGCCAGATTGATAAGTGACAAGGCAGGGCGCCGATTGTAGCAACTCCTTTCACATGCAAAATTCTTTTTCACAAGCTGAGACCAATGGAACGAAGTTCCCTTGTGCAAGTTCCCTTGTAGGTCATGCAAGTGTTTTGCAATAGATAAAGCCCCTGGCAAGATTTTATGGTAATAAGTGATCTTTCCTAAAAACACTTGAAGGTTCTCAGACATTGGCCAAGAAAGAGTCACCATGAGGGATACTTTCTGACAAAGAAACCTCAAACCCAAGAAAAGTGATAGAAGGCTGAAAAAAATGGCATTTCTCCAGATTGCATGTTAACTCTGCCACCTGCAGTACTGTGAAAAGCACACGTAAGTTGCGTAAATGTTCGTCAACTGAGGGGCAGGACACTACTATATCATCAAGATAATTGACACACCCGGGCACTGACAGTGTGAGCTGCTTGAGGATGTGCTGAATAATAGCCGGAGTGCTGGCCACCCCAAATGGCAACCTCAAATATTGGTACAATCCAAAAGGCATGTTAAGGACCATGACTTGCAGATATGCATCGGAGGGGTCTATCTTGGAGAAGTGCTGTCCACCTACAAAATTTGCAAGAAGCTCATCGGGGCATGGTAATGGATAAGTGTCGCTGATAGATTGAGCATTCACTGAACATCTGAAATCGCAACTGCCCCGATGGTTCTTTTTAACAATGACCATGGGAGTTGCCCATTCACTTGACAGAATTCGTTCTATGATCTCAGCTTCCTACAGGCAGTCGAACTCTGCTTTGACTTGGGCATGGAGTGCGATCAGAAAGAGCTGAGTGCATAAAAGATGGGGCCTTGTGTAGGGCTTCGTAGTGAAGTGGGCTTGGAAATTATTAGCACAGCCCAACCCTGCTGAAAACAGTGCAGTTTCGGATAAGGCACTTGGTCTGACACAATTTTGACTTCATCAGAAATAGTGAAACCAAAACTCCAAAAAGTGTCAAGACCAAACAAATTGTACATGGGGGCATTGTTTAGAACAAGGAAAGTGAGCCTACATGTGACAGATTTGTATGTAACAGAGGCCAAGAACTGTCCCAGAATTGGGATATTTTGGTTACTGAACTGACCAATTTCTGCAACACCGGTAAGAGAGGGGGAGAACCCAGATGCAAATATGTCTTTTAGTTTAATAAGGTGACGGCCGTGCACATTTCCACTTTTGTACGCAAACTTTTGCAGAAGACTGTGATATCAATAAAGAGCTTTATTGAGTGCAACAGAAGTCGCTGAGATGCAATTGATGTCCACGTCGGTGTAGAAATCATGATTTTTGGAGGTACAAACAGAAGCAGTATGACATTTCTTATAGCACTGGTGACAAGTGGCCCACCACTTGGGGAAATCAGGACTAACATGAGCAACAAAGCAGGAGGGACAAGAAGGAAGCAGTGATTGGTTGTGCGACTGTACGTGGCCTAGCTGTAGTTTCCCCTGCCGTGAAATCGACTGATCGCCGTGGTGCTGTGACTGTGCACAAACTGCCGTGACCACATCATTCCTTTGCGACCCAGTTTGTAATGTGGAAGAAGGAGGAGGTTGAATTTCTGGCACTTCGCATCAAGTCACAATCTACTTCTCCGCCACCTGTGAGACCCCAAACTAGTGAGGACTTTGGAAAGAGAAGGATTTTCATATAGGAGCACTCACTCGTGAACTCGCAATTGGGGGCAACACGAATAATAGTGTCATGGACTATTTGATTGGCATACAGTTCTTCATGCACATCAGTAACAAAATGAGAGTTATGGCTTAAACCATGGAGTTCTGCAGCCCGTGTCCCATAGGACTGCTGTGGCTCCTTCCTGCAGCGATAAAATTCAACATGGGTAGCTATCACATGCGTCTATTTGCATTAATATTGTGCAAAAAGGTCACAAATTTGATCAAAAGACAGCAGTGAAGGATCTTTCAAGGGCGTGAGTTAGCAAAGGAGCTGATACATGCGAGTACATAAGTCAGAGGGGGCGCAGGGGGCAAAACAACCTGTGCAGTGGATGGAGGGTGGGACCCACTAGACAAGGCTGAAGCAAGAGATTTCAATACCTGGTTTTGAGCATGGCAAACACTGCTTGTTGTTCAATGAGGCATCATAGAATCTCAACAGAAGTACCAGCAGCCATTGTGTGAAGACTAACAGCCAATACTGAAGAAAAACTGCACAGAGAACACTACTGCACTCGTTGACAAATGTTATATTCACTGACATACAACACCATACAACAACTCTGCTTTAGCACAGCATGTGCTCAGGCTGTGCTAATACCCTTGAGGTAAGTTCATACATGGTAAACAACACACTGAGATGAGAGCACATTTGACACTATTTATGTCATTCAATTGCCTGTGGCAAGCTCTGGCATTTGCCACAGTTTCTCGCGGTGCACTCTCGTGCCCGATGCCTGACATATCTGCTCGGCTTCACCTGCGTCTGTGCCTTACAGCAGTTATGTTGAAGTTTTGTGCTGTTTCTTGATATTTTGTGTGGAAAACAAGTTATCTCACTAGTACTTTATCAGAAACAAGTTTGAAATATGAGTCTGTATTCTGAAAATATTAATAGAACCATTTGTCTATATCTGACTGACAGTGCCATGCAGCTTGTCATACAAAATTTGACATATACATTTTTGTAGCTACTTTGGAAATTTATCTTTATTTAAACTCATAAAATATTAGTTCCTTTTTGAAATTCAACTGATATACTCACTCATTACAGTTATATGATTAGTCAGAAGTTTTTTTACAATATCCTTATGTAACATTACTTTTGTGTTGTTGCCCGTACACATTAATGTTAATCTCTGTGGTTAAAAGAGTAAGGATTTTTGTTAAATACTCTATCATAGAAAAATTGGATAAAAATCTGATTAAATACTTTTGACAAAGGTGGATGAAATTAATACACAAAATGATTGAATAGATGAAATGGCGGAATACAGATTGGGGTTGAGGTAACACACGAAAATAACATCACAGAGAAAACTTACGGAAAGTACCCATTGTAGCTTCTTTCTGGAAATGTTGATCACAGCAGCTGAAACTGTTAAGCTGTTAAATGGTTTAGATAAACTTTATGATACTTTCCGCAGTAGAATAATGTTCAGACTGTTCGCCTTTTAAGTCATTGTTGATGGACCGTGTACTAAAGTTTGATTATGCAAATAACAAACAGAAAAAAAAATCTATAGGGCTTTGTGAAACTGTTTATACGAATTCAGATTCTTAAAGGGAGAAAGGTAATGATTTAAAGTAACTGATAGGGATTTAATCAAGGCAATACATGAAGCGAAAGTAATGGCGCCTGAACGTCATGTTACAACGGAATATGGAGGAGCTGAAAATCTGAAAGAAAATGAATAATTAAGTAAGGATGGGACATTATTAAATGAAAACAGGGTGTAGACATGGCTCTTAACAAAAGAGGGTATATTTTAAAGTAAAATTTAACAGCACTCACACTTACATAACAAAGCAGTCTGTGTACATGTCCACACTTGATAAGCTCAAACAAGAGAGTGAATGATCGTGGTTCCATCCTCTCGACACGGCGGAAGAAATGAAAGATGAGGAAAAAACTTTTCCACAGATAAAATATTTCGAGAAGGAGGGAAACACGGCTTTAATGGTCACTGATTTATAAAATAATAACAATAATAATAATTTAATTATGTATCGTTACTCTTAATCCACACTAGACACATAAGCAATATGTGACAAACTGTAATATTCTTGAATCAAATAAATATAAAGCTGGAGTTGAAAATCTTAAATTGAAAGGTAAAGAAAAGAGCAATGAGCTAGTTAACGTTATTTGTTATTTCTGCCCTACACATGGCCAAAACAAAGTCTTTGAAAGCAAAGTTTACAAATGTCTGCCTTGGTGTGTTTGCGTGTGTATGTGTATGGGTCTGTGTGCTTGTTTACCTTTCCTTTTTTCCCTTAAGATATGTCCTTCCACTCCCGGGATTGCAATGACTCCTCATCCACTCCCCTAAAACCCGCATCTTTCCCTTTTCCCCCTCCTTCCTTCCTCTTTTCCTGGTGAAGCGGCCAACGGTTGGGAAGGTTTGATTTTTTTGTTTGTGTGTGATTTTATTTGTGTTTGTGTGTCTATCAACAAACCTGTGCTTTGGGTAAGTTACTTGATCTCTATTTATTATGCAAATTTTATGATACGTACAATGTAATTAACTTTTGGTATGTATTTTTAACTCTACAATAAGCTTTGTGTGCATTTTCATGTTGTGGCTTATAATTATAATAAGATGTTATATACTGCTGTTAACTGAAAGGAAAAAAAAAACTTTTATAATTGTAAAATATGATCTACACTTTAAGGATTTCATTCTTACTATATTACCATCTCTGACAATAAAGTTCAGTGATTGAAGTCAGAATGGTCGATCAGGCAACACAGGCAAATCACAATGTTGCACCTGCATAGTGGCCATAGTTGATAACCTACTCCCACCATAGTGGTATTGAGCATCACGTATGTTCCATGTTATGCCGGTTAGATGAAGTGCTTGCTTCTTTAGTGCATTTGTTCTGAACTAAGAACAAGACAATGTAATTAACTTTGATATGTAACTTTAACTTTGTAATATGCTTTTTGAGAATTTTCATGTTGAGGCTTGTAATTATTAGGAAAGGATCACTTTACAGTTTTGTTTTAAGCTTGACAGGACACCTAAAGAAACACATGTGAGCTAGTATATGTTTATGAGGATCAAGCACTGTCCATGAAGTGTGAGTACGAGTGGTTCATCCATTTATCAAGGAGGTCAGAAAATCACTTCTCACAATCCCTGTAGCGGTTGACAGTGAAGAAAACATTGAGAAAGTGAGGACATAAACCTTGAACGATCGTCGATTAATTGTGTGAATGGTAGTGGAGAAACTGCAGGTTAACTGTGAATTCATGCGGCAAATCCTTACCCAGAAGTTAAGTATTGTTAACTTGTGCCTCATCACTTGAATAATGATCAGAAGCAGGCATTTTGTAAGAGGCTTCACAGGATTTTGTCAGAATAGTGGATGTGACACCTGATTTCTTGAACCGCATTGTCACTGAGGATGAAAAATGGTTTCTGTAGTACAACCCGGAAATGAAACAGCAAAGCATGGAATGGCATTCTCCAGCATCACCTCATTGGAAAAAGGGCAGAGCCAAAAGAACAAGCATCATAACGTTATTCCTCACGTTTTCGATAGTCGAGGTATTATCCACAAGGAATTTGTACCTGAGGAAACAACATTTATGTCTATGCAGCATACAACTGCAGTAAGCACAAAGAGGTTTCTGGATTTTTATTCATGACAATGCTTGCACACAAACAGACAACATTGTCAAACAGTTCCTGGTAAGAAAGAGGGAGAGAGTGCAACTTTAATGTCTAAAATACTTTCTGGATCTCAATGTTGCAGACTTCTAACTAATCCTTCGACTCAAACTCGCTTTGAAAAGAAAGAGATTTGATGATATTCCTGACATCCAAAGAATGTGATGAGGCTTTTGAACACCATCCCAAAGGAAGAGTTTGTGCCAAATTTCCAAGCTGTATCGCAGAACTCAGTGGTGCATAGTTATGGGAGGTGACTATTTTGAAGGGCAGTAAGGAAACTGTAGTTAACAGTTCATCTACATTAATGTTAATGGACTATTCACTAAGAATTTTAGTCAGAGGTTGTAAATACAATTGTAATTTTAATTACTGAATTTAAGTTGCTGGCTAGAGAAGAATATGCAGAATGTAATGTATTATTCTCCAGTTGTTCTGGATATGGTTATTAATAAAATGAGTAACAGATTACCAACAAACAAACTTAAAAATGAACATAGATAAATACACTAAATAAGGAGCAGCTTGTCCTTAAGGTTCAGAGTAGCCCAGCACCATCAAAAATTTTGCAATATAAATTTAACCCTCCCTCTCGGCCCCCCTCTCCCTCTCGGCCCCCCTCTCCCTCTCGGCCCCCCTCCCCCTCTCGGGCCCCCTCCCCCTCTCGGGCCCCCTCCCCCTCTCGGGCCCCCTCCCCCTCTCGGGCCCCCTCCCCCTCTCGCCCCCCCTCCCCCTCTCGCCCCCCTCCCCCTCTCGCCCCCCTCCCCCTCTCGCCCCCCTCCCCCTCTCGCCCCCCTCCCCCTCTCGCCCCCCTCCCACTCTCGCCCCCTCCCCCTCTCGCCCCCTCCCCCTTTCGCCCCCTCCCCCTTTCGCCCCCTCCCCCTCTCGCCCCCTCCCCCTTTCGCCCCCTCCCCCTCTAGCCCCCTCCCACCCCCCCTCTCGGCCCCCTCCTACTCCCCCTCTCGGCCCCCTCGCCTTTTCACCCCCTCCCCCACTCGCCTCCTCCCACTCTCGCCTCCTCCCACTCCCTCTCTCGCCCCCTCCCCCTCTCGCCCCCTCCCCCTCCCCCTCTAGCCCCCTCCCACACCCCCTCTCGCATCCTCCCACTCTCGCCCCCCCCCTCCTCTAGCCCCCTCCCCCTCCCCCTCTAGCCCCTTCCCCCACCACTTCTCGGCGCCTCCCCCTCCCCCTCTCGCCCCCTCCCCCTCTCGCCCCCTCCCCCTCTCGCCCCCTCCCCCTCTCGCCCCCCTCCCCCTCTCGCTCCCCTCCCCCTCTCGCTCCCCTCCCCCTCTCGCTCCCCTCCCCCTCTCGCTCCCCTCCCCCTCTCGCTCCCCTCCCCCTCTCGCTCCCCTCCCCCTCTCGCTCCCCTCCCCCTCTCGCTCCCCTCCCCCTCTCGCTACCCCCCCCCCTCTCGCTACCCCCCCCCTCTCGCTCCCCTCCCCCTCTCGCTCCCCTCCCCCTCTCGCTCCCCTCCCCCTCTCGCTCCCCTCCCCCTCTCGCTCCCCTCCCCCTCTCGCTCCCCTCCCCCTCTCGCTCCCCTCCCCCTCTCGCTCCCCTCCCCCTCTCGCTCCCCTCCCCCTCTCGCTCCCCTCCCCCTCTCGCTCCCCTCCCCCTCTCGCTCCCCTCCCCCTCTCGCTCCCCTCCCCCTCTCGCCCCCTCCCCCTCTCGCCCCCTCCCCCTCTCGCCCCCTCCCCCTCTCGCCCCCTCCCCCTCTCCCCCTCCTCCCCCTCTCGCCCTCCTCCCCCTCTCGCCCCCTCCCCCTCTCGCCCCCTCCCCCTCTCGCCCCCTCCCCCTCTCGCCCCCTCCCCCTCTCGCCCCCTCCCCCTCTCGCCCCCTCCCCCTCTCGCCCCCTCCCCCTCTCGCCCCCTCCCCCTCTCGCCCCCTCCCCCTCTCGCCCCCTCCCCCTCTCGCCCCCTCCCCCTCTCGCCTCCTCCCCCTCTCGCCCCCTCCCCCTCTCGCCCCCTCCCCCTCTCGCCCCCTCCCCCTCTCGCCCCCTCCCCCTCTCGCCCCCTCCCCCACTCGGCCCCCTCCCCCTCCCGCCTCCTCCCCCTCTCGCCCCCTCCCGCTCTAGCCCCCTCCCCCACCACTTCCCGCCCCCTCCCCCTCCCACTCTCGCCCCCTCCCCCTCCCACTCTCGCGCCCCTCCCCCTCCCACTCTCACCCCTCCCCCTCCCCCTCCCACTCTCGCGCCCCTCCCCCTCCGACTCTCGCGCCCCTCCCCCTCCCACTCTCACCCCTCCCCTTCCCACTCTCCCGCCCCTCCCCCTCCCAGTCTCACCCCTCCCCCTCCCACTCTCGCCCCCTCCCTCTCGCCCCCTCCCTCTCGCCCCCTCCCTCTCGCCCCCTCCCTCTCGCCCCCTCCCTCTCGCCCCCCTCCCTCTCGCCCCCCTCCCTCTCGCCCCCCTCCCTCTCGCACCCTCCCTCTCGCCCCCTCCCTCTCGCCCCCCTCCCTCTCGCCCCCCTCCCTCTCGCCCCCCTCCCTCTCGCCCCCCTCCCTCTCGCCCCCCTCCCTCTCGCCCCCCTCCCTCTCGCCCCCCCTCCCTCTCGCCCCCCCTCCCTCTCGCCCCCTTCCCTCTCGTCCCCCCTCTACCTCTGGCCCCCCTCTACCTCTCGCCCCCCTCTACCTCTCGTCCCCCTCTACCTCTCGCCCCCCTCTACCTCTCGCCCCCCTCTACCTCTCGCCCCCCTCTACCTCTCGCCCCCCCCTCTACCTCTCGCCCCCCCTCTACCTCTCGCCCCCCCTCTACCTCTCGCCCCCCCTCTACCTCTCGCCCCCCCTCTACCTCTCGCCCCCTCTACCTCTCGCCCCCCTCTACCTCTCGCCCCCCTCTACCTCTCGCCCCCCTCTACCTCTCGCCCCCCTCCCTCTGCCCCCTCTACCTTTGGTAAAGGAGCCAACAATTCAAAGATTGGTTTGAACACCACAGTGCTTTACTAGGCAGGGTCCTGTTTGGAGAAGGTATGCCGTTGCCTTCCTCCAACCTACGAACTGACTTACCCAGCCAGTTATAGGGGGACCTACAGTTTAACATGGGTTCTGAACCATTGTGCTACTCAGTATTTTTCACATCAGCAACACTGCAAGACGTGAAAGAGGTGGAAAGTGACAGATAAAAATCCTATGACCTGGATGGATTTGTAGTCTGGCTCTCTACCACTGTTCTACTAAGCCACACACATCTGCATGACTTGTTGGCTTATTTGTTTTTGCACACCCATTGACTACCAACATATTTGCTCTTGATGTCTTGACACTGGTAGGGGTTTCTGTCCCCATTGAAGTCAAGATCATATCCACCATAGATCCTTCCCAGGAGAGGAAGAATGTATCCCCTTCAGTTGCACAGATTTTTTATTAGATCACACTCAACCAGTTTCAGGCAGTTTAGATCCTATAATCTGGTTTTTAATGGTAAATCTTAAGCCAAGAGACTGCTGTACACTGTCAACAAGAGGGGAAGTTTGGTAGAGCTGACATTTGTACTCCGGGAATTCAAATGAAGGAATTTTGATATGATTATGGTCGCACAACAGGAACTAACAGATTTTGAATGCAAAAGATAATGGGACCTAGATGCAGGGAACATTCCATTTTGGAAATAATTAGGGAATCCAATATTCCGAGATACCGTACACACAGTCAAGAGTGTGTCAGAATACCAAACTTTAGGCATTACCTCTCATCACGGACAATACAGTGGCTGACTACCTACTCCTAATGACTAAGAGCAGCAGCATTTGCATAGGGATGTCAGTACCAACAGACAAGCAATAATGTGTGAAATAAGCACAGAAATAAGTTTGGGATTGTCAATGAACATGTCTGTGGACATGGACAGTGTGGCACATTTTACATTAATGATGAACGAGATAAAATGACCGATTCAAATGACTTTGTTGACAACAAGGGACTGACAAGCTGATGGTAGCTGAATAATGGTGTGGGTTGTTATACGTGGATAATACAAGCATTGTGGTCGATAGTAAGTCTACTACTGATTTAGAGATATCTTAATGATATACTACTAAAAGTTACAGCTTGGTTTCCAGTTAATTCCCCTTCAGTTAACATTACAGAAACTAATTTTATTAAGTTTCACCTAAAACATAAAAATCTAGAAAATTTTGTTATTTCACACGAAAACGGGTTACTAGAACAAGTGCACTCTACCAAATTTATAGGGGTTCACATTTGATAGTAGGCTCAAATGGAAACATCATGTGCCCCTGACTCTAAAAAGGCTTTCATCAGTAACCTTTAATTTAAGAATAATAACTTATTTTGGAGACTTCACTAATGTAAAATCATCTTATTTGGGGTACTTTCACTCATTAATCGACTATGGGTTAATCTTAACAGATCAGAAAAGAGCAGTGGGAATCGTGTGGGGTTCCTCCATGAAACTCGTGCAGAAAATTTTTCAAACAGTTAGGAATACTGACAACGTGTGATCAGTATGAAACAAAATGTTCATACCACAACTATATCACCAGAGGTAAAATGATCTCCATTATGAACTAAAAATTGTCATTTGCACAGGAGTAAAGTATGGTGCTGTTAAGACTTTTAATGCCCTGCCTAAGTATATTAAATGTACAGGAGAAAATGAAATACTGTTCAAATGTATGTTCGGGAAAAACCTGACTGGCCATGCACTGTACTCCTTAGGTAAATTATTTTCCACAAATAACGCAATTCTTTAATAAAAGATCTGCCTCGTTATTCAGTTATTAGATGGATGATACAGTATTATGTTAATGTTAGATAGTGAATTACAGTAGTAGTTAAATTTTAGCTAGTAAATAAGAAAAAAATGAACATATTAATATAACATGGTACTATACTAATATTCTGTAGTAGTAATTGTATTTGTACAACTGTATTGACACATTCCACATTCAGGTGAATTACTTGCATGTATGGATCCATGGAAAATGCATGTCAAATAAAATAAATAATGAACACCAGAGTGCAGAAAGGTGCTAATTTTGATTCCGACTATTATCTGACAAGGATCAAAGTGAAACCAATCCCTGGTAATTGGAGAAGGAAAACCCCCAGAATACAGAAGTACATATTTAAAGAACTGAAAATCAGTGAAAAAATAGTTGTGTAGTATCAGCATGAACTTAATATGTTAAACTCTGATGAGTGGGACAAAATGTCTCAGAATATTCAGTAAGCAGTGAAACAAATCGTTTTCCTTGTTAAGAAGAAGAAAAATCCATGGTGGGTCGATGAATATGAAGATTCCTTACAGAAACATTTTGAAGCTTGGAACAAGTGGAATTCTGCCAAACAAAACTTCAAAGAATTCAAAACCCAAAGGCGGACGACAGCAAAAGTGTTTAGGAACACCTAACAAAGTTTGAAAGAGATCAATTAAAGGAGATAGAAGAGAATTTCCAGAAGAACACTAACAGAAGCCTCTATCAGACATTTAAATCAAAACTTAGAGGTTACTCATCACCCAACATCTGTTTCAAAAACGATCGGCACAAATTGATTATGAACAACAAACAGACTTGTGAGCACTTGGCTAGATACTTCAAATACTTGCTCAACTGTGACCCATGAACAGAAAAATTAACCTTCCTGAAAGCACAAAACGAACTTCCTGATTCCACCCCAACAGATAAAAAGGAAATATGATAGATCATCAGGTGCTTGAAAAACAACAAAGTGTTGGGCAAAGATTTAGTTATATATATTTTTGACGAATTACAGCATTCAAATGAATGAAATAAATTGCAATTTGTGATGTTATGGCATCACTGTATTAGGTTTAGATGCAGTTTGGTATTTCATACAAACCTAATACAGTGATGCCATAACATCGCAAATTGTGATTTATTTCAAAGATTTAGTTGTTGCAGAACTTTTGAAGTATGCAGGAGACAGTTTCCTGGGATTACTTGAAAGACTGTTTCAAAATATTTGGCTCATGGGAGAAATCCCAGAAGAATGGAGCGATGCAGTCATCCACCCATTGCACAAGAAATGTGACAAATCCAATGTCAGTAATTGCAGAGGAATATCACTACTACCAATAGCACACAAAATCGTTGCCATTGCTCTCAAACATAGAATAGAACAACACATAGATCAACAACTGGTAAATATCAAGCTGGCTTTAAGACAGGAAGATCATGTGCAGAGCAGATCTTTACCATCAAAACAAAGACACTAACAGCTGATATGAAAGTGCTCATGACATTTGTGGAATTTAAAAAGGCGTATGACTCTGTAGATAGAAACACATCAAGAGAAGTGCTGAAAGAATTTGGTATAGGTGATAAGACAATGAGGTTTATTGAGCAAACACTAACAAACACCCGATCACAAATTAAATTTTTTGAGAACTGCCAGAGTCCTTAGAAATCAAAACAGGTTTCAGAAAAGGAGACAGTCTCTCCAATTTTGTTCAACAGTCTGGCCTTACATTTGAATGCCTCGCATTTGCAGATGATATAGAGTTTCTTGCAGAGAATCTGAAAATTGTAACTAAATGGATGGAAGTCCTCAAGGAAACAGCAGTGAAATCAACATTGCAAATATCTTTTGAGGCGACACAATAATATATGAACATAAATGCACTGATACAGTCTGGACAATGAGGACTAAGTATGGTGACATCAAAAGCATTCAGAGGTTCAAGTACCTAGGAGAGATTTTGACTCCAAACAACAATGAAAAGGCAGCAATTGAAGTCCAGGGAATAAAAATGGAAAAAGCATTCAGATTGTGTCAGAAGACATACAAATCTAAATCACTCTCATACCTGGCCAAATTCTGACACTACAGCTCAGTTGTGAAACCTGAATGTTTATATACATCTGAGACAATAGCCAGGAAGGGACTTTCATACTTGGAAAAGAAACAATGGAAATTCCTAAGAAAGATTGTGGAGTCAAGAAAAATATCAAATGAATTTATGTTCCACCTAAGATGAAATCAAGAACTTTATCAATGATTTGAAAATATCGCCACCACAATGAAGAAAAGACTGTCTTTCTATGAACATATTAAAAGAATGAAATCAGAGACTCACCAACAAGATTCTTCTCTTCCAGGATAATAGGAATACACAAGTGCCATGGGTGAAAGAAGTGTACTGGGGCCTAGAAAAATGCAGAATAACAGCAGAAGAAATTGTGAACAGGCAGAGCTTTAGAGAAAAAAAAAAAAAAAAAAACTTGCGGAGGTTAAGGATGTATTCGAGGAGAAAACGAAGAAGAACAGAGTATTCTCGCAGAAGAATGTGCATGAGTGAGCCAACGGATGGAGGAGTATTGGCGAAAGAGGAAGGAAGAGAACTTTAGAAAGTGAGGGAAGTTGTGTAATCGGTACCCATAGACCCCCCCAGGGGGCCCACAGTTCTTTTGTGGGTACGTGTGTGGCGCGCACGGGGCCCCGAGCCGGAGCAGCCTTTCTTCTGCCCCAGGCTGCTTCACTTTCCCTCCCGGTTTATGCCTTCGCCCGGAGACGGGCATATTTCGTGAGATACGGTGGTTCTTGTTGTGGTTTTTCTTCCTTCGTTCCTTCCTTTCTTACCCTTCGTTTTCTGTCTTTCTCTCCTTGAACTCTCCTAGCCTTCTTCTCCTCATTAGTCTCCGCCTCGGCGTTTGAGACACTTCTTTTCTTTCCTTCTTTCTCTTCCTTTCCTATCCTCTTCTTCTTTCCTCCCTGTGCGTGTCTGAAGGCCGACCCACGCATTATCGTGCGTAGCAGGTGACGGGGTAACGCGTAATTCCCCGCCCCGGGTAGACAAGTAAGGCACGTACGTACCCCCTGGTAAAGGCCAGGCCCAGGGAGGGGTGATTACCCGAGCTGGTACCTTCCGAACGTGCCGATTGGTCCCTCCGTCAGTTCTCGGGAGGTGTGACCTGAGGTGTGAACAATCACCTAAGGCGGGTAAGCCCTCGGAGAGGGCCCCCACTAGGAAGGAGCGCGTCATCGGAGACGCCGGTAATCACGGGGGACACTTCCGCGATGACTTCCTTATCTTCTTTCGTGACGTTGACCCATAAACGTAAGTTAGACTCGCCTCAGCCTAAAAAGACTCTGCCTAATGTACCTAAATTTCTGGTTGTCTCTCGCACCGACGGAAAGGATTTCAATTCTGTCAATCCTTTCGTTATACAGAAAGGTGTAGATGCAATTGCTGGCCCTGTTAAAACCTGTTCACGTCAGCGCAATGGCACATTGTTGCTGGAAGTGGAAAGTGCCTTCCAAGCCCAAAAACTGATACGTACTACGTTGTTGCACACTTTTCCAGTTAAGGTCGAAGCGCACCGCACACTCAACTCGTCACGGGGGGTAGTCTTCACGAGATCCCTTGACGGGTTGTCTGATGAAGATATCCAAACGTATATGTCCGATCAGGGTGTGACAGCCGTCCACAGGGTCATGAAAAAGGTCGATAACCATCTGACACCGACTCGTACTGTGTTTTTGACGTTTGACAAAGTTGACCTCCCGTCGAAGGTCAAAGCAGGGTATGAAGTCATCTCCGTCCGCCCTTATGTACCTAACCCAACGCGCTGTTTTCAGTGCCACAGGTACAACCATACCCGTGAACATTGCCCAAATGCAGCAAAGTGTGTCACTTGTGGTAGGGACGCCCATGAGGGGGATTGCCCACCTCCGTCCCCTCACTGCCTAAACTGCAACGGTGACCATGCGGCTTCCTCTCGCGACTGCCCTGTATACAAGGATGAGAAGGTAATCCAGCAAATTCGGGTTACGGAGAAGGTATCGACATCTGCCGCTCGTAAGTTGTTGGCGAGTCGAAAGCCCACTGTCCTCCCAGCGGGTACATACAGTAAGGTACTCACCTCAACTCGACCTACCAAGGATTCCAGTACCCAGACATGTGACTTCACTTTCGCTGACACAGTTGTGCGATCCGCCAGCCCGAAGATTGCCCGTTCCACGTCCCCGCTCCCTCTTGCTGCTTCTAGGGTACAGTCTTCGTCAAACTCTAGTAAACCGCGGGCACCTAAACAAGATGCCCGGACCTTGAAAAAGGAACCCGTCCATGAGGATTTTCTGCGTTCTCAGGCTTCCCAACCGTCAACTGCCTCTTCCCGCCGTCACTCTTCCAGAAGAGCTGACAAGAAAAAGAGTTCCTCTCCTTCCCCGCCGAGGCGTGACCCATCTGTCACGCCGTCCAACAGTTGCCGGCCTCGGCCGTCTTCTGTTTCACCGGGACGCTCCGTTTGCCGGGCGCCCGGCCCTTTACCGGCGGTGGAAACTGCCCCTCCTGATCAACTCAGGGAGGTGGCAGGCGCGTCGGTCGAACCAATGGAACATGACCCTTTGCCCCCAGACAGCGATAGCAGTGCTCCCTCGAAATCCGGTCCTCAGCGGCCGTCGAGGTGACCCCGCTCGCTACTTGGTTTTTATCCTTATTTCTTCTCTCATTTTTATCATGGCGCTCCTTCAATGGAACATTCGCGGCATTCGTTCTAATCGGGAGGAGTTAAAACTACTCCTTCGATTGCACTGCCCGCTTCTAGTCTGCCTCCAGGAAACTAAGTTGCGTCCACGTGATCGTGCAGACTTTCCACACTACACCTCTGTGCGGTTCGACCTGCCACCCGTGGAAGGTGTCCCAGCCCATGGAGGGGTTCTGATGCTCCTTCGAGACGACGTCTATTTCCATCCCATTTCCTTGCACACTCACCTACAGGCAGTTGCCGTCCGCATCACCTTATCCACATTTACCTTCTCCCTCTGTAATATATATTCGCCATCGTCATCTGCCCTTACTAGGGCCGATGTGCTAAACCTTGTTGACCAGCTCCCTTCACCTTTCGTGTTGGTAGGCGACTTTAATGCCCACCACCCCCTATGGGGCTCTCCGGCACCTTGTCCGAGAGGCTCCCTTTTGGTGGACATTCTCCACCACCTCGATCTTGCCTTCCTCAACACCGGTGCACCGACCTTCCTTTCTGACACAACACACACTTATTCCCATATAGACCTCGCAATATGCACTCCTCAGCTTGCCGGTCGGTTTGAGTGGTATGCACTTTCTGACACGTACTCGAGTGACCATTTCCCTTGTATCATCCACTTCCTACATCATTCCCCATCTCCACGTCCCACCAGTTGGAACATTTCTAAAGCCGACTGGGGGCTTTATTCTTCCATGGCTGTTTTTCACAATCAGAATTTTCCCAACTGTGACAGTCAGGTCGAATACCTCACAGAGGTTATTCTCACTGCTGCTGAACGTTCCATACCTCGTACATCCTCTTCTCCACGTCGTGTCCAGGTCCCTTGGTGGACTGCAGCCTGCCGCGACGCGCTTCGAGCCCGGCGCCGTGCTTTACGCACCTTCCGCCGCCACCCAACTTTGGAGAATTGCATCAATTACAAACGTATGAGAGCGCAGTGCCGTCGTATCATAAACGACAGCAAGAAAGCTTGCTGGACTGCTTTTACTAGTTCTTTTAACCGTTTTACTCCCTCCACGGTTGTCTGGGGTGGCCTACGCCGTTTGTCCGGCGTCAAGGTCCACTCCCCGATTCCTGGCCTGACCGTGGAGAACGCAGTCCTCGTGGACCCAGCTGATGTTTCAAACGCATTGGGTCGTTTCTTTGCGGAGGTTTCGAGCTCTGCCCATTACCACCCTGCCTTTCTCCCTCGCAAACAGGTAGAGGAGGCACGGCCGCCTTCTTTCCGCTCTTTTAATCGTGAAAATTATAACGTCGCCTTCACCATGCAGGAGCTAGATCGTGCTCTCGCCCTGTCCCGGTCTTCTGCTCCCGGGCCCGATTCCATTCATATTGAGATGCTGAAGAACCTCTCTCCTGCGGGCAAGTGCTTTCTTCTTAGTACCTACAATCGCATATGGACTGAAGGTCATGTTCCCACAAGTTGGCGTGAGGCCATTGTTGTCCCCATCCCCAAACCAGGGAAGGACAAACACCTTCCTTCCAGTTATCGCCCCATTTCTCTGACGAGCTGCGTCTGTAAGGTGATGGAACGCATGGTTAACGCTCGGTTGGTCTGGCTCCTCGAATCTCGCCGCCTCCTGACTAATATCCAATGCGGTTTTCGTCGACACCGCTCTGCTGCTGACCACCTCGTTACGTTGTCGACCTTCATTGTGAACAACTTTCTAAAGAAGCGTCAAACAGTAGCAGTGTTCTTCGACTTGGAGAAGGCATACGATACCTGTTGGAGAGCGGGCATTCTCCGCACATTGCACACATGGGGCCTTCGGGGCCGCCATCCTCTTTTCATTCAAGCGTTTTTGGCGGATCGCAAGTTCCGGGTACGGGTGGGCTCTGTTTTGTCAGATACTTTTGCCAGGAGAATGGGGTACCACAGGGCTCCGTCTTGAGTGTGGCGCTCTTTGCCATTGCAATCAATCCGATCGTAGATTGCCTTTCAGCCGACGTCTCCGGATCTCTTTTTGTTGACGATTTCGCAATTTATTGTAGCGCCCAGCGGACGTGTCTCTTGGAGCGTTCTCTCCAACGCTGTCTTGACCGTCTATATTCCTGGAGCATCGCAAACGGCTTCCGATTCTCCACTGAGAAAACTGTGTTTATCAATTTCTGGAGATACAAGGAATTTCTTCCACCTTCTCTACGTCTCGGCCCTGTTGCTCTCCCTTTCGTGGAGACTACGAAATTCTTGGGACTCATGTTGGATCGGAAACTTTGCTGGTCCACACATGTGTCCTACCTGGCTGCCCGTTGTGCCCGATCCCTTAACGTTCTTCGTGTCCTCAGTGGCACGTCATGGGGAGCGGATCGTACCGTCCTGCTTCACCTTTACCAGGCCATTGTTCAGTCGAAGCTCGACTATGGAAGCCTTGTATACTCTTCAGCACGGCCGTCGATTCTCCGCCGTCTCAACTCTATCCACCATCGTGGATTACGTCTGGCGACCGGTGCATTTTATACCAGCCCTGTTGAAAGTCTGTATGCCGAGGCTGCTGTATTACCCTTGACCAATCGACGTGACATACTCTTGTGTCGGTACGCATGCCGCCTACGGTCGATGCCCAACCATCCATCTTACAGATTATTTTTTGACGACTCACTCGATCGCCAATATCAGTTGTCTGCGATTGCCTTGCTTCCACCGGGAGTTCGGTTTCGCCGCCTGCTACAGCGGCTCGATTTTACCCTTCCTTCCACCCTTCGGTTGAGCGAAAGCCTATTGCCACCGTGGCATCAGGCCCAGGTTCACACACACCTCGAACTTAGTTCGCTCCCCAAGGAGAGCACTCCGGATTTGGTATTCCGCTCGAGGCTTGTCGAACTCCGTTCGCGGTTCGATAATGCCGTATTTATTTACACTGATGGTTCCAAGAGCACTGCCGGTGTCGGATCGGCCTTCGTCGTCGGGGACAACCGTTTCCAATACAAGCTCCCTGACCGGTGCTCAAACTTCACGGCTGAGCTTTTCGCCCTCCACCAGGCCGTTTTGTATACCTGCCGCCACCGCCACCCTTTCTATGCCATATGTTCTGACTCCCTTAGTGCCCTGCAGAGTCTTAAGGACCCTTTCTCGAACCATCCTCTCGTGTATCGGATCCAACACTCCCTCCAGTTGCTGGCGGATGACAGCTGTCACGTTTCTTTCCTGTGGGTCCCTGGCCATGTGGGTGTGCCCGGGAATGAGGCCGCCGACACAGCAGCCAAGACAGCAGCTCTTTTGCCTCGCATGGCTACCTTTTGCGTCCCATCGGACGATGTTCAACGGGCTCTTCGCCGGAGTATCGTGTCGCAATGGCACAGTGTGTGGCTTTCACTGTACAACAATAAATTGCGAACTGTCAAACCGATCCCGACCGCTTGGAGGACATCCTCACGCCCCTCTCGGCGGGAGGAAGTCATCCTGGCTCGGTTGCGGATCGGTCATTGCCGTTTCAGCCACCGTCACTTGCTATCCGCCGAACCTGCACCGCTATGCTCCTGCGGTGAACTGCTGACAGTGCGACATGTTTTACTGACTTGTGTTAATTTTAATCATCTCCGTGTAGCCCTTCACTTTCCGTCTACTCTGGAGGAAATTTTAGCTGATGACACACGAGCAGCTGCTCGAGTTTTGCGTTTTATCAACTTGGCCAACTTATCCAAGGATATTTAACTCTTTTAATTGTCTTTTATCTTTCGTTTTTAGCCTCTTGTTGATGTTCTGACAGTCTACATTTTTTAGATCATAGCGAATCTATGTTCTTGGCTGGGCGCTAATGACCATGGAAGTTGTGCGCCCTAAAACCACACACAAAAAAAAAAAAAAAAAAAAAAAAAAAAAAAAAAAAAAAAAAAAGGGTACCCATAGACGACTGTAACGAATATGTATATATAACAGTCTAGAGTGCAGATTTTTTATTTTTTTCGACTAGTTTCGGTCTTATTTAAACCATTTTCAGAAAATTAAGCTCCAATGATGTAGTGGAGCTGGCAGGAGACTTGGAGCATTCTAGTGCGTCACTGAGCAGTGAATCCAAGTCTCCTGCCAGCTCCACATCAATGGAGCGTAATTTCCTGAAGATGGTTTAAATAAGACCGAAACCAATCGAAAAAAATATTTTTTTTGAACTCTAGACTTTTCTTTATATATACATTTAAATAAGAGTGCTGTTTCCCAAAGTGAAACAAAAATGTTTCCAAAAATATGTGAAAATAAATATATAATAAAGTTATTCTGGGTTCTCTGGTGTAACTGAAGCGATCATTGACTGGAAATAATAATGTTTGGCTACTTGGAGACCACTTGTAACCATTCATAAACTTCATGTTCTGAAATAAAGGAGGACTTTTTACGGATGACAATGTGCCATGTCGCCAGGCCACAACGGCACACGATTACTTTGAAGGACATTGTGGGCACTTCCGACAAATGATTTGGTCACCCAGATCGCCCGACCTGAACCCCATCGAACATTTTATGGGACATAATCGAGACGCTGGTAGCGTCAGGCAGTGACGTCGGCAGGACGGCGTCGACGTCTGTGTGTCGTGTGACGCACGAGTCGGAGGCCGCGGCCCCGCGCTGAGAATGCCGATATCCGCGCGGAATTTCCGCCGCCGCTCTCGGAACTCCACGACCGGTGCTGGGCCCTGACGGCCTGCGCTGCCGTCTTTGTCCACGCTCGGGTTTTGCTATTCCTCACATTCGGAGCGTTGGCTAAACGGAGCTGGTACAAGAAAATAATTAAGAAACTTTCCGAAGGAACGTTGCTCAAATTGCTGTGCGAGTGCTTCATACATGGTGTACATAAAGTCCGGGAACACTTTCAGTTATTTATTGCACAAGAACCAATCTCTGTACAGATACATATGTCATTTTGAACAGAAACCCTGAATTTTTTTCCATATATAACGCCATATCATAGTTTTCTAATTTGCCGATAGCGCTATTCGCAAATCAAATGTTCAAATGTTTGTAAAGCTTGTAGGATTTAACTGCGGGGTCATCAGTCCCTGAACTTACAAACTACTTATGAACTACCTTATAGTAAAACGACACAGACATCCATGCCCGAGGGGGATTCGAACCCCCGACCATAGCGGCCGTGCAGACAGACTGGCGAGCCGCAGACCGCTC
Organism: Locusta migratoria; assembly: GCA_026315105.1. Classification (NCBI taxonomy): domain Eukaryota; kingdom Metazoa; phylum Arthropoda; class Insecta; order Orthoptera; family Acrididae; genus Locusta; species Locusta migratoria. Next base: position 355,099,188 of record CM048744.1, read on the forward strand.
GGCCACTGCGGCCGGCTATTCGCAAATATGAGTGTTCAGGTACTATACTGGCCCCTGTCGATAGGCAACACTCATGTCACGAAAGTGTACTGGGAAACACACTCAAGAGGTTGCATCATGTCCAAGTAGGAATGTACAGTGACAATGCTCTCGGCAAAGAAGAATGGCCCGTACTATTTTCGGCGTGGCGAATCACACTCAAATTGAATGCATTCGTGTGTGCCGCGTCAGAATAGCCATGCGCATTAAGGCGCCTAGCTGCGGTGCGCGCGTCCGTTCACTGTCGGGGGTTCGAGTCCTCGGGTATTCGAACATTTGCATTCGTGTGTATGCTCCATACCCAAGATTAGACAATTATGTCTGTTCACTTTTCTCATTGGTGTGAAAAGTTCGTATTTACTGTTATATGACAGTTTCATTTAAATGCTGCATGTTTACAAACATGTTCTTTGTAAACATGTAGCATTTAAATGAAACTGTCACATGACAGTAAATATGTTCTTTGTAAACATGTAGCATTTAAATGAAACTGTCACATGACAGTAAATATGTTCTTTGTAAACATGTAACATTTAAATGAAACTGTTTTAATAAAATTTCATAATAGCTGCACGCAATAGCGCAGCAGAAAAATAAATTGCTTGAAAATGGCCTAATGAGAATGCAAAGTCTCACATATGAAGGAAGCTCACTCGTATCTATCTAGGAACGTGTTGCAGTAGTAAAGAAGATTTAGGAAACAAAGATTCAAATTAAAAAGTAGAATTTATAGAGCTATATGAAGAGAAAGCAAGTATTGTATAAAGAAAACCGATCGACAGTTAATAAAAGACAGAAAAATTATGCAGAAAGAAAAGGAAAAAATCAACAGGTGAAGGTGATTGTCTAATTGTAGACAAAAGATGGTTGAATATATACACTTACGTTTTTTTAACGCCTCTTTTCTCTGTAGCGAAGGAGCTAGGCATTATGATATTGCACTTCCACCAGCGTTAGGAAGTTAGACATCAATCGCAAGATTTTTCTAGAGGCCCATAAAGCCCCTTAAAGGTAAATAAGATTCGTGAAAATTTTGTACGAGGGTAGCCTTTAAATTTTCTCAGAAACAAACACATGGATTTAGAACGATTCAGTAGCTCCAAAAGAACGTGTTTTTTAGTTGGAGCTACCTTCGCCTCTCGTTCTGGGGCCTCCGAATCTCGAAAGCTATTTCTTGTAGACTGTCCCGTACCTCTCGTCCTGGGAGGGCCTCCAAAACGCAAAAGTGACTGTTTTATGTAATACATGTATTTACAAGTGGACGGGGGACCTCATTTTGTTTTGCCGCCGCCCTGGGCATCCGACAGCCTTAGTCCGCCACTGCCCCGTCCTTACCAAAATAATCCGAACGTTTGTTCCATCTCTATTGTCGACGGGACATTGAACTCGTAATATTCTTCCCTTATCCCTTTGTAATTTCTTTTGCTGTCCGTACTGATGCTGGAACGCAAAATACTGTTCTCGATAAAACAGCCAGCTTTGGAAAAGAGAGAGAGAGAGAGAGAGAGAGAGAGAGAGAGAGAGAGAGAGAGAGAGAGAGAGAGAGAGAGAGACTAGTTTTACGCTTCCATCAATTGATATCTGGTCCACGCTTCAGGTTGTTGTAATTTTCGTTTAGTGTGTCAAGTTCAGGTTTGTCATTCTGTGGGACCAATACTGTGGTCATCGCCACCTAGACATACCAACTACTTAAACTAACTTAACGCCAACACAGCCATGTGCGAGGGAGGACTCGATGCTCCAGCGGGAGCGGCCGCGCTGTCTCTGGCATGGCGCCTAGAACCGCACGACAATTCCCTCGTGCCAGTGTGTCAAGCCTTGTTCCAGTGGCGTAGCTATCATAGGGCTAGGCGGGGCAGTTCCCCGAGCCCCCCAACCTCCAGGGGCCCCTCGGCCTTCGTGAGCGACGATCGAGAAAAGTTGCAGTAGAGCGTCGATTTTTTTTTAAACCCTCCCACCCTATCGTCCATCATCTCCCCTTCCCCTCAAACCGTTTCCCACAGTAGCCGCACTAGGCTACCGGCTGGCGGAACAGTGCTTTGAATTCTGTGATTTAGATGATCTTGCTGTTGTATCGGTAAATCACAAGAGCATTTACCAGTGCTGACCCTGTCAACAGTTCAATTGCAAGCTTCCAGTACCATTTCACACCCCGACTTACAATATAGGACTTAATTTGGCGAGAGAATCTATAAATCACTGATTATAGTCAGTTATCATTGCTGGTTTTCTTGGTTTGAACTTCAGCGTCTTCGTCTCCATGAACAGTACTCAGCATCAACACATTCCTCTTATTTTTCCATTTCAGTAGTATCTTCATCTTCTTCACTTATGTCCATAACTTCATCCAAAAGCTTCTGTACACGCCTTTGTTCATCTACATAACTTCTACGACACATTTTTTCCTGCTACAATATCACTGTGTTACGGAGCAAACAACACTGAATAAAGACTGTAGTAACAATGCAGAAAAACAATAATGGAACTGTACGCAAATAATGTTGTGGAATGAAAGACTTACAGGAGTACCAACCCAAAATTATTAGCGACATAGCAAATGACACACTGGCACTTTACTCTGGCGCCATGTGAGTCATATACTAAATTGCAATATTTTCAACTTATTTGTAATTAAATAGCTTACTTCAAGCAAATTACAGCAGAATATGCAAAAAAGTAAATGGTCCCCGGAGATCGGTAAACCAAGTATACAGCCAATATGTTAACATAGTTATTTTTAAACAGAATGGACTAAGACACAATATTAAATGTATACAGCATATTTAAGTACAGTAGAATAGTATTGGGGCATATGCTTTGTTGTGTGGATGTGAAAGGTGACAGCAGTAAGTGGTGTGGGGGGGGGGTGAGGGTGGGGGGGGGGGGTTTGAAGGGCAGAAGGTGCGGGATAGGGCACACTGCTGGAATGGTCAGGCATTGACGTTCTTTGTGCGCCTGCAAAACGAATAACGATAAAGTGAGCCCCCACTCTGTCTACCCCATTACGTCGCAAAAGGAAATTACAAGGTGTTTTACAAAGTTATACCGACGCTTCCACAGTGCACCTCATAAATTACAGATGTACTGCGCAGACACACCTGGAGAGTGCGCATTTTCCACAAAATGTGTTGCGCCAGGATACAGGCATGTTTATTTTCCACGAATGCGTTAATACTGAAAGGAATACCGAATAGAATCTACTAACCTTTCTACACACTACCTTACAATGTTAGGCGGGAAATGGATTCGGCATTCTGTGGCTTTTTTCTGGGAACGGCGCCTTCCCATACCATAAGAACTATTCGCTCTTCGATTCACGGTCATACTAACACTATACACTCCGCCGCATTCTGATCAGTTCTTGTAAGTGACAAACAAACAACTTCACTGTGGGGAGAATTTAGCACTTCATGCAATCTTTTCAAGTATGTTTCTACCCGCACACTCTTTATTCTGCCATTTATAGGTTCAATTACATTCACGGATCAGAAGTTCCATGTAATAATTGCTATGTCTTAATAGTGAATTGTGCATCAAGACGCTGCCCTCTACCCCACTGTCACGATAATAAGCGAAGATATCGACTTAGTTACTTTTTACTTACATGTATTACTTTTTCCTGGCCAGACACATATACTTCAAGAAGCCTGGTAGGGGCACGGCTCAACCCAAAGTGTTTCATCAAACAAAATCCGGCAACTTACTTTTGATGAAACTATCCTACACGAATATTTCCCCTATTTTCCTTCTCTGACTGGGCTGTCAACGAAATGATCTGACAGCGCAGTAGTTTAGCGAGAGTGAGTTGTCGGCACTGACAAAAGTCCGCCTGTTGACGAATAATATCCCATGGGGCATTTTCATCTGTATGTCCTACCCAGGTCCAACTCTATTTCTATGCCTCTGCAAAATTTCATCCAAATCACCTAGTAATTTTTGCGTGAAAGCATAACAAACAAACAAACAAACAAACTTTCACAATTATATTAGAGAGTACGATTACATATTATCTACTGCGTGACACATAATAATGTACTTAGTTTAGGTTTGTCTTATTATGTCTTGCATCTGTACAATATTAGTGTAAAGAGGGCCCCAATGTCATTTCTGCCCCGAGGCCCTTGGTGACATAACTACGCCACTGCCTTGATCGAATGTGTGCGGGGTCGTGTGTTCAGGTGCGACAAGCTCTCCACAGGTGCACATGGCTGTGATACGAAGTCCTACTCGATGTAATTGTGACTTGTGGTCTGTGGCCTGCGATAATGTGTATCCTGCCACGTATGGGGTCTATGTAATTCATTTTGAGACTTTTTCGGATGCCTGAAGAACGTCGTAAAAGGAGGATTGCAGGTGGTGCGGTCCACATCGCGTAACAGCTCCACGGGGTGATAAAGCTTGCACGAGTTGTAACCTAGTAAGTTCAGTGTTTAAATCATAATAAAAAGCAGGAAACAACATTTAAGAATTCACAACCTTTACAGAGGAGCAATATGCTTTAAAACCGGTAGGTCATGGACAGATGCTTTATTCATTCTTAGACAGGTTGTAAAATATCAATTGTTTTATTGGCTCACAGAAGGCATTACTTAACAGATGGACTAATCCTGTTCTAAGTTGTGACATCTCTTCCAACTTAATAAAAGCAGATGGAGACATTTATTCCAGCAATTACATCCAAGGAAAAATGGTTTAGTTTAAGTGATTACCAGCTAATAACCGTATTATGAAAGGTGACTATCCGAGTCCGTTGCTTTTCAGTTAGGTAATGGACCAGGTGCTGAATAATGTATTGCATGGTAGTTGTCTTGAATGGAGGAAGAAGAATCTGAAGTATTAGTTATACTGGACTTTTCAATCGTATTCAAAAACAGTGAAGACGACCTGCAGAAATCGTTTCTTAAATTTAAAATTTCGCCCGATAAGTTAAATATGGTCACATCCACGAAAGAAAATTGAGTGTTTAAACACCTAGCAGTAGCCATGCGTTTAAATAAAACAATTTGGATAAACAAACATATAGGAAACGATGCTAAAGCATCAATATACAAAACAACAAAGACTAAGGAAGGAAGGAAGCTTAGGCTTTAACGTCCCGTTGACAGCTTGGTCATTAGAGATGGAGCTAACGCTCGGAGTTTGGGTAAGGATGGGAAAGGAAATCGGCCTTGCCCTTTCAAAGGGACCACCCAGGCATTTGCTTGGAGTGATTTAGGGAAATCACGGAAGACCTAAATCTGGATGGCCGGAGGTGGGTTTGAACCACCGCCCTCCCGATTGCGAGTCCAGTGCGATTCCACTGCGCCACCTCGCTCGGTAACAAAGACTAATACATACTCAGACAAGAGAAGACTTGATTTAATAAAAAGAAAAGAAAAAAAAGACACGTTAGGCGAATTTTGGAAACCACAGAAATAAAAATTTGTGCGGAGGAAAGTGGGACAGTACTGAGTGTTTGAGCGATAAGTGAAAGAATTAGGTAAGGATGCAAAGAGGACTCAATAAGTGGATACATGAGGTAAATTGTGGATGACAGGAACACACAGAGAAGATAGAGGAACAGAAGATTGGGAAAATCGTTTTAAATATTTTTCCAACTGGGAAAGGAAATACAAATCCCCGAAAGAAAAGATGCAGTGACTATTTCAGGTTAAACTGAGGCGTACTGTGTGAACAGGCACTAGCCTACGATGAAAAGATCAATAGGAATAATGAGAAGAAAATGCCGAAAAAATAAATGTACCACAACATAAATAATGTATTACTGCCATACTACAAGGTGCGTGTGAAAAGGTCTCAGGAAATATAGGAAACAAGAGTTTCAAACAAATTACCTTCACTGGCCTTCAAAGTAATCGCCATTGGCTACATTACACTTCTGACATCAGTTGTACAGCTATTGGAAACTGCTTCTTGAAGAATCGCACCACGATACGAGCAGATTCATCGGTCCCAGCTGATTAACAATCATTTACAGGCGCCTTGTGGATGCGAAATTTCAACCCAGGTCTCGTTATCGTGTATTACCCTTAACATCAGCGACTCCGTCTCTTGGTGCCAAGTCGAGTGACCTGATCGCTAGACACTGGCAAAACACGGTGTTTAGTGATGAATTCCGATTCATTTTGGGCACTGATGATAACCGCGTATGGGTGTGGAAGCAGCCTAGTGAAGGCTACAGTTCTACCCACATTGCCTCGTGCTACGCTTCAAGCACAGCCGCGTCTGGGCGGCCATAGCCGGTACTCGGAAGCCTAACGGACCAGCGTTATGTTGATGACATTCTTCAGTCCCATGTGATATCGTTAGTAAATCATATATTCGTACGAGTCTGAAGAGAAGCAGCGTATGCTTCGAGATTAACCGAAACCAACCAATGTATCACGCTCGCCAATATTTGCAAGAAAATCTTAGTTTGTTTCTTTGCTTACGCGTATTCATTTTAGATTCATTTAAGAATACTTTTCAAACAGACTCCAGTACTAAATATTTTTTTTGAACAAATATGCGTTCATTTTGTGCTTCATTTTGCTCTTGTTGTGTCTCATATACTGTAAATAACAACCCCAGTACTATGATTCTTCCCTGGAAATGGCGGCGATGAGCTGCTTCAATTGGGGGACAGTTGCCTCGCTTCTCCGCTACGGTGTGGTAGGGGCTTGGCTGAAACTGAGCACAGATGTTTCCGAGGCATGACGGTACACGTCGCACGTGCTCGTTGTGGTCTGTGCGCGAACTGCCAGTGTCTACAACAAAACGGAACTTACTTTAAAAAAAAAAGGGCGCCTCGTGGCCCAACAACGTGTGCTGTCAGCGACAATAGTAGATTCCACTGCATAGTGTCTCCACAGCAGTGTCCCAACCCTCGTGGCTATGGAGAAGAATGAAGCAAGTGAAATGGACCGGCAGAATGAGAAATGAGGTGTTGAGCAAAAGGGTAAGAGAGGAAAGGAACTGCATGATGGTGATATAGAAGAGAAAAAAAAAATCTCGGTAGGAGACAAATTACGCAGAAACTGTCTTTTGCAGACCATAATTGAAGGGAAATTAGAAGGAAAAAGAGGGAGAGGCAGAAGAACATTTGGTATGTTAACAGGTCTGACGAAAAGAAGAAGTTACAAGAAAATGGAGTAGGATGCCCAGAACAGAGAGATACGGAGGGCGTTCAGTTGATACCTGTCTTAGGACAGATTTACTTGAAACAAGAAGAAGAAAATGTTCAGATTTAGGAATTTCATCCTGTTGGGTTGCGGGATGGAGGAGGAAGGAAGCTTGGTATTTAACGTCCCGTCGATAGCGTGGTCATTAGAGACGGAGCTTACGCTCGGAGATTTGTGTACGCATAGGTAAGACCTATGTCGAAACAAGGCCCCTTGAGTAGATGACATTCCCCCAGAGCTACTGAAGTCTCTAGGAGAACCAGCCATGACAAAACTGTTTCACCTGGTGTGTAAGATGTATGAGACAGGCGAAGTACCCCCAGACTTTAAGAAAAATGTTATAAACCCAATTCCAAAGAAAGCAGGTGCAGACAAGAGTGAAAACTACAGTATCATCAGTTTAATAAGTCATGGTTGCAAAATATTAACACGAATTATATACAGAATGATGGAAAAGCTGGTAGAAGCCGATCTCGGGGAAGATGAGTTTGGGTTCAGGAGAAATGTAGGAAGACGGGAGGCAATACTCACTTTACAGCTTATTCTAGAAGATGGGCTAAGGAAAGGCAAACCTACATTTTTAGCTTTTGTAGATTTGGAGAAGGCTTTTGACAATGTTGATTAGAATAAACTCTTTCAAGTTCTGAAGCAAGCAGGAGTGAAATATAGATTGCGTAAGGTTATTTACAACTTTTACAAAAACCAGACAAAGGTTATCAGACTTGAATGACATGAAAGGGATACAGTGATTGGGAAGGGAGTAAGACAAGGGTGTAGCCTTTCTCCAATGTTATTCATTTTGTACATTGAGCAAGCTGTAAAGGAAAGCAAGGAGAAATTTGGAGAAGGAATTAAAGTTCAGCGTGAAGAATTAAAAACATTGCTTTTTGTTGACTACATAGTAATTCTGTCAGAGACAGCAAAGGACCTGGAGGAGCAGTTGAACGGATTGGACAGTGTGCTGAAAGGTGCATATAAGATGAAGATTAACAAGAGCAAAACTAGGGTAATGGAGTACAGTCTAATAAAATCAGGTGATCCTGAAGGAATTAGATTAGGTAACGAAACAATAAAGGAGGTAGATGAGTTTTGTTACTTGGGCAGTAAAATAACAAATGATGGTCGCAGTATAGAGGATATAAGATGCAGAATGGCAATGGGTAGAAAAGCGTTCTTGAAAAAGAGAAATTTGTTAACATCGAATATTGATTTAAGCCTAAGGAAGTCCTTTCTGAAGACATTTCTGTAGAGTGTTGCCTTGTATGGGAGTGAAACATGGACAATAAACAGTGCGGACACGAAGAGGATAGAGACTTTTGAAATGTGGTGCTACAGAAGAATGCTGAAGTTTAGGTGGGTGGATCGCGTAACTAATGAGGCACTGAACAGAATTGGGAAGAAAAGGAATTTCTGGCATACCTTGTCCAAAGGAAGGGATCGATTGGTAGGACACATTCTTAGACATCAAGGAATTGTGAATTTAGCGTTAGTGGGAAGTGTGTGGGGGTAAAAACCACAGAGGAAGACCAAGAGATGGATACAGTAAGCAGATTCATACAGATGTAGGTTGCCGTTCTTATGTGGAATTGTAGAGGCTTGCTCAGGATAGGGTATTGTGGAGAGCTGCAGCAAACCAGTTTCCGGACTGAAGACGACAACAACAAAGACGGGTAAGGAAACTGGCCGTGCCCCTTCAAAGGAGTCATCCCGGCATTTGCCTAGAGTGATTTAGGAAAATCACGGAAAACCTAAATCTGGATGGCCGGAGGTAGATATGACACATCGTCCTCCTGAATGCGAGTCCAGTGTGTTACCACTGCACCACCTCGTTCGGTTGGCGGATGGAGGAAGAGGGGAGAGATAGTGACATGCAGGGCGAGCCAAAGGTGATAGTAACGACGACGAATCCATCTAGATATGGGATAAAGGAGAAAGAAAAGGGGCTAAACGCGTATGAGCGGATGAAGAAAATGGCCAGCTGAGGTGACTTAAGGAAAGAAGCGAGGCTCAGGAAGGTTTTTACAAGGGACGTGCAGGTGGCTGTGCGTCGGAGTTCAGCCTCGTTATATAAATGCGTTCTGTAGGCCGCCTAAACCGCTTTCCGTCGTCAACCAGAGGGCGGAACCCGTGCGCACGGGAAAGGCGGCGGTGAAACGCGCACCATGTGGTAGGGGAGGGACGCTGCAGCCATGAATAATGCAGGCGTGCGCCGCCCACGCTGCAGCCACTCGGGCAGGGCGTCCACCGCGGCGACAGGCAGCAGGCTGCAGCTGCAGATGCACTTGCCATTCCGTAGCTTACCTGCTGGCAGCAGCGCCGGCTCTCGTGGGAGGCTGCAGTGGCACGCGGAGCACGCAAGTGGATGTAAGAAAAGGACCTGCAGTATGAAATGCTGCGCTAAAAGTTCATAAAAATATACTTCTTAATATTCACAGAATATATGACATCATCTGAGATTGGGCAAAGCTGAAAATGTGTACCCAGCAGGGATTCGAACCCGGGTCTCCTGCTTTCTAGGCAGTTGCGCTGACCCCTACACCACTGGGGACACAGTGATCACCGCACCCGCAAGGACTACCTAAGCACGCCTCCCGTCATTTTCAGCTTTGCCCAATCGCAGTTGATGTCATATATTCTGTGAATATTGAATAATAATAAGAAGTGACGTCTGTTTCTTTCGGAACAGACGCTACATACATATATACGTACATTGTGTAAGTATTGCCGCGCGGTCTGAGGCAGCATGTCACGGATTGCGCGGCCGCACTCGTCGGAGGTTCGAGTCCTCCCGGAGGCATGGGGAGTTGAAACGCCCTGTCTCAATAACGTTAAATTTAGTGACTTGGCTTCCCTGTATTTCAGGAATTACTGTAGCCATTGACATTAAAGTTTTACAGAATATTAAGCTGTATGTTCTGAGTCTACTGAACTACAATAATTGCATTCCAGCCACTGCTTTCGAAATACAATTTTTAATTACGCGGTTAAGATTTTGTGAACTTTTTTGTACGTTATCCTAAATAATTTTAATCATACATAACAAAAAAAATGTTCAGATGTTTGTAAATCTATCGGACCAAACTGCGTGGTCATCAGTCCGTAGCTTACAAACTACTTAAACCTAGGTAAACTAACCTAAGGACAACACACACACACACACACACACACACACACACCCATGCCCCAGGGAGGACTCGAACCTCCACGGCGAGCAACCGCGTGCTCTGCAGCGAGACGCTTTAGACCGCTCGGCTACTCCACCGCGGCTATACATAACATTATGTTCTTTTAGTTTAGTAGTCTCAGGATATGTATGTTATTACTCACTGAAAATTTGAAATGGTTTCTGAGATTTAGGGAAAAATGCAGCAGAAAATGTAAATTTTCAGTAATGGCTACTAAAGTTTCGAAAGGCTCACTCAACACGTTGGCTGCCGCGATGACGTCATAGGCTTGTCAGGTCCGCCTGATGTGGCCGCCGGCGGCCACACGGCAGCCAACGTGTTGATACAGATGGGTCCAAAAAATATGTCCACTGTTTAAAGGTCCATAACTAGCAAACTAATTGACGGAGTTGTCTCATCTTTGGTAGCGTAATAGTTTGTAGTTCCGGCAATCTCCACACAAGCGTTGAATTGCGTTGTTTTGTTTTGTCAGATGACAGCCGCCGGATAGTCAAGTGTTTTGTTCTTAGTTGCACCTAGTTACTCGAGTAAACATGGCTGGCGCAAGGATTACATTCGATGAAAGGAAGTCAGTTTTGAAGTTGTATTTTAAGTACGAAAACATTAATGAGGTTCAAAGGCAATGGCGAAATGAATATCAGAGCCACTGACATGTTTAACGATTCGTCGCATTCGAGACAAATTTGAAGCCGAAGCCTTCACAAACAACGATCTGGACGATCTGTAACTGTAACAAGTCCAGCTAACTCCCGTCGTTGTCACAACAATTCACCCGCTCAGCATAGAAATCTGTGAGACAGTGTGCCCGTGAAACTGGAGTGCGTCGCTCAAGTGTTCGGCGAATTTTGAAGACAGCAATGTGGTAGTGGTACATCCTAGGATTGCTATACGCAATGAAAGAGGACGACTAAAATAGTGGAATGGAGTACTGCGAGTGGCTTACTAACATGGCGCGCAACGATGAAGAGTTTGCAGAGATGATTGTGTGGTCTGATGAGGAAATGTTCAAACTCGATGGTACAGTAAATCGACACAATTACATCTACTGGGCCGCCGAAAATCCGAACGTCCATGTAGACAAAGCCGTGAATTTACCAGGTGTAAATGCTTGGTGTGGGTTGTCTTACCGGGGCTTGATTGGGCCATTCTTCTTTGACGGCACAGTTACCGGTGAGGTGTACCTTCCGAAGCTTCAGACATCCATTTTATCTGCCATCCGAGACTTTGTATTGAGACGGAAGATTTTACTTTCAACAATATGGTGCCCCAGCCCACTACCAAAATCGTGTTAGGGCTTATCTCGACGAAAATCTATCAGGATGATGGATAGGCCATAGAGGTGCTGTGGAGTGTCCACCACGTTCCCCAGATTTAACTCCTCTGGACGTTTGCCTGTGGGCAATACTAAAGGACATCGTTTATCGACAAAAGCCACGTACATAGTATGAACTTCGAGAATCCATCGTACATTCATGTGCAGATATCCATCTGAACACGTTGCAGTCAGTAGTTCGTGCTGCAGTTCGGCGGCATCGTTTGTGTGTGGATGTTAATGGTGAGCATTTCGAACACCTACAGTGATATCTTTAAGTTGGGCTATAAGCTACACTTTCACCAAAAATGAGACAACTCCGTCAAATAGTTTGCAAGTTATGGACTTTTAAACAGTGGATATATTTTTGAACCCCTCTGTATATGCTTGATTTATTTTATTTTATTTGTAGTCATTTAGAAGCACCCTGACTCATACTGTATATCATTCTCTTGATATTTTTCTTCTTTCTGGACTCCTTAGTGGCTATCTGTGCTGCCTACTCTGCTTTATCGATGTGAAACTTGGCCTTGTCTGATGGAGTTTGCTACAGCATTAATTCTCATATGCTGTAGTATTTTCATATTAACGATGTTGCCATCATTAAAAGCAATAACAGCACCGCTGACCCCCCCACTTTAGTGTCTTCATTTCAGGAAAAAACATTTTTTTGGTAAGCGAGCCGCGGCGGATTATCCGTGCGCATAGGAGCGCCGTGTTGCGATGCGCGCGGCCGTTCGCCGTCGGGGCTCGAGTCACCCCTTTAGCATGGTGTTTGTGTTGCCCTTAGGTTAGTTTACCTCAGGTTAAGTAGTTTGTAAGCTACGGAATAATAACCCAGCAGCGGAGTCTGATAGATTTACAAACATTTCGTTTGGTAAGCGAGTCCATATAAGATTATCGAAGGACTTATTGGGATTTTGAGTCTTACGCATGCTAAGCTAAGCTGGTCAAACGTCGAAAATGAGGAACAATAATGAGAATACAATTAGTTATGAACACAATTGTGTACTCGTTCTTTACTGATCTAGGCGACGCAAGAGCTTGAGTTATATTTGAAGAAAAATTGAAACCAATAAAGAAAACTACTCACAAGTAATGTTATCGGAGAAGCTGTGTATTTTTTTCCAGCAGAGCAGAGCAGAGAGAGGACCAACCACTTATTCAATAATAAGATTTTATCCTTTTATCCCACATAATTCTTAATCTGTATCTTGACAGTTTCAAAGGCACTCTTAAAACTGTTCTATCTTTAAGATACACAGTTTTATCCTAAAGCTAATCTATAACTTAACGATTCGTAACTTTACTTATGCGGCAAATTTGACGCAAGTGATCGTAACAGAGGGCAAACGGACTGTATTGTGAGATACTCGGTATTGCTACAGTCCGCAACTAGGCATCTTGGGCGGGGGTGGGGGTTCAAAGCGGGTATTAAATGCGCAGAAACTGGCATTTCGAGCAATATGTGGGGTAAGCTCGCCTACCTGTTGTCGACTCCTGATTAGGAGCCTCGGAATTCTGATATTGGCCTCTCAATATATATATTATCTGTTGTTTGTTGTTACTAACATGTTGTTATTCCCAAGGGTTAGCAGCTCTAATGGAGTTAATACTAGACAGAAATAGAATCTGCTTTTGAATTGCACCTCTTGACCTTGTCAGAAAGGTGTGCTTTATTCTGCCGCATCCATTTTTAATAAGCTGCCATAAGAATATAAAAATTTAGTTGTGGAGATAGTGCCTTCTGACGTCCCTTAGACAGTGTCGTGATTACATGTCGAACATATTCTGAAATTTCCGCTCTGTGATGTAATTGCTCTAACGCAGCTCTAGATTTCTACGTTCAGTATGACGGCGCACATCATACAATCCGAGCCCTCCAAAAATTGTTTTGTAGTAGTCCACACCCTTTCAAGGGTAAACTGAAAAGTTTCTTCGTAGCTCACTCTTCTGTCGACGAATTCCTGAAGAATAAAAAAAAAATTAGCTAGTTTCTGTAGTACGTTGTCGATAATTTTTACTTATGCTTAGACCTGTCGTGTGCGTAAGATTGCTATACGATAATGTTTAAATGTTTGTAAAGCTTAAGGGACTTAACTGCGGGGCCATCAGTCCCTAAACTTACAAACTACTTATGAACTACCTTATACTAAAGACGACACAAACATCCATGACCGAGGGGGGATTCGAACCCCCGACGGCGGACGGTCGCGCGTACTACAACACGGCGCTCCAGTACGTGCGACTAATCCGCCGCGGCTATTGCCATATGTTTTACTTTATCAATTACTACTCCTTCGTTACAGTCTGATGTACTAACTCGTTCCACGACCATGGAGGCTTGCTCTTCAATGCTAATTATAAGTAAATAAGGGGCTCATTTGGTATTGCCACTTCGGGCCATCAACACGATTAGTCCACCACTAGGTCTGGTGGCGCTCTGTGCGAGATACTGGAGTATTGCATTGTGCCTTCTTCCATGTAGGGCCACTAGCTTATTGTTTGTGTCAAATACGTCAAATAACCACTAAATTCTCCTCCTAACTCCCTAATAACTTGTCGGGACCTCCTTTTGCCTGGCGAAGTGCAACAAGTCGACATAGCATGGACTCAACTAGTCGTTGCAAGTTCCCTTCAAGAATAATATGCTTTGCTAACCCTGTAGCCGTTCATGATTACGAAAGTGATGCCGGTGCAGGCTTTTGTGTGCGAACTGACCTCTGGATTATGTACCAAAACTGTTCGATGGGATTCATATCGGGCGATCTGGATAGACAAACCATTCGCTGGATCTTCAAACCAATGTCGCACAATTGTGGCCCGGTGACATGGCGCCATCGTCATCCAAAACAATTCTATCGTTGTTCTGCAACATGAAATTCATGAATGACTGCATATGTTCTTCACCTAGACGAACATAGTCATTTCCATGCAATGACCGCTTCAGTTGGATCCAGTCCATTCCTTGTAAACGCAACACTCATCATTATGGAGCCACCAGCAACTTTCACGGCTTCTTGTTGGCAACTTGGGTCCATGGCTTGTCGCCATGCTCGAACCCTACCATCAGCTCTTCCCAACTGAAACCTGGACTCGTCTGATCAAACACTGTTTTCCAGTCATCTAGAGTCGTACCATATGATCACGGCCCATGAGAGGCGCTGCAGAAAATGTCGTGCTGTTAGCAGAGGCACTCGAGCCGGTTCTCTGCTGCCACAGCCTATTAACGACAAATTGCGTCGCACTGTTCTAGTTGATTCGTTCGTCGTATGCCCCTCATTGTTCTCTGCGATTATTTCACGCAATGTTGTGATTCTTCAGTTTCTCCTGGTGTTTTTGTTGCTCGAATAGTCCACGGGTGTACTGCCGGTTTATAGTGTCGAACGGGAACAATATTTCGGCCATCATACATGTCGCCATCACCGGGTACACTGACGAACTGAGTTCCTGAGGGCGAGCGGCTGTCTTATCCCCCCCCCCTCCCCCTCCCCCTCCCCTTTCCCTCCGCGAGGCGTTTACTCCGAGGACCGACCCAGAGGGCAATCGTCGGTGGTCGTTACGACGCTGATGTCGGCGTCTGTGGTCGCATCGATGTACCGGTACTTGCCTCGTTATCTCTAGTTGCCAGATCGGTTTTTTGATGAATGTTCTCTTCTCAATTAGACTCACAAGGAAAGTATATGGGCTCGAACAAACATATCTTTATGAACGTTTGGTTACAGTATCTCTACGTACACCTCAATGTGCTGGTGGGTGTCGTTTCTCTGCAAAGTTCTGTAACCATGCTCTAGATAGCACAGTAGATATAATTGTAGACGCCATAGTAATGCAGATATCTTACCTATAACTTATGTAATAATCATCCTACATGTTCTCTAGCGAACAGTCAAAAACCGTGATGATTGTTGCAACTTAAACCTTATTCCCGAAATACTGTTGGTATTCACTGCCACTGCTTCCATCGCTTCTTCCCGCACTTACCGTAGCACTACCGCTTGCAATGAGTTGTTCGTAATTATCATCCCTATTGTCATTTATTATGAGTTTGTAACAACAGTATCTAACTTATGCTTATATTTCTTTACCACAACAGATACGAGAAAGCATGCAAATGATTCATCTTCTACACTAATACCATCTTCATGAAGAAGGGTTCTTCGTAACTTCATCTCAACTAATCGCAATACATTAGCAGGATTGATTAGCAATCGCCGCCCCATCTGACACTTCACCACACAAATAACATCACAAGACGCAACTTCGGAGGCACACTGCACCGTCCCTACTGGCGAACCGACAGGTCAAAGTGCAATGCGGCACGGCACACGCAGAGGCCTCTAACAGACGACTGCAGAGTTTTGCAGATGCGGGAGTATCACTAGTGCAATAAGGGATCTTTACATTATTTCTCATACGATTTTGGTGTATATGTGTTTGTTCGAGCCCAAGTACTTTCCTTGTCAGTGCTGGTTTCCAAGCCTTGCTCAGATTGTATGCGCAGTCTCGGTTGATGAGCCCTTCCCTGGTGCGGATCTCGATGACCTCTCTAACAACGCTGCACCAGTATCTTGAAGTCTGTGTCAAGATCCTGGTGCCTTCGTAATCCATCTAATGATTTTCGTTATTTACCAGGGTTCCACTGTGAGATTCAATGGAGTTTATTGGGTAGAAATTTGATACGAGCACGGCGCTGATGACCTCGATGTTGAGCTCTCTAAACCACCAGTCATCATCAGAAATTTGATACGAAGACGACCGACCTCTTTACACACACCCCGGACGATGGCGACATGTATGATCGCCGAACTATTGTGTCTGTTGGACACTGTGAACCGGTAGTATACACGTGGACTGTTGGAGCATTCACGCAGTGTTGTTCGCCTGTTAATACTGACAACTCTACGTGATGCCGCTGGTATGGGCCATTAAGTGCAGGCCGTTGGCCACTCCGTTGTTTCCGTTGTGAGAGGTAATGCCTGAAATTTTGTTTTCTCTGCACTGTCTTGACACTGTGGATGTCGGAACATTGACTTCCCTAATTAGTTTCGAAATGGCATGTCCCATGCGTCTAGCTACACCTCCTCTTCCAGATTCAAAGTCAGTCAGTTTCCGCCGTGCGACCATTATCACTCTGGAAAATTTTCACATGAATCACCGGAGTAGAACACAGAAACTTAGCCGACGCACAAGACTGGCGCCCGAGATGACAAATTGTTTATTCGAAAATCGAGAAGCGTGTAGCAGCGATTTGTAGTTCGTCTTAGAAAATGGGATTGCTTGCAGCAAGAAAAGAATTCACTCGATCAATGCGTCATAGACACGAAGACTACCGTCTTTGGGCGATATGTATCGATCAGCACAAGGAAGCAAAGTGACCATGCTACGGAAACAGACGTTACCACTTGTTGTTTATACACACAAGTTTTTCATCTCATTTGTATGCTATAAAACACATTTCTGGACCTACACTGATATACGAAAAACATGATCGTTTGAACTGGCATAAAATGTAAACAAAATGGCCTATATATATCAAAAGCGTACCCATTGAAACTTTGTACCTTTGATCAATATAGAATGCAGGACCAGTGTAGGGCATTCGTGGGCATTGTATGGGCCTCTCCTATGGCAAGAAAAAAAATCGAAGTTTGTTTGCACACGGATTGTCACTTTATTTCAACAGTGATTTTCATTAAGAATACAAGTGAGAGTAGTGTGATAAGCCACTGGGATCGTTTTCAAACTACAGGTAGTGTTCCTGACTTGACCCACATTGATCCTAGGGCAACAACTGCAACAGACAATCGATATCTGCAACTTCTATCCAGAAGGAACCCCTATTGAGACTGCCACCATAATAAACATTGTCTTTGTGAGGGCCATTGGGAGGCCAGTCTCAAACCAGACTGTACGAAACAGACTTCGCAACAACTCACTATATTATAAAGGGCCATGGAGATTCCCAGACCTTATATCAAGACAGCATGCTGCAAGCTCAGGTGGGCCCAAAATCTCCAACAATATAGTTTTGGAAATTAGCGGAACGTTCTCTTCACAGATTAATGCCGTAAATGTCTCATAGCAGACAGCAAACCTATGTGTAGGGAACCTGGTAAAATGTTGCGCTTTCAGTGAGGCATGCCGTATATTTGGGTAGCAATGTCGCGGATTAGTGATGTTCGGGGCGCGTGTCGTGGGGGGGGGGGGGGGGGGGAGGGGAGGGGGGGGGAGGAGGGATTCGGACTCCCATTTTTGCCGATCAAGCGCAAGCCCGGGGCTCCACAATACCGTAATAACATCCTCCAACCCATCGTTCAATCCTTTCATCAGCATTTCGGGGGAATAAATCAAGTTAATGGACGACACCTCACTAGTCTAAAGTACAGGCATCGTCAGCGATTTCATCAGTCGTGCCGGTATTCCACTATAGGATTGTCCTGCATATTCCCACGATATGAATCGTGATTTCCCTAAATCTCTTCAGGCAAATTCCTAGATTGTTCCTTTGAAAGGGCACGGCCGATTTCCTTCCCTATCCTTACCCAAAAATCCGAGTGCGAGCTCCGTCTCTAATGATTATCTTGTCGACGGAACATTAAACCCTAAGCTTCCTTTCTTCCGATAGGAATCCAATTAAAAATGCTTAGGCTAAACTGAAAAGAGCTTTGGGAGCAAGATCTGACCAAACAAGAAATATGCGAGATTTAAGGAGGATTGTCATTGAAGAATGAGATACATTAGACCAGCTCGTGGGCAACATGTTTTGTAGGGCTCGGGCTTGCTTTCATGTGAGGGGTGATGCAACACTGAATGAGACGACTGCACAAATGGGAGTACTTCAAGAAAAATTATTTAGGTTCCGTATGCAAACAAGTAATTTGTTGTGTTTTGCTAGTTAATAAATCGGAAAGTATGTTACTTTATAACCAAAAATTCTCCTTACTATAAATACCACAGAGATTTATTTCTTGCGTGATGCTAGTTTTTGATGCGTGTATTAAATCTTGTGGTTCCTTTATTGTGATTAAAAGAAGTTTTGTTTATAAAGCCTTGATTCTCTATTTTGTAAAAAAAAAAAAAAAAAAAAAAAAAAAAAAATCCTCATTAAAATTACTAAAATATTCCTGGCTATTGTGCCGTTTTTCGATGGATTTGTTATTGAAACTCAAAGTTTTGTTTCCATTGCGGATACATATTGAAGGAGTGTCGTACATTCTTTGTAAGACCGAATCACAGCCTGGGTCGCGTTTGGCTTTAGCCGAACTTCTTTTTCGCGAGCTCTCTCGCAGAGGTGTGACTTCTCATATTTTTAATATTGGAGCGCCGTTGTCGTGTTCCGTCGACCGCTGTTGCTACCGTCGCGTGGCCGTTTTCAGCACCGGAAGCCAGATGTCATTTAATTTCAAGCTCTCCTCCTTGCTACTGGAATTCTTTGAGTCGATATTCACGGAATGTATGACATTAACTGCGGATGGGTAAAGCTGAAAATGTGCACCCATCCGGGACTCCAATCCGGGTGTCCTGCTTTCTAGGCAGTTGCGCTGACCTATACACCACTGGGAAACAGTGATCACCACACATTGGCAATAATCCTTTTTTCATTGCAAAGGTACTCCTAGGCCCTTACTCTTACGGGAATTAGTTTACAATAACTACGAGTTCGAGTTCTAGTGGACAGGGGTAAAGTTGAGAATTTGTATGTGACGGGAGGCGTACTTGTGTTATTCCATGCAGGTGTGGTGATCGCTGAGACCCTGCCGGGCGCCGTGGCTCAGGGCGCCTGGTCAGGGGGCTGAACGTCCTCTGTAATAAAAAAGCTGAGCCAAACATTCAAGGAACAACCACGAACAAACTGAAGGAACGACCGCGAACTATAGATCTCCCAGATATTAAAAAAGTCCCCAGTGGTCTATAGGTCAGTGCAACTGCCTAGAAAGCAGGAGACCTGGGTTCTAGTCCCAGCTGGGTGCACATTTTCAGTTTTACCCATTCGCAGTTACTGTCATACATTCAGTGAATATAAATAGATAATAACTTCTGAATCAAAAGTGACATCTATTCTTTCGGACATATATATATAAATATCCTTGGGTTTTTAACAGTTTCTATGACTTCTCTGTACAGCCTTTCATGATACCCACCTGTGACTCCTGTCACTCTCTTATTTTGTGCAGTTGCCCTTCTGCTTCAAAATATTCAAATATTTTTTTAAAACTATAGGACGATACTGCAATGGTCATCAGCCCCTATTCTAACTTACACTAAGACAACACACACAAAACACAACACATACACGCACGCGCGATTGCCCGCGCACGCCCAAGCGAGGACTCGAACCCTCGACGGGGAGCACGCGCACTTTGCAGCAAAGTGCCTTAGAGCATTCGGCAACTCCCGCGCAGCGCCACTGTGCTCTTATAATCGTTTTATAACAATTCTTTTTGTGATACCCACGTAGACTTCCCCACAACTGCATGGAATCCTTTAAATTCGTGCCTTTTCCATAGGTTGACAAGCATCCTTTGTCGATTTTTAGTGAAACTGTATCTTACAGGTTGGTTTCTATATTACGGCGAAGTTCCGTTTCGTCACTATTTTTTCAACGGGCTCGGGTGTGTGCTCAATGAAAGGCAGGAAACCTTTCGATTTCACTGAGTTCGTACATCGCTACGATTTTTACGTGGTGACGAAAGTGGACGGAATCTGTTTTCCGGTGCTGAAGTGGAGGTGTACCAATTTTTTTACCACGAGTAATAACAACAGGGATTGATGGCAACCGACAATGGCGAATGGCGCTCCAATATTCAAAAAATTTTGTCTTCACGCCTTTGCGATGGAGCACGCGACAATGAAGTTTGGCTGAAATCAATAGCGAGCCAGTGTGTGTGATTAGTACATTCAAAGAAGAAACGATCCCCACTTGAAAATGTCCGCAGATGGGGACGGAACGTTGGGTTTCAACAATAAATCCATCCGACTACGACACAGTAGCTCGGAATAGTTTTAGTTACGAGGTATGTCCACAAAGTAAGTTTCGTTTGGTTATATAAAACAATCGTGTACAGATACAGAAAAAATATTTATTGTACAAAAATATACAACTATTAAACTACTTTTCTACATTGCTTCCGAAATTTTGTAGGCATTTGTCATAGCGTGGCAGAAGTCTTTGTATGCCTTCTTCGTAGAAGGTTGCCGCCTTTGTATTCAACCATGTGGTAACATGTTATTTCAGCTCGTCACCATCGCTGAAGTGTTGACCACCATGGACAAGTTTTAGGTGTAAGAAGAAAGTCGCTATGAACGAGACTGTACGGAGGATGATCAAACACGTCCCATTGAAATTCCTGTAAGAGTTGTTTGGTCACATTCGCCTTGTGAGGTCGGGCGGCAACGTGAAGGGAAGAAGAAGACTCCTTTCATCTCTTCTTTTACCTAAAATCTGTCCTTTGTGGTCAACACTTCAACGATGATGAGCTGAAAGAACATGTTTGACACATGGTTGAATACACAGGTGGCAACCATCTATAAAGAAGGCACACAAATACTTGTCCCACGCTATGACAAGTGCCTACAAAATTTCGGAAGTTATGTAGAAAAGTCGTTCAACAGTTGCAGATTTTTATACAATAAATACTTTTCTGTATCTGTTCACGTTTGGTTTATATAACCAAACGGAACTTACTTTGTGGACATACCTCGTATTTTAACATTTCCGGCCTTGTAAGTTAAAATTTTACTCATTTTTCGTTTTTCGATTTATGAGAAGTTGTTAGAACCAAACCTAGTGATTTTTTTTCACGGTTGGAGGGTGTGGGGGTGGGTAGTGGAAGAGGTGCGCTGTGGCACGTCCAGTGTTAGGAGTGAAGCCGTGGAGAAGAGTGAGCTAGGTGTGTTGTTCCCCGAGGGAGGGCCAGGCGGCGCCTTGTGGATGCTGCGTCTGCGGCGTGCGTCACGCGGCGGCCTCGCGCCAGCGCGTGCCCTGCACGAGGATGGCGAGTGACGCGTCCGCCGCAACTGTCACCGCCTCTCTCCACGTGACTGGCAGGCGTCAAGTACAAAGGCACGCGAGCCAGCCACAGCGACTGGAAAGTACTGCTGTAAGGCAAGCTCCTGACCGGAAGAATATTAGCTGGAGTTGCGGGTTGTTCGTCTTGTACGTGGTCGATTCAAAGAAGGAAGAGAAAGCGCTGCTTCAGAAGGTCCAGTAACAACGGACTTATTACTTTTTGCAGACTGTACTAGATTTAGTTTTGATTTCACTGGTAGAGCAGCAGTCCACTGATAAACTGACATCACCATTGTGAAACCGTGAAGCTTCTGCGATGTTTCCAAATGATGACGCAGCGCCACATTGCTTACTTGTTGCCCGGGAATGGCGCCAGGAATATGCTCGAGATTTCCAAAGTGTGAGGTGGCCAACTAGGAGCCGAAATTTGAGCCCTATCGATCATATCTGAGCTGTCGTAGAACACAGGTTCGTTGCCATGGTTTCTGCACCAACGAACAGTCCAGAGGAGTACGAGAGACTTGCAGACTCACTGCAGCCAGTAGGGCCAGAGGAGGGCCACATGATATTTGGTCCCTATCCATGGCACTTGCTAAGTCCCAGTGTACGAGGTGCATTCAAGTTCTAAGGCCTCCGATTTTTTTCTCCGGACTGGAAAGAGATAGAAACATGCGCATTGTTTTAAAATGAGGCCGCGTTCATTGTCAATACGTCCCAGAGATGGCAGCACTGTACGGCAGATTGAATTTACCGCCAGCGGCGAGAATGAGAACTGTTTTAGATACTTAAAATGGCGACGTTTTCCTTTACGTTTTCTGAATTTGCGTGGTGTGACACCAATTAGAATTCATCGACAGTTGAAGGAGACATGTGGTGATGGAGTTATGGCTGTGTCGAAAGTGCGTTTGCGGGTGCGACAGTTTAATGAAGGAGAACATCGTGTGACAACAAACCGAAACAACCTCGGGCTCGCAAAAGCCGGTGTGACATAATCGAAAAAGTGGAGAGAATTGTTTTAGGGGATCGCCGAATGACTGTTGAACAGATCGCCTCCAGAGATGGCATTTCTGTGGATTCTGTACACACAATCTTGCATGACGACCTGAAAATGCGAAAAGTGTCATCCAGGTGGGTGCCACGAATGCTGACGGACGACCACAAGGCTGCCCGTGTGGCATGTTGCCAAGCAATGTTGACGCGCAACGACAGCTTGAATGGGACTTTCTTTTCGTCGGTTGTGACAATGGATGAGACGTGGATGCCATTTTTCAATCCAAAAACAAAGTGCCAGTCAGCCCAATGGAAGCACAGAGATTCACCGCCACCAAAAAAATTTCGGGTAACCGCCAGTGCTGAAAAAATTATGGTGTCCATGTTCTGGGACAGCGAGGGCGTAATCCTTACCCATTGCGTTCCAAAGGGCACTACGGTAACAGGTGCATCCTACCAAAATGTTTTGAGGAACAAATTCCTTCCTGCACTGCAACAAAAACGTCCGGGAAGGGCTGCGCGTGTGCTGTTTCACCAAGACAACGCACCCGCACATCAAGCTAACGTTACGCAACAGTTTCTTCGTGATAACAACTTTGAAGTGATTCCTCATGCTTCCTACTCATCTGACCTGGCTCCTAGTGACTTTTGGCTTTTTCCATCAATGAAAGACACTCTCCGTGGCCGTACATTCACCAGCGGTGCTGCTATTGCCTCAGCGATTTTCCAGGGGTCAAAACAGACTCCTAAAGAAGCCTTCGCCGCTGCCATGGAATCATGGCGTCAGCGTTGTGAAAAATGTGTATGTCTGCAGGGCGATGACGTCCAGAAGTAACGCCAGTTTCATCAATTTCGGGTGAGTAGTAAATTAGAAAAAAAATCGGAGGCCATAGAACTTGAGTGCACCTCGTATCTACATCTACATGGGATACTCTGCAAATCACATTTAAGTGCCTGGCAGAGGGTTCATCGAACTACAATTATACTATTTATCTCCCATTACATTCTCGAAGAGCGCGCGGGAAGAAAGAACACCTGAATCTCTCCGTTCGGGCTCTGATTTCTCGTATTTTATTCTGATGATCATTTCTACCAATGTAAGTGCGAATCAACAATATATTTTCGCATTCGGAGGAGAATGTTGGCGATTGTAGTTTCGTAAGTAGACCACATCGCAGCGATAAGCGCCGTTGTTTTAATGATTCCCATCCCAGATCCTGTATCACTTCCGTAACGCTGTCTCCCCTGTATCGTGACAATACGAAACGAGCTGCCCTTCTTTGGACTCTTTCGATGTCCTCCGTCAAACCCACCTGATAAGGATCGCACACTGGGCTGCAATACTCCAAGCCGGCCGCGGTGGCCGAGGAGACTGAGGCGCTCCAGTCACGGTCTGCACGGCCACTACGGTCGGGGGTTCGAATCCCCCCTCGGGCATGGATATTTGTGCCGTCCTTAGTTGTAAGTAGTTCATAAGTAGTTTGTAAGTTTAGGGACTGATGACCCCGTAGTTAAGTCCCATAGACTCTACAAACATTTGATTTGAACAATACTCCAAAAATGGACGGACAAGCGTAGTGTATGCAGTTTCTTTTGTAGTTTTGCTGCATGTTTTAAGGGTTCGGCCAATAAAACGCAGTCTCTGGTTCGCCTTTCCCACGATATTATCTACGTGTTCTTTCCAATTTAAGCCTGAAGTAATAGTAATTCCTTGGTATTTTGCGGAGTTTACGGCCTTCACATTTGATTGATTTATCTTGTTAACAAAGTTTATCGGATTTCTTTTCGTACTCATGTGGACGAATTCACACTTCTCATTATTTAGAGTAAATTGCCAATTTTTACACCATAGTGATATCTTATTCAGATCGTTCTGCAATTGGTTTTGATCTTCAGATGATTTTACTAGGCGGTAAATGACCGCGTCATCTGCAAACAACCTTAGATCTTCCCCTAAATCGTTTATGTAAATAAGGAACAGCAGATGACCAATAACACTACCCTGTGGAACGCCCGATATCACCTCTGTTTTAGTCGATGCCTTACCATCGATTACTACGAACTGTGTCCTCTCTGACAGGAAATCCCCTATCCAATCGCAAATTTGGGTCGATATACCATAACCACGCAATTTGATTAAAAGCCGTTTGTGAGGTACGGTGTCAAAAGCCTTCTGGAAATCAAGAAATAGTGAATCGATTTGCGAACCCTTGTCGATAGCGCCCATCACTTGGTGTGAATAAAGAGTTACTTGTGTTTCGCATGAACGATATTTTCTAAATCCGTGTTGACTTTGGGTCAATAGATCGTTCTGTTCGAGATAATTCATAATAATTGAATACAGGATATGTTCCAAAACCCTGCTGCAAATGGACGTCAATGAAATAGGCCTGTAGTTTAGTGGGTTACTCCTACTGCCTTTCTTGAATATAGGTGTGACCTGTGCAACTTTCCAATCTTTTGGTACAGATCCTTCTTTGAGAGAGCGGTTTTATATGGCTGCTAAGGAGCTATCGCTTCAGCATAATCAGATAGAAGTCTAATGGGTATACAGTCCGGTAGTTGTCCGGATGCTTGTGATGGGACAGTTTGGAATGGTGGGCTGTGACGGCCGCGTCCCCCAGACAGGAGAGAGGTGAGGGTGTCAGGCGGCGCCGGCCAGCTCGGCGTGTGTGTGGAGTGAGTCGCCGCGGCCATTAGTATGTGCGCGCGCCGTGCCGGCAATAGCGCCGTCCGTGTCGCGTGGCCTACGTGACGCACACGCCGAGCGCCGCGCCGCGCTCGTTTCATTTGCACCCGCCGTGGGAACCGCCGAGGTCACCCGCGAATGGCCGCACCGTGCCACCAACGCTGCGGCGCCTGCTGCCCTGCCTCCTCCTCCACACCGCGATGGCTCCTCCTAGTCCACTGCAGAGTACAAGCTGAACAATCCGCCATTTTGAATCCCACGCTGAAGACGCGCATTCAAACACTACGGAACACTTACGATTTTTAATATCCTATTAAGGCCATTAAATATACTTGCAAACGGGCTGCTGGGTGATGTGTCTACGTTAAGAGGTTTGGCAATAATAGCAACGGGTGGCCACTTATTGATTTTGTTACGTTATATACTGGCAAAGAATTATTTAATTTAACGCTATCTGTCTTCCTAACAAAAGTTATAGAAAGGCAAAATACCTAAGAGCAATGTTCTGTATTAAATCCAGCCGTCACCGTTCTCAGTTAACAATGAAATAAATGAAGCAGATATTCAATTCTGGAAAGTGACACCTCGCTTCGCAGTACTTCACATTCTTCACTTCAATTAGTTCATGAGACTGAATTTCTACAGTGCACTCAACCATCACTAAGCTATAAATCCATGTAATACTAAACTTGATCCCACCTTTACTTTCCAGAAGAAATTAAAAGAAATAATCAATGAAACTAATTAAATTCACCATATGTAAAATATTAAGAATAATAAGTAATAAATTCACCTCAACTATCACAAACCACAGAAACGAAGAATGTGCGTATTACTGCGAAGTGTGCAATGAGGATGTTCCGAAACTTAAGTAAACCGTATCCCAGGTAGCGGTATTAGAATTGGCAACGTCGATATATAAATGATTAGTTTATTATACTTTCAACCCCTTTTTCTTTACGCTAATCGCGCTCAAAAATCATTGTTATAAGTTAATTAAATGGAGTCTCACTGAGTGGAAATCTATATTGATAATAAAAGAAAAACAAACCCAAAAATTAAAGTTGTAAATAAATATATTAACACTTATCTTGCACTGATAGATTCCAAACCTCATCAGGTGCCAGCTTCAATTTCTCCATCTACCATCCGATCGTCTCCCTTGGCTACCAGACGCGATCCTTCCCCGACCGACTCCAGACTGCTACTACTTCTTACTCAGACGCAAAACCACTGCCTACCGGCCGCCAAAGATAATCTTACTTCACCGAAACAAAGATGGCTGTATAAGTTGTTGCCAACCTATATAGCGTTAACTTAGGATTCGAGATTTCCATTCAGTAGTCCCCTTACATACTTTACTAACGCTTTTTTTTCTTCTTAATTGGTCGTATTTGGTCTGAAGTGCTACCGTCTTTGGCGGCTGGACTTCCAGAGCTGAGATGTAGGGGGTACATTTTGTCTTTTAGAGGGGGGTAGGGCTGACTGGGGTCCTTTTTTCCATGTATTCCGTAATATCATTTGTATTCTTTGCGTTGTGACTGTTGTTGTGTCTTCATTTCTTCTACTTCTTCCTTGAAGGTTGCTTCTGTTGGTCTTGTTTTTGTGACTTCTTCTTTCCTGATGATCGTTCATTTCGCTCTTCCTGCGCTACAGGATCAAAGATATGTGTTTGTTTGTAAATCTGTCGAACTGT
This sequence comes from Locusta migratoria, assembly GCA_026315105.1. NCBI lineage: Eukaryota > Metazoa > Arthropoda > Insecta > Orthoptera > Acrididae > Locusta > Locusta migratoria. Next base: position 355,126,271 of record CM048744.1, read on the forward strand.
GTGGTCATTCGTCCGTAGCTTACAAACTACTTGAACTAAGGTAAACTAACCTAAGGACGACACAAACACCCATGCCCGAGGGGGACTCGAACCCCCGACGGCGAACGGCCGCGAGTACCTCTGCCAGGCACTTAAATGTGATTTGCAGAGTATCCCATGTAGATGTAGTACCGCAGCACGGCGCCCTAGTAAGCACGGCTAATCCGAAGATATGTAGCCAGTCCGAGTGAGCGAGGAGTGGTAGGGAACTGATTTATCGTAGATCCCGTTGAGGTATGACTTGGTGGAGTGGTTGTAGCAGTAAAGGGTCTATTGATTGGCGAGGGAGTTGAGGTTTAGGAATGTTCGGTGGGGTAAAGAGATAGGGTGTAATGTATTCTGAGTTGGGTTCTTTTGCGATGTCGCCGAGTTGTCTCAGAAAATGATGTACATCCATCTTGTTTGACAGAGCAGCGATGACATGGTGGAATGATAACGTTGGCTCTTCATCCCTCGGTGGCGACGTCTCAGGAGATGGAGAGGACTCTTGTGCCTGCCAATCGGATTCTTGTTCCGGAAGGTAGGCGAGCGGTTCGTCGTCCAAAGCGACCTCCATTTCCTCTGGTGTCCCTGCTGGGGCCGCGGTGTCATCCGTCTGTGTGGTGGCGTCTTGTGTTACTCTTCTTTCTTCGTTCTTCTTGAGTCTTATGAGCTCCTCTTTTAGCTGCTTCAGCTCCCGCCGTAGAGCCTCCAACTCTTTATTGCAGGTAGTATAGTCCTCTCTGCAGCAACCGCCGAGAATAGGGCAGATGCGGCGTTGTCGGTTGACGCTCTTGTGTCCTCCATCGTTGTAGTTGACGCCGACACTCGCACCGGCTGTGTATGTCTTTCTCTGGTCTTCTGGGCGCGTTGTTCATTTCCTGGGACTGCAGTTTTCCCATTACTGATATAGGTGCACCTTCGCTGGTTTGCTGCATGCGCCCCACCGCAGTTCGCACACTTGTGTGGAACTCATTTAGTCTTTGCACAGTCGCGCGTGTCATGCGCCTGTGCGCATTTCAGACACGCGGCAGCGTATCGGCAATGCTGTGCTACGTGTCCAGGCTTTTGACACGTGTAGCACTGCACCACCCGTTTCGCGGCTTTTTATTGGCCGCAACGCTGGACAACACGAGCAGATGCTCCATGATGACGGCGATGCAACCAGTCTTGGCCGTAGACGCTAATCGTCGCGAGGCACCCTGAGACTTGTCAAAAGCAGCAAGCGGGCGATACGCAGCGAACGGGAGCTAGCTCGTGACCTTCCTAACGCAGAAAATATTACAGCGTGATTTCCAATCCATGGTGTACAGCAATCAGTTAAAATAAATGTTTCTTCAAACCGTCTTGATTCCAAATTTTTTTATTAGTTAATGACGCGTTTCGCCCTTTAGCAGGGCATCTTCAGATTATCTGCATGACAGAATTTACACAAAATTACAAGGCGGAATTACAAACGGGTATAATGGTACATGGGCTTACTTTGTGTTAAGAAGACAGTAAGACATTGTAAGCTTTGTTTACCATTTATACTGTCTTCTTAACACAAAATAAGCCCATGTACCATTATAACCGTTTGTAATTCTGCCTTGTAATTTTGTGTAAATTCTGTCACGCAGATAATCTGAAGATGCCCTGCTAAAGGGCGAAACGCGTCATTAACTAATAAAAAATTTGCAATCAAGACGGTTTGAAGAAATATTACAGCGTAGTAATTTTATTTGCTTACATTCGACTGTAAGAGACAAGCAACTTTAAGTTAGTGATTAGATGGATATTTACAGATATGATACATTCACGTACATTCCAAATTAAGGCATATGTTGACGTTCTAAATATTTACCACCTACAGTTAAAATGCGTTACAATTATTGTATTTTCTCCTTTATAAATGGTACGTCCACATACATTTACGGCAACTAAGAGTTGCATTCGAAAACAGTTATGGAATAATGTTAAATTGCGATACTGTACTTACCGTATTTCCCCCTCTAATTTTTCGCATATTTTACGCCCACCATATTTCAGAGAATACTTTAAGTCAAAAATGTGTTTAATAACATTATTGATAAATATGAAGCATTGAATTAAAATTTGTGGTGCGGCCGGGAATCGAACACGAACCTCCATGCTTACTAGGTAGACAACCGTTAGACTACCACACCACTAACGATTAAGGCGCATTGGAATAGTCTAAGTACGATTTCCCTCCACATCACAAACTTTAATTCAGCTTCTGTGTTCCACTACCCTACGACCTATACTGTCTGTTTCTCCCATCCTCATCGATCGTTTCTCGATCGTTGTTTTAGCAGAGCCCGGTTACATGTCTCTACAAATACACGGAATAATCTAAATTTCTTCTTCATCCAGCGTTTTCGAGCTTCTTTGCTCGACTGCAGGTGTTCGTGTATCTTAATGATAGGTTTGTAGATTACAGCTATATTCCGTTTCATCAAGACTTTCCGTTAGCGATCTTTAATGTCATTAAATAACTTGGATTTCTCAGACGCATCTACATCACGGCGATATTTTCGTGGCTGTATTACTGCTCTTTTATCTCAGCGGATAAATGCAATGCACAGATAAGAAATCAAAAATTCAATTCTAGCAACCCCAATTCACATACATTTCTCGCTATATCTGCTAAAGTTTTTAGTTTTTATTTTTTTATTTTAATTTTTCTGTTTTTATTAAAATCTACCTTTTGTTATTTTATTATGTGTGTTTATTTGAATCTCAGTGTTGGTAGGAGTGCATGTGCGTGGGTTCTCGATGTGGCCCACGCTGTTATATTCTTTTTGTCTAGTCAGTGGCTAGCCACAGTGAAATTCATACCATCAAAAACTTAATAAGTGTGACATTTCGGGCATAGAAAATTTACATTAAAATTTTTTTTATTAATTCTAGAGTTTGGGCGAATTTAAGTTGTGATCGTGAAACTGCTTTCACTCCGTGTGGCCAACTTGTGCAGTAACCGTAAAAAAATTATATTTGTGTGAATACAGTTCTGATTGCAATTAATTTTTTAATATTGCCTTTTGGGCTTTTAGAGCATCATCTGGTTAACACACAGTGACGAACTAGTATTCGTGAAAATTTTATGACTCCTAATAGGCATACGTCAAAGTGGCTCTCTGGGAGTGTTTCTTCGATTAATCACACCGGTAAGTGCAATGTTGCAACTACAGGACCACACAAAAGCACCCAGAAGTGTGCACACTAAAAACCGCCCGACATACCAGTGATTTAGAGCACGTTCACACTTTAGTATCAAATTGAGCGCCACGCATAGAAAGATAAGACCGTATTACAATGTTTACATGAACAACATAGCGGCCGTAGGCCGGTTTATATTTTTTCTAGCCTCGAATGCGTATTTGATCGAGAAATGCGACACATTTGGCGTCGTTAATTTGATTAGGTGGACGTAATCAAGAAGAGAGTTATATGATGTGAAAAGGATATTGCTCCTAGCCGGCCGCGGTGGCCGAACGGTCTGCGGCGCGCCAGTCACGTTCTGTACGGCCACCACGGTCGTTGGTTCGAATCCCCCCTCGGGCATGGATATTTGTGCCGAGTCTTATTTAGTTCATAAGTAGTTTGTAAGTTTAGGGACTGATGATCCCGTAGTTAAGTCCCATAAGCTCTACAAACATTTTTGATATTGCTCCTAGCCTTGTGATTGCTTGCATTTATATGTAGTTCTTTGACAAAAATGACAGCTTGCGTTTACAGTACTAACCGTTCTGATCGTAGTCTAATAAAGTTTAAGGTAATCACATTTCTCTCTTAAGTGAACAATCACAAAACATTACAGGTTGCTTCGCTTCTTTCCTCATTGCACATACACACATGAAAAAAGTGTTACATGACCTTGGCTCCAAGGTCACATGAACGCCTACGTTGAATGTGTATAATTAAACAAGAACTCAGTTCCTTAGATTGTTCATAGAAGTCACTCCAACCGCACAAAGATGTAAACAGCCACGCGTAAGCAGTGACGATGCGACGGAGTGAGTAAGACGGTCGATCAGCTCCAGTCATAACACTAGAAGGAAGTGCACTGCTAGTGTTGACTGTAGTTCTACCGTGCCTATAAGGTTAATTCCCAAGTTTGATCGTATCCGCATTGGTAATTTGTGTCGGAATGGACTGTCGTTATTCCGGCATGGAAGAGGTACAGAGGTACAGTAAGTGTCTATGACTTGCTTCGCTCTGGCCTAGCTGTTTAGACCCCTCACAAACCAACCGCTCTGGCTACCCACTTGAGAAAGAACTCGCAAGTAACTCCCTGATAGTAATTGATAGCGATAATTTGGTACTAGTATAAACGGTTCTGCGAGTACAATCTGAGAGTACTAAACTCGCTGAGAGCAAAACACTCTGACGTGCATCCCAGACCTTAAGAGTACAAGAGGCATTACTCGAGTACTGTTACTTTCCCTGATATAGAAAATGCCCAGTAGAATTTTGTGAAGTCATTAGATAGGCCTACATTACTCCTCGTTTACTGTCAACACCTCACACTTGTTAATAAATAATGTGTCTGTGAGCCAAGATCATGAATGTGAGGATAATCGGACATTTGAAAGCAGGTCAGACAAACGCCCTAAACCACGGATGAGCTGGCTGGAACGACCGTTCTTAAAGTGCTTCGGCCCCGTCATTCCCAGTCAAAGCAGGTCTTTCCGCTTCCGGGAACGTTGCTCGCCGAATACGCGCTGTTAAACGTGACGAATAAAGCTGTGACGCCAGCGAGGCGTTTTACAGCTCACGACGGTTGTAACACGTTGGCCACTTTCCGTAGCTGCCTTTCGTGTAATGGCTTCTCCAGAGCGTCACAGTTTGCGTGTCGAAAGAGGTCTTTGACCTCTCCTAACCCTGTAATATAAAACGCTCTCTGAAACCACTTCACACAGCCTTGTCTCTGTTAGTAGGACTCCATAGTTTTTCATCCTACTTTATACAGGGTGTTACAAACTTTCAGGAAACATTCCTCACACACAAAGAAAGAAAATATGTTATGTGGACATGTGTTCGGAAACGCTTAATTTCCATGTTAGAGCTCATTTTAGTATTTTTGTTTAAATGTAAATTGAAATAATTCGTCCAGACAATTGTCAAAATACCCAATTGTTTCGTTAGTATGTACTGTACTTCCTCGATTCACCGCCAGTTGGCCCAATTGAAGGAAGGTAATGTTGACTTCAGTGCTTGTGTTGACATGCGACACATTGCTCTACAGTACTAGCATCAAGCACATCAGTACGTAGCATCAACTGGTTAGTGTTCATCACGAACGTGTTTTTGCAGTCAGTGGAATGTTTACAAATGCGGAGTTGGCAGATGCCCATTTGATGTATGGATTAGCACGGGGCAATAGCCGTGGTGCGGTACGTTTGTATCGAGACAGATTTCCAGAACGAAGGTGTCCCGACAGGAAGACGCTCGAAGCAATTGATCGCGTCTTAGGGAGCACGGAACATTACAGCCTATGATTCGCGACTGGGGAAGATCTAGGACGACGAGGACACCTGCAATGGACGAGGCAATTCTTCGTGCAGTTGACGATAACCCTAATGTCATCGTCAGAGAAGTTGCTGCTGTACAAGGTAACGTTGACCACGTCACTGTGTGGATAGTGCTACGGGAGAACCAGTTGCTTCCGTACCATGTACAGCGTGTGCAGGCACTATCAGCAACTGATTGGCCTCCACGGGTACACTTCTGCGAATGGTTCATCCAACAACCTCATTTCAGTGCAAATGTTCTATTTACGGATGAGGCTTCATTCCAACGTGATCAAATTGTAAATTTTCACAATCAACATGTGTGGGCTGACGAGAATCCGCACGCAATTGTGCAATCAAGTCATCAACACAGATTTTCTGTGAACGTTTGGGCAGGAATTGTTGGTGATGTCTTCATTGGGCCTCATCTTCCACCTACGCTCACTGGAGCACGTTATCATGATTTCATACGGGATATTCTACCTGTGCTGCTAGAACATGTGCCTTTACAAGTACAACACAACATGTGGTTCATGCACGATGGAGCTCCTGCACATTTCAGTCGACCTGTTCATACGCTCCTCAACAACAGATTCGCTGACCGATGGATTGGTAGAGGCGGACCAATTCCATGGTCTCCACGCACTCCTGGCCTGACCTCAACCCTCTTGACTTTCATTTAGGGGGGCATTTGAAAGCTCTTGTCTATGCAACCCCGGTACCAAATGTAGAGACTCTTCGTGCTCGTATTGTGGATGGCTGTGATACAATACGCCATTCTGCAGGGCTGCATCAGCGCATCAGGGATTCCATGCGACGGAGGATGGATGCATGTATCCTCGCTAACGGAGGACATTTTGAACATTTCCTGTAACAAAGTGTTTGATGTCACACTTGTAGGTTCTGTTGTTGTGTGTTTCCATTCCATGATTAATGTGATTTGAAGAGAAGTAAATAAAAAAGGGCTCTAACATGGAAATTAAGCGTTTCCGGACACATGTCCACATAACATATTTTCTTTCTTTGTGTGTGAGGAATGTTTCCTGAAAGTTTGGCCGTACCTTTTTGTAACACCCTGTATATGCGAGGCGCGGAATGGCCGCATAGTCTAGCGCGTCATGCTACGGGCTGGGCGGCCGTCCTTAGGACAAGTTAATGTAGTCTAGGGACTGATGATCATAGCGGTTTGCTCTAACAGGTTTACAAACATTTGATGGTAGTGCATTAAGTATCGTCGTAGTTGATTAGTGAACACCCTTTTGCACAAGACTAGATTTTTCTGTCAACATGCGTGTTACATTAAGATCTTGTGTCGTGATCATGATAAAACTATTAGTTTGTACATACGGAGGTTCTTAATTAAGAAGTACACAAGCGATGGGTATATTCGATATGAGTGTTAATATTTTATGTTTTTATAAAGTGTTCGGCAATAATTTTTTCTGTTAACAAAAAATTATAATTCGTGTTGCCCATTTCTCAATGACAAATATTTTTTTGCCATCGTTTTGCTATACGACAACAATGAAAATAACCAAAGTAAGCAACCATAACAGCGTCAGTATAATGAGTATAGGATGATGAGCTGATTCTTTTTATTAAGTCCAGAATGTGACAAGACCACTGTAGTTTACTGTCATTGTGAAAGCCTAAAATTTAGAGTAATAAACTTGATGTATGTCTTGATTAATACAGTTTAGACTTAATACCTCTTGAACCTTCAGAGACCCAGGAAATGAATGGATGATTTTTTGTAAATTCACAAAGGCAGGCCATTGCAGCTGAACCACTTTTTACAGATGGTCTTTTTTTAACTAAAATGTGTGTATCATCTAGAAAGAGGGTAAATTTGCAAGTAGCTTTTGTACGAAGTGGTAGGTCATTAAGAAAAATTGTAAAGAGTAAGGGTCCCAGTACAGAACCTTGTGCCATTCCTTTACTTGCTGTTCCTCGGACACATGCGGCTCTTGTCCCATCTTGCTGGTTCAGTGAGACCCTCTGCTTTCTATCTCTTAGGTAGGATCTATGCAACATTCCTACATTGACAATTTAACCATAATAGATTGATTTTGAGAGGAGTATGTCATGGTTCACATAGTCGAAGGTTTTGTATAAATAACAGAAAATACCAGCGGAAGATAGTTCATTATTTAATGCTTCTAAAACATTACTTGTAAAGGAAAATGTAGCGTCATCAGTTGATAGGCCTGTTTGGAATCCGAACTGATGTTGGTTGAGAGCCTTGTGGATGTTAAGATGTTCCACATTTCTCTTATTCATAAGTTTCTAGAGAATTTTGGAGAAACATGTTAACATGGAGATAGGGTGGAAGTTTGCAGCATCAGCGTTTTCACCTTTCTTGAGTGGTGGTTTGACATCAGGATTCTTCGTACTGTCTGGGATAATACCTTGTTTAAAGGATTCATCGAATATGTGGCGCCGGCCGCGGTGGCCTAATGGTCTGCGGCGTGCCAGTCACGGTCTGCACGGCCGCTGCGGTCGGGGTTCGAATCCCTCCTCGGGCATGGATGTTTGTGCCGTCCTTAGTATAAGCTAGTTCATAAGTAGTTTGTAAGTTTAGGGACTGATGACCCCGTAGTTAAGTCCCAAAAGCTCTACAAACATTTGACTTACATTATATATATATATATATATATATATATATATATATATATATATATATATATATATATATATATATATAATGTATGTGTGTGTGTGGCGTAGTACTACACAAAAGACACTGTGACATTCTTAACTACGTACCTTAGCGGAAAGATCATCAGAGCCAGATGATTTCTTATTTTGCATTTCAATGATGATCCTTTTGACCTCACTGACAATAACAGGGAATAGAGCATTTTTATTTTTTATTTTGCACACTCCACTTCCTTTCAGGATGTCCATCGCCTCTTTGACTGAGCCCTCGCAACCAATTTTCTCAGAAACTGTTAGAGTATGCTCATAGACACATATGCAACTGCAGCAATATCTTTAATCAAATTGCCATGATGTCTTATTTGTAAGTTGGATACATTGTCACCTATTTCCCCATCTCTCTCTTGATGACACTCCAGTTTTTATTTTATTTTATTTTGTTGTTTGAGTTGTCTAATTTAGATTTAATATGCATGGTTTTGGAGAACATTATAACTATTTTGTTAACATTTTACAATATAATCTTTAGTTTTATTTTGTTGCAGGCACATCAAAACATCGTTGTGATGTATATAATTCGCTTTTTATCTTACATGAAATTTTTATCGCTTTTATAATCCAGGGTTAATTTTTGATAGTCTGGGGATAAATTTTTAAAGGTGTTTTTTTGAGAATTATTGCTTCGAACAGGCTCACGAATTTATCTGTGAATAGGATGAATTTAGTATTAACATTTCTTTCTTTATATGCTGGTCTCCGGTCGATCTGCTGCAAGAGCTGATTGAAATAATCTAATGTGTCCATGTTGATGGATCTGGAAGACATAAAACTGATTTCTAAGAGCTACTGCCCATCGTGTTCAGTCAGAGCAATCAGTTAGACTTACAGTGCTACAATTACTACTAAATTCTCAATATAGATGTTGTCAATAAGACTTTCACTGGTCTGTCACTCGGCTAGGAAATTGCACAGCTAGACCTAGATTAAAAGTTTTTAAGAAATTTTTAAATTCTATTCTGCTGGTGGTGCCTCTCAGGAAGTCATTATTGAAGTCACCTATGAGGAGTAACTGCTTATCTCTTGAGTATATTTTTAGCAAAACCGATTGAAGTTTTGAAAAACTTAAGGGTATGCAGCCAGGCATCAAATTCGACGTCGGCCGATATTTGGCAGTATACCACCCTGCCATTTTCAAGGCAGTGAGAAAGCATTGTGCAACGTTCTTTAAAACTTCGGTTTTCAATGAGTAAACAGTAAAGACAACACACACCGAGCAAGCAAACACACAGTGCCAACAGGACCAAAGATGAAAACGGCCAGGATATCGATAATAAACATCAGTTCTCAACGGATGAGGTCGGATTAGTTTTGTCCCTTTTGCTTAAATTCCGCATGGGATCCTGCTCACTTGCCAATAACAAAGGGACAAAACTAATTCGCTCTCATGCCTTGAGAAATGATGTTTATTATCGATATCCTGATCGTTTTCATCTTTGGTCATGTGGGCGCTGTGTGCTTGCTAGTTCGGTGTGTGTTGTCTGCACTGTTTACTCATTGAAAACCGACGTTTTAAAGATCGTTGGACATTGTTTCCTCACTGCAGTTTCGCCTTGAAAATGACAGGATGGCCTCCTGTCGAAATATCAGTCGACGTCGAATTTGATACATGGCTACATACCTGTACGTTTTTCGAAGTTGTTATTTTCCAGGAGAAATTAAGGAATCACACTGACTGAAGTTTGATTGAAGTTGTTTTAAGAAAACACACATTTTCCTGCGATATCTCTATATATTGTTGCTTTTACAATCAACAGATATTTCAGAGCCAAATGCCTCAAAATGAAGATCTTCACAATACATTTTTAAGTGAAGTGATTTATGAACGACACCCGTTTGGCATATATTGCCACTCCACCTATCTTTCTATTCTATTTAGTCTACAATAAGTGTGGCTAAGACACAGCCCTCCAGCTGTGGCACCAGTTCCTTCATGGTGCTCTGTGAAATACAGTAGGTGTGCTTGCTATAGCAGTGATTTCTCCTTCATGTTTATCTCAAAGGCTCCAGATATTTTCGTGGAAGATACTTAATTTATCATTGATAACAGATTATAAAATTATAGTTTTTGAGGGTTACATCAGAGGAGTGTGTTTCGACTTTTCTGAATATGCGACCCTGTTGCAAGTAAAAATTGACTGGCCACCCCCCTTTCACATGAAAAAATTCTGGCGACCCTTTCCCCTCCTCACGGATCGTAACAAAACGAAGTTTTCTGAAACGAAACAAATCTTCTTTCTTTTGATTCAGCATTCTTTTAAATTGACGGACGAAGTGTATATTTCGGCATGAAGTACATTATCTCATTTTTGCATGTTTTCTAGAAACATTTATTTTGCTTGACGATTGTTTAGCATTTCAAGCAAGACTCGGAAGCGAATTGTGCTCATGAAGAAAAGTCCCACTTTATAGACAGTTTGTAAGGAAGTAGATCTGTTTAGAAGTTTTCAAAATAAGTTAATGTATGATGTTCTTTTACCTATGGATTGGTTTCTAAAAACGGTTTTCAGACCTTTCGGTTATTCATCATTAACACACTTTATTGTAAAGCGATCTAGGACCTATCCCATTCATAATCAATGTTACACAAGTAACTCTGTAATTTTAACATTAAATAAATTTCACTTAGGATATGTTTTTGTATCAATGAACCCATCGTTATGGTGCAAGTGGTTTCTCCTGTGATGGCGACCCCCCAGGCAAGACTTTGCGACCCTCCTTGGGTTCGCGACCCACAGGTAAAAAAAAAGCTGCATTAGGAACCTACTGATGCAGGGAACAATCTTGACAGAACTATTAGACTCAGGTAACTTATAGTAGGGAATAAGCGAACACAATACCTCCATAGGATCATTGAGTACAGATGTAAATAGGGATAGGAAGATATTTTTGTGTAGTTATACGTATGTTTCAGTAGAAGGCAAGGTGAACGCTGTCGCAAGTTCGTTGGGGAACCTAACCCGCACATCGTTGCCGTTCGGAAGGTAGCAGTCCAGCAGGCGTAGCTTATAATGCCTTATGTTCACAATCGGTGTGGGTGCTTTCAGGTGCCAAGGGCGTTAACCCATATCGCAATCCAAAGTAAGTTTATCTCGAGTAGGATATCCAGAAGATAGCCGGCCGCGGTGGCCGAGGGGACTGAGGCGCTTCAGTCACGGTCTGCACGGCCACTACGGTCGGGGTTCGAATCCCCCCTCGGGCATGGATATTTGTGCCGTCCTTAGGATAAGCTAGTTGATAAGTAGTTTGTAAGTTTAGGGACTTAGTTAAGTCCCATAAGCTTAACAAACATTTGAACATTTTTTATCCAGAAGATAGTCTTCATAAGTCATGTACGTTGTAGCATGTTGTCAGTTTATACGATAAAGCTTTGAAAGATTACACTGAATGTCCGGGATTAATTTTCAACATAAAAATGGTGCAGAGCAAGAGTAAGGAAATTATATTGTTATTTCTCGTTGACTCCATTGGTCATGAAATTGATGGTGTAGACTTTTGTATAGGTTTCCAGGCCTATGAAGCGTTTCATTATCATTATATCTGCAACCGCTATAGTCTTACTTTCGTGAGCACTACACAAGATATACGATGATAACAGCGTAATGGTCGCACAGACTTATTCGAAAACCTACGAAAGCTTTCTTTCAAAGGTTGCTATTTACATTTCTCGAACATTTCTGTTACACTCTGCCGAACTGTTACAGTCTTAACTGCGTGTCTTTAAATTCAGTTTATGTCACTAATCGAACGTACTTGAAACGAGTTGATCTACTGGAACAATATTTTTCATTTTCTCTCACCAGTAACTATATTTATTTCAGTTAAATTGTATTTTCCCAGAACCCCGTGCAACAAATGCAAGTCTTTGGTTTCCTTTTCCCAATACTGGTTTTACGTGATCGTAATATTCCGAATCTAGCCTTTGTATGATACCTTAAAAACAAGGTGCCCATAAATGAATACCACACTTTGAATGACATACTCTAATACAATGGCTACCAACCTCTTTTAGACCAGGGACCACATTGATTCCTTTTTTTGAGCCGAAAACACAAGGTTCAAAAAAAAAAAAAAAAAAAAAAAAAAAAAAAAAAAAAAAAAAAACTTTTAACATATTCGTTAAACTCAAAAGTAATATGTAAATAGTAATGTTTATTAAGAGTACTATCATAATAACTACCTTTAGTATAAAATGAAATGATTTACTGACTACATATGGACAAATTAACAATTTAAAAGGAATAAAGGTTTGTATTTTGTATCTTTCGCGGATCATAATTTTGCTCTTGCGAAACACATATGGTCGATGGACCACAGGTTGGGAACCACTGGTATAACAGTTTAATTTGGACTATTTACGATAAATTATATGCCAGATCGAAGGAAAATTAACGTAGTTTTTCTTATAAATGTTTTATATGTACCTCTTCAGTTAAACGATACACATCCCAATCTAAAATACAATCCTCCCTATACTTAGGTTAATCAGTTCAGAGTAATGAAACCAATAGCCTTTTCTGTGTCTCAACTCTACAGCTACAACTATTCCACAATTAACACCAAAGTGTGTGACAAATAGTTCACCGAACTATTTTCAGAGTATCTCTCTAACATACTAACCTCAGATAGAGAACGGGAAAAACTAAGACCTAAATATTTCCATTTCAGTTCAAGTTTCTTTTATTTTATGCCGATGGTAGGTCTCCGTATACTAGGTGGAAATTCGTCGCAATGAAACATGTCTCTATTTTAATGATTGCCAACTCAACTCGCGGGTGATATCCGTTGCGTGATAATACAAAAGGGCTGCTCTTTTTTGTACCTTCGTACTGACTCTCTCTACAACGACGATAAATCTGTGCATCTATAATTATTCTCTATTAGCTCAGGATTTTTTGTAACAAAAAGATCGTGTTTTCACAATCATTTTTAATTCACGTGGACATATGGACCGAAATAAGATTGGGAGAATGCATTCAGTACAATATTTTGGACGGTGTTTTCTGCCTTTTACGGCTTGGCAAATTCTTTTTCGCTAACATATTGAGCGTGGATTGAAGTCTCCGTAACTATAATTGTATGAGTGGAATGTCTGTTTGTAATGAGACTAATTTTTTATTTGAACCGATCAGCAACACATTTGTGTCGAGGGCTGCTAAAAGGAGAAAATTAGTAAATTAATTCGCTTGTTCGGTATAACTTTCGCACAGAATAATTCACAGAAACTATCTACTTTAATTTCACTACAAGATAAATTACTCTAACAGGCAGAAACACTCGAATACCAACCGTATTTAATCATCAATAGTTATCTTCGATTTTAGCTTCAGTGCTTTCTATGAGTGCTTGAAGGGCTGGTAGTTTCCCAACATAGTTCAAAACTTCGATACAGACTGTTGTTCGGCTTGCTGTTCTCTTGTCCTGTCTTTGCCCTGCACCCTTTGAGAATAGAGACATTTCTCTACACTCCAGACACTGTCAAACTTAAAAAACGCCCAGTCCATGTCACACAGCTCCCACTATCCTCGTCACCTCCTCCTGTGTGTATTGAACGTCTTGCCAGTTTCATTAGTGAAACTCTAAACCCCACTATCCTATGGAGGAAGTTGAGGAATCTTCTCTTTGAAGCCCTCCTCTCGGCTCAGTACAAAATGTGCTACAGATGGTCAGCTCTGCCTTCGCCTTGATAGCAAGATTGGCAGTCTTCACCATTTTAGATCAGGGAGAATCTCTTCCTCTCCACAGTGCGCACCCGAGTCACCACTTGGTATCCGAAAGGAGCCTCTCCACATCTGGGATGCACACAGAGTGCATCTTGGACTTCTTGCCTTCCTTGGAAGCCATATTCCTAAGGGACTTCAGTAGGTAGCTTACATTAATGCTCTCTCTTGAATGCGCGGATCTTGCGGGCAGAGAATCTTCCTCTAAAACAATGAAAGCGATCACAACAGATTCAGAGTCCTTATCAGATACAGATAGTGGCTGAAACCTGTTCGCCAGGCGAACCGAGGGGAATTTTCGATCAGACTTCCGGAATGTTCGTTTCTACCTGCTACACCTTGGAACACCTCCCACTTAACCACGTTTGAGCGGTCAACCTCAATGGTGACAGTAACCGGGGTGGCCACAGCGGTGGACTGATCGTGAGTTGTGTGGTACAGCCGGGACATTCCCAGGAACAACACATTTATTAAAACGTGAATCTGTGCCTAATAAACACACAAGGAATTCAAGAATTTAAAATACGGATGTCAGTACTCGATCATGCGTTTATCTAAAGCTGCTTCAGCTACTCTTTAATTTTGGCCTAGAACATTTACTGTTATACTATTAAAATTTGCTTTGTTAGTAGGTTTGGGCACGCTAATGTTGTCCGTATTTACTCTTCCAGTCCGACACTATCGCATTTTTCTCTTCCTTATAAACATTAAATTATATTTATCCACATTTCAATAGCTCAGTCATAGATATTGACGTTACAATGATGACTGTCGCTGTCTGTGGTCACATATAGATTCTGTGGCTGCCAGATACTTCACTCATATATGTTAACACCCAGGAGGTTAGAATACAGGTAGATTTCCTTACGCCGGAAACGTGACTCCTTCGTCTGCCATATTGCTGAGTTTTGAAGAAGTGTTGGTATTGTAGTGCTAATGTTTAACGTTAATTGTTATTGTTGTAGTCTTCAATCCGCAAACTCGTTTGCTGCAGCTCTCCGCGCCACTCTGACCTGTGCAAATCTCTTCATCTGAGAATAAGAAGGCAAGCTACACCCTTTTGAGTCTGATTACTGTATTCGTTCCTCGGTCTCCCTCTACCATTTTTACCCCACACACTTCCAATGCTGAGTCACTTATGTCAGGACAAAAACGTCCAGTAGTTTTGCCGTGATGAAAAGCATGTTAAACAAGCGAAAATTAAAAATGAAATTTTGTTTTCATGTATCTGCTGGTGGGTATTTATGCACGAAATTATACTGTTTGAAACATTCATACTGTGCACTATCAGTTCAATCCATTAACAGTAAGAGGGTCGATTTCATGCAGGGTTTAAACGGAGAAATAGCATTATACGATTCGCTAAAAGGGCGGCCAGCCTTCAACTGACGTGTTTCCTGGGCAATGAAAACGCCATTTCCTCATTATTTCAACCACTATGGTTAATGCATCCAGAAACAAGGTATCTTTATTCGTCGCTGGCATAGTCTTGTGACAAAAGTTGGAGTTCCGCCTTAAGTGTCTAAAGGAAACACAGCGTAATATGACTCGTCATTTACCTGGCGCACGTGCAGTAACTGGAGCTGTCACCCTTGCAGGTGGAGACGTTTCTGTAGAACCGTGTACACCGCTGCTTCACTGCTTGTTGGGACTGACGCACCTCGCTAATACTTTCATCTGCAGCTGAAGGCTGGCACGCCGCGGTCGAGTGGCCGAGCGATCTAATGCGCCTAGCTGCGGAGCGCGACGCTGCTCGCCGTCAGAGCTTTGAGTCCTCCCTCGGGCATGGGTGTAAATTCAAATGTTCAAATGTTTGTATAGCTTATGGGACTTAACTACGGGGTCATCAGTCCCTAAACTTACAAACTACTTATGAACTACCTAATACCAAGGACGCCACAAATATCATGCCCGAGGGGGGATTCGAACCCCCGACCGCAATGGCCGTGGAGACGGTGACTGGCGCTCCGCAGTCCCCTCGGCCACCGCGACCGGCGGGCATGGGTGTATTTGTTGTCCTTAGCAGAAGTTGAAGTTGTTTGTAAACCTAGGGACTGATGACCAGAGTAGTGAAGTCCTATAGATTTACGAACATTTGAACATTTTGAAGGCTGTCGCATCTCTTGCCCTTCTTTAATAAACCTATTGTCTGTTTAACCTATCCATTCACCGGTAGATTCCTATACGTGTGGACGTTCGTCAGTTACACAGGATTTCCAACAGTCTCTCATGTTTCGATACAACTGTGTTTTCATCAGTTATAGGAAATTTATCCAGTTCTCTGTTGGAGCATCCACGCGCCGAAATTGAAAATTAATGCAACAATACATGCAAGCACAGTGCAAATGCTACTACCTCCCTCTTCAGTATACACCGAGACTAAATGAACAGCTTTTGTTGTGTTTGTTATTTTTTATGTCTCTTACGTATCTCAGAGGCCGCTACACGCCCGTCGTAATACACTACATTCTCTTTTGTTATCTCAGATAATTAAGGAATTTGCAGGCAGTGGCACGTTGTTCGAGTAACTAATTTGCAGAACACGTATTCTGACGTCTGTTTCTTGAATTTTCTTTGCACATGTCTGCATCTTTCTGGGTATTACATTTTGCTGCACCACACGTTAAATGCAATGCAGCAAGGTTCTGTAACTAGCAATGCAGCAGTCGAAATTAAAAAGTTCCACACTCCACTGTGTAGAAGACACTGTCGATAGTGCATTATTTTTCAAAGTAACTCCGGAATGTCGCTACGACAGGCAAGTTATTCTTTTTTTTATGTGTAGCTACGAACACGCTTTGTTTATTAACACGAATTGCTCACTCAAGACCTCATACTCGTGAAATATTCGTTTCCTACCATTGTTACCTTATCTCAAAATATTCAGTTTATCGTCCTAAATGTGTTTTAATGATTTGAATGGTGTGTATTACTGTGTTGCTTCAAAAGCTTACTGGAGCAGTTAGTACAATCAACATTGTTTCTCTTACGGTAAGAATATTAAAAGTAAACCGTTATGTACGGGGTCGTATATCATTTATTTCCTCCATGAAAAGCGCCACGAGAAAATTGCTAGGAAAAACGGGCTGACACAATGAGTAGTGGGGAGATTATTATATTTCTCTTTAAGAGAGTTTGTCATTTTATCTTCGGGTATACAGAAGTGGCCTATTCATATTGCTCAGTATTCCAACTGAACCACGATCTCATTTTAAGATGAAACGTTCCTAAGTCAAACATCTATCATGAAACTGGCGATGTATATCAGCAGCAACGTTTTGAACATGCATGATCTGTTTAAGGTGCATTACCAGGACTGACTAACTAAAGAAATGAATTTAATCAAATTATAATTTCATATGTAAAATGTGAAACTAATTTTGTTTGCAAAGGCTATACAAAATTTGAGAACACTTCGCAGACTTTTGTGTTACAGTGCTGATGGTAACAGCGTCCCTGTTTGTAACTTATAATTAAAAATCGTGACGACGTTTGGTCTTCAGTTCGTTTCATTAGTCTAGTGCTTGGAATGCGAGGCGAAGCGAGCTTTAACCGCTACGGTTGATGACCGCTCCTCAATGCAGGTGCCAGTTGCGCGTACTACCCGTTGACTAATGAAATGCTGATGGGAGCGCCATATAGCACGTATCTGCATGACCGGCATAAGGCGAAGACAGCCCTGACGTCATTTAGCATCACGTATGCACGCTCTGTATTAGGATACATCATCTATTCACGGTGCGGCCACAAAAGATTCCTGTGTATGTGTGATGTTTACAAATGGCAGTAGGCCTGTCGACGGCGGAATTCTGTATACGGGAGAGAGAAAATTCTTCTCAGGTTGCAGCTGAGTTTTTCAGCGGTAAGGTAGTCGCACTGTGAAATTATTGGGCTACGCTGTTAATTGATTCTCGCAGTTTTGTAACAAATTAGCTCTGTGGCAACAGCATTGTATTGGAGACTTGAGAGGTGTTGAGGTGAGAAAAGTAAATATTATCATGTGGTGCTGTAAGTAGCATTATTGGAAATAGTTGCCTCTTTTATTTTTATCTTCACTCTTGATGACATAAATGTTATCCGAATAAACATCGCGAGGTCCAAAAGAAACATAGGGTACCTATATAATTAGAAAAGTATCGCTAGTAGGATGTTAATGATTCCACAGAAGTGGACAGAAATAATATGTAAAGTGTACAAGTGTCAGCATACAAGTCCGAAGGTCCCATGTTGGATACCCTGTCAGACCTTACATTTTTTTCTTTTTACTTAAAATTTTTTCACCTTCGTCGGTAATTCTTACGTATGAACAATATAAAGATTTTCCGTGGTTCGGAATACACTTTAATGTATAGACCCTTCTATGATGGATAAGTCAGTTTTAAGTGTCAATGGATGGCAATGGATCTGTGTCTAGTAAAGCACCGTTGTTCTTATACCAACCTTCGGATTTGAAACAGCTTTAAATTCGCATGCGCATACCAAGAATTACTCAAAACTAAAAAATTAAAATTATGCGAAAGTAACTTTTTCAACGAACTACGTACTATGTTTCGATGCACGAGGCCGTTCCCCGACGGGGGTTCGAATCCCCCCCTCGGGCATGGATGTTTGTGCTGTCTTTAGTGTAAGCTAGTTCATAAGTAGTTTGTACATTTAGGGACTGATGACCCCCGCAGTTAAGTCCCATAAGCTTTGCAAAGGGTGTAAAGTCAGGAGAGCGGGGTGCTCACATCCCTGGAGAGGCACGACGAATCTATCTGCTAGGAAATGCTTGATTCAGATAATTCCGAACAACGAGGACAAAATGGGGTGATGCACCATCCTGTTGAAAAACAACAGTATCCATAATCCCATCAGATATTAACTGGGGCTCCAAAAACTGTACAAACATAGCGGTTTGTTCTGCGAAGAAGAAAATGTTCAAATGTTTGTAATGGGACTTAACTGCGGGGTCATCAGTCCCTAAACTTACAAACTATTTATGAACTAACTTATACTAAAGATAGCACAAACATCCATGCCCGAGGGGGGATTCGAACCTCCGATGGGGAGTGGCCTCGCCCATCGAAGCACAGCGTCTCAATCCGCTCGGCCACTCCGCCGCGGCGACCCGTACACTTTTGACCTCGTTATCCCTAACCACACATTCACTTTTGGTGGTCCCGTTGCCACTCCTGTAGCACACGTGGTTTTTGTCTGCCAAAGATCCTGCAGTTGTGTCTATTCACATGTCCACAGGTATGAAATGTAGCTTCACCACTGAACAAGACATTTTGTATCAAATTATCATTTTCCACTGCTTGTAGCAGGTCATGACACACAGCTTGTCTGGCTGCATAGTCCTCCGCTTCAATCTCACGTACGACCTGGATATGGTACGTACGTTTGTGCAGTTTGTAACGAAGAACACTCTATACAATGGTTTGAGGAATACCAAGGTCCCTACTAACAAGGAGACCACATGGGTATCGTATTTTAGAATTCGTTTATATTTATGATACGTGCAGTTCAGAACTTAAATAACAATCAGCCAAAGCCATCGACGCAACTCTCAAAAATTAAAACACTGGCAGCATCTGTCGGTGTAGCTTAGGTCGTAGCGTTTTGGCCTTACAACCATAGAGCCATTGGTTCGAATCCCGCTGGGACAAAATTTTGTTGTTGTGGTTATCGAATTTAGTTATAGAAAACATTTGGGATCTCTAATTACACACATTGTGCTAGTTTTTGTTTATGTGTATGTAGACAAGCTGAACACTTCGCCGTCACGTAGAACGACAGTTGAGTGGTATTGGAATGTCTTTTCGTAGTTATGGGGACGACTTTCCAAAACCAGCGTAGTAGCTCCTCACAAACTAAACAAAGACTACCTTATTCAACTAATAGTGAAGCAAATACTGTAAAAATTTAACTTATGTTTTTTCACTGAAACCATCATTATTAACAACCTTTTATAAAATATAGAAAATTACGAATAAACAAAATTACTTGCATTATTCGAAAAAAAAAAAACCATTTGATATTAAAATTGTGTTAGTATTCGAACATAACTGAAAATAATAATAATAATAATAATAATAATAATAATAATAATAATAATGATAATAATAATAAACTGACACGGCAGGATTCGAACCACCGACCCTATGGTTGGAAGGCGAGACCACTACCACCTGAGCTACACCGAAAAATGTGGCAAATGTTTTAATTATTGGAACTTACATGTATTTTCGAAACTTCAAAGTAGATAATTGGGCGATTTTTTAAAAGTTTGGTTGAATTGCTTTGGCAGATTGTCCTTTGAGTTCTGAATTTCACGTACCATAAACATAAAAAAATTCAAAAATCCGATGCTCATCTGGTCTCCTTGTAAGTCTCCTGGTAGATGCGGAAGGGCTACGTGTGATCGCATCCTGCACACTTTGCACGGTGTCTGGCGTTAAGACCGGTCTCGCTGGACGTTCTTCATCTGCAACACTACCAGCACGCTGGAGTTTATTGATTAGGGTCTTAATAGCAAACCTGGTGGGGCCTGTTTTCCGGAATCGAAAATGTTCAAATGTTTGTTAAACTTATGGGACTTAACTACGGGGTCATCAGTCCCTAAACTTACAAACTACTTATCAACTACCTTATACTAAGGACGGCACAAATATCCATGCCCGAGGGGGGATTCGAACCCCTGACCGTAGTGACCGTGCAGACCGTGACTGGAGCGCCTCAGTCCCCTCGGCCACCGCGGCCGGCTTCCGGAATCGACGGGCAAAGTCTGCCCGCACCTGTTAATATGTCAGTCCACGAAGACAAGTAGAAACAACAGCGATTCTTTCTTCTTTGGTTAGCATTCTATCATATGACCTGCAAGAAACAAACATTCTGTTACTATTTTACTGAAATGTATAGTGACTTTAGAATAACACTGTATTTTTAACATGTACTGTAACTGGTTGCAGGATACAGCTCATATTAGAACATAGTCTGTAATAAAGCATGATTGAATGAATGGTCTCAAACACGGAAACTAAGCATTTCCGGACATAAATTCATCAGTGCACAGTGGAGTAGGGTCTGGTGGTCTCGGGTGTAGAGCGCGCTTGACTGGAAATCGAAGGGTCGCGGATTATTAACCTGGTCACGGAGTTTTACAGTCTGCGTTTTTACGCAGCATTCACCTCTCTGCGATGTGACGAATCGCCAGAAATGACACGTGGCTCGCATTCCACGTTACACTGTAGGTCCCTTTTCCCCGGTTGGATGACTGGGGTAGGTTAAGAACATGTAAGTCGCCGAATTGGCCTCCAGTTTAAGGACTTGCAGCAGGCCACTGAGTCACACGAAATAAATGTTCAAATGTTTGTAAATCTATCGGACCAAACTGCGTGGTCATCAGTCCGTAACTTACAAACTACGTAAACTAAGGTAAACTAACCTAAGGACAGCACACACACCCATGCCGCAGGGAGGACTCGAACCACCGACGGCGAGCAACCGCGCGCTCTGCAGCGAGGCGCCTTAGACCGCTCGGCTACTCCACCGCGGCCACACGAAATAATTATAATTAGTACACGGTGGAAAAAATAATATATGTAAAAATTAAGGTGTTTGTGCCTATGTTTCACTTTGGAGTCAAAACTACACATCGCAAACGAATAGTATTTGTATGTGGTAGTAGGTATCAGTCTGCCATTGTGCACTATGGTGGTAGAGGGTTGATAACGATAAGGGGGTAGAAGATACTGGAGTTCAAAGTTACTGACTTATAAAAAATTCTACGTGTGGTGTCAATATTTCGCTCTTCAGCAAAAACTACACAATGGAGGCGAACAATCTCTCTATTGTTGTAGTACAAAGTCTCCCGTTTACACCGTAGCAGTTCCTTGTAGATAGCTTTAAGAGGGTGGTTGAAAGTCGTTAGCTTATATAAAATTCGAAGTCCAGCGATGACTTTTGACACTATAGTAGCAAACAGATTGTGTACAGCGAAACGTGATGCTGATTCTTCAGTTGTTTTTATGCAACAAGCGTACGAATCAAGAAAACATACGTTCATATTGCAGTTCGAAGAGTGAAACTACCAAGACAAGGCGTAAGAACGAAATTTCGCATCCTCGATCAGTTTCTAAAAGACAGAAAACGACGCTGGAAAGTAAATCTACAGGCGATAGAAACTTGAAATTTGTGGACGTTGTTTATCTTACATTGTAGGCCTGGGCATCAGAGAATTTTCGAGATTCCCATGCCGGCTGCGGTGGCGGAGGGGACTGGGGCGCTCCAGTCACGGTCTGCACGGCCACTAAGGTCGAGGGTTCGAATCCTCCCTCGGGCATGGATATTTGTGCCGTCCTAGTTCGTAAGTAGTTCATAAGTAGTTTGAAAGTTTAGGGACTAATAACCCCGTAGTTAAGTCCCATAAGCTATACAAACATTTGAACATTTGATTTGAAGAAAGAAATACAAAATTTCGGATTTAGATTTTTTATTGGAATTTTAAAAACACGTGTTTCGATATTTTTAAAAATTCAACCATTAAGCGGGTGAAATTAGGGAAAATCTTTTAAGGGTGCTACTGAGACTAATTTGATGCTAGAAATGCGGAAATGTTTCGGTATGTTTTGAATTCTGCCATCATTGGTGGAACAGGGGATGCCGAGACGTATTTGATTAGGAAAGCATTTCTAAAGCTAAATCTATGAAAATTTATATTTAGAAGTAGAAACAAGCAACGCAGACGATCCAGTCTACGCGTACGAAGGAAAGGGAATCCGTAAGTAGTGTTACATCTGTCGCCGCTGGGAGTACCGTGAGGTGGAACACTGTGTTAGGGCTGCAGGGAAGGCGTCAAGACCCTGTCGTCACGACTGGCGCACACTGGATGCGCTGCCCGCGCCAGCTGATTGTTCGATAGCGGTGGCAGCGCTGGCGAGTAATTCCCGGAGCGCCGCGCGGTGTTTTGCCGCGCGAGCAGCTATGCGGGCTAATAAACGCGGCCGGCCGGCGATTGCGCGCTGTTCCACCGTGCGGCGCGGGTGAACGCCCTGCGGCCGGCCGGCCGCCGGAGCGCAACAACCCCGCCTCTGCTGCACTACCCGCTCCCGCTCTCTTATCGCCCTGCTGTGCACCAGCCGTGTTTATATTCTGCACGTCTCCACTTAGCGTGCTCCTAGCGTTCTTTTTTACACCATTATCACTTTATTCTTTTCCCATGCTACTTCTGAGTGGTCCGTGGGATGAAAATTGTTAGTAAGACTAATGTCTGGTTTCACCAAACTTCGTCTGTTAGACAAACGCCTCGTTTATTTTTAACGTACCGTTAAAACCTACAGTTATTATTTTGGTGTGGTGTCTGTTCTTTCGGACATTACAGAGGCTGCTGCCCCAAAGCGGGAGACCCGGGTTCGATACCCGGTCCGGCTCATATTTCCACTTATCGTCATTGTTTCATTTCAATGCCCTAAAGGAGCCTCTGTCAATCCTTTCCTTCCTAATCCTTCCTAATCCTTCCTCCTCCACCCCCTTTATCATTCAATTGCAAATGCTATATGGCTGCAAAGAACAGACACCACACCAAAATAATAAGTATTTAGACGCGACGATGGCGTCAGCTTCAATTACTTCACCGCAGATGCGGTCATACGTTCGACTTCGCACGGGAATCCCTAAGGGCGAGTGTAAGAGGGCATGAACGATAGGGGCGCTACAACCATAGCGAATTTGAGACGACCAGGAGGCGAGTATGGGTGGCCAAGTGGTTAAGGCGACCGCTGGCCCAAAGAGGGAGACCCGGGTTCGAGTCTCGGGCTGGCTCAGATTTTCACTTGTCGCCATTGCTACATTTCAATGCCCTAAAGCAGCCTCTGTCAATCCTTTCCTTCCTAATCCTTCTGCCTTCCTCTCCTTTATCATTCAATTGCAAAAACCTACAGTGTTTCATCATCGCCAGTCTCAATGAATCGACGAGGCGTTTAACAGACTCTCCTATCGAAACAGTGTCGAGTATCGTGTATTACATCGATACTATCGCGATTTATCGTTTATTTTCATTATTGTTCTGTAGTTTTTGATTGAACAAATGAATAGTAATAGCGTAAATAGCGGAATTTTCAGTACAGCCAAAATTGTTGTTTCGTAAGTTTGGTGAAACCGGGCAATAATAAAGGTAAGAAAATGGAACGTGACGATGAAATAAAGAGAGAGGTATAAATTTTCTGAAGATGAGAAAAGTTTTTTTTGTGGGCCTTATTTCCAAAATGAAGATGTAATTGTTTTCGGGAATTTCACATTTATGGGTCTCAGCGATGCAATTGCTTCTGAAACCTTCTTGCCATATCGGCAGATGGTTGACTTCGAAACTCCATTTAAGTCTGCTATTACCATTTGAAGAGATCCAGTAGCATAGAATCGCAAAGTTAGAAGCAGCTGTTGTATTGGGGTTAGTGGTCTGTTTCTTTAGTTTGATACTGTAGTCTATTTTCAATTTGTTCCAGAAGTTTTAATGCTACTGTTTTGGACAACCTGTACCTTGTAATGAATGTTATATCATTGATGGTGTAGAAATGATCATTGCGCTCAGAAATTACGCGTTTAGGCCCTAGAGTTTCTAGCAAATCTGTGTATAATACTTCTGCATCAAAATTTCCTCCCATCTTCACAGCTGGAAGACATGAACAATAATAAAGTATCTATGTTATTCCAACTACAGTAAACCTGTCTTGTATAAAAGACTCTACGCAGTTTTGACGGCCAGTTTAACGATCGTTATAGTAAACAGACGTCGATGAAACGCAAAAATGAAAATTAACCTTCAGCCCGTACACCCCCTTATGGGTCACAAAGCGTACACGTGGTCTTTAATACCGTGGTGCCGTTTCTTTCAGTTTCTTTCGGCCTTTTTTTCATCTAATTGTCTTAAAATGCATGTAGTGCACCATTCGGTCTCCCCTTTCCCCAGCATACCCCAATAGTTTTCTCACACACTTGATATGTAGATTTTTTCCAATTTTAAAGACTTGCAGTTGATTGTGAAAGGAAAAACACACAACTTGAGGGTAAGTGGGGTACACTGGACCGGAGAAAATAAAGACATTCAGTATACACATCTGCCTTTTTTGACCGGGAGCGGAGAGTGCATTTCGTTAATTACAGAACTTCGGACAGATGCACAACGAAGAAAAGACGTACTTCGACTTCCTCTTCAACTGCCTTGAGGCTACTGTTGAGGGCAGAGTGCTGACACGCACTCAGAGAGAAGGGGAGGGAGGAGAAGGGGTTGGCCCCGGTCCAAAAGACCGGTGTACGGGCTAAAGGTTAAACGATCGTCAAAGTCATAAACACCGCTTGTTGAAATCGGGCAATAATTTGATCGATCTCTATCAGTTGATCCTCGTACACTCCTCACAATTAAGGGCATCAGATGAGATATACGCAATATACATATGGTAAGGTATTTTATTCAGATAAAAGTTACTATTGAAATTTGTGTGTGATTCAATACCATATTTTGCTGTATCTACTCTTTACTTGACGCTTACATGACGTTTACTTAGAGCGAGGCACCAAGGGCTACCGTAATAATGATAAAGTCATTCTCGTTGCCGTCTGATATGGTGTGTGATCACCTCCGACGGCCAGTGCAGTTGCACGCGTGCGTGGCGTGGACAGTATGAGGTTATCACTCAGCTCTTGAGGGATAACTGACCATTCTTCAGCGAGTGAAATGTCCAGTCCTGCAACCGTTGTGTGAGTTGCTGTTCTGGCTGCAATGCGTCTGCCTAGTGAATCCCACACATGCTGATCGGGTTTAAGTCTGGTGAACAAGCAGACCACTCAATTCGTTTACTTCCCTCGGCTTCAAGCATGTTTGCCATTAGTGCAGCTCTATGGGGACGATCGTTATCGTCCACCAGAAGGAACCGATCTTTTATGTCACAAGTAGAGGGCACAACAAAAGATCGAAGGATCTCGTCTCTATACCGCTGAGCAGTTAAAGCGCCATTCTGAACGATGTAGAGGTCTGTACGTCCGCCACACCATTCGTCCACTAGTATGATATGGTCAGGTTTCCAGCATATAAGCAAAGTTGTTCTGAGTTCCACGTTCTCTCCAGGTGAGGGAACGACGATTGTCCGGCTCAACACAAAATCTTGACTCATCTGCCTGTTATGCTGCTTTCGTATGAAAATGGGTGTTGCGTATTAAAGTTGAGGCTGGGGACCGCAAATGAAATTTTACCAGGTAGTGAAATATTTTTAAATGAAAATACTGAGCAGTTTTGACAAGGAAGGGACAATTTAAACAAAATTGTTGGATTCCGCCATTAAATAGTAGCGGTCGTGACTTCGGTAGCGAATACAACACCAGAAAGCAACATTACAGAAGAAGTCGGCGGAATCTAAATTTTAAGTTATTGAGAGCTGGTACTAATATTTCGGTCATATTCTGTAGTGATTCTAGCTGAGATGACTGGAATATTTCTTCGATAAATTGATGCTGGGATTGTGCGTTTACTATTGTTCTATAACCATGTTGAAAATTAATCATGATAGTCGCCAAAAATTGCAAAATTATCAGACTCCATAAACATCGCGGAGATTTTTCTGCAGGCATTAAAATGTAATAAACCATTCATAGACACGAAATAAATAAAAGTTGGACAGAGAATGTTCTAGTACAACCGCGAAACAAATCGCAATACCCGAGCATCACTTTATGCAGTACTGGATCTGCTGAAAATAAATAATAGGTTTATGTTCTAGGAGGTGATACAATTATGATATGTAGAAAGATATAAAAAAGCCAAGATCGCTGATCATCAATTTTTATTTGCGAAACCGGTCGTCTTAAATAAAAATTGATGATCAGCGATCTTGGTTTCTTTATATCTTTCTACAAGAAAATAAATAAATTTAAAATTAGTGATAATGGAGAAAGGATTGTAAGTAAGTAAGATATTTCAAATTAACCGTGCAAAAAAAGTTGAACGTGACAAATATCAAATGTTTCTCCATACGCTGGCAGAGAGAGGGCAGAAGTCAGCGACAAACATCGCAAAAGTTTTATTAATGTATTATTTCATGTCAAAGAACTCGGCGCCATTCGTTAAGACTCCAATCCTGTTGTTCCTCCACTCAGTTTCTGCGGGCTAAACGGTGTCGTGGTTGTAATAGGATTTGCACCATGGCCTCCATGCGTAGAGGCCAGATTACTGAAGGCGATTTCGGACCGTTTGTGTTGCTATCGCGCGTCCTGTTGCTGCCTGGAGAGTGCGTTGCAGCTGAGTTCTATTCAGCCTTCTGTCTCGACGGGCAGTTAACCGGAGATAACGGTCATCTCTTGTTGATGTGGACGACCCTTGGCCTTGCCTTATTTTAACGATTCCTGTTGTCTGAAATGGCGTCTAGGTTCCGGAAATTACACTTTGTGACACTCAAATAGCAGCAACCACCTCCCTCTGTGTCTGTCCCGCATCCAACATTGCTATGGCTCTTCATGCCGTAGCTTCGGGTAAGTCACGTTGTAGCGATGACAATGCTGAAGAACCTAGAGATTCCAACTGATCCCCTAATTGTTTTGACCAGTATGGTACGAAGTAGTTTCGGACGATCTGGGATCAATATTTCCTGAATCGCTCTTTTGGATTCCGATTATTCGTAATTTTGAATTTATCCTGGCACCGGCGATATTTTCGCAGATATATATTTTGGGCCGAGTTAGAACCTATTGATCTTCCTGCATTATGATGATAAATTCTTTAGACAGTCAAACAGATACTGTTAGTGCTAAAATTAATGCCGATGTAGAATGTTGAAGTGTTTGTAAACCTAAGAGTCCAAACAGCTAAGGTCGTCGGCCCCTAGATTTACAAGTTTCTTGCACTAACTTAAGCTGAGTACAACACACAAATCCATGCCGGACGGAGGGTTTGAACTCCAGTGGGAGCCTCTGCGATCGCTCTGACACGTTGCCGTTAACTTCGCGGCCATTCCCGCAGCAGATTCAAATGACATTTGGTCCATATATGAACACTTGATTCAAAAAGGACTAAGTGAAGGAAAGTTCGCTATAAATCAAGATGGGAAAATGTCAGGCGATCGGGAATTATTCAGAAGGACGGTGGTTCAAATCCACGTCCGGTCATCCAGATTTAGGTTTTCTGTGATTTACCTAAATCACTCTAGGCAAATGCTGGGATAGTTCCTTTCAAAGGGGACGGCCGAATTTCCTCCCCTAATCCTAAAAAAATCCGAGCGTAAGCTCCGTCTCTAATGACCACGCTGTCGACGGGACGTTAAACCCCAAGCATCCATCCATCCATCGAGAATTATATTTACATATCCTGCGTTCTAAACGTTTTTTCCCTTGAAATCTCAGAGACAGATTTTTCCAATGTATCAAAGTCATAAATCAAATACTAACCACTGATCCCCAATTCGGTTCTATCTTAAAGACTTTTCGAGGATATGTATAATAATGGGCGAAAATAGGAACAGGTGAATGGAAAAATCTCCTGTTTCTGCAGCTCTTATACTTATTGGCAGTTGTGAATAGTGTCATATGTCTACGAGGTTTGTTAAAAAGGGAGGGTGACGTCACACTTTTACTAAAAAATATTTATTTATTCATCAATACTCATGTTGTCCCATTCAAAGTAATCCCCCTCAGATACATTTGTGCCAACGCTTCTTCCAACCCTCTTAAGTACTTTTTGGTACAGCCTTGAGTACTTTCAACGATGCAGTTTTCTGTTTCCTCAATCGTTGCATATCTTCGTCCTTTCATAGGTCTCTTCAGTTTTGGGAACAAGAAAAAATCGCAGGGACCCAATTAAGAGTTTTAGGTTGGCTGGTCTGAGGTATCGTTCACAACCAAGACGAAGGAATAGGTGTATTTTCATAATGCGAAAGCCACGAATTACGGAATTTTTTGCGAATTGCTTTCTCGTAAACGACGCATAGCGTCAAGATAATACTCCCTACTGACCGTACAACCTTGAGGCAAAAGTTCATGATGCACCGCGGAATAGCCGTGCGCAATGGGGCACTGTGCTGCGGTGCGCGCCTCCGTTCGCCATCGGGGGTTCGAGTCCCCCCTCGGGCATGGGTGTTTGTGTTGTCCTTATGTTAGTTTACTTTAGTATGTTAGTTTACCTTAGTTTAAGTAACTTATAAGCCGCGGACTAATAACCAAGCAGTTGAGTCCGATAGATTTACAAACATTTGAACATTTTGCACCACGGTAATTGAAAAATACAGTGAGCAAAACTTTCTGTGCACTTGGCTCTCCGGGATTCTTCCGTTGGGATCATTTGGCTTTGGTTTCGACGACATAACAGTAAACCTACGTTTAGTCACTAGTAATGACCATTTTGAGCGATTCAGAATCATTACCACGTGACCAGTTCGGATACGTACCTTCCTGTTGCCAGTTTTTCTACATTATGTCTCTTTTCGGTCACACTCGGCTTCCAATAATCTTGTACGGGCGCTAAAGACCTAGCCGTCGTGCGCCCACCTCAACCTATCCATACATCAATCACAATCATTACTGACGTAATTAAAGAGCTGATGTAATTCAAGAGCTTCTGTGGGATGCTCATGCTACAGTTAATCTGAGCAAAATTGAGAAGTTTTGGAACAAACTTCCCTGACACACGTCTCATACCCAAAACATCCGAAAAAATTGCATGACACGAGCCGACCGATATGCCAACATCCTCAGTATGGTGTAAAAATTGGCAATTGGCTCTAAATAATGAGAAGTGTGAAGTCGTCCACATGAGTACGAAAAGAAATCCGTTAAACTTTGTTTACAACATAAATCAATCAAATGTGAACGCCGTAAACTCCACAAAATACCTAGGAATCACTATTACTTCAGACTTAAACTGGAAAGAACACGTAGATAATATCGTGGGAAAGGCGAACCAGAGACTGCGTTTTATTGGCAGAATCCTTAAAAGATGCAACAGAACTACTAAAGAAACTGCATATACTGCGCTTGTCCGTCCATTTTTGGAGTATTGCAGCCCAGTGTGGGATCCTTATCAGGTGGGTTTGACGGAGGACATCGAAAGTGTCCAAAGAAGGGCAGCTCGTTTCGTATTGTCACGATACAGGGGAGACAGCGTTACGGAAATGATACAGGATCTGGGATGGGAATCATTACAACAACGGCGCTTATCGCTGAGGCGTGGGTTACTTGCGAAACTCCAATCGCCAACATTCTCCTCCGAATGCGAAAATATATTGTTGACTCCCACTTACATAGGTAGAAATGATCATCAGAATAAAATACGAGAAATCAGAGCTCGAACAGAGAGATTCAGGTGTTCTTTCTTCCCGCGCGCTATTCGAGAATGGAATGGGAGATAAATAGTATAATTGTGGTTCGATGAACCCTCTGCCAGGCACTTAAATGTGATTTGCAGAGTATCCCATGTAGATGTAGATGTAGATGTAGTAACTTCTCTTACGGTGATTCGCCGTTCTTAGAGCAGACTCACTATATGCCACTGTCAACATTTAAAGTGTTTGATTCCATTTTATTCTATTGTTCGATTTTCTATATTAACAAAAATCGCTGAGCACACTAAAACACGTCTGGTCTTTGTATCTGTCAAAAACAATCCAAGTATGGTGTGCACTTGAAATTGTGAACATATGTTCGGAACATGAGTACCAGAATAACGAATAAAAGATAGATAATGTAATGTACGTAGTACGCTCATTTTGAAAAGTGACTTTACTTTTTGTGCAGTCCTCATATATATACAATTTATTTCTTTTTAATGTTGTTCACTAATATTTCCTTACAACTTTTTGCTGGGAGGAAAGCTGGAAATTTTTTTGATCAGGTACATCTGTTTTCACATAAACTGAAATCAATCCAATTGTCATTTCTCAATAGTATATTTGAGGAAAACTGATCAAAAATTACACAATGCATCTTCTTCTTATAAATAAGTAAAAACTTGTGTTTCCTTATATATTCCTTTTCTGTCTACCCATGCAAAAAGAAAGAAAATAGATTGTTTAAATTTGTTAAATGGTCGATTTTGTATTTCAGTTTAGAGATACGATGCAAATATTAGTGTTATTACTTGTTTCTATTCAGTTTTTGGTAGATAAATATCGTCGATACGATATTTTTGGTTTAGATATTTTCCAGAGACGCTGCATGGTGGTTTTTAAAATACTCGCGCAGTCATTGTGGTATAGATGACAGCATTGTACGGGACATACATTTAAGCCAGCGGTAAGAGTTAGGACTGTTATTGATACTTACGACATTCTCAGTACAAGAACAACGAGTAATCATTTGTTTTCTCCATTTGTGTGGCGTGCCACCGATTGAAATTATTCTCCAGTTGAGTGAGACATGTGCTCATTCTGTCGTGGATTGGTCCAATATGCATTCCTGGATGCATCGTCGAAATAAGGCGAAATGTCATGCGACAATACACCAAAACAATTTCCAGGTGGTGACCAGAAGACTGAGCGCGTGAAATGTTGTTGTCAGGTAATGTTGAGGCCATGACGGGGACTTCCTTTTGATTGTGACAATAGATGAGTTTTTCGTCGTTGAACATTCACTAGCAGCGATTTTCCGGGGATCAAAGCAGACTCCTAAAGAAGTTTTCGCAGCGACCATGGAATCATGGCGTCGTCGTTGTGAAAAATGTTTACAAAATGTTCAAATGTTAGTACAACTTATTGGACTTAACTACGGGGTCATCAGTCCCTAAGCTTACAAACTACTTATGAACTAGCTAAGACTAAAGACGGCACAAATATCCATGTCCGAGGGGGGATTCGAACCCCCGACCGTAGTGGCCGTGCTGACCGTGACTTAAGCGCCTCAGTCACCTCGGCCACCGCGGCCGGCGAAGGAAGGGAGATTAGTGTTTAACGCCCCGTAGACAGCATTGTCATTAGAGGCGGAGCTTACGCTCGCATTGTTTGGGTAAGGATGGGGAAGGAAATCGGCCGTGCCCTTTGAAAGGAACCATCCCGGCATTTGCCTGGAGTGATTTAGGTAAATCACGGAAAACCTAAATCTGGATGGCCGGGGGTGGATGTGAGCCACCATCCTTACGAATGCGAGTCCGCTGTGTTATCACTGCGCCTCCTCGCTCGGTCTGGATACAAATTTTCAAATTTACCCATTCGCAGTTAATGTCATGTATACGTGAATACAAAAAGTAAATTTTTCACGCATCTCTGTGTTCATAGTGTCATATCTCCTGGTCATTGAATCGTTCAGTGATGATAATTTTGAATTTACATTCAGTGGTTGGACAATTTCTTTGACTCCGCGCGGGATTAACCGCGTGGTCTAGAGAGCCACGTTACGGATCGCGCGGTCTTCCGCGTCGG
The DNA here is from genome assembly GCA_026315105.1 of Locusta migratoria. Lineage (NCBI taxonomy): Eukaryota > Metazoa > Arthropoda > Insecta > Orthoptera > Acrididae > Locusta > Locusta migratoria. The sequence continues at coordinate 355,158,608 of CM048744.1, forward strand.
ATGTTCGAGTCCTCCCTCGGGCATGTGTGTGTGTGTGTGTGTGATTTGTCCTTAGGTTAGTTTAATTTAGTGTAAGTAGTTTGTAAGCCTAGGGGACTGATGACCCAGAAGTTTGGTCCCATAGGATTACAAACATTTGAACATTAAAAAATTCTTTGAACTATGTTTCAAATAGAGACGGTAGTAAAGAAATAAGTTAAAACTAAAATACGCTGTTTTACCCTGAAGTTTGACAGCATGAACAACGAAAATGAAAGCTAAACTATAAAACTTCTTTTCTTCCATTTATCATTATGTAGTATTGTTAGCGGAGTAAGTTTCGTAAATGATGTGTTAAGTTTGTTGTAAGTCTAAATGCTGTCATTCTCATATACTGAATAAATGAAGCGTATTTGCGCTCCGTTCGTCATCTGACTCGATAGAAACACAGTCACGTACACACACGAGCCACCATCTAGAAATTGGATGAAATGTGTCGAAATTTTGACGTATGATTATACATGTTAATGAGTAAAATACGACAGCGTTTTAAATTTGGCAAATAATTACGTGGAACCATTATGGAAACAGGCGAACACTAAAATTGAAGTACCGATTTTAATACTAATTACATTTTAATACTAATTACACAAGTAGTCCGATAAATATTAGATTATTCGAGAGGGGCTTTGGCAAAAATGCGCTCAAAACAAAAATCATTTGTATACGGAGCCCTGAAGAATGGTTAAACGAAGTGGGTGTTTTCATATCTAAAGGAGATATAACTTGACGAAACGGTGCGAAAGCTACACATCTATCAGGACAGCTATGTAGCGGTCGAATGGGTGGAACAACGCTTTCGAGCGTGTTGTTAGCAGTTAAAAGCAATTTTCGCAATAACGTAATAACGGTATTTCAGGGGGTCGCTATTGCGCTTTATCCTGAAAGAATAACTTTATCATCTGCTACTGCTAACACATAAGTAACTTCCTAAATTTTAATTACTTCATTTTGAATAGCAGCGAACCCCAATTCCCTCTTTATATGGAAATGCATGGTTCAGGTAGGAGCTAAGAATCGGCATACCTTTAAATTACAATTGCAATTAAAATTTTATTTTCTCATTTCGACCATACCTAACTCTCTTCCTAGAAGCCATTTGATAGGCAATAGGTGGAAACCTGAATTCGGTTTCCGCGGTCCGTGATGATCGTTTAGCAATAAAGATACCCATTGCAAGCGTAGGCTTTTGTAGCCGTTGTCACTGTATATGAAATTGTTCATGGTATGAGACCTCGTTGTCATTTTTTATAAAATCTACCGACGTTGCAGGCGGTCTTCATCAGGGTCTGCGTTTGACCCTGACCCTGATGAAGGCCGCCTGCAACAGTTGCCGATACGTCGGTAGATTTTATAAAAATGTCGAAACGGTCTCATACTCGGAATAATGTTATTGACAAAGATATCCAAGTTTAATTTCTGTAACTAGTGTATAAAGTTGTCCAAGTTTCAAGGCGCTGTATGTCTAACTGAATATCAGAGGTTTCGAAGATGTTCACGATCAAATTTTCAAATTCCGGATTGAAACTTTTCACTCTGTAGCGGAGTGTGCCTGATCTGAAACTTCCTGGTAGATTAAAATTGTGTGCCGGAACCGGGACTCGAAGCTGGGACCTTTGCCTTTCGCAGGCAATCGCTCTACCGACTGAGCTATCCCGACACGACTCACGATGCCGCCGAAAGTAGGAGACGAGGTACTGGCGGAAGTGAATTTGTGAGGAGGCATTTTGCTTCTAAAATTTCTTTTAATGTAACGTTGTTCAAATCTTTGCCCATTTGTCACGACTGTGGCCAGTGGAGGACGTCTCAGATTTCGAAAATTATACATGCATCGGAGTCGAAGAAACCAGGGGTTATGATACTGATGCGCTATTCTAATATCCAGTTTCAAAACATAAATATTGCTAATGCTTAAATTAAGACCTTCCGCAGTGCCTCTTCGCACCGGTTGTGACCTTAATCGAGCATTAGATTCGTCCGTTAGCAGATGTTTAACACAAGGTAGGCAGTTCCAGCTTCAGCTAAGCTGCGCAGTACGGCCTGCTCCGCTCGCCGTGAACTCGAATGGGACGGCGAGGCACTTGGTACAAGACTGCAACTGACAGGCGACGTTTATCGCCTCATTTTGTGCCTTATATAAGCGCCAACCTCCTACTCGTAAGTGCTATGACGAAACGACATGCTACGCCAGGGAAGTAGCAAATGAAATGATCGTATGGCTTTTATTGGCGGGTATATCCCCATCGGGGTTCTGCCTCCTACTTCGAGTCTTTTTATTGACGCACTTCTGCGACTTGCATGTCGACGATGAGGAAAGTCATGATGAGGACAAACACACAACACCCAGCATCCTGACAGGAATCGAACTTGGGCCCCTTGCTTTGGTGGTCAACATATATTTATTGTGCATCTTAAATTTATTTTGTTTACGACACAACATAGAAAGTATCGGACGTTAAGGATATTGGATACTTATAAATGGTGGAAAAACCGATATTTTTATGCCTTTATTAAATTCTGTAGTCTTTCCTGATTATATTTATATATACATTATAGGGTTTCAAATGAAAAATGACCAATATATACCAAATTTTAAAGTTACTGTCTTGTGTGCCTCCACGCCCCTTAGAAAAAAGTAAAAGAAAGTGGTCAAATATGCCATCATAAGTATTCTCTTCCTGAGCCTGTTATGAATGAAATAAAACCAATTTTCAAAGACCTGAGTGATCCTGTTTTTCTTAGTAAATCTCTTCATGGCAGCACTCAGAACACAAAAGAAAGTTTCTACCACTGAATATGTGAAAGATTACTCAAGAACGTATTTGTTGGACTAAATAAATTGAAATTTGGTGTACTAGATGCAGTGATATGTTTCAATGATGGGGTGATAGGAAGGATGGAAGTCCTGAGAATTTTAGGCAAGAAAACTTTCAAATGTCTGTTAAGCTTAAGGGACTTGACTGGTTGGTCAGCCGGCCGCGGTGGCCGAGGGGACTGAGGCGCTCCAGTCACGGTCTGCATGGCCACTACGGTCGGGGGTTCGAATCCCCCCTCGGGCATAGATATTTGTGCCGTCCTTAGTAATAGCTAGTTCGTAAGTAGTTTGTAAGTTTAGGGATCGAATACCTCTTAGTCAAGTCCCATAAGCTATACAAACATTTGATTTGAAACTGGTTGGTCATCAGTCCCTAACATTGCAAATTACTTATGAACTACCTTATACTAAAGACGATACAAACATCCATGCCCGGGGGGGGGGGGGGAGAAAGAATTCGAATCCCCGACCGTAGCGGCCGTGCAGACTCTGACTGGCCCGCCGCAGACCGCTCGGCCACTGCGGACGGTTGACCGTGGAACATTTTTATGTTATTGAACTCTAATTTTCACTTGTTTTCTAGCAACTGTAGTACCGATTTTATTAGAATTTCTTTACTTCATCATCTCTATGATTACTAGTGTTCCACACGGTTTAATTCACCGTATTGTACAAGTAGCATATATAGTTATTTATAACCTTTGAGGACGATTTTCCCAAACTGTGCAAAACGATAGCAATGGGGTAACGGGAGTAGCCTATCGGCGCTCCCCCACATTTAGTGAAATGCTTATTTCAATTGCATTAAGCCGTATTGTAATGATCCCTGATGCCAAGAACATGGAATGGAACCATGAATGGAGGGAGTCGGTCTGAAGAAGCCCTTAAACATACATTGAATTTCTATTGTGGGGGGTAATTCTATCAGTGCAGCTAGCAGAGTATTCAGTCTTCCATTTGGTACTCTGAAAGAACGCAGAAAGAAAGGCAAGGGCCGGCCGCGGTGGCCGAGGGGACTGAGGCGCGCCAGTCACAATCTGCACGGCCACTACGGTCGGGGGTTCGAATCCCCCCTCGGGCATGGATATTTGTGCCGTCCTTAGTGTTAACTAGTTCATAAGTAGTTTGTAAGTTTAGGGACTGATGACCCCATAGTTAAGTCCCATAAGCTATACAAACATTTGAACTATTTTTAGAAAGACAAGGTATCTAAACCTCACTTGGGGCGTAATTCAACATTCACTCAACAACAAGAGGAAGCACTTGCTAAGGCATTTTTTATGGTTTGTCTGCACAGGAAGTGCGAAGAGTAGCCTTTGAATTTGCTGGAAACAACACAGCTCACAGGTTTTCTCAAATGTGCTTTTGGCGGGAAATGACTGGTCTGAAGGCTTTTTGAAACGAAACCCTATAATCAGCATTAGAAAATCAGGATCTAGAGTTAACGAGTTACTGGAGTTAAGCGTGATGAAGTGAGAAAATAGTTCCAGTCTTTAATCACCTTCAAAAATATTAATATAATTATGTACCCTTGAAACACTATTAAAATGTTTTACCCATATAAAATACTAGCTATAAACTCGGCGCTGCCCGGGTGTTTATTTATCCTACACTCTCGTAGTCCATCTCCCCTTCCCCCCTCTCTCTGCATCCACCTCTTTCTCTCCCGTCTCTCGGCAAAGTTTTCTGCAAGGTATCCTCTGTCATATACCATACAAACATTTATGTACCCATTGATCTTCTTGGTTTGAAGGTCATCTGTACAAACGTTCATCAAGATCGGAGATAAACTATGCATTTTGTCAAAGTCTATAAGTACCTTTCACCATGCACCGAACGAAATATTATGCAGACAGTGACAGTCCTCTTGTTTTTAAGGTAGAGTGTGCAAAATTTCATCAAAATCGGAACAAAACTATAGATTTCTATGCAACAAAAATGCAGGGTCACATTGAAAAACGCATTTCATTGTTCCCAAATATTCCAGTTTTATTTCATACAACCGTAGTTTTGAGAATAACAGAAACAATAACAAAAGTATCTGTCGAGCCGTTGTCAAGTTACGGCGCGACCAAGGTATTTAGGGATGAAACTTAAGGTAGACGGTGACGTTCCTCTTGTTTTGAAGGTCAAGCGTGCGAAATTTCGTGAAGATCGGACTGAAACTGTAGATTTCATGAGTCTGTAAAAGAAGTATGCTCCGCCATGCACAATCGAAAAATATTTTCCACCTATAAACTACATTACTGCCAAATTTCAGCTTCATAAGTGAACTAGTTTTCGCGATTTCGTTTTTAGTGAGTGAGTGTCCTTTCGCTTTTATATAGATATGAAAACAGATTTTTTAATTTTGGATGGAAAAGAAATAAGGGAGACTTGCAGACAAAAATAAATAGTAATATTCAATTCCGTAATGCTGACTTTATTTGATACAAGGTCATGCCTGATGCAACAGTTTTACGGCATCTACAGCGAAACTATTGTGAGCGGTGGACTTCTTTTCGTGTCATCATTTGGATGGGGAGGGGGGGGGATGTCAGTTACAAAACGCTTCATAAACGTCCGAAATTACATGCAAACTTTGTTGCAGGTCCCTAACTGCTTCCATTTTCCAATAACTGACGCATAAATCTGCGTGGTCTCTCATTATTTATGACGTCATATCTCCGGAGCTATGTGCCGTGCTCTTTTGTTTCTGGGTCAGGAACCTTCGTGGGTGTACGGTGAACAGTTCCCCAAAGTTTCATTGCAATCGAATGAATGGTTTATGAACTCATAGAGGACATACAGACAAACATTAATATGATGTGGAGCCAAGTCTACTGACATTACCCCCATGACTTGGGAAATGGCCATTCTCCCCTACGCTGCTGCACGTCTTGGTGTTGGTTACTTCCCGATACGATGAGAGACGGGGTGCGGCTCGTACATCAGGATGATGGATGGGTGGGACGCGATCGGTGGCGCCGGACTTTCCCCGCAGTCTCCACGCTGTCTGCGGTTTCTCTGGGCCGGAGAAAGTGGCGGCCGCGGCCGCGGCACCCTTGAACTTGAGAGGCCGCGCCGTCAGCTGGCCGCCACCACGCCCTGCTCCGCCGCTCTCTGCCTGAGCCGGTCTGCGGCCACTGCCACGGCCAGCCGCCTGCGTCCATCACATTTTTCTAGACTGCCGGAAGGCTTTTCACACTATACTTCACAATCGGCTTATAGCAAAACTGCGTACAATATCGCGTCAGTTGTGCGATTTCATTCGCGATTTCTTTCTGAAAGAACACAGTACGTTAGTAAGTGTCGAAAAAGTCATCGAGTAAAACGGAACTGTTATCTGGCGTTCCCTAGGGAATTTTATTGTATTGGTGTGGTGTCTGATCTTTCGGACGTCCGAAAGAGAGACACACGGATTCGATTCCCTGTCTGGCTCACATTTTCACTTGTCGCCATTGCATAATATCAATCCTCAAATGCGGCCACTGTCAATCCTTTCTTTCCTATCCTTCTTCCTTCCTATCCTTTAACATTTGCAAATTCTATTTGGCTGCGAAGCAGGTGTGGTGCCTGTTCTTTCCGACGTCCGAAAGAACAGACACCACACCAATATAATAAGTATTAAACGCGACGACGGCGTTAGCTTCAGTTATTTCACCGCAGATGCGGTCATACGTCCGACCTCGCACGGGAATCCGTAATGGCGAGTGTAAGAGGAAATGGACGATAGGGCGCTACAAACATAGAGTGCGACTTGTTGGAATTTGAGACGGACGGGAGGCGAGCACGGGTGGCCAAGTGGTTAAGGCTACCGCTGGCCCGAAGCGGGAGACCCGGGTTCGATTCCCGGTCCGGTTCACATTTTCACTTGTCGCCATTGCTTAATATCAATGCCCAAATGCAGCCACTGTCAATCCTTTCTTTCCTGTTCTTCTTCCTTCCCTTCCTTTAACATTTGCTAAGGAATTTTCATAGAGCCCCTGCTGTTCCTTGTCTTTATAAACAACTAGCTGTAAACCCGGCGTTGCCAGGGTGTTTATTTATCCTACACTCTTTTAGTCCATCTCCCCTTCCCTCCTTTTTTTGCATCCATAGTTCCAGTCTTCAATCACCTTCAAAAATATTATATAATTATGTACCCTTGAAACACTATTAAAATGTTTTACCTATATAAAATACTAACTATAAACCCGGCGTTGCCCGGGTGTTTATTTATTCTACACTCTCGTAGTCCACCTCCCCTTCCCTCCTCTCTCTACATCCATCTCTTTCTCTCCCATCTCTCTGTACGCTTCTACCATTCCCCTCTCGGCAAAGTTATCTACAAGCTACCCTTTGTTATTGCCATACAAACATTTATGTACCCAGTGAATCTTCCTCTTGGTTTTAAGGTCATGGGTGCAAAAATTCGTAAAGATTGGAGCAAAACTATGCATTTTGTAAAATTCCGTATTTGAAGTACCCCTCCCAACACACACCGAACGAAATTTTATACAGACAGTGACATTCCTCTTGTTTTTAAGCTAGTGTGTACAAAATTTCATCAATATCGGAACGAAACTATAGGTTTCTATGCAATAGAAACGCAGGGTCACATTAAATAAAGCACTTTTTTGTTCTCAAATATTCCAGTTTTACTTCATACAAACCTTCTTCTGAGAATAACAAAAACAACAAAAAAAGCATCTGTGAAATCAGTCGAGCCGTTCTCAAGTTATGGCGCGAGCAAGGTATTTAGGGATCAATTTTTATGTTTCAAAGTACCCTCTTCCATGCACCGTACGAAACTTAAGGTAGACGGTAACCGTCCTCTTCTGCGAAATTTCGTGAAGATCGGAATGAAACTGTAGATTTCGTTGAGTATCTAAGAGAAGTATGCTCCACCCTGCACCTATCCACAAAATACTTTCTTAGCTGACTTTTCTACCTAGAAATTACATTGCTGCCCAATTTCAGCTTCATAGGTGAAGTAGTTTTCCAGATTTAGTGTTTAGTCAGTGAGTGAGTGTTCAAAATGTTTGTTAAGCTTATGGGACTTAACTACGGGGTCGTCAGTCCCTAAACTTACAAACTACTTATCAACTACCTTATACTAAAGACGGCACAAATATCCATGCCCGAGGGGGGATTCGAACTCCCGACCGTAGTGGCCGTGCAGACCGTGACTGGAGTGCCTCAGTCCCTTCGGCCACCGCGGCCGGCAGTGTGTGAGTGTCCTTCGCTTTTAATACATAGAGATTAAGAAATAGATTGCTTAATTTTGGATGCAAGAGAAAGAGACTTGCAGACAAAAATAAATAAATAGTAACATGCAAATTTGTAATGCTAACTTTACTTGATACAATGCGACAGTTTTACGGCATCTACAGCGAAACTGTTGTGAGCGGTAGACTTCTTTTCGTTTCATCATTTTGTGTGTGTGTGTGTGTGCGTGTGTTTTGGAGGGGGGGGGGGTCAGTTACAAAACGGTTCATAAACGTTCGTTCGAAATTACATGCAAACTTTGTTGCAGGTCTCTAACTACTCCCATTTTCCAATAATTGACGCATAAATCTGGGTATTCTCACGAAATGGCCTCTCATTATTTATGGCGTCATATCTTCTGAGCTATGTGTTGTGCTCTTTTGTTTTTGGGTCAGGAACCTTCGTGGGCGTACGGTGAACAGTTCAAAGTTTCATTGCAATCGAATGAATGATTTATGAAGATATAGAGGACATACAAACATTCATATATGAGACTAGCTGAAAACCTAGCGTTGCCTGGATATTTATTTATTATTCAAGCCTTGAGTTGGTACTTCTGCTATTCTCTCTCTATTCATATCGTTCTTTGTAAAAACATGTTATATGTATGGAGAATATATAGAAATAAGGTTGTCTTGCATAATCAACAAAGTTATAGGTGCAGTATCCAAACAAACAAAGGTAGAAATCGAAATACAAATGATATTCAACATTCGTACACTCATTTAATTCATAACTTGATTATAAACAATATTTCATGTTACTTATCCAGGATCTAATATAAAAGAATTCACCCCACCCCGAGCAAGCGACATAAAGCTGTCCATGTGAGAACCATGGAGATGTCATATCCACTCAGCAGTATGTGATAGATTGTCCAGTGATAATTAATAGTAATAGAAAATGCAAGTCTCACTGGAAACTGCAGTCTCTGTCCGAAATAGTGTGTATTTATTCGATGTACACTGTTTCATTCTCTTCCTTTCCTTGTAGCTCTATTGAAGTGTATTGCTTTCGCCTCCAGCCGTGTGCGCTTCGCATTTCAGAGTTGGTTCAAAGTTGTCAACAGCTCTGTCAACTTTCAAGAATTTCCTTGAGCTGACTGGAATACGTGTCCTACCAGTAATTAAGAAATGGATTGAAACGTGGTACATAATGTGACAGGTTTTTAAACATCACAGTATATTTTGTCTTGTATTTGACTTATATTTTGTAAAATTGTATAATTTTTCTGTATATATTAATTTTGTATGAGGGCTATATTTCTATAAAATCAACTGCAAATACAGTTATAGTAAAGAAGTAATAGATTGTAACCTGATGCGTGATGTGGCGCTTTTTCGTAAACGTTACTGTTTAAGTCCTCAAATCTCATAAACTACATGTCGTACTGTGAAACAATTTCGAACGAATGCGTGTGTATTACCTGTACAATTTTCTGCGATTACAATTTGTAGTGTAGAAATTATAATTTCTAACTTTATAGCAAATGCCATAGTTTTACTCGAAGAACAGTGGAAAAGGTGGTAAGCGGAAAACTTTTGTCCTTTCATCATTTAGCTGTGGTTGTCAGCGAGAAAAATTATAATAAAGGTTTGAAATTGTGTTTAAAGTTTGTTTACAAGCCATAACCAATCTCAGTCTCTTACAGTTTCTCGTCGTATTATGTGGAAGTTTTTTTAACTCATATTGTTTATGATGTCGTATGTGCTTCTTACCCCTACGGCAATGCTACCTCACGGTAAGATGCACCAAATTCGGTTGAAATCGGTCCGGGGGCTTAGGAGTAAATGTGCAGTTTTGTCGCGTCATACAGAAGTTTTTCGCCCATCTCATTGTTTACGACGTCATACCACATGAACTATGTGTTGTACGTCGTCCTTACTCTTACGGCAACTGTCCTCATGGTTTATAGGTCAAGTGTGCAAAATTTAATAAAGATTGAAAAAAATCTAAAATTGCATGCAATACGTACGAACAAACACACAGACACTCTATATATGTATAAATAAGAGTTAGGAGACATTCTGAGCAAGTCTTAGACTGTTCACGGATGATGCTGTCATTTATCACTTAGTAACGTCAGCAGAAGATCAAAAGCAACTGCAAGACGACTTAGATAAGGTAACTGCATGGTGCAAAAATTGGCAATTGATCCTCGTTAATTAGTCAAATCTACAGGCCATAAATTCAACTAAATACGTAGGAGTTACAATTACGAACAAATTTATTTGGAAAGAACACATAGTAAATCTCTTGGGGAAGGCAAACCAAAGGCTACGTTTCTTCGGCAGAACACTTTAGAAGATGCAATAGTTCTACTAATAAACTGCCCTCGCTTCACTTGTCCGTCCTATTTTGGAGTATTGCTGCGCATTGTGAGATCCTCACCAAGGGGGGCTGATGGAGGATATAGAAAACGTTCAAAGAAGAGCAGCTCGTTTTGTATTATCGCGATATAAAGGAGAGAATGTCACGGAGATGATGCACGAGTTGGGGTGGAAATCATTAAAAGAAAGACTTTAGTCGTTGCGGCGAGATCGCGAAATTTCTTTCACCAGCCTTTCTACTACGAATATGACATATTTTGTTGACATTCACCTACATATGGAGACATGTTAATCATACTGAAATAAGATAAAACAGATCTAAAGCGGATTATTTTAGGCTTTCGTTTTTCCTGCGCGCTATTAGACAATGGAACGGTATAGAAATATTCGGATCGATGAACCCACTACCAGTCATTTAAATGTGATTTGCAGAGCAAATATGTAGATGTAGACTCACCGGAAGATTGGTTTTAAATCCCCTTTCATTACTAATGAAGCTAAAAAGCATGTTTTCCTTCTACGAAACGTAAACATGCAATTATCCTGGTTCTAAGCCCGATTTTAGTGAATGAAGGAGTATTTTGAAGTTGTGAAATTCGAGGCAAGGTACAATTTCCTAGATTCCGCGAAAATTACTACACTAAAAGTACATAACACATATGTGGCAACGTTTTGGTGAAAGGTTGGCGGCTAGTATCGGAAAGAGCCTGAAAATTCTGATTCACTTCGAGCCAGTATCCTGTATTTATATTCACATCTGTCCCCAGTGTCTCATGAAAGTGAGCCCGTGTCAACACAGTTGATGGTAATCTCTTCGTCAGATGAAATATTGAACTTGACGGTTCTCTTGGTACCCGAGAAGAGTGGATTTCATCCACTTATTCCTCTCATGGTTATGCGATAAAACGTCTTTTTGTACCAGGAAAAAGGTACGAAATTACATGGTCAATTTTTAGTTGGTAAGCCGAAAGGCAGCTGGCTCTAAGTATAGAAACGTGTAAGTTAATGCAGATGAACAACATAAACAATCCTGTAATGTTACATTACAGCATTAGTACTGTCCTGCTTGATAGAGCCATGTCAATTTAATACACCCCGAAAATAAAAATTAGTCTACGCTGTTAGAGACTTCTAATTCCCATCAGTTTAATTGTTGAAAATGCACATGGAGTACAAGAAACGATTACATTTACAGATTAATAGCTCAAGTTGTAGTGAAGTACTAGGTGTCCATCCTTGCTGGGACACCCAAAATAGTACGTGGTGTAGCAGGCGCTGATTAGGGCATCCATTCGATCATAAAGAAAGCGTACACTGTCTTGGGTTCACACGCCTGCTCGACTTCTTCAGGTAGTTCTGCAAGAGTACGGGTTGACGAATCACACGTGTCAGTTGTCGTCACATAGAACCTCATAAGCCGGCTTGGAGACAAGTCTGGAGAACGTGTTGGTCACGGAATTTGCTGCACGTTTTGCAGAGCACGGTGAGTTTCACCCACAGTGTGTGGGCGACCAATATCCTGTTGGAACAACTTATTACCTTAGTGTTGCAAGAATAACGAAAGAAAGGGTCTTGCACGTACCGAGTGTTGGTCAGAGTTCGCTGCACAAATACTAAAGCTTAACCAGAGTTGCAGCTTCACCGCTTGGGGCGGGGCTAGTGTGTCTTGAACGAATTAATTCAACGAGGCAGCGCTGACAGGTCTAAGTCGTGCGCGCAAACGAGAAGTACTCGCGCACAGGCAGAATCTGCTTTCATCGTTGGAGACCACGGGAGCCATTCCATCTTCCTAGTGATACTCTGTCGGCCGCGCACTTCGATGCTGTGACCTGAGTGGAAGACGGCCTAGAGGTGTTGTGAGAGGTGTTGAAAATTTTGGGTTTATTCAAAACATTTTAAATAATCGAAAATTTATCACATTTTCGTAAGCTGCTATTATTAAACGGATTTTTAATATTTTCGACAAATGTTCAAATGTATGTATAGCTTATGGGACTTAACTACGGGGTCATCAGTCCCTAAACTTACAAACTACTTATGAACTAGCTAATCCTAAGGACGGCACAAATATCCATGTCCGAGGGGGGATTCGAACCTCCCGATCGTAGTGGCCGTGCAGACCGTGACTGGAGCGCCTGTCCCCGCGGCCACCGTGGATGGCTATTTTCGACATCTTTAACCGCTGCTGTGATGCAGAAGTTCAAAGTTACCTTACTTACGTACAGAGTTACAAAGACTGTTTTTCGCAATTTTTTACCATCAACCGTCGGTAGTCAAATAATTAACTATAGGAAATTGTTCAAATTTTAACTGTACGTTCTATAGACATTTACCTAGGACCACCATTTCATCGTTTTCGAAATATTTATCCATTAGCAGGATACATCAGAACTGCTACGATGTCTGGTTATCAAAAGTGCCGGCGGCGGTGGAATGACAGAGCGGTCTAAGGCGCCTTCTTGTGGAGCGCGCAGTTGCTCCGCGTCAGAGGTTCGAGTACTCTCCCGGCTGTGTGTGTGTATGTGTGTGTGTGTGTGTGTGTGTGTGTTGTGCGTTGGTTAGTTTAAGTAGTTTGTAAGCCTAAGGACTGAAGACTACAGTATTTAAGTCCCATAGATTTATAAACGTTTGAATCAAAAGTGCAAATTGTGCAGAGAAACCTACCATCCGCTTTTTAGAAATGGATTTTTTCGCATCTTACAACTTGATACGTTTGCGCTATGAATTATTGACTAATTGTTGTCCTTCGTTGCAATCACTGTGGAGACAAAATTAAGTAAATCTCGCAATATATTTTACAGAGTTTGCAGACGTAAAGAACATACTGCTTAGACTTTGCGTATTGTTGATTTTAGCTGATATATAGCAGTATATTATATTCAGAGAAAACACCGAAATTTTATTTGAAATTGACAACACAGCAATATCTCATTCTAATTTCAAGAGGCCGCGGTGGAGTGGCCGATCGTTGTAAGGCGCCTTACTCGCTGTCAGAGGTTCGTGTCCTCCCTGGGAAGCATAGGGACTGATGACCAGACAAGTCACGTAGTTTTACAAACATTTGCCTTTTTTTTTTTTTTTTTTTTTTTTCCTCAGGCTATTAGTTTCATTGTCGACAGAAGAAACCACACACCGAGCCCACTTCTGCCGAAATATTGTGCTGCCATTACTTAATTCTTACTTAGTACACAAATGTTCTCTTGATAAATGATTGAATTCCTTTTCGTTATTCGTCATACTCTGTATATAAATGTGACAAAGCATAAGACGAAATTGTCATATCGTTACTGCCAAGAATTTCTCTTAAATACAAGCAACAGCATCCCCCCTTTCCCTACTGTAGGAAGGGAAAGAAGGGAACCAGCCTTAAAATCTTCCTGTCGGAGTGGGAAAACAAACAACAATAATAATAAAGTACACAAATACAAATATGTTTCCGCTTAAAAGACTCTGGTAGAAACAGGTGCCTCATTCCGCCTTCCTTACCAAAAATTTTAACGTGTGAACATATTCGAACTTTTTGTGCTAAAAGAGAATTGCAGGGAAATGCCGAGGAAGGGAAAAGAAACAGTTTCCGGTGGGAGAGAGCAGAAAGTCATCGTGAGAGAGACAGTCACAGTAGAAAAGATAATCCGATCGAGGTGGTGCAGTGGTTGGCACACTGGACTCGCGTTCAGGAGCCCGGTGTTTCAGATCCACCTCAGGACTTTCAGATTTAGGTTGTCCGTGACTTCTCTTGACCATTCCAAGCAAATACCAGGATGGTTCTTTTGAAATGGCACAGCCGATTTCCTTCCCCGTCCTTATCCAAACAATCCGAGCGTCGACTGGACGTTAAACTCTAAAATATATAAGGTGATAGTACCCGTGGGCGCAAAAGAGAGAGCAAACAGTGGAATCGAAAAAGAAAGATACGTGGAGACCATGTGCAAGCTCCAGGGACCGGATTCCTCTGGACAACAAAGTTTAACAAGAAAATGTTTCTTAATTTTGTCCATTATTGCCGCCTTCAGTCACAAATTGTGATTGATTTTACACATTGAATTTCGAGCCCTGACGGCTCAATATCAGGTATTTGTATGATTTATTATACATGTTTAAAGGCCTGAGCCTGTTAAGTTCAAAAAAATTTTTCAAATGTTTGTAGAACTTATGGGACTTAACTACGGGGTCATTAGTCCCTAAGCTTACACACTACTTATGAACTAGCTAAGACTAAGGACGGCACAAATATCCATGCCCGAGGGGGGATTCGAACCCCCGACCGTAGTGGCCGTGCAGACCGTGACTGGAGCGCCTCAGTCCCTCGGCCACCGCGGCCGGCTGTTCAGATCAAAACATAGGTTGTAAGAATATGGAAAATTTTAATAAAAGTTTCATATAATAAAAGAGCTTTAACAATTGACTTACTTATTAAAAGGAGGTGCTCAGATAAGTCACGTGCAGCATGATAATTGGAGTACATTTGTGTGTATAAATAATCACTAACACAAACATCGTGGAGTAACAAACAACTCAAAAACTTACAGCTATGAATATGACCCACTTCTCTTTTCCTAAGATTCTTTATAAAAATCAAGGTGTTTAATTTTATATAAATAAAGATGTTTGTTTTTTATATATAAAAGATACAGATTTTTGTGTTACATTTTCACATTATAAATTTATAAACTACTGTTATTTGAGAGGAGATTTGTAGAAACATTGACTATGGTTGTAATTTGGTAATTGCTTTGTGTTACTAGGAAATATAAACTTTTGAAATTACTGAAATAACTGTGGCTGCTAAATTCTGTTTCTCCATTTAACATGATTTCAGTATACTTTTCTTTATTGTAACAATATTTCTAACTGCTCTAGTAAATCAAGATTTTTGCCATTTATTTGTTTGTGGAGTACAGTTGGGTTACTGTGGATGTCAATTAGTTTGTGTTTATTAAGGTATGCCGCGGCCGAGCGCATTGAGGTGCTACGCTACGATGCGCGAGGCCATTCCACGTCGGGTGTTCGAATCCCCCCTCGCGCATGGATGTTTGTGCCGTATTTAGTATAAGCTAGTTCATACGTAGTCTGTAAGTTTAGAGACTGATGACCCTGTAGTTAAGTCCTATAACCTCTACAAACGTTTGAACATTTTATTAAGGTATAGATGGTTAGCTGTTGTGGATTTGTGAAAATGATTAAGTCTAAAAGCATCGGCGTGTTCTTTGTAACGTGTGTGAAAAGTTATTCCAGTTAGACATAAAAATTACAAATGAACAACAAGAACATAATTTTTACGTTTCCCAGAAACCATCTTACACCGATATCACAATACACCAATCGTCACACTATGCAAATACTCTCAAATATGCTGCTTTCAGATCCATGTTACACAGAGCACACACAGTACCTTTGAAACATAAAAGCACTAATAGAAGAAATTTATTAGTCAAAACAGTTGCATCTAATAATTGGTACTCAGGAAAATCAATCGACAAACTATCAAGAAAAATACAAGCTAACATCACTAAACTCAGTGAATAAAACCACAAACAAAACACAAATCTTTAAAAGTATTCCTTATTTAAGCACATTGTCACAAGAAATATCCAACTTGTTCAAGAACACGAGTATTACAATATCTTTCTCCATTAACAACAAACTAGGACACCAATTGCCACACGCAGTGAACAAAAACACTCCAGTTACAGAACACAGTGGGCTACATAATTAATTGTAATGTAACAGCTGCCGTGCATTTTACATAGGCAAAACTGTAAGAACTTTTCACACACCTTACAAAGAACACACTGATGGTTTCAGCTAAGCATCTGTATCTTAATAAACACAAACTAATTTGCATCCACAGTAACCTAACTGTATTCCACAAACAAAGAAATGGCAGAAAACTTGATTTACTGGAGCAGTTAGAAATATTGTTACATAAAGAAAAATATACTGAAAACATGTTAAATGAACAAACAGAATTTAGCAGACACAGTTTTTTCAGTAATTTCAAAAGTTTATTTATTCCTAGTAACACAAATACTTAGCATTAAAAAGCAGTTACCGACCTACAACTACAGTCAATGTTTCTACAAACCTCCTATAAAATAATATCAGTTTATAAATTTATAATGTGAAAATATAACTAAAAAAATCAAATGTTTGTAAATCTATCGGACCAAACTGCCTGGTCATCAGCCCGTAGCTTACAAACTACTTAAACCTAGGTAAACTAATCTAAGGACAAACACACCCATGCCCCAGGGAGGACTCGAACCTCCACGGCGAGCAACCGCGCGCTCCGCAGCGAGACGCTTTAGACCGCTCGGCTACTCCACCGCAGCAACTAAAATATATATATATAACATCTTTATGTATATAAAATTAAACACCTTGATTTGTGTAGAGAATCTTAGTAATAGAGAAGTGGATCTTCATAGCTACAAGTCTTTGAGTTGTTGTTTCTCCACACTGTGTCTCAAGATGAGATATTTATGGGACGTGAAGTTCAGAACTCAAATAACAATCAGCCAAAGCCATTCGACGCATTTCTAAAAATTCTCGAAAAAAAAAAAAACGACTTTGAAGTTTTGCAAGTGCACGTAAGTACGAATAATTAAAACAGTTGCAGCATCTGTCGGTGTAGGTCGGGTGGTAGCGTTCCGGCCTGGCAAACATAGACTCCATGATTTCAAATTCGCTGTGACATTTTTTTTTCCTTTTAAAATTCAGTGACATAAAACATTTTGGAATCTGTAATTCCACGTGTTGAGTCAGTTTTTGTTTATGTGTATGTAGACGAGCGGAAAACCTTGTTGTCACCCAAAGGATGGTTGACTAGGTTAGCTGCTTGGAAAGCCATTTGTAGCTACGGTGATGACTTTCGAAAAACAGCGTCGTAGCACTTCACTTACTGAACTATCGAAGACTGCTGTTGTCAACGAATAATGAAGCCAATACTGTAAAAAAATGTATCATACGTTTTTTTGATTGAAACCATTATTATTAAAGTCCTTTTATAAAATATAGAAAGTTGCGAATAAATAAAAAACGTGCATTTTTAGCAAAAATTACCATTAGATATTAAAATTGCGTAAGTATTCGAACACAAAATGATCTGTCACGGCCGGATTCGAACAATCGAACTTAAGACAGCAAGACCAGACCGCTGCAACCTAAGCTACACTGACAGATGCTACAACTGATTTAATTGTTCGTACTTACATGTACTTGCAAAAGTTCAAAGTCGATTTTCTCGAAAATGTTTGAGAGTTGTGTTGAATGGCTTTGGGCGATTGTTATTTAAGTTCAGAACTTCACGTTCCATAATTATCAAAAACTTCTGAACTTAGATACCCATGTGGTCTCCTTTCGATGTTGAGATGACAAACCAAGATTCAGTTCGCATTCAATCAAAAATTTGTCACATTGATTCCTTCACCTACAACAATAGTTTCCGAACTTAATCTGTAGCTCCTGCTCCTAAAACTGAACAATTCATATGCCTTCAGAAGAAATACTAGATTCAATAGAACATTTAGTCTAAACTAAATGTTAGGAACCTTAAATGAAATACTCCTAGAAATCATTTAGCTTATAAATACTGTCATCCTGTACACAGAATCTTAGGGCACTCGTTTAATAAAAATGAAAGTTCTCATATCAATCTACCTTATTCTCAGGTGTTCGTAAGGTACAAATTCCGGTCGCTCGTGAGCCGACTCATCATGCTTGAGATACACATTTAACATATACAATCCAACTGCGGGAAAGGCAACGAAGAAAGATAGCGATTTCCACAACTTCAGGCCACCACCTAAAACAGATCCAGAATTCCATTAGGGCAAATAATTACGTAATTGACAAATTAGAACGTTTACATATGAGTATAACGTCCATGTCCTGCAACAGCAGAAGGCCCTGTCGCTACAGCTAATCTCGTAGCAGAAACCAACATATTCCTTCTCCAACTAATTCACTCGAAAGTCGAAACACGTCTTCGTCAAAGATAAAAATTAAAGGAATACTATTTGTGTTGCCAACATTTGCGAAAAAGTGTTACGCTATTTAATCAACACTGTTTAATATGTATTGACATTAATATTTAAACAATTAAAGAGTTGATGTGGCTGTTGCAAAAATAGTTTATTTCAAATTATTCCTAGTTCTCTACTGTATCTTGCAACGATATTAATGTCTAATTATACTTTGCAAAGTACCATATGGTATATGAAATCAGGAATAACTGAGAAATGGGTCAGCTATGAAAATTTTAGTAACAAACCCTATTGTTAAAAATGTGAAATATTCAATACTTGGATATTGCTGCCTCATAAATAAATGCTATTATATAGGAATGCTAGGACCACTCTGTCCTGTTATTATGTCCAATGAGAAGTGTGTTTCTTGTAGTATTTAAGTATTGTCATTTGCTTCGGAAAGAATTATATTAATCTCTAAAATTTATGGGTAACACCAATCGCCGGCCGCGGTGGCCGAGGTGACTGAGGCGCTCCAGTCACGGTCAGCACGGCCACTACGGTCGGGGGTTCGAATCCCCCCTCGGGCATGGATATTTGTGCCGTCCTAGTTCGTAAGTAGTTCATAAGTAGTTTGTAAGTTTAGGGACTGATGACCCCGTTGTTAAGTCCCATAAGCTTAACAAACATTTGAACATTTTTAACACCAATCAGAAGAAATCTTGCGAAATAACGCCAAAAATGCAAAAAAATCTAACAAATCACACGAGCAGTACTCAAGCGAGGTAAATTTAAAAATATAACCTAGACTATATTTACAAATCGAATTAGTTTCTGACCAAGTTCATGTTTACACAGATATCTTGTGACTAAAATTGCGGATTAACTTTCTTGACTGTTACGGGTTTAGTGCTACGTTACAGTTTACAAATCGTACGCAGACTGTAACTGAAAGATCACCTCGGCTTTTTAGCTTTGAAGGGAACAACAAGATGTCGGCGGAGTTGAGGAGGGCCGGCCGCGGTGGCCGCGGGGACTGAGGCGCTCCAGTCACGGTCTGCCCAACCACTATGGTCGGGGGCTCGAATCCCCCCTCGGGCATGGATATTTGTGCCGTCCTTAGTCTTAGCTAGTTCATAAGTAGTTTGTAAGTTTAGGGACTGATGACCCCGTAGTTAAGTCCCATAAGCTTAACAAACATTTGAACATTTTTGAGTTGAGGAGGGAGAACTGCCCGCGGTCAAGCACTGCAGGCTCACACAGGTGGCTGCGCCCGCGTATGCCACAACCCCTGGTGTAGGGAGTAGACTGAGAGAGAAAGAGACAGTAGCAATGCGAGATGAAGAGAGTGGGATGTGGACAGTGGCAGGGATGAAGACAGGCGTACCTACGACAGAGAGAAAGGGATGAAGTCAGTCACGGTGCAGAGCCACGCGGGGAACGTGCCAATTGGAGAAAAAGAAGACAGTGGGGGAGAGACACACGTAGACGAGGCCAGTCGTGGGAGGTACTGTATACGAAATCTCCATTATGAGGAGAGGCTGGGTAAGAGGAGGTAGCACTCCGTGTTAAAACAGCGCGAATATGTTCGCTCGTAAAATTTTTGGTGAGTGAGGCGGAATGAGAACTGAAACGGCTGGCAACCCACGTTTCTGTCAGAGGCTTTTAAACACGAATATATTTCCCTTTTTTTGCGCTCCGTCAGGAAGGTTTTAGCTGATGATGTAATATTTGCACTTCGCCCTCAGTGTCTTTGAAATCAGACTAGTCCCGTCTGTAGATGCAACGAAGTGATAAAATGAATTTACTGAAAGCTCTTGTACGTCCATCCCAGGTGTAATGTCTATAAATAAGTATATTCTGCGTCGTTATATCCAAGCAGTATCGCTATTTCGTAGTTTTTTGGCCTGGAAAAACACTTCTTCGAAGATATTTTAAAGAGTTAAGCATGAACGTTTCCACGTACCTTGTAACCCTTAAAAACGTGTTATAGCTCACAAACGTTTATTACCCATATACCTTCGAAATGACACTCAAACGTGCTCAACAGTACGTAATCTCACTGTGAACAGGTATTAAACAAGAGGGACTTTAATGTTCATTCGACATCGAGGTCACTAGAAGAGAGTAAGAAGACATTCCTCGCAAGCAGTAAGACGTATAAGTTGCAGACATGAAGCCGAAGGTTTACCCTGAATGACCTATCATAATAAGCGATTTCTCTTTCTTCGTAAAAGAGTAATGCAGTTGCATTATGACTTTTCCGTGTTACAGTTGTACTGCCTCACCATCCACCAGCTCTCATTATGTGCCGTCAGATTTCCCTGGTATTACATAAAACCAAAGTTCAGCGTAACTGGAACAATGCAAAACATTTTCTGGCGAAAAGAACGTAGCAAGCAAGATAAGATAGTGTTATCGATTCCTTCTTAAAGGCTGTAGCTGCGAAGTAAGTTAACAGTTCGCTGGAGAAACAATCAACGCATAGGTAGTATGTGGAAAGAAAAGTCTCGCGTCGCGTTCCGACATATCATGCTCATGATTGTTCGTAGTATCGATAAAACATAACGTCACGGGTGATGTCAGTATGTAGTGAGAATAGGAGTATGAAAGACGTGGAGAGAGAGAGAGAGAGAGAGAGAGAGAGAGAGAGAGAGAGAGAGAGAGAGAGAATCTAAACGATGGCATGCGGGATAAGGAGGATTTCGTTTTCTTTCAACTTAAAAGATTCGGCTGTATTCATATACCTCATGCACAGTGAAATTTTGATTGGAATTTCTGCTGCATTTTCGTTACTTTAAAACGTTTAAAAGGTTTCTTCATCAGTAAAGCTAAATCGTGAAGGGAAAATATCTTCCTCCTTTTAACTGTTTCAATCTTTTTACGAATTTTGATATATACTGCTTGACCAGAAAAGTGAAGCAGTCAGAGGTTATTGTTGGATATCAATGCATCTTCTCACACGTTCACTGTATTATGAATCTTGTGATTTTCACACAGCACTTAGGTGTAATATCTTCATATATATGTGTCTGTCTCTGCGTTTGTATTGGATACAAATCTACAGTTTTGCTCCAATACTGATGAAACTTCTCACACTTGTCTTTCAAATTAAGAGGAAAGTGAAGTCTATGTAAAAAATAAAATTTCGGATGGTGAATGTCGGAGGGTACCGTACTTCACTTACAGATTTCTATACCACTCAAAGTTTTATTGTAATGCTGCACACTTGACTCTTAAAACAAGAGGAAGATAACCGTCTACACAAAAAAATTCATATAATACATGGCGGAGATTATTTATTGATGGTTAAGGGGGAGGGGAGATTGATTTAGAAGGGGAGGGGAAGATGTAAGACAGGGTGGAGGGCAGGGAGATGGACTAACGAGAGTATGGAATAAATAAATAACTGGGAAACGCCGGGCTTTTAGCTAGTGCATATATTACCTCAGTAAGACCATTATTAACTTTAAGCGAGATGTCGCGGTGGAGTAGCCGAGCGGTCTAAAGCGTCTCGCTGCGGAGCGTATGGTTGCTCGCCGTGGAGGTTAGAGTCCTCCTTGGGGCATGGGTGTGTGTGTTGTTCTTAAGTTAGTTTACCAAGGTTTAAGTAGTTTGTAAGCTACGGACTGATGACCACGCAGTTTGGTCCGATAGATTAAAAAAAAAAAAAAAAAAAAAAAAAAAAAAAAAAAAAAAAGCAAAGGCGAGATGAAAATAGAAATTGACAATCGCAACTGAAATAAATCACCATATTTGACTGCAGGCGGTTTGTTTTTTTTATATTGAAAGTGATACAGTCACGAAACGAACACTGTCATATCAACCATGTATAAAATTAACTTTATTTACTTTGAAACTTCCTGGCAGATTAAAATTGTGTGCCGGAACCGGGACTCGAACCTGGGATCTTTGCCTTTCGCGGGCAAGCGCATTACCGACTGTGCTATGCCGACACGACTCACGATGCCGCCTCACAACTTCGCTTCCGCCAGTACCTCGCCTCCTACTTTCCAAACTTCACAGAAGCTCTCCTGCAAACACGCAAGACTAGCACTCCTACTTTGCTCTCCGTTTCTGCATGTTTCACTTTTTTTTTGTCAAAAGTGTACGAGCATATGGCGTTAACGCAGCCATTACACACTGCTGTCCATCCCAACTGCAACTGACAATACCACAGACAAATTTGTTTGGGCGATAACGCGTTGTACAAAGATCACGTGGTCGCGCCGGAGTGGGCGAGTGCTCTAAGGCGCCTTACTGCGGGGTGCGCGTCTGCTCCCCGTCAGAGGGTCGAGTCCTTCGTCGGGCGTGGACGTGTTGTTGTCTTTAGTATAAGTTAGTTTAAATAATCTGTAAGTCTTGGGAATGATGACCACTGCTATTTGGTTCCATAGCTTTACAAATATTTAGAGCATTTCAGAAATGACATGACTGAAATACAAGTTGCGTCTGAAAAATTCGGTGAATGGTCCCATGTTTTAGAAACCGCGCTGGCGAGGATGAGATGCCTGTGCATACACATTGTGAGACATGTCAATAAGCGCCCCCTCTCGTGTGAAGCACTACAGTGAAGGGGCAGTACACGCTTTGAACCAGATAAAAGGGTCAGTGTGAGCTCTTATGTCATTGCAACATGGAGCGCAAAATGATGCAAAGCATTAACATCAATATAAGTCCTTGCCCAGTGGACCGAGTGTGTGCGCCAGCCAGCGGCTCCACTTGACACGAATTCTGCAATGTAAACAACGGCCACAGTAGAACTGAACGTACGCAGCAGGAAACACCATCTCCTGGGTGCGAGTTGCTGATTGGCTTTTGCCTTCCTATCAGATACAAGATTTTGCCTACTAATCACTTGCCAGGGTAGCAGAAGTAAGAGCCTACTGATACGCTACTGTCAACCAATCACCATCTTAGCTGTATTGCGTCGGTATCAGATGACCGAAAAAAAAAAAAAAATTCAAAGTATTTAAGGTATACATTCAGCAGCATCCAACAGTTAGCCGCCTGAAGAGAACCACTGCACAGTGGTCGAAACGTCGGCAATTCCTTTGCTAAGTGTTTGAAAAAGACGCAGCCTAATACCGAGAATGGTTTTATTCAAAATCAACATGAACATCAAGTTTTGTATCAAATTATTGGGTATTTTAAACGTTTTACAGCGGACATGGAGGTGTCGAGAATGAAACACGTTCGGGTCGACCGTCCACCAACACAGTCCCAGACAACATGGAACGAGTACGACGGATGCTTGCGGATGATCGGCGGAATTCTTTGTTTCCCCGCCTTTAATTACCCCAGAAAGGCTTACGATTCGCAACGATTGCAGAGATCCAACAACGCGTGATCTCAGTGCTTCAAGCGATTCCACAAAAAGCGTTTGCTGACAGTTTCCAACAAATATTCCAGTGGCTGAAACTAGTAAGATTATTAGAGAAAATTTTGTTAGCCATAAAATGCTCAATCACGATGAAATCGTAGAGCTTTTAGAGACATCTTTAAAATTCAACTACTTCTCTTGTAATGAAGATATATATTTTCAAAAAGACGGCCTCGCTATGGGTAATTCCCTAGCAGGTACTATTGCTGACATAGAAATTTCATTTTTTAGGAACAATCCACATATTTTTGGAAAAATTGTTTACTACAAACGTTATGTTGATGACACTCTCCTTCTATTTAACGGCTCTGAGGAGGAATAAAATATCTTAATGATACCGTAAACCATATGCACCCCAACCTTATTTTTACTATTGAACATGAAAACCATAAGTTCATTAATTTTCTAGACTTGCAATCGCCAATAATGGACACCATACCTTTTCTGTATACAGAAAACCTACAACTGATGCCATTATTCACGCTAAATCATGCCATCCGAACAAATATAAAGCCATCTTTTGCTCAATGTTGAACAGAGTGAACAAACTACCGCTACCGCAAGAACAAAAACAAAGAGAAATTTCCATTCTTGTGAAAAAACTGCAACTAACAATGGCTATAACGGAAAGTTGGTCGATAATCTATACCAGAAGATACAGTTGCAGCAACCACAACATACGAAAAGGTATTTCTCCAAAATGGTCTACATGGGTAATGTTTCCGATAGGATTAATAGGCTATTTAAAAATACTGATATTGCATTAGCATTTTCTACCACAAATTCTCTGTCACATAAAATAAAAACACAACATGTATAATACCAAAACCAATTCTGAAAATCTGGGGTGTATAAACTGACATGTAGAGACTGCCAAAAAGTATATATTGGGCAAACTGGTAGAAGTTTTAAGACCATATTGAAAGAACACATGACAGGCACATCGCGTAATAAATCCGTATTTAGGCAACACCTAACTAATGACAAACATTCAGAATGTTATTTAGAGCATGACATGAAAATCCTACATATTGCCCCAAAAGGTTATGTCTTAGATACTCTCGAAGAATTGGAGATCTTCATTCACCATAAAAAGAGTCCATCATCTCTTCTTAACGAAGTCTTAGAATTCCGTGATAAAACATATTTTGAACTGTTTGAAAATATTATTTGAAACTTGGGATACTGTTTTCCTTTTATGTTGCACCTTCTTAGAAGTGACTTGTGTACATTTAAAATCAGGTTCACGTCAATTCATACATGAAACTTTTAATTACAAACAAATTGTATATTTATTTATACTGGTATGTTTCCCTTTTATTCAAATCTTCATATCCAGGATGACCAACATATTATGTTTGAGAAGAAATATATATATATATAACAAGGGAATCCCCATCTACTAATAACTATACCACGACTAAAGTAACTGCCTGTTTACAGCATTTGCCGAACCGCCACATTGTCTTATGTTTTGGCACTCCTGATATTTCATTATGATACCATTTGTTTGTACTGCCATTAAATTTTCTTTTGGTGTTCGTTTCTTTACCATAACACTAGACCCCTATACATTAGTCTTTTAAATGTTATATCTTGACTACAGTCGCCATCCCTTTATGACTCTCTTCGGAGCCGCCATTTATTACTTTATGTTCTGTCAAGCCGGCCGCGGTGGCCAAGCGCTCTGCTGCGCGCCAGTCACGTTCTGCACGGCCACTACGGTCGGGGGTTCGAATCCCCCCTAGGGCATGGATATTTGTACCATCCTTAGTATTAGCTAGTTCATAAGTAGTTTGTAAGTTTACTGATTGATGACCCCATAGTTAAGTCCCATAACTCTACAAACGTTTCAACATTTTTTTGTTCTGCAAATATTTGTATTTTGTTATAATACTAATAGTTTGTACTACTATAGAATCTATCTGGGTATCCGTAGTATTTTATGATCATACTAATAGTTCCTATTACCATTAATTGAATCTTTTATTGTTCATTTGATTCTCTTAAAGATACGTTGTATAACGTTTTATTAGTATTTTGCCAAGTGACAAAGATATGTTAACTTTTCCTTTCTACAGTACCCTCTAATATGCATAACTGTCATTTTTCTTATTTTTAGCGCTTTTGCAATGCTATGAACTCGAAAAAAAAAATGTCTTAACGATCTTAAGTCTTGATATTGATGCATTTGCGTAACCATGACGATAGTCGGCGGTCCTGCTACACACTTCTTTGACTACCAACCCACCATTTTAACTTCTGTGTTGGCATGACAACGGTTTCACCAATTGCTACAATCTTTGACCCTCCCTTTACCATGGTATCGGCGTTATATCTAACGACCCACTAGATGGCATTGCATCATAAAAATACTACTAAATTTATAATTATGCAATGTCTTAATATAATAAAATATGTTTTAGCCACATTAGCATACATATTGATTATAATAACCTTTTGGCCCACTTTAGGTTACGGTAGTAACACTAAAAGTGGGCCTTTGCGATCGTCTTTAACAGCTCGAAATTTAAATGAAAATAACGACTTAACGATTCATCTGACGCGTTAGCTGAATAACCGAATTTGTAGAGGAGAAAATTCTCTACAACTTTGCTCTCTTACGTTTTTTTTCCATATCTCGTATCGTTTCAGAGATATTTGCAAAAATAACGGCGATTTTGGGATGTCTGTCTGTCTGTCTGACCGTAACGTGTTCCCTGTTTTTAAGACGAACCGTTCAACCGATCAGTACCAAATTTTACAGACATAATTGTACGCCGCCGGAGACCAGAACCTCTCTTTTTCAAATTTTTTCGGGCAAAAAATACGGTAGTAATACAAAAAAAGCCGTTTGTAATATAATTGTAATTGCTAACAAACCGTTCATCTGACACGAAAATTGAATAAACGAATTTATAGAGGAGAAAATTCTCTACAACTTTGTTCCCTTATGTTTTTTCATATCTCGTATCGTTTGAGAGATATTTGCAGAAATAACGGAGTTTTGACACCCCCCATTGAATTAACGAATACCAGCCGTTCGCAGATGTCACGTGACATTCCTCGCCCAGACCTCTCTGTGGCATACGCCATCAGGCGTTGCGTATTTAATGATTTTCTTAGTGTTACTTACACGTTGTCATTTCAAAGCAATGGCGCACTGAAGAATTAACAAAAACACGTCGTTCTTCGTACGATAAATGATAATCTAGTATCTACAAATGCCATATTAGAATCAATTAACAACGGCCATCAATAGTATCAGGTTAACGAACGCAACTCCTAACTGTTCGCCGTAGCGTAGTAGGCACTGCGTTGGACTGTGACGCTGAAGGTCAGTGGTTAGGAACCCGGCACTAACTAAAAATTTTTTTTCCTAAAAGGGTTTCAGACACTCTTATTAATTAATTTTTTATTAGTTAAATTATTATTTTGGTCCAAAATGTTTGTAAAAACTTATAAAACTACAAATTTAAAGTGGGCCGTAAAACAAGTCAGTGCGATTTTTCGTTGCAAATTAATACTAATGATTAAATCCCACCTGTTGATTAGGTTTGTTATGCATTAATACACAACATTTTTATTATCCTTTCTTTGTTATACTTTATAATTCTATTTATGTATTTTTATTATCAGACTATATATTAATCTATACGTTACTCAGAACCCACTGTTTGTAAAGCTTTTTCCCACTGGTTGCTACTGACTTGGCGCCAAATTCATACACTATTTAACCAGAGGCTTTATGGCCACTAGTCAACAGTCACCAGCTGGCAGGAGAACAGCCAGGACAGCCCAGTCCAACAGAGTCCAGCACTGGCCACGTGGGTAAACGCCATAACATTACTCTGTGTGTATTGTGTGTGACTTCTGAAGTAGTACTTACACGTTTTTGTAATTATTTGCACTAATTCTTGCAGGCTACATTTTGTTCCGAAGATGACCTGCATCAGGTCGAAACCGGTCAATAAAAACTGTTAATTTTCTTGCGATCAAGACTGTTTTTGTAATATTAATTATACCAAATAGATCGCTGTTTTTCTCCATCGACAATGTTGTCTAAATTAATCAAAATATTTGTTCAAATGTTTATGTTTAAAGGACTTAACTGCAGGTTCATCAGTCCCTAAACTTACAAAATACTTATGAACTACCTTATACTAAATACGACACAAACGTCCATGTCCGAGGGGGGAATCGAATCCTCAACGGGGAACGGCCTACAATATGTGTTTCAAAATTTTTAATCGAACTATTGTTATTATGTCATGTATTTCAGCACAACACAGACGATTGTATAGAGACATTTAATTACTTCGGAAGTTATTTTGTTGGTAGTTATCACTGTCAGATCAGTAATGCTAGCATTATCTTCGCCACAGCCCCGAATACAATTCACTACTGAAATAAAATACCATGAACCACACTGACGCTCATATTCACAGCCACGTACAGACGGCAACGCAACAAAACCACCAAGATGAATAGATTAATGCCTCAGCAGCGGCTACACGCCGTACCAAGTGGCAAAATGTCGTAGTAGAAGCATGTTGTTCATCAACAACAAAGCAACTTTAAGGACTGATACATAACATACGATATAAATAAGCTTTTAATACGTTGTTGTCCAGGAACAACACTGGGAATGAAAGGGTTAATGGCTGTGTGTCATCATCGGTCGTTATGAAGTAATTAAAAGATTATCGCGTCAAGATATTCAAAAGACAACCGACCTTTTACCTGCAGCCTTGTATAAATTATCTTAAAAACGAGTTGACTTTGAGAGAGCGCGTGTACAAAGATTTCAAACATTTTTTATTAACAGGAAGACAGTGCTTAATATCACAATTCATAGACTGATTTCTCAAAATGAACGTGGTGTTGATCTGATGATCGAAGATGTGTGCACTGAAACATCTTTCTCAAGAATGAGGTGGCGAACTTTCTTATTTTGAGATCTGATGGTAAGTGGATGAAGTTTTACGTCAGTATGAAAACTGTGAAGACCTGTTCGAAGTTGTCGGTTTCGTGTTTTCTGTACATTATTCCAAAGTAGTTCCAGGAAGAATTTTGACAGAAACCGTTTGCTATAGCTATATTATAAGCTGAATTATTGGTGAAGATGAATTACTCATTTACGTGCCTGCAGTTTCGTTGGAAAAAGGGAGATAGTGCTAAGGATGTTGAAAAGCGAGCAGGAATAACAATAAACTTATTATGCAAAAATATATTGTTGGCTCCCACTTAGGTAGGTAGAAATGATGATCAGAATAAAATACGAGAAATCAGAGCTCGAACGGAGAGGTTCAGGTGTTCTTCCTTCCCGCGCGCTATTCGAGAATGGAATGGAAGGTAAATAGTATAACGGTGGCTCATTGAACCCTCTGCCAGGCACTTAAATGTGATTCACAGAGTATTCCATGTAGATGTAGATGTTATATTGCATTTCGAAGATCAGGGTTGTCGGTGTGTGTGTGTGTGTGTGTGTGTGTGTGTGTGTGTGTGTGTGTGTGTCTTAGCTGTTGTTGTTATGGTCCGGAGACTGGTTTCATGCAGCTCACTACACTACTCTATCCTGAGCAAGTCTCATTTCCTCATAAGAATGGTTACACACATCCATTTGATTCTGTTAACTGTATTCGTCTCCCTCTGCGATTTTTATCCCACACCCTTCCCTCCAACGCTAAATTCTTCATTTCTTGATGTCTAAGAAAGTGTCCTATCAGTCGATCCCTTTTTTAGTCAAAGTATGCCAGAAATTCCTTTTCTCCCCACTTGAGTTCAATATTTCCTCATTAGTTACGCGATTCACCCACCTAATCTTCAGCATCTTCTGTACACCACATTTCAAAAGCATCTATCCTCTTCCTGTTTGCACTGGTTATCGTCCATGTTTCACTTCCTTGAAAGGTAACAGTTCACACAAATGTCTCCAGAAAAGCCTTCCTTACACTTAATCTTCGATGTTAGCAAATTTCTCTTTTTAAGAAACGCTTTTCATTCCATTGCCATTCTCCATTTTATATCCTCTGTACTGCGACCGTCATATGTTATTTTACTGCCCAAGTAATAAAACTCATCTACCACCTTTATTGTTGTTAGCTATGTTTCGTAAAAAAAGATTTTGTTGAAGAAAAAAACTGGTAACTATGGCAAGGGATAGGACTGACTACCTCATACCATTATCGATAGCAGTAGCACTGGCAACTCTCGTAACGTAATTTCATAAACTTAGTATTGATTTGAATCAATTTGTAATGGCATGCTCGGTATTGCCAGTGGAATTCGCTGAGTTTATTTAATAGTTAATGTTGCGATACTCGTTTTCGTTCGTTGTCCAATGATACTGACGTTAAAACTTACGACGGGTGTGCGTTATTGCTTAACGTCTTGTACTTTCCAATCGCTAAACGCTGCGGTCACATCTACCTACAAGGAGAAATCAGCAACTTTCACAACAGCGTAAGAGGAAACTGCGAAGATCAATTCGACGCATTTTCTGGTGTAATGTAAATACGTAGATACATTCGAATTATTGTGATTGCGGATGTTACTTAGTTATACAACTAGAAAAGAAAAAGAGAATCTCTTCTGAAGCGATAGGCAACGATGCTATCAATATAAACCATCGTGAAGAAAGTTATAGACTGCGTAGTGCCAGTCTAAACAGACACAATTTAACTTTTCTTTCGACAATGAAATATACCTTTTACCATGAAAGCGAAGCAGTGAGACCTACTCCTAAGATCGAGAAACCAAAGTGTGAAGACCTGGATTGTATTATTTGCGACCAAGTTACTGATCACGTAAGCACATTCCACTTATACGACAACTATCAATCTGGCTTTCGTGAACACCACGTTACAAGCACTACATTGATCAAGGTTACCGATGACCTGAAATATCCTGTGGACCTTATTGAGGTTAAATTACTGGCATTGTTTGTCAGACTTCAAGAAAGTGTCTGATACTGTCATCATTGAGAGATAGCTCAGAAAACAGATAAAATATTCAGATAGTGCGAAGGCCGGTAGGACGTCAAACGGGCTGTCTTGGAGCAATCGAGGTATCACAGGAAATATTAATTTCCACTGTCTGCAATTACAAATAAATCCATAAAACTTTGTCAGCATGACCAGGAAGTATTCAGGATTCACACTCATAGCAGCAGAAGTTGAAGGAATATATATATATATATATATATATATATATATATTACTTTTTTCAATTACTATTGGCTGCATTTGTTGCTATAGCTACACTTTTCTTAATAAGTAAGAGAGATTCTTCCATGAATTTTTCATAGCATACAATTCATACTTACAGGTATATCTAACTCTAGAATGTTCCAGATCTGTTAAAAATTGTGGTAAAATTTAGATAATTAGCTGTAAAATTTGTTTTTCCCCTCTCTCTAAAAATAAAGTTTAAAAAGTAACAGCTCACTGATTTTTTTCATAAATTAAATAAATTCTAGAGTTTTCATACACTTGTAAGTTTGGTTTGTATGCTGTGCAAAATTCTTATGAAGAAAAGTTTACCTATTGTAATAAATGCAACCAATAGTAAGTTAAAAAGATGAAATTTTACATGAAAAATTATTTTGTTATGTTTTTGAACTTCCACTGCTATGAATCCTGAATACTTCCTGGTCATGCTGTCAAGGTGTTGTGAATTTATTTGTAAAAGTATAGAAAGTGGAAATTTAAATGCCCTGTGTTACCTCTCCTGCTCGTTGTCGACCCGTTTACCGTCCTACCCCCTTTAAAGTGGTTTGAAACATATTCCAAAGCAAACAGCATAGTATTGTCTGTCTGATAGCATCCTCTCTCAGGAGTACCATGGGGAAAGGTTTGAGCCCACAGCTTTTTCCCTTGTGTCTCAGTTATATCTCGCGGGTTCTGTGTCTGGTAAATAACTTTTATAACAAATTTGGGGCTTAAACTAAAGACGAAATAGCCTTACCTAATCTTAATATCCCGTCAGAAATTCGTAAGCTCCTAATCTCACAAACAATTGCCTATTTTTGTCGATGATATTTGAACACCATTTCGGAAAACAGCTAATAAGTTGTTATACATTACCTTTGGAAGACCATTCCACCTGTGCAGAAGCTGCTGTTGCCACAGGCAGGAAGACTTCTGCGCGCCTCTGTCTTATTTCTACAGGATGTGTAACGTCTAAACGTGTGCAGTCATTCTACAGAACCAAGACAGTTGCGACGTAATCCATCACTGTACGGATAGTTAATAAAATCCGGCTCTTAATTCTAACCATGAGTGTTTGTAAACAATAAACGGCTACTTGAGCACGCCGAATTAGGTTTGTTGCGGCCAGTGCAATTGCTTCAAAATGTTCAAAGGTTTGTAGAGCGTAAGGGACTTAATTGCGGGGTAATCAGTCCCTAAACTTACAAAATACTTATGAACTACCTTATACTAAAGACGACACAAAATTCCATGGCCGAGGGGGGATTCGAACCCCCGACGGAGAGCGGCCTCGCGCATCGCAGCATAGCGCCTCAATGCGCTTGGCCGCTCCGCCGCGGCGAGAAATTGCTTCATGGGCCTCTCAGACCACAAGCAAACAGGTATGTGTCATCAGTGATGAAATACCTGTCATATCATCATAGTCATAATTCATAAAACAAAGACGAACTTTGTTTTCTTTGTTGCTATCATATTCTGGAACAAGCTTCCTTGCTCTTTTGAAACGATACAATTCTCTCCAGCATTTAAAAAGAAGCTTGAGCGCTTCTTTTTTCTGATAACTTTTTCCAAAAATTATCGTGTATCCCAAATATTCGCTCTATGAACCTGTGAAGCTAAACTTCCAATCTTGTTCCAATTTCACTTATCTCTCTTTTACATTCTTTTTGGTCACTTTCTTTTCCGTAGTTTTTATTGGGGTTGCGTTGGGGGTTGTTTGGTTGGGATAGGGGGACTAAACTACTAAGGTCATCAGTCCCACGGTGGGGAGGGGAAGGAGTGAAGATAGGAAAGGAGGGCGGAGGGGGGAAGGAAATGCAGTACTGGAAATAAAGAAGGAAAGAAGACTGCAGTAGCTCGGTGCCCCGTGCTCGCCACGCAAGTACTCACGAAAGAACCGTGAGCCCTCTGGGGGGCGTAGTTTTTATTAATCTTACTCGTTCTTCCTCCTCCTCTTCCTCGTCTATCTGATCGACCTTTTTCTCTGATGTCCATTGATTCTAGCGCTCGCTCTTCCCATAATTAGTATTTATTTTTCTGTTTATTGTGAGAGATTGTAACTTGCGTTTATATGTGCACTATTGTAATTAATAAATTTAGTTTAGTAAAAATGTATGGAAGTTACAACGTGCTTACCGTAATATATGTAAAATGAATGATGTATAATCCCTCCTTAGATGTAAAAGTGGGTATGTTTTATTTGTAATCCTACCATGTGCCGCGGCCGATCACATTGAGGAGCTATGCTCCGATGCGCGAGGCCGTTCCCTATCGGGGGTTCGAATACTCCCTCGGGAATGATTGTTTGTGCTGTCGTTAGCATAAGTTAGTTCATTAGTTGTTTGTAAGTTTAGGGACTGATGACCCCGCTGTTAAGACCCATAAGCTTTACAAACATTTGAATTTTCTTACCATGTTAAATAAATGAATATCGAAAAGTAAATGAAATATTTTGTCACAAAGAAGAAGTAACTTTTTGTAAAGTGTAGTATTCTTCTACGAATAGTGAATGTGAATTAAAA
Organism: Locusta migratoria; assembly: GCA_026315105.1. Lineage (NCBI taxonomy): Eukaryota > Metazoa > Arthropoda > Insecta > Orthoptera > Acrididae > Locusta > Locusta migratoria. The sequence goes on from CM048744.1 coordinate 355,192,104, forward strand.
TAAATATCTTAACCCATAACTTTAATCGTCTTTCTTATGTGTATTTCAAAGGAGTACACCTCGATCTTTAAGTGTAGTTATTTAAATTGGTAAGATAGATCATCGTACATATTAATGTTTTGGTTCGCCAGGATGTATTCTATTTCTGTGTTCACAGGCTCTTCTTCAAAATTTATTATTGTTTTTGAATTAAAAGAAAGAATGATATTTCGGAAAAATACGTCACTGACATACCAAGCAAACAGGTTTTCACACTCATAAGAATATGAAATTAACAATTGGTGTATAAATACCACTTATGCAGCCTGATAATGGCAACATGCAGCCAAAACGGATAGCGCCAATAGGTATTGGAAGATAAACCGTGAAAAACCACAGTTTATATTACAGTTGACCCAGTTTCATGCAACAGTTAATTGAAAACGATAGAGACAAGTGCTAGCTGAAATAAAACTTTTGAGACCGGAGTAGTCATCGTGGCGAATCGAACTAGACAGGAGAGCGACGAAGAAGAGCTATGTGCCACCCACAGACTTACATTCCTAGACTGGCAATGCCGTATATAGTATCATTGGTGTCACAGAAGCAGTGGCGGACTAATTAATGCTGTCGGCGGCGGTAAAACAAAATGAGGCCTCCGTCCACTTGGAAATTCATGTATTACTATAGCTAAAAATTTTAAGAGATGGGGGCCCTCCAGGACGAGCAGCACGGGACAGTCTAAAAAAAATAGCTTTCGAGATTTGGAGGCCCCAGAACGAGAGGCCAAGGGAAAAGTGCTCTGCCAGTGTTTTGAGGCCCTCCAAGAATTTCTTATCAATTTCATACAACTTCGTCTTTTTTCAGTTGTAGGGTTGTTATGAAAATGGTATTTTGCGTGGATAACACTAATCTTTATTCTTTTGAGTGTTCTTACGAAATCTAAATTGAGTCGTGTTTTATTTGCTGTTTTTATTAATCAATTACCAGTTTGATTACCTTTTTCTTATATGGCGATACACTATTTTAGTTGTCATGCAAACTAATATTTCAGAGCTGGAAGTATTACGATATGAAGATCAGCATCTCCAAAACGAAAGTAATGTCTGTGGGAAAGAGATTTAAACAGATTGAGTGCCAAAAGAAGGAACAAAGTTAGAACAAGTAGACACTTTCAAGTACCTGAGATGTATTTCTTCACAGGATGGCAACATAGTGAAAGAACTGGAATCGAAGTGCAGCAAAGCTAATGCAGTGAGTGCTCAGCTAAGATCAACTCTCTTCTGCAAGAAGGAAGTAAGTACCAAGACTAAGTTAGCGGTGCACCGCTCTATCTTTCGACCAACTTTGTTGTATGGGAGTGAAAGTTGGGTGGATACAGGTTAACTTATTCATAAGATAGAGGTTACAGACATGAAAGTAGCAAGAATGACTGCAGGTACCAATAGATGGGAACAATGGCAGGAGGGTGTCCATAATGAGGAAATCAAAGAAAAGCTGGGAATGAACACCATAGATGAAGCAGTTAGAGCGAAAAGACTGAGATGGTGGGCTCATGTTACACGCATCGGAGAAGCAACGTTACCTAAGAGACTCATGAGCTCGTCAGTGGAGGGTAAGAGGAGTGGAGGTAGACCAAGAAGAAAGTACTTAGATTCGGTGGAGAATGATTTTGAAGTGAAAGGCATAACATCAGACGAGGCATCAATGTTAGCATTGAATAGGGGATCATGGAGGTACTATGCTCCAGACTGAACGCTGAAAGGCATCAGTCTCTAATGATGATGATGGATCTCACGCATCTTAATTATTCTGTTTTTCCGATAAGTACAGTCTGTTTCAAATGTATGTAACATGTTTTTCTCATAACACGTTTACGATAAATGTGTTAAATACATCTACTATGGAAGTATTAGCTCAAATGTAGAGCATGTTTAAACCAATTAGTAAAGCTTACAACAAAGTCATTTCGCGTTAGAAGATCATAGTAGTATCATACGGAAAATTTTGAGGAGAGGTGATGCAAGATGGCGGGGGGGGGGGGGGGGTGGTCTCAGAGATGGAGGAGAGGAGGACGCAGTAAGAAAAATGCGAAGAGGATGAGATGGACAGAGACGGTCAAAGGGAGGGGGGACGAAGTGAGGGAGGAGGAGGATGAGGAGAATGAGGCGGTGGTGGTGATGGTGGAGGGGGACTGAGAGGAGGAAATGGAAAGAAGGGGCAGGAGGAGATGGACAGAGTAGGAGCGAGGGGGGCAGCAGACTAGACAGAGGGGGCACAGAAGATGAACAAAAAGAGAAGGCAGGAGGAGATGGACAGAGTAGGAGCGAGGGGGGCGGCAGACTAGACAAAGGGGCCACAAAGATGAACAAAGAGAGAAGGCAGAAGTCAATGTATTGGGCAGGGGGTGCGGTAGGTGGATGGGCAGGTGAGTGGATGGGTGGATGAGTGGTTGGGTGTCCATACCATCTGTTCATACTTTGCAGATAACCGGTCCAAACTACGCAGAAAATATACCAAATTTCATTGAATACTAACCTGAAAGAACACTTAGAATATGGTACCTTCAGACATCGTGGAGATACACAATATGACCTAGCTAACCATTTAATTGCAGTGATTATGACCATTAAGTTTTTCCGCTGTTACAAAGGGTTCCGACCACCGGCTTGGTCAGAGTCTTATTGACAAACTTGGACCAATGTAGTTTTAGCACCACACTTGAACTCTACCATGAGCTCTTAGCAATTGAAACCCGGACTTATCTAACAAAACAACGATTTTTCCAGTTATTTAGGCTCCAACCGATATGTTGATGAGCCCAGAAGAGCCGCTGCAGGCTATGTCGTGCTGTCAGGCTTCAGTCACAATGGCAAATTAGCCAGTCTAACGATGTATGTGTGTGGTCTCGGTCACGTCCAGTGCTGGTGTGGCTCTCCCGGTGGCAGAAATGAGCGAGTCCTTTGTGCGTGTCCGGCCGGCGCGGCGTTTCTTTGCGGTCCGCGCATTCGCGTTGTTCTGTTTGGATGAGTCAGAGCGGCTTCCCTTCTCGCGGGGTTGCCCTTGGTGCCCCAAGGTCCTCCCGCACTGCGCTGCGCCGGCCTGGCTTCAGCTCGGCGAAACGCCTGCCCCCTTCCCCCGCCCCCCCCTCTTGCGACACATTTTCTCCCTGCTTTCTACCAGTTATAACCTGTACCGAGAGTGAACGCCGCTTGCCGAAGCGATGACCCCGCGATGTGCGAAAACGCTCACGTGCGGTCGCCCGCTCTTTTGCGAAATTGTTTCTCCATGAAATAACAGCCGCCAGCAGGTGTGCATACTCCGTATGTTTTTATTGCCTACTCGCTGTAACCGGTCACGGGTTGTTGTGTCTTTTTTTCCGATTGGATGGAAAATAAATGATAGGTACAAATTTCTAATATCTGTAATTTCACAATATTTTGTGACTGGGAAATCGATACACTCCCTGCACCACTTACCTCTGTCCTTCTCTCTGTCTCTAGCTGCTCCTCCGTACCCCTCCTCCTTCCTCCTCATATCCAACTCCTCGCCAGGTTCTCCCTATCCATCGCCTTTTCCTCCTCCTACCCACTCTGTTTCCTCCCGCTCCTCTATCTTCGCTTTCACCGCTAATTCAGGTCTTTGTTTAGTGACATGTTCAAAATCTTATATCTCCGAAAATTCTGCACTTAACGATCAAGAGCAGCAGCGTTTGCATGGAGTTGTCGTGGTAAGAGACCAGCAACGTGAAATAAACATAGAAATTAATGGAGGACGTACAACGAACGTATCGTTAGTGTAGTGCGGCGCAATTTGCCGTTAATTGGCTTTGTTAGCAGACGATCGACTCGAGTGCATTTGCTAACAGCACGACATAGCCTGCAGCGGCTCTTCTGGGCTCATCACCATATCGGTTGGAGCCTAAATAACTGGAAAAAATCGTTGTTTGGTTAGATAAGTTCGGGTTTCAATTGGTAAGAGCTCATGGTAGAGTTCAAGTGTGGTGCTAAACCCACTTTGGTCCAAGTTTGTCAATAAGACACTGACCAAGCTGGTGGTCGGAACCCTTCGTAACAGCGGAAAAACGTAACGGTCATAATCACTGCAATTAAATGTTTAGTTAGGTCATGTTGTGTATCTCCACGTTGTCTGAAGGTACCATATTCTAAGTGTTCTTTCAGGTTAGTATTCAATGAAATTTGATATATTTCCTGTGTAGTTTGGACCGGTTATCTGCAAAGTATGAGCAGATGATATGGACACCCAACCACTCATCCACCCATCTACTCATCTGCCCATTCACCTACCCCGCCCCCTGCCCAATAGAAACATACTTTCACTTCTGCCCTCTCTCTTTGTTCATCTTCTGTGCCCCCTCTGTCTAGTCTTGCCGCCCTCTCGCCCTTACTCTGTCCATCTCCTCCTGCCCCTTCTCTCCATTTCCGCCTCTCAGTCCCCGCTCCCCCCACCATCACCACCACCTCACTCTCCTCATCTTCTTCGTCCCTCACTTCGTCCCCCGTCCCTTTCACTGTTTCTGTCCATCTCGTCCTCTTCGCATTTTTCTTACTGTGTCCTCCTCCCCTCCATCTCTGAGACCACCTCCACCCCCCCCCCTCGCTATTACCATCCCTTCCTTTTTTTTGCTATTAATTCCCGTCTACTATTCCCTCTACTACATTTTCCTTCCCCCTTCTCATCTGTTCATCTTCCTCCATCCTATATGTCCAACTCCTCACTCCAAACCCCATTACTATGCACCGCCTCGTAACCATCTGTTTGCTGATCCCTGCTCCTCCACTCGTTCTGTATTTTAGATCTATCTACACATAAACCTCTTGTGCAGAGTTGTCTCCATAGCAGGGGCTAGGAAACAGAGTGGGCCTCTGATCTTGGCAACAAGGTATTCATTCGTTTCTATGGAGGTTTATTGCATCAACGACTGGGCGTAATCCCAGAGCAAAAACTCTACAGCTATGCGATCTGGCGATAGCGCTGCCCGTGGGACTGGACCTGCGCTTCCAATCCAATGATGAGGTTATATGTAACATCGAAATGGGCTACTGCAGAGTCGTGGACAACAATGTATACAGTCTACAAAAACTGTTGCAGCATATTTCGCATGATCACCAGTTAATGTGGACTAGTCAAAGGGGGAAGCAAGAATTAAAGCCCAATTCTGTGATCAAATGTTTAATTGTTTGTGAATCTATTGGACCAAACTGCTATGGTCATCAGTCCGTAGATTTACAAACTACTTAAATTAACTTATACAGACACCCATGCCCGAGAGAGGACTCGCACCTTCGGAGGGAGCCACCGCCCAGTCCATAGCATGATGCCTTAGACCACGCGGCTAATCCCGCCTGGGAGGTTGGAGATCGACGACATTGTCTTCCCATACGTTAACAGTGAATCGTTGCTCTTCACCAGCGATGTGGGTGCAGTGGAGATTGTCTGTTGCGGCTGTTGAGAACACTATCACAGGTGAATGAGGCCTTATCTGTGAACAACACAATTGGAACGAGGATTAGCAGTTTAGCACTAAAGTATTGTGGTGGGTAATCTATTACACAGAAATGAACGCGGAGCTCAAAATCGTTTGGTCCAAGCGCTTTCACAAGTACTGTATGATACTTGTTCTTTCCACCTCAAGTGCATGTCTGCCTCAGCGTGCGGTACAGTTTAATGCCCCAATGAGGTGCATTAAAAGACACACATTCTATGGAGTAAGTTGTGTAGAGTTCATCTGTTTGGTGGACACGTTGTACACTGTTTATTACGCGCTGTCTGTTGCAGTGTACTTCGCGAAAGTACCACAAACTTCGTGAAAAGTTGCAATTTATGCATTGAGATTGGTTGGAACAGCTGTTAACGACTGTTCTTATGCAGTGTACGCTGTGTACGTCCATAATACAATAAAATGCGTTTCATATCTTTGATTTCCTGTCTTGATTTATCAGTTGTGAACGAACTACTGTCTGTTTAAATTTTACCCAAAATGTTTTGAGACATTTAGAAATATAGTCACCAGTCATCAGAGAGCATCGTTGTTAGGAAGGCTGGATGTCGTTAAGTTAGTAGTGGATAAGAGAATAACGGAAAATTATTATCCATTGTACATTCAGCTGCAACCATTCTTCACTTCAGTTCCTCACACCGCTAGACTTTACAGACCATCTTAAAAGGCATGGCTGAGATGTTTATTGTTACAGCAAATTATTTATGCCAAATGTGCGAGCAGTTTTTAATAAAATTGAAATTCTTCTGTGCTACTTGCCGCGGCATGATCATATATTTCTTCAACGTTTCGGATCCGTTACAGGAACCTTCTTCAGGGAATACTGGGTCAGTATTTCTGATTTCTCCAATGTTTCGGAACCCTTACAGGAATCTGGGTCAGTATTTTCTGAAGAAGATTCCTGTAATGGATCCGAAACGTTGGAGAAATATATCATCATGACGTAGAAAATAGAAGAATTTAATTTTTGAGAATAATGGCCGCGAAAGCCTACGCTCTTACAGTTGTTAATATTTTTCTCATGGCAACGTACTGAAGACAGCCCCGTTACGTACCGTATGCTAAGGAGCGATGAGGCGCTGCGGTAAGGCACTACATATTCGGGAAGGACAGTGGTTCAAATCAGTGTCCGGCCATCCAGATTTTTCTGTTCCGTGATTTCTCTAAATCGCGCCACGCATGTACTGCGGTAGTTCCTTTGAAAGAGCACGGCCGATTTCCTTTCCCATTGCGAAATAACCCAAGCTTCAGCTCGGTCTATAATGACCTTGATGTCTACCGTAATTTTCCCTTTTCTTCAACGTAGGCTGGTGTTAAACGAGCTTCAATCTCGTGAATGTCGAGATTCTTGCCTTCCGGAAGTTCTTGCGATAATCAACCACGAGGAAATAAATAAACGTACGCGTTAGTTATACTATCTTATATAATAATTTATCGTTCAAAAATACTATTGTTCGAAGTGGTAAACGTAGAAATACATTTCGCTCTTCCGGAGTGATATCTAACATAACATTATACCGCTTCACGCTACTTATAGTCGCATTCCTGCCGCGCGCATTGACTTAAAAATGCCCATACAATTCTACACTATACAAGATAACATTCTACCCGGCTAGAAGTAAAATACTTTAAGCTAGTGTCCTAGAAGAATTCAGTAGTATTTGTAGTAGGAATATGATTGTATTGAAGTAGAAAACACACGTTTTCGATAATTATCGTCACATTTAATCAATTTAATTTGATATTGTGTTCAAATGTTTGTATAGCTTATGGGACTTAACTACGGGGTTCTCAGTCCCTAAACTTACAAACTACTTATGAACTAGCTAATCCTAAGGATGGCACAAATATCCATGCCCGAGGGGGGATTCGAACCCCCGACCGTAGTGGCCGTGCAAACCGTGACTGGAGCGGTTCATTCCCCTCGGCCACCGCGGCCGGCTTGATATTGTGTTCAACCATTACCATCGTCCGGTCCAAAGAACTGTATTCAGACTGATTGCTCAATAACTGATTGACTGTCAATTCTACTTTGCTCGGTTGTTAAACTATAAGAATGAGTTTTGACGGGGAGAAAATCCACCAACTTTCTCTCAAAACTAAAGTGTAATTATCGCTGTATGTGATTGTAATAAGAGGTACGACAAATAAAAGAAGTTCGGAAGAGTGAACACGATTTGGAAACTACACTACTCAAAACAATTACGAAATCAGGTGAGATATCATACACAGTATACATATGGTAATGTATTTTGTTCAGATATTGGTTACAATTGTAATTTGTGTGTGATACAATACGATATTTTGCTGTATCAACTCTATACTTGACGTTTAAAAGGTGTTTATTTAAAGCGAGGCACCATGCGGTTACAATAATAGTGAAAAAGTTGTGCTCATTGCCCTCTAATACGGCGTGTGATCACCTCGGTCGGCCAGTACAGTTGCACACCTGCGTGGCACGGACATTATGAGGTTATCAATCAGCTCTTCAGGGATATTTGGCCGTTCTTCCGTAAGTGCAATATGTGCAACCATTGCGGGAAGTGTTGCTGTGGCTGCTATGCGTCTGCCAAGTGCATTCCAGACACGATCGATCGGGTTTAAGTGCGGTGACTAAAGTGGTACTCCATTCGGTCAATTCAATCAGCTTCAAGCATGTTGTACACCATTGCAGCTGTATGGGGACGAGCGTTATAGTCCACCAGAATTTCCTATGGCACCAGCGTAGGGCACAAGAAAAGGTCGAAGGATCTCGTTTCTGTTTCTCTGAGCAGTCAGAGCGCCATTCTGAACGATATAGATGGCCGTACGTCCACTGTTACTACTCCTGCCCACACCATTCGTCCACCAACACGATATGGTCATTTTTCCTGCACATAAGCAGAATTGTCTGGCCGTTTTCAGTACCTCTAGCCGCAGCATCCAGCAGCATACGACGTTGCTTTTGGTCCACATAAAGCCGGAATTTCTCGGGCAATCAGTGTGCAGATCAGACGTTTTGCCTACAAGAATCGTAACGTTGCCCTTGTTTCAACCTGGGTGTAGGTTTCTACTTGAACCGAGAGACATGCCGGAGTGGCTAGCTCGCTGGACTCGCATTCCAATGGCGGCTCAAACCAGTTCAAACCCGCCTCCGGTCATTCATAGGTGGGTTTCCTGTTATTTCCATCGCCAAAAGAAAATGCCGCGGAATTTGATTGCTTCCCAATCCTTAAAATAAAAGAGATATATAACGAATAATTAAAAATAGTAGCTTGTGTTGTGATTCTAATGGTTTCGTTGTAGATGGGACGTTAAAGTATAATATTATTCCTTCTTCTTCGCTTCTACCTGCGAGCCATTCACACACTGTGATGCACCTGTTATCAGGACACATGAAACATTCACTCGTTTCCGACAATGTGCCACTCTTGTTTGTTAATGGTCTTCTTGCCTCGGGACATCATGCGCAAATTACTTTCTCAGACCGCTACGTATATTAATACAGACTGGACGTGTATGTACGAACATGGAACGTGATGGACCAACAACGTTCTTCTCTGTATTCCAAGAGATAAAACGTATACATGGAAGGTGTGCATCTAACATTAGAGAAGACGGAGTTAAGTAACACACATACGTAATGCTGTTAGCAGAGAAATATGCAGGAGACTTCCAATAACTTTCGGGTGTGCAACAGCATCCCGTCGACATTCTGCCACGATATTTCGCCCCCAGAGACGTTCGGCCATCTTCAGGTGAGTAAACAAGTACTTGTTTACTTGTACGTCGGAAAACTTCAGTAATGCAGGAGACTGAGGATGTCATACGAAGTAAATTTTGATGTTGAAATACTGTTGAATGTGAAACGTCGTTTTTCCCATCATAATTAAATTTTTGTTTCTCATGTGCGTTCTTTCCAAAGTGCTCGTCCTATCCGATACAAAGAATATTGTCAAACATGTTATTTCGTATTTTCTCTTAAAGAGAAGCATTAATGTGAATTGTAAGTAAAATGTATTGAATGAACAACAGCATGCACCAATAAATTTTGTGTGTTTTGTTGCTCTCGGTAAATATAAGCGCTTGTCACGGCAGTCCGCCTCACAATCACGCTATGCTTTGAAGTTCGCATTATGCAACACTCGTCAATTCTAATTTTTGTTCATTTTTCTTGTAATTATTTCGTCACAGAACTCGTTTCAAACACCTATTTGAAGAAGTAGTTTAAGAGTTCAATGTTCTATCGACAACGAGGTCATTAGAGATCGAAGACAAGTTCAGATTAGGGAAACATGGATAGGAAACTGGCAATTGACTTATCAACGGAGTACTTAAATGCTGTGAATTTGAATCGACCATTGTGCTAAAGACAGCATCATAACTATCTCTGACACTTCTTTCTTTGTTAAATAATTAGTAACTTGTTACAGTACATAAATAACCTGTAAAATTACTTACAACTGTTTGACTATCGCAGAAACTAAGCAAGAATCTGGAGACTTAGAAGATGTAGAGATAAATTTCGGGATTGCATCACTACGCTGCCAACACTCGTGTAACGTAAGATTACTTGAAACGTATAATAAGGAGGAAGGTGATTAACCGCATAATGAAAAATACTACTTGAAATTGCTTACAGTAGAGAAGTTCCAGATTTGACACGCTTAAAGAAAAGGGCCGAGCTATTCGTTGCTAATTCCGATATTTAAAGGTTGGTCCCTAATGATGGATGGTCCTTCATAATTTTATGATTCTTTTGAGAAATTGCGAGCATTGGTGTCAATTGCTGTTTAACATAGGACATTGAATAAAACTGTTTTCATGTACAGTATGGAGCACTTAAAACTGCCCCCCAGCGGGCCATGGTTCTTTTGTGAGTTCTTGCGTGGCGAGCATGGGGCCCCGAGCTAATGCAGTCTTTCTTCCTTCTTTCCTCCATGGACTGCGTTTCCTTTCCTTTCCCCTCCTTTCCTATTATCACTCCTTCCTTTACCCACCGGGTAACCGATAACCTTAGCAGTTTGGTCACCCTACCCCAACAAACCACCCAAACAACTTAAAACTGTTTTGAGAATATTTGGAAAAATACAATTCGGATTAAAAACAAGTTGCAAAAATGTTGTTCACCTTTCAAAAGCGACATCCATTAACATAAAGCTCTACCTGCATGCACCACATCCGGAGGCGGAAGGGGGAGGGTGACTTCGAAATCTTAAAATAGGAACCCTTATTTTTTTATTGCTGTTTTGGATACTCCTTGAAAATGTATGCAACTTATAAGATTATTTCGTTTCATGATAGATGGCACCGTTAACCGCAAAATAAAAATGTTGAAAAACTGTAATATCTCAAATGAAACCATAATTTTTGATACTTTGGACAATGCTAACTTCTGTCACCACCCAAAATCGAATCATGATCTCTGTCTATGGGCAGAATGTTCATTGCACTTCAATGATTCGGCCTGCACAAAATTCTGCGCGATTTTTCGAGGATGTTAACGGTTGCATAGAGTTTAGATATCATTTCCTCATACTTTCAGGCTCATAGCAATGATGAAGCAGCTCGTCAAAGATATGCTAATCTGTTCCCCAGATAGGAATGTTCCTTCTTCAACGACTTTTGGCAGTATTTTCCAACTGTTTGCTAAAATTGGAAGTGTTAAACCTAGAAAAAGAGTCCATCTGTTCGGGGTATTACCGTTTTTAAACAATTTCAGCTCATTTTGCCAATTACAGCGCGACCTATCATTAAATGAAGAAAATGTTACGTAGAAAAGTTACATATTTTTTATGGAGAATCCAAATATGCAATAAAAATAGGGGTTCATATTTAAGATTTCAAAGTCAGTTCACGATGTGGAGCTGGGTGTCGAGCTCATGTTAATGGGTGTCCGTGTTAGAGATGAACAACTTGTATTCAACTACACTCCTGGCCATTAAAATTGCTACACCACGAAGATAACGTGTTACAGACGAGACATTTAACCGACATGAAGAAGATGCTGTGGAAAATTCATTTAGCAGATTATTGTTTATGTCAATTCAATATACACAATATTTCACTTATAAAACCCTCAGTAATATCATAATTTACAAAAAATAAAAATAAAAAAGAATATTAGCTCAATTTTACACAAACATAAATTTTGATTTATGCATTTTTGTGGCATTATTTTATTTTGTAGCTTAAAACTGGTTAAAATCCTTGTTTGGCCATCAAGTTTTAGGTTTTCTGCGATTTCTCTGGATCCTTCGAGTCAATTTTCGACTTGCTTCCCTTCGAAGAGCATGACTGATTTATTTCGTCGCCGTTAAGAGGAAAAAAAAAAAAAAAAAAAACTTATCGTTGGATCATTAATTACCATTTCCCGTCTTTCTTTCGAGTTTGCTCCGCCTTAATCTGGCAAACGCTCGTTAATTCGAATACTTAAACTGTTTGTCAGGTCTGTTGAACAACGAAGTATAGAGAGATGAGTGTACCACGTTGTAGACGCCTAGGAAAGATCGCGTGCGATCATCGAACCGCGCGACACGGAGAACAAAAGAGGTGTTTAACTGCATCGTTGTATCGTTGAAGAGCGGGAGTCCAATATGGTAGATCGGCCATCATAGCGCGCCAGACGCCAGACGGAGCGGAACAAACGTGCGGCTGTGCGGTGCGCGGGTGGAGGCAGAGGCAGGCGTGGTGAGTCAGCAGCTGGTGGCTCGCCGGCCAGCGACCGCGGCCCCGCAGCCGGCCAAGGCTGCCTCTGCTGCCACACACCTGCCGCGCATCTGCCTCCTCTGTGTGTAAACCTTCTTTCAGTGACGACCCCAAACAGAAATCCTTCAAGATTCAGAAGGGAATAAAATCCCACTGAACATGCTGCAATTGCAGTGTAACGTTTCTGGGTTATACAGGATATCCCAAAAAGAATGACCCGATTTTCGCGTGTAATAATATTGAGACAATTGTCACTGAAACAGCGCTAGATGTAATCGGTATGGTCTAGAGTTTTAGAAAGAAAGCCGTTAGATGTCGCTACGAGCGTGACCTGGAGCGTGCAGCTAGGCTCGCGCAATATGGCGCCCGCGCGACAGTAGGCTTTATACTCTTGGCCTCCCTAGGTCCGCTGACTTAACACCATGTGATTTCTGCCTGCGGGGATATGTTAAACATTGTGTTTACGTACCTCCTTTACTTCGTGAGATTGAACTCTGTGTAAAAACCAGAATATCCGCTGTTGTACCCTCAGTGACAGAAGACACCTTACGCTCGTTTCGGGATGAATTCGGCTATCGGCTAGACGTTGTCCGTGCAGCCAGTGAAGGACGTATTGAACATTTATGATGGATTATGTAGTATGTAAGTTGTTGGTGTTAAGCTATTCTTCCTAATAAAATAATTCTATTTAAAATCGTGTCATTCTTTTTGGAACATCCTGCAATAAGAAGAAATGCGTTTGCTGCCTGGGGACTGTCTAATGCCGTCTTCACACGTCAGGAGCTCGTCATCGCGCAGCACGCCAGGCGTGAAGCCCGTAATTGCTGCACGATCTGTAACGGAATGTGCTCCTCATTACTATGTACGGCCACAGCGCTCTCTGACGCAAGAATTCCACAGTTTCTGTACTAAAATCAATGCGCGTAAAACATTGGATTACCTTTAGTAGCGAGCGTCCAAGGACGAACAAATTTGCGAACTAGATTATAGACTGGTCTTCGGATTAAACAGTGAATTGCTGGTGGAAGAGCATTATCTCTATCTATATAAAAGCGAAAGGACACTCACTCGCTCATTCACTCACTCACTCACTCACTCATTGGGTAAACACGAAGTCTCGAAAACTACTTTACCTATGAAGCTGAAATTTGGCAGGAATATAGTTTATTTGTAGAATACGTCAGCTAAGAAATGATTTTGCGATAGGGCCTATAGTTCATGAGATATGGCGTCGTAAACAATGAAAACTCCCCGTTTTGCGGCACATGATAGTGTGACTTTATCAGTACAATATTTGAGAAGGAGAGCACTTAGCTACTTGCAACAAACTTCAAACATAATTTCAAACCTTTAGGAACCTTTTTCTCGCTGACAATTTCAGCAAAATGATGAAAGGAAAAGAGTTTGTCGCTTACTACTTTCTCGGCGTTCATGCAGTAAAATTACGACATTTGGCATAACGTTACAATTTATTACTCGTACACTATTAATTGCATTCGCGAGAAATGTTACATACAGTACACACACACACATCACTGAACGTACGTTCGAAATTTTATCATAGTACTACACACAGTTCACGAGATATGACGTCATAAAATGAGATGCGAGAAAGACTGCTACATCACGCTACAATATTGCACATTTCCTCCTACACGACTGGTCAGATTTCATCCAAATTTGATACATATATTCCTTGCCGTGAGGTAATAGTTCCTGCAGGGTTAAGAGTCATATACGACACATGGTTCAGGAGATATGACGTCATAAACAATAGGAGTCGCAAAAAAAAAAAAAAAAAAAAAAAAAATCCTGCCACATAATTTGACGAAACTTTATTCATACACTGTATGAGACTGAGAGTACTTGGCGACTTGCAGTAAACTTTATACATAATTTCAAAATTTCAAACCTTTATTATATTTTTTCTCGGTGACAACCACAATAAAATGATGAGAGGAAAAAAGTTTCACGCTTACTACTTTTCCGCTGTTCATCGACTAAAACTAAGGCATTCGGTATGACATTACAATTTGTAGCCGCAGGAAATTTTACACACAGTAAAAGGTAAAGCAGTCAACAATCCGAAGATTGGTTTGAACAGCATAGTGCTTTACTAAGTATGCTCCTGTTTGGAGGTGGTATGCCATTGACTTCCTCCGACCTTCGAACTGACTTACCCAGCCAGTTATAGCGGGACCTACAGTTTAACGTTGGTTCCGAACCACGGTGCTGCTCGGTATTTTTCAAATCAGTACTACCAGAGATGAAAGAAGTGGAAAGGGACAGATTAAAATCCTGGGGATCGAACCCGCGACCTTTGGATTTGTAGTCTGGCACTTTACCACTGTGCAACCGAGGCGCACTTACAGACTGTATACACACATATAGCAGAATATACCTTCGAAATTGTATCACAGTGCGACACGTAGTTCATGAGATATGAGCACATAAACAATAACGTTCATGGAAAACAGCCCTGTCACGCATCATTTTTAATCTACTACTTCTTTACTACTAACTGTATTCGCAACATATTTTACAGGCATATAGCACTTACACAAATGAATATATACCTGAAAAATTATACAATTGTAACAACATAAAACACGATAAATATGAGATCATACGCATTTTATTTGTCATTTATATTGATAACTATCTTTCTTTGTTTGGAAACTGCACTTACAATTTAGTACATTATGCAAGACAGCTTTTTTTTTTTTTTTTTTTTTTTTTTTTTTTAAATTCTAGCATAAACATAACATGCTTTTAGAAGGAAAAAAAAGATTGACTGGGAGAGAGAGAGAGAGAGAGAGAGAGAGAGAGAGAGAGAGAGAGAGAGAGAGAGAGAGAGAGAGAGAGAGAGAGAGAAGGGATAGGAGAAGTACTAACTCAAGGCTGTAATAAATAAATACCTGGGCAACGTCGAGTTTTCAGCGAGCACTAACATACAGTTGTCTGAGATACGTCTAGTAGAGGTTATTTGTCAACTCAATTAAATCTCCAATTTATTTTTGTTTTAAATTGAATATAGTTCAAGTACAATTTTTACTGCCAGTTTTTGCATGGTTGGTACTATAATACCCGTATTCTAGCGGCGTCTGTTGAACTAAGCAGTTAACAGAACGCTTTTAACGACGGAAATCATTCAATGGAAACTTCAATCACCAGGAAGTTCTGTATACCCATGATTGAAAAAATATTTGATCGTATGTTTGAACGTTAATGACATGACGAATTATTTTGTTCTCGTTCTGGAAGGAAAATCAACAAAACAGTGCTTGCTAACCAAGTGAAACTTTTGTGACTTAACTAGAATCGTTGACGACTAAGATCGTCGTAGCTGACTAGGAATAAAGAAATGTGAAATATCTAAGTTTCAAATCTGGTCTTGGAAATAAAAAGGAATTTTGTTTTATTTTTTTGTTTTGTTTTTATATGTTTGTCTTGTACTGAACTTGGAAACATATCGAAACCCTTATGTATCCATTAACAAACGATGAAAGATGTCTGATGTACCTTCATTCACAAAAACGAAGTTCCATGATATAAAGTATTGTGATGGCGTTACGAACCTGAACCTAATGAGACTGTTAAGTACCGATATTTTTTACCAGCAGCGAGATGTTTGAATAGGAATACATTTTTGATAAGAATACTTTTTTTTTGTGTGACCAGGAATTGAACTCTGGATCTACCACCATTGTTAACACACAAGTAATGAGGTGTGTGCATGTTTCACTAAAAATATCGACACATATTTTTATTGCTGACACCACGTGAAGAGACAATACTAAAAACCTTTCTCACTTCTAGACTGGTATGCACTTCGTAGGGCTTGAAATAAAATTGTAAATATATTTTTGCTGGGGCGGGATTCAAATCCACAGTGCCTTTCGTGTAAACTTAGAGAAATTTGCAGTCTTGGACAAAGAAAGAAAGTTATTGAACTGTACGGCTCCCAATAACCAGGAAAACAGCAGAACACAGAGTGAGGGTAAGAGGAGCAGGAAGACGAGAAAGGAATATGAAATATGATGGAACAACAGGCCAGAAGAGAAGACCAAAACGGAAGCTTTTGGAGGATGAAGAAGAAGACCCTGATAATCCATCCTATAGTCCAGGAATGTATTGAAAAACTTTGATAGCCATTTCCCGAGAATTAGAATTTTCCGATTGTAAGGAACATTTCCTCAAAATCCACTGAAACTAGGGAGACGAAATTTTTATACAGCACTCCTAGTGGTCAAACTGAAATTGTAACACAGCCATTTAGCAGTATCTTCAGTAGTTTCATTTCTGTTTTATTAAATAGTCTTTTTTTTTCAAAAAAAGTTGGGTCATTAATAAAAAAAATATTGAAAGGAAACTAGAAAAGATACTCCAATATCCCTCCATCATAACTGTAATACTAAACCACTCTATATGTTGAAAAAATTTCAAATTCTTCGGTTTGGTAGATTGATCATAAATGTTCCTCAAACTTAGTGGTTTTAACATGGGCAGCATAGACACCTCCTGCTCCCCTTAATAGAGAATATTAACAGCCGTAATACTCAGTGTGATATGAACGTATGAACTAAACGGGATTCGTGTCATGGAGACACACTCGTGCTTCCTATAGCCAACTTAGCGCGTTTGGAATGGGACAAATTGTGGTCTTCCGAGTGGCGGGATGGTTCTTTCGGAGCTTAATTACACAATGTGGACGTTCTGCGTCAGCTGTGCAGTGGTGCAGATTACAATGGTCACGCGAACATTCTGACACCCGTAGTCGAGGTCCGGAACGTCCACGCAGCCTAGACTGCCTGCCAAGATCGTCGTATTGTAAGGACAACAAGGGGTGTCATACAGCTACCACAACACCGATAAGACGGTTTGTGAGCCGAGAAGTTTCGAACTGTTAGCAACTGATTACTAACAACGAGAGAATGGGCACGCACACGTCCAACCCCTCTTCCACTCACGCCACAGCATTGACGTGCACGGCTCGACTGATGCTGCTGGAGGTTCGCTTGCAAGATGTAGTGGTGTGTTGTAGTCTTCAGCGATGAAAGGAGATTCTGACTGCACGTAAGTGATTCTCGTTTGCGGGTGCAACGTTGACCTGGAGAGCACTGTCTCGTACAGAGCATTTGTCAAAGACACGCTGGCCACACTCCAGGCCTTATGGTCGAGAAGATACAACTTCGGTGTGTGTAGAGGGAATGAGAATTAGCATTCGGTACGTGCAAAATGTTGTAAGACTCATTCTTTTGTTATTCTTGTAACAGGAAGATGATATTGTTCAAAGTGGATTATGCTCGCCCACAAACGTGCTCTACGTGCAGGAAATTCCCTGGCCAGCACGATCTCCGGACTTGTGTCCAATCGAGCACGTGTAAGATATGATGAGACGATAACTGACACGTGTGAGACACCAATCCACGACTTTTGCAGAACTACGCGAAGAGGTCGAACAGACGTGTAATATTGTATCCCAAAACAGTATCCAAAATATTTATGATCGAATGTTCAAAATGTTCAAATGTTTGTAGAGTCTATGGGACTTAACTACGGGGTCGTCAGTCCCTAAACTTACAAACTACTTATGAACTAGCTTGAACTAAGGACGGCACAAATATCCATGTCCGAGGGGGGATTCGAACCCCCGACC
Organism: Locusta migratoria; assembly: GCA_026315105.1. NCBI lineage: Eukaryota > Metazoa > Arthropoda > Insecta > Orthoptera > Acrididae > Locusta > Locusta migratoria. The sequence goes on from CM048744.1 coordinate 355,209,950, forward strand.
GCAGTGGCCGTGCAGACCGTGACTGGAGCGCCTCAGTCCCCGCGGCCACCGCTATGATCGAATGGATGCCCATATCAGTTCCTGCATTGCCGCCTGTGGAAACTACACATATACTAGTATGGATGTTTCAGTACGGATGGACACTTGGTACGTCAGTACTACTTCAACTATTGATCTGTAAATGTAATCGTTTCATGTACTTCATATGCACTGTTTGAGCAATACATCATGATTGAATTGCAAATCTCGGAGAGGATGTACTAATTTTCATTTCTGACAGTTTAATTACAATTCCAAACAACTTTAATTGGAAACACCACAATATAAAATTTTAGGTATGGCTAACCATATATTTCGCTTGTTCATTTAAAGCGTAGAAGGTACAACAAATCCACTAAAGAGGTAGACTACACTCAGATTGGTCGTCCCCCGATGGCATATTGCTGTATGTTGGATTGAGTGTTAGTGATATTATACACGATTTGGGATGAAAATTATTGAGACAAAGGGGTTTTTCTTTGCGCGAGATCACTTCTCAAAATTTCAATCACTATCATTTTCCTTTGAAAGCAGAGGTAGTTAGCTTATCAAACAAATGTTCAAATGTTTGTGAAGCTTAAGGGACTTAACTGCGGAGTCATCAGTCCCTAAACTTACAAACTACTTATGAATTTTCTTACACTAAAGATGACACAAACATCCATGCCCGAGGGGGTATTCGAACCCCGACCGTAGCGACCGTGCAGACTGTGACTGGCGCGCCGCAGACAGCTCGGCCACTGCGGCTGGCCTCTAATAGATATTTAGTAATTTGAAGACTATAACGCGAAATCCTACATAAAGAGAAATGGTCATGATAATAAAATCAGGGTATCACAGTCCTAAAGGAAAGATATAGGTGCTCGTTTTCGCTTCGAGCTATTAGAGACTGCAATGATAGAGAAATAGCCTGAGAATGCTTTGATAAAACCTCTGTCAACACTTACATGTGAGATTCATAGTAGTCGTGTAGATATACAAAGTGCGTCTGAAAAGTTCGGTAAATGGTCCCATATTGCGGATATCCAACAACGCATGATTTCGTGCTTCGAACGATTCCACAAGAAGCGTTTGCTGACAGTTTCCAACTACTGTACAACCGATGTCAGAAGTGAATTGTAGCCAGTGGCGATTACTTGGAAGTCCAGAAAAGGTATTTCGTTTGTAAATCTTATTTGCTATGTTTCGTGAGACCATTCACCGAAGTTTTCAGACGCACCTTGTAGAATGTAAGCTATAGATCCCCAGACTTTGATCTCCACAGGTTCTGGATTCATATAATAAATGGTAATGTATACAGGCAACAGCCCAATACCACCCGCAACTGATGTATTTTATGCACATCAGAAATTATTGGTTTTTCACATTCCTGCTTAAAGCATGTAATTAAAATAGTGCTACGTTATTTTATGCCCATCAAAATTATCTCGACTATATAGCGCCTCATATATTTTTAAAAAATTGACATCTTTAATGTTTTACAGTTGCTTGGCATCTGGGGTAGACTGTCATTTTATGCTGTTTTAATTGATGCTTAATAATTTTAACTAAGACAAAAATTGTAAATCTATTGTTTTGAAATGTGTTACATTTCATTCACCACTGTAAAAGTCATATTTTAATCTATTTTGAAATTTTTCCTTTGCTTGTTTCAAGGTTCGTAAATGACTGAAAAGTCGAAACCGGTCACCACTTTTTAAATAAAAAAATATTAGCGATCTATTCTATCAATTTTAAGTCAGATGTTTAAAAAATTTTATGGATTTTAACTAATTTTAAGGACGCCAAATATCCATCCCAACAATGTCAGGCCTTACAATAATCATGTATGTCGTATCTGATGTATTGTACTTCAAATAGTTGCTACTGTTTTGAAGGTTGCCACAGTCGCCAAAGACTACCATGAAAAGCAAAACAAATTCATTGTCATCAATAAACATTTGTAAGCATCATGCCTCAACTCAGTCCTTTTCTGTGTTGCGATCTCAGAGCGATATGCAGTGGCTGCTTGTCTGATGGATTCATTCATAGACAGACTCCTGGGTTCGACAAATCCGTAATAGAGGAAATACTTCAGGGATATAGAAACAGGTTTACTCATTTGTTACTTTGAATTGATTTATTTACCCTGGCAGGTCCTTTCTTACAGTACTGTTACATTTCAGTAAACGTGGACTGCCGCGGCGGAGTGGCCGAGCAGATTGAGGCGCTATGATCCGATGTGCGTGACCATTCCCCGTCGGAGGTTCGAATCCTCCCTCGGGCATGGATGTTTGTTGTCTTTAGTATAAGGTAGTTTGTGAGTTTAGGGACTGATGACCCGCAGTTAAGCCCATAAGCTTAACAAATATTTGAACATTTTTTCAAACCTTGACTTATCTGATATTTCAAACATGAACACAAACAAAAATTTATTTATCAATATATTTCATCAAAGGATTCTTCGTTGGTGTGCATTCAATAAGTTTTTGTAATTACTGCGAGATTGTATGTTCAAATGTTTGTAGAGCTTATGGGACTTAACTACGGGGTCATCAGTCCCTAAACTTACAAACTACTTATTAACTAGCTACAACTAAGGACGGCACAAATATCCATGACCAAGGGGGGATTCGAATCCCCGACCGTAGTGGCCGTGCAGACCGTGACTGAAGCGCCGCAGTCCCCTCGGCCACCGCGGCCGGCGATTGTATGTTCCTTACTTATTATGTGTACTATCCGGACACGTCTGTTCACTGCATTCCAGACTATTTCTACAGTATGACAATCAGGGCTTGATGATGGTCGGATAATATCCGTCAGTAATTTTCTTGTTGTCCTCTATAATGTACTTCGTACAGAACGCCGACGAGTGTTTTCGGTCAGTTTCCTTTGAAAGGATACTCGTGGTTCTGTGTCCCCCCCCCCCTCTGCCCCTTAGACCGGAAAACTTAAACCGAAGGTTTAGGGTTAGGGGGACTTGGCAATTGTTTTAAAGCTTGAGGTTCGCCGGTGTGGGGACCTCCATCCCCCTCTCCCCTTCTCCAAGTTCCGATCTTCACCTTCCAAATTTGAGTGGAGTGTTTCGAAGTTACATAGAAATAGAGAAAATTTTCTGTATAGTCCTACACCAACATCTCCTTCATTTTTCATTAATGAATGTGTAGATTTGAAACAACTGATTTTCAGGGTATCTCTGTTTGTTTCTAACGCTGTAGCTATGTGTAGCTGGTACTGTAATTGAGAAACAAGGTTTGGAGAAAGTGGGGAAAATAAATGTCAAATAATAAACTGATATGCAGAAACATGTCTTAGTATCTCAAATATATTCGTCTAAGGAAATAACTTTATTACTTGACATTAATATCACCTGCAACTGAGGTACAAGGCAGGATTGTTCCCATTAACGGTTCAATGCAGCAGTTGTGATACTAGTTACATCGACGCAGAATTGAAGTTTGTGCTGTGGCGGGTGAAGTGCTTTTGATATTTGGTAGACCCATTATTCATAATGCTACTGTGGCTGAGCGGTTAAAGCTACTGCCTAGTAAGCAGGAGATCTCGGGTTCGACTCCCAGCCGTGGCACAAATTTTAATTCAATGCCTCGCCTTCTATTGAAAATCTTGGAATAGATTTATCTGGCGCAACGTCTTGAGTCAAATTCCAAATATCTTTGCAGTGTTTCATGAACTAACGCTAAGGTAGAACATTGTCAGTTGTAATGGTCTCGGGGAATAAATATTTGTATATATGTATATTACGTTTGTTATGAAATGTTGCTTTGATTATGATCGTTAGATGATTGTGGGTGGATTTTTTAGTTGAAACTGACCGTATGCCTGCCCAAATTATTCCCCTGAGCCATTAAAACACCCTACTTCTAAACTTTACAGTTCACTAGGATAGATAGGATAGGATGTTGTGGGCGCACAACAGCAAGGTTTTTAGCGCCCTGACAAGAGAATTAAACAACAGTAAATGAAGTAAACCTTGGCAACAACACGAACACATATTGCAAATCAGCGATGTAAAGTGGCAGACTGTAGTACCCAACCTTACAAGTCCTTAAAAGAAAATGTCGGAGTATAGAGGGACGCTGATCGCTGATGTGAGGGGCATCAGCGAGCCCTCCTGTAACACACTAAAACCTCCGGCCTAAAAGCTTAGGCCAGAGTCGGGAACACTTCACTCTAATGCAATATCGTCAGTAAGGATTCTCATTCATCAACACGCGTTTATTCAGCTTTTAATCAGTGTATTGAAACTCATGCAATAATATTTCGTTGCACTGTAGTAAAAGAAAGAGAATAACAGACAGGTTGAAGGTTCATACATCGTTCCAAATCAACAGTACAGAAGCGAGTAGTTGACTGTCCTGTTCCAGAATGAAGAATAGCTTGAGGTATTTTCACATATTATGCAATGTGCTAACCCAAGCCAGCCGCGGTGGCCGAGCTGTCTGCGGCGCGCGAGTCACGTTCAGCACGGCCACTAAGGTCGGGGGTTCGAATCCCCACTCGGGCATGGATATTTGTGCCGTCCTTAGTATTAGCTAGTTCATAAGTAGTTTGTAAGTTTAGGGACTGATGACCCCGTAGATAAGTCCCATAAGCACTACAAACATTAGAACAATAGCTAACCCAATATGTTATACGTGCAATGGTAGTCAACTTCAGTTACAGCAATTATTGTCAGTTCGACACGTCCGATCGCGACGCGGTTGCCCGATATTCTTGATGTCACGGTTGCGACGAAAGTTTGTATTTTACGAGATCAAAGTTCCACGTTAGTCAAATCTTCATTTAGATCCAATCTATATATAGAACCGTTACCGTCGCGACGCGGTTGATTGTTATTCTCGAAGACACCACGAACGCTAGCGCACACTTTGAAAGAAATACACATTCCACTGACTGTAAAGATACACGATAGCTTAGCGTGGCTCATCAGTAGGAGTCACTGTTCAATTAGTTAGCTAGATCTGCCCACTCTCAGCCACGCACACCAACTGCTGCTCTTTTTTTTTTTTTTTTTTTTTTTAACTCGACGCCTTGGACGTGATGAACAATCGATATGGGTGGAGCTGTCTGCCTGGTTTCAGTACTTCGTGTCTCTCATCATCGTACAACACATGCAGAACGTCAACTCTCGAGACATTAATTACAATCAACGGGTGTGCTCCAGGCACAAACCTGTCATCGCAAGAGAAGGGCCACTGTGCACGGAGGAGGAGGAGCCTTTTCCGATGAGGCCATTAGTCACAGAGGCAGTGCTTTATTATTTGCTGCCCGGTGTTGCGAGTGCTTTCTCCCGGCCGCCGCGGTCGGATGCGGCAGGAAATTCCTGCGGACCAGCGGGCAGCGGGCAGCGGCAGGTGGCGTCCGGCGAGGCACGCAACAAGAAGACGACGGCCGGCGCGCCTCTTGCAACACCGCGCCACCGCCTGGAATGCGCCCCCGGCCCTTTCTGCCCTTGAGCCAATGTGGACACTGCTCCAAAATCCTGCCCGCCGCCGCACCGCCGGCTTATCGTTGCTTTCATCTCTAAACAGCAAGAGACACATTACTGGTCAATCTTGCCGTTGTGAAACTTTCTGGCAGATTAAAATTGTGTGCCGGAACCGGGACTCCAACCTGGGACCTTTGCCTTTCGCGGGAGAGCGCACTACCAACTGTGCTATCCCGATACGACTCACGATGCCGCCTCACAACTTTACTTCTGCCAGTACCTCGCCTTCTACTTTCCAAACTTCACAGAAGCTCTCCTGCGAGCCGTGCAAGACTAGCACTCCTGGAAGAAAGGATGCCGGCCGAGGGGACTGAGGCGCTCCAGTCACGGTCTGCACGGCCACTACGGTCGGGGGTTCGAATCCCCCCTCGGGCATGGATATTTGTGCCGTCATTAGTCTTAGTTAGTTCATAAGTAGTTTGTAAGTTTAGGGACTAATGACCCCGTAGTTAAGTCCCATAAGCTAAACAAACATTTATGAATTATGATGAAAGGATATGGTGGAGACATGGCTTAGCCACAGTCTAAGGTATGCTTCCAGAATGAAACTTTCACTCTGCAGTGGAGTGTGCGCTGATATGAAGTAAAGTTGTGACGCGGCATCGTTTTTCGTGTCGGGATAGCACAGCCGGTAGTGCGCTTGCCCGCAAAAGGCAAAGGTCCCAGTCCCGGTTCCGGCACACAATTTTAATCTGCCACGAAGTTTCATATCAGCGCACACTCTGCTGCAGAGTGAAAGTTTCATTCTGGAAACATCCCTTAGGCTCTGGCTAAGCCATGTCTCCACCATATCCTTTCTTCCAGGAGTGATAGTCTTGCATGGTTCGCAGGAAAGCTTCTGTGAAGTTTGGAAAGTAGGAGGCGAGGTACTGGCGGAAGTAAAGTTGTGAGGCGTCATCGTGAATCGTGTCGGGATAGCACAGTCGGTAGTGCGCTTGCCCGCGAAAGGCAAAGGTCCCAGGCTCGAGTCCCGGTTCCGGCACACAATTTTAATCTGCCAGGAGTTTCATATCAGCGCACACTCCGCTGCAGAGTGAAAGTTTCATTCTGGTAATATTGCTGTTAACTGACGTCAAAATGGCTCCCAATTCATCTGCACATTGTGTTTCAGGTTTCGTTCTCCGATGGACTACCAACATTTATGCTCTCATATAGAGCAAAGTTCCATTGCCTTTTGCAGAAAAATTCGAAACAGTCTGATTCTTTAGCAGGCTCGACTTAATTGAAGTCCACGATACGACTCGTCGGCTTTGACCAAAGACGTCATATCTGAGTTAAAGGTGATAGTTTGTTTTCAAGTAGAACATATATTTTAGATTACGATTTTGTGTTTAAAAAGTGATCTGTAGCTTCTCTCTGATGGTTCGGCATAGGTTAACAGAGAGTTTATTTTCTTTTGTTTTCGAAAGGGAGCGCCAAAGGCGGGAATTTGCGGGATGAGACCTGTGATCGATGGGATGGTACATGCTGTTGTGGTAATCTGTAATTTACGACGATAATAATAGATTATTTATTATCTACAATACATGAATATTACGACATTATTCCGTATGTTTATATTCGTTGATAGTGTTTGTTTTTCTAGTTGGTATATCTAAGTATCGTTTCTCGTGAGACTCACATCTGACGTCACTGGTCAAAACCTTCTTCAGTTATGCCGCAGGCTCTGCAAACGTATGTTGCTAGTGTACTACACACATATAAAAAGTTTTGCATCACCTTGGTTCCAAGTTCTTCAGAATGCTGATATTGAATGCATCAAGAACGCAGTTCCTTAGATTCTCCATAGATGTCACTCAACCCGCACAAACATTTAAACAACCACGCATGAGCAGTGCCAGTGCGACGGAATGGGTAAGACGGCCGACCAGGTAGAGTCATTACACCAGAAGGAAGTACATTGCTTGTGTTGACTGTGGTTCTGCCAGACCTACAAGGTCAATTCCGAAGTTTGATCATATCCGCATTGTTACTTTATGCCAAGAGAGACTCGCTTCAAAGGAAGCTTCCAGACGTCTCTGAGAGAACCGAAGCGACGTCACAGAGATACAGGAACTGTCGATGACATGGCTCGCTCTGGCCGTCCAAAAGCTACCACAGCAGCTGATGGCCTCTACTCGCGGATTTCAGCTCGGCTGGAGGAACTCTGAGAGGAATGCACCATGCTGAATTATGATTTTTATGTACATGACGTCGGGTTTTGGTTAAAACTGTACGCAATAGACTGCATGACACGCAACTTCACCCCAAACATCGATTTTGAGTCCTGTTTAGACACCTAGACATCATGAAGCGTGATACAGCTGGGACCAACAGCATGCTGAATGGACTCGTCAGACTTGGCATCTGTCTTCAACCAGACAATAGTCGGAGACTTTTTGAATGCAACCCGGTCAGACTGATGATCTTATAAAGGTAGTGGTTCCTTGATGTTTTGGGGTGGCATTATGTGAGGCCAACTTACGCCATTAGTGGTCGTAGAATGCAATAAGATAGCTGTACAGTACAGGGGTGATACCTTCGACGTATAGTGCAACATATTAGCAGCATTTCGGTAAGTGATTCGTCTTGTTGGACGACCTCGTGCTTATGGTGCACATATTGTGAATGCGTTCTTTCATGATAACAACACCGCAATATTAGAATGGCCAGCGTGTTATCCTATCGAACATACCTTAGGATACATTGAAAAGAGCTGTTTTTGGACGAGACGAGCCACAAACGTATCTGAAAGATCTACAGCGAATCGCCGTTGAGACAATCTGGGCCATCACTCCCTTGATCATCTAGTCGACAGTATGCTACGACGATTACAGACATGCATCAGTGCAAGAGGCAGTGTTACCGGGTATTAGGGCTACTGGTGTAGGCTGCAAATTCAGAAAACTAGGTTATATTCGTTTAAATTGTCAATTTCCGGTTTCGTGAGCAATAAAGATAACTGGTTTGTTGTTTTTGTGTGTCTATTCCGTTCTACATGTAAATGGCCATGAACCCACAGAATTGTGGTGATGCAGCACTTATGTGTGTGGTTACTTTCAATTTTGTGGATCTATTTTGTATTTATACACGGAGAGAGGAAGCCTTGAATCGAGTTATTATGGAAAATGGTTAGCAAATTGTTATTTAGGACACTGCAAATGTATTTGTGGTTACTGTGAAGAGGCGGTCTGGCAGACCACTATGGAGTGGACCTCCTGTACAGATGAAGAAAACAGCATCTCCTGAGTCAATGAATCATTTATGATATGATAGATTTGGCCACTTGCCACATTACGGGACAAAAGGAAAATGTAGGCCTTGTCTTTACGGATATTTGCCTGAAGGACGAAGAGTTTTTGAGAGTCTATTGGGATTGTTTTCAGAAATTTCACATGAAATAGTGGAAAAATCCAATAGTTTTTACAGTTACAGGAACCAAGCTGTAGTATTTGTATTATAGCTAAATGCGCCTTTTTTTGTCTATGTTACGTGCAGTCTCGAAACTATATATTGACTAAAATTATGTAAAACTGTTCACATGTCCGTACACGTTCAATTTAAGTAACTTAATATTTTTCCTTGAGCGATTTCTGTAGTGGCTATGCTCATATCGTTTCTCCTCCTTCCAAACACAGCATCCGTACTTAGCCTTTAATATCATTCAGATAGTGTTACTGTGTCCAAACAACGGGTTTTGATGGAAAATTTCATTTCTGTAATTTTTCTTACGTCAACTCTCTGTACCTCGTCGCTTCATATGCCCTCCAAGCATAGATAGTAGAATGAAATATTACAGTATACTACTCGTTGTTAAGGTCGTCAGTCAGAAACTTGGACTGATGGAGCTCTCCATGCTAGTTCCCTTTATGATTGCGTACGAAAGAAAAATTGAACAAATAAATAACCAAAGCAATTTCCGTTAATAATACAGACAATTCCTTTTGTAAACAATTTAGGGGAGATTCTCAAGCGCCGCACAAATATAGGTTTACCAAAGCACACGCTAGATGGCAGAAAGTGGTTGTTCTGCAGGTATACGGAAACACGCTAGGGGGTTGCTCACCACCCCACATTCCTTTGGCACCTCCCAGTTGGGAGAAATCCGTCATTTGGTGAGAATCCGCTGTTACTAGTGCTACGCTGATAATTTTGACACGACTTTTTGACCATCTTCTGGTAAGATACTAATTGAAATGTGCGTCAATGATCCCATCCCGTTGTTAACAAAACTCGTCTGTATTTGAATCCCAGAAAGTTTCTTTTTTAAATCTATTGTGTTTGCCCTAGCCCCGGACACTACGTCTGTGCTCAATCCCGGACAGGCGATCAGCTCTATAGACAAAGATACTGAAGCTGTCTTTCATTTTTTCAGGGATTATTAACAGAATGGCCATTTCAGTAAAAACAAAATGGGATGAAGACCTGATGAAAAAAGCTGTCGATTATGTTCTCTCGGGAAAATTCAGTATCACGGAAGCAGCAGGACAGCTTTCTGTCCGTAAGAGCTCATTAGGAGAACGTGTTGCTGCTCTTAAAAGAGGGGAAAGTAAGACAATGGAACCATCTTGGGGCAGATTTAAGAACACTTTTAGTGATCATTTGGAAGACGGGCTAATAAAACAACTTAAATATTTAGACAGCTGTTTCCTGCCTGTCAACAAAACAGTTTTTGAAATTAGTTTTTGATTTAGCTGAACATTTAAAGCTCCAACATGAGATCAATTAAAAAAAAAATAATAATAATAAAAATAAAACTGCAGGCAACAAATTCTTTCGGGGTTTCATGAAGCGTCATCCCGAATTTTCCTTATGATGTGCTCAATCTACGATGTGCCTTTAAAGAGCACAAGTTTTTAACACAGAGCAAGTGGGTGCTTTTTATGGGGATTTGGAAGAACTAATGGACAAGTTCTCGTTTCCACCAAACATAATTTATAATTGCGATGAAACAGGCGTTAGAGATGTTCATTCTAACACTCGAAAAGTTTTATCAATCAACGGCAAAAATCAGGTCAGTAAGCTCACTTCTAGTGAACGTGGTCGAAACATAACAATAATGTTTTGTATCAATGCCGCAGGGGACCATTTTATCTCTCCTCTTTTTGTATTTCCAAGAATTTGTATAGACCCACTACTGATGAAAGATGCACCAGATGGAAGTGTTTTCGATTCATAAGAAAGTGGCTGGATTTCAGTTTTAGGATTTTTGAAATGGATGACATCGAAAGGAAATGCAGTTCTCCTCATTCTGGATGGGCATAGCACTCATAAAGATCTTGAGCTTGTCCTATTTGCAAAGAAACACAACATTCATATGCTTGGCTTACCACCACACACTAAACATAAGCTCCAGCCACTAGACCGTACACTGATGAAGCATTTTAAAAGTGCATTCAATGCAGAATGTGAGCTCTGGATGGACAAGTATGACAGGTTGGGGCTGAAGATAACTGACAGAGACATCTGTGCAGTGGTTGCCCCCTCTTTCTCCAGTATAGCAGGATGGAGATGGAAAAAGTTGGATTTCAATGCACAGGCTTCTTTCCAGTGAACAAGAACATCTTCTCAGATTTGGATTTCCTCCGATCCCTGAGCAACTGAACTGTATCAGAAAGAGAGACTTCAGATGCTAATGAATCTGTTCAGCTTTCCACAGCAACTCAACTGGTGCATATCTCTACAGTTCAAAAGCTACAAAAACCTTTTGATGTGGCTGTTCCTTCTACTTACAAGGACTTCCAAAATGCCATTCAGAAGATATCCCTCATGACTGATGATTTGAAGAGGAAGATCGTTAAAAGGAGAACGAGGGGTGAAAGGAGTGAAATTTTAACTTCCACTCCGTTCAAACGACAGCTGGAAGAAAACGAAGAGAGGAAGCTTCTCAAGAAGCAAAAACAAGAGGCTGGCTCTACTGGAGCGACGAAAAATGAAAGTTCCCAGAAGCTACCAAAGCGAAGGAAGGCTCGACTTCGTAAATGATAGTAAGAACAGCAGAATAAAGGAAAACAGTACTGTGACAGTGTGTGTTATTTGCAGGGAGACTTTTGAGGAAGATTGGGTACAGTGCTACTCTTGCCGTGAGCGGACTCATGTTGCATGTGCTGACAGTGATAGTATTGCTTACTTTGTATGTGAACATTGTAAAAAATGAAAAATTATTGTTGTTTTTGATTTCATTTCTGGGCACATTTATAAACGTATTGTCCTTCATACTGTGTGTCCGGCGCTGGAAACAGGTATTTGAAACGTGTGACTTTGCACGCATTTAAAAAATACAATTAATGATATTAAAATGAATTCTTTTGATGCAGGTGTTTGATATATTATAGGAAAGGTCATATTTCTGCATCAGAAACCAGTTTTATCAAGATTCATTAATATGATTCTTACAAAATTGAAAAAAAGACTTAAGTGTCCGCCAATGGGGCAAGCTACCCGTAAATACTACAAACATTTTCCAGTAATATTAATGTCCTCTGCAATGTTATTAAATCTACCGCGAAAATTCCATTTTACCCCTAAAATTTGAATTTGTCATCAATAGGGCGCATTGAGGGTAGCGAAGGGGAGAGACATGGGGGTGTGACGGCAGGGCGACATTGCCACATCGCCACCAAGGGTGAGAGGAGGGGTTACTAATTTGGCAACAATGCGGAGCACATGGTAAGGTATACCTACTACTCTCGCAAGGACAGCTGACATATGCGTAAGTAATAACACCACAACATACACTCATCTAGGGAGACATTACGTGTGAAGTTATCGCAGTGTGAAATGTTGGTGGACTAGGGTAGTATGATCTATCTGTAAATGCTCGTGTTCGCTGTATTTACAATGTGAAGATGACAATAATCATACCATCGAGAAAGAAAAGTCGTATGGCATACCGCGGTGGAGTAGCCGAGCGGTCTAAGGCGCCTCGCTGCGGAGCGCGCGGTTGCTCGCCGTCGGAGGTTCGAGTCCTTCCTAGGGCGTGTGTGTGTGTGTGTGTGTGTGTGTGTGTGTGTGTGTGTGTTTGATCGTAGGTTAGTTTACCTAGGTTTAAGTAGTTTGTAAGCTACGGACTGATGACCACGCAATTTGGTCCGATAGATTTACAAACATTTGAACATTTTCGTATTGCATGAATGGCTGGGAGACCTCGACGGGTAGGTGCAGCCACCTGATTGCTTGCAGGCGCCTTTCCTTCACGATGTATGACAACTGTGTGCTGAAGTGTCTATATTAAGTGTATGTAGGTGACTGTAATGGGTGCGTTTGGAGATGATGGGAGAAGGGAGAGGGTGAAACCGGTGCCGGCACACAGCCTACTCCTCTCGAAAAGCTCCAAGAGGGCCGTCGAGCTTAACGTCCCCATCTGAGGGCCGGATCACCGTCAGTAGTTTCCCATGCACTAACTCCATGAGGTATCTTTAATGTGTTGGAAAGGCTGCAACTCCGAGAACACACAGGAACTTATATCCATCACTAAACACTGTCGATGCTGTTGGTCAGGGACTAACGTGTCGCAAACCGTTTGTACCGCAGCTACCATAAGCCTACATTGTAGATGTAAGGAACATGTGAGTCTTATACTAGCCATGATCCGACATGCCACCAGTAATGAGTGATAATGGACAGAGGCACCACGTCAGTAGTTTGTGGATGAGAATTTTCGGAGGCATAGTAGGGTTGTGGTGATCACTGTGTCCCAGTGACGTCATGATCAACGCGACTGCCTGTCAGTGTTGTAAATTCCTTTGTCTTTATGCTGATTTTGAAGTTGTGTGTTGTATTCACATTGCCAGAGGGAACATATAAACGTCTTAGGATCTCAGACGTCACTTCATCTTTATCGGATACAAATATACAAAGCTTTCTGCAGAAAGTGTTCCACGTTAAAGAGCTATGCTACACGTGGAACTGCATGCTTTCTGTCTAGGTTTTTGTCATTCCGTAGAATGTTATAAATATTTAAGTCATTCACTCTGGATAAAGGTTCACACACACACACACACACACACACACACACACACAGACAGACACACACACACACACACAGAGAGAGAGAGAGAGAGAGAGAGAGAGAGAGAGAGAGAGAGAGAGAGAGAAAGAGAATTAACAAAACAGAGATGTGTACAGATGGAAATGCAAGCCTTCAATGTGATGGTGCAATGTTGGGCAACAGCACCTGCGTGCATTAATAGTGATAAGAGAGTTCTTAACATATTCTGCATACATGCGGTCTGTCGGAAATCATTTTGAGGATCACAAGAATTTGGCAGGGGGCTCTACCTTGCGGATGATGTCGCTATCATTTCCTGTCCTGTATCGCTTGGCTAACGAACATTGTTGTGCATCCGTCTTGATAATTTACTGAAACACTCAGTAGTAAGTGATTCACCACGCTAAGCTATAATTCTGCTAATGTCCTATGGAAGATGAGTAACATTGTATACCGACGTTAATGTGGATATATCCTATAAGCTTTCAACAACATACAGCTACTGGAAAGACTCGGGACATGTGCTAGCAGCGCGCTTCGTGTGTTTTAAACGTCAACTTCGCTTCGCAAATTCTCCGGATCTCATTAACGCATTGCGATGCTACCAACGCATTCTTTTTGAGATTTTTCACGATGTTGATTGCATAAGAAATAATATGGCTGTCCATTTAAAAATGTAAGTTGTGTTGAAAATAATAGACTATATCATTGTACTTACTTTCATAACACCCTGTCGTACGTTCATGTCTGTGAAAGTCGTTTTTTAAGTATCTGTTGTAGTTCCAGAGATAACTGGGATGAAAAAGTTCAGTGAGACACGCTGTATGTCGCAAATTTTGAAGTTTAGCGGAAAATTTCGCAATGTGTGTGTGTGTGTGTGTGTGTGTGTGTGTGTGTGTGTGTGTGTGTGTGTGTGTGTGAATATTTACCGCTGCTACGGACCACTTCAAACGGCTGTTCCTCTGGAACAGATGACTAATGGTACTCACCTGATTACCTTGAATCACTGAAATAGAAAATTTTGAATTGTATTTTGGCTGCAGTACGTGTGTTTAATTTTCTGCACTCGCCACTTACCTTAATTGGGTTGAATATTATCTGCAAAACTAGCAAATACTCTTATGATGAAAACAGTTTATAGTGGTACAAATTGCGCAATATTAGTGTGCAAAGCTACAACACTAAGAGAAAGAAAGATCTTCTAAATTCAAGGTTAAATTTAGCTTTGGCACAGAAAGGGATGAATTATGCTGCCACAAAAGTCTTTGGTCACTTACCGAATAGCATCAAAAGTCTGAGAGATAGCAACAAGCATTTAATAATAAATTAAAAGAATTTCTGAATTGCAACTCCTTTTACTCATTAGATGAATTTTTAGATGTAAATTAGTAAATCTGCGATAAATAAATAAATTGTGGACTGTAAAATTTTGTATAATGTAATATCTTGTAAAGACACCTTTTATTAACCTGATACTTTCCACATTATTACGAAGTGTCGTATTCATGATCTATGAAACAAGTAGTATCTAATTTGATCTGCTGAAAACATGATTTGTAGTAAGTTGTGCTTGCTCCTGCTGCTAACCAGAGCGAAGAGTAAATGAGCCTATGTGCCCTTGACAGTTAGAAACATAAGGAGAAATTATCTTCAGTTATTTCTTAAGAACGTAAGATTCCATGAAAACTAAATAAAAAGTTCTTTCCAGACCACCTAGAATTAAAATACCAGAATTAAAAGAGAGAGCAGAGAATTAATCTCATATTTTCTTCACGGCCGAGTAGTTGAGATCACATCCTTCTGTTCGCGATTCTAGGAACCGCAGGTTTTTTTTTCTGATATTGGTGGTCTGAGATGTGATACACTCAAGCTCGTGAGGCTAAATGAGGAACTGTTTGAATAAAGAAGCAGCGGTGTCTTTCAGGCTTCATATACTGTCTATTACAGCTGTAGGGATTGGCGGAATGCTAATCATTTCTCCCATGATCACAGATCGTTCCTTGTACTGCTTTGTAAGTAGCAGTTCATTTTCGAAACATGACTAAAACCTAATTCTTGGGAGGTGTTTACATTACCCTCAAATCCCTACACAATTATTTATGAGTGGACGAGTAACGTTAGAAGCGACCTATACCCACGCATGACGAAGTGATAGATCGATACTGATTCTTACCTGTTCATATGAAGCTACGATCGGAACAAGTAGCCCTAATCTCGCATACATGTGTACACAAATGTGCTAATGAAACAGAGGTAATGATACCAGTTCAGAGGAAGAAAAACACTCTCACGAAAACTTCTGGAAGCTGTAGTTCAGAAAGCATTCAAAAGACGAACAGATTGAGATTTTACTGTCAGCATGCAGTACGATGTGGACTCAGAGCGTAGGACGTAAGGTGATTTCTGCAGATACAAGAGAGTTAAACCTAATTGGGATGTAGGCGCATAACTACGTGATTGGTTGGTGAGGCCCTGCGTTTGAAGTATTGCTTGCAGATAAGCGACATCACCTCCAAAGATAGAAGACGAAATCATCAACTGTATTGTCTTTGCATTCTGCTAGTGACTTTTAGTTCGCTGACTGGTACATAAGTATGAAAGACGTTGCTCACAGATGACTTTTATTGTCTTTACGGGGTGACTGCGACTCTTGACCGACGATCAAGAACGTTAAACCATAAACTTTCTTCTTCATTTCTTGTGGCTGTTACCGGTTTACATCTCACAACTCGCTTTATACTTCAGTAGTAACATACTAATTAGTTTGAAAAATCCAAATACAGAAGAGGAGTCTATACTTCCATCTATACTTCCATCCACACTATTAGTGTACCGTCCACCATCAATCAGCGCGCGTGAATAACGACGATTTAAATGTTCTCGTGTGAGACTTGTTTTCTGTTATTTTGGTAAGATGAGAATTTCTGCCTGTGCTATCGAGCATCAACAAAATATTTTCACATTCGG
This sequence comes from Locusta migratoria, assembly GCA_026315105.1. Classification (NCBI taxonomy): domain Eukaryota; kingdom Metazoa; phylum Arthropoda; class Insecta; order Orthoptera; family Acrididae; genus Locusta; species Locusta migratoria. The sequence goes on from CM048744.1 coordinate 355,226,413, forward strand.
AGGGGAAAGCTGCTGCTTGATGTCTTTCGAAAAGACCTCTCTGCAACAAGTAATGCCTTTGTTTTAATGATTGCCACTCAGATTTGTTATTCATATCCGTGAAACTCGCTCTTCCTTCTCTGTTTCGTGATTATACAAAACGAACTGCACTGCTTTGAACTTTTTCGATGTTCTTTGTTAATCCTGTATTATAAGGATTCCATGCTGCACAGCAATATTCAAGCAAAACATGGACAAGCACTCTCTTTAGCGCATTTGTTACATCTTGTAAGTGTACTACCAATAACACGGAATCTTTTTACACCATCCTCACAACGTTATCTGTACAATTTTTCAGATTTAAATTGTTCGTTTTTGTTATTCGTAAGTATTTAGCTGTCTCTCATCCTTTATATTTGCATGATTTATTATGTAACCGAAATTTAGCTGCCTCCTTTTAATACACATATGGATGGCTTCATACTTTTCATTATTTATTGCCAGTTGCTCTTTTTGCACCCTCCACATATCTTGCCTAAATCATATCCAATCGATTTTGATCTTCTGATGACATTACTAGACAGTAAATTGCAATCTATTAAGGCTGCTTAGATTGTCTCCTAAATAGTTGATACCATATATTTATGTCGGCCATGTTACTCTTGCTCTGTATCTGCACACACGACGTACGTGTTTTGTGGCAACAAACAATTTGTTAGTAAAGTCGATATAGAAAACTATTTTAAATGAGCAACTTATAACCACCTCGATGAAATTATGAGTCTGCTCTAATGTGGAACATAGTCACTTCGAGTCCGTTGTCAATCAAGCCTCCTAAATTTTGTAATTATTAGTTACGAGAGCGCTAGGAACATTGCAGGAAGTAAGCAACATATTTAAATCAAAGCCGAAAGACTTCACAATGTTCTGCTTTGATTGTTAAAACTTTCTGCACGATATCTGGTTACTAAATCGTTATGCGTCGAGGAGGAAGGAAGGGATCTTAGGGTTTAACGACCCGTCGAAAGCGTGGTCATTAGAGACGGAGCTTATGCTAGGATTTTTGGGTAAGGATGGTGGAAGGAAATCGGCCGAGCCTTTTGAAAGGAACCATCCCGGCATTTGCCTGGAGCGATTTAGGGAAATCACCGAAAGTCTAAATCTGGATGGCCGGAGGTGGATTTGAACCACCGTTCTTCCGAATGCTAGTCCAGTGTCTTACCACTGCGCCATCTCGCTCAGTGTATGCGTCGAGGTATTTGTATGAAAGTTTATACCATGAATTTTGCAGTTGTCTAATAGTTATGTTTTAAAGCTTCGTCAACGTAGCTTGTGCCTTCCCGGTAGAACCACATTTACAGGATATCTACCTACAACACGTAACGTATTTGGAGGGTTTACGCTTTTCATAGTTATTGCTCTTCTTACTAATTCCGAATCTATCAAAATTTGACTGGTAATATGGTTTTTCGTAGCAATGCAACCCGGCCACCTCCATCAGATACTTTTTCCGTCGATTGATTGTAATTGTTATTTTGATCCGACACACATTAGTTAACTAAAATTATAAATACCATGAGTGTAACTTGGACAATTTGATGACGACAACTGAAGTGATTATTTCTTACGAGCTTCATCTGCTATCTTCCTGGATTGTGCAGTATACCATCCCCGTTGGAACTTCAGTGCGAATGCAGGATGACAGTGAAGTTTCTCCGTACCTCCAAGATTTTTATTTTGCTGTATGTAACTAAAACCAGGCGTTACTTGTTGATAGAAATGAAACTTAGTAGACGTAGCTCACCAAAATCCCGGACAGGCGTTCCTTAGAAGCAACCTCTCCCGTTCTTAGGAACTGCTTAAACAAAAACGGTGCTGTTATTTTCATTCAAAGCTGTATGGTCGTTGTTGGTATCACGAGAAAGCAAACAATACCGCTGCTATGTGTAATACTGTTTGTACTATATGCAAGACAGTTTCATTGTGGTGAATAATAAATATCCAAGTTTTTGTATTGCAATTTAAAGTGTGCGTTATGCTCCTAACCTTTATTAATCTAGATCCTCATTTAACTGCTTTTCTTAGTTTATTATTAATTCGTAGAAATGATTTTCCTGATTTTTTTCTCATGTCTTTTAGCTTCAGTTCGTTTCATCCTCCAAATCACACAATTTGCCGGTTCGCTTATTTATGGACTGAGGATCCATTTCTTGGATCAAGAATAATTCCGATCTTAGAAGCAGGTGTGCATAGCTTGGTTGTATATGTTTTTGAAACAGAACAGTATCAACCTGTTTGGTCTTACTTGTGGACCGCCTCCTTTCTCTCCATACTTTTTTCCATTACTTCCTTTCTCATGCTTGCAATTGAAATGCTTACGTGCTGCAATGTAGTGAGTATTACAACATGTTTTTTCAAAGTTGTACACTAAGACATAATCTCTTATGATCCGAAAACTTGTGAACTGGAAAAAGAAATACTGCATACTTTTGTGTTTTTGTATATTGAGAAATTAAAATCTAAAATGTGTTATCATAGTTGGATGAGTCGTGTTAGATGTGTTTGAGGAAAAGTGCATTTTAGATTTTTGTACTTCTGACTGTACAAAATAATTTAAAATTAACTAGTAGAGTCAGACAGAGTTTTCAGCGTGCGTTATATACGTTTTTAATGATACATTTGGTTGTGTTTTGTTGAGTGGAGCAATAGCAAGACGAAGTGCTGGCCACGACAAGCAGTAAGTGTGATCCGCTTGCGCCGTCAATGACACCCCGTAAGTGAGGACGGTGCCGGTTGTTATTCACTTTAGGAAATGGGGCGTACTCAGGAAGAAAGGAATGGCGCAAGTGTCCTGATTGGACAATTACGCAGCTGCCGCATGAGCGGCAAGTGATTTGAATGAAGCTCGCTGTGCGGCGGCCCACAGTTGCATCACTTGCCTTCCCGTCGTCGCCGACCGTTGCTGCGGTAGCAAGACCGTGTGTCACCAAGTACTACATACATTTTTGCAGTCATAGAAACACACTACCACGTCATTCAACCGAAAATAACAATGATTTGTATAAATATTAAGTAATGAACTTTTATCATGGAAGACGTACCGTATGATAGAGTAACTGACTAGAAGATGTTTTCTCACTGCATAGAATCTGTTTGGTATTGTAAAAAAAAAAGATACTGTAATCTGAGATTCCACTTCTTGTTACCTCTGCACTGAAGTTAATACTGATCGTAAAGCCGCGGTGGAGTAGCCGAGCGCTCTAAAGCGTCTCGCTGCGGAGCGCGCGGTTGCTCGCCGTGGAGGTTCGAGTCCTCTCGGGGGCATGGGTGTGTGTGTTTGTCCTTAGGTTAGTTTACCTAGATTTGATTAGTTTGTAAGCTACGGACTGATGACCACGCAATTTGGTCCGATAGATTTACAAACATTTGAACATTTTTGAACTGATCGTAAGGTGTGTATTTGTATTATTTATTTTACAATATATGTTGGAAAAGAGTGATTTTTATTTAGTAGTTAGTGAAATACTTGCTGTAATTTGTGTGTTTCATGTGAATAAATTCAATTTAAGCAGTTTCAAGCCATTTTAGCCATTTATGTATCGTAGCAACCATAGGCGGCCATCCGTTTCTATGCCAGGAATATTACCTGTAGCTGTAGATGAAGTTTTTTTAAGATAAGCGTAAATTAATGAACGTAGATATTTTTTGAGGTTTTTTTTTCCAAATAACGAACTTTAGATTCAAGTCGCGGAATCTGGCATGAGCTATACCGTGAGTTTTTCTGTCTTAATATTCTCTCATGAATTTAATTAACCTCATAAATGAACATCATATGAAATTTATGCTTATTTTGCTTTCCATTGCGGAGGTCTGACCGCGTATTATAATTTTTATTGCTGAATTTTACGAGTGGAGGATCTTGTGTTTTTGCGTCTTCCTTCCGCGATCGATCCGCACCATGATACTAAAAGAGTTCTCTACTCAACATTAAAGAAACGTAACCTGTATTTAAGAACAGTAAGTAATAGTTACATTGCCATAACGGAGAAAATAATACTACAAAAAACTATATAGCTGTTGAAATTTCGAAGATTGGGTTAGCAAACTTACACAGAATCATCTGTACAACTTCGCCTTGATGTCTAAGATGTATTACATGTAACGGTTAACTGGGTACCGATCTCCATCGTGAGAGAAGTAAACTACGAAACTGAAAAATTGGCATAGGTCACATTGAAACAGAACTGTTGGTTACTAGAACAGATGTTAAGCAATGAGGTGACGTTCCGGACAGTCTTATTATTCACGGAAATGTTGCACGAATTGGGGGTGGAAATCTTTAAAGAAAGACGTTATTCATTGCGGTGTGATCTGTTTGTGAAATTCAATCACCGACTTTTACTTCTGAATGTGAAAATATTTTTCTAGCACCCGCCTACTTAGGGAGACATGACCATCCCAATAAAATAAGAGAAATCAGATCGAAAACGGGACGATTTAGGTGTTCTTTCTTCCCGCGCGCTATTAGAAAATGGAACGGTAAAGAAAAGTTATGAAAGTGGTTAATGAACCCTCTTCCAGGCACTTAAATGTGATTTGCAGAGCATCTGTGTAGATGTAGATAATTGCATAATGGCCATATTTCCACTGTACATTTGAAATAAAATTTGAAATACTTTTAGGGATGCCTTGTTAAGCTAAATTGTCAGATAATCTAGTCAGTTTCTAGACATACATACCACATTATGTACAATGAGAAGTTCACATAGACCACACTCAAATAAGAGTTGTATTTCCGTGAATAGAGCTTAGCTATGAAATTGTTTTCCTCCCATCATTATTGTCGAGAAGATGGATAATGACTAAACTTCTAAACTTTATTTCATTACCTTTCTAATAGAGGAGGAGTAGCTATGGCAAGCTTAATGATTTGGCTGCTGTACCTCCTTATCAAAATGATTGATTGAAGACATAACCCCTTGGATTTCTAATATATATAAGTCTTGCGCGCCAATTGTTATCGGCTGTACTAACAAAAGTGATAACTTGAAAATTAGATGTATAGCAATGCAACAACTTCAATGAAAAGTGGAAACATTCACTGCCTCTCATTAAAAAATGTATACACATATATATGCGTTTCTTGAAATACTGAAATATTCAAAATGAATCACAATAGCGTCAAGGAGATAAGAGTAAAGTCTATGATATTTTCATCTACAGATTAATGTATGGTACATGAAAAAAACTAACGAATTATGAATGTTTGTATAAAATAGATTTTATTGTAAGCTTTTTAAATACAGACACACTACATTACATGCAACTGATAACGGAGTGCAGAACATAACTGTTTAATTGTATTTGTAACAGTATACGATGAAAAGTGAGGCAAATTTTATTGCCTTTCTGTATGACATACTGCATTCGATAACATCCATACACACACACTATTAAACTATTTGCTTGTATAGACAGTTCGCACAGGTACTGTCCACAATTTCACTCAGTCACTGTATCATTAATTTATTTTCCATAAACTAGGATGAAATGGAGCAATCCAATAGATCAGGTATGGCTGTCATGTGGTGTATTACTACTGTTACATTACTTGATGGCTCATAGCCACAGCAACTTTCATGGTTTTTCACGACTTTCTTGACAACATCGCGTGTAATCTGGCGAGTATAATTTAGCATTTATCATAAATGCTATCGATTTGACTCGCCAGAAACAAATGAAGTGAGTATTTTTTATGTTTTTTTTAATTTTTTGTATGCGGTGTTTGTCAAGAAGGCCTGAAATCGTAATGCTCTAGTTTCACACGAAGGTTTAAATTTAAAGTAGATTGTCGGAGGGAAATCAGTCAATTTCTTGCAAGGTCTTATCGTCACAAACAAGTAGATGAATAGTTGATTAAAGCAATCTCGTGCTAGCTACTAGTCGGACTAGGATTTTATCCAGATTTTTTTTTGTTCCTGAGCAAGACGTGGCTACTCGCACATTACCATTCGTGTGAAACGAGTCGAGGGTAGAAGAGTTCAGGACGAAGAGAGAGTCCCCATATCCCACATGCCAGGTAACTCCTGTCGCTGAAGGGGCTGTCTGTGAGACAGAGCTAGGAGAACGTTGGCCGACTTGACGCTGCCGTGGAAGGAGTTACGTTGCCGGCAGACCAACGGTGCAGGAGCGCCGCCGCGGCGCCAGAGGGCCGCGTTATGAGCTCGCCGCCGGCGCCACCTCCGCAGGCTTCTGCTGTTCCTCCTCCTTGGCCGGCTTGTCCTCCGCCTTGACGGGCTGCTCGCTCGTCGGCTGCTCCTCCGCCTTCTGCTCTCCCTCGGGTTTCTTCTCCTCCACCTCCTCCTTCTTCACCTCCTCAGTCTTTTCCTCTGGCTTCTTCTCCTCCTCGGGCTTCTCCTCCGCCTTCTTCTCCGCCACCTCCTCCGGCAGCGCCTTCACCGCGCTCTGCACCTCCTCCACTTTCTTCTCTTCCGTCTCCACCTTCACAGGCTCTACCGCCGTCGGCTCTGCCGCGGCCACCTCGGTCTTGGCGTCGGCGGCGACGGTGCTGGCGGGAACCTCGGGTGCCACTTCCTTGCTGTCCTCCTTGCTGTCCTCCTTGCTCTCCTCCTTGCTCTCCTCCATGCTGCTCTCCTTGCTCTCCTCCTCCTCGGACTTTCCCTTCTTGTCCTCCTTCTTGTTGTCCGTGGGCTTCTTGTCCTTCTTCTCTTCCGCGGCGACGGCCTGGCGCCTGCGGCGTGTGGTCGTCGCGGCGGCAGCGACTGCGGGAGCGTCCTTCTTGGGCTCCTCCTTGGGGACTTCCTTGACGGGCATCTCTTCCTTCTTGGCCTCCTCTGGCTTGGCCGGCTCCTCCTCCTTCTTCACCTCCTCGGGCTTCTTCTCCTCCTTGGCGGGTTCGGGCTCGGCGGCGGCGACAGCCGGCTCGGGCTTGGCGGGCTCCTCGGGCTTGGCGGGCTCGTCCGCCTTGGGGACCTCAGCTTCGGGCTTGGGCTCTTCCTTCTCCTCGGTCTTGGCAGCAGCATCCTCCGGCTTCTTCTCGTCCTCGGGCTTGGGCTGCTCCGCAACCTTGACTGGCTCGGCTGCCACCTTGACCGGCTCCTCTTCCGCCTTGGCGACTGTCGCCGGCTTGTCGCCCTCCGGCTTGGGGGCCGCCTCCTTCTCGGGCTCTGCGACCTTGACCGCGTCCTCGACCGGCTTGGGCTCCTCAGCGGGCTTGGTCTCCTCCTTGGCCGGCTCCGCGGCCGGCTTCTCCTCCGGCGCCGCCGCCGCAGGTGCCGCCTCTGCTTCGGGCTTGTCGGACTTGACCTCCGGCTTGGCGGGCTCCGCAACTGCCTCGACGGGAGCCGCGGGCTCGGCCGGCGCGGCCGCGACGGGCACCTCGGGAACTGCCGCGGCCGTCTTGGTCTCGCCCGTGGGGGCGGCTGCCGGCGTCTCGGTCTTCACGGGGACCTCAGCTGTCGCCTCCTTCTTCGAATCGTCCGGAGCCACGGAGGAGTAGTCGGTGATGACCAGCGGCACGACTGGCCTCGGCGCCTCGTCCACGGGGAACGCCACACACGCGCATACTACTGCCAGCGATACTACCAGCAGCTTCATTCTGAAAAACAGAAAAAAGAACATACGTATTGACATCTGCCCTCATTCTACAATTCAAGGCGCCTTGCTATTAGGTCGAACACTGAACTTATGAGATTGTGTACAACATAGAGGTTGATTCTTGCAAGGAAGAAACCGTCAATTATTCCAGACGTGACATGAAGTCTCTGTTGAGATATGCGCCCATTTATGAGTTTTAGTCATTAAACAGTGATGTTTCAGACGCTGTAGAAATGTAAAGGTCTCAGATGGTGATACGACTGTTCATTTATTAGCGCGTTAATAAATGAACTGCAGCATCACCACCTAGGGCCTTTACATTTCTATAGCGTCTCTAACCACACTGTTTAATAAGTAAAACAGCAGCTACTTACTATAAAAAATACTATTTATTTAAAAAATAGCGCCGTTACCGGGCGGCTCTTCACGTCCTGATCGTTTTTTTGTTTTGCTTTTCCTTATGAAATCTAGTCCCTTGTGGCGAATATTCTTAACATGGTAGCGCCCTCGATATTACTAAAATTTTCTGGGCTATTATGCAGTGGTCTTAGGGATTTGTTACTGAAAACCAACTTTTCGTCCCCATTTGCGGAGGGCATTCTCAAGGGGGATCGTGGCACTTTTTTACGTGCGATGCACACCCTGGCTCCTTACTGACTGCAGCCAAATTCCGTTTACGAGGTGTGACTAAGCTTCCATACGAGCTCCAATCTCTCTAATTTCATCTTCATACTCTTTCACAAAATATGCGACGCATCCAAAAATTCCCGTTATAATCTTTGAGGACTTTTAATTGAGAGAGAGTACATAAGTTTCTGATGTCATCTAGTATCGGCATGACCACTTGTTTATCGTTACAAAGAAACGAATCTTTTATTCAGCATGCTCTTTGTTGTCCAAATTTTGAGGGGAGGTAGCATAGACCAAAACAAGAAAAAAAAGTTTAGTTAATTCTTAAATACAGCTATGTATGTTAAGAGCTATGAATACTTGACCAGTAGAAGAGACTTGTTGTCCAAATTTTGAGTGGAGGTAGCATAGACCAAAACAAAAAAATGTTTTGTTAATTCTTAAATACAGGTATGTATGTTAAGAGCTATGAATACTTCACCAGTAAAAGAGACTTATTCATAATATCAAATATAAAGACGTGCTCATGGCTCATATATGCATTTCAGAGTTCATGTTTACCACACATTTTGTTGTCATTTTGGTCCATACTACGTCTTTCCAAAGCATGGAAGGCAAAGAGCTTGAGGTACAAGAGATTTGTTTCAATGTAAAGAAGTGCTCATAGTGTCATTGTATGATATTCCAAAAAAATTTTTCTTATCATTCCCCTCTAAGATTCCTCGAGGTCTGTAACAAGAATTTCTGAACACCCTACATGTTGAAACAAACAATGTTGGTTGGGTGTACAAAGAACATACAGTTGGGAAATGTTAAACAAGAGATACAGTAATGCACTACGCATCCATTACTGTATCTGTCAATGGAATCGGATAAGAATCTCGTGACCTGTTGCTTGTTGGTGTGTGTCTCGGATTTTTCTACCGACGTTTCTCTGGCCATTAGTGTGGTCGAGGAAACGTCAGAAATGACACTTATCAAAATATTGTATTCAAATTAGAAGCATTACGAAATAACAATATACATAATTTGAAAGAGTAAAATTTGAAAGTGCTAATATATCGTTCTATTGGTCGTGTTTTAGCAACAGACGAGTGTATGCTATAGTGGCCTCCTAGGTCCCCGTATATTACCCCCTGTGCTTTCTTTTTACGTGGTTAGGCGAAGAACGTTGTTTATATACGTTCTCTTATAGGACGGAGTGTCGAGGCCCAGTGGTAGCACATCGAACTCGCATTCGGGAAGATGGGGGTTCAAATCCACCTGCGGCTATCCAAATTAAGATTTTCTCTGATTTCCTTATATCACTCCAGGCAAATTCTGGGAAGGTTCCTTTCAAAGGAGCGTGAGCTCCGTATTTAACGACGATGCTAACGACTGGGCGCCAAACAGCAATCTTCCTTGATTCGTCTTCCAGGTGATGTGGAACTGTGACAAGCAACGGCCTTAGTACCGGATGACATGTTTGCCAGTGCGGCAAGATATCGATTATCGCATCGACGTTTGTAGGATCCCACATGACTGCCACATGTAGTGTATGTGAGAAGTGTGTCGTCAACATTTAAGACTGATTGTACTTTTCAGCGTTCATTCTGGGTCATAGTATCCCTTATAAAATTCGTCAAGTCACATCGGTTTAAATCGGCTTCTCCGAACCACTAGTGCGGAAGACCAGTCTCTTAGGTGAATGTTGTTGAAAAAATTTTGTTTAAAAAAATTTAAAAGGTTATTTTTCGAGTTATGTATTTTGTTACTTTCAGATGCTACTCATTCGTCTATAGTGAGGTTTTTAAAGTGTTTCCTGACTCCAGAATTAATCTTTCACTCTGCAGAGGAGTGTGCGCTGATATGAAACTTCCTGGCAGATTAAAATTGTGTGCCGGAACCGGGACTCGAACCTGGGACCTTTGCCTTTCGCGGGCAAGCGCACTCCCGACTGTGCTATCCCGACACGACTCACGATGCCGCCTCACAACTTTACTTCCGCCAGTACCTCGCCTCCGATTTTCCAAACTTCACAGAAGCTCTCCTGCGAACCATGCAAGACCAGCACTCCCAGCACACTCCGCTGCAGAGTGAAAGATTCTTTCTGGAAACATCCCTTAGGCTGTGGCTAAGCCATGTCTCCACCATATCCTTTCTTCCAGGAGTGCTAGTCTTACACGGTTCGCAGGAGAGCTTCTGTGAAGTTTGGAAAGTAGGAGGCGAGTTACTGGCAGAAGTAAAGTTGTGAGGCGGCATCGTGAGTCGTGTCGGGATAGCACAGTCGGTAGTGCGCTTGCCCGCGAAAGGCGAAGGTCCCAGGTTCGAGTCATGGTTCCGGCACACAATTTTAATCTGCCAGGAAGTTTCTGTTTCCTGACTGTCCAGCCAATGTGAACGTGTCTGACGTTTCAGTAACTGACGGCCGGTGACGTTGAGCGAGCTTCCCACGATCTGATTGCGATGCAGACGTGCGGGGGAAACAAAGCGAGCGGCCCTTTAAGAGGCGAGGGCAGTGGGCTGCGGGCTCGTAGCCAGCCGGGCTCTCCCACGCGGCAGCCGGCGCCCACGGCCGCAGAGAGCGACAGTGGCTGGCCGGCGCGGCGCTGGAAACGGAGCACATTCAGCTGCTCGTCTCACACAGGAGCCTGCTAATGGACACTCGCATTCTTGTTTCCTCCCACTTCGGTATCGCACCCATGTCATCGTCAGATGCTCAGCGCAGAAACAAAGTTAACACCCTCACATTTTTTGTGACTGTGGAGGAGCATCAGTCTCCTTAATAAGTATTAATCGATCCTGCATTGCGTCGTCCACTGCGTCAAATTGTTAAAATGGCTATACACTCTGAAGTGTTAACGCTTAACCTTTTTTTTATGTAACTAAATTTTACTGGCCGGCCGCGGTGGCCGAGGGGACTGAGGCGCTCCAGACACGGTCTGCACGGCCACTACGGTCGGTCTGGGGTTCGAATTCCCCCTCGAGCATGGATATTTGTGCCGTCCTTAGTATTAGTTAGTTCATAAGTAGTTTGTAAGTTCAGGGACTGATGACCGCGTAGTTAAGTCCCATAAGCTATACAAACATTTGAACATATCTACATCTACACGGGATACTCTGCAAATCACATGTAAGTGCCTGGCAGAGGGTTCAGCGAACCACCGTTATACTATTTATCTCCCATTCCATTCTCGAATAGCGTGCGGGAAGAAAGAACACCCAGCCTAGATATTTTAATGTTTATTTTCATTGCAGTAATCGAAGAATATGTTTCTCTCTGCTTCTGCACGAATTTATGTTTATTTTTTTAAGTGTTTGTAAACGCGTCCATAATCACTTTTCTTCACCGTTATCTAACCTGAGTGGTATGAGGTGATCCCTGATGTAGTCTGGAAATGTAAATCTGACAAGGTCACACTCAGTAAAATATTGCGGGCTAAATGCTGTGGTCGGATCAATTGCTGGTTTAAACCAAACGCTGGCGTGAAGTCTCTCTTTCCTGAAGGCCCAATGCACCTACTGGATTGCTATTGACTGAAGTAAAGTTCCGTTTCCGTATGTCCTCATGCAGAGAAGTAATATCGCTTGTTTGAATATGCGTGTGCTGCTGGCCGTTGTCAGTTGCCGTCGTCAGCTAATATTTTCACCCTATGGTACAAAACTGTTACATATCTTCTTCAGCACCGGAATCGAGATATCTCAGACTTCTCCGTCCAATAGCAAGAGATAGAGAGAGAGAGAGCGCTAATTCGTTGAAGATAGCTTCCGCAAATGGGGACGAAACTTTGAGTTACTACTATCAATTGACCCTACTGCAGAATAATAGTCTTGGATATTTCAGTACGTCTACTTTGCTGTGACGAAAAGTCAGAATAAAGTGATGTAGGGGGATTTGAGTGTAATGTACCATAAAGATCAGATTAAATTGAAAACTAGCGGAGTTGGTCAGAGATGGAGAAGCAAATGGACTCATGTGAAGAAGCTTCTGGTAGTGGCTCATAGTAACTAATGTAAATCGTAATACTAAGGTGGACATGCCCCACTCCACTGGACCGTGAGTGCTGTATGCCAATATCAGTGCCATTTCGTCTGGTGTGGCATGGAGTACACTGTGCCATCTCATAGGGATCGATGAGGCTGTTTACTGTCCAGTTCACAACTTCGACAGACATAAATGTTTTCACGTTTCATAAAGGCACAGTTTTATTACATCTTACGGGAGCACACACCATAAAGTAAAATTGGGCACTGGTATTTCATCTTAGTTCCGAAAGTTATTTCTGTTGTTGTACGACAGTCTCGGTAAGACAAATAATTTTGATATGTTGACTCTTTTCCTGAGAAACAGTAATTTAGAAGTAGAGTTACTAATTCTAGTTTATCATTTCTGTACGTAGCGTTCATTGATCGAGGATGCGTCCTGTACTCCTGTCCGTAAAACAAGTTGTTGAGACGTCTTTATGTCATTGTACTTGAAACGCAGTTTCGAGTTAATGCAGTGTTTAAGACATTGGACTCAAATTCCGAAGATCTGATTTTTAGATCCCTTGCGACTATCTAAAGTAAGTTTTCACACGGTTTCCCTAAATTAGTAGATGCCGGAAGGTCTGCCTGGAAAAAGATACTTGCGACTTTGCTTTCTATATTTTCCTAGTCCGCGCTTGGACTCTGTCTCTAATCTCACTTTATATTTCTTCAAAGAACATTAAGACGAAAGTCTCCCGATGGTTGCATTCACTTCCGTATTATGTAAGCCGGTTTACCCGTGCTTACATCTGTCGTCTCCCTGCGTTGGAGGACATAACTACAGCGTGGGCCATTAGTGTGCAGCTGAAGGCTGGCGCCTATCGGTGTTCTGATCTACCACCCCGTGTTATTTTTCCGCAGCCGTCCTCGAGGCAGCTTCCCATGTTTGTGCGCCAGTGAACGGTAACGCACTCACTCCAAGGCTGTCGGCGCGTCTTCCTGCGCGGCAATTAAGCGACCTTTCACTGACTGACATTTGCAGATGGGGACGCGGACGTCGCCGCGCCGGGTTTCGAAACTCCCCAACTAGCTCCATTCTGTCCCGCGGCCCTCCGAGCGGGTGTGACGGCTACAAGTGTCCTGCGAAATGCGAAGTGGCCTCTTTTGAATGCGGTTAACATTTTGACAACGCGGGATATTGTGCGACGTTTCTGCACAGCTCTCTCTTCTGGAAAGGCCACTGGTCGTCTGTGGGAGCATTTACAGTCGTTTCGATTGCAGAATAAGGCTGTAAATAAAGCCAAACGAAATGGTTGTGACTGTCAAGTTAAAAAAAAGTTATAAATTGCTTATGACTAAAAATTATTTTCTTCTTCTGTTTATTTATTTTTTCAATTTTTTTTCATTTTACATTTTATCATCATCCATCTCTCTGAATCAATTATCAATTTGAAACTCAGTCTTATAAGGTTCTAAAGTTGGTCTTAGTGTAGACTGTCTTGAATGAAGTCTGAAAAAAGCTGCATAGGTCGCTGTATTATACATCCACCTATGTAGCTTTTTGCAGACTTCATTCATTATTTTCATCACGGTCGTCTGTCTCTTCTGTGATATTAAGTCACAATTAGGTGTATTATTTCGTATTATTTATTAGTTCTTAAATTTTTTTTGAGACCGATGTTCTGAAATATTACTGATTGCTTGTCACTGTGACGTCGAAAGTACGGAGGTAACGAAAATTGCTCTTCGTCAGATTTTCTGCAGATTCTGTCAGTAATAGGCTGTCGTCTTATGAAAGAAAATGTCTCGTTCGGCCGTCATTTGAGTATTGGTCATCAGTGTGGGATCCGAACCAGGTAGGGTTAATAGAAGACATAGAGAATATCCAACGGAGAGCGGCACGCTTCGTTACGGGCTGATTTGGTAAGCGTGAAAGCTTCACAGAAATGTTTAAGAAACTCCACTGGCAGAAGTTGCAAGAGAAGCGTTCTGTATCGTGGTTCACGCTTTCTGCAAAGTTCCAAGAGCAAAGGTTGCATGAAGAGTCAACCAATATATTGCTTCCTCCTACGTATATCTCGCGAAGCGACCACAAGGATAAGATGAGAGAGATTAGGGGCCACACAGAGGTATACAGGCTATCATTTTTCCTGCGAGCTACGTACAGTTGCAGTAGGGGGAAGTGACAGTGGTACGTACAACACCCTCCTCCACACACCGTTAGGTGGCTTGCGGAGTATGAATGTAGATGTCCCTGAAGAGGATCGAAATAACACGCAAAGTCACTTTGGAGCCCAAAGTAACATTTGACGGTAGTTCGACTGCCAATAAATGATGCTTTTTTTCCTTCATTACGGCTGTTGCCTATTTGAGGTCACTGGTCACTATGAAAACAAAAAGAAATTCATATTGTAGGAAAATTGCAAGGTTTCGTCGATTCTTAGACGATAGATTGTTTCTTACAGTGCCGTGCCCTACATTTGCCTGTTAATAGATTGTTTATATATATATATATATATATATATATATATATATATATATATATATATATATATATATATATTTTTTTTTTTTTATAGTGGCGTGCCCTACATTTGGCCGTTTGTGAGGTTTTACTTTGATTCTAGACTAAAGGACAAACGCTTCCACATCGCCATTGTCACAGGGAAGAAAAAAAAAAAAAGGGGGAGGGGAGACTAACCGCTTAGTCGTCACTCTAGCCAACCATGAAGCTGCAACAAATGTAAATCGTAACGCCATGTAACGTTTTGCTCAGTGTTAAGACTTTGAAGTAGCTTTAAGAAAATAATGGTGTAGACAGTTCACGAATGATATTGCGCGAGGTACTCGTTGCTTCGTATCATTATTTGGACGGAGAAAAAGGGTGCGGTGGTACCTGTACCTTCGCTACACGCCGTTTTTATGTGTTGCAAGATCATCGTTTCGTCACTCGGCAACATACTTTGAATTTAAACTGGCATTCATTAGTCATCCCGAGAGACACCACAGCTGCAAATTCCTAAAAAAATTGTTTCCATGTTTTCATGTATTATAAGTGATTATTAATTTTCATGATTCAGTGATAATCTTCTTTCTAAGCCCAAAGACTGGTTTGGTGCAGCTCTCCACGCTACCCTGTCCTGTGTAAACCTCTTCATCTCTGAATGCAGAAATAATATGCTTTACTAATTAGTTTTTGTTTATATTAAAAGCTGTCTTTAAGCGCTTGACTACTTAACTCTTATGTAAACTCTGTTTTTGTTATACACAAAGTGTTTAACTGATAATAATTTGTATTTGCTCAGATGCGAAGACGATTATTGAAAGATCAAAACTAATAGTAATTTATAATATGCGCAACAGAAATTACGATAATAAAAATTTCAAGTGCATATTTTGTTTTCCTACACCTTCAGAAAATCAGCGGAGGCATGTACTGGGGTCAAAGACTGTATATTTTTATACTTATAAGATTGATCCCATAGCGCCAGTGAAGAGTACGTACTTTGTTAGTTAAGGGACCTTCTATCATTCCGATTTTGCACATCTTTATACATTTTTCCACATTTTGCGCGCGTCTTCTTTTTTTAGAAATGAAAAA
Source organism: Locusta migratoria (assembly GCA_026315105.1). Lineage (NCBI taxonomy): Eukaryota > Metazoa > Arthropoda > Insecta > Orthoptera > Acrididae > Locusta > Locusta migratoria. The sequence goes on from CM048744.1 coordinate 355,242,188, forward strand.
TATTATGCTGGTTATTCCTTTCTAATTTTGAGTGTATAAAACTTTGATTACTCATCATTGTTCATTACCTACTATACTACCGTATGTACTGACCCAAAAGATAAACAACAACGAGTACCAAGTTGTTTTCTTCAACAAGGTCAAGACGTTTCTCTGCCGTCAACTTTTTAAACTAGTTATCCAACTCTAAAGATATGAATGTGGAGGCACTCTAGACTTCAACCTTTCTCACATCCTACTATTCATAAATCGTAAATTTAGCATCGGAGGAAAGTGTGTGGGGTTAAAACCGCAGAGGGAGACCAAGAGACGAATATAGTGAGCAGATTCAGATAGACGTGGGATGCCGTTCTTATGAGGAGATGAAGAGGCTTGCTCAGGATAGAGTAGGGTGGAGAGCTACATCAAACCAGTCTTCGGACTGAAGACCATAACCCCACAACAACTATTCAAAAGTGTTTTAATAAATATTTATCAGGCTTCATCTACGAAAATCTTCATGTTCTGAGAAAGTAGCACATGCAGACTATGTATACGACAGAGTCCTTTCGTCTGTATTGACGTGGTTGACGTTGCGTGTAATACAGAGTGGCAGTAGAAAAGCCATAGGCTTGTCACTCTTTTTTGCGCGACTACCGAAAGTCTAAAGTATTCGCGTATAGCTCTGTTTGCACTAGCCACCTGCGAGTGGCCTCACATTGGAGCAACTTTCGCCACTTCTCATTGCAGACTTCCTGCATCATCATCGTATTACCTCCATGGAAGCTTGAGTAAAAGTACCGTCGTCGGGAGAAAATCGCTCTCTTAAGTGTGTGGCTCTACGGTGAATGTATTTGCATCTCATCTGTCGCTTCTGGCTGTACACCCGTGATAAAAGAAAGAGACGTAAATGTTGCGTGAAGAATGGTTCATCAGGATAGAAGTGTAGCTAATATTTATTTGGAGACTGAACATGGTGGCGCATTGATAACAATTTTTACTCGAATTCGGGAAAAGAGTACCTCAAATTCACATCGATCCATCCAGAATTCAGCTGCCCTGATTCATTTAAATGTTTAATGCAAGTGCAGGTCTTTTTAAATAGCACCGAACCTATTTCCTTCCCCATTCTTCTCGAATCCATGTAGCTGTTCCGTCTCTAATGATCGCGTTGCCGACGAGATGCTAAAACTAAGCATTCCTTGCCTAGACTGGTGACTTTTTATAGCTGAAAAGCTTCGCCAACTTTCATCCATCTGTTCTCAGCTTTTCTGTTCATTGCGTGTGTGCTGCTCGTCACTACTCGTTCTGAATATTCTTTCTTGAGCTTGTAAATGATGACTAAAAATTGCAGCAACGAACTGGTGAACACGAAAATTAAAAAGAAACAACTATTAGTGGGATCTGAGTAAATAGGTGCAGTGATAAATGCAGTGGATTTATATTTTGCAGAAGACATGTTAAGATCTTTCACCGTGTTACTGTCGTTTGGTTTTGCTCACATCAGTGCAGAAAAACGCAGGTGTAGTTTCACGAGTCCAAATTGTTTTCGTACTATAACGTATTCTAGGTCGCTGATGATTCCGATCTTGGTGAAACATTGAAAGCTAGTGTCTCTTCCTGTCTTTCGACAGAAGTCGAGGCCATTAGAGACGGGCGTGAAGCTGATAAGGAGGAGGATGGAACAAGAAAGGACCAATGGTCTTTTTTTGGAAACAAATTCCGGCATTCATCTGAAAATGTTGAGAAAAGCCGAAAGAAACTAGAATCAAACATGTTTCTGGTTGTCGATTAGCTGCTTCAGATATACGAGTCTTGGGTCTGAGCTAGGTTGGTAAGGTGACGTCTTCGGACGGAGGATGAGAAGGTGATCGGTCGGTACCCGATGGCCGCGGCGGAGCGCATTGAGACCCTATGCTGCGATACGCGAGGCCGTTTCCCGTCGGGGTTTCTAATCACCCCTCCGGACATGGATGTTTGTGCTGTCTTTGGTATAAGGTAGTTTATAAGTAGTTAAGTCCCGTAATCTTAACAAACATTTGAACATTTTTGGTACCCGATGGGCCTTTCGAGGCCTATGTTGGACGGAGTCGTTGGATAGGCGTCAGACAACAGGATCAACTGTCTTTTTATGCACATTACATTAGTCTACACAGTCTGCAGTCAGTTCTATTGTTCGAGTAGTGTTCAGTCGTTATAACGTGTAACACTATACAGTAATTCACTCGCAGCTCCGATTAATTCCTTTGCATTGTAGCGTTTTAAGTACATTTGTTCTATTATTCTTTAGTACTGATGGCACAGTATATTTTATTTTCTCTTTGCCATTATTTGTTTGAATTAAAACCTTACTTTTTTGCCAGTGATATGGTTCCCTACAGTGATTCAACAAACGGAAATAGGCTGCAAGCTCATACCGTATATTCTGAAAAAAAAAAAAAGAACCATTGATATAATCTATTTGACTGTTCACTCGATCTTTCCAGCGTCATACGCATACACATTCTCTAGCACCCCGAAAGGCAAAAATCGGTTGGCTTTGCTTTGTTTTCATTCCTAAAATGGAAGAATATATGTTACATTTAGAGGAGTACATACTGGAAGGAGTGTGTGACGTACCACCCTTTATGTCTTGGTAGTGTTTCATATGAACAGGTGCCGATCCATGCCACCTTCGACATCCAGGTCCTAAAGCTACGACAATTAAAAAACGCAACTTGCAGTTCTCTGTCAGTAGCTTGTCCGATAATGTGACGTAGTTCAGTGTTTGCTTCAAAGAATTTTTGCACTGATGAGGCGGGCTCCACAAGATAAGTTATTGCGAATTTTCTTAATCATCATGTCGGGACCGATGAAAACGCCTAAGCAGTTGCAAATGGAGGACGTCAATACATCTTATTCAGCGCATGGAGAGACTTTCTTGGCGATTAAACAATAAAAGAAGATATGAAGATCAGGGTTTAATGTCCCATCGACAGCGAAGTCATTAGAGACAGAGCACAAGTTCTGATTTTTGTTTTCTTTTTATAAGGAACCGTCTCGGCATTTGCCTAAAGCGATGTTGGGGAGTCACGAGAAACCTAAATGTGCATAGCCGGGAGGCGGATTTGAACCGGCGCCCTCCCGAATGCGAGTCCAGTGTGCTAACCACTGCGCCATCTCGTTTGTTGTTTGAGTAACAGGAGATTTGAGCTAGCACGGAAACAGTGCTCATTATCAAGATATTAAAATATTTCCTATTTTTATGGAGGATGTACAATGGCAGAGAGATAAATGTGGTTCATGCACGATCGCACATCAGCACATTTTCTGAACACTGTAGGTAAATACTTTATACTGATATTCCAGGACCATTAGATTAGTCGGAGAACCCCCACACCTTGGTCTTCGTGTTCCCGAGTCCTCAAACACCTAGAATTTCGGTAGTGAGGTAACGAAGGGATTTATCAACGATGTGCAGAGACTACAGGTTAGTTTCCTCTTTGCTCGGGTAGATCTACTTTTAAGAGTGGATGAATCCTTACCTCAAGGACAGATGGATACATTGACCTGTATGGACGTCTCCTTGAACACTTCCTATCACGAGACCCAGATGAACGTTATGTTAAGCTTCTCTGACCAAGTTTTCAGATCTCGATAATTATGTTTCTCAACGCATATTTGATGGACTGTCTTTCTTCTTTTGACGAGTTCTGCCATCTCTCAGAATATTAGATATTTTCAATATCCTGTATAGCGTTAACAGCTTCTCATCAACTTCGTATGCACTCATAGCAGATTGGTGGGATCTCTCGATTCTCCACATTCCGGACGTTGTTTATACATGTAACAGAAGAGGCTGCAGTCAGTAATCTAAGTTTCCTTTGGCTAGAGTCTAAAGAGACAAGGGAGGAACAAAGTACAATAACTGGAATCTGCTGTAAGATATGTGGATAACGACCTTTCTCTGCAAGACCACGCGTTATGATAGTGTCTCGCTTCATTGGGTTGCTTGGCCTGTCACTGCTGGTGGGTCATGAACTTGCAGAGGCGTCTCAGAGCCAACCGGTTACATTCGAATCCCGCGCTGCTGTGCGGGGATCCCGCTGAGTCCTTACTCTTTATGGCGCACGTTATTTCGAGAACTCATTAGCATCGCCAACGGAAAGGCGTCTTCGACCATGGACCCGAGGCAGTCTTTACGGAACTTTCGTCCCGTCTTAACATTGCGGTACTCATACAAGCTACTCTCAAGTCCGAATCTCATGTCTCTCTCTTGAGTGGCTGTTCATCCACAAGCATTTTAAAGTCGCGCAGGTGATTGTTCTGCTTTTAAGAGGAGTGGAAAACTATTGTCGTTCGCTGTTCATTTTGCTTGTACTGAAAACTGTAGCGGATTTCTTTCTTGCTGTTAGTCCTTTAAATTTCCTTGGAGCGAATATTTTTTAAATATGTTGCTGTAATAACCACACAGAAAATTGTTATTTTGCTCTTATTTACAACGTATTCTAGATTATGAAACTTCTTGGAAAAATAAAACTGAACTCGAATCCAGGACCTTTGCCTTTTGCGTTCAAGCGCTCTACCAATAGAGCTACCCGAGCACTACTCACATGGTGTTCCCACAGCTTTACTTCTGCCGATACCTTGTCTTCTATCTTCGAAACTTCACAAATTTCTCCTTCATACCTTGCAGTAAAAGCGCTACCGGCAAGAAGGATGTTTTGGAGACATGACTTAACCACACTATAGTGGAATTTTACGATAATGAAATTTTTATTCTGAATAGAAGCCTACAATGATGTAAAATTTCTGACAAATTAAAACTGTGTGCCGAACGGAAAGGTAAGAGGTGAGAAATTGGCGGAAGTAAAACTATGTAGACGGGCAACGTGGTGTGCCCAGGTAGCTCAGTCGGTAGAGCGCTTGACCAAGCAAGGTAAAGGTTCCGGGTTCAAATCCCGGTGCAGCACACAGTTTTCATCTGCCAGGAAGTTTCAGCACACACTTCGCTGCAGAGTGCCAATATCATTCTGGAAACATCCCCTAGGCTGTGGCTAAGCCACGTGTCCACAATATCCTTGTTTCTAGGAGTACTAGTGCCGCAAGGTTCTCAGGAGAACTTGGGTGAAATTTGGAAGGTTGGAGGTGAAGTACTGGCGGAAGTAAAGCTGTGAGGACAGACTTTCGGGCGTGTCAGGATAGCTCATTAGTTACAGCGCTTGCCCACGAAAGGCAGAAGTCCTGGCTTCGAATCCCTGTCTGGCACACAGTTTTAATCTTCCACAGCAATTATTTTCCTTATTTATGAGAAGAAAAACTTTTTCTGTTGTACCCACTATCAATAAGTGATTGGTTTTCCGCTGCAGAATACCTTAGTTCTGGCTAAAGTTGACGGATTTGGTACACAAGAAGCAGGACAGAACTTTCGAGAACATTTTCGTCGTAGAGATCGTTTGTCAGGAAATCAGGTCTGTTGCGCCTGCGGGTCACTGCCTTCTTCCAGAAGGTGAACTCCGCTGCGTTTCTCAGCGTAGCGTGACGTAACACGTCGACCTAACAACGGACTGCTAATATATGCGCATTTCTAATCCTGCGACGGTACAGTCGCGTCATTGTGTGGCTGTGTCGAGAGATCAGGCTCTCTACATATTTATTTTCTGGGCGTAAAAAGAAGCCTCATATGGATGCTACTGTCGAGCATTGTAGTATCGCTGCCGTCTTTAGTTATTGACATTTATTATGTGAAATAGCAGCCTTTTTTTATTATTTAATCTGGGCGCTATCGCGGAATTTGGTGTTGTTAGATGCGCAGTACTTGAGCGATCAGTGAAAGGCCGCTGGCTGGTGGGCGGACTGGCTTTGTAGAACATAACAAAGCATTGTGTGGCGTGCCGGGCAGCCACGCCTGGACTCTGGCCTCGGAATTCAGTTCTGCTCGTTTATCACGGTCTACGTCTGAGTATGGCGTCATTCCTGGTAATCACTAGTCCCTCGCGGAAGCATTTTGTATCCTCTATTCGCGTCCTTGTTTTCGAAGGTACATGAAGGATGAAATTATAAGTTGAATGCCAGGTAAAACACAGTTGTAAATACGTATAACTACTTCAGTACTAGTAATATATTCAGATATTCTAAAACACTGAAACCAAGGAAGAGTAAACTCTCATAAAGCATCTGCGAACTTTAACTGAGATGCTTCTCTCTTACCCACGCATTGAAGTCTCCGGCATAAAATTCAACTTGCCCCCTTTTAGAATGAAATGTTCGTTTCTTATCTTAGCTTGAATTTTCCCACACATAATTCGGCAATTACTATGTAAATCTAGACATTTGTCGACGTTTGTGGAAAGACTTCGTTTCATGAAACTAAATGACATTAAAAGCCCAACATGCAGCACTAGCGATTGAATGTTTGGTTTGATTATCCAAAATTTCGCCAATAGTCTACAAAAGCCAATCGAGAAACGGCAAGATCAAAGCGCACACTCTTATTTTTAACTTAGATTCTCTTATAATTAGGAACTACACTTCCACTAGATACCAAATGATGCACAAGCAATAAAATTTCATGAAAAATGGGCAGTTTTCTTATATATTACCCGTTTTATTTCTTATTCGGACACATCGAGCGTTGTTGCTCGAAACATTTGATTGTACTGCGTTCATTGTCACGTGAGATAGGGAACGAAAATTTGTTCATATCCGTAAGCATTAGGGATACGACTGACATTAAGAATATTGTCTTAGCCACAGGCCTTCAACAGGAAGACGAATGTTTTTGTAAAGGAACATATGTCTGTTCAGATGAAGAAAATAAAAGATGCATCACTTGATCCACACATAACCTAGACTGGCTTAAGACGGCAATGGTGTAAAGGAGCTAATTTCGAAAGCACCCAGAACAGGAAGAATTTCGCGTTTACTGTAAGTAAAATTAATATCTTTTGCTTAATGCTTGATGACTGGAGAACCGTGCGTAATGTTTGAATGGTGAAAGCAAGAAATAAGTGTTTAGGCCGCGCAGCATTTCCTCGCATGAGTGATTTCTTCAAGCACATTATTTTCTCTTTTAATAGATATATTATACGGTGGCTTTCATAAATACTAGAAATAATTGTTCTTCGTATAGTGAAAGAATGTTTAAAAATAATACTACTGAAGTCTCTACATCGTGTTCGGGAATTCCTGTTACAAATTTCAAAGACTTGTACAGTGGGATGAGAACATAGTATTTTGATAAGAACTCATGTCCGGAAAAGTCTTGCATTGACACCATGAGCACGTCTTGACGTTTGACAAATCAAATCTCTTTTACTGCAACCACTTTGCCTTCTATATTCTGCTAGGAGGTAATATGAACCAAAACAAGGAAAAATGTTTAATATGCTCTAAAATGCATATCGTAAAAGCTGAGCACGTCTTCATCTTCCTTACTGTGAAAACGTCTCTTCTACTGCTGAAGTACTCATTGGTCTTAAAATATGCTTTTGAAAATCCATGTTTACTAGATTTTTCTATTGTTTTGATCCACACAACCTCCTTTCAAAATAAGGAAATCAAATAACTTGCAATAGAAGAGATTCGTTTCACAGTGTCAAAGGATTGCTGATAATGTTCCTTGGTGACATTTACGAAATGGATGCGTTATCAAAATATGTTCTCAATCTCTTCTACAAGTCGTCGAAAATTTGTAACGGGGATTTATGAACAGTTGTTATTATTGCCGTCATAGACAGAAGACTCAAATGCTTATCACTGTAAAAACACATGGTAATTACATTAGAGAACCAAAGTGGTTGAAGAGAGGTTGTGGTCCTCAACTGACTATCTCGACGAATAAACTAATCATTTATTCTTGAGGTGCTACGAGCGGAGGTCTTAGTGTGCTGCGCAGTGTCCATACTGCGTTTGCAGGTAAGTCCGCCGGTCGCATAACCTCAGAAAAAGGAACATCGTCTGTCGTGCGCAAGAAAGGCAGGTCGCGACACTTTTTTTTTTTTTCAATCTGTTACTGAATAAAATGTTTGCTGCTGTGTGTTATGGCCTTACAGATTGCGGAAGAATAGAGTAAGGGTCCCAAATATCGCCTACCATTATTCTTTTCGTATTTATCACCCTTCTGATTGGCGAAATCAGTCTTTAAGCTAAATGAATAGGCCGTATTACTAGAAAGTATTCAACTTTGGTTTTAGTAGACGAAATTGCTTCTAAAGCTATGCTAGTTTCAGTTATTTTGAAAAATTTGGGGAGTGTTGAAAGGAAATTTTCCGAGAGTGGGATCCTAATACAGTCTATTCCTGTTCATTTTATCACCCAGCAAAATTAGAAGCACACGTTTAAACCCTGCCGCGGTGGCCGAGGGGACTGAGGCGCGCCAGTCACGGACTGCGCGGCCACTACGGTCGGGGGTTCGAATCCCCCCTCGGGCATGGATATTTGTGCCGTCCTTAGTGTTAGCTAGTTCATTAGTTGTTTGTAAGTTTAGGGACTGATGACCCCGTAGTTAAGTCCCATAAGCTATACAAACATTTGAATTTGGACACGTTTAAAAACGAAATGTGTTCAAATGTTTGTTAAGCTTATGGGACTTAACTACGGGGTCATCAGTCCCTAAACTTATATACTACTTATTACTACCTTTTACTAAGGACGGCACAAATATCCATGCCCGAGGGGGGATTCGAATCCCCGACCGTAGTGGCCGTGCAGACCGTGACTGGAGCGCCTCAATCCCCTCGGCCACCGCGGCTGTAATGGATGTCCCTGTTAGAGATGAACAACTTGTATTCAACTACACTCCTGGCCATTAAAATTGCTACACCACGAAGATGACGTGCTACAGAGCACATATTGGTCTACCTTTTGATTTACACCTCGTATGAACTATGTTATTATAAGTAAACATTTACCTGGTCGTTCCCTCGATTCACTGCCGGCAGTAAGAACGACTGCCGTGAGCTACACGACTTCGCATGCCATAATGCTTCCGCTATTATTTAAAAAGCCACAGAAGTTTACTACAGAAACGCAAAGATTGTTGCATAGCAGTTTGGCAATAAGAGGAGGCGATATTTGGGACACTCACTCTACATGGTGTTCTTAAAGTTAAAACTGTTATCAATTATGGAAATGCGGAGCTAATGGTGGAACACACGTGTGCTTTGCTGTATTGCACGGACTGGTGATCAGTATACTGAGACAACAACTAACATGCCGTCACTTTTTTTGTAAAGAGAAGTTGGAGCCTCCGAGTGACTGAATGTCACGAAGAAGACGGAGGGAGAGTTGCAGCTACTGAGCGTATCTGTCAGTAGGAAGTTAGAGAATGGCATACACAGAGCTGACGTAGAATGTGGACCATATATGCCGGAGCAGCATTGCGAGGCGCCCCGGCGGCTACTGGGAGGCAGCGAGAGAGACGCGGTCGGCGGCGGCGGCAGCGGCAGCGCGGCGTGCCTACCTGTCAGCGGTCTATCTGGCGTCTGCAGTAGAGCGAGGTTAGCGGCCCGGGTCGTGGCGGATGTGTGCGCGTCGCCGCGGCGCACTCACTTTATAAGGGGGCGCGCGGGCTGGAGGGGGGGCTCTCCCGCCGCGGCCCACGACCAAAACAACCGCCGCAGCGCCAGGCCGGACAGCTTCTTCTCCGCGCCACCGGACGGCCGCTGGCTCGCGGTTTCGGGTCGCCTCGACCGCCGCGGGCTCCCGCCGGAAACTGCCCACCTCGCCGCGAAAACACTCCCGTACTCCCATTAAAACCACTCGCTCCGGCCATTATCCGGAAGCTAAGGTTACCAGCCACCGAATATCCGTGGGGGAAGTTAGTAGCCTACCACCACCGTGTAGCGGGAAGCCAGCGGAAGCAACGAGCATTCCCAATATATAACTGGCCTATTAGTTCAAATGTTTGTAAATCTATCGGACCAAACTGCGTGGTCATCAGTCCGTAGCTTACAAACTACTTAAATCTAGGTAAACTAACCTAAGAACAACACATACACCCATGACCCATGGAGGACTCGAACCTCCACGTGGAGAAACCCCGCGCTCCATAGCGAGACGCTTTAGACCGCTCGGCTACTCCACCGCGGCGGCCTATTACTGTTGTGCTGACTATTATAACTGAGATTTTTATCCAGGGTTGTGATACTTAACCCTGCCAGCCACACCATGGGCCCCTGAGGCCCAGATGCTCGCTCAGACCTGTCTAATCCCGCTCCAACACAGCTGGAGAGGACGTGACTCGCATGTAAGCCTCCTCTAGTTAGTTGTCCCTGAGCTAGTGTACAGTGCACAACACTTCCGCCCCTGTCGGCCCTTTCAGGTAAACAACTAGGCCTCCGAGACCTCCATAAGTTTACAAAAAACAAGGGAAAGGGAGGCACAACGATCAAACGAAACCATTGTTCCAATTTGGGTTTAATTTGAGCGTTCTGAACACCTTACAGCACCTTGGATGAAGGCTAGGCTTGACACACCAATTCCCCGTGACCTACGGGACAGTATTTATAGATGCCTAAACATGACTCCACCGCCGGCCGCGGTGGCCGAGGGGACTGAGGCGCTCCAGTCACGGTCTGCACGGCCACTTCGGTCGGGGGTTCGAATCCACCCTCGGGCATGGATATTTGTGCCGTCCTTAGGATTAGCTAGTTCATAAGTAGTTTGTAAGTTTAGAGACTGATGACCCCGTAGTTAAGTCCCATAAGCTCTACAAACATTTGAACATTTTGAATGACTCCACCTGCAGAAGCAGCTCGTGAAAAGATTGAGCAAGGAGCTAGTCCCAAAAGAATTTACTGTAAGTTTTGTGACTACAAAAATCAAAGGAAATCAAAAATGCAATGTGATATCTGTAAGTTGCCAGTGCGTGGTCAGCACCACAAAAAAAATTTGTCCAAATTGTATCGGTAAAAAATGAGAAACTTCCACTGAATTTTCTGATACCGATTTTGGTTTTAAACATTATTAATTGTACGTGGTCGTCCAATATGATGGATTTTTTGCGTTGTATGAAGTTTAGACTACTATTGTTTAATCTATTATTGTTTGGTTATTTTGTTTTGTGGTTTCCTGAAGAAACATATATTCCTTTCATGTTATTTAAGGTTATTTAATGTATTCTACCCTCATCCTTATCATGACATTGAATTTCTTAAAGAGTTTTTCATTGTTGTATATCGTGTGGACCTCTGAGGCCTGTGGTGTGGCCCAGACGTAGAAGCCTAGTTGTATGACCCAGAGGGTTAAGAGAATTGTCTTGCTCATATAAGAATTTTATTGTTTGTACTAAGCATGACGCAATAGCGCATATTGTACCAAACTTACTAGAATTTTGCCAAAGGTTTAAGCTTCACATGGTCGCGAATTTATGTGATCCTTTTTCTAATTCCTTTTAATATCTTTATTTCCGTCAATGATCACAAATTTCTCTTCGTTTTGACGACCGGTTTCGGTCAGTGATGACCATTTCCAAGTCTACAGCAAATCAGAGACAGAAGGACACACTTAGTAATAGACTATCTTATAAAAAATAAATAAGGAATTACAATCATCACTACATGAAACGTGTTTAAAAATATTATACAGCATGCCTGTTGTTACAGTTCTTGATGTAATATAGACATAACGGTCCGCCTCCGTAGCTCAGTGGCAGCGTTGCTGATTACCACGCAGGGGGCCCGGGTTCGATTCCCGGCAGGGGACTGGGTGTTGTGTGTTGTCCTAATAAACATCATTGGCACGTAATTCGACCATGTGGCGTCAAATAGAAAGACTTACACAGTCCCGTAAGGGATCTCTCGGCCAAGAAAGCCATACGCTCATTTCCATTTATAGACATAACGGCATCATCACCAGGGTTCTGATACGTACGAGAATTCTCGTCCACATATCAGAATTTTATCGTTTGTACAATGTATGACGCAACAGCGAATTTTGGACGCAAACATACGAGAATTTTGCCAAATACTTAAGCTTTAACTACATATGCATGATACAAAATTTGGGAAAATAACTTACCTGGTACATTTAATGATATGCGCATAAGTTGTTACTAATTTATGATTCTGACAATGTATTTTTTATCAGTCAACAATTTCAATCATAGAGACTGAGCGCCGGATTGCCGACTGAAGAGCCCAGAAACTGGTCTTCTTCTTCGTCTTCTTTCCTGACATTTTTCCCATTACTTAGTGTCTGCTCTTCAGCTACGTTTTCTCGACAGAGCTCTGTTTTGGACGTCTTCAGGGCTGAGATCCGCATCGCACGTCCTCCTTGATGTTGTCCATCCACCTCTTGAGCGGTCTACTATGGGGTCGGCGTCCTCCTGGATCGAATTGGAGTGCTGTTTTAGCCGCAGACTCGCACTCTTTCCTCGTGACGTACCACAGAAGACCAGCCTCTCTTGCCTTATCTGTGATCGAGATTACACCAAACCTCTGGCGGACATAGTTATTTCTTGCATGGTCGTACCGAGTTAATCCAAGTGACCACCATCACAGAATTTTCATCTCCATTGTCTGAAGATCCTGACCCTGTTTACTCGTCAAAGGTCGGCATTCTATCCCGTAGAGGGCTACTAGACGCACTATTGATTTATAAATTTTTGCTTTCAGATGTTCAGGCGTCCTTTTGTCACAGAGAACATCAGTTGCCTGTTTCCATTTCAGCCATGCTGCATTTACTCTCATCCAAGTGCCAAGGGTGGGATCATTCGAAGATGTCATCATGGATCCAAGGTGGTTTTGTTCAAATCCTGGCCGTCAATGCTGATGGTTCCGCTGGTTTGAGGACCACTTTCCAAATAGGTCATCTTCTGCAGTTTCAGACCCATCCCATTCTCTGCTAGCCTATCATTCCAAGCTTGGATTCGATCTTGAAGTTTCTTACGTGTTTTCTGTGTCAGTACCACGTCGTCGACACAGAGAAGCGTTCAGGGATGAGGGGTCTGTTTATCGGCTGTTACTGTGTCCATGCAAAGTATGAATAGCAGTGGAGAGAGGGTTGAACCCTGATGAACACCAACGGTGTTGAGACTCCAGCAGAACACCAGACTACTCTTGTTACATCTCGATAGAGAAGCTGGATCCAGTTCATGGGTATTTCTGGTACTGTGTGGTGTCTCAGACCTCGCCAAATCAGATTATATGGGACCTTATCGAATGCTTTCTCTAAGTCCAAGAATGCAAAGTGTACAGTCTTTCTCTTCTCTGAGCGCTTCTCGAGCATCAAACGTGCAGCGTGGACGGCAACTGTAGTGCCACAGCCCTTGACAAACCCACACTGGTTAGGAGATACAGACTATCGCTCTGAGCCTTTTGTCCAGCTCGCATTGAAATGTCTTCAAGGTGTGACAAAGAAGGGCGTATCGGTCTGGTCTGTAGTTGTTACATTCGATGAATAGTATATCTGTCTAATATAGTGTGCCCCCCCTCCCAGAAGTGCCGCAACACGACGTGGCAAAGACTTGACTGATGTCTGAAGTAGTGCTGGAGGGAATTGGCTTCATGCATCCTGCAGGGCTGTTTATAAATCTGCAAGAGTGCCAGAGGATGGAGATCTCTTCTGAGCAGTGCGTTGCAAGGCATCCCAGATATGCTGAACAAAGTTCTTGTCTTGGAGCTTTGGTGGCTAGTGGAGGTGTTTAAACTCAGGAGAGTGTTCCAGGATCCTCTCTGTAGCAATTTGGACGCGTGGCGTGTCGCAGTATCATGTTGGAATTGGCCAAATCCGTCGCTGTGCACAATGGACATCAATAGGCCCAGATGATCAACCAGGATACGCACATAGGTGTAACCTACTAGAGTCGTATCTAGACATATCGAGGATCCCTTATCACTCCAACTGCACGCGCTTCACATCATTACAGAGCCTCCGCCAACTTTAACAGTCCCCTGCTGACATGTTGGGTCCTTGGATTCATAAGGTGGTCTTCATACCCATACACGTACACGTTCATGCACTCCATACAGTTGGAAACTAAGACTCACCGCCGGCCGCGGTGGCCGAGGGGACTGAGGCACACCAGTCACGGTCTGCACGGCCACTACGGTCGGGGGTTCGAATCCCCCCTCAGGTTGGATATTTGTGCCGTCTTTAGTATAAGGTAGTTGATAAGTAGTTTGTAAGTTTAGGGACTGATGACCCCGTAGTTAAGTCCCATAAGCTTAACAAACATTTGAACATTTTTAAGACTCACCAGACCAGAAAATTTGTTTCCACACATCAAACCGAGCGAGCTAGCGCAGTGGTAATACACTGGACTCGAATTCGAAAGGACAGTGCTTCAAATCCACCTCCTACCATCCGGATTTAGGTTTTCTGTGATTTCCATAAATCACTCCTGGCAAATCGTGGTATGGTTTCTTCGAAAGGTCATGGCCGATTTTCTTCACCCTCCCTATCAAAAACTATGAGGTGAGCTCCGTCTCTAATGATCATAGTGTCGACGGGACATTAAATGCTAAGTTTACTTTCTTCCTTCCAGACATCAACAGTCGAATGTCGCTGCTGACGGGACCCAGTCGAGGCGTAAAGCTCTGTGTCGTGCAGTCGACAAAGGTACACGAGTAGACCATCGGCTCTGAAATCTCATACCGGTGATGTTTCGTTCACGCTGACCCTTGTTGATGGCCCAGCACTGAAATCCGCAGCAATTTGCGGAAGGGTTGCACTTCCGTAACGTTGAACGATTCTCTTCAATCACCGTTGAGCCCGTTCTTGCAGGATCTTTCTCCAGCCGCAGCTATGTCAAAGATTTGATGATTTACTGGATTCTCGATGCACTCGAGAAATGGCCGTACGGAAAAATCGCCAGCTTATCCCTACTTCGAAGTCGCTGTGTCCCAACTCTCGTGACGTCGACTATAACACCACGTTCAAACTCACTTAAATCGTGATAATCTCTAATTGTGGCAGCAGTAACCGAGCTTACGCCTTCGCCAGACACATGTTGTTGTATATAGATGTTGCCAACGACAAGGCGTCCTTTTGAGTGTTTCAATGTTTTTTGTTCTTATGTGTATATAAGTGAAATGTTTGTGTAGCTTATGGGACTTAACTACGGGGTCATCAGTCCCTAAACTTACAAACTACTTATGAACTAGCTAACACTAAGGACGGCACAAATATCCATGCCCGAGGGGGGATTCGAACCTCCGACCGTAGTGGCCGTGCAGACCGTGACTGACGCGCCGCAGTTCCCTCGGCCACAGCGGTCGGCGTGTATATAGGTGGTGTAGGGTTCATTCACTGCAGATGCGATTAATATCATTAGACCTCGTTCGGGAATTCGAAATGGCGAGCATAAGAGGGCATCGACGATAGGCACGCTTCTTCTGTTGTGTGCGACTTGTGTACGCTTGGATCGGACAGGAATCGTGCGCCGGTATCCAAAAGCATAAGACGGCCGCTGGCCCGAAGCGGGAGAGCCACGACCGAATCCCGGCCCAGGACTGATTATCGCCAGTGCCTTATTTCAGTGCCCAACTGCAGCTGGCGTCTTTCCTTTCCCTCTTCCTTTTCCTTCGTCTCATCAAAAGTCCAAATCAACGATAAAAGTTGAGAATTGCGCTTCAAACATGACCACGAAAAAAATTAAAAAAGCCAACAATAATGGGTCACTTTGTTTTGTATAATGTTTTGCACCCAGTTCGGATTATTAAGATTCAGAAATAGGGGAGCTACGTGAATTCTAAAACGTTAACCCTGAGTTCCTATCGACATTTTTTTACGGTCACAACTAATTACTATGGTGAGGTCATTAGTGATCCCAAAAATTATTTGTATCTCCATGTACTTCGACTGAATTTATTATGGTAATTGCTTTATACAAATTCGTATCAACTTGTTTCTGTTAATCAAAATATGAGGCACGAGAAAGTCAGAAACTCACACAAAACACTTTTTTTTTTGTTCTATTCATAATGTAGAGGTAAGTTTAAAGTATATTTTTCATTTTAGTAGTAACTCTTTTTTTCCCTTCGTTCATTAAGGACCAAATTTATGTTTGAAAGGGGGAATTCATGCAATTGCGGAGCAGGTTCAATCAATCCCAAAACAATGTTCAAATGTTTGTAGAACTTATGGGACTTAACTACGGGGTCATCAGTCCCTAAACTTACAAACTACTTATGAACTATCTAAGACGGCACAAATATCCATGCCCGAGGGGGGATTCGAACCTCCGACCGTAGTGGCCGTGCAGACCGTGACTGGAGCGCCTCAATCCCCTCGGCCACCGCGGCCGGCGAATCAATCCCGATGAATGAATAGTAATGTTAGATTTTCTCGTTCTAGAACTACGGGATGGGTTTCATGACCATTTGAAACTGCTTTTCTCGTAAAAGGACCAATAAGAAGCATTTTCAGAGATTTCGTCTTCTGAGACATCCAGATCAGAAATTCATGTGTCTGTATTGTGAGCACTGTATCCAATTTCACAATCGCTTATATCGAAATAGTGCTCATGGTTTTGTTCTCCTGCAAATACCTTTTTTGCGTTATGTAAATAGTCCGTAACTCTTCCGTGATAATATGTCCGCCGAAGTGACTAATTTGGCTATCCTAGGGTCTACAGTGACCCCAAAATGTAATTACTCCGTAACAATTAATGTCAAAAATCTAGCAAGTTTCCTTGAACACAGTTAACTTCTAAGAGAATATATATAAAAACTTTGGATTAAGAGCGGCACCATTCCAGAGATCAATAAGATATTGTTGAGGCTGGGTTCACGATAATAACTGAGAGTTAAAAGTAATTTGATACGATATCCTCAAGCCGCAGTGGAGTAGCCGAGCGGTCTAAGGCGCCTCGCTGCGGAGTGCGCGGTTGCTCGCCGTCGGAGGTTCGAGTCCTCCCTAGGGCATGTGTGTGCGTGTGCGTGCGTGTGTGTGTGTGTGTGTGTGTGTGTGTGTGTGTGTGTGTGTGTGTTGTCCTTAGGTTAGTTTACCTTAGTTTAAGTAGTTTGTAAGCTAAGGACTGATGACCACGCAGTTTGGTCCGATAGATTTACAAACATTTGATATCCTCATGTGACTTGGAAACAGTTAACAGTAATTTAACCAACAAAACTCTGGAGTCTCTAGTGGAATTGTTAAATATCACTTCTCATAGTAATAATAACTTTAGAATGACATTGCATCAAGCGGCAAAATAAACTTGAACAAGGATAAACTTAAGCTGTGCAGCTTCATTTCATGTACGGTTCATCTCATGTAAACCCCTTTCATTGTATTGAAAATACCGTACATATCGCCTCTCATTAAAAGTTGTATCGTTTTCATACACCGTTAGCAAGCGTCGATACATTTCAACCGGGTAGCCGAGCGTGTTAATACTGTTTCTTGAATCTTAGTAAGTAAACTTTCATGGGATAGATGACATCTTCGCCTGTCGTTGCAGACTTTTCAACACGTGGCTTCTACAAACTGCTCCCATTCCTGCGGTCTCTCTTTGTGTATGTTCAATATTTGTGTTACTCGACAGCGAATAATGTTTATGGATCAAGACGTGCTGTCCATTCTGGATGTGGTTTTAGGCGGTTTTCCACATCCCAAGAGGTGAAGTCCCGCCTCAGTTAAAAGGGAAATGTTCAAATGTATGTAAACCTTAAGGGACTTAACTGCGGGGTCATCAGTCCCTAAACTTACAAACTACTTATGAGCTAGCTTATACTAAAGACGACACAAACATCCATGCCCGAGGGGGGAATCGAACCCCAGAGCTAGCGGCCGTGCAGACTGTGACTGGCGCGCCCCAGACAGCTCGGCTACTGCGGCCGGCCTCAGTTACACATATGCAGATGTCTAGAAAATGTCCTCAGTTTTCCATATGTGTAACACAATACACAGAGAGTTGGGAGCACAGATTTCATACCGGGGAAGGGGAGAGGGGAGCAGCAAGGGCTTCCACCACCTTGTAAACTAACGAGCCGACCCCGCGTCAGTGCGAGAATAAGGTGAACGGGAAGAATGCGGTTCTTACGGGAAGCGATCTACACACTTAATAATCTCCACATTTAATATTGTAGCTGTAATCACTGTAAGCAGAATTTTATGGAATAGACGACGTCTCTCATCGTGTCCCAGCATAACGTTTCACCGTTTTCGTGCACTTTCCCGTGGGTCCACCATCTGTATTAGGCTACTGAACGGCTTATCAGAGTTAAGGTTCATGAGCACCGTTCCAGTTCCAAGACTGCCTATTTAACGCCTTCCAGTGCAAATTCTGTTATAATCTAGTCATTAAGGATATATCTTCTGTTAAAACTAAAACACAGGAGGACAAATGTTAAAGACAGAATTTGAGTTTATAAATTAAGACTGCATAGGTCATGTTGTGTGAAGTATTCAGACGATATTCATCCATTGTCTGATAATGATAACAGTTACCGGCTACCAACTAACTTTACATTTAATATACAAATTTAACGGAATTTTTCTCGCTGACATCTTTAAACCACCGTAAAATGATGAAAGGAAAAAGTTAATTGTTAACTACATTTTCGTTGTTTATGCATTCAGACTTGAGTGGGAACAAATATTGTAATAATTCCCTTCCATCGTCCTGGGTGGGAACTTTGGGAACGATGTGCCACCATTGATTACTGTCCCGACACTGCTTTTCACTCTCCACTGCATCTCTCGCTACACTTCTCCTTTTGAGAGATTCTTGCTCTGTCCATCTCCTTCTAGGAAGCCAAATTGTCCTTTTCCTTGTATCTTCACCTTCAAATGCTGAGACTTAGTAAGATCGGGTGCATTCGCTGCAAAAGACCTAACCGGTTTCGCAGTACTCATTCTTTCTTCTCTGGCCAAGGTTACGTGAAGGTCTCTTCTAACAAATTTGTTTCTGATTCTGTCTATCCCTTCGCTTTGCCACCGTCTTTAATGACCACGATGTCGACAGGACGTTAAACCCTACTATTCCTTCCTTTCTCTTTTTTAAGTGTCCTGGCAATGAACAGAAGTCTGTCACTTGCTTTGCCTACGTTTTAAGGTATGGGATCATTCCATTTCATATTTAAATTATTACATCCACATATTTGTGTATGAGTTGACTGATTCCAGTTTTAGCTCACTGACGTTTTAGTCCTAGGGTACTACGTATTTGCTTTTTCAGAGAGAGATTTTAACATTTTAAACCATTTAGTACAGTTTTCTAACCTTTATTTAAAAAATTATCACGACATTCTGTGATATTTGTGCGGGGTTTTCTTTTTCCTTTTTCTCTTTTTACAGAGGATTTAGTTACAGATAAATGCATCATCATTTAAAAAAATAAATATACGTTGTCTGCCGTGTCATTAATATACAACACGAACACCAAGAGTTCTACGGACTTTCCTGCGGCACTCCAGAAGTTTCCTTTACACCTGTTGGCGATTCTTCATCCGAGATAACGTTGTACGTAGTTCCTACCAAGAAACCGTCACTCCTGTCCAGATTCATATTATAAGTCAAGAAACGGAATGTGAAATTTCCACACCGCATTTTCAATGGTGTAATTCATGATTTTCTTCAACAGAAAGGAATGTCACCGTCAAGGTTTCTCGAGAAAGAAATTCTGACGTTTGATGTGTCGTAGTTGGAGGTTGGTGGCGTAATATTCTTGCAGCGAAAGCCAGCCTATTCTCATTGCGCTCATTAGGTTTTTGATCGTATATTTTACACTTCAAACCTTCATTATCCTTATTTAATTCATAGAAACTCATTTCTAAGTAACATAATAAAATAACAATAAACATTAAGTTATTACCAATTTAAATCCGCATTGTATATTGCTCCATTACTGATAAAATGTTAATTATGAAAATGAAATTATAATAAACCATTATGCTTCCCTATGTCGTGGTATCAAAGTGAAAAGTTCCAGGCATTATCGTGAGTCATAACCCATGTTAACGAGTACCGTAAATGTCCCTTACGTGTAATTGTCTTTGTAATTCAGTTTGATGGTCGGAGAAAGGCAAGGGCACATCATGATCAGTAGGCTCGTGTTTAGTAAAGCATCGCGGTGTTGACGGCAGCTTTACTTATAAGTCACTGTTGTCTGAAGGATAAAATGCGTGTATGTACATGTACTATAATCTCTATTTTTAAATTAGTTGCTCTTTTGTGGAGTGCCCACTGCATACTGGAAATCTGAACAACTGAAAAATAACATGTTCAGTTAAATTGTATGCCGATGAACAGATATTTTGAAACCGGTAGCCTATTTAGGTTTATTTATCAAAAAACTGATCGCGTTTTGGAAACAATTTCTTTTAACTGCTTCCACAATTTTATTGATTACTTTGTTCAAAATGTTCAAATGTTTGTTAAATTTATGGGACTGCGGGGTCATCAATCCCAAAACTTATGAACTACCTTATACTTAAGACAACACAAAGCTCCATGCCCGAGGGGGGATTCGAAACCCCGACAGGGAACGGCTTCGCGCATCGGAGCATAGCGCCTCAATGCGCTCGGCCACTCCGCCGCGGCGCTTACTTTGTTTCCGTCACTTATAGCAGAGCCTTAGAGTACGTCCCAACTACAGAGACCAAAAATTGTTAAAAAAATATTTTACATTTCTAGTAATTAAATGAAGGAAAAGTCTACACTGCTTATAAATAATAAAATAAATAGGCAAAGATTATTTTAAAAATTATTTCTACTTTCGAAAGTTAGTTCTCTTGAGCTTAAAATGCGTTATTGAACACATTCTAAATGTATGGTGATGTATTTTTAGATATTTTTTGCGCATATAAATATTATTAAACGTTTGGACAACTTTTTTGATATTTTGCTCAATGAGCGTAGAATTTAAAAAGAACGTTTATTATTTACGCAATCCTTTTACCATGTTCCGAATTTTTGCATGCCTTCAATCTCAGGCTGACAATACGATACCCTATGTTGACGTTTCGCCTTGTATTAACTTATTTTCCGTAAAAATAATTTATCTATTTTGTTGATGCATCTCCTTGATAACTAAATGCACCATTTTTACTTAAATTTTTAACGAAGATACACATCTTCACCTGCATTTGTAAAAGCGTCTTGTGTGTGCTGGTGACCTCTTTACCTGCCAGCGAACGACTGCTCCGGAAGTGTAAGTCACTTTTAAATTTTCGGACTTGTTCAAACTTTCTACAAACTTACATAAATGGATGCAGTCAAAATGTATATCTAGCAATCATTATGCGTTGTGGTGACATGATGGTTTATGGGGGCACGCCCCTGACCGGGCTGCCTTTTTAACATTATCTTGCCGGCCGCGGAGGCCGAGGAGACTAAGGCGCTCCAGTCACGGTCTGCACGGCCACTACGGTCGGGGGTTCGAATCCCCCCTCGGGCATGGATATTTGTGCCGTCCTAGTTCGTAAGTAGTTGGTAAGTTTAGGGGACTGATGAGCCCGCAGTTAAGTCCCATAAGCTATACAAACATTTGAATTTTTTTGAAACCTTACTTAAGGAATATCGCAAGCTACAAGAGCTCCTGGAATTACCCCTACAGGAAGACGAGAAAATCAATGTGTCATTTATTATATTTTAATGTTGACAGCAATATATGTAATAATATAAATAACGATCTTTTACTGAGGTAGCATTTTCTTTGGTGCCACTGACTTCTTCCTAACTTGCGATCTGATACGTAATTTATATTGATACAAGAAATATATTTGAAAATTTCGTTCACATATTACAAACACCACATTGATGCTCTATTTTTCTTTTCAGGAAATAATTGGAAAGGGTACAGCTGTTGAACCTTTTATGTGGATTCTCTCAGAGAGAGAGAGAGAGAGAGAGAGAGAGAGAGAGAGAGAGAGAGAGAGAGAGAGAGAGAGAGAGAGAGAGAGAGAGAGAACTTGCAACCTGCTCGGTTAGCCGTGTGGTCTAACGCACCGCTTTCCGAGACGGTGAGGCGTACCGGCCCCCGGTTCGAATCCACCCGGCGGATTAACGAAAGGGGTCGGACTGCTGGACAGCTTGGATGTGGTTTGTAGGCGGTTTTCGACATCCCCTAGGTCTATACCGGGCTGGTCCCCAAGTCCCGCCTCAGTTACACGATTTGCAAATATTTCGTAACACTTTCCACTTTCACACACATGTATACGCAGACATTTGGGCTACACATTTCCTCCGGGGGGAGGGGGCATGGGGTGGCAGCAGGAAGGGCATCCATCACCCTGTAAATATTAACACATGCCAAATACGCGCTTAACACAATGCCGACCCTGCAGATCCGGTAAAAGGTCCAAAGAGATAGATAACTTGCAGACACCTTCTTAGTAGATTTGTAGTTCCAGATCCCTGTGTATAATGAACGACGAAATACGAAAGAAAGAAACGAATACGTCACATATTTTGACGTACTTCAAAATACGAAAGAAAGAAACGAATACGTCACATATTTTGACGTACTTCAAACTATCAGCTGGGCATGTTATTCGAGCAACTTTACGTTTATAAAGTTACTTTATGTTATCCGATAATAGTGTAAATATGTGTCAGGATCTCTAAGGTAAAATGTAGTGTAATGTATTTATGGCAACATCTTTGGTGAATATAATAATGCCGCTGATGCGCAGCAGCAGCTCAGAGAGACAGCTGCTGGAGTGAACATTTAGAAACAGGTAGTCGTAGTAGGCACTCTTTATTGAATGATAAGTCACACAGTTAATTATAGTTTTGTTCTCTGAAATGCGAATGAAAATCTGTAGTAAGGTGAAGTTATTACCAGTCAGAAGGTTTCAGACAGTTACAATTACCTATTTATTATTGGAAGTCTTTATTAGGAGCTCAGTTATTACATTATCGGCTGTTAAAGTTTTAAGTGAGGTCCTGCTAAAAGTAGCCTTGCTATAATCAGAGTAATATAGTGGCATCTTACACGTTCAAAGTAATTTTGAGTACGAAAGGAAAATGTCGATAAACTGTGCATTGAACTCTTAATGGGATGCACATTCTGCAAAACAAAATTTTTTCCCTCCATATTTTTTTTTACGACTAGGTCCCCTTACATTCGTACTAAATATATTTCATGAGCGCCCAAGGTCATCTACCTCCGGTCTCCCCAGAGTCCAAAGGTCATAGTGGCGGCGTTGTCCCGCAGATAGGTTATTCTTTCAGACCCCTATCTCGGCAAGCACCCACGCCAGCAAAAGGTTGGCGCGTGTAAAACTTTTCTTTTTGGAGCACCATGCAGTGATCGCGTGTAAAACCTTGTATTTTGCAGTATTTTTTTTTTCAGCGATAATCACATAACAACACCCCAAAATATTATATAAGGACTGCCGATTTTAGGCAGCTACATCATGTCGTCAGCAACTGAAGCTACAGCTCCAACAGATTCAACGTCGTTAGAATTAACTGTGAGTAGCGCGGAAAAGGTATGAAGTAAATCAAGTAATTGATAACTTTCCTCTTTTTGAGTTTACGTGCAAAAAACACGCTCATTTGTGAGTTTTTTCATGCGCTTCACTTCTGTATCTCTAGTTTGTACGGATCGATTCAAATTATGTAGGAACGTATAGAAATACACATATGTAATTAAAGGTTGCACTTATCTTTTGTGGCAACTTTAGCCATTAGCCCCATAAAGTGGTATAACGTTTCAAATGAAGTGCACGTAAAATCCCGTTTTACGCGAAGCGGACGTGCTAGCTTTTGAGGCATGTACAGAACAATAAGGACTGAAAAGTTGATAGTTTTCTGTTGGCCGTTTATTGTTTCTTTGATTACACGTCAGCTGCATTGAGCTAATAAGTAAGTGCAGTAAAATGCCACATAATGGTAGAATAAAAGTTGTGAACCAGAATGAAAAATATTCGTTTCAAAGCGAAACAAAAGCGGAATGTTTCGCTGTTGAAGTCAAAAGTGTAAAAGAGGATAACCTGGACTTCCTTTATACAAGCTTTGTGGAAAATAAAGTGCCAGAAAAAGTCCCAAAACCAACCATTGAGCCACTTATCAGGAATATGATAATACCTTGGCGTACACTAATGATTAGGATTTCTGATCATTTGTATATACCACTGATGCAAATACACTAAAATTCGTTGTTTATTTTTTCTTTTTTTCTTTTACGAAATAGTCAAAACAGCGTTGTGTGATTTCTATGCCGTTATACGGTTTCTCATTGAGTGAAATTAAGGAACACAACTTTTTCGGTCGTGTAATGTGAAAGACTGCTCAGTGGAAATCTAGGTCAAACAATATGAACATTCAGTCATTTACTATAGTATCGTGTTTGGAGGATCAACAGTAAAAATAAATAAATAAACCACATAAATGAGTCATACGAATATATATTAAACCATTAATTTCAGTCTTTGTAAAAGTCTCTTTCTTTCGGTTCTTTTTTGTAGTGCCTTTTTTCCTCTTTCGCTTTGTCGACGTGGTTAACTATAGATTTGGCATGGCTAACTTTTTAAGGGATGGCCAGATGCCGCCAATCTTTCAGTCGATTATGTACATTAATTATTATTTTATTAATTATTATTTTTATTAATTATTATTTTACTAAGGACAGTGGTCCCATAGACTATACAAACATTTGAAAACAATTTGAACAAGGACAGTGGTTTGAGAGTCAGACTTCGGCTAAACCCATCGAGAAAAAATAAACGAAGCACACAAAACAGTATTTCCGGCTAGGTGAACAATCTGTACAATAAGTTGGTAATGAAGTAGAAATTTAAATGAAAACAATATTTTAGAAAAGGTAGCACAGGCATATTGTTAAGGCAGTAATTTAAAATGTTAAAATGTTTGTAAATTTATCGGAACAAACTGAGTGGTCATCAGTCCGTAGCTTACAAACTACTTAAACCTAGGTAAACTAACCTAAGGACAACACACACACACCCATGCCCCAGGGAGGACTCGAACCTCCACGGCGAGCAACCGCGCGCTCCGCAGCGAGACGCTTTAGACCGTTCGGCTACTCCACCGCGGCAGTAATTAAAAAAAAAAAGTACTAGTACTGATAAGAATTAAAATACGTATCCATCTAAGTGAATCCACAAAATGCTTTCATAATATAGTGTATGTTACCCGAAAACTGTAGGCCCTATGTCCAAGATCTTCATGCACTGAAAATCCCGTTCATTATCACAGGATGTGTTTCTACTTTTTCCTAAGAGAATACTTGGTTCACACACAGATTGTGATGGTGAGGCATGTGCATAATCATAGTAGTGGTGTCAACCTTTTTTCTGATTTAGGGCGCAAAACTGCTGTAGTCATAAGAGCCCACCAGCTCTTACCTTAAGGAGATCAGTGACTATAAAATGGGTTTAGTCACACTCCTCATATTTTATCCCAGAACTCATTAACAGAAACGTATTAAAATACAGAAATATGCTTCTCAATCACATGTCAAAAGGGAGGACAGGGTGGGATGGAGAGGGGGGGGGGAGGTTAATGTAGCATTGGAAAGATTATACATGCCGCAATAGCTTGGGGTCCGGTGTTCGCCACGAGCCCCACACGTGTGCGGCATCAAATGAAGTGATGTTTTCCCAGTGAACAGTCAAAGTCGATAACAAAATTCTCTTTCTGTCGATGTGGGCCTGTAGCATCTGATATGTAAAAACGTTTTGCATGCCGTGTCTCATGGCGAGATGTGAGCAGTGAAACATTAATTATGGAATTTTATCTGACGCAATTAAATTTATAATAATTAAATTTTAATAATGTTTACTTGTTGCATGAAACTGGCGCGCATAATACGCAGCAAAATTATCTTTGAGTAAGTGAACACCGTCCTACACGTTCTCCGTTCTGACTGATATTGCGACTTACAAAAAATTAGTGTATTTTTTGCAGAAGTATTTCCTTTGAATACCGCTGCCACATTCTGAAAAGAGGCGGGGGGGGGGGGGGGAAGGTTAATGTAGCATTGGAAAGATCATACATGCCGCAATAGCTTGGGGTCCGGTGTTCGCCACGAGCCCCACACGTGTGCGGCATCAAATGAAGTGATGTTTTCCCAGTGAACAGTCAAAGTGGATAACAAAATTCCCTTTCTGTCGATGTGGGCCTGTAGCATCTGATATGTAAAAACGTTTTGCATGCCGTGTCTCATGGCGAGATGTGAGCAGTGAAACATTAATTATGGAATTTTATCTGACGCAATTAAATTTATAATAATTAAATTTTAATAATGTTTACTTGTTGCATGAAACTGGCGTGCATAATACGCAGCAAAATTATCTTTGAGTAAGTGAACACCGTCCTACACGTTCTCCTTTCTGACTGATATTGCGACTTACAAAAAATTAATGTATTTTTTGCAGAAGTATTTCCTTTGAATACCGCTGCCACATTCTGAAAAGAGGCGGGGGGGGGGGGGGAAGGTTAATGTAGCATTGGAAAGATCATACATGCCGCAATAGCTTGGGGTCCGGTGTTCGCCACGAGCCCCACACGTGTGCGGCATCAAATGAAGTGATGTTTTCCCAGTGAACAGTCAAAGTGGATAACAAAATTCCCTTTCTGTCGATGTGGGCCTGTAGCATCTGATATGTAAAAACGTTTTGCATGCCGTGTCTCATGGCGAGATGTGAGCAGTGAAACATTAATTATGGAATTTTATCTGACGCAATTAAATTTATAATAATTAAATTTTAATAATGTTTACTTGTTGCATGAAACTGGCGTGCATAATACGCAGCAAAATTATCTTTGAGTAAGTGAACACCGTCCTACACGTTCTCCTTTCTGACTGATATTGCGACTTACAAAAAATTAGTGTATTTTTTGCAGAAGTATTTCCTTTGAATACCGCTGCCACATTCTGAAAAGCCGTGTCTCAGCGAATGTTTCCCAGCCTGGGTATTGCGATCTGTTGCCGTCTCTTCTTCCGCGCACTTGCTTCGGCTACGCGTCGAGCTGTGAGCTGTGGCGCTCTGGCCTCCCTCGGTAGACTTCCCGCCGGGATGTGCAGTTCTCTGTAATTGCAGCACAATTCACGGTGGAGTGCAATGAGAGAGCTAGTTGTCGTTGCAGAAACAGACAGAGAATTCGTGACACGGTGAGCTGTAAACTTCTACAACATCCGTTGACGCTGTAAGGTTTCTCCGAGACCTAGTGTGGCCGTCGGCGGTTCGCTTCATTCTCTATGAGGGAATGTCCGGAAGAGGTGACGCACGGCACTCCAGTTACGGAGCTGCGCGATACTAATCGCTATTCTGAATGACATTTGGCGTGGTCGGTCTAAGTGATGACCGAGTGAGGTGGCGCAGTGATGACACAATGAACTCGCATTCGCGAGGACGATGGTTCAAATCCACATCCGGCCATCAAGATTTAGGTTTTCCGTGATTTCCCTAAATCACTCCAAGCAAATACCGGGATGGTTCTTTTCAAAGGGCACGACTCCCTATCCTTAACCAAAAATCCGAGCGTAGGCACCGTCTCTAATAACCTCGCTGTCGACGGGAGCCGCGGAGGAGAGGCCGAGCGTATTGAGGCGCTTTGCTGCGATGCGCGAGGCCATTCCCCGTCGGGGGTTCGAATCCCCCCTCGGGCATGGATGTTTGTGCTGTCTTTAGTGTAAGGTAGTTCATAAGTTTAGTGACTGATGACCCTGCAGTTAAGTCCCATAAGCTTCACAAACATTTGAACATCTCGCCATGAGACACGGCATTCAAAACGTTTTTACATATCAGATGCTACAGGCCCACAGCGACAGAAAGAGAATCTCGTTATCCACTTTGACTGTTTTTTTTTTCTTTTTTCTTTTCCCTATGTCATTGAATCCCGGGTCTGTTCTTGAAACAGTATTAATGCGTGTCCTATCCTGGCTGACACGGAGTTTCAATGAGGCGATCAAAAACAGCGGGATGTAACAGCTCGTTCCAGAAGTTTTGCTACTGAGTCACACGTTTTTACACTAAAGCAAGCTGCGAAATTGATACGTAAGACTCCGAAGGAACATCAAATCGAATTGCTTGTACTAGGTTGGAAAGCAGGCATTTTCTTTTAACGAGTTTTGAAAGTTCTATGAATGAAACTACCTTAAAAAATAATTTGAAACAGACCTATATTGGCTATTAATTTTATCTTCTTGTTGCTTATATACATAGTGGTCCATTGATAGTGATCGGGCCAAATATCTCACTAAATAAGCATCAGACGAAAAAAACTACATAGAACAAAACTCTAGCTTGAAGGGGGAAAACAGATGGCGCTATGGATGGCCCGCTAGTTGGCGGTGCCATAGGTCAAACGATATCAACTGCATTTTTTAAAATAGGTACCCCCATTTTTACTACATATTCGTCTAGTACGTAAATAAATATGTTTTATTTGGAACACTTTCTTCGATTTGTGATAGATGGCCCTGAAATATTCACAAACATATTACTCACAATTTTAGACGAACAGTGGGTAACAGATAAGTTTTGCAAATTAAAACACAGAACGTAAGTACGTTTGAATTTTATTTTGGTTGTTCCAGTGTGATATATGTACTTTTGTGAAATTATCATACTTTATGAGAACGCGTGCTGTTTCTGCGTGATTAGCTGTATTTACCTCATGACTTCAATAAATTCTCAAAATGATGCCCTTCAACATCAATTTATTTGGCAATACGCGTAACGCAATTCGTCTCAACAGCGAGTATTTCGCTTTCAATAGTGTTCTCACATGCATTGACATTGCGCTGACGCATGTTTTCAGGCATTCTCGGCGAATCACGATAGCAAATATTCTTCAATTTTACCCACAAAAAGAAATCTGGGGATGTAAGATCCGGTGAACGTGCGGGGCATAGTATGGTGCGTCTACAACCAATCCACCTGTAATTAAATATTCCATTTAAGACCGCTTCAACTGCACGCGAGCCATGTGCCGGACATCCAAGATGTTGAAAGTTGATCGCCATTCCGTAATGCAGTGAAACATCTTGCAGTAAACATTACGTAAGAAATCAGCATACATTGCACCATTTAGATTGCCATCCATAAAATAGGGGCCAATTATGCTCCCTCCCATAATGCCGCACCATAAATTAACCTACCAAGGTCGCTGATGTTTCACTTGTCGCAGCCATCGTGGATTTTCTGTTGTCCAATAGTGCATATTATGCCGGTTTACGTTACCTCTGTGAATGACGCTTCGTCACTAAACAGAACGCGTGAAAAAATCTGTTGTAGTTCCGTAATTTATTTTGAGACAAGTGGAAAAACTGTACACAACGTTCAAAGTCTTTCGCTATGCAAATCCTGGAGCATAGAAATATGATACGGGTAAAGTTTTTGTTGATGTAGAATTCTCAACACCGACGTTTTTGAGATTCCCGATTCTCGCTCATTTTGTCTACTACTATGTGCAGCTAAAACACTTACTTGGGCATTATCATTTGTTGCAGGTCGTGGTTGACGTTTCAATTGTGGCTGAACACTTCCTGTCTCTTTAAATAACGTAACTATACGACGAAATGTCCGGACACTTGGCTGCTGTCTTCCAGGATAGCGATCAACATACATAGCACAGGCCCGTTGGGCATTTTTTTTATCACAATAGCCATACATAAATACCATATCGACCTTTTCTGCAATTGGTAAACGGTCTATTTTAACGCGAGTAATGTATCACGAAGCAAATACCGTCCGCACTGGCGATATGTTTTTTTGTGGTACAAAGAAACTGAAGTCGATTTACACTTCACAGTTGAGGACATGGGGGTTAACTATAACTTTATTTATGACAATAAACTTTAGCGGTTAACTTGTAAGGGCCTTTATTTTGGTCCGTAAGTTACCCCTCTCGATGTATTAATGACAATTTCAATTAAACTTTGTATTTACATCTAATTTAAAACTTTAGCGATTAGTCAAGGCCAGTGGCACTTTGTATCTATGCCATGGAAGTGGCATTATCCTCCCCAATGTGCGGATGTTGTGGACAGTATCCCGTAGTTGATCAATCTTGTGGTGGATCTTCGTCGCTCTTTTTTGGACGGCTTCCATGATAGTATCCATGTGAAGCGCCTCATGGATGTCGGTGTTCCGTGTGTACCTGTTTGCCCTGAGGATCCATCGTAAGGTTTTGTTCTGTATCACCTGCAGCCGTTGAATTTGGGTAGCACTGGCCAGTCCCCAGACTGAGCTGTGGCGATATGTTACGCGATACCATGTACTTTTACGTTTGTGACTATTACAGCGCCATCTATCACAAAGCGAAAAAAGTGTTCCAAATAAAACATTCATATACTTACTAGACGAATATGTAATAAAAATGGGGGGTATCTATTTTTTTTAAAATGCAGTTGATATCCGTTTGACCTATGGGAGCGCCATCTGTTTTCTCCCTTCAAGCTAGAAAAGTTTTGTTCTTTGTAGTTTTTTTTCGTTTGATGCTTAATTCGTGAGATATTTGGCCCGGTCACTATCAGTGGACCACCCTGTATAAAGAAGAGTGTCCGTGTGTTTGTTTGTGCATACGTATACCATACAAATCTACAGTTTTGTTCCAATGTTGATGAAATTTTGCACACTTGACGTTCAAAGCATGAGGTCGGTCGCCGTAATTGTAAGAATCACGTACAACGTATAGTTCATTAGATATGACGTCATAAACAATGAAATGCGAGAAAATGTTGTGCATCACGCGGCAATGCTGCACATTTCCTCCTAAAGCCCTGGACCGGTTTCAACCAAATTTCGTAGAACTATTCTTTATCATGAGGTAACAATTGCTGTAGGAGTAAGAATAACACACGACACATGGTTCAGGAGATATAACGTCATAAACAATAGGAGTCGTAAAAAACTGCCCCTTCATGAGACATTATTCATACACTGTATGAGAATGATAGTACTTACTGACTTGCAAAGATCTTTAAACGTAATTTGAATCTTTTATTACACTTTTTCTGACTGACAGCCACATTAAAATGTTGAAAGGAAAAAAAAAAAAAATCTCGCTTACTAGTTTTCCGCTGTTCAAGGTGTAAAAACTACGGCATTCGATATGATCTCATAATTTATAATTTCTACACTAGAAATTGTACTCGCAGGAAATTATACAGACAGTATACCCACATATAGCTGAATTTACCATCGACTCGTTCATGACATATGACTACATGAATAGTAACATTAACATTAATGGAAAACCGGGCCATCACGTATCAGGTTTTAATCTACAACTTCTTTACAATTAACTGTATTGACAACAGATTTTACCGACATATAGTACTATACGAATGAATATAGATCTGCAAAATTAAACAATTGTACAGCATATAATTCTTATAAAGATTTGGTCATATGTACTGGGATGGGTAAAATCTTGCACACCATGCACCACATTTTAATAAATTGATGTATTTACTACGAAGACCATCCCGTACTCCAGTCAGCACTGAAAATTGACAGTGATGTTGACAACTTTGAACTATGAAGTGCACACTGTTGTTCGTAGATAAACAGTTCTATAGACCTACAGAGGAAGGACGAAAGGAAATAGTGTATATCTTACTTTCGCTGGATATATCTTTTAACTTAAACGGACTGCAGTATCCAGTGAGACTTGCGTTGTCTATTACGATTAATAATCACAGGGAAATCTACTAAATACTCGGAGTGTATTTGGCATCTCCCATGTTTTTCTCGCGGACAGCTTTATGTTGCTTGCAAATGGGTGGGATCACCAAAGAATTTATTCATTTTATATCCTGGACAAGTAACATAAATTATTGGTTATAGGCAGGTAGTTAATTAAATAACTGAATGCTCGTATTTTGACTGCTACCTTTTTTTGTTTACACACACACACACACACACACACACACACACACACACACACACACAAATATATTCCCAAAAATGTTACGGTTTTGTAAAAAAAAAGGAGATGGGAAAGAGAATGCGTACGAAAAGTAATAACTCAGGCATGAATAAATAAATAAATACTCTGGCAACCCCGGTTTTTCAGCTAGTTACGTAATAAAACAGGAGAACCCATGTTAGGATGGACATAGCCTGGAACCGGCTGTGGCAGTAAAATGAAATTTCTTGAAATTTTCTGGGGTGCTTGTGTACTCCATCAATAATACTAATTGAATAACTGCTTTGGAGTTCACAAGACTGCTGTTTTCTGTAATACGATGTGAGTGGGACAATGCTGAACTCTGGAGTCCACAGCTGTTCGATGCTGTGGTAGGCACAGCATGACGTAGCAGGTTTCATTGAAGCCTTCCTGAGCGTACTTTCACGACAGTAGACTCGCTTCCAAGCAACAGCTCGTATTGTAAGACGATCGCGGCAAGGTCGTCCATTATCGGCTGCAGCCACACTTGACATCACGTTTTGTTGAGAAATATTTTCTGTGTTCTCAGACTCATGGGTTATGTCCCATTAACAATACGCCACTACTATACTGCCTGAGGACATTAAGCGAAGGGACAACAAGCATTCGATAAGGCCACAACGAACGGAGCCGTATCTTGTAGCCTTACGATTTACGATTTCGTTTACAATGGAGTCGTTTACATCTTAAGAGATCGTGAAGCGCGAAACAAACCTACGTGAGAGCGCAGACCATTCGAATAGCGTTGGTGTGGAGATACGGTGTGCGCAGCAATCTGCATAAAGAAATGTACAGATGTTCATGACGAACGATGGCTTGCTTTGACGCCTCGGCACACAGGTACGCAATTCGTTCGACGTTTCATTGTGTCGTATGCTGTTGCCACGTTGATTTCTTGCTTTCCTCTGTAGGCTCACAATTTGCTAGAATCTAAGGGTATCTCTACATACGAATTTGAATCCTGAAGACAACGTGTGCGTTTGTTTCAAGAGACACTGCATCTTCGACAGTATTGCCTGTGAGATTTACTGAGCTTTAGTGCATTTCTCGAAGAACCCCTTCGGTTAGCCGTGTCGGCTAACGCAACGCTTTCCGAGACGGGGAGGCGTACCGGTCCCGGTTCGAATCCGCCCAGCGGATTAACGAAAGGGGTCGGTGTGCCGGCCAGCCTGGATGTGGTTTGTAGGCGGTTTTCCACGTCCACCTAGGTGAATACCGGGCTGGTCCCCAAGTCCCGCTTCAATTACGCGATTCGCAAACATTTCGTAGCACTTTACACTTTCACACATATAACACTATACGCAGACATTTGGGGTAGCCTACACATTTCCTCCCGGGGGGCATAAGGTGGCGGCAGGAATGGCATCCGTCAATACTAACATGCCAAATCCCAATTAACAAAGCCGACCCTGCATTTGCGGGAAAAGGGCTAAAGAGAAAGCAGAAGAAGAAGAATGCATTTCTCGAGGAATAGCAATATATCTATGTCATTTTACACTTGTTATCACACACATTTTTGACGCAGAATAGGTTTTTCTCTATGACGAACACACTGATAACAGTACCATAACTAGCTGGCTTCTCATGTTTCTCAATTGTAGCGGTTAAAGAATGGTGTGCTGGATTGGCAGTTGACCACAAATAATGAAAAGTGTGAAGTTATCCATCTGTGCTCTAAAATAAAGCCGTTAAACTCCATTTGCACGATAAATCAAATATAAAGGCCGTAAAGTGAACTAAATACATGGGAGTAACAATTAGAAATAATTTTAATTGCAGAGAACACACAGAAAATATCATGGGGAAGGCGAATAGGTGTAGGTAGAAAATTCTTCGAATTCTTATGTGTTCTAGCTAACGATGAGGTATTACCTGAAATGCTTATTACTCGTTAGCTTTCCCGCTTCGATGACACTAGTGGAAGCACTCTGCAGTTCGAGGTCTCTGAACTGTGGACGTAACATAGAGTCAGGAGAAACAGTGTGCTGCAGTGCAGGTTCTGACCGATTATGGCCTGGCATTCAACTTAATTGGCGTCGGTGTTCCTTTGATTTCGATTTCCGAAAGAGGAGTCCACCTTTCATCACTTGTCGCAATATTGTTAAAGGAGCCATCGCCCTCCTGCTGAAAAGGCATAGAAACAAGTGAGGGATCTCAAGTCTACTCTGTCATATGCCAGTAGAAAGCACTATATACAGTCATCGGGAAAACGGGAATGCCTAGTACAGAAGAAGCAAACTCACTGTTAAGATTTATTTAAATTTGAAAACGTATGCGTTTCGTGCCCTTTCTCACGTTAAGCTAACGAGAAAGCTACAAAATGTGTCTTCCAGTACTGCACGCCTTGCACAGGTTCCGGCAGGGCATTTCTTTACACAAACAGTGAGCAGCACGCCATCCAGCACTCTGCATGTGCTAGATGTTTATTCACCGTTAGCTGTTTTATGGTCCTATAAAGCTTCCCAAACCTCACTCACAAAAAGCAAGTCCAGTGGAGTCCGCTACTGAAAACAATAACCGCAAGTGCTGAGGCGACCGGAACACCTTTTCTGCCTCTGGTTCTCTCCGGAAGTTACTTTGAAGTGGAATGACCCGATTCCGGCTCACAAACGCTGCCTCCTGCCGTTGAGAGACTGTCTACGGACGTGCCTTCAGCGTCGTTCACAGTACTCGATTGTCCTTGGAAGCTTACAAGCTTCATTGCCGTTCTCCCGCACCGCGAATAAACAATTGGTGTTGACCACAATAACTCCACTACTAACAAACTCGTTACTTTTTTGCATATTTGTCACTTACAATGTAATTGAACTGCTACTACAAAGCGACTCGGACATTACAATGTGTATATCAGTTTGCTGAGTGATTTAATTTACTTCATCATATTTACTGTACTTTAAAGTAAAACTTAATTTGCTTTTCTTTTATGTCTAAAATAGGTCGCATTTAGTGGTGCGTAAAAGCGAAAATTAAAAGCCCGCCGGGACGAAGAAGGATACAATCTTCCGGCGATAGCTACACGCCCGGAGGTTAGAAAACTGGAGAAAAGTCTGACGATTGAAAATTCTAAGTGAAAGTCAATACAGTTGTAAAACCCAAACGGAGGAAGATTTTTACAGTTTGCTGTAAGGTCCGAGGTTCGAGTCCCGGTTCCGGCACACTATTTTAATCTGCCAGGAAGTTTCATATCAGCGAACACTCCGCTGCAGAGTGAAAGTTTCATTTTCGTAATCGTTTTGTACACAGCACCACAGACTTCTAGCCGTTCGAATATCCTCCTTATGGCGATAGGACCGTAAGTCTGCAATAATTAATTTTCCGAGAGTAAAAAATGTTCAAATGTTTGTAGAACTTATGGGACTTAACTACGGGGCCATCAGTTCCTAAGCTTACAAACTACTTATGAACTAGCTAACAATAAGGACGGCACAAATATCCATGCCCGAGGGGGGATTCGAACCCCCGACCATAGTGCTCGTGCAGACCGTGACTGGAGCGCCTCAGTCCCCTCGGCCACCGCGGCCGGCCCGAGAGTAAAGCTTCACTAAAAATGTCTACATGTCGTGATTACTGATACATCTGACCCCTTTTCTCTCTAAAGCTCATATTATAAACGATTTTCATGCGACGTCGCAGAAGTTTTGCTGTCCAGCACCACCTAGAAGACACACGTCATTGCTAAGCGGGACGTTATGGGCTTGAAGAGTGACACCACTGGGCACTGAAAGAAGGAAACGAGTGTTGTTGAATGACAGTCACGTTGTAATCTGTGGGAATCCTGTGAAAGCGTTTGATTTCGGTAGATGCCTGGAGAATATTAGCTGCCACCACCTGCAGTGAAGTACGGAGGATGTAATGGTATGGAGGTGTTTTTTCGTGGTCGTGTGATCCCCTTATTGTGCAGAAGGATACGTCAACTACGGAGTGATAACACGTTTTACAGAATTGTGTACTGTGTGCAGAAGGAACATTTAAAAGACTATGTGATGTGAGGTTAAGACTAACAACGTCAATTTTCAATTTTTCATAAACTTACATAAACGGAATTTTAGTCCCCTTTTCCCCAATGGTTGATTGCTCTTACTTTGGGGCGCATGCGGTCCGCGGGCTGGACATCCCTGCTCTGTGCCCTTTAGATCATCCACAGTATTAATGAAGTGTTCTTCCTACAATAATACATAAGCAAATTAACTAACATTTACTTAAAAATGATCTACATTCGACACATGAGCAAGCTGATGAGCACTAATGTTTCAAAGTACATAGTTGAAGCTGTACAGCTAAGCGTATCTACAATTTGAGTTTTCTGGCGCTTTTGCGTAACATTTCAACGTATGTTAAATTATCAGTGATTGAAGAATTTAATATAGTGTCATATTGTCCACGTTTCAGACACGTGCAATGTCTTACAAAATGTCTTACAAAATAAAGCAAGTCTGCAGACGTAACCGTTGTTAAGAAGGATCGAGACGAGCCTACTCAACTTAATGGCCCTAAACAACAGGCTGTTGACGAAAAGTACTGTCATAAACACTGCAAATGATGCCTGAATGAGTCTTTGGACTGCTTTAATACCCCGACTCGTCACCGACAGGAAATTAACGCCTGTAACACCACTGGCAGCGCCTCCTTTGTGTTCACCGATTCAGTAAACCTAAAAAAAGTTGATTCAGCAAATTATACGTGTATATATTTAAATATTCTTCGTTTCTTTCTTGTATCAGATCACGTTATCTGTTTTGTCAAAGTCTTTTTTATCGTGTGAAAGTATATGCGACAAAGGGTCGGCCTGACATTGCCGAGGTTCAGTTTCGCTCCTGAAACGCTGGCTGGGAGCTTCTGCGGCGGGGAGGGGTAGCAGGGGACGAGCTACTTACATAGGCGTTTGCGATGCTGTAAGGGCCAACTCCAATCCGTAACGGGCGGACGGAAGCGCACGAATGTTCCGAACTGAAACTCTGCTGCCGCAACACAATTAATGTAGTCATATTCTGACAACCGTTTGCAAAGCACGTGGTATGAATGTAACGTGCCGGCCGCGGTGGCCGAGAGGTCTACACGGCCACTACGGTCGGGGGTTAGAATCCTCCCTCGGGTATTGATATTTGTGCCGTCCTTAGTATAAGGTAGTTGATAAGTAGTTTGTAAGTTTAGGGACTGATGACCCCGTAGTTAAGTCCCATAAGCTTAACAAACATTTGTTTCAACGAAACAGCAGTTGAGAACCTCTCGAAAAATGACTAGTATATTTACGATTTGTTATAACAAATTGACAGGAAACTGCATATCGACGGGGAAGGGCTTCTCTTATTTTTACTTTTAGTGCTATGAAAGTTATCAAATCAAATGTTTGTGAATCTATCGTAATTAACTGCTTGATTATTAGTCCCTTTGCTTACAAACTACTTAAACTAAGGACAACACACACACACACACACACACACACACACACACACACACACACACACACACACACACACATGTTCTAGGGAGGACTCGAACCTCCGACGGCGAGCAACCGCGCGCTCCATAGCGAGGCGCCTTAGACCACTCGGCTACTCCATCGCGGCTGAAAGTTATTGTTAAGTGCTAAGACAGAGATGATTGTGGAAATGCGCCTTGTTTCGGTACAATGTGACACAGTTAAATATCTAATAATTATAGCTGTAGGAACAGGTTGTATACACGTCACATTACTTAATGCTGCTTTGTCAAAGATGTAGCGTTGTGGGTGCTGTCGTGCCCTGTGAAACAAAAAAGTAGCAGGTTCGCATTTACCTTCTTCCGGTTTTTGTTCTTCTTCACAAGAATCATCACGAAAACTGCTGTTTTCGATGGAGAATGGAGGTTCCCTATAAATGTACCCATACAAGATATCCAACTCTATGATCATCGTCGTGCTCATTTTAAGGTAATTTTAGAGCTGGAAAAATAGTTGATATAATTTTAAAGATTAATTTATGTGATAAGGACAACTGCGTAATGCAACAAAGGAAGCGAACTCCCACTTCCTTGGTGTGGAGCGCGCGCGTTGCCCGCCGTCGGAGGTTCAAGTCCTCAAAAATGTTCAAATGTTTGTAAAGTCCATGGGACTTAACTACGGGGTCATCAGTCCCTAAACTTACAATCTACTTATGAACTACTTACAACTAAGGACGGCACAAATATCCATACCCGAGGGGGATTCGAACCCCCGACTGTTGTGGCCGTGCAGACCGTGACTGGAGCGCCTCAGTCCCCTCGGCCACCGCGGCCGGCTTCAAGTCCTCCCTTGGACATGGGCATGTGTGTGTGTGGGGGGGGGGGGGGTCCTTATAATAAATTAGTTTAAGTAGTTTGTAAGCCTAGGGACTGATAACCGCAGCAGTTAAGTTCCTTAGATTTACAAACATTTGCACTTCCAGTCACTTTAGGCTCCAAGCTTCACTGAATGATACATGTTGTGATTTCCCATTCATCTCTCTTGAGTGGAACAAATATATTGTGTACAGGATACTCACAGTTCCGACAGGTGAAGCTGCAAAGGAAATTTCATAGAATGCGCTGTCAACGTCTTCTGCATACATAACGAGTGATCAAAAAGTCAGTATAAATTTGAAAACTTAATAAATCACGGAATAATGTAGATAAAGAGGTAAAAATTGACACACATGCTTGAAATGACATGGGGTTTTATTAGAAATACGTTCAAGAAATTTCCGACAGATGGCACAGGACAGTGCACGAAAATCTCGTATAAAAGGAGCTCTTATGAGAGAGAGAATCAGATCCACCAGCAGTCGCACCATGTTGACGTTGCCTGAAAAGGCGCTTTTAGAGTGAAGCTGTATTATAAGAATGGGGTATGTGCTAGTTTAGCGTTACAATCCTATCGCCATAGGAAGGGGATTCGAACGAGTAAAGATCCGTTGACACATGCAGCTGTAGCGAGAATGATTTCGAAGTTCGAAGCCACGGGTTGTTTACACAATAGACCCCGTAGTGGCGTAATGCTGCTGAGACAGTTCAAGAAGAAATGGAGACTGTAGCGGGTTCGTCTATGTACGGGGAAGTCAGTGCTCGGACATTTGCGGTTTGGGCGGAAGATGACGATTGGTTGAGTAACGTGTTGTGGATTGACAAAGCTCATGTTACGCTCCGGGGGTCTTTCAACGCCCACAGCTGCAGAATTTGGGCTACCGAAAATCCTAGAACTGTTGTGGAAACTCCATTGCATGACCAGAAAGTTACGGTATGGGTTGGATTTACCACATCTACCATTATCGGGCCTTTTTTCTTCAAGGAACTGCGTGATTCTGGTTTTGTAATTGCTACCGTAACGGGTGAGAGGTACGCCGATATGTTACAGAATAGCATCATCCCCAGCCTGGCTGATAAACACCTGCTGGAACGTACGATTTTTATACAGGATGGCGCTCCACTTCATATTGCTAGACGCGTGAAAGATCTGTTGCGCGCGTCGTTTGGTGATGATCGTGTGCTCAGCCGCCACTTTCGTCATGCTTGACCTCCCAGGTCCCCAGTGCTCAGTCCGTGCAATTACTGGCTTTGGGGTTACCTGCAGTCACAAGTGTATCGTGATCGACCGACATCTCTGAGGATGCTGAAAGACAACATCCGGTGCCAATGCCTCACCATAACGCCGAACGTGCTTTACAGTGCTGTTCGCAACATTATTCCTCGACTACAGCTATTGTTGAAGAATGATGGTGAACATATTGAGCATTTCCTGTAAATAACATCATCTTTGCTTTATCTTAATTTGTTATGCTAATTATTGCTTTTCTGATCAGATGAAGCGCCATCTGACGGACATTTTTTGAACTTTTGTTTTGAATTTGGTTCTACACCCCATGTCATTCCAAGCATGAGTGTCAATTTTACCTCTCTATCTACATTATTCAGTGATTTATTAAGTTTTCAAATTTATACTGACTTTTTGATCACCCATTACTTTGCTAATCACTGTTGAATGCTTGGTAGACGAAACACAAAAGTATACCACATATGCGAGTGTCTTCACATTCCATTAGCGTGCGTAGAGGAACACGAAGAACTGATTAAATGCTTAAATGCTTCTCTGTGCGCTATAATCAAGGTCACTATTGAAGTGTTACGTTGGAAATTTTAGTACAGGGTGACCCGAATGTTCGTTAACCATTGTATATGCACTACAACACAACCTGATGTAGGTAGAGAGGCACAATGACACGCTTTGAATGAAATGCGATTTTATTGAAACCAACCAAAAGACGATGAATACTTTGAGAATGATAGTACTCGTCAAAACAAGAAAAATAAACAAGAATCGGGAAACGCTTACTTTCAGAAGTAAACACGTGTTTATAGGCGGTTTTCCACTTTGCCTCCCGTGTTTTAGTTTTCTTGTTTCGAGGAGTACTACCACCTGTTGAAGTATTCAACCTTTTCTTACCTGCTTTTGCAATCGTTGTTGGCTCCAATAAAACGGCATAATTTCATTTGAAGGATGACCGTCATTTGTGCCTCTCTACATTATCAAGTGTTTCAGTGCATTTTTAAAGGTCAACGGGCTATCTGGTCATCCTGTACTACGGCTTCCAACGTATCATTAATTACAGTGCGCACACAGGCATTTAATCAGTTGTTCGAGTCGCTTTGCGTGCGCTAATGGAACGTGACGAAAGTCGAATATATGATGTGTAAATGTACTGCACCATTTTTACGTACGAACAGCATCTTTCGTAAGACATCAAAATCTCCTGATGACATATTTGACGGAGCGACAATACATTGACAGATGCGTTTAAATGACCTCATTCTTTTCTTTATTTAGGTCAATTGTCACTTTTCGCACCATACAGATATCTTGCCTATATCATTTTGCAATTATTATTGATTTCAGATGACTTTATTGGTTTGTTAGGTTGGGGTAGGGGGACTAAACTGCTAAGGTTATCAGACCCCCCGGTGGCGAGGGAAAGGAGTGAGAATAGAAAAGGAGGGTAGGAGGGAAAGGAAATGCAGCTCGAGAAGTAAAGAAGGAAGGAAGACTGCATTAGCTCGGGGCCCCGAGTTCGCCCCGCACGTACTCTAACGAAAGAACCGTGAGCCCCTTGAGCGTTTAGATGACTTTACTATGCAAACAGCCTAAAACGGCTGCTCAAGTTATCTCCTACATAAGCTTTCTTTAAGTGGATATCCACAGCTGTCAATTATTTAGAAAAAAAATCATTCTTGTGACAATTGTACAATTTATTGTTTACTCTCGACTGGTTTCGGTACTGACTACGATCAGCATGTGATCATAAAGTGTACATGAATTGGGCCAAAAATATATTCTCGCCAAATGCGACCTCGTCACGTATAAAATGCAAACAGACATTTGGTGAATACTCTAGGAATTGTATAATGTATAATTAATGTACAGTGTATAGTGTCCTGTTGATGGTAATCAGTATAGAAACTGGTTCACAGTAAACAATAAATTGTACAGATGTTGGCACATGAATGCTTCTTCTATCTTCTAGATCATTTATATAAATTACGAACGATAGGAGGCCTATGACACTTCACTGAGGAACGCCAGATATCGCTAATGTTTCACTAGATGATTTTCCATTGAACTGTGCCCTTTTATGACACATCCAGTCTCTTGTGAGACGATACTCTATAGGCAACAATCAA
Organism: Locusta migratoria; assembly: GCA_026315105.1. Classification (NCBI taxonomy): domain Eukaryota; kingdom Metazoa; phylum Arthropoda; class Insecta; order Orthoptera; family Acrididae; genus Locusta; species Locusta migratoria. The sequence continues at coordinate 355,283,624 of CM048744.1, forward strand.
CATTCGTTTGAGGAACGTTGGCGAAAGCTAGAAGTATAAAATTGATTTTAGATCTTCTCTCAGTAACAGTATTACTTTATGAGAATAAAAAAAAAATATATTAAGCCGTTTTTGTTATGTATCAATAATGTCTAACAAGCTTCTCGCCCATTGTACCCATTGTGCAAGTGACAAGTGATTTCTTTCACTGAATTCACGCGGTTTCTTACATTTACTCTATAGCATGCTCGATGGTCCCTGTCCATAAGCACATGATGTCTGCCTCATTTGGGTTTGGTTGTTACTTTGCGTTTCCACTTCGAACTCTCATCACTAACAGTCGACTTCGTCAGATTTAGGAGTTTTGAATTGTCACTGTTAGATTTATTTTTAAGTGACGTCCAGTGACTTCTGCACGTTAGAAGTTAGTTAGCTCTCCTGACCGACTCAGTGTGCTGTCACTGTTGCTAGCTTTGATAACACAATACTCTCCGCCAGGTAGGTCTGCCTCTCATGACAGATAGTGGTCGGTTCTCCATTATATAGGGGTGCCCACATATTTTTGGTTAGATAGTGTACGTACTATCGGTTGCTAGTTTAGGTTTCTGCATGGCGTCGAGCATGTTTCTCCTAAAGGCATCGATTCCGTACTTTCCCGACAATCGTGAGTCCCCAACCAATACGAGAAAATGATAATTACTGATTTCGAATCCCAATACGTGTTGGTAGAATTCACCCTTGTGTTAGAAAGCAGAAGATAGGTCTGGTGTAAGCTATTAGCTCCTCGAGACTCAAAATGATGAATACTCGTATTTCACAATCTTTGTCTATACAGTTCAATAAAAAATCAACTTAATTTTGTATAAAATTTGCTTCTTTTTGAGTAACAGTGGTGTTACATCGAGTGATTGCGTCTAACAATATTAATTTTTGTGATGTAAATAAGGATGTATTTGCTAACATATGATTATCATTGCTGTCACAAAGAGGTTCGAAATACAGTGAAATATGTGAAAATGTAAATCAAAATAAAATGACAAGAGAGGACCAAAATAGGACATACCGTTATAAAAGAAAAGCGAAGTAATTGTATGCGTTGAAATGGAAAAGATGCAAAAAGAAATTACAGCAACTGTTAGAATATAGATGTAACACGACTACGGCACATGGATCGATTTAAAACTCCATCCAGGTCCTCCTGACTTACATTGTTTTGTGCTTTCACAGAAATCTATCAAGCGAATACCACAATTGTTCCGTTAACAGGCCACGGCCGGTTCCCCATCATTGTCCCTCTGATGACCTCGACCATGACGTCGAACCTTGCTCGTTCCTGAGAAGTGCGCGAAATTGAAATCCACGCAGAGGGAAACAATAAGCTCGTGGAAAAAAAAAAAAAAAAACGAGAAAACATTATTACATGCAAATTATGAAGCTGTTAGACATCTCTCAATCGCTAGCCTCTAAAACGGATCATTCGGAAAAGGAAAAATCAAACATGAGGTCACAGAGTCATGAACATAAAGCTGTAAAGGAGAAGCGTAAATTAGCAGTGTAATGCTTCTGCTGGTACATATTTAGCAGATGTATCAGCAGGAAGAAACTTGGGAAATGCATGCGTAACAAAAATATTAAGTATACATTTCTATAGCTAGACTTGTAAGCACAGTAGGAAGTTGCTGATTTTTTAATAAGAGAGCGACATTTGATTTAACTTTCCTCTCTTTTTATTCTTGTTTTCTTTCGTTTAATGGTGGTGAATATTTAATGATAATGGTCAATGGAAGTAAACAATTGCTTCTTTTTTATGCCTAACATCTCTCGCTTCTACTCTCTATCCCCCACACTGCATGTCCAATAATACGCTCTTTTAACAGCGTCAAAAATGAGGTATGCATTAAACATGGTGTAGACCGAGTGATTCCGTAATTCTAAGATGTCGTTGAGCAACAGCAATTGTAGACGCAATGGAAAAAAAATGATGCTGTTTGTCTTTTGCTTCGTAGATTTTTTAAAATAAAGTTACGCTTGTAACTTGTCACGTCAAGACATGGTAGAACGGTACTATTCTGTATATTTGGTCTAAAAGAGATGAACCTTTGGCGTGATGTTTCCAGTGATCAGGCTACTCACCTATGTCCAGAGCTTCCCAGGTCTGATTTAAGAAAGGACTTTAGGCAGTAATCTATTCAGGCTTAATAAAGCAATCGGAAAAACAATAAAAATATGCTAAACGACTATAGTGATGGACAAAAGCAGTACAATCATTCGGATTGTTGGCAAATCGATTCAGTGTATACGTATCGGTTGGCTTATTCATTTGCGTAAAACCGGTGCATTAGAACGATGGAAAGAAAACAATTGATACCGTCGGTTTTAGATTTACCTTGACGATAGAACAATTCATTCATTATTTTGAGTTAAGCAGTCGTTGGAGCAAACGAATTTTTACATTTTTCCGTCGATCTCCTTTATGAATATAAATTTGTGACTAATTTGCATTTTACGTTCGTTTTACGTCGTATGTTTTGTCTTAGAATGTAAATAAGCTTAATTAACTAGACTCGCCTGAAAACAGTAACTAATTCAGCCAATATACAAAATAACAACCGAATTTACCACCAGTTTTCATTGGCTTGTTCCCAAGATTGTATTTATTCGAAATTAATATATATATATATATATATATATATATATATATATATATATATATATATATATATATATATATACTATGAGTAGATGTAAATGAAATATGCACGTAGAGAGACAGAATCTAATTTTGCGAGTGGGAAGGGGAGAGGGTTAAATTTTGAGAGTTGACGTTCCCTTTAGGTGCACTGTAATAAGAAAGAAACGTTGCTCAAATTTTAACTGTCGTTTGCTTTCCGTTTTACTGAAAATGGATATTAAATAAAAATTAGTTTACCTAGTCCCTAAAACAGATATGAATGTTTGATATGTGTTGAATGTGAACAAATTATTACCTTAACAGCTGCACACGTACGTATCACATTCAGGCGCACAAACCTGTTTGCCTCTGTAATGAAACAGGTATAAAGAAGTACTGTTCTCATTCACACACGGCTTCTGCACTTTCACAATGAAGCCTACATCTGACCATCATTGTACATACTCTAACAACAATCGCTCCCTTCTGGGCCACTGGGAGTCTCAAACATTTAATTTCACGATTCGCTCATGCAATAGAAAATGCTGTTATTGGCTGAAGATCTGGTGACATCAAGGCACACAGGAAGAATCCGAAGCTATATATGTGTTTATATCACTGTTAGCCAACGTTACTACTTTTTACCGTACTTTTTCCGCCGACATTTAATTATTTAGTGGTGGAAAAAGTATTTATAACTTTTAAGAAACAATGGAAAATAATTTTGTGAAGTCCAACAGAAGAAATTGCAGAAACTTGATGCCTTTATCGCCTTTTCGTTTGTTCGAAACATCTAAAAATAAGAAAAGTGAGAAATAAATTTTAATTGAAATACAGTATATCCACAATTTGAGGCTCTTTGTTGCTTGAGGCAACAGACTGAAGTTAAAGAAATCGGAAAATAACAGCAACCAGTCACCTTTTGTATGTATTTATTTCCACAACCGGTTTCGAACTGCCTGGCAGTTCATCATCAGGCGGTGTACATGGTTTAGAAGTTGCTTATAACATTGTGGAATACGTTTGGCTGTGGTGAGATAGAAAATTATTATGTGTGAGCTTTGTCATTGGCACTAAATTTCAATATTTGCAAGTTTGAATTGTAGTCTAAATAGCTACTTACGTTTGGTTCACATTTCTGATTGATGGTCTGTGATTTTTCAAGCATTTTAGTGCTCAATGAATGCACACACAACACAACACTCGCTTTCCACATGTTTTACAAGTGTAAACAATTCAGAGATATGTACAGCTAATTGTCAAAGATGACAGTTGATGCATAGATATTATTTTAAACTAATTTACCAGTTACAGTTTCAATAATTTAAGTGTTCATACATTTCTATTTACAATATTTTCTTACAGTGGTGGCTTCTTAATTTCTTATTACTGTAATGGTAGCACTATTGTTACATGTGAAGAAAAATTCATAGATTGGATTTATAAGATTAAACATCTGTGGTTGGAGTAGTATTTGGGAATGGCAAAGAGGGGGGGGGGGTAAGTGTTATGTGATCTAAGTATGTTTATGTATGTTTGGTTTCCTCAGGCTTAAAGAGTCTTTAAAATTTTTGTAGAAAGAGTTGTTTGCCAGTTCTGTTTGTTCATTTAAAATGGTGTGTGGTGCTTTATTGTTATGGATGAAAATTTCTAACTGTTCTAAAAGGTCCATCTTTATTCCTTTGTCTGCAGTGTGCAGTATTTGGAGATTGATTTTTATGTTTGTTATGGAATGGCTGTTTTCAGCCAGATGGGCTGCAAAGCTTGACTTGTTTAAATTTTTTAAACGGAGTGCATCAATATGTTCTTTGTATCGTATTTCAAAATTCCTTCCTGTTTGTCCTATATAGTAGCATGAGCAGCTATCACACTTTAATTTGTATATGCCAGATTTTTGAAAAGGTGTGTTGGTTGATTTAGTGTTGTGAACTATTTTGTTTTGTATTTTATTGTTTGTGTGAAAACATATTTTGACATTGTGTGGTTTAAAGAGTTTTGCAAGTTGATATGATATGTTTCCGACAAAGGGCATTGAGATATATTTGGATTGTTCTGCTTTTGATGGTTGGTTTATAGGCTCCGTATGGTTGGTTTGTAATTTTTTATCTAATTTGTCAATTATGGTTGGGTCATAATCATTGTTGCAGGCTATGGTTTTTAGAATGTTAATTTCTTTTGTTTTTGTAGCAGGTTCAGCATGAATTTTATTTATACGGTTCAATGCTGATTTAAAAAATGCAAGTTTGTGTTGCTGTGGATGGCAAGAGGAGTTATTTATAATTACATCTGAAGTTGTTGGTTTTCTGTAAATTTGGAATTTGTGTTTGTTGTTGTGATGTGTTATGTTAAGGTCAAGGAAATTAATACCTTGTTGTGTTTGGTGTTCAACTGTGAATTTTTTTTTTTTAGGTGTACTTCATTTAGTTTCTTAGCTAAGTTTTCTATCTCAGTTTTTGTGCCATTGTACAATATCAGGGTGTCATCAACATAGCGTTTATAATAGATAATTTTATCTTTTTCTGTTTGATTGGCTTTGAAAAATTCTGTTTCTAGATGAATGATATAAATGTCTGCCAGCAGGCCAGCTAAACTGTTGCCCATTGCTAACCCATCTTTTTCGAAGTGACGTAGTTTTGTCGTATGACCTGCCAAAAAGTTTTCTCTTGGAGCTATGGGTATGACATCAGCTTTGAAATGTTTCATTCCTTGTTCTAAATCAATTTTATGTTTTTTCATTATTTTTGACGCGGAAGTTTGTGATATTCTGAAATAGAATTAATGCAGAAAAAGTAAAAATTTCGAATATTATTTTAAATTGTTGGGGTAACCAGGTGCTTTCGAAAATAATTTTCTTGAGACACTGTCTCTAATGTACCGCGCTGTCGTCGGGGCGTTAAGCACTAATCTTCCTTCCTTTGAGACACAAACCTTTGATGTATCATATAGAGAACCGCAGTCAATGGAACGGAAGTTTTAGTGCAGCGAAATACTTTTCAGTGAACGAAATCAATGTAAGATTTGCTCTTTCACTAACTACCTTAGGAAACTACTTTAATTTTGCATAAATCGTTTGCTTGGTATATCGTGAAGTCCTATTATGCACATTTAAACGTAAGCTTCCTAGCTTCAAAGTACTAATACTTTACACCTTCCCTTCAAATGCGCCGTCAATAAGTTAGACTGATGGATGTAATCATTTAATTGACATTCCCTTGATTGTAGGGGTGTATTTTGCCGTTATAGTCGCACATCGACTTCTGAAGAAGATGGATTTATATGCGTCAAAACCACGTTAAAGGTTTTAAAAACAATTTTTGTTGCAACTATTTGGCTGATTGTAATTTGCTACTTTACTACTTTACAGCTTTGTATTTGCAAATCATAATAATTAATAATGAACTAATAGAAAATGTTTCATATGAAGTGTTTAATTTCACCAGAATGCTACAGAAATAAAAATATGGATATCTTTGAACGAGTTGCAACCACGCTTTACCTTCTCAGTCTTTGGAACACCCAAAAATAGTTTTTCAGGAATTTTTGTGGATGTATTCATAAATTGTGGCTCTACACACCATTTGTAAACCAATTTCAGCAAAGAACTTCATGAATGTAGGTCTGCAGAGTAACGTACAGCTGGCTTTTCAATTACTTTAATTACATTTCCAAGTTTGTTTCTTATACTCATTTTATGCGAAACTTCGTGAGAATAAGAAAAAGGATGACAAAATAGCAATTTAAGACGATTTTCAAAAAACAGTGAATTGTTCTACAGGAATCGCGTTGTCTCCAACGCATTGAGTTTTCGGTGAATAACATTCTTGACTGCAGTCTGTTATCGCCTGTTGTCACTATTTTTGTCCTCCCCCCCCCCCCCCCAGTATCGTTTTTTTTTTTTTTAAGTACCATCAATACGTAGCTTATAGAAAGAAAATGCAGTTTCTTCATGTTTGCTATTTATGTCCATTTTTGTTTTGTATTTCCGCGGTAAATTGTTTAAGGCGTTAACTAAACGTGTTATGAGATTCAGTCGTATACATGGGCGGTTCGTGACTGGCCTGTTTTGAAAGCTGTAGCCATGACACCCGGTACAGTAACTACAGTATCACATAACTATGTCACTAACTATTGTTAGGTACCACTAAACAGCATAAACATTAGCACATAACTACACAATTGGCGTAGTATTGTGCTATGTTTCTTCTGTACCGAATATCATGGTTACAATCTTTCAACCCGGCAAAACACGGATTACTAATGAAAAAAAACTTTAACCCTAACATTTACTTTGGACACACAGCCGAAAAGACACAGTACGTTTTAAAAACTGCGTTGATGCAGGAAACCTATTTCTTATTTGAAGTAGCATGTAGTTTAATTTATGGTTATGTGCATACTTACATGTAAGCTGCTGGGCATGAATCAAAATGCCGCCGCGGTGGAGTAGCCGAGCGATCTAAAGCGTCTCGCTGCGGAGCGCGCGGTTGCTCGCCGTGGAGGTTCGAGTCCTCCCTGGGGCATGGGTGTGTGTGTTTGTCCGTAGGTTAGTTTACCTAGGTTTAAGTAGTTTGTAAGCTATAGACTGATGACCACGCAGTTTGGTCCTATAGATCTACAAACATTTGAATCAAAATGCCGAAAAATTCAGTGGTATGGGTATAGAAGAGATCGCAAGAATGGATAGAAGCTATATTGAATGGGATATATTACAGTACCTGCAAACTATACGCTAAATGTCGTGTAAAAAATCGATTAAAAACAAACCTCAATTTAGGTATCTCGAAATCACATTGGATCGTTCGCTGTTATTCGGGAATCACCTCGCGGCACTTGCAGCAAAAGATAAATACCGGGAACAACATTACACCGAAACTAGCTGGAATTCTTGGGAGGATTAACGTGACACTTTCCGCACAGCAGTCTTATCTCTTGAATGTTCTGTGACTGAATATGGCACAACTTTTTATCGTTAGTATTAACCAATCTGAATGAAATTTTTGTAGGACGTAGTTTTGATGTGTTTGCATACTTCTATGTATTAATATTATCGAACATGTAATTTGTTAATTTTGTCCTCACTTTTAAGTAACAGTAATTGAAGAAAATTTAAGATTGAAATTTAAAATGAACACAGAAAGAAATTATAAATATTTCTGACAAGATAAAAGCACAGAACTGTTGAATTGTATTGTGAATATACCTATAAAATGTGCCATGTCAAAATTGTACGTTAGTACCAAAATTTAGTTTCCTCGAATACCATTAGCTGCATATTAAAAAATTCATAGCTCGAAAACCCCTTACGGTCTTAAAACCTTAGTAACTGCTACATATTTATATGGTAGACACAATTTCAAAAGTTTCTTGGTATTGTCAAAGTAGAAGACGAGTTAAATTTTTGGGTGGTGTCCCTCCTTAAACATGTCGCCGTATATACTGTATGCAAGTCTACATGTATATAAATACTCTGCAACTCACCCTGAAGTACATGGAAGAGGGTTTATCGAACCGCTTTTATGACATTTCTCTACCTTTCCGTTCTGCAATAGATCGCGGGAAAAAGGAACATGTAAATCTTTCTGTTTTCGATCTGATTTCTCGTATTTTATTGCGATGATCATATCTTGCCGCGCGGGAGTAGCCGAGCGGTCTGGAGCGCCACATTTCGGATCGTGCGGCCTCTCGCGTCGGAGGTTCGAATCCCACTTCGGGCATGGATGTTTGTGCTGTCTTTAGTATAAGTTAGTTCACAAGTAGTTTATAAGTATAGGAGCTGATGACCCCGCAGTTAAGTCCCATAAGCCTTACAAACATTTTTCGCTTGGGGACGAATTTAGTTAACAGAGACAGCGGCTTCGGCTTAGATAAATCTTGGAATCCGGCACTTTGTTCAATAAATTTACAAAGACGCCGCCACAGCACAGATCGGAACACTTAGATTTTTCCGCGATAATCGACCATGCAGCCACCGACAGTATTTACACACACGTGTACTTCCTTGCCGCCGTGTAATGTCTGGCGGCTTGTTGTATCTGAGGCAGTAGCGCGGTCCGCGCGTTTATAAGCACTGGAGCGTCAGTCTTCGACTCTCTCTGAAGATGGCTGGACGGTACTCAGGCGAAATATTAGAAGAAGTCAACTTTATGCGGCTGCACGCCCGAAACTTTTTTGTACAGACATAGTAGTTATTTGTAGAATGTTACATTGACCACAGCTGCTTACTTTATTAGTTCAAAGCTACCGGTTTCGATTGATAACACTGCCAGCAGAGCTTAGCCAGTTGACTAACGTTACGTGTTACAATCATGAAAAAAATGAAAATAAATATTTGGCATTATACTTCACTTGCTAGAAGATTGTATAACGTCACGTAAGTCAGGTGGCTAAGTTCTGCTGGCGCTTGATAACGGTGTACAAGCCGAAAACGGTAGCTTCGGTCAACATGACATCATCATCATCATCATCATTAGAGACTGATTATGCCTTTCAGCGTTCAGTCTGGAGCATAGTACCTCTAATAAAATTCCTCCATGATCCCCTATTCAATGCGAACATTGATGCCTCGTCTGATGTTATGCCTTTCACTTCAAAATCATTCTGCACCGAATCTAAGTACTTTCTTCTTCGTCTATCTCGACTCCTCTTACCCTCTATTGACGAGCTCATGAGTCTCTTAGGTAACTTTGCTTCTCCCATGCGTGTAATATGACCCCACCATCTCAGTCTGTTCGCTCTAACTGCTTCATCTATGGTGTTCATTCCCAGTTTTCTTTTTGGTTTCCTCATTATGGACACCCTCCTGCCATTGTTCCCATCTATTAGTACCTGCAATCATTCTTTCTACTTTCATATCTGTAACCTCTACCTTATAAATAAGGTAACCTGTATCCATCCAACTTTCACTCCCATACAGCAAAGTTGGTCGAAAGATAGAGCGGTGCACTGCTAACTTAGTCTTGGTACTTACTTCCTTCCTGCAGAAGAGAGTAGATCTTAGCTGAGCACTCACTGCATTAGCTTTGCTGCACCTCGATTCCAGTTCTTTCGCTATGTTGCCATCCTGTGAGAAAATACATCCCAGGTACTTGAAACTGTCTACCTGTTCTAACTTTGTTCCTCCTATATGGCACTCAATCTGTTTGAATCTCTTTCCCACAGACATTACTTTCGTTTTGGAGATGCTGATCTTCATATCATAATCCTTGCACCTCTGATCGAGCTCTGAAATATTAGTTTGCAACCCTTCAATCGAATCGGCCATTATAACTAAGTCATCCGCATATGCGAGACTGCTTATTTTGTTTCCACCTACTTTAATTCCGCCCTGCCAGGAGTTTGTGATAACTAAGCACATACTGGAACAGAAATCCAAGAGCTGTTTTCCGTTCCTGTTGGCTTCCATATCCTCTCCAAACTTAGCCATAACCTTTTCATAACCTTCTGTTCGATTTCCAATTCTGGCGTTGAAATCACCCATGAGTAAAACACTATCCTTATCCTTCACTCTAACAACTACATCAGTAAGTGCATTGTAAAATCTGTCCTTCTCATCTTGATCTGTCCCTTCACAGGGTGAATACGCTGCCACAATCCTAATTTTCTTACTGGAGATGGCCAAATGTACCCACATCAGTCGTTCATTTACATACCTTATTGCGATTATGCTGGGTTCGATTGCTTTCCTGATGTAAAATCCTACACCCCACTGTGCTCTTCCTACTTTAACTCCTGACAGATAGACCTAGTATTCTCCGACTTCGACCTCTTTCTCTCCCCTTACTCTAACATCACTAACAGCTAAAACATCTAGCCCCATCTTACTTGAAGCCTCCGCCAGCTCTACCTTCTTCCCATTGTAATCCCCATTGATATTAATAGCTCCCCATCTCATTCCAGATCGTTTGCCAAGTCGAATCTGAGGAGTCCCTGGTCTGTCAATTAGAGGTGGGACTCGATCACCTCCAGAGGTCCGAGGCATTTTGTTCTGATTGTTGCCAGCATGCTATTGAATTATCTCGGAAGCAGGTTGCTAGCCTTACTTGCCCAGGGCCCCACTGGGTTTAACCCCTAACGATTGAGGGACTAACCGATGGATTTGGTAGTCTTTGCCGTCTGAGCACAAAGGTGGCCGCGACTCAGAATATGTCCGAGATGCCCAACCTTATTCCAAAGTAACTGGTATCCCAACTGTCAGGACCACTTACTTGGCCACTCATACGTTTCCCGTGGTTCATGAACTAGGACATGACTACAGGAACCCACACCATGAACCACGTCAACATGACAATCTACAAATATTTAAAAGCTGATAAACCCCACCTTTCCACTTTCCTATGTAGTGATGATTGGCATTTTTGGCCGTTAGACCCCAGCTGGGATGTTGTTCGGCCTGCCTGGTGCAAGTCTCTAGGTGACGTCACATGGGCGACTTGCGTGTCGATGACGATGAAATGATGATGAGGACAGCCCCCGAGTGAAAAATCTCCAAACGCAGGCCCCCTGCGTGGCGATTTACCACACTGTCCACTGGATTACGGAGGCGGACTGGTTCATAGTGGTTGGTGGCATCGCCGCTGTGGGTGACGGGGCGGTTGTCAACAGTGCCGGCTCGGCTGTGAGCAACGCCCCGACCTGCCGCACGCGGCCCGCCGCACATTGCGTAGCGCGTCGTGGCATTCAACGCGCGAGGAAAGCTGCCTGTGGCTGCGGCCTGCGCGGCCGAGGCGGCCCGGGCGCGCCGCCGCCGGACCGCGGTTTGCGTCACCGCAGCTCCAGCCCGCATTCGCCACGCGCCGTTTTTGCGTCATCTGCGGGGATCCTTCTGCCGCGCGTGACGGCTCCTCAGCCGCGCTAAACGCCCGTCAGTTTCCCAGCTGCGCTGCGCGGCTGAACAATGGAACTGACGGATCCGGCTGCCCGACGCCACACGGGCCCCCGTCCGAGGCCACACTATTTCTGGTCGACAGGCGGTGTATAACCTGTGACGACAGACGAAATAACGGGCCCTTCCCTTACGCTGATCTTCTTGCAGATACCTATCTGTACAAATGTACACTGCCGTCCAAACTTTGGAAACACCTACTAATTTTAGAAAATGGAAAGGAAATACAGTATCAAATCCATTTTCTCGTTTTCCACATGTTTTCCATCTCCAAGCTCAAATAATACACAGGAAGATGCAACAACTAAATTTTCGATTCCTCAAAATAGCCACCCTTTCATCACTGCCTTGCAGACTTTTGGCATGCGCTGCGTCAGTTTTGCCAAGGTTTCAGTTGCAATTAATCTCCATTCTTGCTGTAGGAACTCCCACATTTTTGCCCCATTCATAATTGCCCGTTTTTCGGACCCTCCTAACCAGTTCATCCCATAGCAGCACGATTGGGTTACAACCATGGGATTCATGCGGCCATTCCATGCTTTTCAATATTTTACGAACCTCTAAAGACTTTACATAGTTCTGACACAAGCGGGATGTATGTTTCGGGTCGTTGTCTTGCAGCAAGACAAACACTTTCCCAATCAGACGCAAACCAGATATCTGAGCATGTTGCTGGAGAATGGCATGATCAACCTTTTGGTTCATTTTTCCATCTATTTTCACCAAATCTCCGAGTTCATTTTTCCATCTATTTTCACCAAATCTCCGACTTTATTTCCTTCAAAGGGTCCCCACACCATCACAGAACCCCCTCCATGCTTTACAGTTGCAATTATACCTGGCGTCATATAAGAATACTGGATACACCCCCACGGTGATTAAACCCAGGATCACTCATGGGGCGGTCGTGTGGTGGAAGAAGGTAGAACAGCAGGTTGCTGCTAAGGAGCTTGGTAAAGTGCAGAGATTAGCCTGCTTAGCCATAACAGACGGAATTAGCATCTCACCAAATGCTGGGATGGAAACCATGCTAGATATGCCCCCATTACACCTTTGGCTCAAGATGGAGGCAGCGGCTGGTGCATACAGGATCAAATGTGGCAAAAACTGGAACTCTTTGGGATATCCAGAATCACACACTAAAATAGTGAGTGAGGTAAATATAGGAAAGGTTGGGGAGATGCCGGCCGACTATGTTATAACCCCATACTGCGTCAACAAGCCTTTCAATATAACAATTGGAAGTAGGGAGCAGTGGGAGAAAATAGTTCGACACTGTACAGGGGACATTGTCTGGTTCACTGACGGGTCGAAATCACACCAAGGCGTTTGGGCCGGGGTATATGGGGTGCAGCCAAGACTGGAGGGTGTCATCTCTCTAGGGTACTGGCCTCAGTATTCCGGGCCGAAACCGCTGCCATCAGGGTATGTATGGAGGAGAATTTGCGTAGGTGCTACAAAGACCGTAGCATCTACATCTATTCAGACATCCATACAGCCCTGAGATCATTGGCAGCTCCTGCAGCAAGATCCAAAATTGTTGCAGAATGTCACAGGTTTTTATGGAGCCAGGGGAAAGCAATAGGGTAAACCTATTGTGGGTCCCTGGCCTCTCGGGGATCAGTGGCAATGAACATGCCGACAGATTAGCCAGGATGGGGACCAGAACCTATCCTGACAATCACCAAGGAAATGATGAAATTGGAGCTACATAACTGGCTCAGAAGACAGCACGTAGAATATTGGACCAATGTCTACAAACAAAAACATGGTAAGGTACTGATGCCAAAGCCATGTTTTAAAAAAAGCTCTGTAATCCTGGGCTTGAACAGGAGAGAGATTAGAGTCATGCTTGGATTGCTGACAGGCCATGGGAATTTCAAAAAACACCTACATACAATGGAATAACAGAAGAGGACACAAAATTTAGGATCTGTGATAATGGTGATTGTTTTGCATCACATCTAATCTCCAAATGCATTGTATTGGAGAGCAAAAGGCACAGAACATTTGGGATAACCAGACCCGAAGAAATTGTGTCTAATAAAGAACTGCACTGTTCAAGGGCACTGGTTGGCTTTACTAGATATATAGGAAGCGATACGGTACAAGAAACTTAGTTTCGGTGCGGGCAGTGGCGCGTCGGACCAAAACTGTGTTGGCTTCCCTGACAAAATCAATCAACCAATCAAATAAGAAGGCGCTTCCGCGCATAGAGGCGGAGCCATAAGGAGGAACTACGGCCGAGTGCCAACAGTTGCGCCTGCGGGAGAAACAGTACGTAACTTGCGACCAGCCACGCGCCTACAGAATGAACACTATTGGCTGTCATTGCGGTGATGGAGGGGGATGCGCAGAACGGCTGAAAACTGGGCCGCCTTCGTAGCTGACTCTGACTATAGGCACTGAGGATTCAAGCGTTCATGGGGTAAACGGCGTACAGATTGACGGCGTTTACTTCCATATATTTCGAACTTGGATTCATCAGTGACTAAGGCTGATGACCTCCGTAGTTTTGTCCCCCTAAAACATCCATCCATCAGTGAATAAGACTCTTTCCCAATCCTCCGCTGTCCAGTGTTGGCGTATCTTAGCCGAATGAAGCCTTTTCTTGTTGGAAACAGTGATAGGACGCAACAGTGATTTCCTTGTTGCTACATAACCTCGGAGGTTGTTGTCTGCCAGGCGTCGTCTCACTGTTGACTTACTCACCGGTGTATCCCCCGTTGCGTTTAGTTCAGCAGTCAATTCACGGACAGTTTTTAATATGTTACGTTTACTAGTCACTACCAAATACTTTTCCTGGCGTTCTGATATCTTCTTGAGTGCTCCTAAGCGAGGACGGTCTTCATAGGAGCCTGTTTCTCGATGCCGGTGTGTGGTATTGACAACTCCGCTGATGGAAATCTTCAGTTTCTTTGCTATTTGCCGGATACTATTGCCTTCTTGAGCAAAGTAATTATCATTACCCGTTATTCATGAGAAATATACCACTGTGGAGCCATTTTCAATTTCTTTTGCGGCGTCTTATACCTTTATGCAAACGCGAGTACAAGTGAACAGAACTGTAAATAACGCACCTCTACATAGCCGTGGGGTCTACTCCTGCCACTTGGTGCGTTTAGTAGAACTGCTTGGCCAGGTAACGTAGGTTTACAGAAAACGGAGCAATATTAGTTTGTTCCAATATGTATGTATATGTACAATATTAAATGTACACTACTATAAGTGTCATTGTGAATCGTTATTTGGGGTTGCTATTCCATATTCTAACCAATAACTCACATAGATCACTTCCATCTTGCTCCTTTGTAATACGCAACATTATGTTTCCAAACGTATGGAGGGCAGTGCATTGATCTCAAAGCTTTTGGCGGCTTTTACTGGAATAGGCAATCTCGCAAATACAATGATTATCCAGAACGTAATGACCACGTAACTATTATCGATATGTAATCCGGCCAGGCGATAGCACCGTCACCTGGCGAGGCATGCAGACGATGCTGTAGTGTCAATGAGCAAACTGTCTGTGTGTACGAGCGCTGTTCGAATGAAAAGGTACGAAACGTCTTTAAAAAAACTGTTGAAATATGAATATGCCGCCTTAGGATAACGTAGTGCGACGTAGTCGCAAAGCATTCGTTGTCACCTCCTCATAAAAAATTCAAGGCCATGCCCTCAGCAGGCAAGGTAATGTTCACCGTGGGTTTTTTTTTGTCCGAGGTCCGATACTCATAGAATTCCTTAAACACGGAAAAACCATTAACAGTGGCGTGTACGTTGAGTCACTCCGTAGCCTATTCTAGGCCATCGATAGCAAACGGCTTGGGCTGCTCATGGAGACAGTGATTATGCTCGGCGATAACAGGTGTCCACAGGTCTCCAGGATCACGCAAAGTGTCCTGGTCAAGTGGGAGCAGCTTGAGCATCCGCCCTGCAGCCCGGAGGTGTCGGCTTGTTACTTCCCGCTGTTTGATCCGCTAAACAAACATCTCAAAGGGAAGCACTTCAATTCGGATGACGAACTGAAGAACACAGTAGAGCACCGGCTCTTGTCACAGCCACAGGAATTCTGGGAACAGGGAATGCTTCGGCTCGTGAAATGTATGGATAGTTGTGCTCAGACCTGTGATGATTACTTATGAAAAACGACACCCACAGTCGTTTCGTACCTTTTCATTTGAACACCCCTCCTAGAATGGTGAAATGAGTTGACCGAGGGCAGGTAGTGATGGCCCGTTAGTGTCGGCACGAGCATTTAGGAAACTGTACGTCTTGCATGCGCTATGCTGAATTTCTTCCACAAATGGTGAAAACAATGTGACACCAAGTCCAAATGTCGAGAGGTTGAGTGACCACCTCTTATTACAGATGCTGGACGTCTTAGGCTGGACTGACCTAAAACAGGATAGGCAGAGAACTGTGGCGGAACTAACATCAGACTTCACTGATGGGCAAAGTATGACTGAATACAAAGCACACTGAACTCTCCTCACGGTGGGCCTCCGCAGTCGACGAGCCATGCGTGTGTCGTGTTAACACCATGATATTGGCAACCATGACTGTAATGGATACGTGACGATCGTCGATGAACGTTGGCGCAGTGGCTGAGCGTTGCATGGTCTGGTGAATCACGATACCTTCTTCATCATGCCGATGAGAGGTTGCGAATCTCTCGTGTTCCAGGAGAACACCTTCCACCTGTGCTGAGGGACAGATCGTCTGACGGCTGCTCATTTATACTTAGGGTCGTTCATGTGGACATCCATGGGTCCAGTGGAGATGGTGCAAGGCAGCATGACCACCAAGAAGCAGCGTACACTAGGCGCAAACCACGTACCTCCGTTCATGATGATCATGTTTCCAAACAGATCGTGCGCCATGTCATAAGGGCAGGAGTGTGATGCAGAGGTTTGAGTTGAAATTGTGCTAACCCCCAACTCGCCAGATCTGAACCCGATTGAACACATCTCTTTTATATCTTTGGGATTCAGCAGAAGAAGGAGGTGGCCGTTGGCTAGAAAATATGTGGACACGTTCTGCAACTAAAAGAAGTAATTAGTCCACATATAATTTTACAACAGATGACAAAGGTACTCAACTTTGGTGTAGTGCTTGTGGCGTACACTTTCTTCGTAGCTACAAAACAGTTCTACAATGATCTCTTCTACATCAGTCAATAATAGTGTTCCAACTTGTGCTAACGTAGACTGCTGGCTCGCTGTACACGGATATCTTGGAACCGTAGCACGCCTAGATCAGCTTCAAGCAACCTAAACTGCAGGCCATCAAAAACCCAAGACCAAGCAGACCAAAGAATCGCAGGCCAATTTATTTGTTAGATATCACGTTCTGTAAACACACGATTCAAAATACGGTCTAATGTAAAGCGAGGAAGATGATGAAATCAGTTTAGCGCTACCGCCATTGGCAAATATAGACGCTGCTGAACGCCTCGTCATTGAGTTAAAGAGGCTCTTCATGTGTCATAGCAGCACATGCTGTTTCCAGATATTGCTAGAACTGACCTGGTGTGGCGGCGGCTGGTGTATTTCGGGTCAGTCGTTCCGTAATCATCGACCAGACATTTTCTGTAGGCGAGAGACCGAGATAACACGGAGCTCAAGGCGACAACGCAATCCAATAGGCGACGGTGAAACTTGCAACGATATGTGCTACGTATGGCCACATTATCCTGTTGCAAAGTGTTTGTCGGTAATTCCGAACGTATGCTAGGAGAACTGGTTTCAGAGATGTAACTCTAGATGGTTATTGAAACAGCATCGCGTAGTACGAGAGTGCGGATATGGAATCCAGTACTACCCTCAAACCATAATACCGGGTCCATTAGCTGTATGGTGATGCATAGCGCAACAACCACGGTGTCACCACAGTCTATTCCTAACGTCATGATAGTGCAGACAGAATCGGAATTTGTCGCTGGAAACAACGTCGTTCCAATCAAAATTCTGCCTACGGTACCATGATGGTTAGATTAGAGTCTGGTGACACTATGGTGAGGGACTGTTGAACTGTCGCCATTTGCGTTATAATACTGGCCCTGTTCCTACAGGTATGGGATGGTATTGGATCTACTCTCGCAGTCCCTAGTTTGCATTGCCGACACACTAAACGTATAACGCTACAGCTCTGAAGCGTTGACGCCTATTGTCTTCTCATGCCTTGGGAGCTTATCGCAGGCAACAGGGTAAAGCAACAGAATAATGGTCGAGCACACTTGGCGCTCAATATTCAGGACTGCTTCGACTCCCATCGGATTGCATCGCTGCCTTGGCCTCCTATTTTCATGGTCTCTGAATAGTCATAAACTTCTGACCGATGACTGTGGTCGACCTGTCCCGGAGACACCGTCAGTGACGTAGCATACACTGGTATATTTCAAACTAGCTGCTCCCCGCGGTGTTACCCGCGGTTCAATAGTCAGACATTAAAGTGCCAAGAAAGGGCATAAATAACTACATGACTGTTTGCGACATTGTTAGCACGGAATACATAATTGTCTTGGAACGGATGGAGAGCCAAAAATCTATTGCAATACGTCCCTGTAAACGACGTTTCGAGACTTATTGTTCTCCGAGTTTACGTAGAGATTTCTAGCTCTCGATACACGGGAGCAGCCTATGTAGAACTGTCCGTGCGAGAAACATGGGGTGGCCACATGAATACCTGCCACTTTTAATGTTTGTCCTTGACTCTTGTTTATAATAATCGAGAAGGCCACTTTCAATGGGAACTGTAACCGGTTAACCTGGAATGGCAAGTTTGTTGGGATGATGGGAATTCGTGGTATTTATACAGTCTCTCTCTTGGCTCCACCCGTGATGATGGTGGCCTGCACGATATGCCTTCTCAGGCCCGTGATGCGTAACCTGGTGCCATTGCATAATCGTGGTGCATCCAAGTTACGCATCAATAAAACAGGCACACCCACCTTCAGCTCCAACTTGTGGGATGGCACTCCTGATAGTAAGTAACTACAATAACAATACAGTAATCGAAAACAAATGCCAAGTAAAGGAACAAAATAAACAGCAAACCTAACGGAGAAATGTAACGAAATAAACAAACCTAACGGAGAAAAGTAGAGAGATAAAGAACACATCTAACGGAGAAACAAACTGTTGAGATCCTACAAATGCAAAGCGAACCAACAATAGAACTAAAAAGCAAACGTTCGAATGCTATAAATAATAGAAATCACCAAAGAAACAATTATTCATTGAAATGCAAAGAGAATACAATTTTAAAGAACTACGATAACATCACAATGTTCGAACATCTATAACGTTTCATATGTTAACTGCAGTGTACCGACTGCCATCTGTTGAGTGCATTTGCTACTACTTTCGTTGCAGTTTACGTACGCTATTTATACGTGGCAGTTCTCGCTTTGTACACAAAATAGGGCTTGGTATGTAGATTCCATTCTACACAAAACGTCAATGTTTTTTCTTGCCATGGTACTTAGAGCATATTTTATTTAAAGTCTTCAATTTATATACATACTTCCTTTATTTGTTACAACAAATGAAAATGAATGCGGCATAAACGCCAACATTCAGATTTCTTGTGTATGTAATTATATATCAGTTAAGCCGTTTTGGCAGTATCCAAGAATCTTTTTGTATATTCGAAAGTAAAAAAGATAACAACAACAAAGAAAAAAAATTCACTATAGCAGGACCCGAACCATTTCCCAAAGTAACAGAAGTCTATTACATGACGTGTTAACCCCCGCGGCTAAACATGACATACCCTACAGTGCTCTTCTGCTGTTGTATTAGAAGCTTCTTACAACCGTTACGTATTTCTATGGATATATTTCAAATAAATAACTTGTGTAAGAAACATTTTGAAAAGTAGCCTATGTCCTAATCCAAGACATGAGAAATCTGTATATGAAATTTCATCTAAATCAGTGCTGTAGTTTTAGCGTGATGCGGTAACAAACATAGAAACTTTCGCATTTATAATATGTATAGGATAACACATCCAGAGCCACTTCGATTCATTGCCGAGTTCTGTAGCAGTGGCTATAGCCAGCAATGATGGCAACACGAAACTGATTTCATTCTCGTCCTCATTATGCATGGTGCTGTTTTTCAGTTGTGTTATCTTTGTACAAATTGATACCATCCAAATAAAATTTGATTGTGATATCTCCGGTGGTGTTTGGTGTTGCACTGTGGGTGGTCAGCAGTATATTACTTATTTAAAAGGCTCTGCGAAGCCCGTTACGAATATGAAAATTTAATGAGCGCTTATGTGGACTTCTGATTGTATAAACCGTCTGTTGGTTTACAGGTGAGTGGAAGCCTAAAATAGTGAGAAATATTCTGTTGGAGCAAAGTTATGGTACCGACAGTCGTAATGTTTAACCACATATACTGGTCCATCCAACTTTGTTACATCCATGTAGTTAAAACGCCCGCCCCTCCAAGAAAGGAACCCTACCTTTAGGTTTTCTGTGCAATGTTTACAGCCACAACAAGCCACACACGAAACCGAACGTAAAATTGGTACACCTCAAATTGTTTTAGTATTTCATATGTGCATAATATGCGAACATTATAGAACGCACTTCCAGCCGTAAACGTGTTACTGCCACATCGTCGGTTGTTGGTGCAGGGACGAATACGATCATCCTCCAAGCAATACCCAGCACTAACGAACGTTTTAATGAATCACGGCTGCAGTGCAGAGATCTATGATGGTTCCCCCCTTCAGAATGAACGAGTACGTAGCAAGTTCGCGAATGGCACAATGACTGCACTGGTCGATCTGTAGGTAACCGCTTTTGGAACTGACTTCTGAGGCTGCTTACTACAGAGCCAACGCTTGAATGCTAGTCATTTCTGTAAAATTACTCAAAGCTTAAGAGCGAGAAGAAATCCATTACATGCTGCACAATTTGAGGTGGCTTACTTTTCTGTTGCTCAATGATTCTGTATTGAATTTTTAATGCATTTTAGCATAGCACCTATTATTTCGTACTAACAAGAGGAGGTGGGAAAACAGGTCTCATTGGTGAGAAGTAACAGTTAGATGACCGTTTCAAATTCTGCTTGTCCTCTCACAATTTGAGCCAAAATAGTAAGATCCAGCCCTCGAGTTCCCATTATATCTGCTATTGGGGAGTAGTGTAGTTAGGTTAAATGTTGTACATCCGACGTCTACGCTGCACAGAATAACTTAGGTTCGTGTACTAGAAAAGAAAATAACATCCCTCAATAAAATATAATTACTTATGACACATCTAAAAAAATGTGTGAAAAACTGGAAAAGATGATCAAGAGAGATACTATGCAAAGGTCTCAGGTATTGCTTCAGGACTTTTACAGTTTTATGTTTGATCAAGGTAAGGGGATTTACAGAATGTTGTGTTTCAGTTGAACAGAATAGAAACAACAAACCAGATATCTGATTTTATGATCATGAACAAAATAATGACAGTGCTACCAGAAAAATACAGTATTTTGAACAGCAAGGGATTCTGCTCCTGTCGATGAAAGAACCATGAACAAACTTAATTGCTAGACTTATGAAAGAAGAATAAAAAATTGTTATTTGTGTCACGGCGTACCTGCAATTTTAAAGAAGACTGATCAGACAAATTTATGTGACTCATGTCAGTTATCCAAGAAAACAAGAAATCCCTTCACTACAGAAAGACAAAGAGCAACTAGTATAATACAAA
Source organism: Locusta migratoria (assembly GCA_026315105.1). Lineage (NCBI taxonomy): Eukaryota > Metazoa > Arthropoda > Insecta > Orthoptera > Acrididae > Locusta > Locusta migratoria. Next base: position 355,304,873 of record CM048744.1, read on the forward strand.
GACTGCACACATATTTTTGTGGAAAAATATCTCCAGAATTTGTATCCTTCTGGAATCTTCATGTATACTGGTTCATCGAGTACTCCCCAAAAAAAGCGATTCAAAAGTCTTTATTATAAAGAATTATAATTATCTGAATCCGTACAAAGAATGTGACCCACAATTGTTAGAAATGTGTTACATATACCACATCATATTCCGGGACTACAATACCCCCATTATCAAATACTATATATAATATATACATCACTTCTGCTGTATGGTATGCCATCAGACACCGCTAGTAATAAAACACGAACAGCAAACAGTATGTGTAGTATTGTGATGGAATAATTTAAAAATTGTCAAATGTTTGTAAGGCTTAAGGGACTTAACTGCGGGGTCATCAGTCCCTATACTTACAAACTACGTATGAACTACCTTATACTAAAGACGAGACAAACATCCATGCCCGAGGGGGGATTCGAACCCCCGACGGCGGACTGCCGCGCGTACCGCAACACGGCGCTCCAGCACGCGCTGCTAATCCGCCGCGGCTAGGAATAATTTATATACCTGTTTCATAGCTCTTGATAGTAGGATATTCTATATTGTGACAAACATATCAATAATTTCCGATAACAATCATGTTTGCATTTCAATGATACGACGAAGGAATTACTTTTTCTCACTAGGCCATTGTAGTAATTCAGAGGTGACAAATGAAAATTTGTGCCTGACAAGGTTTCTAAACCCGGGTTTCCCGCTCTGGGCCAGCGATCATCTTTCCATTTGGGTATCCGAGGGGCTTCCCGTTCGGCCCAAATTGCTACAAGTCGTACTTTTCTGAAGTAACACCCCATACCGACCTTGTCCTCTTAGGGTCACTATTCGGATTCCCACACGAGGTCGAACGATGTTAACGTATCTACGGGGAATAAATAAACCATACGCCATCATCGCCTATAGATGTATAGATGGTGTGATGTCTGTGCTTTCCGACTTGTCCGAAAGAACAGATCGCACACCAACTACATACACATTCTCAGTACTGATATGTACAGTATTTGAAACAATACTGTACAGCGTGACTAACACTAACATTATACATCGTTTTAATTTCTTAGTAAGCAGTACATTCGTCACTTACCGTAAATGTGATTCCTGAAGCAATGCTGTTTGTTTTCAGTTCTGCCCACCGGATATGTAGAACATTAAACGCTACAAAAGGGGAAACGTAAATTCTCATAGACGCTGTAGATGGTTTCTTTGTGGAAAAATGCATGACATACTTGTTTTAAGACCTCATAACTTTGAAAATTGCGATGTAGTTACATTATGTGGTTATGGCGTGCAACATTCATAGTAATGTGCGTCAAACAACTGTATGCACATTAGAAATTGGCCTTGTTAGCAGAGCAATTACTCGAGGCACGCTCAGGGATATTTTGCTTTCAGAAAGAGTTAACTGACCATTCCGTTGTTTTACGGGAGGTCTATTCAATGTCAACTTTTAAGACCTCCTTGGAAATTCTGAAGAGGCAGCGATAAAAACCAGCGACCGAAATGTTGCAGCTAACTGGCTATTCATTCCGCTGTTTTACTTTAAGTGCACACAGTGTTAACTTTAAAGACACGCTTTAAAATTCTGAAGGTAGCGTCAACAAAATTTAGGGAGCGAAAGGTTATCTACAACTTGTACAGAAAACACTTTACAGTTATAGGACTACAGTGACACGGTGGAGAAGCAGTAGTTGAATAATAACGGGGTTGTCGCTTGCCCCGATTGTTTTTTATCTGTATGTTGATTAAACCGTGGAGAAACTGAACAGAAATATGGAATGATAACATTGTAATTCTTTCGGAGACGGAAGAGTATTGTATATTAACTAATTGGAGTTGAAAGGGTCTTGATAACTTGTTACATGATGGAAATAAATAAAATGAGGATAACGGAGTGTCAATTGATGATGAGGGTATTCGAGTAGAAAATAAGGCACTAAAAGTAAATGGAGAGTGTGCTTTGTTAGAACCAAAATAATCGAAGTGATCCGCAAAATTACAGGACTGCATCATTGACGTCGGTTTGCAGTACGACTTTAGAACATATACTTTTCTCAAACATTATGGACTTCCTCGGAGAGAACGACCTATTGATCCATACTAAACGTCGTTCTTGTGAAACACTGCTAGCTCTTTATTCATTTGATGAGTGCTATCGACAAGGGATCTCAAATCGAATCCATATTTCTAGATTTCCGAAAGGCTTTTGACACTGTAACTCACAAGCGTCTTCTAATCAAATTGCGTGCTTATGTAATATCGTCTCAGTTCCTTATCTTTATAAACGATTTATGAGACAATGTGTGCAGCTCTCTTAGATGTTATAGGATGATGCTGTAATTTGTCGTTTCGTAAATTCACGAGCAGATCAAAAAGCAGATTCAGATAAGATCTCTCCATGGTGCAATAGTTGGCACTTGATCCTACATAGTAAAAAGTGTGAAGTTATCCGTATGAGCACTAAAAGAAATCCGTTTAACTACATTTAGACGATAAATCTGTTAATTCTTAAGGCCTTAAATTCAACTAAATACCTAGGGATTACAATTATGAACAACTTAAATTGGAAAGAACACACAGAAAATAACGTAGGAAAGACAAACTAAAGACTACTTTAATTGGCAGAACACTTAGAAGATGCAACAGTTCTACTAAAGAAAGTGCCTACACTACACTTGTCCGTCCTGTTTTTGAGTTCAGTACTGCTACGTATTGCATGATACCCACCAAGTGAGAGTGACGAAGGATATAGAGAAAGTTCAGAGATGGGCAGATCGTTTCGTATTATCGCGATATAGGGGAGAGAGTATCATCGAAATGATGCACGAGCTGGGTTCGAAATCATTAAAAGAAAGGCGTCATTCGTTGCGCCGAGATCTATTTGCGAACATATTTTGTTAGCACCGGCCTGCATAGGGAGAAATGATCATCATAATAAAATAATAGAAATCAGCTCGAAAACCGAAGTTCTTAGGTGTTTCTTTATCGAGGATCTTAATCCTTCCAGGTTTATTCCGTCTAGCATGCGGTCCGCTTTGCCAGGATTCGACAAATTTTATTTCATGTTAATTGTGTAGTATGGCTGGATGATCTTTCTGAGGTTATTGTCAAGGCAGGAGGGAAGGTAGTGCGCACCATGTGACCGCGTATTGTCATGTTTCTTCCATGCGTTAAGTAATAATAATAATAGTAATTCCGTGTGACTCATTGGCTTGGTGCAAGTCTTTCAATTCGTCGCCACTTCGGCGACTTGCGTGTCCCTGGCCTACCCCAGTTATCCAACTGGGGCAGCTTAACGTGAAATCCGTACACGTGTTTCAGGCGACTCCTCACATCGTTGAGAGGTCAAGGATGGGCAAGGATGGGTGAAATAAAACGCAGACTGAAAAAAATCGGAGTTCTGACCGGGTTTCGAAGCCGCGACCCTTTGGTTTTTCACTCGAGCGCTTTAGCCCAATACCACCGGGACCGACTACATGTGTTAAGGTATTTTAAAATTTGCATATAGTATCCTCTAACGCGGAATTTAAGGTTCAGCCAAGCATTTGCCTTAACGAGCGTGGGAAACCGCTTAAAATTACTCTGAGTGCGCTGCGGCTTTCGTGCATGGTGTCTAGGACTTTGTTTCCTGTATAACTTGTACTCTAAAAGTTCCAGCATCGTGTGTACTTCTAATAACCTCTCAAGATACACACATATATTTACTATAAAAGTGTCAAAAATACAGCATTAAATATTTGGCTGAGAAATGCCATAAATTGTGGTTAACTGGTGATCATTCTGATGTTTCATGTTATTACTTGTGGAAAACGCTGGCAGTTGGTGGAAACATTCTACTATATGTTTCAACATTTCCGTGACACGTTATATCTGCCAAAACATTCAATTCAAAGCAATACGTTCCTGATATTATTTGTATTTTTATAGTTTTATCGTTAGAAGTGAGTACACTACCTCACATCGCATTCATCTCTCGGTGCTCGCTGTCTGATGTGTTACCCAAATTTCAGACATAATATTATGCGAGGAACACTGCATTTTAGATTTACTTCTTATTCTGAAATGCTTCTACAACTGATCACCAGTATACAGTGAGGTATATTGTGGGCTGTCAAAGGTATCACCGAAGCCCTTATCTGAAGCAAACCAGAAATTGAGAACCAATATTAACAAAAGTGGCAATAGAAGCCAGTTTCCGTGATGAAGAATTAGCGCGTAGTGTGGAATATGTCTCGTTCGCTTCATTCCAACAGTGGGTGAACAGAAATTCGGTCGCTCACTGCTGCAGCCTTCGCAAATGTGGTGCCAAGCGAGGGGTGGGGTATTGCTGCCAACAGCAGGCCAAGGCTTCGGAGTCCCTCGTCACAACACAAGCACGAATGCTTCCGAAATGTGCCGATCGGAACAACTCGCTCTGGCGAAATCCGCATCAGTTTAAAACAACAAAGCCGGCGGCGGTGGCAGGAGGAGACTGAGGCGCTCTAGTCACGGTCTGCACGGCCACTACGGTCGGGGGTTCGAATCCCCCCTCGGGCATGGATATTTGTGCCGTCTGTAGTATAAGGTAGTTCATAAGTAGTTTGTAAGTTTAGGGACTGATGACCCCATAGTTAAGTCCCATAAGCTTAACAAACATAAAAAAAACAACAAAGAGCGGGTTTGTTACGTTTCACAACAGCTGTATTGGTGTTATTTATTTCATAGTGTGCAGTGTACTTTGACTGTTGTTTGTGCTAATTCTTCAAAATACACATCAGATCAGGAAAATGAGAGTACAGTTTTTCATGTTTCTGTTAATGCTATCTCGTGTCATGTCCCACAATCGAATGAAAAACAAACTGTGATCATGCTATCAGTCCGTGGCCAGACAGTTTGTTATATTTATATTTCAATGATTCGGATTGTACCCCATCTCTATGCAATTGTTCCCCGATGTTAACGATTGCAGAGAGAGAGAGAGAGAGAGAGAGAGAGAGAGAGAGAGAGAGATATGATATCATTTAGTCGTACTATGAGCCCCCCAGAAATGCCGAAGAAGCTCGTCACATGTATGCCACACTTTCATTTTTGCCGATTACAGCGCCATTTATCATGAAACGAAAAATGTTTCATACGTAAGTTACATATTTTTTCACGAAGAATCCAAAACTGCAATAAAAAGTATGCGTTCCTATAAAAGGTTTCAAAGTTGCCTCCCACCACCCATCACGGGTTCGGTAGTGGCGAGTGTAGTGTCATTTGATGTCCCCTCAACATTTTAACATTTGCCGGTAACGGTTTCTTCGTTTGCTGCTAATTTCTTGAGATATTTGTCAGGGTCACTATCAATATATCAGAAACAGAGCAAGATGTCGATTATTTTCTTAGCATTTCTTTCTCGGTACAACTTTCGAAAGTGAAATAGTAGTGATAGCCCAAGTTACAAACCCAGCAGACGCCACTGCCAGTACATTAACAAGTTGGCTGCTGTGTCGCCGCCAGCGACGTTATCGCGGCAGTCAACGGCTTAATATTATTGACTAATAGAAGTTCTGTTGGGTCTTAGTTGTCCCTTATGTTGTTAACTGCATTTGGATTGCAATAAATCGTTATCCATTTAGGGTGAAACCACATCTCTCAACGTTTTGATACAAGTTGAAAAGTCACAATGCAAGCAAATTTCCTAATCGAGACCTTCCAAATCAAATGTTTATAAACCTAAGGGACCAGGTTGCTAAGGACTACACACACACACACACACACACACACACACACACACACACACATGCATACACACGTCCAAACCACATTCCCTCTCGGCTTTCACGGTATTACTTTCTTTCATTTGCATACACTAGATTCTCATTCAAAAGGACGACTGTTTAAATTCTTCTGCAATCTTCCATATTTGGATTTTGGGTGACTTTCCTAAACTCCGGAAAGATTGCTTTGAACGAGAACGGACAATTGGCTTCCATATCCTTTTCCAGGCCGAGCTTATCCTGCTTCTTTAATGACCTCGTTGAGGACGGGACGTTAAACTCTAGTCTTCTTTCTTCCTTGTACATTTACATCCGCAATAAAGCAGACATAAGAGTCACTTAACGTGCGGCACTGTCGAGCACATTATGTTGTTACGCATTTGATATAGCGGGCAGCCGTAACAGGAAGCCCTCTGGAAATCTGCCAGTAACGGTAGTGGAGATTGCTCACAATCGCTTTGGAGACAGCATATACATCTACATCTACATACATACTCCGCAATTCACCGTAAGGTGCGTGGCGGAGGGTACACTGTACCACTACTAGGCATTTCCTTTCCTATTCCACTCCCAAATTGAACGAGGAAAAAAAGAATGCCTATATGCCTCCGTACTAGTCCTAATTTCTCTTATCTTGTCTTTGTGATCTTTACGCGAAATGTAAGTAGGCGGCAGCAAGATCGTACTACACTCAGCTTCAAATTCAGGCCCTCTAAATTTACTTAACAGAAATTCACGAAAAGAACGTCGTATTTCCTCCAGCGATCCCCAATTGAGTTGCCGGAGCATTTCCGTGACACTCGCGCATTGGTCGAACCTACCGGTAACAAATCTAGCTGCTCGCCTCTGAACTGCCTCTTATGTCTTCCTTCAAACCGATCTGCTGCAGGTCCTAAATACTTGAGCAATACTCAAGACGTGGTCGTACAAGCGTTTTATACGCGATCTCCGTTACAGGTGAAGTACATCTTCCCAAAATTCTCTCAATAAACCGAAGTCGGCTGTCTGCCTTACTCACAACTGTCCTTACATGCTCGTTCCATTTCATATCGCTCTGCAATGTTACGCCTAGATATTTGAACGACGCGACCGCATCAAGAAGCTCACTACTGATGCTGTATTCGAACATTATAGGATTGTTTTTCTACTCATGCGCATCACCTTACATTTTTCTACATTGAGAGCTAGCTGCCATTCTTCGCACCAACTAGAAATTTTGTCTAAGTCAACCAGTATGCTATTACAGTCAGTTACAGACGACACCCTCCCATACACCACACCATCATCAGCAAACAGCCGCAAATTACAACTTACTCTGTCCATCAGATCATTTATATAGATAGAAAATAAAAGCGGTCCTATCACACTCCCTGGGGCACGCCTGACGATACACTCGTCTCTGATGAACACTCGCCGTCGAGAACAACGTATTGCGTTCTATTACTTAGGAAGTCTTCCAGCCAGTCACAAATCTGTGAACCTATTCCATAAGCTCGTATCTTCGTTAGCAGTCTCCAGTGTGGCACCGTGTCGAACTGGTATTCCATCCGGACCAGCAGACTTTTTCGTATTTAGCTCTCTCAGCTGCTTCTCTACACCGGAAATACCTATTGCTATGTCCTCCATTTCGGAATTAGTACGTTGATCAAATGATGGCATATTTGTGCGGTCCTCCTGCGTGAAAGATTTCTTAAAGGTTAAATTTAGAACTTCAGCTTTCCGTTTGCTTTCTTCTATTACTGCCCCGGAATGATCAACTAGTGACTGGACAGTGGGCTTTGACCCGCTTATCGATTTTACATAGGACCAGAATTTATTTCCTCATAAAAGTCGACATTAACTCAATTACATCTCATTATTTATAATAATAATAATAATATAATAGTAGTAGTAGTAGTAGTAGTAGCAGTAGTAGTAGTAAGCGCGATTTGATCTTACCGAATCAAACAAAACTATAATGTTTCAGTATTGGAAGTTTCCAATCACTTCTTTTTTTTCTACCGTGGAAATTCTTTTCTTTCTTCAGTCCACTTTGCCCTTAGTCAGGTCGTGACTATGTTTTCTGGAATCCAATTTGTTTGAGGCTTAGCCAAAAATCCAGCATTAGTCTGGTATTTATCTGTTCCACTGCAGTTGGTCCTAAGTCTGTAGCGTTAATCATGGCTCCCAAGTTTCCATGGTATGTTCCATCGACTAGCAAAGTGATAGAAATGTACATATGCAGCAGATGAGGCGCTCTATGATTTGTGTATTTAGGAGTACGATGTCTGAAATAAATCGTGTGTTGATGGGCAGGTGGGATATTTGTCAGCCGGCCGCGGTGGCCGAGGGGACTGAGGCACTCCAGTCACTGTCTTCACGGCCACTGTGGTCGGGGGGTCGAATCCCCCCACGGACATGGATATTTGTGCCGTCCTTAGGATTAGCTAGTTTATAAGTAGTTTGTAAGTTTAGGGACTGATGACCACGTAGTTAAGTCCCATAAGCTATACAAACATTTGAACATTTGATATTTGACAAGTCTTGCCACAGACTCTTACCTCTGTCTCTGGATTCATCGAGACTGCGTTGTAACAAGCTGGCAGAGAGTACGACGACACAATATAAAATATAGTTTTTTATATAGTTGTCACTTCTTCTTAAACAATTTTTGTACTCCATATGCCGCAAGTCTTCTTTTCCGTAAATTTCTATCAATTTTTTAGTTGTTGGAACGCAATAATTTATTAGATAAAAATAAAAAGTGTTTCTTAATGAATTTACATTCTGATATTCCTCTTTCAGTGCTTTATAAATACCTTCACACATTTCTGATATTATTCTCATCAATGTTCTGTGCAGCTATACTGTAAACCAGGCCAGCCGGCCACGGTGGCCGAGGTGACTGAGGCGCTCCAGTCACGGTCAGCACGGCCACTACGGTCGGGGGTTCGAATCCCCCCTCGGGCATGGATATTTGTGCCGTCCTAGTTCGCAAGTAGTTTGTAAGTTTAGGGACTGATGACCCTGTAGTTAAGTCCCATAAGCTTAACAAACATTTGAACATTTGAAACCAGGCCAGCTTTCTGCTGTTGCGAAATTACAAGTCTGTCTTTTGCAAATATGGCATTTCTAAGGTCAGTTTGTCTTTGATTCATAATCAAAAATCCTCAGTCCTTCTTAAATTTTGAATTAAAATCATCAATCATGGCGACCGATGCCACGCCGATACAGTTAATCCTCCCTAAGGAGAGACGTGCGTTTTTTCCTCTTGCGAAGTTAAGTGATTTAGTCCCTAATTAAACTGAATTTAATAGCAGTAAGTAATGAAACATATTCGTTAGTGTAGTCTTATAGCTGTCGATTAAACGTTTTTTTTGCGTATTTTTCCAGATAACGGGACAGATCATCGTATTGTTGTTTACATATTGACATAGTAAATTCATAGATTCTCATTAACTGTTCTTTTTTTTTCTAACAAGTAAAGCGCATCCCTTTCATTGTTTTGTTGCTTATTTGCGAAACGCACCGTACATATTAATTTAGTGGCTCTAGAAATTTTACATTTATTGGTTTGTTCACATACAGTTGTGAGTAAACCTAATTTACATAAAGGTGTTTTCCTTGTTTTTCTGTCATTAAATTTGACTTTGTCTCACTGAAGTATTATTTTTACCAATAATGAAAAGTACTTTTTTACGATGAGTGAAGAGTGCCTTACTAGTCATATAATTTTTAGTTTGGGGGTGGTGGTTGCATAGATATTCTGTGGAGTGAGTCTAGCAGCGTGGAAATTAGGCAAGTGACTGAGACTCATCAGTGGTTCCGCAGGTTATGTAGTCGATATAAGAACATAGCAGCAAAGAAGGCCGAGTGGAATCAGGCCACGAGAGATTTGGGAGGCCTTTCTAGTTGAACTAATATTTGCAAACACACACAATACAGTCAGAATAACATACGCAAATTGCCAGCAGACGCAGATTTTGATAGAAACAAATTAATTTTATTCAGAATAAAATAAAACCATAGGATATGAACTGTTCATGGGCGTTCATTAAAACAATACGAAAATGTAAAACAAAAAATATATTGTTAATGTCGACTACGGAGATGCCTTAAAATAAAGCAAAACGCCTCTGGTTTTACAGTTGCAAAAGACGCTAATTTAACGTATACAAATTGTATAACTGCAACTGCGGAGAACAGAGTCTAAGAAACAACAAAGAAACATTTTAACACATTAAGTAACATATATATAAATTTGTAACATTTTTTTAATGTTTGTCGATTGTAAAAATTATGTAAAATTATAAATTAATGCCTTAAAATGTTGAAAAACAATGTAAGGTCGTGTCAAAATTTTAAATCATTTGCTGAAGAACTTCTGTAGATAATTTTTAAATTAACGTTAAAGAAGTATCCAAGCCAAACATGTAGATTTAGAGAGAGAGAGAGAGAGAAAGAGAGAGAGGAGGAGGAGGAGACTGACGAAGAGAAGGAAAAGGGGGGGGGGGAGAGAAGATGCACACAGAGAGGAGGAATAAGAATATTGGCAAAGAGAGGGGAACCAGGAGTGTGGCAGAGAGGGGGGGACAGAGAAAAGGAAAACGGGGGGGGGGGGGGGGGTAGTGTGTGTATCCAACTGCCATTCACATAGCATTGTGAAATTACAACTATTAGCAGGTGTGTGCATTCTACTCGCTCGGTTAGCCGTGTGGTCTAACGTACCGTTTTCCGATTTTACGAGACGGGGAGGCGTACGGCCCCGGTTCGCATCCGCCCGGCGGATTAACGAAGGGCGGTCGGAATTTCGGCCAGCCTGGATGTGGTTTTTAGGCGCTTTTCCACATCCCCTTAGGTGAATACCGGGCTGACCCCCAAGTCCCGCATCAGTTACACGATTCGCAAACATTTCATAACACTTTACACTTTCCCACAATAACAATATACACACAGACATTTGGGGTACACATTTCCTCCCGGGGGGCGGGGGGTGGCGGCAGGAAGGGCATCCGGCCACCCCGTCAATACTAACATGCCAAATGTGCAATAACAAAACCGACCCTGCATGTGCGGGAAAAGGGCTAAAGAGAAAGAAGCAGTGTGTGCATTCTCGTCTCTTTCGTTTCCATTTAATCTGTAACAAGGCACAGCAACGCGTGGGCGGGTGCAGCTAGTATGTAATGAAGGCAGTCAGCGGGATGGAGAGCGCAGCGGCAGGTGGTGGTGGTTTGTGTCAGCGGCCGCGTGGTTAAAAGGTGCAGGGCACGGGGCACCGCAGGCAGCCGCTGCAGTTGCAAGAGCGACGCGGCCGGGCTGCGGTCGGGCTTGCCTCACGAGCCCCCAGCCTCCCATTACCATTGGCCAACTGCCGCCGCACAAATGCCGCCAACTCGTTAACGCCGCGTTTTCACCAGGCCTTGAAATATTTTCTAACGTCTTCCTTGCAACCAAGGGCTTGGAGAAATTCCTATTACAATAAACGACGTTGAAAACAGTTTTCGTAAGAGCTACTGGCGCCGCGCCGCGCCACGCCGGCGGGAGACGGTGTGGCAAAACGGGGCTACCAGCGTGTGAGGGTAATGTTCGCCGCAGCCTTGGAGGGAGCGTTTACGTGCATTTTGGAGTCTGGACCTACATTTGTGGGGACTAACTGCCTCGCTCTGGTTCTCTCTCTCTCTCTCTCTCTCTCTCTCTCTCTCTCTCTCTTATGCTGGAGGAAACTTAGAAATATATCACTACGACTGCTAACCTCATGTCAAGTACACTTTGGAAAAAAAACTGTTGTCCAGAACATTTTAACTAACACTTTGATGCCAATCACGTCAATTGACGGGATATCGAAACTTCTGTAGAATGCCAATTACGTCATTTGACGTGATCTTTGTTTTCGTACTTTTAAACACAAAATTAAAGTTTATTGACGGGCTAGATCCAGCTTAAATGCCTTACTTGATAAATCTAGAGTCTAAAGCAGCCTATAGATCTTGTAAATTTGGCTTCTAAATCGGCCGACTGGTCGTATTCATTGTATGAAACGGGACAGGTAGGAAGTGGTGCCCGCTCTCTCAGTAGGTAAATGAACGGACATGGCTTCACGCACTCTTACGCTGGACGAAATTTTACATGAATTTGAGAAACATTTTATTGATAATGACAGTGAGGACGACGAAATCGACAATTCAGATAATGATCCAGTCTTTGTGCGACAAGAACTGCGTCAAATTATTTCGAGTTTGATTATTCTTCAACCGATTGTTTTATAAGGACAGGGAACCTTATTGCTCATTTTAAAGAGCAAACAATTTTTTTTATGCCAGACAGAAGATAAGGAAACCAAGTGCAGCTCGGGTTACTCCTGCAAGCAGAATGTCTGGCATTCTAAGGTATGGAATGGTTTACATGGCAGGCAGTCAAGGTGTTAAATAATAGGTTTATCTTCAACAATAATCATAGTTTTATCTAAAGAAAGAATGATAAAGTGAAATTCTTTCCGAAGAAACAAATTTAACGTTTTTAATAGGATTCTGTAGTATTATTAGTCGGAAAGCTCCCTAAGTGGAATAAGCTCCGTAAAGATGGTTCATATATTAGCCTACCAGTATTTCATTCTTTGCGAGAATTTAGCTCTTTCTTCTTTTCGCTCTATTTTGTTCCAGTTATCGAGGCTTTTGTCTCTGGTTTAACCTCGCATTTTGCAACATTTATTTTAAAATTTTTTGTTGTTTCCGTTTCTTCTTTGGTGATTTGTCTAATTCCAAGTCTTTCTTTTGGATCCATCCCCCTCCACTAACAAGGGATGCTACGTATTTTATTATTATTTTTGTCAGTCTGTGCTCGGGAAGCCTCATTATGTAGCAATGGAATTTTCTCATGTCTAGGTTACAATATTCCTCAATTTTTGGCATTTCCTGTAATCGATCTATTAAAGTTTCTTGCTGTTTTAGCCAGTGGCGGACTAAGGCTGTCGAAGGCCCGGGGCGGCGACGAAAACTTGCTTTCGAGGTATTTGGACCCCCCCCCCTCCCCCCAATTAGTCCGCCGCTGGTTTTAGCGCCATCTCACTAGAATCTGCTATTTCCGAGATCGTCTACAAAGGCTAGGTAGGAGATTTGTAGGTTATTTTTCTTGGATCCGAGTCACATTGGTTTCCAGTAATTATCTTCTTTAAGTTTATACTCTACCTTAGGTTACTTGAGAAACATGTAGCACTACAGAAAATCGGTGGATGAAAAAATAAAGCGGCTTCAGTTTATTGTTAAACTGTGAATTGGTTTCATACCTCTACAAAAATGTCCAGAACAGATTCCACTGCGCAGAAAAGATGCAGTCACTCTTCGCTGGAAGTACCTGACTGTCGACCTTCACCCTACTAGTCACTCTCTCTCTCTCTCTGTGTTCTTCTTTGTCCCAGTGTCTTGTCATTCGAACCGTGGCATTACTTAATTGAACTGAAGTGATGCCACCTACACACAGGTCTTCTCAGAGTCGTGCAAGACGTGTTTGATGGCTGCTAAACGACAAGACTGTCTTTCCAAGAAAAGTAAATTCTCCAGACGGCGTATGTGTCCGTGTCGTCGAACATATCCATTATTTAACATGTCTTCTTTGACTGTTGTATAGTGAAGGGCACTGTATAACATTTTGTGAATATTTTGATAGCGTTGAAGTAGTTTTATTTTGTGAAGATAACATATACAGGGGGCGGAGAGTGTAATATTACCACTGAGCAGTATACACTATCTCGTGGCAAGTTGGAACCTTTGCGTACGTGTTAACATTCAGATGCGACGACAATACACAGTTGATTTACGGAGTCCTGGATATAGCCTTGCAGTATATTATACGTTTTGTTCAAAACGCAAAGTGTTAATGCTGTCGCTGTGCGTACAATTCTCGTTCGTATTCACTTCTTCTCATATCAATTTGGCGCCAAATTTCATCTTTGTTTACTTCATCTCTATCACTTTGTGTGTGTGTGTGTGTGTGTGTGTGGGTGTGTTTCGTTGCTTGCGTCGTCTTTATGTAACATTCATATGTTTCCGATAGTGTGTCATTACATTATATTGTGTAATCATTATAATCTGTTTCCTGTATGTGGTTGTTTTCTTCTGTTGTAATTATCAAGAATAGAGCTTGGCTTGATTTTAGTATTTTTGAATGTCAATTGGTAGTCCGCTGTCAAATATGCTATAGGATTGCAACTAATATGTCATTTCATAAGGAGAATGAGTCTATTATATTATTTCCATTCGTTACTTTCCTCCCGTTGTACGTAAAAGTCTGGAAGTATCAAATAAAGTTTCGCTTTTGGTGACGCAGGTTGAAATACCAGGGTTCACGCGGGTACACGTAAACAGATGTTCGTACTCCGCGGGTCAGACGGAGCAAGGTGGTCTGAAGGTTCCGCAAGGACAAAACTAAGTGCAACAGACTTCTGTTATTCTGCAGACACTTAGGCCAGATATATAGGAAACTGGAAAAAGTGAATGGGCACTCTAAACACTGAAGCAACCTGTATTCGTTTGATTTTGAGGTGTACTGAAGAGATGCTTTGAAACACTCTTAATTTCTGTCCTCGTCGGAAAGTACGTCACCGTAGAGACTTAAAATAAAACGTAATTTCGAGAAGGGATGTGTAATCTTTTTTACCGAAAAGCTTCCCACAACAAGGTGTCAAAACGAGCAATGGCCTTTGTATGACTAATCGGTCTTCTTTTTGACGTCGCTTTGAGTGAAGTGAAAATTGCTTTACTTCGTAATTGCGAACAGGTATATCTGCGTTTTATGTGGACTTCACTGTAAGCTATGGAATTACAGCGGCACATCAAATTACATGTTACAATATATTGTTGATAACTCAAATTTAAATTCCATATCATAGTGTAAATGGCCACAGATTTTCTTCTTTCTTGTGGCTTCTCTTTCGCGAAACACTTTGTTAAAAGTTCAGATATTTGTAGAGCTTATGGGACTTAACCACGGGGTCATCAGTCCCTAAACTTGTAAACTACTTATGAACTAGCTAATATTGAAGACAGCACAAATATCCATGCCCGAGGGGGGATTCGCACCCCCGACCGTAGTGGTCGTGCAGAACGTGCGGTTGTCGAAAGACGCTTTATTTCAGGTCAAGTAACTACACATTATTTTGTTTCTGTTAAAATCCGTACTCGAATATTCCTTGGGATGCTGGCTATTGATATCAGTATCGCGAAGTAAAACTAACAGATATTAGTGTAGAATAAAACTCATATTGTCAGACAGAAATTATTCTGGATATGTGTAATTACACTAACAGTTACTAGAGTAGGATAAAACTCATATTGTGAGACAGAAATTATTCTGGATATGTGTAATTACACCTCTATTAGTTTCTTCAAATTCGTACGAGGTAATATCATATTTTATTTTGTGAAATGAATTTTAACCGTCAGCAGATTTATTCAAGATCTTTATTATCTACCGGTTTTGATCATTGACCGTCGTCTTAGGATACAAGTTTTAAAAGAGATCAGTAAAATATATAATATAAAACTATAACTTGGTGGTAACAGCGATAGTCCATTGATAAGTTCACATTAATATGTACTATTTGTAAGGTCACATCACCTGTGCATATTGTATCTTGTGATGGTGATCAAACCGGCCGCGGTGGCCGAGGTGACTGAGGCGCTGCAGTCACGGTCAGCACGGCCACTACGGTCGGGGGTTCAAATCCCCCCTCGGGCATGGATATTTGTGCCGTCCTAGTTTGTAAGTAGTTCATAAGTAGTTTGTAAGTTTAGGGACTGATGACCCCGTAGTTAAGTCCCATAAGCTTAACAAACATTTGAACATTTTTTTGATGGTGATCAGTGACCGAAACCGATAGATAATAAAGATTTTAAATAAAACAGCTAATGTTAAAAATGCATTTTATAAAATATTTACCAGCTGTCAATAGGCAATTGTCTCAAGCAATGTAATTTCAAGTAACTGCACCACCGCAAGTAACGTATAAAACATCGTCTTCGGATTACGGAAGAAGCGATAATTGGGGAGTGATGAACCCCATTCGTTACGTGACATTTTTATTGGTAGAATGGGGCAAAGTGGTTGCCGCAATTTTTTGTGAGTAGGAACATTACAATGCGGTTTTATTCGACTGAAAGATTTTCAGCCCCACGTCACTGTACTTCCCAACGTCACGCAAGAACGTTGTTGTGTTTCACTGCTCTTCAGTCCGAAGATGCAGTCCTCCAAGCTACTCTGTTATGTGCTAGCCTCTTTGTCTGTGAATAACAACGGCAAGACACATCCACCTGAAACTGATTATTGTATTCCGCTCTTGGTTTCCCTCTGCCATTTCACGCCCTCCCCCAGGACCTTTCCCTCCAATACTAAATTTATGATTCGTTAATGTCTCGGAATGTGTCCTACCAATCGCTCCCTTCTTCAGTCAAAAAACGCCAGAAATTTCTTTTATACGCATTCTCTTTAGCACCTCCTCTTAGATGTGCGATTCACCGATCGAATCCTTAGCATTCTTTTGTACCACCATCTTTCAAAAGCTTCTATCCTATTCTTGACTGATCTTTTTATCAACCACGTTTCCCTCCCCAACAAGGATAAACTCCCGACAAATAGCTTCAGAAAAGTCTTCCTAATTACTAAATTAATATTCGACGTCAACAAATTTCTCTTCTTCAGAAATACATTTCTTCCCATTGCTATTTTACATTTTATACATGCTCTCCTTCGGCTGACACACGTTATTTTACTACCCGAATAATAAAATGTATCTAGTAGCTTTACATTTTCGTTTCCTAATCTAATTTCCTCAGCATACCTGCTTTTTATTCGCCTCAATTCCATTTCCCTTGTGTTTCTCTTGTTAATGTTCATTTTATACCCTCACATTTGATAGCCGTTGTCACCACAGTGCATTGGTTCTATAGATAAACACGGACACTCCCCCATCAATTTGAAATGAACATGTCCTGTTCATCTGAACGTTATATCTCTAGTTTTATGAGGTGTTTTGATTATTTCTAAAGATGTGTGTACTTTGCAACCACGACTTATTAAACGTCTAATTCAGTAATTTACACACCTGTTCACACCTGCATTCTTTGTAGTTAGAATTGCATTCTTCTTGAAATCGAACGATTTTTACCTCTCGTACATCTTAGACACCAGGTGGAATAGTTTAGTCCCCAAGGATTTCTACTACACCCTGTGTTTGGCCCTGTGTGACCGTCAGTATTTCATCTCTCAAAGCTACCCATTCTCATCATTGTTTCGTTTTCCGTTGTCGTTAGTTGCTTGGAAAAATTAGTGGAGTTGTATTCCGTCTATTGCAACTAAATGATAGGCGTTTTTTGAGCTATACGCGTTGTGCTTCTTTACTTGTGAAGCATCGTCAGTGGCCTGTAATACACGTTTTTTTTTTTTTATAATATTGCAGTACAGTTATAAATAATAGTTTGCTATGTTTCACAGTATGACTGTCATCAATTTTTACTATGTTACAATTTTATTTCAAATGTTCAAATGTTTGTTAAGCTTAAGGGACTTAACTACGGGGTCATCAGTCCCTAAACTTACAAACTACTTATGAACTACTTACGAACTAGGACGGCACAAATATCCACCCCCGACCGTAGTGGCCGTGCAGACCGTGACTGGAGCGCCTTAGTCCCCTCGGCCACCGCGGCCGGCCAATTTTCTTTAATTCTGACATAATAGTTTAGAAACAACTTTTGTAGCACAAGTTTTAGCGAAGTGAAATTAATTTTCAGTATTACGGTTTTCTATGTTACTTCATGTCTTCCCTCATGGAGCCGCGCGTGTGTTCTCCAGGTGTATGTATGTTTTGGTTCTTGATGAACACATTTATATCATAACTTCACTGTGTACTCATTTAGTGATGGTTTGTTTAAAATGTGTATTGTTGCCAACATTGTAAACAAATCATCTTTTCTACTGTCTTACTTCTCCCCGTTTCAGTCAATGTATCCTTCTGAATTTCTCAGCAACCTCAGGTATCTCCAGTATAACCAGGGTCCTTCTCCTTAGTTTTCTTCTTTTTTGTAGCAATAAGTTATGATCAGAGTCTATATCTGCCTCTGTGTGAGTCTTGTTTCGAAATCTATGTCTTGCCACTATAACATCATTCTGAAACCTCTGCCGTCTCCTTGTCTTTTCCAAGAATACAACTTCTTTCAGGATTCTTAATGAATGAATGAATGTTTGTATTGTTTACGGGACTTAACTACGGGGTCATCAGTCCCTAAACTTACAAACTACTTATGAACTACTTACGAACTAGGACGGCACAAATATCCATGCCCGAGGGGGGATTCGAACCCCCGACCGTAGTGGCCGTGCAGACCGTGACTGGAGCGCCTCAGTCTTCTCGGCCACCGCGGCCGGCCAGGATTCTTAAGTCATGTATGTGTTGATTAAATTGTGCTCTATGCAAAATTCTACCAGGCGACTTCGTCTTTCATTCCTTTTCTCCAGTTCATATTCACATAATATTTTTCCTTTTCTTCAGTTTCCTGCTATCGAGTTACTGTGCCCTACTACAATAAAGTTTTGCTCTCCCTGAACTGTTGGAATAACTTCTTTAATATCATAACACTTTTTTTCAATCTCATCATCATTGGCTGGGTTAGATGGATTTATGCGTTTACTACTGTAGTGGGTGTTTACTTTGTGTCTATCTTGGCTACGGTAATGCGTTCGTTGAGCTATTCATAGGAGGTTCTTCGTATAACATTGCAAGGACGTAATGACCAGTCACTTGTTGCCCTAGTCCCATATACTTGTTCATGGACGAATGCTGTGTGTAGTCGCGTAACAAAGCTCCCTTTCATAGTGAACGGACTGGTGGCGACTGGTTTCACAACATCCTACTGTAGTGAACAGTCCTGAATGAGCGCTACTGAACATGAACAGTCATTTTGGAACCCGACGCTGTGTAAGACAATAGTGAAACAATGCTGTCGGCACTTGTCCTCTGCATAACTACTGAAATTGATTGGTCACAGGGAACATTTTTTACTCCTCACTCATCCTTCCATTACGAAACTAGCCATTTCTTGACTAGTCCAAATTTGTTGCATAATACCTTACTTCCGTTACTTAAGTTGTGCCATAATTTATTTTCTTCTCACATTCAGTATATCCTCATTACCTCGAAGAGAACGTTCTATTAATCCATAGTCAACACGGATTCAGAAAGTATCATTCCTGTGAAACACAGCTAGTAGCCCTTTACTCACATGATGTGATGAGTGCTATCGACAAGGGGTGTCAAATAGATTCCTTAATTCTTGATTTCCCGAAGGCTGTTGACACTGTACTTCACAAGCCTCTTTTAATCAAACTGCTTGCTTAAGGAATATCACCACAATTGTGCGATTGAATTCATGATTTCCTGTCAGACAGGACACAGTACGTTGTACTTCACGGGAACTCATCGAGTGGAACTAAAGTGATATCGGGTGTTTTTCAGGGAAGTGTTGTAGGGCCCCTACTGTTCCTTATTTTTATAACGATTTACGAGACAATCTGAGTAGCTTCGTTAGACTGTTCGCGGATGATGCTGTCACTTATCGGTTTGTAAAGTCACGAGATCAAAAGCAACTGCAAAATGATTTAGATAAGGTATCAGCATGGTGCGAAAAATTGCAGTTGACCTTAATAGTAAGTGTGAGGTCATTCATATGACCACTAAAAGAAATCCGTTAAACTTCAGTTACACGATAAATCAGTCAAACTTTAAAGTCATAAATTCTACTAAATACCCAGCAGTAACAATTACGAAGAACTTAAATCGGAAAGAACACATAGAAAGTATTGTAGGGAAGGCGAACCAAAGACTACGTTTCATTGACAGAACACTCAGAAGATGCAACAGTTCTAGTAAAGAAACTGCCTAGACTGTACTTGTGCGTCCTATTTTGGAGTATCTCTGCACATTGCGGGATCCCCACCAAGTGGGACTGACGGACGATTTAGAGAAAATTCAGACACAGGCAGCTCGTTTTGTACTATCGCGATATAGAGGTGAGAATGTCACGAGAATGATGCACGAGTTGGGGTGGAAATCTTTAAAGAAAAGGCGTCACTCGTTGCGGCGTGATGTATTTGCGAAATTTCTTTCACCAACTTTCTCTTCCGAATGCGAACATTTTTGTTAGCAGCTACATAGGAAGACATGATCATCAAAATAAAATAAGAGAAATCAGATCGAAAAAGAAAAGATTTAGGTGTTCCTTTTTTCCGCGAGCTATAAGATAATGGAACTGTAGAGAAATATCATAAAAGCGGCTCGATGAACCCTCTGCCATGCACTTCAATGTGAGTTGCAGAGTATTTATGTAGATTTTCTTATCTGATGCTCCAGCGCAATAGTTACTGTTCTTATATACTACCTTATTTCAAAACCTTCCGTTTACTTTTTGTGTAAACTGCTTAGTGTTCACATTTCACTTGTGTGCAAGACTATTCTTGGGACTAGTATCTTCAGAAAAGACCCAGTAATATTTAAATGGTATTCAGTGCTATCGTAAATATAGTTTTTTCCTGTTGCCAGTATGGGTTTTATATCTATTTCGGCGAAATTACGTTATTTCACTGTTGAAAGAGCAATACTAATCTCTACTACCTTCAGTGTCTCATTTTCCAACATATTTACCAGTTTATATTGATTTAATTCAACCGCATTGAAATAATACTCAGAGAATAATCGTGTAAAATCGATGTGAAATAGTGTCTTTGTTTTGGTACACTATCAACGCAAACTCATAAGTTCAAGACAACGTATAAAATTATATGAATATTTGTATTCCATGATAATAACTAGAGAAGAGGTTTTCACATTTCTCTCTTGGGATTTATTAATGTTTCTATATGAAGTTACTGGTAATGCGGGACACGCAACTGCGGTATCGGGAGAAAATCTGTCGTTTTTTTCTGTAATCTCCATACCCAAGACACTATATCAGTCGCAAGTGATTAGGTATTTTAATGCAGACAGTGAGTAATCATCTTGCAGTATTCCTACAGAAGGTCATCTGAGTAATTATCAACGCGGAGGGTCACAGTCTGCCTCAGGTGAATGAAGTGTCACTTCTTTTTCGAGTATGATGGGTACGTGATCTCACGACTGAAGAATGCCGATGATACCAGAGGAACTCTTCCTATTGTCTGCGTTGCGAATATGGTGGAAAGTGTGCAGCACACAGTGAAGATTGGTACATAAATCGTCGAAAATGAATGTCTTCCCTACAGAGTTTTTCAGTTCTTATCATGATTACAGAGTTTGCAGAAAAATGTGGAAGGACTATGAACACTATGAGAAACGCTTACGTCAACGTAAATTTAGAATCCGCCCGAGCCTAAAGGTGGTGTCTTTGGTCAAGGAAGACACCTGTGTAGCGTATTTCGTGAGAGGACTGTATTGTGTGGGGTTGTGAGTGCATTATATCGGTGCTGAGTGAATTATAACGAGGACCAGTTGTTGGTACTCACATGGTCGGTTCTTCCTTAACCAAAGCAGCCGGAGTGTTCGATGTTCCAACAGGCACATTGAATGTTTACCGCACGCAGAGAAAGCAAAAACATCATTCACTAAGTCACAACGCACAAAAGTGTGTGTTGCGTGATGGTGACAGCCAGTAACTGAGGATAAGCGTGACAAAAGTAAGAGGTCAGCAGTTGCGAGTCACTGCAGAACTGAACGTCACACTCGAGAGCCCAGTCAGCAAAAAATTAAAGTGTCAGCTGGCATTTCAAAACCACTCGTCAGCGATTCAATACCTGTAACATCAAAATATGGTGTGGAAGCCATAAAATCTGCGCTATGGAGCAATGAAAGGAAGTCATTCGGTCACAGGTCTGTTTCACACTGTTTCCACCTTCTGGGCCGGCCGCTGTGGCCGAGCGGTCTGCGGCGTGCCAGTCACGGTCTGCACGGCCACTGCGGTCGGGGGTTCGAATCGCCCCTCGGGCATGGATGTTTGTGCCATCTTTAGTATAAGCTAGTTCATAAGTAATTGGTAATTTTAGGGAGTGATGACCCTGTAGTTAAGTCCTATAAGCTCTACAAACATTTGAACATTTGATCCACCTTCTGATCGAGTGGTTCTAACGTCTCAAGAGTGAAACATGGCATGAGTCTCCTGATGATTCGGTCAGTCATTTTGAGGTATTCGACGGGATGCATGGGTGCTCTGCAAAATCGCATTAGTGCCATTTTTTGACCAGGTCCATACTATTATATAATGTTTATTTCCCGGCGATGATGCTGTATCAAGCACAGATCGTTCTGGACTTTGTGATAATTTCGTAGACGATGGCGCTTGGTCAATACCTGCCTCCATCATCGTGTCCTGAACGTGCCACTTTCTTTTCCCCGTGACAGTAAAGTGGGGAACTGGCTGCTTCAATCCTCATTCCGTCTTCCTCAACAAAAGCTTTGGTTTGCGAACATCCATCCAATCTTTCAACAAACACGATTCTTTGCACACCTCTCTATCTCTCTATGTAATTAAGTCTTCAAACTCAACATCATCCTCTCACTACCACTCTCTCCTCCTCCTCCAATTGGCACATTCTCTTCTCTCTCTCTCTCTCTCTCTCCCACATACACTTTCACTGCTTCTGTCCCTTTCTTCTTCGTTGTCTACATTTCCTAATGCCATTTATATTAATAACAATTTGAATGTGCGTTTGTACAAAACCGTTAATCTTCGAAACTTCTTTACCGAGTACTTCGAAATTTTGATACAACGCTGTAATCAAATAATGGAAGGATTTAAGACACCCATTCTATTTTATTTTGCGATTTCTGTAACCACGTTTATCTATTATGACATTTACAGGGTGACTCAGATAAGAAGTAACAGCCATTTTACTTATGAACCATTACACATATCAAACGCGATTTTCGGCAAATGCTGGAGCATCGAGGGGCACATATATTTTTGTGTGGTGAAGCTGCATTCTATAGCTCTTGAGCAGACAATTGTAGTGGTATATTGTTTTTAATATTGACGTTGAAACCTATCGTAAGAAAATTCGAGAAATGTCCTAGAATTTGAGGGCACAGTGGTCGGAATCGGCGTTACCAGGGCACACACTGCCAAGTAGGCATTCCGGACCAGGCTGGAAGTGCTGTAGGGTAGCTATAGTATCGTAGCTAGACCGAGAAGTGTCTAAAAACCAACTGTAATCAATGGAATCCGATATGAGACCCCAGAAAATTCTCGTTTTTCGCTTATGGAACCTAGTTAGTTCCGTTTATATGCCAGCGGTTTTGAACACTCCATTAAGCATGATAATGTGCTGTTTTTGTCAACCCTCTGTAGAAACGTTTGCCAGTGCAGTAGTATCTCGTCTTGTGATACCACCAAATACAGCTACACCTTTATTGACACGTTCACGGTAACACTGACAGTTGGCAATAGAAGGTCATAGACTTCTCGTCAGAAGCCGCGCAGTATGAACAGTATCACATATAGAAAATCTGATTGACCGAAGCTTAGTCGGCCCAGTAGGACAGTGTGTGCATCAGTCCAGAAGACAGTGTTCATCTAGCCACAAGTGTGTACTTCGATTCTGGACACTGTGCTGCAGATCGTCAGTGTGCGAACTGAATCCGCACCTTCATAGAGTGCTTCAAGACTTGGTTAGCAACTGAGACTTAGAAATTTTCGCGGACAATGAAGGAACGTTTGAAGTATTTTTCACGGATGTCTGGCTGTGTTGTACTTCTCGGACGCCAAGAGCTCACTATTACTTTAATCGTAAATAAGTTTCAAATGTTACTAACGTTGTCAGATATCACTGTTAAACCGTACCTATGCCGCCTTAACAATAACACCTCTCCTCAACTAGCGCTCGACCTTTCTCGGTAAAGTTAGTTAGGAGCTGTCAGTGTGTGTCGCGATCGTGAATGAGAGAGCAGCTCTGGTCTGACGCTTGGTCGCCTCCGCGCCGCAGACACACGCACACACACAAGCCGTCGCAGCGGAAGTGTGTGAGTTGCGTGCCGACAGCCGCCTTCCGGAAGGACAGTGCGCTCCGCTTCCCTCCCTGCTGCTGCTTCGCTGCGTTGTCCCATCCTCTTGGGCGATAACGCCACTGTCGCTGGCGCATCTCGCCAACACGACGGCGCCGCTTACGCTATCTCTCGACGGATCCGTCTTAGCGAACACCAGACTGCACTCTCGCCTACCCTGTCGCCGGCAAACGGCGTGTCGTGTCAGAAAAATCTCCTTAAGATGTGTCTGCCCCATCCGCCTGGAGAGGATGAAGCAACACTGGAGCCAACCGACACGCAGTGTCGTCTTGTAGCGGATGGAAAAGTACCGCTGTCCGACCAACACAAACGTTTTTGGTGACGTAACTCTCTCCACGCATTGTTGAGATTTCTCTCGCGCGTGTAATGTATGTTCTGTTCTCGTCTACGATTTCCGATGCATCTTCTGTCAAATACCATTCGGCAACGTGGCTGAAGTGTCATATGGCGAAGGCCACGTACTTGATTGCTATTCCAGTCATTTTTACTACCAGCATTTGGGCAGTAAATAACTGCCGAGCGGAGCTTCCGGGTTCCATTCCAAGTTCCAAAAAAAAAAAAAAAAAAAAAAAAAAATCAAATGTTACTAAGGCCTATGGAACTCAATTACGGGGTCATCAGTCCCTAAACTTACAAACTACTTATGAACTACTTACGAACTAGGACGGCACAAATATCCATGCCCGAGGGGGGATTCGAACCCCTGACCGTAATGGCCGTACAGACCGTGACTGAAGCGCCTCAGTCCCCTCTGCCACCGC
Organism: Locusta migratoria; assembly: GCA_026315105.1. Classification (NCBI taxonomy): domain Eukaryota; kingdom Metazoa; phylum Arthropoda; class Insecta; order Orthoptera; family Acrididae; genus Locusta; species Locusta migratoria. The sequence continues at coordinate 355,329,472 of CM048744.1, forward strand.
GGCCGGTCCATTCAGAGTTCTGCCAAGGTTTTACTTTCCTTGGCGGGGAGAACTGGAACCGCGTGCACATAGTCTCTTAAAGCAAACTGAGTAGATTCGTAACCTTGCAGTATCGAGTGGTAGCGGCTGGAAGTAAAAAGCCTGACAATAACTGGAAAAGCGGTATGATAGTTCCAACTCACTCCATACTACATCCAGTGACGTCATTGTGGGATGATGAAACAGCGGTTGGTCTGCACCCATTGGCCCTTCTAGGATAATAACGTGTAACTTTGCTACATTGTCAAAAACGAGTGAGTCTGGCAATTTTTTTTTCTTACTTTATACCACATATAGTGGTCAAGCCCAGTCTCTAATAACTGAAATTTTTACTTTACATGGCTAGTTTCAGTGCATTGAAGCACCATTCTCAAAACTGTAGTCAGAGAAACGTCAGAAATTAAAATATGATAATAAGCTCTGACTAACATAGCCCTTTAGATGTATTTTAAGAAGTACAGTTGATTCAGAAACTGGACAAAGCCGCATAAACGAATCCACACAACCTCGAAGTGAGTGGATTGCAATATGCGGCAGTGGAGGAAAAAAATGCATACTGCTTATTTGGATGGCAAGGGAACAGAGAATAATAATAATAATAATAATAATAATAATAATAATAATAATAATAATAAAAGTTCAAATGTTTGACAAGCGTAAGGGACGTAACTGCGGGGTCATCAGTCCCTAAACGTACAAAATACTGATAAACTACCTTATACTAAAGACGACACGAACAGCCATGCCCGATGGGGGATTCAAACCCCCGACGGGCGACAACCTCGCGCATTGTAGCATAGCGCCTCCATGGGCTCGGCCGCGGCGTGCAGAGAATATATATTTGTTAGATACCACGTTGTTCGTCAGTACCGGTGACCTCAATATTAACCGAATGTTGAACTGCAGCTGTCTGATAGTGCGAGCCATGTATCTTCACGTTAATTGTCTGCCAAATCGCAACATGGCTGTCACGAAAAGAAAACACCCTACTGACCCTTAAAATTGCTGCACCAAGAAGAAATGCAGATCATAAACGGGTATTCATTGGACAATATATTATACTAGAACTGACAAGTGATTACATTTTCACGCAATTTGGGTGCATAGATCCTGAGAAATCAATACCCAGAACAACCGCCTCTGGCCGTAATAACGGCCTTGATACGTCTGGGCATTGAGTCAAACATTGTACAGATACAGATGCCCAAGTAGCTGCAACACGATACCACAGTTCATCAAGAGTAGTGACTGGCGTATTGTGACGAGCCAATTGCTCGACTACCATTGATCAGACGTTTTCAATTGGTGAGAGATCTGGAGAATATGCTGGCCAGGGCAGCAGTCGAACGTTTTCCGTATCCAGAAAGGCCCGTGCGTTATCCTGTTGAAATGTAGGATTTCGCAGGGATCAAATGGAGGGTAGAGCCACGGGTCGTAAGACATCTGAAATGTAACGGCCACTGTTCAAAGGGCCGTCGATGCGAACAGGAGGTGACTGAGACCACCACCACCTAGAGAGAAGGCCGCGGCTCTCTCGTGTGACGTCAGGCAAAGTAGGTTGCGCACGCATAGCTGCTTCGGCATAGTGGGCCGAGCCCCAGCGGCTATCTAGTCATCTAGGCGCGCGTAACCTACTCTGCCTGACGTCACAAGAGAGCGCCGCGGCCTTCTCTCTAGGTGGTGGTGCCGAGACGTGTAACCAATGGCACCCCATACCATCACGCCGAGTGATACGCCAGTATGGCGATGACGAGTACACGCTTCCAATGTGTGTTCATCGCGATGTCGCCAAACACGGATGCGATCATCATGATGCTGTAAACAGAGCCTGGATTCATCCGAAAAAATGACCTTTAGCCATTCGTGCACCCAGGTTCGTCGTTGCGTACACCATTACAGGCGCTCCTGTCTATGATGCAGTGTCAAGGGTAACCGCAGCCATGGTCTCCGAGCTGATAGTCCACTAAAAATTTTCTCAAGTGTTATACATTGATTTTTGGTTTGCATTTTAATGGATATACGATGATACCGATAATTGTGGATCTTTGTGTACATTTTGGATCACTCACGGGTTCTTCGTGTATAAAAAATGATGCCCTTAAAATGCACTTATATATTCGGCACTTTTGATTTGTAAGCAGTTGAAGATATGTAGAAAACTGTTAAAGAATAATAATTGTTTGTACTTTCTACTTTTTATGACAAGTTAATAAACGATGAACTTGAAAAAAAAATTCCTTGGAAAATCTGGAAAAAAACCTTGAATTTGAAAATTTCTTATCGCTGGACACCCTGTACACTTTCTTACACAGAGGCGAAAAGACGTATGAGCGGCTTCACCCCGTTACGTTTAAATCATCATTTGCTGCTCCTGTATCGTCACCACTTTCTTTGAGGACAACGGCAACAAAACCTTTGCCTACTAATGTGGTCACTAGGGGCGTCAGACTCCATCTGCCTCCTTGATAGTTGGGGTTCTCCTTCATCTCCTGCTCTTCCAACAACTACTCTTGGAGCAATCCACCCCAGCCTTCCCCATCCATAAGCGGGAGAAGCAACAGCCTCCTTTCACGAGGAAAAGGTCGTTAGGGACGCTGCCTCCCACGTTTTTTCAAATGTAAATGTGGTTTCCAGTCAGTTTCTGAAGTAACCACAAGCTGCTGGTCGAAGGGATTCCCGATCTTCATCAGTCCCTGAATTCAGAGAGTCCTCCCAGCCTGTGAAACCGATGGAAAAGTGAGAGGATACCAAGAAGAAGAAAAAGGCATGTGCAACTTCCGATTCTGAGGATGCGGTAAAGATGCGAGTGTCTCCTGAAGGCCTAAAACACACTGCAACCTCCATAACGATGGACATTGATGCTACTGACACTCAAATAGTGGCAAACGGTGACCCAGAGGTATAAACTGTCCAATTTATTCATGACATCTAAGAACGCCGATAGCATCATCCTGCAGTGGAATTGCGGCAGATTTTTCCACCTTCTATCTGAGTTGGGACAGTTATAGTTCCGCTTCCCTTACTCTGTTTATCCCTACAGGAAACCTGGTTTTCAGTTTAGCGGACCCTTGTCCTTCGTGGCTATCAGGGCTACTATAAGAACCTTTCAGACTATGACAGGATATCCATTGATGTCTATATCGTCACCACTGTCCCCAATGCCCCTGTTCCTTTCCCCACAGCTCCCAAGGCAGTGGCTGTTAGAATCCGTGCAGTGTAGGAATCTACAAAGCTTGCGGCTTTGTCTGAATTTGTCACACCACTCAAAAGCCTCAGCCTGTTACAACAAATCTTCGTCGCCAGTTTCTCTCACATTTCGATTCGTCTCATGGCGCAGAAATTGTGTATAGCGGTGGTTCTCAGGTAGATGGCCACGGTGGACATGCCTATGTCTATGCGACCACGTAGAATAGCGATCATTGCCTCATGGATGTAGTGTTTTCCCTGCAGAGCTGGTTGCTGTTTCTCTTGATCTTCAACATCTCAGAACTTGCCTCAGGAAATCTCTTGTTATCTGTAGTGACTCCCTGAGTAGCTTTCAAGCCCTCAACCAGTGTTTCCCTTTGACATCCTTTGGTGCATTCTATTCATGACTCTGTCTTCACCCACGGCAGATCTGGCTGTTCACTGGCCTTCGTGTCTGTCAAGGCCCAAACAGCCCAACAACTCACAAGCTCTGGAGGTTGGTCTCCCCGAAGGGGATCTCCGATTGGAGTTCAGTCGCAATTGCAAAGTTCAGAAATGGTCTAGGCGAACGCTGCATGGTAAAGCTCCCTATGACCTCATGGAAGTCCTTCCTGACTGCCTCTCGTAGGGACTCAGACGGCTTCTGTCACCTAATATTGGCCATACATGTTTAACACATGACCACCTTCTTTAACAAGAGGGCCCTCCCCAATATAGCTGTGGCGCTCTATTGACAGTGGTTCAGTTTCTGCTGGAGACTGTCCACTTTTCAGTCCCTGGCCGCAGTCTTTTAATCTACCTGCCGCGCTTTCTTTAATTTTCGGTGACGATGCCTCTATGGCTGGTGTTTTATCCGAGCAGGTGCTTTTTATTATTCCATTTGGTGGTGGGCACATTAGCTTCAGCCATCATGTTCTTACCTCTTCAGCAATTGTAACATGTTCGCCATATTTGTGATGTCTGGCTTTCTAGCTGGAGGATTTTAGTGAGTGCATAGCGACTCATGCTTTATTATCCTTGTGACCACCTAGCCACAGTCGCCTGCTGTAATATTTTAGTTCATTTAACCACTTGCTCTACTCTTTCTGTGTTGTTTCTTCTTATGTGTTCCCTCTGGGTGCTGAGCGCTGGATGTTTACTTTGTTCAGCCCTTTGCTGTAATATCGTGGTTTCGAAAAGGGGACTGATGACTCTGCTGTTTAATCCCCTTGAAAACCCTAAAAACAAATACTATCTTCATAAGATTCCATACGGTGATTGACGTAGGTTAAATTGCAATAAACTTCAACATTGTTTCAGCGATCGTCTTGAAACTTGTCGGATATATGTAAATTTTCATCGATAGTTGGTGGACGAGATGGATATAGGAGAAGAAGACGGATAGAGAGGGAGAGGAGATGAAGAGACATATTTTGATTTATGGTCCATCGTCTTTGTAAATAAATGATCTGTGTTTTCATTACAGTTCTGTAGTCGAAGTCTCATAAATTGCTGCAACCAATCGACTTTTGTTTCATGCTGGTATTTATTAAATCATAACCGGTTTCGAGCTGCTTAGCTGCGCATCATCAGGTGATACATAAGATGGATTTCAGTGCAATTTCTTGCTTTATAGGGTTTGCTGTGTATCTGTGGCTGGACAGAAAACAAGAGCAAGTAAAAAATACAAGTGGTACATTACACAGAAAATTCATAATATAAGTTTGTCGTCAAGGTGTTACTTGTAGTTATGTGATTCATTATAAGTACATACGTTATTTGTATCACTTTGGAAAACATTTTGCATGTCACTGCACAAATTCCGTGGAAATGTCTATGCAGTGTAGCAAAATGCATTCCAAAGTGACACACACAATGGATATTCTTGTATTAAACCTCCTACCTGTAAGTGACAGACTGAAGTTGAACTGATATTGCAATTATTCTGTGTAACGTACCACACGTTTGTTTACTTATTATCGTTTTCTATCCTGCCACCGATATACAGCAACCCTCACAAAGCAACCGAAATGCACTATGTACCATCTGATGATTAGCTGCTAGGCAGCTCGAAACCGATTATGATTTAATAAATACGTCGATTGGTTGCAATAATTTCTGAAACTTCATAGTGGTACTTCAAACCGACAACATGTCAGATTATTGCTTGACAGTGCACTGATGCTGCATATATTTTAAGATGGATGATGCCTAATGACTGATTCATTTTAATTTTTACATAAATTATCCTTGAAAGGATAGTTGTATCGTGTGTTCGCATCTTAATTTTCAAGTCTTATTTCACGTTCATTACTTGTTTCTTGTAGGACTTGAGAATGGGATAATAGTAGTCCCGAAACGTCGTTCTGACAATTTTATATAACTGACAACTGGTGCGAGATTTTGCTAGATACATACGTAGTACAGTTGTGTGATGACGTCAAAACAGAATATTCTTTACATTTGTTGCGGTGCATTGGCTACCAGTTTACTGCCTTTAAACTTACCTCTTTACGTATCTGTATACGGTACCCATGGTTGTACCTCTTTGCTTTAATTAATTATTTACGTCGTCTGTAACTATATGCGTGTTGATGTAATTAAAGGCCACGCGAAATGTCCGCGTGGTTTAAGGCCTCATGCTGCGGATTAGGCAGTCGCTACCGCCGGAGGTTCGAGTCCTCACTCGGGCATGGGTGTGTGACTGTTATCCTTATTGTAAGTTGATTTGAGTTACTTGTAATTCTAGGGAATTATGACTATAGCAGTTCTATCCAATAGGAATATAAACATTTCATTTTGTAATTCAAGGAGAGAGGGGAGAGAAGGAAATAAAGTGAGAGAGGTCCAAAATGTTCATATTTTTGTAGAGCTTATGGGTCTTAACTACGGGGTCATCAGTCCCTAAACTTACAAACTACTTATCAAATACCCTATACTAAGCACGGCACAAATGCCGGCCGCGGTGGCCGAGGGGACTGCGGCGCGACAGTCACGGTCTGCACGGCCACTACGGTTGGGGGTTCGAATCCTCCCTCGGGCATGGATATTTGTGCTGTCCTTAGTGTTAGCTAGTTCATAAGTAGTTTGTAAGTTTAGGAACTGATGACCCCGTAGTTAAGTCCCATAAGCTATACAAACATTTGAACATTTGACGGCACAATTGTCCATGCCAGAGGGGGGATTCGAACCCCGGACCGTAGTGGCCGTGCAGACTGGCGCGCCGCAGAACGCTCGGCCACCGGCGCGGCGGAGTGAGAGAGGAAGAAAGAGGAGACGAAGATTGGAATAAGTAAATACCCGGGAATTGCTGGGTTTTCAACTAGTGTATTTATGTAATCGGATCGAAAACGAAATTTTGTTTCTTTGTTAAAACTTTTAAGATATTATTAAAATTTTCTTTAAAAGCCTAGATCGCAAAAAAAGTAAAAATCCTACAAAGTGGCGACTAGATTCGACTAAACAGTCATTACCAAACCTAACTCAGCCGCGGTGTAGTAGCCGAGCGGTCTAAAGCGCCTCGCTGCGGAGCGCACAGTTGCTCGCCGTGGAGGTTCGAGTCCTCCCTGGGGCATGTGTGTGTGTGTGTGTGTGTGTGTGTGTGTGTGTGTGTGTGTGTGTGTGTGTTTGTCCTTAGGTTAGTTTACCTAGGTTTAAGTAGTTTGTAAGCTACGGACTGATGACCTCTCAGTTTGGTTCGATAGAATTACAAACATTTGATTTGAAACCTAAGTCGACAGTGACAACCAAGGATTTCTCAACAACAAACAATGTCTGAATTTATGAACGCCAGTAAAGATTTTGTTTCTTTTCCTACCCAAAAAGTAACGACGCAAATTCGGATGATCAGCAAGTGGTTAAATAAGTTCAGTGAGGAACTACAGTAGTGACGAGAAAGTTAGCTGGGACGGCTATGGCGTCCCTCCGGCCTGGCGGGAAGGTTCGGGAAGGCAGCCGGCGGCAACGCCACGCCACGCCGCCCACGCTCACGCTGCCTAAGTGGAAGATTGTTGTTATCATCTCATCACGCGGCCGACGTGATTCAAATTGTTAAGCTCAAGTTCACGTCTAACGAGTCTCAATTCTACAGCAGGGGGAAATGGCGAGTGACCGGGACGAGCTGCATTGTGCGGCGCGACGGTGGGGTACGGCTACTGTGTGGCGTGGCGTGTCGCGGAGAGCTTCCGCCCCTGCTATCACGTTGCTCCGCGCCTGACGCCGTCTGCCCGCCGTCTCGCCTCGCTGCCGCCTGTTTTCTAGCAGTTCCGCCCCTCTCAGAGAAACCCAGAGGAACCACACCTCGCCATCCAGGAAAAACTCACGGCTGCTGAAAACAGTCGGCTCATTGTACACCTCACCTTCATCGCAGCTGACCTCTTCTATCACAGCGTATTTGTTTATTGGTTCGTAATGTTCGACAATAGATCAGAAAAAATGGAAAGCCTAAAATCCCATCGATTACTTGGGCATTGAAGATTGCTCACAATTCCGCTGTTGAGTGAAAATTAATTCACTGGAGTACAACGACTTCTACAATTCGATTGAAACATTCCGCGACGCGGTGGAGTAGCCGAGCGTTCTAAAGCACCTCGCTGCGGAGCGCGCGGTTGCTCGCCGTGGAGGTTCGAGCCCTCCCTGGAGCATGTGTGTGTCTGTGTTTGTGCGTAGGTTAGTTTACCTTGGTTTAAGTTGTTTGTAAGCTACGGACTGATGAACACGCAGTTTGGTCCGATAGATTTACAAACATTTCAAAATTTTCGTAACATTCCGTATAACATCTGTCCAGTTTTCATGTATTGTAGAGGTACAACTGGTAGAATATAATCAAAAAATGTTTGTATAGCTTATGGGACTTAACTACGGGGTCATCAGTTCCTAAACTTACAAACTACTTATGAACTAGCTAACACTAAGGACGGCACAAATATCCATGCCCGAGGGGGGATTCGAACCCCCGACCGTAGTGGCCGTGCTGACCGTGACTGGAGCGCCTCAGTTCCCTCGGCCACCGCAGCCGGTAGAATATAATCCAACAAATAATAATCGTATAATGTGTCAAGAGAAGACCAAACATTAACTTGGAAGCTGATTTTCATTATGTGTACCTCCAACTTCAATGTGCGTTCGAATTCTCTTCATAACACCACTAGTAGTTCTTGACTGGTCGCTTAGCGTTACTACTACTACTATTGTTACTGTTATTACTACCTTAATTCCCGCTGCTTCGCACGTGTACACTGGATGGTCTGCATTGGTTGTTTCTACTTCTAAACGTAAATTTTCATAGATTTGATGGCAGAATTCAAAACATCCCGAAACAGACACACACACACACATACACACACACACACACACACACACACACACACACACACATATATATATATATATATATATATATATATATATATATATATATATAATATTCCAAATCCAAATTTTCTTATTTTTAGCATCAAAATAGTCTTAGTAGCACCCTTAAGAGATTTCCCCTTATTTCGCCCGCTTAATGCTTGAATTTCCAAATACGAGGCGCGTAGAGAAAGTAAGTTCCTTTTGGTAATAAAATGAAATTGTACACACATATAGAAGAAATTTTTATTGCACAAAATTCTACAACTCTTAAACTACTTTTCCACATAACTGCCGAAATTTTGTAGGCACTTGTCATAGCATGCCACAGGTTTTTGCATGCATCCTTCACAGAAGGTTGCCGCTTGTGTATTCAACCATGTGGTAACAGCTCTTTATCATCGTTGAAGTGTTGACCACCAAGGACAGATTTTAGGTGTAAGAAGAGATGAAAGTCGCTAGCAGAGAGGTCCGACCTGTGTGGAGGTTGATCAAACAGGTCCCATTGACATTTCCGTAAGAATTGTTAATCACATTCGGTGTGTGAGGTCAGGCATAAACGTGAAAAAAAAATCTTTTGACAGTAATCCTCTTCTTACACCTAAACTCTGTCCTTGGTGGACAACACTTCAACGATGATGACGAGCTGAAAGAACATGTTACCACATAATTGAATACACAGGCGGCAACATTCTATGAAAAAGGCACATAAAACCTTGTGCCATGCTATGACAATTGCCTACAAAATTTCGGAAGCTATGTAGAAAAGTAGTTTAACAGTTGTACAATCAATATTTTTTTCTGTATCTGTACCCGTTCATTTTATATAACCAAACGGAACGTACTTTCTGGACGCGCCTGGTATTTCGAAACACTTTTTAATTCCAATCAAAAATCGAAATCCGAAGTTTTGTATTTCTTGCTTCAAAATTGCCTTAACAGCAACATATTTTCAAAAAAAAGTTCATCCCCTATTTCACCCCCTAAGGTATGGGAATATCGAAAAACAGCTGATTCCTACAGTGTAAGATAACCAAGTTTCTATCGCCTTTAGATTAACTTTTCGGCGTCGTTTTGTGTCTGTTAAAACGGATCGAGAACGCGAAATGTATTTCTTGCGCTTTGGCATCTTTCTTGGTAGTTTTACTTTTCAAACTACAATATGCCCTTATTTTTCTGTATTCGTACGATTTTTTTTTTTTTTTTTTTTTTTTTTTTTTTTGCAGAAAAATAACTGAAGAATGTGCATCACGTTTCGCTGTATATAACCTCTTTGCTATTATAGTGTCAAAAGTCATCGCTTGTCGTCAGACCGAATTTTATATAAGCTGACGACTTTCAACCACTCTATCTTCCACCCTCTTATAGCTATTGACCCGGAACTGCTATAGTGTACAAAGAGAGACTTTGTACTACATCAACGCAGAGAGATCGTTCGTCTCGATTGTGTAGTTTTTGCTGAAGAGCAAAATATTGACACCGACACGTAGAATTTTATATAAGTCGGTAACTTTCAATTCCCATATCTTCCACCCCTTATCGTTATCAACCCTCTACCACCATAGTGCAGAATGGGAAACTGATACCTACTACCACATACAAACACTGTTCGTTTGCGATTTTTAGTTTTGGCTGCAAAGTGAAATATAGGCCCATCACGTCAATTTTAATGTATATTTACTTGCTTAGTAAGAGAAAATGCCGGTTGCGGTATTCAAGTTGATTAAGAATATAGACGAGACTGTTCAATTGTTTGTAAATCTATCGGACTCAGCTGCTTGGTCATTAGTCCGTAGCATACAAAGTACTTAAAGTAAGGTAAACTAACCTAAGGACAACACAGACACGCATTCCCGAGGGGAGACTCGAACCCCCCGACGGCGATTGGCGCGCGAACCGCCGCACGGCGCCTCAGTACGCACGGATAGTCCGCCACGGCGACGAGACATACGGATGAGGAAGGTGTGCCAAGCGCAGTAACCACTGAACTGTCTCACGCACGCAGCATATGACGATGTAACTTTTCCTTTTTTCTTTACTGAGAAAAGTTATAATGCCTACATGCTCACACCTTGATAACGATGAATACTGGAAACTTCCATTAGTTGCGTTGGAATGTTGAAAACTTGTTTGGTGCGATTACTCATTCACAAAACACAGCTAAGAAAAAGAAATACACTGCTCCCTTCCTTTTTCGACGTCAATGTAAAAATAATCAAATCAAAGGTTAATGTAAATCAATAAATCGTCAGCCCCGTTTCATTAAAGATTCGAACTCTCATATATGCAACGGTTTCAAACATCTTATTTCTTTACAAATGAGTTAATGTTTGAGTTTTGGCAATAATCTTGCAGACTTGTAGAAAATTCGAAAAGGTTTGATGAAATCGTATTTAAAGTTTTTTGTAAGTCGCTAAGTGTTCACATAGAGATATCAGAATAGAGAAATTTGCTTCTGTGTTCATTCATTGAGCCGTCATGCATGTTGTTTATTGCGGTACTTGTGTATTTAAGTGCATATATTGATATTTCAAAGTATGGAATGAAATACATCATAATGAATAAAATTTTGCAATTCTTTCTCATTAATTGTGCTAGATCTAACAGTATGTATTTCTCTCTTTACAGGTACGTTTCGTGCTGATGACTCAGCGTCTGTTCCTTGATGTTCCTATGCCGGTAATGTAAATTCGTCAAACAATGAGTAGATGAACAGCTCTTTTAAGGTTATTTGTATTATGTTTCGTTATTTCATAGAAGTGCCTCTGTATTTTCAACAGTGGGTGAAATGTTTGCGGAGACATTTCCACGACTTTTTAGTTTCATAACAGAAGTATGTCACCCGTTTAGTGACTTCACACGACAGAGAAACACTCTTTACGTAGACGTCGAATGCAAGCTGCTGAGGAGGAATCCGACCGAACCTATCAACGAATTGAGTGTTTATTTCAACATATTGTTTTTGTACGCAAAATCAGGTACCCATGAACCACCGACGAAATTTTCAGCGCGAGGACATTGGATTCTTTATACATGAGATCTTCTTGCATAACGAAGACAGGTAATCTAACGTATGCGAAATTTTGCAGGCCGAGGTGGCTATGTAATTAAACTGCCACAATCAGATTAGTAATTTGAAAATCGGCGTTTAAATTGTGTTCTGATTTCCAGGTACTTCGTCTATTTGCAATGGTCATCGACTAACCTCCCAACGAAATCCTCAGATGAAACATTGACTCTTTGTTCGCAAAAAAGACGTACAATAATCTTGTTATCGCCAACTTACTGTTGCCACATGTATCACTCATCTAGCAGCGTGTAGCTTACAAGGGAAACTCCCCATCGCGCCCCCGTCACATTTAGTGTTAAGTTGGGGCAGTGGGTAGCCCGTCAAAACTGAACACTGATCGAACATGAAAAGAGGAAGCAGTTGTAAGAAACTGTAGAAAAATAATTAAAAATGTAAACATTGAGTTGTTCAGGCGCATCATGTGCAACATGGAGGAAGCGTCAAATGACATGTCGTTTCGGTTATGTAGCCACGGTGTTGGAGTATGAGGCTGGAGTTACGTGTTCAACACTCCGTCGTACTGTATCTTCTTATTTTTTGTTTTTCACAAATTATTAACAGTCCGTCCGGTCTTTGACATGTCTGTATTCAATTTTGTGTGTCTATTCTGACGTAAAGTCTGTACCGCACAAGTGTTCTAGTAGCAGTCGAAAGGTATTGGCTATTGAATGGGAGCCGCAGACGTTTGACGGCAAGACGACAGCCGAACCCTCCTTTGTGACTGTGTATGCGTCATTGAACAGGAGTCGCTTATTGGCGCAGTTGAGTGAGTGAAATATTTTCTTGACAACACACCGCTGCGACTGTTAAAAATTCTTTACTAAGAACTCACGACCGGTCTTGCAAATTAAATTTGCGTCATCGGGTGCTTATTTCATTCAGGTTATAACCATATGTTACATTGACTTTAAACTAACTGATCCCCATGATTATTCTCGAGTTGTAACCAACTTGCCTATATAAACATCTATAAAATACCTTTTGTCCAAAAAGTGGGGCTCTGATGTCGGCAACAACAACAACGCCTCCTCCCCCAGCTGTCTCCTCTGGAGGTAAAGTGCCAGTACGCTAACAGTTTTTAATCTTCTTTTACCCCCTGACGCGGCTTTTGTGCTGAATGCCTGTCTCAGTATAACGTTTTATACCAGATGTAGGCCATTGGCTGATGAAAATTTACCATTTTAGGTATTGGATTTTATTCGGTTTTTAATACATGTTTGACGGAGCCCTACGTTTTGGAGAAAAGGTATTTTATAGATGGTTTTATAGGCAAGTTGGTTAAAATTCGAGAATAATGATGGGGATCAGTTGAAAGTCAATGTAACGTATGGTTATGACCTGAATGAAATAAGCACCTGACGATGCAAATTTAATTTCCGAAATCGGTCGTTAGCTCTTAGTAAAGAATGTTTTACAGTCGCAGCGGTGTGTTAAGAAAATGAATCAATCAGACTGTGGTTGCCCGATGAATAAAGTATTGAGTGAAATATGCCTCATTGTCCGATTTATGCGTTCAAATGAATGTGAATGTGGTCATTCCTAAAGAAATTATGAAAACATAACAGTTTGTCACATAAGTACAACACATGAACGCAATAGTTTCACAATCACACACTTTTTCCAGTGCGGTGTCAAAACGTATGTTTTAACGTTTCGAAGTTTCTTACACGTACACCATCGAATTCAGCGTATATCGTCATTCCAAAGAAAGCAGGCGCAGACAGGTGTGAAAATTACAGAACCATTAGTTTAATAAATCATGGTTCCAAAATTTTAAGACGAATTATTTACAGAAGGATGGAAAGGCTGCTAGATGCTGATCTCGGGGAAAATCAGTTCGGATTCAGGAGAAATGTCAGAACACGGGAGGCATACTCACCTTACGACTGATCTTAGAAGATAGATTAAGGAAAGACAAACTAGCATTTTTAGCTTTTGTAGATTTGGAGAAATCTTATGACAATGTTGACTGAATATACTGTTTCAAATTCTGAAGTCAGCAGGGGTAAAATATATGGAATGAAAAGTTATTTAGAACTTGTACATTAACCAAACAGCTGTTATGAGAGTTGAAGGGCATGAAAGGAACGCAGTGGTTCGGAAGGGAATGAGACAGGGTTCCAGCCTTTCTAGAATGTTATTCAAAGTTTACATTGAGCATGCTGTGAAGGAAAGCAAAGAGAAAATTTGGAGAGGGTATTAGAGTTCAAGGTGAAGAAATAAAAAATTTGCGTTTTGATGATGCCATTGTAATTCTGTCAGAAACAGCAAAGCACCTGGAAAAATAATTGAAAGGAATGGACAATTTGTTGAAAGGAGCGTACATGATGAACGTTAACAAGAGTTAAATAAGGGTAATGGAATGCAGTCCAAGAAAATCAGACAATAATGTAGAAACTAGATTGGGTAACGAAACAATAAAGGTGGTAGATGAGTTTTGTTACTTGGGCAGTAAAATAACATATGATGGTGGTAGTACAGAGGATATAAAATGCTGAATGTTAATGGGAAAGAAAGCGTTTTTGAAAAAGAGAAATTTTTTAACATTGAATATTAATTCAAGTGTAAGAAAGGCTTTTCTGAAGGCGTTTGTGTGGAGTGTTGCCTTGTACGGAAGTGAAACTTGGTCGATAAATATTTTAGACAGAGAAAGGATAGAAGCTTTTGAAATGTGGTACTACAGAAGAATTTTGAAGATTATGTGGGTATATCGCGTAACTAATGAAAAGGTACGGAACAGAAATGGGAAGAAAAGGAATTTTTGGCCTACCTTAACTATAAGAGGGGATCGATTGGTAGGACACATTCTTAGACATCAAGGAATCGTACATTTATCATTGCGTAAAAATCTCAGAGGGAGATCAAGAAACGAATACAGTAAGCAGATTCAGATGAATGTACGTTGCCGTTATTTTGAGAAGACGAAGAGGCTTTTGCTCTTGATAGAGTAGGGTGGGCAGCTGCATAAACCACAACAACAAAAAACATGACAATTTCCAAGGCTTTAAAAAGAAAACGGAGGTGTTAATGACCGAACGGACAGTTGATAATTCTGTTAAAAAAAAAAAAAAATAAAATAAAATACATAGACTGAAGGAGATTTGAACACGTACCTACAGCATCGGAGCCCATCACTTAGAACCACGACGCCACGGTTCTAACACCATGCTCAATGTCGCGTATGATCATTCATTGTTTGTATTTTCCTCTTTTATTTTACAGTTCCGTACAACGTCGTCCTGTTTCCGTGCTTGATCTATGTTCAGTATTAACGGGTTATCGGCTGCGCCATCTTAACACAAAATCTGTGTGTGTGTTTGGGGGGGGGGTGATGGGAAGGTTACCGTGTCCCACGCACTGATCTGATCTTCGTGTTGGTGTCTGACACACTCGCTTCATGCCTATTTAGTGGGTCTATATAGGTAAGCTTTTCATTCATACAAGTCACGGCACTTCTGCATTTCTTCGATATGCCATCCTTCAAATATGATTCAGTTGGGTCGTCCTTTGTTCCAGTATTCACAAATATTTGTGCATGTAGGTGAATTTCTTCACACTTTAAGTAAACCTAGAGCTATTTGTTTACTTTTCTCGTTTTCCGTATGTAGTAGGTGAAACTAATTATTAGATGTTACCAGATAAAATATGTTATTCGAAGTTCCTTGCAGCCTTTGCAGCTTAGTGCGTCTGCAGCAACATTTACAGTGTCTTCATAATTA
The DNA here is from genome assembly GCA_026315105.1 of Locusta migratoria. Lineage (NCBI taxonomy): Eukaryota > Metazoa > Arthropoda > Insecta > Orthoptera > Acrididae > Locusta > Locusta migratoria. The sequence goes on from CM048744.1 coordinate 355,344,817, forward strand.
GTAATACACGTCGTCTTACGACGGACCTGATGTTCTATCTTTCATTAAAGAACATAATCAGCTCAGTCAATTCAGCCTTGAGTAAATCAAGGTGGCGAGAACAAAGATGAATCACTTGCTGGTGTGCATGTAGTGAGGTCGAAGTACCTCTAGATATGCGGAAGAAAGTAACTGTGGTGATACGTAACCTGATTAAATCGTGAAGATCCTGTCGTGTAATGATAAACATGCCATGGGGTCTTATTCATAGCAAGCCAAAGAAGTCAGAGTCATGTCAGTTGTTTGATTATTAAAACCGTTTATGTATACGAAGAAGTGTGGGGATTCATCATCACCACCACCACCACCAGCAGCAACAACAACAGTTCGAGAAGCAGCACTGAATATTAAACAATTTTTCATTTGTTCCATCCTGAAAATTCATAATTCAATTATGTTTCATTACTTAGTATTTTGGCATAAAATTTATTTAATTATTTTATTTTTCCGTTCTTCACTGCGTGTTCGTTCCGCCGAATCCAGTACATCATTATAACTTCATTCAAATTAAATATATTCAATTTCTGTCACATATTATGATTCTCTTCCTGCGTGGTAGTTTGTATCGTGCCACAAACTTAATGTATCTAATATATGCACTTTTATATAGTGGTCTCTTGTTTAATGCCCATTATTCACAATTCTGTTGCTTTGTAGAATTTTAACTTTGCTACCCGTCATCTTTTACTACAACTCCTCAGTGGCATTCAGATTCTACAAGTTTGATATGTAGTCTACGTCGTTTATTGGTCTCGAAAAACCGTGTTTGTATTTTCTTTAAATACGTTATTAGATATGCATGTAATTACGCAACATGGATGAAATAATGTTCTATTCGCAGCACAGTGGTGAGGAACGTGGCCCATATTGGATCTCTTATTTGGAATTTTATGATTTTAATCGTTGCTGTGGAGTCAGTACTTCTGTAGGGACTTGATAATGTGATAAAATAACGTAGATTTTCGTGGCTGTTATACCGCGATATATTATGAAAAGCTATTACTTAAAAAAAGATTCGCAACGGTTACAATGGCGGAAACGTTAGTTTCTTTAAGAATAACTTCTTTCAGTAATGTGGGTTGGTTGGTTGGGGAGGGAGAAGGGTGCGGGGTGCGAAGGAGTGGTCAAGTAAGTTAACCGCAAGCTCCCTATTCGCTTGAACTAAGAACGGTGTATCCAGAACTAGAAACGTCAAGAGAGAATGTGTTTTATTGTCGTCATTAAATACAGCCAGTGAAAGCAAGAAATATGAGGCACATTACAATGGTGTAAGTTAGTTAGTTACATAAAAGTTGTCAGACAGATTTCCTCATGTCATGGCCATAATAATAAAACTTATACCACTGTAATGTGCCTCATATTTTTATTTCATATTACTTTATATTAATTCTAATAATGGTTTTTTTTAATGATAGCACATCACTTGAAAATGGCCTAAGGCTGAAACCAGGTTGTGACAAACAAAAATAAAAAAATTTCAGTCAAATGGCGGTCAGCTCTTTTAAAAAAACTAATAATGTTGGTTGTACCCTCAATAATAAAAGCAACGTTGTAAAAAAAGGTAAGTAATTAGTTGAGCGTTGTCAGAGGTCTGTATGCGATTGGAAACATCCCACCCACTGCTGTCTCTCACCTGATTCATTATAGTCACGAGTGGTCAGTATTCGACAGACTTTGCCGCAAAACTGGCAACGTACGAGTATATACGAGTGAAAGAAGGGAAACCAGATCGAAAGTGCTTAAAACCAAGAAGAAGAAGGTTAAAGAGTGCCCCGCCAAGATGTAACGTCAAGCATCTCCAAGACCCAGCGTACAGCTGGATGAGACCCAGACACCAAACATCCTGCCTCCAGAGATGAAGTAAAATCTTACAACTGAGAATAAGAACCACATTAATCGAAAAAGGAGAAAATAGTTCAGGCGTCAGTGAATCGTCTGCCAATGATTCTGAAAGTGGTAACTCTGCACAAAGGTCTTAAAGAAGGGGCATTCCACGAAGAAGTGGGGTCCTGCCTGTGGGAAGTCCCTGGCACAAAATGAAACTAGGCTCTATCCTAGTATGACTGATGCGGACACGACATGCAATGGTGCATTGCTTCGGGGTAGTGGAAGGAAGAGTGCCATACTGCAGAAGTAACCTTCATTATGCTGAACTTAATGGGTGGGGAAATAGCCCGCCAGATGCCGTTCCATTTTTGGACGATTAGAGATCTGATTTGCACATACAAATCCGCACCTGGGTTGTCAAAGCGGGTGGGTAACTAGTACCTTCTTAGCTAACCAAATGATCGACTAGTTCTTTTCCTAAGATGCCGACATGTTTTGGGACCCAGCGAAAGAGAAATGACCAGGCAGGTCACTAAGATCACGGATATCGAAGATCGAAGAGTGGCAAGAACAGAATCGACAAATGGCTCATTGATTAAATACTTATTAAAACGCGGTAAATGGACTTCCATTTAATAAAATGAAGGGGCAATAGAGGGCTGTAATAACAGTTGCCAGCTCGAACATGAACACACTACATGTTTCCAACAGTGAATGACATACCACACCGACAGGCGATAGAATAGCATATTTAGGGACATCGGTGTAAACTGTGGTAGCACACTGAAACTTTTGAGGATTAGGCGTAAAAAATGCCAAAGATCACGTGGTGGTGGTGGGAGAAGTGGAGAACCCAACGCTTTAGGGCCTACAAACCGATTGTCCACTATCGGAAGGGGGGTGGGAGAGGGAAGAAAACACCGTACGCTCAGTGCAGGAAGGGGGGATGGGAGGTACTGTCACAGGGGAACGAGGCGCGTACCAACTGGTTAATCCCACTCTAACGTGGGAATCAGGAGATCGATACACTTCATGTGCTAAAAGAAAGGGGGAGGAGGACATGGAACGATCAGGAAATTGTCGAGTGGCCATTGCACAGGACACCACGGGCTGGTACTGTCAGAAGGGAAAAGATCTCTGCTTTGCGCAAGGAGACTGTCAACACGACTAGTCCGGAAGACATCAATAGCTAGACAGACACCATGATGATGGTCTGTTTTAAAGCGGAAGGAACATCCAAGCCGTAGACTTGGCACCCATAATTCGACCAGAACGAAATAGGAGAACGAAAGACATGAAGAAAAGCACCCCAAGATGAGTGGGCAACAGAGAGCGTTAAGCTTTTGTGTGCAGCTAGTCATTTTACGATTATTGAGGAAGCTTTCTATCAGAAAGGATACCCAAGAAATGGTGTGCTACAAAGCCAAGATCCTGGGAACCTAAGTAGAGCTCTGAGTGGACCATGGCACGACGACGAAAACGTGGGACAGATGCCTTAAAAGCGCGCTGAATGGCTACTTGGAACTGACATCCAGCATAAGCTTCCAAATGCGACCTGTACAGTACCAAATGCAGAAATGGTCGACATAGAACACAGCGGTGAGTGTGGGACGCCGCTCCCCTAGATCCGCGATGTGCTGATTGAAGTTCCGGCTCTAAGCAGAACAACCGGCAGGATGAAAACTGGTATAGAGCCATAAAAGCCCCAAATAAGGCTTCTATAAGCACGAGCTGACGCATCCGCCATTTTTATTCCTTTAAATAGTAAGTTAAACATATTGCGGTGCTATAGGATTTGCGTCACGGCACTTTAGCACGACATTGTGATTGGTCGTGTTGCCATAAACTGCTCAAATCATTCCAGAGGTGGCTACAGAATGTTTAGTTTTCCGAGAGATTCTGAGAGAAGAAAAAAAATTGATCATTGACTCTCGGTGCAAAAACTTTGAACCCGGACCAACCGCACAGTTATGTATTGTAAGTAAATATTATTTATTACTGTGACTTGAAGCAATGTTTAATAGTAATATAGTAATATTCGAACGCAAGTTTTTGTTTAGCTCTTTTGAAAGTACTACCTCTTAGCAGAGAAGCTGCCTGTAGGGAGTTAGCAGCCGAAAAATATAACACAGCAAAACATCCCAGAACATACACTTTTTAGAGCACAATATGTGTGTCTTAAAAATATAGTATATTGAGAAATAGACCACATCAAAAAGTTTTGTACTGACATTGCACAAATTGTTGAAGATACTTCTATTGCGTTATTGCGAGAAAGTATTATAAACACTAAAACGAAAAATATAAATATACTGGGCAAAAAGTTTAGTTACGGTTGTGGCAGCGTACTGTGCTGATACAGGCAACTACTGATGAATGCTGTTTGTGGTATTTTGACGTTTTAGCGTCATAACTTGTAGTATGTAATTTGAAAGAATAGTACCTCATGTTTTATGACAAAATACACCCCCAGTTCAATTTCTTAATAGTAAATGCCAACATTCACACTTATTTCTAAGAGACTATAACATAACTGACACACAATACTGGTTAAATTGTACTTCACGGGTGCGGCGGCGTAGTGTGCTTATATTGGCGACGAAATGTTTGCTTTACAAGGATTATTAAATTACTGACAAGACAAGGGTACTGTTACATACAAAACTCTCTCCACCTTAGATTAGGTTTTCAAATAACATTTAGCGATTTTTATCACATAAATATGTTTCTTGCGCTTTTTTTCTTTCTTCAGACAGCAATAAGTAAAGAAAACGCGAGATTTTTGTGTCTACTCCACATATCGATGAAAACAAGAGCGGAATGCAAGCTCAAAGTAGCACGATCTAAGGCTCTATGCCGGACACTTCTAGAATATTTCACTAAACTTGAACAAAACAACACTGTTCGCATAAGCTACGTGTTGTGTTTAGCATTCGCAGGGAATGAAAGTGGCGGATGATCTGGCCTGTGTTTTTAGGATCTCTAGCCCCAAAGGTTGCGTATAATGTGCTAACACCAAGCGATGTCGTATGCCTTATGTAGAGGAAAAAAAAAGGTGTTGATGTTTAGGGAAGGCCTGTCGGATTGTTGCTTCCATTCTAAGCAGATGGACGATTGCGGATCGTCCCTCATAGAACGTTTAGTGACGAGGGGACAAAAGGCCCCTTTGATTCGAGAAAGTGTAATCTGCGATTAAATATCGTTTCAAACAGCTTACAGAATCCGTTGTCCGGTAGTTGTCGAGAAACGCTATATTCACGCCTGGCTTAATAACTGGGACGACAATGCTATCTCGCCATTTTAAGGAAGCCAAAATTTGTAGTCAAATACTGTTGAAGATTCTGAGCAGATGTGTCTTTGGAAACTTTCAAGTGTTAGTACAACATTGTCATTTGAATTAAGCCTGGGGCTGTGTTATGTGCTGCAAAATGCTGAATTAGTAGTGCAGTCACCATCTTGGTCATCAGTAAAGTGCGTTTCATAAACAGCAATGGTTGTAGAATGACATGAATGAATATTGTTTCAGAATCACTGTGTCGGCCCTCATATAGGGTTTCCAGGGAGAGGGTCCTGCGAGAGAGCACTCTAACCAACAGACGCCGAAAAAGGACGAAGGCTGACGTGGCCGCACGTTAAAAGTGGTTCTTGGCGAAGGTGTCGTAGGGACCATGGCACAGGGAAGGGATTTGCCAGGGGTGTGATGGAATAATTTTTGCGTAATTGATAATCGCCACAGAATACAGGCATTAATTTTTCTTATGTGTTTCAGTATACCGTAATTAAAGTCGTCTACAGGTTTGTATTGCTGGATCTTCTTTTCTTTCTCGAAGGCCGCACAAAGTCTACACCATGAAGTTAACTTTCTCCAATAGGACATTTCCTTCACAAACCAAGCTTAAAGTTCCCTATAAATGTAGAATTATCGACCATCCCTTTTTTTACACGTCTAATAAAATGTTGCCTCGTTATTCGAGATTAACCTGGAGTTTCTTATATGTTTGCAATGTGAGATCACTGTAGAAGATAAACCCTTGAGCCATGTTCAAGGTTTTGTGTGGGGTTAATGTTCACAGATGTGTCTCTTAGACGAACACATGCCGTAAGAAGAGGAGATTGAGCGGCAGACATAGTTTTGATTAATAACGAAGAATTCCACCATTTTACTAGGACCCAACATTTTACCTTCAATGTTTCCTACAAAAATAATTGTTTTATTGCAGTGAAAGTATATACCAAGTATCGGGTAAAGGTTTTCGCTCCCAAACATGCGGTTTGTCCCACTTCCCTTGCGGTAGTTATGGTAGATAAAGCAGTAGCGGTGTATATGTGAGCAATAAAACAGCCATAACTTTTGACGAAACTGCCGATATATTGGTCTTATATAGCTGAAGACGTTTCATTACGAAACATCCACCCTAATGCCATCCACTCCGATCAGGGTCTGTCGCCGCTAGTGCCATGTAGCCGCAGCAGCGGGTTACGATGCCCACACACTTAAAATACGTGGGGAAAAACAGGTATCAGCATTGCGATCTCTGTTTGGTCAGAGAGCTACGACCAAGAGGGAACCTGGTAATCCCCACACGGACAGGCTACCGCGCCGAAAGTTGGATGTACACATAGGTCTTATCCAATTGTAGGTGTGTGAGATCACAGCGCACCATTAGTGGGATATGACCCACTTACGACATTTTTCCTCAAATAGCCTGCACTTCTTTTTATTTAGAAAAAGTGGAGGTCTCATCCTGAAAGGGGACTAAGAAATGGAGGAAATATTACAAAATATGCTAAAACGAGTGGTTGTCTGTAAGTTGTTGAATGGTCGCCATCGATGCTTCATTACCTGTGAGACTCCTAATCGCCTATTTCGACATGTAAGAGAAAATCGCGGTTCGGTTCCAACTCTCGACCACACAGAGGGATATTACGCTGTGACCCGGCACAGCACCCACAAAAGCATTTATTGCCTTCAGAAAATAAGTTACCCAAGAGGTACCAGTTCATTGCGCATCGAGGGTGGTGTACGGGCAAAAGAGATAGTTTGGATAACAGGTGCTTCAATGTGTGCTAACAAAGTGGCGCGGCAACTAGAAAAGTTGTAATTTTCGGTGCCTGTGGTAAAAGCTCTTCCAATGGCATATTGCAATTTTAACCATGTATTATTCTGCTTTCAATGTTCTTAACTAGCTGAAAACTCGGCGTTGCCCGGGTATTTACTTATTTATTTCTGCCTTGATTTAGTACTTCTCCTATCCCTTCTTCCTCTCTCTATCTCCTTTCTTCTAAAATCATGTTATATTTATCGGAGAATATATAAGAAATAACGCTGTCTTGCAACATTACAAAATTATAAGTGCCGTAATCAAACAAAGAGAGTTAGTAGTCAAAAACGAATTACATATAAAATTCGTACGATCTCGTATTTATTGGTTTAAATGTTGTACAATTGTATAATTTTTCAGGTATATATTCATTTGTATAAGTGCTGTATGTATGTAAAATCTCTTGGAAATACAATTAGTAGTAAAGTTGTAATAGATTAAAACTTGGTGCATGATGGGACGCTTTCCGATGAACTTTACTGTTTATGTCCTTATATCTCATGAACTACAGGTCGTACTGTGATACAATTTAGAAGTTACATTCAGATATATGTGTGTATACTGCCTGTAAAATTAAAGAATGTGGAACAGTAATTCTTGTGGGCGCGAGGTCCAAATTTGACAGGAAATCATTATGAAATTTTGAGGGTATATGGAACAAATGCAATGTCGCGGACAGCCTTATTGAAACGGCGTCAACAATTTCACCGACGCCGTAGAAACGTGGGTGGTGGTGATCGGGAAGAAAGGCTATCGACATCGGGCACAAACAACATGGTCGAGCCCATCGAGAAACTGATTCGCAGAAGTCACGAGGTGAGTACCGCGGTCATTGCTCAGCAGGTGCTCACCTTAATGCCCAGTACTCGTTCTTCTCTCCCTTCCGAGATCGTCTGCAGTATCGGAAATGGTGTCCTGCGACCTTGCTATTTTGTAATCTATTACGCGAGTTCTTTTTTCTTATTTTTTAAGCGAGTTGAATAATTGAAACAAAACTTGCCATTCAGAGTTGATCGCTTGAATAACGCCGATTACACGCTGTGGCTGTAGCGGAACTCTGCTTCTTCGCTGTGACGCAGTAGGAAATAACTTCAATTAAATGAATTTGGTATTTCCAATCGTACTTCTGTGCACAGTTTAAAGAGATGTAATAGTCTAAACCGCGGATAAGGACAAATGATTTCAAATTAATTTTAATGCTTTGGCACGTTAATATCTACTATTGTTCCGACAGTCTTCCTTATAAATAGTGAATAAGATTTTTAGAATTACATAAATTATACGGAACAATACGCGGAAATTCACGAAAGTTTTATGAATCATTATTTTCATTCGAAAAGCTACTGTAAATAAGGATGTGAAAATTGGAATATTGGTATCTTTTTTAACATTGAAAGAAAGACATGTCTACTAGAAATACAATTGGTCACTTAGGTGCATACTTGCCAAATTGTGGAACTAATACATAGTGATCGTAAAATTTGTATTTTAAAAAGAGAACATTATAACTGTAATTTAAAGAACAAAAATATTCGTTATAAATTAGACTACAAAAATTCTGAATTGACCAAGAATCTACTGCGGTAAAGGTATAAGTAGAGAATAAACAGTATTTTCCAGACTGGAAATCAGAAAATGCGGAATATCTGCGTCAGTCATTTCTGGTACCTTTTTTTAAGGTACTTTTCACTTGTTTGTGGTTTGATATCTTTTAATAAATGCAATCTTGGTTCAGAATGCACATTCGGCCACTACGGTCGGGGGTTCGAATCCCCCCTTGGGCATGGATATTTGTGCCGTCCTTAGTATTAGGTAGTTCATAAGAAGTTTGTAAGTTTAGGGACTGATGACCCCGTAAAGTCCCATAAGCTGTACAAACATTTGAACATTTGATCAGAATGCACATTAATTTGCAGTGGTCTTCATAACTATCGGATCAAGTCAGTTCAAAGGAACGCTATTTTGTCAAAAACTGATATTGTGAGAACCGTGGCTGTGAAATTATATTGCTTATATTTAAAACAGCGACTAGCCACAAGTATATTAAAAGAAACTTTATTTTCTTAAACCATGACCGATTTCGGACTTATACAAATCCATCTTCAGATGGATTTTCATGCTTTTGAGCTGGAGCCCTGCTTTGCATCAGTTATAGTATCAAACCAATTTTGTGTCTTTTTTCTGTGATTAGATTTTCATGTATTTTTCTTGGGAATTTTACACTTTTTAAATGTGCACTGCATGAGTGTTTTTAACGTAGGTGTTTCAGGTGACACTATTCACCTATAACAGTGCTGTTAATGTGTTTCACACGACACCATGCTAGAATTTATCGTAATGTGCACTGTAATCGATTACGAAACGTGGCCCAGCTATACATACGAGACAGTGACAGTAAGATCTTTGTAAACGATGTTTATATCTCGTATGGATAGCTGGGCCACGTTTTGTACTTGATTATAGTGCCTATTACGATAAATTCTAGCATGGTGTCGTGTGAAACACATTAAGAACACTGATACAGTGCTGGAGCTGTCTCGTTGCACTAATATACTGAAGAGCCAAAGAAACTGGTGGAGGAATGCATATGCAAACATAGGGATATGTAAATAGAAGACGGCGCTGCGGTCGGCAACGCCTATAGAACAGGCGTCTGCTACAGTCGGACGATCTCACGATTTAAATGAGTTTCAACGTGGTGTTATAATCGGCGCGCGAGAGATGGGACACAGGATCTCTCAGGTAGCAATTAGCTGGGAGTTTTCTCGTTCGACCATTTCACGAATGCACCGTGAATATCAGGAATCCGATAAAACATCAAATCTTTGAAATCGCTGCGGCCCGAGAAAGATCCTGATAGAAGGGGACCAACGACGACTAAAGGGAATCGTTCAACGTGACAAGTGTGCAACCGTTCCGCAAAATCCTGCGGCTTTCACTGCTAGACCATCATCGTGTGTTATCGCGTAAACCATTCAACGAAACATCTTCGACACAAGATTTCGGAGCCGAAGGCCCACTCATATACCCTTACAGACTCCACGACACAAACCTTTACGCCTGCTGCGGTGGGCGAGGGGACTGAGGCGCTCCAGTCACGGTCTGCACGGCCACCACGGTCGGGGGTTCGAATCCCCCCTCGGGCATGGATATTTGTGTCGTCCTTAGTATAAGGTACTTCATAAGTAGTTTGTAAGTTTAGGAACTGATTACCCCGTAGTTAAGTCTCATAAGCTATACAAACATTTGAACATTTTAGACTTTACGTCTCCTCTGGGCCCATCAACAACGACGTTGGACTATTTATGAGTGGAAACATGTTGCCTGGTCTGACGAGTCTCGTTTCTAATTGTACGAGTGGATGGACGTGTACGGGTAAGGAGACAACTTCATGAATCCATGGACGCTGCATGTCAGCAGGGGACTGCTCAGTTTTTTGGAGGCTGTGTAATGATGTGGGGAGTGTGCAGTTGGAGTGATACGGGACCCCTGATGTGACTAGATTCGACTCTGACAGGTGACACGTACGTACGAATGCTGTCTGATCACCTGTCTCCATTCATGTCCAATGTGCATTTCGGCGGACTTGGAAATTCCAACAGGACAATGCGACATACCACACGTCCATAATCGCTACAGAGTGGCTCCAGGAGCACTGAGTGTGAACTCTTTCGCTGGCCACCAAGCTCCAACATTGTAGAACATATCTGAGATGCAGAATGAAACTTTCACTCTGCAGTGGAGTGTGCGCTGATATGAAACTTCCTGGCAGATTAAAATTGTGTGCCGGAACCGGGACTCGAACCCGGGACTTTTGCCTTTCGCGGGCAAGCGCACTACCAGCGCACACTCCGCTGCAAAGTGAAAGTTTCATTCTGGAAACATCCCTTAGACTGTTACTAAGCCATGTCTCCACCATATCCTTTCTTCCAGGAGTGGTAGTCTTGCATGGTTCGCAGGAGAGCTTCTGTGAAGTTTGGAAAGTAGGAGGCGAGGTACTGGCGGGAGTAAAGTTGTGGGGCGGCATCGTGAGGCGTGTCCGGATAGCTCAGTGGTAGAGCGCTTGACCGCGAAAGGCAAAGGCCCCAGGTTCGAGTCCCGGTTCCAGCACACAATTTTAATCTGCCAGGTAGTTTCATATCTGGGATGTCTTGTAACATTATTTCAGAGGAGATAATCCACCCCTTCGAACTCTCAAGGATTTATGAACGGTCCTGCAGGATACAGGTTGCGACATTTCTGTTTAATCGGGGGCGGGGTGTGGGGGGCACGATGTAGTCAGGTGATCTGGATCTTCATTGTATAAAGATTTACTTCACCAAATATAACAGCATTGTATGAGCAAGCTGTGACGATACTGCTGGTAACGTTAAGTAATATAACTTTGGATATGAAGTAAAGTACCGGGAGTGTAGAAAGAGGCCAGGACGTGTGTCGCTGCCAGTGCAACACGGTTGCACGCAGTGTCGTGTGCATTGCCGCAACTGGCCGTGTCGTGCTGTCGCGGCGGCGCGGCTGTTATCGTGGTCAAGGCGTGGGAAGCGCGGCGTACAGCGCACGCGTGTGGCAATACTCCGCGGCCTCCACGTCTGTTACCACGCGATACGGCTCAGCTCAGCCGCGTAATGTCGCTTCTTGTTCCCCGGTTATCCCATGAAGTACTGGCGCGTGTCATTTCCAAGTCACGCCACGCTTCTCTAGGACCGAGGAAATGTGTCAATAACGAAGGAACAAGGAAAGGGCGCAGCAAAAATCCTCATCGACGTCGAGGTCGTTAGAGAGGAAGCACCTGCTCAGCTCAAGAAGGTACTGAGAGAGGTTCTTTCTAGATACGCGTTGCGGCGCAATAGCGAGATGCTTGATTGGTTATTTTGCAGTAGCTCTTTAATGTCACGGAGAGTATGAGTCAGGATGGTAGTTTACGAGGGACGAGGCTAGACTTCGCGTTATTTTTATGATAGTATTTTGCTTGGACATCAGGTACTTAGGGGTTTAAAAGCAAAAAATTACGTTTATAGTCGAAGTTATCTTGTTTTAATCACTTTACAAGCAAGGCTTTAGAAATAATTTCCTGTCGTCTTACCGTTTATTACTTAGATGCAGCAACATGTCTTAATGCGTATATGTGCAGACTCAAAACTCAAGAGATTTTGTTTGGAGTTTCTAGAGCTAAAATCGAGATTGGAGCGTCATATGTAATTTGTGGAATCGCATTCACAAATTTGAGCTATATCGACTGAAATTAAACCAGTGGATTATTGAGAATGAAATCAGTGATGATGGGATGATAGCAAACTTATCATTAATAGTATGTTTCAACATCATACTTCTACGAGTGATAGCTCAAACCATGGAGAAGCAAATTCCCGCCGAAGTTAGGTCCTATAAGAATTCATTATTTCGCAGTATGTATGACGTGCGGGGGAAAATTCAACAGCCTCAGGGAGAAAGTCATTTGATAAATAATTGATGTGATAGGTAGTTTCAAAAATGTTCAAATGTTTGTAAATCTTATGGGACTTAACTACGAGGTCATCAGTCCCTAAACTTACAAACTACTTATGAACTACTTACGAACTAGGACGGCACAAATATCCATGCCCGAGGGGGGATTCGAACCCCCGACCGTAGTGACCGTGCAGACCGTGACTGGAGCGCCTCAGTCCCCTCGGCCACCGCGGCCGGCCAAACAATCTTAGGGTGCTAAATGACATCCGGCAATAGATCGTCTCGAACATCTTTCAAGTTTTTGCAATTCTGGATTGGTTCGTGCAGGTTCTGGAAAATGAGTGAGATACCATTGCACGATGTGCCACATTGCACATCTGTTCACTTGGCGAGAGATTAGGTGATATGGTCTTAGAAGTTTCGCACCACGATAAACACTATGCTTTGCAACAGCTGCATGTGGATTTGATGGAAAGGGTTCAATTTTCTGTCTATGCACGAGCAGTAACATGGGGCATGACAACCTGTACAATATTGCTGTCAACGATAACTTCATCCTGCATCAACACCAATCGTAACTGAGCGGTCACTGACAACCTAGGATGTGACGTCTGTGTCGCGGACGAGTCCTCTCTGAATAGGTCACTCATCATATTGACGCCGAACATACAGAAAGAACATACACTCATCCTGAAGACATCAGAGAGATACTCCGCTCTCCATTCGAGTCTTTCGTGACATCAGAGTACCTGTGTTTGGCAGTGTCGTGGTGTGAGTGTCAGCCTGGCACACGTGATTGTAGTCCTGCTGCAAGCCCACGGTTCACAATGGTCCGTGCTGACACACAAGATACAACATTTGCCCGCATCTCTTCCCTATGCAATGATCGATCCGATACCGCTACTAACATAATGCCTTGAGGTAAATCTGTACGAAAAGCACGTTCAGATCCTGGTATAAGGTGTGGGGATTTTTCACAAACTATTGCAGAAAGGGGAGACAACGCTGATGCCTTGTGCCCTTATGTGCCAGTGCATCGATATGTCCACCAAGCTATCCGCACACGCACAATGCGACCCCATTAAAATAACTGAAGTTGTTCAGCGCAGTATGTACTCTTCCGCATGTTTGTATCCTAGAATGACTGCTGGCAAACACTGTTCACTACTAAACTAGCACATTTACTGACTGCAGTGTCAAAACACAGGGTGCTCATATTGGCCTACTGAACACCAGCTGATCGCTGATGACCTTTACAAATGAATCACTGACATTAAAACTCATTTAGATATAATACTTTGGTTCCTGTTGCCATATTGTCCACGAGGGTGATTCAATATTTCCGGCAATATATAAACTGGAGACTTAGACAAGGATCTTTTAAGGCAAAATATAGATAGACGGGTATTAAAACCAGAGGGCGAAGGAGGTATGAAGAGATCAGGAATCAAATGGACTGCAGAACGAAAGATAGTACACAAAAAGAAAATGACGGCCATATGCAAAGGGTTGGAGGCGAGTCATAAAGATAAATGCACTGCGTGATCCAACAGGATGTATATTTGACTACGCAGTGCGTATATCTGTATAATATGATTGTCTGTTTGTATGTATGTATGTTGTTGTTGTTGTGGTCTTCAGTCCGGAGACTGGTTTGATGCAGCTCTCCACAATACCCTATCCTGAGCAAGCCTCTTCAACTCCATATAAGAACGGCAACCTACATCTGTCTGAATCTGCTTACTATATCCATCTCTTGGTCTTCCTCTGCGGTTTTTACTCAAACCACTTCCCTCCAACGCTAAATTCACGATTCCTTGATGTTTAAGAATGTGTCCTACCAATCAATCCCATCTTTTAGTCAAGGTATACTAGATATTCCTTTTCTCCCAAATTCTGTTCAGTACCTCCTTATTAGTTACGCGATCCACCCACCTAATCTTCAGCATTCTTCTGTAGCACCACATTTCAAAAGCCTCTATCCTCTTCCTGTCCACACTGTTTATCGTCCATGTTTCACACCCATACAAGGCAACACTCCACACAAAGGCCTTCAGAACGGAGTTCCTTAGGCTTAAATCAATATTCGATATTAACAAATTTCTCTTTTTCAAGAACGCTTTTCTACCCATTGCCATTCTGCATTTTATATCCTCTGTACTGCGACCATCATTTGTTATTTTACTGCCCAAACAACAAAACTCATCTATCTCCTTTATTGTTTCGTTACCCAATCTAACTCCTTCGGCATCACCTGATTTTCTTAGGCTGCATTCCATTACCCTAGTTTCTCTCTTATTAATCTTCAACTTATATGCACCTTTTAGCACACTGCCCATTCCGTTCAACTGCTCTTCCAGGTCCTTTGCTGTCTCTAGCAGAATTACTATGTCGTCTGCAAAACACATTGTTTTTAATTCTTCACCCTGAACTTTAATTCCTTCTCCAAATTTCTCCTTGCTTTCCTTTATAGCTTGCTCAATGTACAAATTGAATAACACTGGAGAAAGCCTACAACCCTGTCTCACTCCGTTCCCAACCACTGCATCTCTTTCATACCCTTCAACCCTGATAACCGCTGTCTGGTTTTTGTACAAGTTTTAAATAACCTTACGCTCCCTATATATTACTTCTGCTTGCTTCAGAACTTGAAAAGGTTTATTCCAATTAACATTATCAAAAGCCTTCTCCAAATCTACAAAAGCTAGATATGTAGGTTTGCCTTTTCTTAATCTATCTTCTAGAATAAGCCGTAAAGTGAGTATTGCCTCCCGTGTTCCTACATTTCTCCTGAACCCAAACTGATCTTCCCCGAGGTCGGCTTTTCCATCCTTCTGTAAATAATTCTTGTTAATATTTTGCAACCATGATTTATTAAAACTGATGGTTCTGTAGTTTTCAGACGTGTCTGCACCTGCTTTCTTTGGAATGGGGATTATAAAATTTTTCTTAAATTCTGAGGGTACTTCGCCTGTCTCATACATCTTACACACTAGGTGAAACAATTTTGTCATGGCTGGTTCTCCCAGAGACTTCAGTAGCTCTGAGGGAATGTCATCTACTCCAAGTGCCTTGATTCGACTTAGGTCTTTCAGTGCTCTGTCAAATTCATCTCTCAGTATAGTATCTCCTACTTCATCCTCATCTACTTCTTCTGCCCTGCCTACAATATTGCCTCTAAGTTCATTTCCTTTGTAGAGCCTCTCTATATACTCTTTCCACCTTTCAGCTTACCCTTCTTTGCTGAGAACTGGTTTTCCATCTGTGTTCTTGATATTCATAGAGATGTTTTTCTTATCTCCAAAAATCTTTTATTTTCCTGTAGGCTGTATCTATTTTTCCCCTATTTATACATTCTTCTACATCCTTGCATTTCCCTTCTAGCCACTCCTGCTTAGCCATTTTGTACATCCTGTAAATCTCATTTCTTAATCGTCTGTACTCCATTTTGCGTGTTTCATTTACTGCATGTATGTATGTATGTATATATGTTCCATATGGACTACAAGATCCCTGCAGCAATTCGATTGAAAACGTCAGGCATTCATCTGATTAGCCAGTGGTCATTGATTGAAGTTTTGTAGCGATCGGTTCAAGTTATTTGTTACGTATATGTATACGTTTACGCCTGGCACATAGAAACGACAGTAGCCCTCGTAGCAAAGAAAAAGCCAGTCGTTTGCATCATGCCATTCTTCTGCAACTGAAGTGCTGCTGTTTGAAGCGCTAGCGTCATTTATTCATTTTCTTTCTTCTTTATTGGTCTATGGGTATTTCTGTTCCTTGCGGTCGCTGATCATGTTTGTTCATTGTTGTTCTGTGTTCTTGGCTCAGCTTTTCTATGACAGAGGATGTTGAGCCCTCTGAGCGGGCGCGCTGAGCCATGGCGCCCGGCTGCATGTTTATGATGTACTGCCGCGCGGAATGGTCGCACGGTCTAAGTCGCCATGCTATGGTCTGGGCGGCCGTTCCCGCCGGAGTTCGGAGTTTCGATTCCTCCGTCGTTCGGATGTTTGTGTGTGTTTTATGCTTAGTGTAAGTTAGTTTAAGTAGTTTGTATTTCTAGGGACTGATGATCATAGCAATTTCATAGGTGTGAAAATATTTGAACATTTGATTTCATACGTTCACTTTATTTTTTTTTTTTTTTATTATTATTTACCTCAGTGTCTTAAAGTGCTTCATCAGGAACACTTGGGCCATTTCCATGACAATGGTGAACAACTAGGTTCTGAAAATCATTTCAGCCTCAGTATTTTATTAGAAGAAACAGATGTTTATATAGAAATGGCATTTTCTTTTTTCGAAATCTTTATACTTTTTCAGTATACACCCGAAATACGACGATGCTTGGATATCAAAAGTGTCTTTTACATCAAGAGAAGACGTTCCAACCGCCATGAAACTTATCCGATTTAAGAACTGTACACCCCGAAAAAAATGCATTTTTACACAACGCACTGTTCGATATCCTTGCTCGGTGAAGGCTTGATTTTATCTTCGTTATTCGTCGCAGTTACTGCGCGGCATCAAATTAAGTAATGTATTGCAACATATTTTGAAGAGTTTAGACTTTACACATGTTTGATTTTAGCTTATACATAGCAACGTCTCAAATTGAGGAGAGACAAATTTTATTTAAAACTGATATCCCAATAATATCACATTACATTCTCGAGATATTAGTTTCATATCAGCAGACGAACCGTCGTAGCATGGCAGTCTCTGTCTAATGCGAAATATTTATTGCATTTCAAAAACACTATTCTGTGAGAAATTTGATTTAGACATCGTACTATCCAGTCGATAAACTGCTGAATTTCTTTTTGTTATCTGCAAAACCCTCTTTATAAATGTATCGAGGCATGGAAGTAAATTGTCATGTTTTTACTGGCACACATGATTTGTTTGATATAAGCAGCACACCGTGCTGTTCAAAGAAAAGAAAGGAACCAGCTGAAAAATACTTCTGTCGGGTCACAAAAAGGCAAATATGTTCCTGTTTAAACAACACTGCCACAGCAGAATAGCCGTGCGCACTGGGGCGCCGTGTTGTGGTGCTCGGGGCCGTTCGCCGTGGCGGTTCGAGTCCTCCCTCGGGCATGAGTATGTGTGTTGTCCTTAGGTTAGTTTAACTTAGTGTAACCACACTGGCAGAAAATTGGAGAAACAGCTATCACAGTCCTCATTTCGCCAAACATTTTGCAGGGTGGCCACCGAACCTTGAAACCGGGAAAACCGGGAAAAAGCCTTGAATTTGAAAAAACCGGGGAAAACCGGGAAAAAGCCTTGAATTTCAGCCAGAAACCGGGATTTTTAACCCATGAGATCTCGCGGCTTTAAGAGTTAAACGATCTTTCGCGTGTATTGCTCAGATTACACGACCAGTTCGAAATGTACTTAAGTGTAAGTAAGTAATCCCTATAGTTTTAGTAAGAAAAAACCTCAAAAGTTGGGTTCTGAAGCATCATCAATATGATTAATCTTTATTTTCTTTCCTGGGTGGTACATTTCTTCAGCAGTATGACAAATCATTCTTACCATTACGGTGCAATATGTTGGCAATTGAATTAAAAAAAAAAATCAACCAAACTATACATAATTTAGTCTGTAGAATCTGAATCTGCAATTAAAAATGGTTGTTTCCATTTAAAATTTTACGGCAGCCACCCACACCGCTCCCGAACGGTGGAGGCAGTTCAGGTTCAGTATCATTTCCTACGCCTCTGCCGTCCGTTAATAATGGTGAAAACCGTTGTTGAATATATACTTCTTTCTTTTTTCTGTAGTTATTCTGGTTTGTCAACTTAAAATGTACACCCTGTACTATACATTCTGTCAGTGTCGAATGTGGCTGGGGGAGGGGGTGTATGGGGCTGCAGATCCCCCAAAACCACGAGGAAAACCTCATAATATGAGCTGGTTCTTTGTAGATCATTTTGAGGTACAATGCCACAATTTGTATGAGCTTTGCCCCCCCCCCTCCCTCTCTCCCCAATCCAAATCCAGGATTCGCCACTGCTTGGTGTATATTACAACGTGACATGGTTCAACTTGGATGCAATGTGTATTAAAAATATGTAACTAGTTTCTTTACGGTATAGTTGTTTGCTAAACCCTTTGAGCAAAATTAAGTTTCGTGAAAACCTGGAAAACCGGGAAAAAACCTTGAATTTGAAAATGAAGATTTGGTGGCCACCCTGTTTTGGCATGCGAACATATTCGCCCATATTTGTCGCGAAGGAGATTAGGAAATTCGTAGTGGAAGAAAAGTTGAGTAGGAGAGAGAGAGACAGAGAGAGAGAGAGAGAGAGAGAGAGAGAGAGAGAGAGAGAGAGAGAGAGAGAGAACAATTGTGGGAGTGAGGCAGTAACAGTAAAAAAAAAAGTAAATAATGGAGACAATAACGGTGAGAGCAAAAGCTAGAAGAGACATTAAAAGTGAAAAAGAGGGATCCATTACTTACGGATATTTGAGAATCCACGACTTAATTTCAATATGATTTAAGAAGAAATGCATCTAGTGGCTTTGACTTGAAATGATACTGTTTTATTCCATGAACCGGTTTTCGAACCTTTTCAGGTTCATCTTCAGACAGTGCATGTGTTACAGAATCATTTTAAGCGTGATGTTGGGTGCTGGCTTGCGACTGTATAACCGGGTTTTTACCATTAATTTCCATTTCACGGGCCTTCTTGTTATCAGATAACAGTACAACGTCACTCGATGTTTCACTGTTGGGCTCTGTAATACGCTGTCAACACCACTTCACCAACGTCCACATGTTCGAAAACCGATTAATGGAGTAAAACAGTATAGTTTCAAGTCAAAGTGACTGGCTGCATTTGTTCTTAAATCTTACTGAATATCACGGTAGTTTGGGAAACAGCTGCAATTGGTCTCCAAGTAGCTGAAGATAACCATTTCCAACTATTAATCTGTTCATTTGGACCAAAGAACCCTGTCCATACCATGTAAAATAAGCCAGGCAGACCTGAGATCAATGGCAGCTCCTGCAACAAGGTCTAAAATTGTTGCAGAATGTCACAGGGTCCTGTTGGAGCTAGGGGAAAGCAATAGAGTAAACCTATTGTGGGTCCCTGTCCACTCGGGGATCAGTGGCAACGAACATGCCGACAGATTAGCCAGTATGGGGGCAGAGACTCCATTTATTGGACCGGAATCTGTCCTGATAATCACCAAGGCAATGATCAAATTGGAGCTAAGTAACTTGCTCAGAAGACAGCACGTAGAATATTGGACCAAAATCCATCAACAAAAACATGGCATGGTAATGATGCCAAAGCCTTGTTTTAAAAGAAGCTCTGCAATCCTGGGTCTGAACAGGAGAGAGATTAGACTCATGGTTGGGTTGCTGACAGGCCATGGGAATTTCAAAAAACACCTACATACAATGGGAATAACAGAAGAGGACCCTAAATGAAGGCTCTGTGATGACGGTGATGAAACTGCATCGCATCTGATCTTCGAATGCATTGCATTGGAGAGTAAAGGGCACAGAACATTTGGGACAACCAGACCCGAAGAAACTGTGTCTAATAAAGAACTGGTAAAGGGAATCCTTGCACGGTTCAAGGGCATTGGTTGGCTTTACTAGATATACAGGGAGCGATACCGCACAATAAACTTAGTTTCGGTGCGGGCAGTGGCGGGTTAGACCAAGGCTGTTTGGGCTTCCCTGAAAAAAAAAAAAAAAAAAAAAAAAAATCAAATCAATGTAAAATAATATGTCTCAGTTTTCTTTTGGACATTCTTCTCTGTTAAACGATGTAAAGGCATATGCGACTGTAGGCTTCCCCGGCGTGTACTGCTGATAAAGGTCTCTCCGGTCTCCAGCCGGGTGGCGGCGTTGATATATCACTACGCTTCGGGAAGTGCGTACTACCCCTCTTCGCTTTCCGAAATGTCGCGATATATCAACGCCCGCACTCGGCTACAGACGCGAGAGACCTTCATCGGCATGTAAAAGCAGTCTACATCATGGCGAAGTCACTACCATCTTGCGCAGTGTCTTGTTGATCAACGTCGGTCGCACGCCCACACGAGGCGGTGCAGGCAGTGTCGTGCTGTTAACAAAGGCACTCGAGACGGTCGTCTGCTGCCACAGCCTAACGGATACATTCATTTATGTGGCAATTTCACGCAGTGTTGCTTGTCTGTTAGGACTGACAACAGTCCAGAAACGTCGTTGCTCACGGTCATGCAGTGCAGCTCGTCGGCCACTGGGTTATCGATGGTGCGCGTTAATCCCTGAAATTTGGTATTCTCGGCACACTCTTTACGCTGTATCTTATGATGTCGAATTACCTAACGATTTCAGAACTGGAATGTCGCTTGCATCTGTCTTCCGTCACCATTCAGAGTTCAAAGTCTGTTGATTCCCAACGTCGATCGTAATCACGTTGGAAACCTTTCCACATCACCAGAATACAAATGACATTTGTCACCTTAGTATAATGTAGTCACAAGTACACACAACAATGTTATGGCCACGAATGAGATTATCACAGGTACCGTTCGTTTCCAAATACAGCAATGCAACTTGCAGGATAGGCAAACATCTGCAGTAGTTCCATAGATCTGGTCAACTCCCTTAGGTCAAATGTACCACGAGGCGACTAAAATATTGCAGAAAATACCCCCAATCTTTACAAGAAATAACGAATTAAGTTGCAATAATGATTATAAGTTATAATGTTTGTAAAGTCTATGGGACTTAACTACGGGGTCATCAGTCCCTAAACTTACAAACTACTTATGAACTACTTACAAACTAGGACGGCACAAATATCCATGCCCGAGGGGGGATTCGAACCCCCGACCGTAGTGGCCGTGGAGACCGTGACTGGAGCGCCTTAGTCTCCTCGGCCACCGCGGCCGGCTAATAATGATTCTCAAAGACAGAACATGTTAAACGAATACAGTGTTTCTGCAAGGTTGATTTTGTTTAACAACTTAATCACTGTAGTCAAACATTGACAGGATTTCTATTTTCGAGTGCAAACGGCTGAATGGACAAGAGAAATTTAAATGGAGAAACTTGTTCTTACAGTCGTGCCAGAAATTGCCTTTATATGACGAAGATGCTCTTGATATTGCATCAGTTAATAACTTAAATTTTCACCACACAGTTTTGTATGAGAATGTACTTAAATGTAACTTAATACTTTTAGTATATAGATTGTTGATCACTAAACCTGTTGACATAAAATCGACAAAATGCCTTCCGAATAATTCGGACAAATTCAAGTGTATGTTGACTGAACTGTTATTACGTCTTCAGTTGCAATAATTCATTTCAGAAATATGCATTATATTACACAACGAGAATATACTGAAAAGTTTAAAGTTTGTGCATGTCTGATATTGACGTTATAAAAATAATTATCAGAGTTTTTCAATTGAAAATTTTTAGTTTCACTGTTCAGGCATGACAAGTTGAGACTTCAACAGGTATGCGTCTACATCAGCAGCTGCTTTCGTGAGAGTTCCTGTGAAAAGGAGCCTCTAAAATTCTATTAAAAATTCTTCATTCAGGGCTAACTGTTATGAAAATTCACATGTAAGATATTTCATAATAGACGTCGATACTAAAAAAAATTGACAGCATAAAGGAGGACGATCTTACATGTAGCAGAGCTGATGTTACACTCTGCACTGTTACGGATTTCAGTTTAGGTTTGATATTACATTCGAACAACAGGGTCTGGTGTTGTTTATGTTAATAAATTATGTCGTTTATTAGTTTACCGTTGGATCATAACTTGTTAAAATGGCTTAATTCCAGGCTTACATATTTTCAGTAACGTATTAATATGCGACTAATTGCTTCTAAAGCGTAACTTTGGGATCAGTTACAGTAATCGTAATTTTAGTTTCACTACTGATCCAAATGGCAAACCTGTTTACTTTTCTTCTTCTTTTTTATTTCTCTCAGAAGTACTCAATGAACTTAAGTCTTTTTAACAAGTCATGATTCAATTTCTGAATCAGATGCCCTCAAATATCCGGTTTCCTTCTCTTTTTCTTTCTCTCTACCTGGAAGGCTAAGATAGCCACCTCACTGTTCCGAGAAACAATGTGTCCTTGTGTACTGGTAAGACTCAGGGTCTTGGCTTTCGCTGTCGTTAAACAGGTCATTAGAGACTTTTATTGTTTCAGTCGACGAAAACTGGCACATTGCTGTCTGAATAACAGAACAATTCATGGAACTGTTTTGTCCCATGCGATACATTTCACATCGGCCTATGCTTCATAGCACAATTATATTATACCATGAATTCCAAATGGCCATAACGATGCGTGTTTAATATTACAATAACATAGAAAATTGCTGGTT
Organism: Locusta migratoria; assembly: GCA_026315105.1. Taxonomy (NCBI): domain Eukaryota; kingdom Metazoa; phylum Arthropoda; class Insecta; order Orthoptera; family Acrididae; genus Locusta; species Locusta migratoria. The sequence goes on from CM048744.1 coordinate 355,367,593, forward strand.
CATTTCGTAACCTATTTTGAAATGCCCTTTCTTCAGAAATATGAGTATATATCTTAATCAGTAAAAGTGTTCTGGTGTCAAAATATGTCGGCAAAAATGTAAGTTATATGAATTTTGAAAATGAGTATGGGCTAAGACAGATCCCATAAACATTCAAAAGCTGTAGATTTAATTACCGGTAGCAGAATTCAAGACTCATGTAAGGCATGCGTGTTATATTATCTGTGCGTGTCGAACGATTTACCTAAAAAAACTGCATAAAAACGTGCCGAGTAAGTTGTTGCAATGGTTACAACTCTGCAGTCGTGTTATTGGGACGCTTGTTTAACATTAACATTTGGTCAGTGTTTTGCGTTTCTAATGTGTTTTTATGCTTTAGGTGGATCTCATATCATCTTGTTCCAGTAGTCTACAATATTTGTTTCCCTATATTATCAAGTCAGAAACCTTCTTCTCTAATATCGAGCGAGTTTAGTGTTCAAAATGTTCAAATGTTTGTAGATCTATCGGACCAAACTGCGTGGTCATCAGTCCGTAGCTTACAAACTACTTAAATCTAGGTAAACTAACCTACGGGCAAACACACACACCCATGCCCCAGGGAGGACTCGAACCTCCACGGCGAGCAACCGCGCGCTCCGCAGCGAGACGCTTTAGACCGCCTTTTTTTTTTTTTTTTTTTTTTTTTTTTTTTTTTTTTTTTTTTTTTTTTCGGCTACTCCACCGCGGCCGAGTTTAGTGCATTGGTAAGACACTGGATTCGAATTTGGGAGCGCTACGGTTTATATCCCGGTTCGCCCACCCACAGTTCAGTTCTCCGTGATTCCATAAATCTAAACACAGGTTGGAGCCTTTCCTGTCGCAATATCTTTCCTCTTCCGTCTCTTGATTAGTCCGTCGTCGACGGGAGGTTTAAACCCAAACATTCCGTTTTGTTTTCCTCCGTATTTAATGAATAAGCAGTAATATTACACTGACCCTTGCACCTCCGGCTTCGGCATAACGCTTTCATATATACATGTGGCGTCTGTTCGGAAAGAACAGACGTCACATTCTGATCCAGCAGCTGTTATTATTTAATATTCATAGAATATATGACTTCAACTGCTATTGGGCAAAGCTGAAAATGTGTACCCAGCCGGGATTCGAACCCGGGTCTCCTGCTTTCTAGGCAGTTGCGCTGACCCCTACACCACTGGGGACACAGTGATCACCGCACCTGCAAGGACTACCCATGAACGCCTCCCGTCAGATACAAATTCCCAGCTTCGCCCTGCCCATAGTACTCAAACTCGTAGTTTAACTAATTCCCGTAAGAGTAAGGGCTTCAAACTTGCCCACCCCTCCCCACTAACGATAGGATCATTGCCCGTCACCGGCATATTATATATATACATGTGGCGTCTGTTCGGAAAGAACAGACGTCACATTCTGATCCAGCAGCTGTTATTATTTAATATTCATAGAATATATGACTTCAACTGCTATTGGGCAAAGCTGAAAATGTGTACCCAGCCGGGATTCGAACCCGGGTCTCCTGCTTTCTAGGCAGTTGCGCTGACCCCTACACCACTGGGGACACAGTGATCACCGCACCTGCAAGGACTACCCATGAACGCCTCCCGTCAGATACAAATTCCCAGCTTCGCCCTGCCCATAGTACTCAAACTCGTAGTTTAACTAATTCCCGTAAGAGTAAGGGCTTCAAACTTGCCCACCCCTCCCCACTAACGATAGGATCATTGCCCGTCACCGGCATATTATATATATACATGTGGCGTCTGTTCGGAAAGAACAGACGTCACATTCTGATCCAGCAGCTGTTATTATTTAATATTCATAGAATATATGACTTCAACTGCTATTGGGCAAAGCTGAAAATGTGTACCCAGCCGGGATTCGAACCCGGGTCTCCTGCTTTCTAGGCAGTTGCGCTGACCCCTACACCACTGGGGACACAGTGATCACCGCACCTGCAAGGACTACCCATGAACGCCTCCCGTCAGATACAAATTCCCAGCTTCGCCCTGCCCATAGTACTCAAACTCGTAGTTTAACTAATTCCCGTAAGAGTAAGGGCTTCAAACTTGCCCACCCCTCCCCACTAACGATAGGATCATTGCCCGTCACCGGCATATTATATATATACATGTGGCGTCTGTTCGGAAAGAACAGACGTCACATTCTGATCCAGCAGCTGTTATTTATTCCGAACAGACGCCACATGTATATATATAATATGCCGGTGACGGGCAATGATCCTATCGTTAGTGGGGAGGGGTGGGCAAGTTTGAAGCCCTTACTCTTACGGGAATTAGTTAAACTACGAGTTTGAGTACTATGGGCAGGGCGAAGCTGGGAATTTGTATCTGACGGGAGGCGTTCATGGGTAGTCCTTGCAGGTGCGGTGATCACTGTGTCCCCAGTGGTGTAGGGGTCAGCGCAACTGCCTAGAAAGCAGGAGACCCGGGTTCGAATCCCGGCTGGGTACACATTTTCAGCTTTGCCCAATAGCAGTTGAAGTCATATATTCTATGAATATTAAATAACGCTTTCAGTTTAGTTGCGTGGGGGGGGGGGGGTAACATCATTCTTCATTTTTTTTTTCGTACCTATCTTGTTGTTGTTGTTTGTATAGTCTATGGGACTTAACTACGGGGTCATCAGTCCCTAAACTTACAAACTACTTATGAACTACTTACGAACTAGGACGGCACAAATATCCATGCCCGAGGGGGGATTCGAACCCCCGACCGTGCCTATCTTTAGTAATAGATTAGGAGCTGGAGTAAAATACATCTAAATTACAGAGTCACTTCTACTTTTCGCTATCGAAGACTGGAAAATAAACAGGCAAGATTTCGCTATCTCTTGTTCTGTGGCATTCGTAGCGAGCGGACGCAAATTGAGAAGCCCGATCATATTTGTTACTAGTTAAATAAATAAATAAAAAGTGTAAATGTTAAAATATTTGTATTTCCTGTTTGTTTCAAGTATGTCCCATCATCGAAGCTGTTATTTATTCAAACAGATTAGCACCTTCCAGCTCAGCGTCAATAACGAAGAGCCGAGCGGTCTAGGGCGCCTCGCTGCGGAGCGCGCTGTTGCTCGCCGTCGGAGGTTCGAGTCCTCGCAGGGGCATGGATACGTGTGTTGTCCTTAGGTTAGTTTACCTTAGTTGAAGTACTTTGTAAGCTACGGACTGATGACCACGCAGTTTGGTCCGATCGATTTAAAATAATAATAATAATAAATAACGAAGACGAAGCTGAGTTCACTACATTTAAACTGACGGGGAGGTAGGATAAGGTTGCTCGTAATTATGCTACTAAATGAGCCCGCTTGGAAGCGTAAAACACTTGTAACATGCGTTATCACAGCGAAATAACAGAACACCTAAGCTTCGAAGAGAAATTGATTGCTCACTTTTAATATTCTTAGAATTCAATTTATTATTTATAATTGCCTTCGGTGATCGGTGTCGCTAAATGTGCATGGGAACTAATACATAATCCTCCCGCCCCCAGCTGTGTCTACTCCTCCGTCGCTCTTTGTGTCCAGCTCCTATTCCCTCTTAACAATGAGACTTATTTATTATTAATGCATCCGTAACTTTATTATTATTGTAACCGAAAATTTGATTGCAAATTGAAGTCGCCAAAACTGATTGGGATCGTTGGTGTACGGGGGATGGTAATTGGGTATATACCCCAATTAGATCGGTAAGTTGCAATAACAGTATATCTCATAATTTTGAGATAATTTATAAATTTATGAGTTTTTTGTTAAGCTTAAGGTACTTCACGGGTGCGGTTCCTTTAGGGGTCTAGCACAATGAGGGCCGGCCCCGGGTCGCAGAAATCCACGCTGCGCCACTGGATACGCCAGTAACTAACATGTAAAAGGAAATAAGAAGTTCTGCAAGTATCCTTCCATCCAGTGAATAGGACAGAAACATGACTCAATCGACAAACACAAAGAATCTTCAAGACATTGTCTTCTTAAGCTGAAGTAATGACACTTAAACGAATATGCGCGTATCAGTAAGACGAGTGAAGTCTAAAAATGTGCGAATCATTAGACTACACACAGAATTGATAAGCGTCAAAAAAGCTCTGGTCATAGTAAGAACACATCATAATAGAAATTTATATTTTTTCTTATGTTTATATTCTACTTACTTCCAGCGGAATAAGCTGCAAAATACCACATATTCGTAAATATCGGTTCAGAACTACGGGGTCATCTGTCCCTAAACTTACAAACTACTTATGAACTACCTTATACTAAAGACGACACAAACATCCATGCCCGAGGGGTGATTCCAACCCCGACCGTAGAGGTCGTACAGACTGTGACTGGCGCGCCGCAAACGGCTCGGCCACCGCGGCCGGCTTATAAATTTAAAGGTTTTATTTGCTCGGCGAAATGAAGTGCCACCACAGCCTCAAGATTTGCTGTTTATGGAGTGGTGCGGGCGCTATTTCGTGTGCTAGGCGGGCGCGGCTCCGTACGCACGAGCAAACAAGAAAGTGGTGTGAAGGCCGGCGCGTGTTGTCGCCGGGAGCTGGGGATCGCGGCAGGGGCGTGTTTACGTCCGTATGTAGACCAGCGCGCGCACGTTTTTGCCCGCCAGCCACTCGCCGTGCGAGCGGGAATTATTTTTGAAGGTCGCGCAGAGCAGGTTTCTCATTCAAATGAGGCGGCGTGAGTCGCCGGCGCGGCATGTCCGCCACAAGGCCGGGCCAGCCGGCCGGGACGCCCTCGCACACGCGTCATATCATTTAATGTAATGCGACTTTGTTGTGCTGTGGCGATGGCGGGCCGGAACGACGCAAGCGTGCGTGCGTCAGCAGGAGGGCAGAAGCGAGCAGGAAGCAACACTGCCGTACCGGACGGGAGTCCTTACTCGATTGCGGCTACTGGCAGCAGGTCAACAAGTACGCCCGCATTCGCCGGCCGCGGTGGGCGAGCGTTCAGCGGCGCGCCAGTCACAGTCTGCACGGCCACTACGGTCGGGGGTTCTAATCCCCCCCTCGGGCATGGATATTTGTGCCGTCCTTAGTGTTAGCTAGTTCATATGTAGTTTATAGACAGATGACCCCGCAGTTAAGTCCCATAAGCTCTACAAACATTTGAACATTTTTGTCCCCTTTCCCCAAATTTCCGAAGGACTTAAGACTCCAATAATCCGATATGATTTAAGAAAGAAGCAACCAGTCACTTTCACTTTAAATTCTGCTGTTTATTCTATTAACCGGTTTTCGAACTTTTTCAGGTTCACCTTCAGAAAGGCAAAAATAGCAGTGATGCATTGAAGGAATATCGCCGACAGAAACGGCTCTGAAGAAGCCCTGTGTGAATAAATGAACTACAGGATATGATCAAGAAATTTGAATTACTTCCAGTAATTTTCGGGTATGCAGCCGGATCCCATTGAAATTCTGCAGAAAAATTTTAGAAGTAAAATTTGAATTAGGTGGTGCAGCAGGGAAAGTACAGTGTCCCAGACTCATGGCGGTTGTTGATGAAGTTGCTGTAGCTGTAACCGGTCATGAAGCACGTGTCTCAACTTCTGCAGCCAGTGCTAGAGTTGTGGCATCGGAATTCTCAATTTCCGGGTCAACAGTTCAGAATATTTTCTGGCACATATTACACACGTATCCCTATAAGATAAATTTTTGTGTCCCAACTTCGTCGCCGCTTTTGTGTCCCAGCCTCGTCGTAGGTGTCGGTGGCCGAGTGGAATGAGACCGACACGCTGGTGCAGGTACGGAGGGGAGCAGCCAGAAACTATAAACACTCGAGTAAATTAGAAAGAGATATATTGCACAGAATGTAACAATACTTAACTTTTACATAGTACTGCAGAATGTTGATACATAGTTGTTAGAGGCCTGCCTAGTGCCTGTACAATAGCAAAGTCTTCACTGGTGCCTATCTGATTACGAAGGTCCTAACTCGTTGCTATCTCAGTCCGAAGTGACAAGTGCACGATCCTTCAGTGGTGGCCACGAGCGGAGTTGTCCCAGAGGGCGCTCGTGGCTGTCGTCGTGAGAACGCCGCGCCGTGCGTGCCTGGCGGCGCGCGGCGAAAGTAAGTGGCGCGCACTTTGTACTTGTGCGACACCACACCCCTCCCCCCCCCCCCCCAAACCGCCGCGCCGTCGTGGCGTAGGGCTGAGGGCCACGGCGACGGCACTGGGAGGAGGGCCTGGGCGGTGGCGTTACTGGTGGGACGGGCGTCGTAGCTGAGGCCGGGATCGAGACGCCGTCCGCGCCCCGGCATCCGCCTTGAGATCCTCCAGGGAACCCGCCGAAACCTGGGGAAGGGCGCCCGCCCCCGCCCAGAGGGAGCAGGTCATCTTCTTCTGAGGTGCGTGGCCCAAGCTGGGGGGGCCCGCACGGTCCCGGAGTCCCTCTCGGTGACGCTGTCCTCTGCGGTGGCGACAGCGGCGGCGACGACTGCATCGGAGGTGCGTCGACCTCCATGGGGACGATCTCGTAGTCCGGGGACGAACGATGTGGCTGTGCTCCCTGGCGGTGAACTGGGTCTGGAATCAAGAAACCCGAGACAGGATCTCGCGGCCTATGCAGGCGTAATTGGTTTGCGTGGCGCCGCAGCTCCGACCCTGTGGAAGAACGTACAACAAACATATTGCGCCCGAGCACGCGCTGAATGATGCCCGGTAACCATTTCTTCTTGTTTCCAGCAAACACCCTGTACAGCACCGGCGTAGAAACCTGAAAACGCATAGCGCCATACGAACCGACTCGGTGCGTGGGAGGCTGCAGCAGGTGAAGGAGAGTGCGGTGACGGCGGCCGTGTAGCAGCTCGGCAGGAGACGGGCCGTCACGTGGCATGCATCGACACGTAGACAGGAAAATTTGAAGAGCTTGCTGCCTGGAGTGCTGACCTTTCATCTTCTCCATGTGAGACTTGAATGTTCGAACGAAACGTTCTGCTTCACCATTGGACTGAGGGTGAAAAGGTGCGGTGGTGATATGCTGAATGCCATTCACACGTCAAAACTGTTGAAATTCCGCACTAACAAACTGAGGTCCATTGTCACTGACGATAGTTTCAGGCAAGCCTTCGATGCAAAACACTGATGTTAAGGCACTGATTGTACTAGACGCCGTCGTTGAGTTCATGGCAATCACAAAAGGAAACTTGCTGAAAGCGTCTACAACAATTAACCAGCGCGTATTCCAGAAAGGTCCGGCAAAGTCAATATGTAAACGTTGCCATGGTCCCTTGGGGCGTGGCCAGTCTGAGAAACGCTGTGGAGGAGCCGCCTGATGCTCCGCACAAACTGTACACTGTGATGTCATGCTCTCTATCTGAGCGTCCATACCAACCCAGGTACAATGACGTCTGGCCAATTGCTTTGTCCTAACAATGCCCCAATGTCCTTGATGCAGGAGGCGTAACACTTCTCGTTGCAGCGAACGAGGAACAATCACTCTTGCTTGGTCGTTGTCGGTATGCAACAACAGTACACCCTGACTTAAAGATAATGCATGACGTTGTGCAAAATAACGTCGAACCAGAGGGCGATCAATGTCTTTGGCTCTGGCAGGCCACCCTGAGCGAACAAAACGTGCTACCACACTTAGGTCTGCATCCGCAGCTGTTTCCTGTGCAACCCGACGAGAGTTCAAAGGAAAGTCTGCGACAGCGGAAGCATCTCTGGAGTCCATCTGACAACATGCCATTTCTGAAGAATCAAATGATACATCCTGGCCAACCGGAAGTCGGGAAAGTGTGTCCGCGTTAGCATGTTTAGTGGTAGGTCGGTACAAAATCTCATACTGATAATTAGACAATATCAAGGACCATCTCTGAAGCTTTTGTGCCGTTCGTGGCGGAATTGGCTTTGTGGGTGAGAACAACGACGTGAGAGGCTTGTGGTCTGTCAACAAATAGAATTTTCTGCCATACAGATAATGATGAAACTTTGTGACGCCGTAAATGATTGCTAAGGCCTCCTTTTCTATCTGACTGTAATTCTGTTGCGTCGGCGTCAGTAGCTTGGATGCAAAGGCAATAGGACGATCGTGAGATCCAATGCGATGTGAGAGAACCGCGCCCAGACCGTACGACGAGGCGTCAACTGCTAACACTACAGGCTTCTGTGGGTCAAAGGGAATCAAACATGCATCACTGAGTAGTGCAGACTTTAATTTGTCAAAGGCAACCTGACAAACTTTGGACCATACAAAAGGAACATTCTTCCTACGTAAGTGATGCAGTGGAGCTGCAATCTGAGAGGCATTGGGAATAAACCTGAAATAATAGTTAAGCTTTCCCATTACTGCTTGCAATTCATGCACATTCTTAGGAGGAGGCAAGTCTTTGATTGCTCTAAGATGTGACTGTAAGGGATGAATTCCTTGGGCATTAATCACATGGCCTAGGTACTCTATTTCAGTTTGAAAAAACGAACACTTTGCTTTATTGCAACGTAGACCTGCTGCAGTCAAAACTTTGAAAAGGCACTCCAGGTTTGCTAAATGTTCGTCAATTGTACGTCCGGATACCACAATGTCATCTAAATAGTTCGAACAACACGGTACAGAAACTGTCAGCTGTTCCAAAAAACGCTGAAAAATAGCGGGGGCGGAAGAACTGCCAAAGGGTAGGCGTTGAAATTGAAAAAGGCCCATGTGAGTATTAATGACGAAAAATTTTTTTGACTCGTCATCAAGCGGAATTTGTAAGTATGCCTCTGCTAAATCAATCTTAGAAAAGAAGCGAGACTGTCCTAATTTGTCCATCAGTTCCTCAGGTCTGGGCAGGGGATAAGTGTCAACAATTGTTTGACCGTTCACTGTTGATTTGAAGTCCGCACAGAGACGAAGTTTTCCTGACGGCTTGGGTATAATTACTATAGGCGAGGCCCACTGACTCGCAGAAACAGGAGAAATCACCCCACTATCTTGCCAACGTTTAAGTTCTTCGGCAACTGTGTCACGCAAGGCGATAGGCACTGGTCTAGCTTTACGAAATTTTGGAACTGCAGATTCTTTTAAAGTTACATGTGCCACGAAGTCTTTTGCACAACCTAGTTCCGGCGAAAATAAGTCACTGTATTTGTCACACAATGCATTGATTTTATCCTGAGGCACTATTGACGAAATTTGAAGCACATCTCTTTGAATTGATAAACCAAACAAGTCAAAAGCATCTAGTCCAAAAATGTTCTGTGTCGATTTGGCCTGAAGAACAACAAAAGCAACTGTTTTCGTAACACCTTGAAAAGAGGCAGGCAGGCTACACGTTCCTAGCACGGGAATATTTTGACCGGTATAAGCTGTTAGCACTTGTTGACACAGCGATAATTTTGGAGAACCCAGAAGTTCATAAGTATCTTTATTAATTAAGGTAACAGCGGAACCAGTGTCGAGCTGAAATTGCACAGTCTTATTGTCAATGGAAAGATTCACAAAAAGTTTTTGCTTGCGGCGCTCGACAGGTGCGCGAATGTGGGCAACGTCTGCTACGGTTTGTTTACTGCGCTTGCGCGGGCCGCGTAGTGAAGGAAGCGGCGCAGACTCGGCACGCAGCGGATTAACAACACTGTCACTAGATGACACTACCGCCGGATCGGCGTCCGCGCAAGCCTGCGAAGCTACTCTAGATTTATTAACTACTGCACTACACTTTTGAGTAGCTACTTGATGTCTACTGTCACTAGCTACACAGTACTGGGCACTATTACAAGGAGCAGTTGCAGAAGGCACTATTTTCACTACAGGAATGCACTGTTCATAGTCATTTTGCTTGTCCCGAACCCTTTTCCGTTGCACTGTTTTACGCGCTCGTCGGCGCTTGCTACGTGGTGCACTATATAGATTTGCCATAGGCACAGAAATATTGTCTTGCATTTTAGAATCAAGAGAAGCACTGTTCAAGTCCACATCGTGTATAACATTGACTGTATGCACTGCTCTCGCACTTTGCGAAGCACTGTTTCTAACGTTACTGTTCGAGTTTTTAATTTGCATACACACAGACTGCACATGTCCCAATTTGCCACATTGATAACAGGTTGCGTTGCGACTAGGGCAATGAGCACGCTTGTGGCGAGACACACACTGGGGGCAAGATTTACGTACATTTTTCTGAAATGAGCGTTGGCGCCCGTTATGCAAATTACTGTGTCTAACACTACGGGGCAACCTTTGCGTCGCACTTTTACTCTGGCTACTGTTCACTGTCTGTTCAGCACGGCCGGTAGAAAAATAAGAATCACTAGTGCTATACTGAGAACTACGGCTAGGAAAGCGTCCGTTACGACGCACTGAATTAACACTGTGGCTTTGCATTTCTACATCTGCTAAGTCAAAAGTATCATGCGCTTCTATAAGCTGCAGTACACTGTCCAATGAGGGGTCAGACTGTTTCAGAATTGCTGCTCTAATTCTGGGGTCCTGAATATTCTGCGTAATCGCATCCCTCAACATCACGTCACTATAAGAAAGTCCACAAGAACAAGTAAATTTACATTTGCGGGTTAAGCCCTTCAACTCGGTGATCCACTCTTGGTGTGACTGTTCAGGTAATTTTTTCAGTCTGAAAAATCGGTATCGTGCAGCGGCTACAAGAACTTTTCTCTCATAATGAGCATTCAGTGCATCTACAATTTGTTCAAAGTCTACATCACGAGGAGATGCGTGAGGGAATAGTTTCTGCAATAGTACGAAGGTCTGGGGGCCCACAATCGATAAGAAAAGGTTCTTCACTCTCTGACCTGTAATTTGATGAGCCGCGACGAGTTCTTGAAACTGTGCGAAGTAGTCGCTCCATTCTTCCTCACGTTCGTTGTACTGGCGAAACGTAGGAAGTGTTGCGGCGGCAGGTGTGGGCTGCTGAAGCGGCGGCTGTTGTTGTTGGTTTGCTGCCTGCGCAGTTAAGTCCCATAAGCTCTACAAACATTTGAACATTTTTGTCCCCTTTCCCCAAATTTCCGAAGGACTTAAGACTCCAATAATCCGATATGATTTAAGAAAGAAGCAACCAGTCACTTTCACTTTAAATTCTGCTGTTTATTCTATTAACCGGTTTTCGAACTGTCCAACTGTCCAACTGTCCAACTGTTCAGGTTCACCTTCAGAAAGGCAAAAATAGCAGTGATGCATTGAAGGAATATCGCCGACAGAAACGGCTCTGAAGAAGCCCTGTGTGAATAAATGAACTACAGGATATGATCAAGAAATTTGAATTACTTCCAGTAATTTTCGGGTATGCAGCCGGATCCCATTGAAATTCTGCAGAAAAATTTTAGAAGTAAAATTTGAATTAGGTGGTGCAGCAGGGAAAGTACAGTGTCCCAGACTCATGGCGGTTGTTGATGAAGTTGCTGTAGCTGTAACCGGTCATGAAGCACGTGTCTCAACTTCTGCAGCCAGTGCTAGAGTTGTGGCATCGGAATTCTCAATTTCCGGGTCAACAGTTCAGAATATTTTCTGGCACATATTACACACGTATCCCTATAAGATAAATTTTTGTGTCCCAACTTCGTCGCCGCTTTTGTGTCCCAGCCTCGTCGTAGGTGTCGGTGGCCGAGTGGAATGAGACCGACACGCTGGTGCAGGTACGGAGGGGAGCAGCCAGAAACTATAAACACTCGAGTAAATTAGAAAGAGATATATTGCACAGAATGTAACAATACTTAACTTTTACATAGTACTGCAGAATGTTGATACATAGTTGTTAGAGGCCTGCCTAGTGCCTGTACAATAGCAAAGTCTTCACTGGTGCCTATCTGATTACGAAGGTCCTAACTCGTTGCTATCTCAGTCCGAAGTGACAAGTGCACGATCCTTCAGTGGTGGCCACGAGCGGAGTTGTCCCAGAGGGCGCTCGTGGCTGTCGTCGTGAGAACGCCGCGCCGTGCGTGCCTGGCGGCGCGCGGCGAAAGTAAGTGGCGCGCACTTTGTACTTGTGCGACACCACATAAATAATATCCACCAAATGAGCTCCAGGGTAGTCTGCGACGCCGTGACTTCGCCCTTCGCTTTGGCACGCATGGAAATGGATGTCTTGTACCCACGGAATATTCTTTGGACGGACGAGGCACATTTTACTCAGGTTGCTACAGTGAATGCACGGACCTGTTACATATGGTGTTCTGCTGTTGTGCAGGAACATCCACTGTACTCGGCTTATGTGACTGTGTGGTGCCGGCCGCGGTGGCCGAGGGGACTGAGGCGCTCCAGTCACGGTCTGCTCGGCCACTACGGCCGGGGGTTCGAATCCCCCCTCGGGCATGGATATTTGTGCCGTCTTTAGTATAAGGTAGTTTATAAGTAGTTTGTAAGTTTAGGGACTGATGACCCCGTAGTTAAGTCCCATAAGCTATACAAACATTTAAAACATTTTGACTGTGTGGTGTGTTTCCTCAAACTCCTTCATTCTCGGTCTGTTTTTCTTCAAGGGAGGTGACACCTTGTGGGCCGTTTGGGTGTGCAGTAACAGCTGCACATTATAAAGACCTCCTCATGAAAGGGTTACTTCAGCTCTGCAAGAACGAAACTAAGTCTACACCTCTATTTTCACGCATAATGGGGCGATACCACAAGTCACTCGCCGATTGAAACGTTCGAGAAACTTTCCCGATGACCCCAGCATTTATAGGCATGTTGATTTGGCCTTCCAGAACCCCCGACCTGAGTCTATGTGACTTCTGGGTATTGGAATATTTGAAGGATCGTGCCTATCAGGGATGTATCCAGACTCCTCCTGATCTAAAGTGTAGCATACGACGACATGTCGCCCACACTACACTGGATATGCTATGGGCAACTGTTGACCATGCCGTGTTACGGGTGCAGCATGTTGCTGAGATTCCATATTGAACAACTCTTGATGTGACCATATTCTAATAAAAGTGCCACGACCACATTTATCATGTCTTTGAGCGTTGCTCCCCTATTCCTGAACCCACGCCACTTTCTGACAGCGTACAGCGCAAAATTTTCCCCTGGTAGCATCATACTCCTCTAGCGCACTGATTACGAATGTACCAATTAAGTTTCGTCGTCCAGCGAAGTATGCAGCCACAATCCAGCTTCCGGAACATCGTCAGTTTAATTACAACCACCCTGTACATACATTGTGTCTCAGACAGAATCAGCTATTGTGTCAGATCGTTTCATGGCGATACTGTCCTATACACGAAAGTGTTGGGCGTTGGAAAGAGGGTGCAGACCTACATTATGAAAGGAAATAACGATCAGTCGCGAGCCATGTGATTTATTACGAATCGATTTCGGCTATGGAATAACCATCATCAGTAGATAAATCACCAATTACAGTCACAGTGGAGTTATGCTTCTAACAGTTTTGTACTAGTTTACATGTAGTGTGTACACAGCCAAGTCTTCAAAACATAAATTAGGAACATTTTAAGACGTGTATATGTACTGCTACGTCTGCTCTGATTTGCAACTATATGGAATCATAATTCCAATGCAACTGTAGTTGGTGATTTACCCACTGATAGTGACTATTCCATCGCTAAAATCTTTTTGTAGTCAATCACGTGGCTCGCGACAGATCGCTGTTTCCTTTCATCGTGAATTTCAACGGTCGCTGTATACGGATCGAGATGGATGCTAAGATAAATTACAAGTAATGTTAAGAAACAATTTGAAATTGCATGAAAACGTAAACTGAGAAGTGGGAAAGGCGAGTGGAAGCCATAAAATTATTTTGAAGGGTTCGAAAAAAGTGCGGTACATCTGTAAAAATTCTGATGCTACCATTATAGAGTATTGCTCCGATTGTTTGCTTTCTTATGAGGTAGGCATAACAACACAGCGAATGATTTCAAAGATTAGGATTGTGACAAGTAAGTTTGGGCCGTATCAAAGCTTTAGAGAGATGTTCGAAGAAATAAAGGCGACATTTGTTTCGCCATAGTTATTAGTAAAACTTAAAGAACTGGTATTCGAAGAAGACTGTGCGGCAGTTGCCCCGAAGTGCACATCGGAATAACAGAAGGCAGATAGTACACACAAAAAAGCATACAGTTTTTTCTCGTACATTACTATGCGACTAGACTAGTATAAAAAATCATTAGATTTTATTTATTACTAGCGAACAGTCCCGTCTTTGCATGGATGGAACTAATTACTGTAGCCAGTTAGTTTTTGGTTACTACGTTTTAGCAGATACATCTATAGGTACAGTGCATTTCTATGCCCAAAGAAAAGGGGGAAAACAGTTGCATTTAAGACAAATTGGAAATTGTATTTCTTTTATTAATTCATCTCAAAACTAGCCTACAGACAGTATCAAATGCCCGAATGTTTGAAGTTTAAGTCAGCAGTAGTAAGGGGTATGGGATTGGCCTGGTGATTTGTTGATGGTAACAGCAAAGGCAAGACGCAAGATGCCAGCTGCTTGAATTCGATTGGAAAGTAGCAGTATACGTGGAATCAATACTTATTCACGTTTTAATCTACCAACGATGATTGTTGCCTGGATTAAATTTTGTGTTAAGTTTTTAATGGTGAATGTGGTTCCGTTGCACTACTTTTAGAGCTGTTAAGTTGCGAATAAGGACCACCGGTTAATATTACTTTAATTAGATTTCCCTATTCGTATTGGAAAACTGTCCACAACATTTAGTGACTGGGAAATATGGAAATAACGACACTTAAAATAGCAAGTTATCCGTTTGTAAAGTGCCAGTCTTCTGTAACTGCAGTGTTGCCGCTTAGAGCGCTAGCATCGCTCCGGTGACTGCTCGTGCCACTGCGGTTGGCTCTCTCCGCTAAACGGCCTCTTGCCGCCCCAAAACCCATATTTTGCGTCGTACTCTTCAAATGAATGTATAACTTTACAGGATCACTCGCTAGCCCAATCTGAATATTTCCTAAAGATTTCATGAAAATTACTCCAGCCGACTGACAAATACATACATAGATATAGATTTTACAACAAGCCCTTACTTTCAGATAACTAAAATACGATGTTATTTCCAGAAAAGTAGACGTTTTATTGCCAGTATTAGTTATTTGTGTAACTTGTTTCGGTATTAGTGACCGTCGACTCGCAGAACTACTCTATTTATCTGTGTTATCCCTCGTAAAGCACAGACGTTTCCGATGTTGAGTGGCTTTATGCCTTAATACAGACAGCCGTTAAGTTACTGCAATTACATCGGAGGAGTATCTAAGAAGAAACTACCAAAAGGTGTGGTTTCTGAACAGAGGCAGCAGTTGCAGGAGAATATTTTTGATGACTAGCAAGTCTGCCGATGTTGCGTCAGCCGACATGGCTTTGCTGTGCTGTACGTCCGAACGGCGGGAAACAAAGGAAAACTACAGTCTATTCAGGTCATGTAGCTCTTCTGTATTATTAAATTATAATGGTGTCTTCTGGGGAAAATATTCCGGAGATAAAATAGTCCAAAAAATCAAATGTTTGTATATTTGTCGGACCAAACTGCGTGGTCATCAGTCCGTAGCTTACAAACTACTTAAACTAAACTAACCTAAGGACAACGCACACACGCCCCAGGGAGGACTCGAACCTCCGAAGGCGAGCAACCGCGTGCTCCACAGCGAGGTGCTTTAGACCGCTCGGCTACTCCACCGCGGCTAAAATAGTCCCCCATTATCATCTCCAGGCGACGAATACTTAGTAAGTAGAAGAGCGTTAACAGGGAAAATAGAAATTATTTCTGCGGAGAAGAAGAAGAAATTTGAAACTTTTGAAAACTCTTACAAAAATATGTTGTAATTAATAAGGGGGTAATGAATAGAGTACAATTAAAGAAATATGTAGGATAAAAATTACTAAGGGAGACTAAGAGACGAATGCAGTAATCTGGTTCACATGGACAAAAAAAAAAAAAAAAAGGTTCAAATATTTGTGTAGTCTATCGGACTTAATTACGGGGTTATCAGTCCCTAAACTTCCAAACTACTTATGAACTAACTAAGACTAAGGACGGCACAAATATCCATGCCCGAGGGGGGATTCGAACCCCCGACCGTAGTGGCCGTGCAGACCGTGACTGGAGCGCCTCAGTCCCCTCGGCCACCGCGGCCGGCACACATGGACACAAAATATGATACTTCTGCTACGTACACTAATATGTAGAAGAGTACCGACATGTTGTAAACAAATAGCAAGCGTCCACTTGCTTAGTACTATGGCATGAGTACAGGAAATGAAACTAGATCGAAGCGCGATAGTAAAGTGTCACCACATCTAAAACGTACAGTACGTTATGGGATGCCTTGTTCTTCCTTTCGCCTGGCGAGGTGCAGAACTTCGGTGTGATGTGGACCCAGAAAGTCTTGGAAATCTCTTGCAAGAATAGTGAACCATAATTGACAAATTGTTTCCGGCGCAGTTCTGAAGACACGTACTTATTTCTCGCTTATGTAACGTAAATGCTAGATGTATATGAGATTCATGTCGGGCGATTGGGAGGCCAGATCATTCGCCAGAATCGTCCAGTATGTTCTTCAAACCAGATGTGAACAAATGTGTCCCGGTAACATGGCATCAATAAGAATTCCATGTTGTTTGGGAACATGAAGTCCATGAATGGCTGCAAATGGTCTTCAAGTCTATCTTCAGACTTGATTGATTTCGTCAGGGATGTTGCAGTTGTTTCCGTCAGAGTTGTTACAATATCCTTTTTACACTGGAACAGATGTTATATATAGTGAGGCTAAATCACAGCAAAATTAATTCGACTGTGCTGTGATAAAATACGATCAATAAGTAAAGGTACATGGTTTCAGGAGAAGCTCTAAACTTTAAAACAGTCCATATACAACATTTCAAATTAAATTAACAACCGCAATAAAACAGTTGGAATAGGTATTACATACAGAATCTGCTATGTAATCTGGGCGGAAGATAACAATGACAGTTACAACCACAGAAGATTTAGAGTACTTAGGCAATGTGAATAAAATCACCTTACTTGATCGGAGTAGGAGAAAGAGTTGATAACTGTAGAAACAGTATTTTGGAGCGTTTAAGAAATGTCAGTAAAATACGTGCCGTGTCTAAAAACTTCGGTGAATGCTATCACACAAGAAACTAAACAAAAGATGAAAACGAATGTTATTTATTGCTCTTCAGAAAAGTCGCCACCCTCTACAACACACTTTTGACAACGTTCGTACATCTTCTGGAAACTATCAGCAAAGACCTCCTGTGGAATCGATCGCAGAAAGGTTGTCACTCGTACTTTCATGGCATTCACGTGTGCAAAACGTTTACCTTTCATAGCCGCCATCAAATGGGAAAACAACAAGAAGTCTACAGCAGCCAGATCAGGGGAGTACGGAGGGTGTTCAAGAACAGTCACAACAGGAATTGGCGCACACGGTTCGCGCAGTGTACAGGCGTATTCTCATGGAGCAGCATACATTTTCCAGTCCTGTCACACATGGTGTAACACCACATCGCGAACATAGCATTAGAATCACGGTATTCCGACCACTTTCATCGTTACGTAATTTTAATAATTTTTTAAAAGGCAGAATTTTCTCATTTTTCAATTTTTTTTGTAAATTCAAATTATATCAGCGTGATTCAGAGTAATAGTATCCAGGGAATGCTTAGGTCAAAACATCTCTATGTGCTCATCTTTCAGTGGGACTATCTCTCAGTATTTAGTTTAAAATATTATACCCGGTTTCATTCCAAGATAGGTAAAAAACCAAGAAAATATTTAAAATTTAATATAAACTCTTATATCGTGATCATACGCGAAAGTGAACATTATCTTTGAACTTTGATAGGGATAGGCTAGGACGGAAGAATTAGAAACTTCTGCCTCCCGTAATAAACTGATGAACATTCTTGAGAGAGATTAATACAAACAAACTTTGACGAAAATAATCACGAATTGTGAACGTACAAAGTGTGTACTGTAAAGGAGCTATGGATGTAACTATTGATTTCATAATAGAGAATTTATGAATCTTACAAAAGTTATTCGAGTATTTAGTTCCCTACTATTGTCCCAGCATATTCTAAAAGTGAAGGAATATATCTAACAGTAGTGGTCAGGAGAAACTTATGGTGAAATTTTCTATAAAGGAAAAGGATCAAGCAAAAACATTATCTTTGTGATGGGTGTCAAATTATCTGAACTACCGGGACTCAATGATTCGAATTTTTATTCTTTGGTTTATCAGCCCAGAGAAATGGGCTTTCTTGCTCAAACATTAAGAAAAGGTCTTTAAGTTTTAAATAAAAGCTTGAACCAATATTTACAGTGAAAAATTCAACAAAGATATAAATTTTTATTACTGCGAAGAAGTACCAGGTCTACCAACTTAATTTTCATACTGAGGTGACAAATAGAATTTTGAACCTATACATCCAATAAAACTGTGAAAATCAAGACGTAATCTACAGCTTAAAAGTCGCAAGCTGAAGCCAAATATAAAACGAAGTCAACACAAATGTCGCACCAGTCATCAAACCAAAACATGTCGCCGCCCAGTCACAACGGAAATGAACCGTTTTGGTTCCTGCTCGTCTGTGAGCTTGTGAAGCACAAAGCTGGAGCAGATCTTCTACTGACCCAAATCTTCGCAGACGATGTTGTGCACCGTGTCCTTTCTGATACCCAATTCCTCCGCAATGAGACTCCGTGGCCGATCTTGTGCCACATTTGTCGCACTTTCTAGGTAATTTCTGGAATCCTGCATGGCGATGGACGACCTGAACGTGCTCATCCTCAGTTGTTTCCTTCCCTTCACAGAAGCTTTCAAACCATTCTTAGCCGCGCGGAATGGCTGCGTGTTCTAAGGCGTCATGCTACGGACTGGGAGGCTGTTCATGCTGAAGATTTCAGTCCTCCCATGGGCATGTGTATGTGTGTGCCGTCCGTAGTGTAAGAAAGTTAAAGTAGTTTTTAACTCTAGGTACTGATGACCGTAGCAGTTTGGTCCAATAGTTTTCGAAACATTTCAACATTTTTTTGCAACGCTCTCTCCTTGCACTTTTACTGCCCGCGGCTTCCCTGTCTTACACCTGCACCAACTTCCCATGTGTCTCCGTTGCAGTCTTTCTCACTTTGTAGCAGAACTTGAAGTTTACACGTTCCTCCACACTGACTGCGGTCAACAGGTCGCAGTCTGTTTACACTGCCAGTCACACGAAGTGCATGCTGTGTATCGATGCTCCTCAAGTCTCTGAAGACCCATGCGCATGCACGCATACGTGCGCCAAGTTCAGATATGACAACATTCACCGAACTATTTGTACACATCACGTAAACGATATGGAATTACTTGAGCCTGATCAGTAAAGTTAATTTTGACATCATTATGAGAAGAAATTTCATAAGAGTAGAGAAGGAAATTCCCAAGGTTTTTAAAAGAACTACCCAGTATTTACTCAAGTAATATGGTAAGAAACGGGACGAGATGTCTATTTTAATCCGTTACCTTCCAAAGTCTAGTGTAGCTTCATAATCACTGAGCAGAGTATTCGAATTTGTTTAGTTTTCAAAATTGTTGTTGTTGTGGTCTTTAGTCCGCAGACTGGTTTGATGCAGCTCTCCATGTTACCCTGTCCTATGCAAGTCTCTTCAACTGAGAATATGTTCGGAAACTTACGTCTTTTTGAATCTGCTTACTGTAATCGTTCCTCGGTCTCTCTCTACGACTTTTAGCCCACACTCTTCCTTCTAATGCTAAGTTGACAATTCCTAGATGTCTCAGAATGTGTCCCACCAATCTTACTCAGGTTATGCCAGAAACTCCTTTTCTCCCCAATCCTGTTGAGCACCTCCTCATCAGTTACGTGATCTACCCATCTAATCGTCATTCGTCTGTAGCACCACATTTCAAAAGCTTCTATCATCTTTTTATCTGAACTCCTTATCGTCCACGTTTCACTCCCATACAATGCTACACTCCAGACATATGCATTCAGAAAGGACTTCCTAACATTTAAATTAATATTGGATGTTAACATGTTTCACTTCCTTAGACACGCTTTTCTTCCCATAGCCATTCTGAATTTTATATGACCTGTACTTCGGCCGTCAGAAGTTATCTTGCTACCCAAATAACAAAACTAATCTACTACTTTTATTGTTTCATTACCTAATCTAATTCCTTCAGTCTCACCCGAGCTTCTCACATTCCATTCCATTAGCCTCGTCTTACTCTTGTTAATGTTAGTCTTATATCTTCCTTTCAAGACACTGTCCATTCCATTCAGTTGCTCTTCCAGATCCTTTGCAGTCTGTGACAGAATTACAATGTCATCGGCAAACCGCATAGTTTTTATTTCTTCTCCCTGAACTTTAATTCCCTCTCCAAATTTCTCCTTGCATTCCTCCACTGCTTGCTCAATATATAGATTGAACAGCATTGGGGAAAGGCTAGAACCCTGTCTTACTGCCTTCCTAACCTCTGCGTCTCTTTCTTGCCCTTCGACTGTACGAACTCCTGTCTGGTTTTTGTATAGGTTGAATATAACTCTTCGTCCCCTATATTTTATCCCTGTTACCTCTAGAATTTGGAAGAGTGTATTCCAGTCGACATTGTCAAAAGCTTTCTCCAAATCTACAAACGCTAAAAAAGTAGGTTTGCCTTTCATAGCCTATCTTCTAAGATAAATCGTAATGTATTGCCTCCCGTGTTCCTACATTTTTTCTAAATCCCAACTGATCTTCCCCGAGGTCGGATTCCTGAAGTTTTTCCATTCGTCTATAAATACTTCGTGTTAGTATTTTTTAACCAAGACTTATTAAACTAATACTTCTGTAATTTTCACATTTGTCTGCACTTCCTTTCTTTGGAATTGGATTTAAGATATTCTTCTTGACGTCTGAGGGTATTTACCCTGTGTCATACATCTTGCATACCAGGTGGAACAATTTCTAGAATACTGCCTTCAAGTTTATTTCCTGGTTTTCCGTCTGAGTTCTTGATATCCATACAATGCTTTTCTTGTCTCCAATATCTCTTTTACTTTCCTGTAGGTGGTATCTATATTTCCCCTATTTATACATTGTTCTACGTTTCTGCATTTGTCCCGTAGCCACTCCTTCTTAGCCAGTCTGCACTTCCTGTCTGTCTCATTTTTCAGACGTTTATACTCCCTTTTTCCAGCTTCACTTTCTGAATTTTTATATTTTCTCCTGCCATCAATTAAGTTCAGTATATCCTGTGTTACCCAGGGATTTCTATTAGGCCTTGTCCTTCTACCTATATGATCCTCTGCCGCCTTAAGTACCCTATCTCTCAGAACTACCCAGTCTTCTTCTACTGTATTACTTTCCTCCGTTTCATCCAATCCTTGCCTAATGCTCCCTCTGAAACTCTCAACCATCTCCGGTTCCTTCAATTTGTCCAGGTTCCATCTCCTAACTTTCCTACCTTTCTGGCAGTTCATAACTAATAAGTTAAGGTCAGAGTCAATATCTGCCCCTGGACATGCCTTACAGTTTAAAACCTGGTTTCTAAACCTTGGCCTTATCATTATAAAGTCAGTTTGGTACCTTCCAGTGTCTCCTGGTCTCTTCTACGTATACAGTCTTCTTTCATGACGATTAAACCAAGTGTTGGTGATCATTAAATTGTACTCTGCGCAATATTCTACCAAGCGATCTCCCCTTTCATTCGTTTTTCCCAGACCATATTCACCTACTACATTTCGTTCTCTTCCCTTTTTACTACCAAGTTCCAGTCTCCCATTACAATCAAGTTTTCGCTTCTCTTAAGTTTCTGAATGATTTCTTTTATCTCCTCATACATTTCTTCAATATCCTCGTCATCGGTCTTACTAGTTGGCATATAAACTTGCATTACTGTCGTCGTTGTTGTTTTTGTGTCTATCTTTGCTACGATATTGCGTTCATTATGCTTTTCATAATAACTTAAACTGCATTCTTGTTTTCTTATTCATTATCAGACCTACTCCTGCGTTACCACCAACTGATTTTGTATTTATAACTTTTACTCACCTGACCAGAAATCCTGTTCATCCTGCCACCGAACTTCACTAATGCCTACCATATCTGACTTTAACCTATCCATGTCTCTTTTCAAATTTTTTAGCTTACCTACGCTATTAAGGGTTAGAACATTCCACGCTCTGACCCGTAGAATGCCAGTTTTGTTTTTCTTTATGACGACATCCCCCTGAGTAGTTCCCGCCCGGAGATCCAAATGGGGGACTATTTTATCTCCTGAATATTTTGCCCAAGAAGACGCCGTCATAATATATTCATACAGTAGAGCTGCATGTCCTCGGGAAAAGTAACGACTGTATTTTCCCCTAGCTATGAGCCGTTCGCAGTAACTGTATGTCAAAGCCACATTACCTGATGTTGCAAGGCCAGCTCAGTCAATCATTCAGACTGTTGCCACTGTAACCTCTGAAAAGGCTGCTGCTCCTCTTAAGGAACCAAACGTTTGTCTGGCCTCTGTATAGATACCTTCTCGCTGTGGTTGCACCTACGGTACGGCTATCTGCATCTTTGAGGCACGCAAGTCACCCCACCCCGGCAATGTCTGTGGTTCATGGGTGTGGTTCAGAGTTATTCCGATTTAAATTTTTAGTTGTAGCTGTAAATGGCTAAGAAAACGATATACACTGGTCAAAACAATTTGGGGATCAGTAAGTTATCTAGGTTCTGAAGTATTGTCATCGGCAGAATGAATTAAAATGGTTCGACGTCTTCCTTCTGGTTCTACGGAGTGGAGACAACATTACAGCAACCGATATAACGGTAACAACAGAAAGTTGCTGCATAGGGAGTTTACTTTTATTTACTCTACCAAATAAATTACACAATCATTTGGGCTTAGATATTCTAGTGAGCGGGTAGTGCAATGCAAGAACAACTTGACTTACCAGAAGCGATGGTATGGAGAGCCATAGGAAGGTTGGAAGCGGTACAGATACAGAAGGAGGTGGCTGCAGAGTATCGAAGTGTCCTAAGCGTAGTTTCCAGGATATGGGCGCGATTTCAGACATTTAGATCCGTTAAAAGCCATGTACACGATAAATAATCAAAACAACAGGTCGTAAATTCAACTAAATACCTAGGAGTAACAATTACGAACAACTTAAATTGGAAATAACACTCAGAAATATTATAGGGAAAGCGAACCGAAGACTACGTTTCGTTGGCAGAACATTTAGAAGATGCAGCAGCTCTACTGAAGAAACTGCCTACATCACACTTGTGCGTTCCATTTTGGAGTATTCTTGAGCATTGTGGAATCCCCACCAAGTGGGATTAACGGGCGATTTAGAGAAAGTACAGAGAAGAGCAGATCGTTTTGTATTATCGCGAGTGTCACGGAAATGATGCACAAGTTGGGGCGGAAATCATTAAAAGAAAGGCGTTACTCGTTGCGTCGTGATCTGTTTGCGAAATTTCTTTTACACACTTTCTCTTCCGAATCCGAACATATTTTGTTAGCACCCACCTACATAGGAAGACATGATTATCAAAATAAACAAGTGAAATCAGATCGAAAACGGAGGTGTTTCTTTTTCCTGCGAGCTATTAGAGAATGGAACTGTAGAGAAACGTGATAAAAGCGGTTTGATGAACCCTCTGCCATGCACTTCTATGTGATTTGCAGAGTATTTATATAGATATGTAGGTGTAGACGTAAAGTAAGGCAGGGCCAAGGCCTTCTACGGGTAACATCAGTAAGAGATGAGGGTTTTCAACGATCAACAGCTCGTCGAGACGGGGGTAAATGCAACTCAGCTGAAACGCAACCTCCAGGAAGCAACAGGACGCGCAATATCAACATGAACAGTCCGAATTCGCCTTCGGGAATGTAGCCTCTACGCAGGGAAACCTACGGTGTGTGTCCCATTAAAATCACGAAACTGGATGGAGGAACATCAGGATTGGCACTGGGTTCTGTTCACAGATGAGTCAAGATTTTGGGTTCTGCCGGACAATCGTCGTCACCCTTATCAGGAGTGAACGTGGAACTCGGAATACCCCTGCTTATGTGCAGGAAACATGACCATATCATGGTGGTGGACAAATGATGTGTGGAGGAGACATACTGGCGAACGTACGGACCTCTATGTCGTTCAGAATGGCGCTTTGACTGCTCGAAGGAGATAGATTACTTCTGGTGAACGATGACCCTCGTCCCCACATAGCTACGTTGGTGGTCAACATGCTTGAAGCTGAGGGAATTGAACGAATGGAGTGGCCAGCTTGTTCACCGGACTTAACCCCGGTTGAGCATGTCTGGGATGCAGTTGTCAGACGCATTGCAGCCAGATCACCACCTCCCGGAACGGTTGAAGAAGCTGGATATTGCAATCATGGAAGAATGACCAAATATCCTTGAAGAGCCGACTTGATAACCTCATTGTGCCCATGCTACACAAGTATGAAACTGTACTAGGCGTTCAAATGTTTCTAATGTTATGGGTCCTAACTGGAGTTGCCATCGGTCCCTGAACTTACCAACTACTTGAACTAACTTATCCAAAGAACCTCCGATGTGGAACGGCCGGTCGCACCATAAAAAAGCCGTCTTAGTGCGCACGGCTATTCCACCGCGACGTACTGGCCGTCCGATGTGATTACACATCATATTAGCGGCCAACGAGAATGACTTTTTCATTTTTATGGTAGCCCCATGGTGTCTCGCTCTAAGGAAACGTCATGTAAGTCTGAAGTAGAGACAGCAAAATATCGAACTACATCACACGTAAGTTACAATTGTAACGCCGCGGCGGAGTGGCCGAGCGCATTGAGGTGCCATGCTACGATGCGCTAGGCCGTACCCCGTCTGGGGTTCGAATCCCCCCTCGGGCATGGATGTTAGTGTCGTCTTTAATATAAGGTACTTCATAAGTAGTTTGTAAGTTTTGGGGCTGATGACCCCGCAGTTAAGTCCCTTAAGCTTTACAAACATTTGAACTTTTTTTTTTTTACAATTGTATCCAATATCTGAACAATATACTTTACCATGTGTATATTTTATATGATTTCTCGATTGATCCCCCAAATCATTTTGAGCAGTGTATTACCATGTAAGTTAGTTTCTTTCTTTCATTATCATTAATTTTGTAATTGGTAATATTGCTTCAAGTGATCGGTATATAATGTCTCTGATGCATCATAATCAGTGAACTTATACTTCCTTAGTAAGGTAAAGCAGATGTGCTTTTTCCTATAAAAATAAACGAAAAGCTGATGAGTTCTTTGTGATATAAGCGTACTAATGAAACGACTTAACTCAGGTTGGTTTCAGTTCGTGCGGTAAGTCATTCAGAAACAAGTTAATTGTGAAACTCCAGCCTCAGGATGACATTTTATACGCTGGTAACCGAGTCCGCTGCCGTCGGGGACGATGTTATGCAACTTTCTAAACTCCAGAAACAACAACTCCTTGGAGGTGTCTCGTCCATCTGAAGGACTCTTACTGAGTCACCACAGCTGCGTAGCAGGTTTCCTCGAATTCGACGTCCAACCAGTGTCTGCCCGTATCTTGTAAACTACTGAAGCGACACATGTGAAAGGCAACATACTTCGGGGAATCAAACTGGCGTAATGTGCGTAAAAGTGTAAGTCACTGAAACGTATGGAGAAGTGTACTTCGACCGAAACTAGGCCGTAAATTGTTATTTTTTGCACCAACATAATACATCGGGCTTGCGTGATTAGTTTACATTAGTGCTCGTTCCATATATCATGAATCGGATTTTCGTAATGAAGTAGAACATGTCATTTTAATAAAAGGTACCTCTTAATGCAAATTTTTCTTTTTTCTTTTTTTGTGAAATTACTAATTTATATCTAGAATTTCATCTGCTGAGTAGAAAGAATCGTCATTCAAAAATTATTTTAATTGCTTTTTAAATGGTAGTTGGCTATCTGTCAGATTTTGATGTTAATTGGTAAGTGTCCAGAGACTTATGGCAGCATATTTCACCTTCTTCTGGTCTAAAGTTAGATTAACTTTCAATATTGAAGGTCGTCCTTTCTCCTGTTGTTGTAGTTATGCACACTGCTATTACTTTTCAATAGGGTTTTGACAGTAACTTTACTGTACATATACAGGGTGTCCCAGCTATCTTGTCCACCCAAAATTTTTCTGGAACAATTATAGCTATTGGAAAACGATTTTCACCGATATCAATGTACGGCTGGGGCTCATGAATGTACATATTTGGAAACATTCTAAAACGAAAGCAAATGTGTTTTTTAATACAAACTTATGTTTTTTCACTGGACACCCTATATTTTTTCTTCAGCAATCCATAGCATGAAAAATCACATAAACAATGGCGTTGATTGCATCGCAATATTCCAATTACATCCCGAGATATTGCGACGCGAAGTTGACGCTTGAAATACGCGAAACGCGCGGCTAGCGCACATCTTGAGACTCAGGCGAGAACCCCATGCTTAATTTTTGAAAATTCTACTGTAGCTCAGACTCCTGTCCAAAGTCTATGTTTACTGATTGCGTAAGCAATTTGGTATACAGAAGTGAGTATACTGTTTTTCATCAAAATTTAACGAGATTTTCCCGAGAACCACTTATTGATTTTCTCAAGGACGTTATTTACAATTGCATCAGTTAATTCTTGTTTGTCAAGTGTAATTACAATAATTGTATCGCCAGCAAAATTCATTATCTTTGCATCTTTATTAATATATAATAGCAAGTTGTGTATATAATGAACAGCAAAGGACCCAGGAGCGAGACGTGTGGGACCACATTCTTGATCCCGCATTTGTTCAAGATATGCGCTAATGACATTGCCGACTTGGGGTGGCTTGAGTGCCCCAACGGTAAAGATAGTCGTACCGTAGGTGCAAGCGCAGCGGAGAGGTTATCTGTGAAGAGACCAACAAACTCGTGTTTCCTGAAGAGGGGCAGCAACCTTTTCAGTAGTTACAGGGGCAACAGTCAGCATGCTTGACTGAGCCGGCTTTGTAACTACAGTCGGTAAATTTCCCGACAAGCAGCTCTACTGTATTTGATGATGGCATCCTCTTGGGTAAAATATTTCGGAAGTAAAATAGGGCCGGCCGCGGTGGCCGAGGGGACTGAGGCGCTCCAGTCACGGTCTGCACGGCCACTACGGTCGGGGGCTCGAATCCCCCCTCGGGCATGGATATTTGTGCCGTCCTTAGGATTAGCTAGTTCATAAGTAGTTTGTAAGTTTAAGGACTGATGACCCCGTAGTTAAGTCCCATAAGCTCTACAAACATTTGAACATTTGAAGTAAAATAGGCCCCCATTCAGGTCTCCGGACGGAGAATGTCGTCATCAGGAAAGACTACACTGACATTCTACGGATTCCTGAATCGAGTAGGGAGGTTAAAAAATTTAAAAAAGGATATGGATAGGTCGATGTCAAATACAGTGGGGATTAGTGAAGTTCGGTTGTAAGATGAACAGTAATTCTGGTCAGAAGAGTAAAGCATTACAAATACAAATTCAGTTTGGGGTATTACAGGAGTATGTCTAATAACGAATAAGAAAATAGGAATGATGTAAACTACTATGAACAGCACAGTGGTCGAATTATTGTAGTCAATATAGATATGAAGCCAACACCGATAACAGTAGTACGAGTTTATAGGCCACCTAAATCTGCCTACTATTAGGTGATCGAAGAAATCTGTGAGGAGTAAATGACATTATTCAGACAGTTAAGGAAGAGGAAAATTTCTTTGTGATGGGGGACTGGAATCCGGTAGTAGGAAAAGAAAGTAGATGAATATCGACTGAGGAAAACAAATGGAAGAGGAAGCCGTGTGGCAGTATTTTACACAGAACGTAATTTAACCACAACAAGCATTTAGTTTAAGAACCATGAAAGAAGGTTGTGTATGTGGGAAAGACCACGAGACACTAGAAGATACCAGATAGATTTCGTAATAGATTGGCATAGATTTCGGAACTAGGTTTTAAACTGTAAGACATATCCAGAGGCAGATAAAGTCATTGACCATATCTTATTGTTCATGAACTGTAAAATGAAATTGGAGAAACTGCATAAAAGTAGAAAAATAAAGAGATGAGACCTGGCTAAATCGAAGGAACCTGAGGTTCTTAAAAGTTTCAGAGGGAGCTTTAGGCATCAGTTTTCTGAAACAGGTGGAAGTAACACAGTGGAAGATGAATGGGTAACTTTGAGAGATGAGATAGTGAAAGCCATAGAGAGCCAAATAGATACAAAGAGAAGACCTTCAAAAAGTCCTTGGATATTTGTGACATTTCTGTCACCAGCTCTCTCTTCCGAATGCGAACATATTTTCTTAGCATCCACCTACATAGGAACACATCATCATCTTAATAAAATATTTCAAATCATTCGAAACGGAAAGATTTAGGTGTTTTTTCCCGCCAGCTACTAGAGAATAGAACGATAAACAAATATCATAAAAGCTATTCGATGAACCCTCTGCCGTGCACTTAAATGTGATTAGTGGAGTAGTTATGTAGATGTACATATCAGAGGAAATACTGAATTTAAATGATGAAAGGAAAAGGTATAAAATGCAGCAAATGACGAATTTAAAATGGATTACAGGAGACTAAAAAAATGATATGGACAGGAAATTAAAAAATTCTAAGTAGGTGTGTCTAGAGGCCCGATTCAAGAATGTAGGAGACTGTATAACGAGCTAAAAGATAGGTACCGCCTACAGAATAATAAACAGACATTTGGAGAAGAGAAAAGCAGCTGTTTGACCACCAAGGACAGATGGAAAACCAGTTCTGACCAAAGAAGGGAAAGCTGAAAGATATAAAGAATATATAGAGGGGCTCTACAAAGGAAACGAACTTCGAGACAATATTTTAGAACGGGAAGACAATATTGTAGAACGGGAAGGAGATGAAGACGAGGTAGGAGATAATATACTAAGAGTAGAATTTGCCAGAGCATTGTAGACCTAAGTGGAAAACTAAACCGCTGAAGCAGACGACATTTCGTCAGAGCAAATGAAGTCTCTGAGAGAGCCAGCGATGACAAAACTATTTCATCTGGTGTGCAAGATGTATAAGATAGGCGAAATGTAAAACATTCTCGGACTTATTGCTGCGTCAAATTTTGATGAAACGTCAAGCTTTCGGCGATTACCTCCATTGCCTTCGTTAGGTGTTACTAACTAGTTGTCTAGTACTGTGGTGGTCTTAAATAGCAAGCCGATGGCTTGTGATTGGTCATCTTCTGATTGGCTGGCGGCAACAAATACGGTCGCAGATGGTGTCTACGTCTGTGCTGGTGGCGCCACCGCTCCCGCTGTACGGAATGTCTCTGCCGCTTCTCTATATAGAACGCTCGTTTCCATGCACCGCTAAAATTGTACACGCTGTCACGGTTACAACTGTCCTCTCATATTCTTATTTCTACAGCCTCTTTAATTACAGAATCCCAGTATGTGCAGGCCTGAGACAAAACTGTTGTTTCATCCAATAAGATTTTATGTTTGTTTGTGAGACTGTGCACAGCGACTGCCGATTTTTTCAGTTCTAGATTTTTAATATGCCTTTGGTGTTCTGTACAACAGTCGGCAACGGTACGGATGGACTGACAGATGTAGCTGCTTCCACACTCACATGTTGTATTGTAAATACCAGGGGTCCTGAGGCGCAGCATCTCCTTAATTACCCTTGGGAGTCGGAAGATCGATTTGATACCATGAGTACCTAGGACTGTTCCTAGTTTACTGGACGTAGCGCCACACAAAGAAAGAAAAACCGTCGTTAGCCCATCACGTGAATCTTCAATATTTTCAATTTTCCTCTTCTTGACAAACGCAGCTCTTATATCCCGTGGACAGAGCCGTTCTTCCGGAACATGATGTGCGACGATGAGTTGATTCGGTTCGAAGACGTCGATGAAGAAGGTGAATATGCAGAAGTGAAGGATGGCATTTCACCAGCTGATGACTACGAATCCGATGCAAAAAAACTGAAAAAAAAAGATCCAGAATCCGTTCCACTAGATAACAAAATAATGGCGATTAATCTTGCAAAAAACACATCCAAAGTGAAAGTTGAAGAGTCTGCAAACGAAAGGTGTATCTCGCTTGAAGCATGTGCGAGATTTGAAAATTAGGGAAGATCATATTAAAAAAGGTGGAACTCGAAACGACAAATATCACACAATTGATTCCTGGGCGTATGATCGCTTCGTAGAAGCACGGAGCTCTAACCAGCAAGTCACCACTAGGAACTTGTAACAATGGGCACTTGTTGCGAGTCAGTTTCCAGATTTGGAATTCAAAACTTCAGCAGTGTGGGTCAAGTAGTTCAAATAAAGGCATAAAATCCGACAGAGAGACATTACAAAATTTGTATCGGAAAGGGAGACTGCTACTATTGAAGAAACCCCTGCTGTGGCAGAGAATTTTAGACAACAGACTCGAGCTTTTATCCCAATATGTTACCAACGTATCACTTTGTTATCAACACCGATCAGACAGGTAAGCAATACGTTTTATTTGTCTGCGTCAAGCGCAAGTCTCTTTGTAATGCTACGCATAATAGATTTACTTTTTTATCTTTCCAGGCTGCCAGTATTAGTCGACATATGACCGAACCCTAAAACACCAAGGGTCAAAAGTGGTCTGCCTGAAACGAAAGTGTATGGACAAAGTAACAATCCTATACAGTCCAATATGCTATGAGCCTTTCAGGAAAACTGTTGCCACATGTTCACATATGCCTACAGGAGAGTACTGGCTATTTTGGACCGAGGGTTCAAAAATCAGTAGATGAGTACGCGGCAAATTATACAAATGTTATCACCACTTCTTCAAAATCCGGTAAACTGACAACAGGTTTGTACAAAAAATATTTAACTGATGTCATGAAGCCCTGCGTCCAAGAGAATAAATGACTTCTGTTGATTGACTCGTGGGGAGGACAAACAAATCCACAAATTTATGACGAACTGTTCCAAGATGAAGACGGATTTCCAACGTGCAGTATCAAAGTAATTTTCTTCAAATGTACGCCACTAGTGCAGTCATGCGATGTATATTTTTATCGTCAGGTAAAAAATAAAAAAAATTTCAAAACTGCACTTACCTTATCGAGAAATAAGAAGAAATCACTTTGCGAGAAGCTTGCATCAAACTACATTCAATTATACATCACCAGCTATCCTAGCAAGTACTCAGCGACATGCTTCGTTACGCCGGCCGCGGTGGCCGAGGGGACTGAGGAGCTTCAGTCACGGTCTGCACGGCCACTACGGTTGGGGGCTCGAATCCCCCTTCGGGCATGGATATTTGTGTCGTCCTAGTTCGTAAGTAGTTCATAAGTAGTTTGTAAGTTTAGGGACTGATAACCCCGTAGTTAAGTCCCAAAAGCTTAACAAACATCTGAACATTTGAACATGCTTTGTTACGCGTGGTTCGCTCCTGGACTATGCGATAAAAGAAGCTGTTATCAGAATGTCAAAAAAGTTTGTCTTTCTATGGAGATATTAAAAAACCCATGTAACTGCAATAGTGCGGCGTTCATAATGTGCGCAGGATGCGGTCAGAATTATTGCTTTCCCTTTTTCTTCGATGAATATCACCCCGGTACATATAATTGATCAATTACAAAAGAATGGAAGTATCGAATTACATACACGACGTCCCCAAGTACGCGTTAATTATAGTCCCTTTTTAAATGTTTGTAGTCCCGAATTTCATCCAATACCCTTTCTTTTTTTGCTTATATAAGTTAATGAAATAACCTATATGATGTTGCGGTTAAGTGTGACGTCAGTCTACATCTACATCAATACTCTGAAAAGCACTGTAAAGTGCATGGCAGAGGGTACGTCCCACTGTACCAGTTATTAGGGTTTATTCCCATTCCATTGACGTATTGAGCGTGGGAAGAATGATTGTGTAAATGCCTCCATGCGTGCTGTAATTAATCTAATCTTGTCCTCACGATCCCTACGGGAACAATATCTAAGTGTACGCACTGCCAAGGAGCATAAAAAAATTTGCCGTCGGGTGGAGTTGAACCCGCGACTTTCTCAATACGAATCCGATCTATTACCGCTGAGCCAAACACGGCTTCCTAAACAAGCCGTCGCAGGGACAGATGGTAAGATGCACATGGTAATAGATCCGTATCATACTTCCTTTCATTTCCTAAACGCTTGGCCATCTGGAGTTCCCACTTGGGACACTTTTCGTGTCTCACCACGCCCTACAAGTACCATAAATTTGAACAAATTCGGCGATGACTAGTAGGTGTCCTCTCCTTATTAGCATTGGAGGGAAATGTGTGAGGTAAAAACCGCAGAGGCAGGCCTAGACATGAATACAGTAAGCGGATTCAAATGGATGTGGGTTGCCGTTCTTATGTGGGGATGAAGAAGCTTCTTCAGGTTAGAGTAGGATGGTGGGCTGCATCAAACCAGTCCACCGGACTGAAGACCAAAACAATAACAACATACAGTGATGAGCCGAAACATGACAAACACTTACTTAATAGCATGTTGGTCCATCTTTTAAGCGCAATACAGAACTTTTGATCCTTGGAATACATTCAGCTGATCGTTGGCAGGTTTCACAATGTATTCAGCACCAGATGTTTAGTCGCAGTGGAGTGGTCGAGCGTTGTAACATGCCTCGCTGCCTTACGCGATTGCTCGCCGTCGGAGGTTCGAGTCCTCCCTGGGGAGAGGGCGTGTATGTGTGTGTGTGTGTGTGTGTGTGTGTGTGTGTGTACTTAGTTTAGTTGAAGTTAGTTTAAGTAGTGTGTAAGTCTAGGTACTGATGATCATAGCAATTTGGACCAATAGTTTTGTATACATTTGAACCAAATGTGTACATTTATATGTGTGTGCCATATAAATCGGGTAACTATGGGTTTCTAGTCGTGGACTTAGGCCCCGAATAGCGCTCCATCTGTGTGCAATCAGATTCATGCCAGGCTAAATGGTGACGAAGTTAACAGCGCGTATTCATTGTGATATTCCTTGAGCAAGTGTAGCACAATTCAGCCCCTGCAAGTAGACCAAGCTGAAGTGGGCGCAGGAGCCCGTGCGTGCCTACACTGCTTGCCCACGTGCACTGTGAGCCAGTAGTTTCCTTTCCACCTACCTGCTAACATCGTCAATTTGTTAAAATAGGCGTATGGTAAGACGAGATTTACTACGTCGTGTCAATATTGTCGGTGCCGAAGTTGGCGAGCAAGGTAGAACAGAATTACAGGAAATAAAATTGCCGAGAACGAGTTCAGATTCTCAAAACGAAAATTCTGTCTCCTGTGGATATAAAATTTTGAATTTCTGACCGACCTTACAAACCACATAGAATTAACACCCCCCCCCCTTTCTATTTCACTCACACTAAGAAGCCAAGTTATTGTATTATACTTTTAGGAAAGAGAAGCTGCTCAGTATTTAATAAAAGATTAAACGAACTTATCTTGATGTCTCCAAGAATAGGATGATCTCGTTGTCTAGCTGGTATAATACCGGGTAATCAAAATGTCTGTATAAATTTGAGAACCGGTATGTAGGTCCTCGAGTTGTTTGGTGTGGTTTTGAACAGTAATTAACGATGCAGGAAGTTTCGTCCATAACTTTTAGATGATGAAATGTTTGTAAACCTAAGGGACAATCCTGAGGTAATCGGTCACTAGACTTGCAAACTACTTATTCTAACTTATAACGTACCCTAAGGACAAAACACACACACACACACACACACACACACACACACACACACACACACACACACACACACACACACTCGCGCCCGTGCCCAAGGCACGACTCGAACCTCTGACGTGGAGTGACCGCTCAATCCGTAGCATGAAGCCGTAGATCCACCAAGTGAGGTGGTACGGTGGTAACACACTCGCATTCTGGAAGACTATAGGAGCCGTCTATGGTCATCGTTTTGTGTCCCATCACTGTGCATTTCAGTTTGGTTATACGCAGATCAATTCTAATGACGGCATATCTCCTGGAAAACATGTCCGCTAATAATATAATTTTCCATGTACATAGACTGAAATATTAGGAAAATGTATACATCTGCGTTACGAACGCCGTTTGAAGAAAATACGTAATAAGTTGCAGCCTCATTCGTGATGTGCATCATATTGTTTTTGGCGTCATATCTTCTGAACTATATATCGTACTACAATATAATTTCACAAGTACATTCAGTGGTATTATGTGTATACAGTTTCCAAAAATTATGGCGAATAGATGTCGTAGTAATGACGTAATAAACCGAATATGATGCGGGATGGGGCGATTCATAATTAAGCTTTTTGATTACGACGTAATATCTCATGAACTATGAGTCATACTAAGGTACAATTTCGAAGGTATATGTAACAGTGCCAAAGGCCGTGTCGCAGTGGATGCACTGGTTCCCGTTAGATCGCCGATGTCGAGCACTCTTGGGCTTGGCTGGCACTTGGATGGGTTACCGTGCGTGCCTGCCTGCCGAGTGCTGTTGGTTAGCGGGGTGCACTCAGCCCTTGTGAGGCTAACTGAGGAGCTACTTGATTGAGAAGTGGCGGCTCCGGTCACGAAAACTGACATAACGTCCGGGAGTGCGGGACGCTGACCACACCCCTCCCCATACCGCATCCCTTGACTAGGGCAGAGGATGACACGGCGACCGGTCAGTACCGGTGGGCCCCCTGCTTCCTGTAGGACGGAGTTTACAGTTTACATTTAACGGTATATGTGTATACTGTCTGTAAAATATCTCGTGTACAGATAGTTAAAATAATAAAATGTAATGTCATGCCGGATGTAGTATTTTTACAGCATCAGCAGCGGAAAAGTAGTAAGTGATAAATTTCTTTCCTTTAATCATCTTTCTGAGATGTCAGCATAATCATCTATCTGAGGTGTCAGCAAGAAAAAGTTTCGTAAAGGTTTGAAATTGTGTGTAAAGTTTGTTACAACTCGCTAAGTGGTCTCATTGTTCAACAGTGGATGATTAAACCCATTATTCACGAGTCGAATGGATGGATGATTTGATTTTTAAAGGGACTAAACCACTACGGTTATCAGTCCCCGTCGAATGATGTAGATTTTTGTGTGTCTCATTATTTATGACTTCATATATATATAGAAGTGTATGTCGTAGATGGCTTTTACTTTTCATGGCCGATTTCTGTATTTTAGAAACGGATCGAGAACACGAAATTTCTTCCTTACGCTTTGGCATCTTTCTTGGTAGTTTTACTTTCCAAACTGCAATATGCAGTTATTTTTCTTTATACAACTGTATATCACCTCTTTGATATTATAGTGTCAAAAGTCATCGCTGGTCTTCAGTCAGAATTTTATATAAGCTGAAGACTTTCAACCACTATACCTTCCACCTTCGTATATCAATTGACACGGAACTGCTATGGTATACAACGGGATACTTTATACTACAATAACACAGAGAGATCGTTCGTCTACGTTGTGTAGTTTTTGCTGAAGAGCAAAATATTTATACCTACATGTAGAAGTTCATAGAATTCGGTAACTTTCAACTTCCTTATCTTCCACCCCGTTATCGTTATCAACCATAGTGCACAATGGGAGACTGGTACCTACTACCACACACAAACACTATTCGTTTGCGATGTGTAGTTTTGGCTACACAGTGAAATGGAGCACAAGCACCTCAATTTCTATATATATTAAGATGACGTTGAACTTGTGAAACATCTGTCGTACGTCGTTCTAACTCCAGCAGCGATTGTTGCCTAGCTGTAAGAAACATGCGTATCTAATTTTCACTAACTTAGGAGGAGATATATGGTGCGCCTCGGTTGGACAGTGGTAGAGTGCCAGACTACAAATCCAAAGGTCGCGGGTTCGATCCCCGCCAGGTCCTACGATTTTTATCTGTCACTTTCCACTTCTTTCACCTCTGGCAGTACTGCTCATGTGAAAAATACCGAGTAGCACCGTGGTTCGGAACCCACGTTAAACTGTAGGTCCCCCTGTAACTGGCTGGGTAAGTCAGTTCGAAGGTCGGAGGAAGGCAACGGCATACCACCTCCAAACAGGACCATGCCTAGTAAAGCACTGTGGTGTTCAAACCAATCCTCGGATTGTTGACTGCTTTACCTTAGGAGGAGATATAGGAAATACTCACACACACCAATAATATAATATCAAAGCGTGCTTAATTTCGTCCTTCACAGCCCCCAAATATTCAGACGATCATTCTGAAACACTCTGTAGATTTAATTGGCGATGTCATTGGGTCAAGATTGGAACATGTAAGTAATGTCACCTGTGGATTTCCATGTTCAACATTGCACGCATGGCGGTATGTTTGCCACGGTGGAATAGCCGAGCGGTCTAAAGCGCCTCGCTGCGGAGCACGGGTTGCTCGCCGTCGGAGGTTCGAGTCCTCCCTGGGGAACGGGTGTGTGTGTGTGTGTGTGTGTGTGTGTGTGTGTGTGTGTGTGTGTGTGTGTGACCTTAGGTTAGTTTACCTTAGTTTAAGTCCCCCCTCGGGCATGGAATTTTGTGCCGTCCTTGGTGTTAGCTAGTTCATAAGTAGTTAAGTTTAGGGACTGATGACCTCGTAGTTAAGTCCCATAAGCTATACAAACATTTGAACATTTTAGTTTAACCTGTAGCCCGTAGACCGATCTTTTGTATAGGGGCGCCCCCTTCTCTGCCCTTCCCTTCTCTCTGGGTGTGTATCAGCGCTCTACCCTGCACAGTAGCCTTAAGGCCGTTGAAGAGGAAGTCGAAGTAAGTCTTTTCTCCGTTGTGCACCTGTCTGAAGTTCTGTAATTAACGAATTGCACTCTCCGCTACCGGTCGAAAAAGACCGAGATGTACGCTGAATGTGTCTCTTTCTCCCTGTCCAATGTACCCCCTGTACCCTCAGGTTGTATGTTTTTCCTTTCAGTAAACTGGAAATCTGTAAAAATGAGAAAAATCTATGTATCAAGTGTATGAGAAAACTATGGGGGGTGGTGTATGGTGGGGAAGGGAGAGAGCGATTGGTTCACTAAATGGATTTTAAGACAATTAGATGGTAAAAATTCCGTAAGAAACTGAAAGAAATGGCACCCCACATTCATGACCACAAAGTTTGGTCCGATAGATTTACAAACATATCAACATTTTTGACGGTATGATTTGAAACAGTCTTTCCTGTATCGTACACTGTTGCCATATCTGCGACAGCATTTTGTTTTGCAAAGCCTTCGGCCTGCACGTTCTGTGACGTGACGTGGATGGCCATCGCCGTGTCACGTATTGGTGGTTTGACCGTCTTTAACCAGAATCCAGAAATGCTCGTGGCTCTATCCAACAGGCTGGCAGTCTGCCCTGTGTCGAGATCACTTATGTCAGTGGCTTTCCCCGTATCGTGGCTGGAGTGAGCTCGGTTAATGTTGCAGACGGCGTGCACAGCTGGGCGCTGGCGATGACACACAGGCCGGTGGGGACGTCCGGCCTTCGGCGCCTGGCACCAGCGGCCCCGCGGCCGGCCTACACGCCACGCGCCACACGCCGTCTTCTGCAGTCGCGCATTGTCCGCGCACGCGCACACGTAGTCGGCCGCGTCATTTCACTGCTGACGTCTGTCAACACGCACGTTGCAAATCGTTAGGCGCCGCACGCTGCCTACCTCACCGCATACAGCACAAAAGCAAAGCGGTATTTGTTTCATAGGGTTACCATATGTTCATCACCAAAAAAGAGGATGTGTTATGTGTTTTGGTCTTCAGTCCGGAGACTGGTTTGATGCAGCTCTCCACCCTACTCTATCCTGAGCAAGCCTTTTCATCTCCTCATAAGAACGGCAACCCACATCCACTTGAATCTGCTTACTATACGCGTCTCTTGGTCTCCCTCTGCGATCTCCAATGCTAAATTTACGATTCCTCGATGTCTAAGAATGTGTCCTACCAAGTGATCCCTTCTTTTGGTCAGGGTATGCCAAAAAATCCTTTTCTCAGCAATTCTGTTCAGTACATCTTCATTAGTTATGCGATCTACCCACCTAATCTTCAGCATTCTTCTGTAGCACCACATTTCAAAAGCCTCTATTCTCTTCCTGTCCGCACTGCTTATCGTCCATGTTTCACTCCCGTACAAGGCAACACTCCACACAAATGCCTTCAGGAAAGACTTCCTTACACTTAAATGAATATTCGATGTTAGCAAATTTCTCTTTTTCAAAAATGCTTTTCTTCCCATTGCCATTCTGCATTTTATATCCTCTGTACTGCGACCATCGCATGTTATTTTAATAACCGGAGAAAGACTGCAACCCTGTCTTACTCCCTTTCCAACTGATGCTTCCCTTTCATGCCGTTCGAGTCTAATAACTGCGGTCTGGCTTTTGTACAAGTTGTAAATAACTCTCCTTTCTCTGTATTTTACCCCCGCTGACTTCAGAATTTGAAATAGTGTATTCCAGTCAACATTGTCAAACGCTTTCTCCAAATCTACAAAAGCTAAAAATGTAGGTTTGCTTTTCCTTAATCTATCTTCTAAGATAAGATAAGAGGATAGTTTATATAAAAAGAGGACACTTTAACATAATGTAGTTTACAACTTTATTACTGAACCACGTAAAACTATTACAAACTAAAACAGTAACCCTGTGTGGTTGTTGGAAAATGAAATATTTTGAACCTTGACAGTTCATTCCTCATCACTACTCTCAATTGTCTCATTCTTGTCTTATTCACTTTTGAACCAACTATATTCGGTGGACGACGAAATCTCTCTCAAGAGCTTTTTTTTCCCAAAATGGAAACAAGTACTGAGAAAAGCTCAGGCATTTCAAATGTTTGAAATTATACTGTACATTCCTGTCTTTTGTCCACTGTGTGTTCACAAGAGAAAACACAGGTTCTGTGTCGGCATTATCGGTCGGGGGTTCGAATCCCCCCTCGGGCATGGATATTTGTGCCGTCCTAGTTCGTAAGTAGTTCATAAGTAGTTTTTAAGTTTAGGAACTGATGACCCCGTAGTTAAGTCCCATCAGCTTAACAAACATTTGAACATTTTTTTGTCGGCATTATGACTAGTCGTAGAAAAAAAGAAGTCTACAATTTTCAGCAGTTCAGAATAACTAACAACACTAGATGACTGATTTAAAATGCACACCACAATTCAGCTGCTGATATGTTCTGTTCCCTTTGATAATCTTTTAAAAAAAATATAAAATTACAAAGCTGATCGGAGTACAATGTATCATTAATTCTTACATTCGTTTGATCATTCTCTTAAATGATTTGTATTCTGGAGGTCTTCAAAATGGGAAAGCAGCATGACTGCCATTATCTGTTTTTACTGTTGTCATTCTGCAACTAATCTTTAATCCAGCAGCATCATTTAAACGCACTCGCCCCCGTCCCCGCCCCCCCCCCCTCCCCACACACGCACACACCCGTATACAGAATTAACACATGTAAAATTTACATAATGCGTAATATCAAGCAGGTCAATTACGTCTATTATGAACAGAATATTTTTGTTCACGTGTATTTCTTGGTTGTTCGGCTATCATTCAATACACACAGTCTCTACGAGAAAAGTGTTTAATGCCACATTTCGTTAGTTAACTTGTTGCTGGTTTGGAAAGAACTTCAAATGTTCAAATGTTTGTAATTCTAAAGGGACCAAACTACGTTGGTCATCAGTCCCTAGACTTACAAACAACTTAAACTAAGTTAAACTAACCTAAGGACAACACACACATCCATGCCGCAGGGGGGATTCGAACGCACGACGCGCGAAGCCGCGCGATCCGTAACGTGGCGCTCCAGACCTCTCGGCGACTCCCGCGCAGCTGGAAAGAACTGTCTCGTAGGAAGGAGTCAAGTGTATGAGTACCTGTCTGCGTTTAAAAATCATCAAATGTTTGTAAACTGTATGGGACTTAACTGCGGGGTCATCAGTCCCTAAACTTACAAACTACTTATGAACTAACTTATACTAAAGACTACACAAACATCTATGCCCGACGGAGGATTCGAACCCCCGACGGGGAACGACCTCGCGCATCGAAGCATAGCGCCTCATTGCGCTCGGCCGCGCCGCCGGGGCTGTCTGCGTTTGATTGATTTGGATTTAGTGTAGTGTGACCTCCAGTCCCTACATCGTTCTTCACGCTTCCTGTTTTCTCAGTTTTATTTTTTTGCGAACTATTTAAAGTTTGCGTAACGTGAAGTAGCTGCTTTCGGGGAATACATTGAACATCATATCCTATTATTGTGCTACAGCACGTACTGTATTTTCGCTAATACAGGGTGTTACAATAAGGTATGGCCAAACTTTCAGGAAACATTCCTCACACACAAAGAAAGAAAATGGTAATGTGGACATGTGTCCGGAAACGTTTAATTTCCATGTTAGAGCTCATTTTATTACTTTTCTTCAAATCACATGAATCATGGAATGGAAACACACAGCAATAGAACGTACCAGCGTGACATCAAACACTTTGTTACAGGAAATGTTCAAAAGGTCCTCCGTTAGCGAGGATACATGCATCCACCCTCCGTCGCATGGAATCCCTGATGTGCTGATGCAGCCCTGGAGAATGGCGTATTGTGTCACAGCCGTCCACAATACGAGCACGAAGAGTCTCTACATTTGGTACCGGGGTTGCGTAGACAAGAGCTTTCAAATGCCCCCATAAATGAAAGTCAAGAGGGTTGAGGTCAGGAGAGCGTTGAGGCCATGGAATTGGTCCGCCTCTACCAATCCATCGGTCACCGAATCTGTTGTTGAGAAGCGTACGAACACGTCGACTGAAATATGCAGGAGCTCCATCGTGCATGAACCACATGTTGTGTCGCAGTTGTAAAGGCACATGTTCTAGCACCACAAGTAGAAATCATGATAACGTGCTCCAGTGAGCGTAGGTGGAAGAACATGAGGCCCAATGAAGACATCACCAACAATTCTTGCCCAAACGTTCACAGAAAATCTGTGTTGATGACGTGATTGCACAATTGCGTGCGGATTCTCGTCAGCCCACACATGTTGATTGTGAAAATTTACAATCTGTTCACGTTGGAATGAAGCCTCATCCGTACTAAAATGAGGTCTAACATTGAAATTAAGCGTTTCTGGACACATGTCCACATAACATATTTTCATTCTTTGTGTGTGAGGAATGTTTCCTGAAAGTTTGGCCGTACCTTTTTGTAACACCCTGTATACCGAAGATAAATTAATCACCAGCAACTAAGAATGTACGAATGAGATACCTATTCGAACCGATACTACAGTTCTCTTTGAACTTTTGAGTAACTGTATTATGTGATTGAGGGGCTCTGTAAAAGAAACAAATTATTGATTTAGACACAAAGAATTTTCGACATTAACTGCGAATGGGCCTGATATAATTTAGTGGAGTAAGTTGAAAATTTACGCTCCAGCTTGGATTAGACTTTGTTTTGTAAAACTGTTTATTTATAAAGTTTAATATTTTAGCAAATTTCATTTTAAGTTTACAGGTTATACATTTATTTACCAGTGGACAGCATTTATGACTTCATACCATAATTTCCCTTTTTGTAAGTATCCAACTTTTATCGTTTTCTTTCATTTCAATTAGAAAGAAAAATAAGTTAATTTTTCAAACTCTCAATTCCGTTGTTTTTTTATTTGTTTTAATTTTATTTTCATTGTTAGTTTCTTTCAAATCGCAGGGAATTTCAGTTACAAGCAAGAAAAAAATAAAGACACGAAATAATCCATAAGAAATTACAAAAGGCAATTTACACAATAAGTGTGGAGCACATTGTTGGTCGATGAACGAAAGAACTTTCTATTTGCATTCACTTTCTACTCACTGGCTTCGGGGGAGTTGTGACGCCGGCCGCGGTGGCCGAGGTGACTTAGGCGCTCCAGTCACGGTCAGCACGGCCACTACGGTCGGGGGTTCGAATCCCCCCTCGGGCATGGATATTTGTGCCGTCATAGTTCGTAAGTAGTTCATAAGTAGTTTGTAAGTTTAGGGACTGATGACCCCGTAGTTAAGTCCCATAAGCTTAACAAACATTTGAACATTTGGAGTTGTGACGTGGCTGTTGTCGCTGGGCACACGCCCGGAATGGCGCGGTTGAGCGCCGTCTGCTGGGGGATCCTAGTACCGCCTGTGCTCCTAGGCTCTCTTTGGGCACTTCAACGGGTTGGTCTGGGGCACGCTGGTTGCTACAACTGTGATGTTGCTGGAGTCGTCCTCTTTATTTGTGCTACCATTTGTTAGCACATCTGCCAGATTTTGTTCAAAATGTTCAAATGTTTGTAGAGCTTATGAAACTTAACTACGAGGTCATCAGTCCCTAAACTTACAAACTACTTACGAACTAGCTAATACTAAGGACGGCACAATTATCCATGCCCGAGGGGGGATTCGAACCCCCGACCGTAGTGGCCGTGCAGACCGTGACTGACGCGCCTCAGTCCCCTCGGCCACCGCGGCCCTGCCAGATTTTTCAGTTGTTTCCGCACGTGAATAAGTGCCCAGTTTATCGAACGCGAGTCGTCCTGCTTACTAGGCAGACGACACACGCGCTGACCTCTACGCCACTGGGAACATAATGCTACCCCTGCTCGCACCCCGCCAGTCGCCAATTTTCTAGCCTTTTCTACACGCTACTGGTGTAGTGTCCCTACTCATACCATTATCATTCATGCGGGCGGCATGCAGCCATTTCCGGCAACAGCAGGAGCCTGGTGTGTCCTAAAGAACAGTCACACACACACACACACACACACACACACACACACACACACACACACACACACAATATATATACAGGTTGAAAACTATTTAAACCGACAAATTCTGGGAGGTTGTAGGAGTCCCCAACACTTATTTTTCCCTAATGTCATATTTTTCCCTGATGTCATTTTTTCCGCCGCGGTGGAGTAGCCGAGCGGTCTAAAGCACGTCGCTGCGGAGCGCGCGGTTGCTTTCCGTGGAGGTTCGAGTCCTCCCTGGGGCATGGGTGTGTGTGTGTGTGTTTGTCCCTAGGTTAGTTTACCTAGGTTTAAGTAGTTTGTAAGCTACTGACTGATGACAACGCCGTTTGGTCCGATAGATTTACAAACATTTGAACATTTTTTCATTTTTTTCCTATGAAGAGTATTTAAACCGGTGGAGGCCGTATTAAATGGCAGGCACTTTTACAGTTTTCTCCCCAGAGCATTGCCAGAATTGCTGGAAGACGTCCCGTTCCCTACAAGACAACGTATGTGGTTCCAACATGACGGGGCACCGGCACATTTCATTCGTCGTGGGCGTCGATTCCTGAACGGACGACTTCCAGAAACGCCGATTGGCAGAGGTAGTCCCGTACCATGGCCTGCTCGATCCCCAGATATCTCTCCTCTGGACTTTTTGTGTGAGGAGAGCTGCACAACCTTGTTTACGCAACTCCTGCTACATTAGAAGAGGATCTAGTTGCCCGGATAGTAGCAGCAGCAGCAGGAACAATTCAGGATAGTCCTGGAGTTTTTGCCCGTCTCAGTCAGAACATGATCCGAGATGTAACCTTTGTATA
Organism: Locusta migratoria; assembly: GCA_026315105.1. Classification (NCBI taxonomy): domain Eukaryota; kingdom Metazoa; phylum Arthropoda; class Insecta; order Orthoptera; family Acrididae; genus Locusta; species Locusta migratoria. The sequence continues at coordinate 355,411,101 of CM048744.1, forward strand.
CGTGTCAATGAGGCATTTTTGAAAATCTACTGTAACTGAAATTGTCTCCTGGTAATAAAAAATGAAAAATTTTTGTTGGTATAATTACTTTGCCGCCAGAGAAATTTTCCTCTACCGGTTTAAATACTCCTCATAGGAAAAAATGACATGAGGGAAATTATATATACATTCCGAATGTCTTATGTGCTCTCTACTCACAGGTTGCGCGGAAACAGCCGCGCGGCCGTCCCTTCGGAAATTCGATTCCTCCTTCGGGCATAAAAAAAGTTTGTTAAGCTTAAGGGACTTAACTACGGGGTCATCAGTCCCTAAACTTACAAACTACTTATGAACTACCTACAACTAAGGATGGCACAAATATCCATGCCCGAAGGGGGATTCGAACCCCTGACCGTAGTGGCCGTGCAGACCGTGACTGAAGCGCCTCAGTCCCCTCGGCCACCGCGGCCTGCCCTTCGGACATAGGTGTGTGCATTGCTCTCAGCGTAAGTTAATGTTAAGCAGTTCGTCAGTGTGGGGACCGATGACCTTAGCAGTTTGGTTCCTTAGAATTACAAACATATGACTTACTCGCAGGAACTATCTGCTTCACTTTAGATGCAAAATAAACTATAATAACAGAAACAGACACACCGACGCCAATGATAACAGCGTTAGACCATTTCTAAAAAATTTGGCTGGCTTTAGCCAGCTCTCAGTGCTTTGTATTACCTACTGGAGCTCTGGTTCTTCCCCAACACAGTTACTACTATAATACCAACGGCTCGAAGGATTGCCCTTGACCTGTGAGTAACTTCTCAACATCGAGACACCCATTTTGTTCTTTCCGAAGACCATAGACTGGCCGGGCGGGATTAAAATAGGTGAAAACAAAATAGTCAGTCTCGCATATGCGGATGAGTTAGTTGTAATGGCAGATTTGATTGAAAGGTTTCAAACTAATATTTCAGAGCTCGATCAGAGGTGCAAGGATTATGATATGAAGATCAGCATCTCCAAAACGAAAGTAATGTCTGTGGGAAAGAGATTCAAACAGATTGAGTGCCAGATAGGAGGAACAAAGTTAGAACAGGTAGACAGTTTCAAGTACCTGGGATGTATTTTCTCACAGGATGGCAACATAGCGAAAGAACTGGAATCGAGGTGCAGCAAAGCTAATTCAGTGAGTGCTCAGCTAAGATCTACTCTCTTTTGCAAGAAGGAAGTAAGTACCAAGACTAAGTTAGCAGTGCACCGCTCTATCTTTCGACCAACTTTGTTGTATGGAAGTGAAAGTTGGGTGGATACAGGTTACCTTATTTATAAGGTAGAGGTTACAGATATGAAAGTAGAAAGAATGATTGCAGGTACTAATAGATGGGAACAATGGCAGGAGAGTGTCCATAATGAGGAAACAAAAGAAAAACTGGGAATGAACACCATAGATGAAGCAGTTAGAGCGAACAGACTGAGATGGTGGGGTCATATTACACGCATGGGAGAAGCAAAGTTACCTAAGAGACTCATGAGCTCGGCAGCGGAGGGTAAGAGAAGTCGAGGTAGACCAAGAAGTAAGTGCAGAAAGAAGATTCGGTGCAGAATGATTTTGAAGTAAAAGGCATAACATCAGACGAGGCATCAATGTCAGCATTGAATAGGGGGGATTATGGAGGAATTTTATTAGAGGTACTTTGCTCCAGACTGAACGCTGAAAGGCATACTCAGTCTCTAATGATTATGATGATGATGATGAAGATCCGCTAACCTAAAAAGTTGCCCAGTCCACTCCACACAGCCTCCGCTACCTGTTTGCTGCCTTCCGCGCTATGAACCCCTGACCTGTTGAGCGGAAAGAGATTCCCCACGACCCTATGGCGCAAGTCAAATAATTTGCAGTCTACACTGCTACCGAACCGTCTGATTCACACCCTCCACCGGGCTCCGTATGGAAGGTCCTCAAGACGAACGATGCTACAAGTGGTTAAGCTCTGCTTTCATTTCGTAAGCAGGACTGACAGTGTTTCCCAATTCAGATAGCCAAAGAAAAACTAAGTATCCTGACGCACATATCCAATAAATAATTGCCGAAAATATCAGCAGTTTATTTTTTATTACCGATAGTCGATAAGGGAGTAATCTGCTGTTAATCTACCGTGCAGACTCCTGACATTCGGAGTTGGATTCAGACGGCGAGTAACGTGGCTACAGCGAGGAAGTTGTGCGGCGCGCCCGCATCCTTCGGGCGTTGCCGTCACCTGGCGTGAATTACCCGATGTTACGTAAGGCGCCCTCTGCAGCCACGCACGGCCGGCCGGCCTCGCGCCTGCGTACCGAACCAGACGAAACGAAACGTAGCGGCCATAGCCGGCCCACACTTCCGGCTGCCCTGTCTTCGCCGTACAACAGCGCTTCGGGATATCCCCGCTTTACTTGCCGCTGTGGTATTAAATGCACGACTAGAAGGACAATCAGTTTAATGTATGCAAAGGAGTCTTGCGACGTCAGTACTCGGGAATGTCGGAAGGCAGGATTGCTCATTTTCACCTTCCATCTCCGTACAAGATATTTCGAGATTGGTATGTTGATTAGGGGGGCCTGGCCGATGACGAAACAGCATGGGAATTGGTCCTACGATCGTTACAACAAAAATATGAAAGTATTACTTTTTCTGCAGCTCTCTCTCTCTCTCTCTCTCTCTCTCTCTCACTTAGACGCAGCGTAGAACGACCAGACCACTGCCTATCTGAATACTACGGGTTCCGTAATGCAGAAACATAACCACAAGTGAAATTTATTTTATGATAAAAGTAGGCTATGTAATTCATTGTTTAACATTAATTCTGAATTGAAAAGATCATAGACTGTTTTGTAGTAAATACAGGTTGTTAACGGTGAATAAGCTCAAAGCCTGAAAACTTTTCAGGAACGAATCGAGAGATGCAATCATTAAATCTTAACGGAAATGAGCGTATGGCTTTCTTGGCCAGGAGATCCCTTGCGGGATTGTTCGGCCGCCTTAGTGTAAGTCTTTTTGTTTGATGCCGCATGGGCGACTTACGTGCCAATGATGAGATGATGATGATGATTAGGACAATACACAACACCCAGTCCCCCGCCGGGAACCGAACCCGGGCCTCCTGCGTGGTAGTCAGCGACACTACCGCTGAGCTACGGAGGCGGACCATTAAATCTTAATAAATTCGGAAAAGAATCTACTCCCTCCACAAAATGTCTATGGAGTGGGAACTATCTTAATGAGCATAATTCGGTTCTGACTCATGCCTGAAACTGAAACATTCGTTAAAATTTTATATTTACGTTGGTAATCAAGTAAAAATAGGTGTAATACCTTCTATTCCGAAAAATACATAAAAAGAGCGACTAACAATTTACAAGAAAGTTGTATCAACAGAAATAAAATTAAATTCGTAGTCTTTGAGACTCCAAAAGAGTTTTGTTCGGGTTCATAATAATGACGGGGTAGAGTTCTTCAGAATATTAATTCTTGGAAGCGGGTCGCCAAAATATATTTCCTTGCAAGGGGGTCGTACATTGGAAAAGCACTGCCCTAGAGTAGTATCACAAACTATTTTGAGACTCGGTGCTAATGTACGCAAAGCAGCAAACATGTGTATAGTACACGAATGATTTAATAAGAAGAAGAATTTATGAAAATCGGTCACAAAATTATGTTCATGCAGGTATCAACGATAAATTGTGAACTTAGGCAGCAAATTAAAGGATGAGTGTGTAACGCCGCAGCAAATTTCACCGCTCACAAGGAGACCTTCCCAGTCTGGGAAATTCAGTTAGAGTGGGACGTCCCAGGATAGTAATATACCTCGTGTCCGCTCATTGAAGTCCTAAAGCGCAGTATTCAAAAAATTCCAAGAAATAGATCTGTAAAGTTTTAAGCTCAACACGTATATAACTCACAGACTCATCAGTCAGTGCAGCAGTACGGTCAAATAACTATAGAGTTGCTTCGCGTTACTTTGTCATGTGATCGATCCAGGGTCTCACCCACTCTCATGAAACATTTTCCATTTTTATTACTCATTTGAATATTCCTAACCGCATGTTTGCATACGTACAGTAGGGCAACAGCTACACTCTGCTTTCTTCATGAAAAATCCGGTTCCTCGCAGTTACAACAAATATTTATAATCTTTCCACAGTTTACAATATCGTCTAATTTTGTGATAAATTTGCAATGTCTATAGTATTTAACGCGCTAATCTACCTGCATTAATTGTAGAATGTACTAGAAATTATTCGACTTTCTGACAAGAAAATATTGTAATCAAAATTTTAATATGCTGCAACTGACATTTTATAGATAAAGTTCCTTATGATAACATTTTATACCATTAATGTTATTTAAAAATTGTTATAATTTTTAAACCAAATAATAAAATGTTTCTCGTAGGTCACTAGGATCGAACTCCGAACATTTGTATGACAGGCAGAGTACTGCCTGAGGTATTTTGCCATACTACTGAAAAATACTCATTAGCAACTATATGAGGTATGTTTGAGTTGCGCTTAAAATTTTACAGCCCTTTTTCTCGGAATTTTCTGGATAGTGCATTTTAAAACTTCTATGAGTGGACGCCAAAAAATGTTGAAATGTTTGGAAATCTATGGGACTTACCTAGTTATCAGGACTTAGGCTTACAAACTAAACTAAGTTAAACTAACTTAAGGACAAAACACGCACACACACACACACACACACACACACATACACACACAAAGCCCGAGGGAGGACTCAAACCTCCGACGGCGAGCGTCTGCGCGCTCCGCAGCAAGGCGCCTCACACCGCGCCTCCACCGCGCTAGTGGACACCCTTGACGGATACTACTAACATGCGAAGTCTCATGCCTGAATTTTCGAGACCGGAAGCTCTCTCTATCAGACGGCAACAATAGTAAACAGGGGACAAGTCGATACCAGCGCATACAGTCTTTGCGAATTTCATTCTATATACGCAGAAAGGCGCACGAACAAGATAGCATTTGAGAGAAGACGTGTAGTTGGGCTCAAAGTAGCCTTTTGGTGTAACAGGTGAATCGCTCGACGTTTGAATAAGAACGATGCCACTCTTAGACGATGTTGGCATGAACTGGTGAACCATGATCGAACACCGAGTACAGAAGCAAACGGTCAGTCTAGGAGAAGACAGAACTTGACGGCCGAGCAATCGACAGAGGTGCACTCCCAGCCCTGCATTCATCACTATTATATTGACCATTAATGGATGCGTACGGAAAAAGGCCTCGAGTTCACAGCGTCCTTTGCGTCCTTACTAACGACCGTCTGCAGTGGTGTAGGGCTTATTTGGCCTGGAATCTGTTTAATTTGGGTAGAATTGCCTTCAGTGATGAATGTCGCTTAGAACTGAGTCTCGATAATCAGCGAAGACGTGTCTGGATACGCTTCGGACAGTGATGGGATAGTAACGTGTCTGTCGCATGCCATACGGCCCGATTACCAGGACTGACGGTCTTTGGTTCTATTTCATTTCACAGCAGGACCCCTGTGATTGTCACCCGCGGCACTCTTACAGCACAGCGACACGTCGATGATAACCTACGGCTTGTATTGTTGCACTTCATGGAAAGCCAACCTGAGCTAACATTTCTGCAAGACAATAATACTTCTCAGTGGCGAATATAGCATATATTTTCGGAGGAGGGAGGGACATTAATGTAAAGATAAATGAAGTAGTTTTTCATAGACACCCCATGATATTTTTGTTTTCAAAAATGTTCAAATGTTCAAATGTTTGTACAACTTATGGGACTTAACTACGGGGCCATCAGTCCGTAAGCTTACAAACTAGTTATGAACTAGCTAAGACTAAAGACGGCACAAATATCCATGCCCGAGGGGGGATTCGAACCCCCGGCCGTAGTGGCCGTGCTGACCGTGACTGGAGCGCCTCAGTCACCTCGGCCACCGCGGCCGGCATTTTTGTTTTCCTGATAGTATTCAGAGGATAATTTGCGATGAAGTCCCAGTTACTTTGTCGAGATCAAGCTTAATTATTGTTGACATAAATCACAAAAATATAGCTTTAAAAACTGGCACAAACTTCATTAACACTCCAGTCCCCTCATCAATACAGGGAAGTATAATAATAATAATAATAATAATAATAATAATAATAATAATCATATATATTATTTCTCCCGTATTACTTATCCAAAATTAATCATTGAGGTATCATTTTCAAGGTTTCGGTCTTCACTAATGACGAAAAATACACAAAAGGTTTATTATTATTATCTTCACAATAAACATTATTTTTTTTTAAATTGTTCTGTTCGTACAATCTAAGTTGATACCCGGCGAACGATCGTAGCTGGGACACGTATTTACGGTTGCTCCCATCAGCCATCGCGCCGAATATCAATTTAGATTGCGCGGCCGAAATAAAAACGATCTAGAAGGTGCCATCTGTTGACAATCTGTTTAACTGACATAAGCGACAGCTCTTGCAGTTGTTTATATTCTTTATGCAAGCCAAAGACCTTTTTTGATTGAGATCACTGAAGCACAGCCTATAATTTTGTGACACAAGCATCATTTATCCAAGGAGGTTAGAGTTTATCACACGTTTTCGGGTAAACACGTCGATGTAAAGCACTGTTTATCACACGATTTCGGTTATACACGTCGATGTAACGAAGAAAAATAGAGAAATAATTTAATTTAGCATGTGAGTGTTTGCAGATGTTTAAATTCGTCACGCAAGCGTAGTTTATCAGGAGATTTCAGTTTCACACGTCGATTAACTGTTGCAATTGTTCACTTTGTTCAAGCAAGCGTTGTGTACTGTGAGAATGTTCAAAATTATACCGGACCAAACTGCGTGGTCATCAGTCCGTAGCTTACAAACTACTTAAACCTAAGTAAACTAACCTAAGGACAAACACACAGCCGGCCGCGGTGGCCGAGGAGACTGAGGCGCTCCAGTCACGGTCTGCACGGCCACTACGGTGGGGGGTTCGAATCCCCCCTCGGGCATGGATATTTGTGCCGTCCTTAGTATTAGTTAGTTCATAAGTAGTTTGTAAGTTTAGGGACTGATGACCCCGTAGTTAAGTCCCATAAGCTGTACAAACATTTGATTTGAACAAACACACACACCCATGCCCCAGGGAGGGCTCGAACCTCTACGGCGAGCAACCGATCGCTCACTGCGCGAATGAACAGTATTATCTTTTATATGTATATACTTGCATATGCCTTTTCCCCATTACTATCTGTGACTGATCAGGACAGAGTGCGAATTATTCGCACGGGTCAACTAGTTATTATTACTATTATTTAATTTATTTGACACACAGAGAAGTATGACTGTCTACCAAGGCAATGCCTTTGCGCATCATTCATTAAAATAGTTCAGGACCGTACTTATTTCTTTTTCCTTCATATTCATTATATCGGAGGGGGGGGCGGGGGACGGTGAGGGAGGCTGTGCCCCCCCCCCCCCCCCCCCGCCGTATATAGGTCGCTGGTTCTACTGCTCGTCTTTCTGCCCGCCAAACCCTACTTCGGGCACTAACGTCGCCAGATATCTCTCAAATAGAGAGCGTTTATAACCTTATGGGCAGCTCCCTATATCCGATTCTAGATTTGGAAATCTAACGCAACAGTTGTACTGAATTTGGCACGGTTTACTCAAGGGAGCATCCATCAAATCCACCAGTCAATGCTAAGCCGAATAACTGCTTGAATAAGGATCAGAGATGACCAACGCGTTGTTAACTTGCTCATTTTAGGAAGCTATTTCTATTGAATAAATCGACCATTTCTTCTAAAATTGTTATCATCGTTTGTCTCTTGATTTACAATAAATATGTCGAGTCCGAACAATTCCTCTGTGGTGCATCCGTTTTATATTAGACGGTGCTTTATTCGCAGTCTGTCGTCAGCAGTGTCTGTGAGATACTTTCTTGTAAAACTTCCTGGCTGATTAAAAATGTTCGAATTAGGTCTCGAATCCAGGAGTTTTGCCTTTTGTTGTGTAATTTACTACCGACTGGGCTACCCAGAACGCCTTATTCCCAGTCCTTACAGATTTATTTTGTCGATTATGGCATCTTCTACATTCTAAGCTTTACAGTACTTACCCTACATACCTCGTGGGTCTAACTCTTCTGGAAGGAAGGGTCTTTTAGCCGGTATAGTACTTAGCCGCGAAAGACAAACGTTCGAGCCCCAGGTGACACACAGTTTTCATCTGTCCCGAAGTCTCAGATCAGTCCATAGGTAATGCACTGTAGAGTTTCATCCTGGATGCTATGTGTTATAACAGACAATTGCCTCCCACATCGATATTGCTAGCGCTACTGTTAGAAACAGATGATTTAGCAGTACTTGCCGTTTATGAGACATTGCTAATTGCAGGCCTATACAGACATATGTAATACGCAGTAGGATGTAGCCTCCAGGCACTTGAACTAATGACCAAACAAAATTTCGCAACTGCGAATTCTTAATTGTAAGAAATTTATCTGGTTTGGTTACAAATCAAGGAGATACTGGAGTGTTGAGTGAAGTCCCAGAGAGCTGGAAAAGGTTGTTAACGCCCTGTGGCATGAATACTGAAAGAACGCAGCTTGGGGAGGATCATTTGATGGTAAAGATCATTTCTTGGTGAGGATCAGCCCTTATTCCTGTATAATAATTAGCGTGTGGATGTAATGGGGCAAATCAGTTGCATCAATAGATTATCCAGAGCACTACTGCAGCGTCCAATTTCTTACAGTTATATAATTCTGATGTGCTTTCTTTCAACTGTGGAAGTGCCTTTTGCATTCTAAATATTAAAATTTAGAGTGATGGAAATCTGTACACTAAGTTCATCTTAGATGATTAATTCCTAATCACCTTTGGGCTGGATTGTGAAATGACAGCCCAAGGCCATGTTTTCTGCCATCTTTTTCAGTAGTGTAGATTACTTGGCGTTTATTAAGAGACTTTCAACTGTAGTTTATGGGCACTGTATGCCTTGTTGCCTCCGAAAGAACATGACCAAAACAGCAGTAAACCAAACTACTTTGAGACTCTTGTCTGTTGGCAAGTAAACAACACGCACTGTCATTTCAACGTATCCCCGTCGTCCTTTACTGCTGAGGGAGGATTTCGGACGTTGCTCTTCGAGGGGTTCCGTTGACACCTTTAATCATTTTTTCATTAGTCTTACACCGATTTTTAATACATTGTTGCAAAATGAGGTCCTTTTGCGTAGTTCCAATGATCGTCGAAATTAAGTTCCATGGATTTTGTGCAATTGGTTGGACAGAGGTGTTTGAGATTTGTTTATTTGGGAAAATGTATGGATTGAGGCAAGAGGGTTGTCGTTTTTAAGAGTTACTGTAAGCGTTTATTCTTGCTATAAACTGTAACTTGTCACCAAATAACTCAATATTTATTTCTAACCATTATTTTCTTGGATCGTAGTACTCGAGTTAGGATCGTCTGCCACCTTTGTGACTTCCATTAAGGATGAAAACTGTACTGTTAACCGAGCTGCTTTGGCATATGAGCAGAGCTCTCTGTTGCAGATGATATTCCTTTGATATGTCATCCGTGACTCTTAATAAATCTAACCCTTTCAGTCGCGACTTACGCGTCATTTTCAGATTGAATTATTGTCAGTGTCTAAATTCATTATGGTTTATTTTCCCGGTAAACACTACTACGACCATTATACTCCATGGATCACAGATAGCCGGCCGCGGTGGCCGAGGGGACTAAGGCGCTCCAATCACGGTCTGTACGGCCACTACGGTCGGGGGTTCGAATCCCCCCTCGGGCATGGATATTTGTGCCGTCCTAGTTCGTAAGTAGTTCATAAGTAGTTTGTAAGTTTAGGGACTGATGACCCCGTAGTTAAGTCCCATAGACTATACAAACTTCTTTTTTCTTTTTTTGATCACAGATAGTCATGTATTCCCGCCAGTAGCCCGGTCCTCGTGTGGATCCGCGCTGAAGTAAGCATCAGTCGTGTACAAGGTGGATTTCAATTAAGAATTTCGGTATCTATTATTTCGGACATGTCGGAACTAACAGACGCAGCAATTCTTAATTACGTCGTATATTAATTACTGCTTTTCTAACTGTTGTGGAGGCAGTTGCTAAGTGCTGTATTGCATGTATAACACCCCTTTTTCCGTAAAAATACATAATTACCTTATTAGTTACGTGTGGAAGGCAACAACGCCGTTTTCTTACAATTCCATACCCCTGAGCCCATATTTAGCACGGTGATTAATAAAACTGCAGGTTCGGTGCCATGGATTCGGGACAGGCTAAGACGTATCGGAACAGGGGAGTATTAAGTACAGTTGTTTACTGTTTGAAACTGAGACATAATATTTTAATAGCAAGTAACCATCAGTGTCTAATACGCGCGGTCCATACAAAATTGGCATAAACTACACCTCATCATTTGCTAACTAATATATAAGTTCAACTTAGACAAAATGATACTAGCAGCAATCCAATACCTAATTGCAAGTCAAAACGACTGCTAGTAGATCTGAACAGGAACTGAGAACGTCGGAGAGCGACTGAGAGAAAGGCTGTCGCCTCAGCAGACGTGAGCGCTCACATTCGCGGGCGCCCTCTGGCGGCCCGTATCGCGACCGCTCACGTCTACCACTGTTTGCGACCTTTCCAGAGATGTTACACATGACAAATAAATGTCGGTTTCTTCAATGTGGCTCCCCTCCTCGGGGTCCTGGACAGTCAGTTTTATCAGTGCTACGTTCAGAGTTGTGTGCAGTGCTCCAGTGAAGTGTATGTTTTTTTTTTTTTTTTTTTTTTTTAACTGCGTCCACTGCAAACAGACAAGCGTCGCACTGTGTGTTTTAATTAGGGTCTCCGTGTACTCGCCGTCCTGTGTTATTGTCGTCCTACATGGTTTCGTTTTAGGTCACCGTGACTCCTCATTTTTAACTGACTAAATGTGGTTTTAATCATCTGTCTATTGTAATGTACTTCAAACTGTCGTCTTTTCTATGTTATTGTATATCCGTTGTTTTATCTCCTGTTATGTATATTAATTCTCACCTCATCTATGTCTTTTAATTTCTCTCGGCTGAAGAGCAGCCTAAGGTGCTGCTGCCAGCCTACCTGTGTCACTCTGGTGTGAAACACAATAAAGGGGAAAAAATTGCAATGTGGCTATTCATAACATCACGAAGCCAAGGTATACAGTTCGCCTGAAGAGACCTAGCATGAAATAAACACGTTCATTAAATATGACATGGAAGCAAAGTTCAACTAGTTAAGTTACACGTTCCGTATTCAGATGTCTAATCCAGGGTACTCAGTTTGTTGAGCGCAGTCTGCAAATATTCCTGAACCAGAGTAGAAATCTGGAAAGCCACTCGAAGGATATACTTAATGACCACTGCAAGGCAAGGCAACTGGAAGGTCACAGCTGATCAGTTTACTTCGCTGGAGCCACACTATAACGTAGCCGGAGGCAAGCGTCCTCCAAAATACCTGCCGAGCGGAATGTTACTTGTCCCACTGCTTCGTACAGGCGACCGGTGTTAGGAAGTGGAAGAGGTGTATTGGCGCCGGTGGCTTCAGCAAGTCTGGTCGTAAACAAGCCTCTCTGTGTATATTTCTGTGTAGGATGATTTGGGACGCCGGCTGGCCAATTTCAGTAAATAATACTTTCAGCCGTCTAGTCTGACAGTTTATTCCGCAACCAGTTTCAGCATGTCATCTCCAGTCCCCCTGAACAACATGAAACCGCGATGCATCCCATTAGGTTGTTAAGTCAGCACTATGTCACTGGTATCTGTAGATTTATGGCACGGCGATATCAGTTGCTACTGCTAAAACAAGTTGCCTAATAAAGAGAAAAAATATGGTTGAAAGTATCATTTTATTTATTCTGACCATAAACAAGCTTTCTTATGCTTCTGGCTTCTGTCTGGTAGTCAGGTTGGTAGATCTGACTGTGCCTGGAGAGAGCATAACGTTGTGTAGAAAATCACAGCCGAATTTAACAGCAGAAAATTCTTTAGCCGCCATTTTGTCTTAATCCTTACTTCATCTACTTTGTCGTCAATCTGTTTTCTCTTCTACTGGCCGTCAATATACATAGTGACTTAACACAAAAATATAGCAATTTACTTGATTCGTTTTTGCGGTCCTGTTTTTAACTTAAATGAGATACACCAAGAATATGAACACAACTTTCTGTCGTCTGATGCTTATTTCCAGCTGTCGCCGAACTAGGGCTGCATTCTATAATCAGAGATTTTTCAGAGCTCCGTGGGTGGCTGTCTATATCCGCATCCATGTAGGAGAGATTTTTTTTCTTTTAACTGCAGGAGTTATTTATGTAATTTAGTAACATCGTTATGTCTGGCTGTTTGATCAAGTTTTATCCAAAAATACTAGATAGGCTTTTACTTGATGGTGGCTTGAGGCAATATATTGGACTTCCTTCATCGAAGTTATAATGCCGCGCGGGGATGACTGTGTGGTCCAAGGCGTCATGCAACAGACTGGACGGCCGTTCCCACTGGAAGTTCGAGTCGTCCCTCGGGCATCGGCGTGTCCTTAGTGTAAGCTAGTTTCAATAGTTCTAATTCTAGGGACTGATGACCATAGCAGTTTGATCCAATAGGCCTACAAACATTTGGACATTTCTTTAGTGTTTAAGTGTTCCATTCTCACCGACTGACATACGAAAACCTAAAGAGGGGTTCAAATGAAATATGAGGTGCGACAATAAAGTAATGAGACTGATGTAAAAATAATTTGCTTACCATTTTAGTCAAGTTTAGTGTTGGCTCCTTCAAAGTAGTTCCCTCCTGATTACACACACTTTTTCCAGCGCTTCTGCCATTGATGGTAACATCTTCTGTAATATACTCCAAGAGCCCCGTCACAGCTATTTGAACATCTTCTGTTGTTCGAAAATGGTGTCCCTTGACCGCCGTTTTGACTCTTGGAAATAGAGCAAAAGTCGCACGGAGCAATATCTTGTGAATAAGGTGGTAGTACTCAAATATGTTATGAGGTTAAAAATTGCTGACCGGCCGCGGTGGCAGAGGGGACTGAGGCGCTCCAGTCACGGTCTACACGGCCACTACGGTCGGGGGTTCGAATCCCCCCTCGGGCATGGATATTTGTGCCGTCCTTAGTATAAAATAGTTGATAAGTAGTTTGTAAGTTTAGGGACTGATGACCCCGTAGTTAAGTCCCATAAGCTTAACAACCATTTTTAAAAATTGCTGTACTGACAGAGCAGTATGGGATGCCGCATTATCGTGATGCAGAATCCAATTATCACCAATGTTGGCACGAACATGAACCCTTTTACGAAATCTTTCTAAAATTTCTTTGCAATAATATTGGTTAACTGTTGGTCCAGGAGGCACCCTCTCTTTATGAACAATTCCCTTGGAATTAAAGCAGCACACAAGCAAGCATTTTCACTTTTTTTGGCATGCGAGCTTTTTTTTGGTCTGAGTGATTCCTTTGAGCACCATTGCGAACTTCGGCGTTTTGTCTCTGGATCGTACCCAAAATAAATAAATAAACAACAACAACTTTCTTCACCAGTGATAACAAGGATCAACAATTCTGGATTTATTTCCGTTTGCTCTAACAGATCGGCTGCCACATTTTTCCGTGTTTCTCGCTATTGTGGTGAGAGGGTTTTGGGACGATTTTTGCACAAATCTACCTCATACCAAGATCATAGTTATTATTAGAGGAACCGTTTCTCGATTGATGTTCAGATCGTACGAGTTCACGCACCCTGGCCATGTTGACATCCGTCCGTGAGGTTGATGGTCGTCCATTGCGGTCTTCAGCTTCAACATTCGTTCTGCAGTCACTAAACATTTTATGCCAACGAAAAACTTGAGTTCTTGACATAAAAAAAATGTTCAAATGTTTGTTAAGCTTATGGGACTTAACTACGGGGTCATCAGTCCCTAAACTTACAAACTACTTACGAACTAGGACGGCACAAATATCCATGCCCGAGGGGGGATTCGAACCCCCGACCGTAGTGGCCGTGCTGACCGTGACTGGAGCGCCTCAGTCACCTCGGCCACCGCGGCCGGCTCTTGACATAACCTCATCTCCAAAAGCCTTCTGAAGCTTATCGTAAGTTGTCGCGTTTTCACCCAATTCAACTGAAAAAGAAATGGCATGCCGTTGCGCAATATTATGTGACGAGAGACACAAACACGTGTTAACTTATTACAGCACAACTCACGACTGAGCAGTTGCATCGATGTGCCGTTTGGACTAGAAACCGCTTATAGACCGAAGACAAAGATATTGTGCCTACACAAGCCTGCAGTCTTGCCACATCTTGCAAAGAAAATCAGTCTCATTACTTTATTGTCGCACCTCGTAAGTTACATGAGAAAGTAAAAGGGAACATCGCACCAACAAGTTGGCGTATTAAATTAAATATTATTTGTAACACCTGTCCCATTAACGCGTGTTATACAAAGTTTTATACGCTTACCTTTAATTAATTCGCATAGTCTCCTCCACAATTTATATACCCCACCAAACTCTTGTTTCCACTTCCAGAAGCAATTTTGGTACGTTTCATGCTGGATCGCGCGATCTTTTCTAATCTATCGTTGCATATCTTATTGTGTTCAACAGGGTTCTCAACTTGGGAAACTGAAAAAAGGCCGCAGGGTCCAGATCTGTAGAGTACGGAGGATGAGGCAGCACAGTGAACGCTTCGCAGATTGCGAGGCGAAGGTCTTGACTCCTGAGCCGTGCATTGCTAAATGCCGTGTCAGGATTTTATGGCATGATCCAACTGAATTATTACATTCTTCTACAGTCTCTCTGACAGTTGGTCTTTGATTCACACGCACAATTTCTGACATGAGCGTTTTCGGTACTCGGTAGACGTCGAAGGGCGTCTTCAAGGAGGGTCATCCTTAACTACCGTCCGGCCATTTTTAAACCGTTTGATCGACTCCTAACACCCAGCACGGCTTCAGCGCTCATCGCCGTAGGCTCTCTGCATCCTCTGGCATGGCTCTGTAAATGTTTTCTTGAGTTTGACGCAAAATTTAACGCAGACGCATCGCTCCCCTAATTCTGCCACTTCCAAATTCGCAAACTCTGCGACACGGCGTTCTACCCAATACAGCAGTGAGCAATAACTAACAGACATTCAATAGTGGAACTTCCGACGTGTGCAGGATGCCAACCGCATTTCACTCCAACACATCATTAGCGTGAAATGACGGATGTTCCGGACTTTTTTGAACAGGCCTCGTACAATGTGCTGACTGACAGGCTAAAGTGGTGAGACTGAGCCGGATCGAATTCTTGCAACGGATTAACGACCGCTGATCTAGTGCGCCGACCAGCCAGAGTGTGCTTCTTATGCGGCTTTGCACGCTCGTTTAGACTGATGTTAGGCTGCTCTCCACTCTTCTGCCTGTGAAAATACAATACGCAGGAACATTCACAGCAACGAGACATCTGCCGACGGTGGAAATATGAACATCAGGGCGCCGACTTAGAATATATTAAAATTCCCCAATCATGATAACAGAGAAGTCAAATGGTAATCAAAACAAATGAAATCATTTCATTTGTTTGAAGACAACATAGCTATTGCATGAGATACTGTGAAATACAAGTTATTTCATTATAAACCTTCATTATAAATCTATCTTGTATATTAGCTTAGTTGGTACATCATTTAATTTCTTAAATCATTACACTACTATTGTTTTTCTCAACATACATTTCTGAAATTTCTTAAATCATTGCATCTATTACATAATAACTCATCAATTTTATAGAAGGACTATGCATCGCCATTTTAAATTCTGCTGTGGCAGACCTTTGACACTTAATGGTATATTGTTTAGAAATATTTTGCCAATGTGAGCAGAATCCTATTTTGGCTGGCCGCGGTGGCCGAGGGGACTAAGGCGCTCCAGTCACGGTCTGCACGGCCACTACGGTCGGGGGTTCGAATCCCCCCTCGGGCATGGATATTTGCGCCGTCCTAGTTCGTAAGTACTTCATAAGTAGTTTGTAAGTTTAGGGACTGATGACCCCGTAGTTAAGTCCCATAGACTATACAAACATTTGAACATTTTGAATCCTATTTTGTCTTGAACAGTCTAGTTCAGGCGACTAGTACCAAGGTTTTGGTTCTGGTTGAATAACTATCAACATCCTCCCTAATTTTATATGCATACGTATTCTCTTTAGCATATAAAAGAACCTCGAGAATGTACAAGCTGCCAACAGCAAGTATTTGTATGTCGTCAAGTATTCTTTGCAGAAAGTTGTAGTTTGTAGACCAAAAATGCATTTTATTGCATTCTTCTGCCCGAGAAAGAAATTCTTAACTCCTGTAGAGAGTCCTCAGATTACTTCGTAATAGCCGGCCGCGGTGGCCGTGCGGTCTGCGGCGTGCCAGTCACGGTCTGCACGGCTGCTGCGGTCGGGGGTTCAAATCCCCCCTCGGGCACGGATGTTTGTGCCGTCTTTAGTATAAGCTAGTTGATGTTTAGGGAATGATGACCCCGTAGTTAAGTCCCATAAGCTCTACAAACATTTGAACATTTATTTACTATGTAACAGTATAAATGTTTATGAATACGTAATAGCCCATAAGGAGGAGGCCTTGATTGACACGGGTTTTTAATTTCCTAGTCAGGTACACTATTCTAGAAAATTTATTTCAGACTTTATCTGTCTCCACATTTCGAGATAACTTATTATTAGGCGCGGGTTTTTGGTCGTAAAAAGTGCGTTTTACTCAGCTAAAGTAGGCTCCTTCAGTATTTCATTTAGGCTGTATCAAACTTAAAATAGGCTCTAATAAATATGATACAGAGAAAATACAAATAAATTAAAATAGGCAGTGTTGAGATATGAACACGTCAGTCGCTGCAGGCTGTACTGATTTGTTTTCGCAGATATTATTATTATTATTATTATTTACTACGGTGCATTGAAGGGGAACTGGACAGATGGCATTGTGCCTGACAGATGGTCACCCGTTGTGAATGAGTAAATGGAATCGCCCAGTGCTTCGCATGATAACATCTCACTATTGGTAAATTAGTCTTCGAAATGTAAAGATCGTGTACAATACGTTTCACTAAATACTATAGTTATTGGGATTTGCTGTAGACAGCAGCGATAAAAGGCGCGAAGTGCAGTAATTTGGCCATAGAGGGCGTCTAAGATTACCATTGTGTTTTTTTTTAAACTGTGGTGAGCTTAAGGGTTATGAAACTGTTTCTTAGTGGGCATATACAGCTGGCCAGAATTCTTTCAGCGAAAGATTTTCAAATATAGTACTCTCACATTCATTCTTAAGTGTAACTCTAAAAGAACTTTAAGTCAAATTAACGAAATAGGTACTTTTTACAATTTTGATACCGAAATAGGCGTTAACATCGTAATAGGCAATTTTAGGTCCTGTATAACTAACGGCATTGAGTTTAATTAGTCAAGAAACACATAAGTACAAACTTGCATGCAAATTGGAACTTAGGAAGAAATAGGTGTTAACCTAAAGATCCGCCGTCTACTTATTTTAGAGATGGATGCCCAATAATTTAACTGACTTCTCGTAGACATTTTTCAGTTCAGTATTTTGATTCCGCTAATACGTTTTCTGTTTTATTGACCTTTAGTTTTAATCTGTTATCCCTAAACCATTGAGCTGACTTTACCATCACACCTACCACAGCTATTTCATCTGTATGAGTTGTGATGAAAGTGGTGTCATTTGCATACACTACTACTTCACTTGGAACCAGATCTGACAACTGATTACAGTACATTACAAACATGAAAGGGCCCAGACCAGATCTATGTGGTACTCCATACTTTACATTCAGAAAACGAGATTTTTTGTTTGGATTAATGATAACCTTTTGTTTCAGAAAGACAGAAATGGTATTCGTACAACGGAGTGGTAATTTTGTCCAAGTCTCTCATTATTCCATTACAGTTGCCTAAGGACGATTTTTACTGCTTATAGTGAAGAAAAGGAAGCTTAGGGTTTAAGGTCCCGTCGACAGCGTGGTCATTAGAGACGGAGCTTACGCTCGGAGTTTTGGGTGAAGATGGGGAAGGAAATCGGCCGTGCCCTTTGAAAGGAACTTTTGTGTCTCGTCGCCGACGGTTGTCCTGGGTGTCAGTGGCCGAGTAGAGAGCGACCGACACAGAAAAATAGGATGCACGCGTGTGCGGGTACAGAGTTTGAGGTGACCAGCCAGTGGGACAGCAGAAACTAGAAACAGTAAGCTAGATTTGTACAATATATATATTTAGTAGAGATAGTACAATACTTTGTTAACTGAAGACTAGTGGAGTGCAGATACATAGTTTAACTAGGTAGAGGCCTGCCTACTGTTCAGTCCTAGTGCCTGTCCTATTGCCAAGTGCCCGATGCAGTTCAGTGGTGGCCACGAGCGGGATTGCAGCAGAGGGCTTTTGGCTGACGTCGTAAGAACGCCGCGCCGTGCTTGCATGGCGGCGCGCGGAAAAAGTACGTGGCGCGCACTTCAGACTTGTGCGACACCACAGGAACCATCCCGGCATTTGTCTGGAGCGATTTAGGGAATTCTCGGAAAACCTAAATCTGGATGGTTGGAGGTGGATTTGAGCCACCGTCCTCCCGAATGCGAGTCCGGTGTGTTACCACTGCGCCACCCCGCTCGGTGTATAATGAAGAGTAAAGTGTATAGTATCTCGTGTGTTTCCCAGTAATCCATTTGAAAGCAGTGTCGGTGACAACGTGAAAAATAACGTGTGCCAGAGGCGCGCATAATTACGCAGTTTGGTAGCCGTGTTGCCCTTGAACGAGACGAGTCGGATGATTTAACGTATGGCGTGCGCGAAGCTAAACGGCGAAGGCCGCCATCAGTTAGAGGCGGCGTCAGCCCGCGCCGAGCACTGCCAGGCGGCCGCGGCCGGCGGTCGGCCTGAGGATAGCCCGGCCATTGTCTCCGGCCAGAGCGCTCTTCCGCGCGGCCCAAGGATGCGCGCCGCCACTTTGCACATTCATGACTCTCCAGGCAACCGTCTAAATACGCCCTTGTCAGACGCGTAATCACTCCGGCGTCGGAAATTACCGACTCTGAAGACCCTGACTTCGAGGTCAGCTGATGCAGCTATACGGCGCTTACAACTGCAGATTTTCGAGCAGACGTCCCCGCTGTAGACTCTAGAACACGGAATTTGCTAGTAGACGCTTTTCAGTTCCAGCCCTGGCCGAATCTGTGTACTGGTACTGTTACCGCCGAACCGAGCATTTTCTGATTATTATGATACAAAATGCTAACACCAGTTATTTACACGAGAATGGGAAAACTGCTAGAAGCAGATAGTAGAAATGTAGCAATACGTTAGGCAATTCTCACTTTACATCTGACATTTTGAGCCCGTGGTTATGTATGAAATACAGGATGATTCTTACAATCAAGAAAACAGCAGCCAACCACATATGATTACGCTATTTATTTACTAAATAGCGCCGTTACCGGTTTCAAAGTTTCCAGTTCATCGTCAGACGGCTGTTCACGTCCACATACATGTCAGTTACATTTTGTTTATGCACATAGATTAAGGAAAGGTAAACCTACGCTTTTAGCTTCTGTAGATATGGAGAAAGATTTTGACATTCTTGCTTGGAATACAAATTCTGAATGTAGTAGGGACAAAATACAGTAAACTCAAAGTTATTTGCAACTTGTACAGAAACCAGTCAGCTATGAGGGTTGAAGGGTACGAAACGGAAGCATTGCTTGGGAAGAGAGTAAGACAGGCTTGTAGCCATTCCTCCAAATTTTTAAATCTGTACGTTGAGCAAGCTGTGAAGGAAAGGGAGAAAAAATTTGGAGAAGGAATTAAACTTGTCTGAATAAATAAAAACTCCTCGGGTTGCCGATGACATTTTAATTTTTTAAGAGACAACGTAATGATCAGAGGAACGTATAACACAAGAGAAAAACAGGGGTAAAAGAATGTAAAGAGAATCAGGTTGTTCAGAAGAAATTACATTAGGTACCCAGAAAATAAAGATGTAGATGAGTTTTGTTACTTGGGCAGTATAACAACTTACGATGCTTGGAGTACAGATAATATAAAATGCAGAATGACCATGAGAAAAAAAGCATTTCGGTTTAAGAGAAATTTGTTGACATCCTATATTAAGTTCAAATCAAATGTTTTCCATCTTAAAGAACTTAACTGCGGGGTCATCAGTCCCTAAACTTAAAAACTACTTATCAACTACCTTATACTAAAGACGGCACAAACACCCATGTCCGAAGAGGGATTTGAACCCCCGACGGGGAACAGCTTTGCGCATAGTAGCATAGCGCCTCAATGCGCTCGGCCGCTCCGCCGCGGTCGATATTAAGTGTTACGGAGTTCTTTCTTAAAGCATTTGTCTGGAGTGTAGAATTGTGCTGGAGTGAAACGCAGGCGATAAGAAGTTCAGATAAAAAGAGGATAGAAGCTTTTGAAATGTGATGCTACACACTATTGCTGAATATTAGATTCAGCTGGTCCTGTCACCACGGTGATCTCCCAGCTATGTCAGCTACCAAGACAATCCAGAATGGCTCTTGTCAGGGCCAACAAAATTGTCAACAAAACGATCTGAACAGAGCAATAGGTCCAGTCCTAAACGTGTGCCATTTGAATATTGAGGGGATAAGTAGGTCAAAATGTGACTTCCTCAGTAAAAATCTTTTGAGTAACAATATTGACGTCCTTGCTCTACAAGAAACCCATGCAGAAGATCTTAAAAGCTGTTCAAGAGGCAATATCCATGGCTACAGACTTGTGGGAGAGATAGGCCATAGAACATATGGCGTGGCTACATATGCTAGACAGGACTTGGATGATGTATCTATAATTCATGAAAGCTGTGACGATGACATATTTGTTTTGGCAGTGAAAGTGTCTGGAACTACCATAGTTAATGTCTACAAGCCTCCCAACATCCAGTGGCAAGATACGGTTCTCCCAGTTTTCGATCACCCTTCCCTATATGTCGGCGATTTCAACAGCCGCAGTAGCCATTGGGGGTACTCGTCTGATAATGAAAATGGAATAGCCTTAGCTGAATGGGCTGAAAATAATAACCTTTCCTTGGTTTTTGACGCAAAAGACTCCAGCACATTTTTCTCAGCCCGCTGGAAGCGTGGATATTCACCTGACCTGTGTTTTTGTTCCTGTGATCAGACATTAAGATCTCTATCAGTTACGAGAAAGGTACTTGGCACATTCCCTCGGTCGCAGCACAGACCTGTGCTGATATCAGTTGGGATTAAGATTCCCCTAATAAGATCTTTTCCGAGACCCAGGTGGAATTTTAATAAAGCAGACTGGGAGGCATTTACTTCCAAATTAGAAGACAACATTAGATTCATTCCTCCTACAATAGAAAATTATGACAGATTCGCTGGACTCCTTAAAGCTATAGCTAAAGCCTGTATACCTCGAGGCTACAGAAAGACATATATCCCGGGATGGAGCCAAGAGTGTGAAGACCTGTATAACGAATTTATCAGCACTGAAGATTCAAACGCTGCCGACATCCTACTGAACGCCCTTGATAATGCCAGAAGAGAGAAATGGGTGAAAAAAGTTCATAGTTTAGACTTCACTCACAGCAGCAGAAAGGCTTGGTCACTTCTGAGGAAATTGTCTACCAGTGTATCCGAGAAAAAACTTCCTCCCACACATCCTGATCCTTCCGACATAGCCAAACGAATCGTAGCACTATCCAAGTCAAAACGGCAACAGTCTGACAGATTAATATCCTATAAACTAAATGAAATTAAGAAATGCCAGCAGGCTCCCCTGGAAGTATCAAAACCTTTTTGCTTAGACGAACTGCATGTGGCTATCTCTGATATGAAGACTGGGAAAGCTGCCGGTATAGATGATATTTTCCCAGAATTTATTAAACATGCTGGACTCAAGACCCGATTGTGGCTTTTAAATTTATTCAATAACATTCTTAAAGACAGCTCTCTACCAAAAGTTTTTAAGAGATCTAAAGTAATAGCTGTTTTGAAGCCTGGTAAAGCAGCCGAACGTGCAGATAGCTACCGCCCAATTGCACTTCTCAGTGTATGTTACAAGCTGCTCGAGAGACTCATCTACAATCGTATTGTTCCCATTCTCACTGCTAGTATCCCTGTTGAACAAGCTGGTTTCAAACAAGGCCGTAATTGCTGTGACCAGGTCCTAGCACTGACATCTTTCATTGAGACTGGTTTCGAAAAGAAGTGTACCACTTCCGTTGCTTTTCTGGATCTCTCGGCAGCTTATGATACCGTGTGGAAGAAGGGCCTCCTAGTGAAGCTTTACAATCTCATTCCTTGTCCTATTTTATTGCGACTTGTGAACTCAATGCTAAGTGGTCGCCTGATCAAGATCTATCTCGGCAACACAGAAAGTGGGTTTAGACAGCTTCACGATGGCCTCCCCCAGGGTTCGGTTCTTGCTCCCATTCTTTTTAATGTTTACACCGCTGATCTTCCAGCTACGCAATCTAGAAAATTCATTTATGCCGATGACATTGCCATAGCGTCACAACACAGAGACATCCATGTGACGGAAACTACTTTAACATCTGACCTAGCTCTCCTCAGAAATTACTTCGCAATGTGGAAACTAAAGCCAAACCCAAATAAAACGGAAGTATCTTGTTTCCATCTCAATAATAGGATGGCCGACTATAAACTTAATATCTCGTTTGATGGTGTTCAACTTGAACATAATGAACATCCAAAATACCTGGGAGTAATCTTGGATAGATCTCTTACTTTTAAGTACCACCTTCATAAAACAGCAGACAAAGTTAAAACTAGGAATAACATATTGCAGCACTTAGCAGGATCATCTTGGGGAGCCAGTGCTAAGGTCTTGCGTACAACAGCTTTGTCCCTAGTTTACTCTGCAGCTGAATACTGTTCTCCTGTCTGGCTCAACAGTGCTCATGTGAGAGACATTGATGTACAATTAAATAGAGCAATGAGATTGATCAGTGGCACTCTGATGGCTACACCACTTCAATGGCTCCCAATATTATGCAACATCGTTCCCCCTGATCTAAGACGGAAGGAAGCCTTAATGAGAGAGTATTATAAGATCTTGTCCACTCCTGAGCTTCCTATCCTGCAAGACCTTCCACCACCGGTCAGCCGGCTGAAATCACGTAAACCACCTCTTAAAACAGCTGTGCAACTACATGAGAGTGGCTTCTCACCTAAATCAAACTGGGCAAGAATTTGGGATTCGTTTAATGGAAAAAACAGCATCTGGATAGACGATCCCTCTAAGCAGCTCCAAGGAATGGACCTTCCCAGGAGAGAATGGTCTTTGATCAACCATTTCCGAACTGGTGTTGGTCGCTGTAACTATTGGAAATTCAAATGGGGACAGACAGACGACCAGTCATGTGACTGTGGAGCAGACATTCAAACGATGACCCCTATAATTACTAATTGCCCATTACGATCATTCTCAGGAGGGATGACCGAACTCCATATAGTCAGTCAGGAAGCTGTCCAGTGGTTAAAGGAGTTGGACTTGGCTCTGTGACAGAGATATGTCTTATCTTATTAACTAGACACTAGTATATCTTACTAAAGTATTATATGTAGCTGACATTATACCATACGATATATATATAGATTGATAGATAGCGTAACTAATGAGGGGTACTGAACAGAATTGGGGAGAAATTCCTAACATATCTTGATTAACAGAAGCGAATGGTGGAACACATCCAGAAACATAAATGAAACGTCATTTTACCCTTGGGGGGAGGGAAGTGTGTGGGTTCAAAGTAGTTGGGAGAGATCGAGAGAATAATGCAGTAAGCAGATTTGAAAGGATGTAGGTTCCCATTCTTACTCAGAACGGAAGAGGCGTGGAGAGCTGCAACAAACCAGGTTTTGGATTGAAGACCATAACAACAACAACAACTTAAGCTCCCATTGTATATTGTGCCACAGGGTTAACAGACACAGACTAATTAACAAATGTTCAAATGTTTGTAAATCTACTGGACCAAACTGCGTGGTCATCAGTCCGTAGCTTACAAACTACTTAAACCTAGGTAAACTAACCTACGGACAAACACACACACCTATGCCCCAGGGAGGACTCGAACCTCCACGGCAAGTAACCGCGCGTTCCGCAGCGAGGTGCTTCAGACCGCTCGGCTACTCCACCGCGACATCAGTCTATAGTTTCAAAAAAGTGACAGTAACGATTTGGAGAGATGGTAGCAATTCATATAAAGACATTCAGACAACAGAAAACCTGCAGGTAATTAAATAATCGTCCGCCATTTATCGGCCGAAAACTCGCAATCTGGTGTACGGCCGCCTTGTGCAAGTCTTTCTATTTGATTCTACTTCGGCAACTTGCGTATCGGTGATGATAGAAATGTTGGTAACAAGTACACAACACGGATCGAACATGGGCCCCTTTTTTGGCAGTCACTGATGCTGTACACAGAAAGAGACATATATCTGATGTTGAGCGGTTGCTGCATCCCTGCCTCTGAATAGTTTATTGCATACTGGAGTATACATCCATGGTATCCGACACT
Organism: Locusta migratoria; assembly: GCA_026315105.1. Classification (NCBI taxonomy): domain Eukaryota; kingdom Metazoa; phylum Arthropoda; class Insecta; order Orthoptera; family Acrididae; genus Locusta; species Locusta migratoria. The sequence continues at coordinate 355,435,733 of CM048744.1, forward strand.
ACAGTTTCGTGTCTTAAAACAGTCATCTCCATTTCCTCATTGACATAGTGCAGAGCACTGCACGCTTAAACACTTTTGCGCAGTTATTCATTTGTCTAGCGTCGCTGTACATGGGACTTGATTATTGTACACGATGTATCGATTTATGGTCTGAGCTTCATGGTGACCATTTAATGGGTATGGACATGATATTGAACTACATACATCCAATCTAGTGGGGTCGAAATTTCATCTAAGAACTCACGCACCGGAATATGTGCTGCTCTTCCGTCCTACTCTAACCACATTTATCTTTTATTTTCATGTCTTCTAACTGAGGTATTAACCATATAATGTGAGGACGGAGGAGTTCCTTCCTACTCTCACATAATAGGAACTCCTTAACCAGAGAGCCACATTCCTGTGATATTTTGCTCATTAATCAGAAAAAAACCTATTGCAAATTCATACCGTACTTGAAGTAACTAATGTGGCACTGACTACTTCTTCCGTATATTATTTTGCTGCTGCAACAAATTTCATGAAATAATAATCGATATCATATTTTATTCGCCACTGCCGATAAGATCTTATAAAATACCGCTTGAGAATGTGAGCCATTGTTCGAAACGGGGAGTGGTAAATAAAACACTACAAAACATCTCTAGTAGATTGTCATTACGACAGTACGTATTTCATATAATAGGGGATTTCTACCTCATGAATTTGAGCAATATTCAACCATATTCGCATATTAACTTTGGTAATTCAAAATGTTATTACAGCTCTGAATGGATGTGTAACATAGACAATATGGATGTCAGAAAACAGTCGTTTTCCTTTTAGGAGCACTATTTTAGGAAGAGTGACAAAATTAAAGATCCCTTAACTGTGTGGGTCGTAGCACAAAACTACACTCCCCTATCGAATACAGGTAGATTACTGTAGTCAATACAAATGTGATGAATGAAGTCTCTAGTTATAAAATGATGTGTCATTTGAAATGGCAGAAGCACCAACATTCTTGATGAACAGTGAACACGCCGATCTTCAATTATGACAGAAGGACTTTGATGTAGAAATAGAACAGTATAGGTGGTGCTGAAGGAATTATATTAGGTAACGAAATACTGCAGGTGGTAGGTGGGTTTTGTTACTTGGGCAGTAAAACGACATAACATGGTCGCATTACAGAGGAAATTTGAAAAGAAATGGAAAGAAAAGCGTTTCTAAAAAAGAGAAATTTGTTAACATCGAGTATTAATTTAAGTGTAAGGAAGTCTTTTCTGAAGGCATTTATGTGGAGTGTTGCCTTGTATGAGAGTGAAACATGGACGATAAATAGTTCGGATAGGAAAAGAATAGAGGCTTTTGAAATGTGATGCTATAGAAGACTGCTGAAGATTAGTTGTGCAACTCGCCTAACTAATGAAGAGGTACTGAACAGAATTGCGGAGACAGAGTTTGCAGCAGACCTTGATTAGAAGGAGGGATCGATTGGTAGGACACATTCTAAGACATAAAGTAATCGTGAATTTAGCATTGGATGGAAGTATGTGGGGTAAAAATTGTAGGAGGAGACCAAGAGACGAATACTGTAATCAGATTCAAATTGATGTGAGTTTCCTTTCTTATGAGGAGAAGAGGCTTGCTAAGAATAGAACAGGGTGAAGAGTTGAATCAAACCAGTCTGTTAATACTACAACATAGGTATTTCACCCCCGATGGAGTGAGTTTGTGTGTGCCTGAATGTTCAGTCACTAATTTATCAAATTAGTAATGGTGATACGGATGAAAAGTGTGTGTCAGTTTGGACCCTCCACTTTTGACAGATGAACACAACGAGTGAAAGTTCATACGTTCAGACAAGAACGGCGAGGAGTTTTTGAACTGCTTTGCTAGTGCCTGAATTTCGAATGAAAGTCTAAAAACTGAGCGTCCGTAAAGGAATGATATCAATCACAATCACCAACAAACAAAACAAAAATTTCAGCACCAAAACAGTTATATCCAGTGTTATGGAATAGGAAGACGTCATACTCTCGATTCCATGCCTAGAGGAGAGACTCAGAATGGATAGTGCTATCGAAGGCTTCGTCCACTTCGTCGTGCCGTTTAGTACAAAAAAAAAAAAAAAGTGTGGATTGTGATCTAGCGCCATCGTTCCTCTTCACGATGGTACTCGCTAGCGTTGTGCAACACTAGTGAGTGAGGTGACAATCAGGAATATTATACGCGAGTTGGTGCCAATAACTGCAACAAAGGCTTTTTTCGTTGCCGCGAGGTCTTTTCACAAAATGTCGATCACCAACTTTTTCACCAGAATGCGAGGATATTCTATTGCCGACAAACTGAAAACGGATAAACGTTCATTACAATACAATAAAAGCAATCAAACTAGTTCGGAAAGATTTAATCCTGCGTTTTTCCCACGCGCTGTTTGAGGGGGCAACGATAAAGAAATAGTGTGAAAGGCGTTCGATGAACTTTCTGCGAGGTACTAAGTGCGAATTACAGCGTAGCTATGTAGATGGCAAAGAAGACGTTAGCGGCTCGTTTAACAATTTGACATCTGACTATGCAGAAGGCCTAGGAACGTAACGCTGATATAAATTTTTACTTTTTAACTCAACTACACTGAAAACTAAGATACAAAAATACGTTAGAAAATTAGTGTTCTTTTCTGTCTTGAATAAATGTTCTTAGAGAAACAAAAGGGTCCTCACTCTACGCATGAGTACATAATAGGTGGTGTCGGTTGCATCAGTTACACTGAACTGGAAAGGAAAGGATGCTAGAGTTACAATCAAATCGACATTAATGTTGATTCTCAGAACCACATCATTCTTGAGTTTTCATTTATGTCATATTTCCTTCCTTGAGTTTCCTATCTAGCTGTAAAATATCGAGTGTCACTGACATAAAACCCGTGTAATAACTAATCAGGAAAGATTTAGATGCTCTTCACACAAATTATGTAGCATTTCCATAAAAACTGAGGTCCCGTTCTTAATACCGATAGTAGTTTTGGTTTCTGCAGTTTTTCTGCGGTGGTATTTCTCAGTAAACTTGACATCTTCAGCGAATATAGTAAGAATTTTGCATTTTTCTACCTAATAGGTAATGTGTGTAAATCGTACACACAAATCTTATTTTCTCCGGCAATCACAGTCGTAACTTGCGCAAAGTAAGGACACTTTTTTGTATTTGATGATTCACGTGATTCATGCATATCTTTGGTCAGTTAGCAGACGAACTTTCAACTTTTCGTGCGTTCAAAACGCGAACGAGTTATCACGGAAACAGTGTTTTCCAAACTTTCGTTGTGTTTTAAAGTAGAAGCATTTCGTTTTAAGTAAATTCATTCGTGACCTACCATCACTGTAGGAAGAATTAACAGAGAACTTGTTTGTCTAGTGACCTTTAAAAAGTAACGTGTTTATATAACAGCAAAACGAAATACACTGGAGGACGAACCATTACGTGCGAGTGAGGTGCGCGAAGGCAAAAGCTTCGATGGCACAGGTAGTGCCTCAGCTATCCACCTCCAGAAGCAGTTAGCAAAACACTCATCAAATAATTTAGTATTGCGGTATCTGTTCCTTCGGACATGTCTATGTTAAGGTACAAAGGACGCAGCTATTACTTAACCTAACAATTGTAGTCATGGAAATTCTAAATTACGTTGAACATACAACGGAATTGATATCTCGAGAAGCATAAGTGGTCATTCAACAGACTAACTAGGAAGCATATCTCTTTTCTCACTCGTTGACATCGTATATTTTTGTTATTTGTGTCCGTCTCGTCTAGATGACGAGGTGAATTATCATTTCATGCGGCATGTGAAGTTCCTTTTTTTGTGTTGCTGGCGGAAAGACAGTGTATGAAAACGATTTCTTGTGGTCTCAGTCCGAAGGTTGTTTGATGCAGCTCTCCACGCTACTCGATTCTGTGCAAGCCTCTCTCAATAACTACAGGAACCCACATCCATTTGGACCTGCTTACTGCGTTTGTCCCCCTCTTAAATTTTTTGTCCGCACCAATACTAAACTGAAGAGTCCTCGAGGTACCAATCAATCCCTTGTTTGGTCAAGTTGTGCCAAAATATTTTCTTTTCTCCCCAATTATGTCCAGTATCTTTCCTTACTCACTCAATCTAATCTTCGGCATTCTTCTGTTGCACCAGGTTTCAAACGCTGTATCGTCACCTTGTCCCAACTATTTATCATCCATGTTTCACTCTCGTGTAAAACTACACTCCAGAAAAACATCTCTAAAAAGACTTCCTAGCAAGTAATATTCGATGTTAGAAAATTTCTATTTTTCATAAATGCTTTTCGTCCCATTGAAATTCTGCTCTCCTTCGGTTATCGTAAGATGTTTTACTGTTGATATAACAAAGCTCATCTACTGCATTCACTGTCACGTTTCTTTATCTACTTTTTTTCAGTTGCTTTGCATTAAACTTGTTTTGCACTTCTTAATGTACGTCTTATACCCTCCTTTCATGACACTGTCTTCTCTGATCAGTTACTCTTCCAGGTCCTTTTCTGTCACGGACAGAATTACATCATCGGCAAACCCAAAAGTTTTGATTTCTTCAACCCGAAGACTCAAGATAACATTGGAGAAAGAACCCAACCCTTCTTACTGCCTTCCCAACTACTGCGACCCATTCTTGCTATCGACTCTACAACCGCTGTCTGATTTCTGTACAACTTTTCGTACCTACGTTTTACACTTGCTACCTTCAAAATTGCCGCGCCGGAATGGCCAAGTGCATTGAGGCACTATGCTCCGATGCGAGAGGCCATTCCCCGTCGGAGTTTCTAATCCCCCCTCGGGCACGGATGTTTCTGTCGTCTTTAGTATAAGGTAGTTTGTAAGTTTAGGGACTGATGACCCCGCAGCCCCGCAGTTAAGTCCCTTAAGCTTAACAAACATTTGAACATTTTTGAACCTTCAGAATTCGGAAGCACGTATTCCATCAAAACTGTAAGGGCTTTCTCAAATCTACAAAAACTATTAATGTAGGTTTACCTTTCCTTAATCTAGCATGATATAAGTCGTATGGTCACTGCTGCTTCTCGTCTTCGTATATTTCTCTTGAATACAAATGTTTAAATGTTTGTTAAGCTTAAGGGACTTAACTGCGGGGTCATCAGTTCCTAAACTTCAAACTACTTATGAAATACCTTATACTAAAGATGACACAAATATCCATGCCCGAGTGGGTTTCGAACCCGCGACTGTAGCGGCCGTGGAAACTATGACTGGCACGCCGCAGACCACTTGGCCACTGCGGTCGGCTCTCTTGAATACCAACTGATCCTTCCCGATATTAGATTCTACCAATTTTTCCTTTCTTCTGTGAATAATTAATGTCATTTTTCCACCCATGTCTTATGAAATGATATTCGGAAATGTTCACACCTGCCGACCGCAGTGGCCGAGCGGTCTGCGGCGCGCCAGTCACAGTTTGCACGGCCGCTACGGTTGGAAGTTCGAATCCCCCCTCGGGCATGGATGTTTGTGTCGTCTTTAGTGTAAGGTAGTTTGTAAGTTTAGGGACTGATGACCCCGCAGTTAAGTCCCTTAAGCTCAACAAACATTTGAACATTTGTTCACACCTATCAGCACCTGTTTCCTTGGAACAGGAATTATTATGTTCTTTTTGAAGTCCGAGGGTATTTCGAATTTCAGACACATCTTGCAGAAGTGCTGGAATAGTTTTCTTATAGCTTTTTCTGCCAAGGATATCAGACGTTCTGACCGAATGTCGTCTACTCCAGTGTTATCTTTTTTCTGAAATATCGATCCAGTGGTATAGTTGTGTTAATCCTCTGTAGTTCTCACCGAACGCTTTGTTACCCTTCTTACGAATAGGTAGAAAAATTGGTTTTGTTCAATAACAATGATCATTTCTACTGGTATTCATCTATTCCATGATCTTTACCATTTTTCATTTCTAATATATATTTTTTATTTCCAAAATCTTAGGTGTTTCTCTTTCTGATTCATCTTTGGTGGTGTTATTTCTCTTATCTCTGTCTATCCCAAAGCAAGTATTTGATTATCCTTTGCAAATATTATTTGCAGTCTTTCAAAACTTCTACCACCCACATAGCGTGTTAATTTCCCAACAATCATTGAATATATGTTGCAAACACTGTTTGTTTTCGTTTCAGTACAAACATGGCACTATTCTCTTTGGCCATGCTGCCGAACGTATAGGGTCGGCTTTGTTAAATCAGGATTTTCCGTGTTAATATTTTACGGGGTGGCCGGATGCCCTTCCTGTAGCTACCCCATGGTCCCCGGGCGGGAATGTGTACCCCAAATGACTGCGTATATTGTTATATGTGTGAAAGCGTAATGTGTTATGTTTCCAAATCGTGTAACTGAGGCGGCAGTTGGGGACCAGCCCGGTATTCACCTTCGTTAATCCACCGGGCGGATTCGAATCTGGGCTGGTATGCCTCCCCATCTCGTAAAAAGGTGCCGTAGACCACACGGCTAACCGAGCGGGTACGCAAACGTAGCACGACACCTGTTTTTAAATAGCAGCTATCTTTCATAAGCAGCTGGACTAATCGCAAAGCTGTAATGGTTTTCCTTCATTGTAAGGTTCTGCGGGGTGGAAACACCTCGTGTTGTGAAAAATGTGAGACTATTGTCAGAGAAATATTTTCTTCCACTACAGGCTGTACGTCTGCCTCACTGACTCATTTCCTGTCTTCCACTACCTGCTGAGCTTCCTTATTGACTACATCTTCTAAAGCGCTCAGGTGTCGCAGTAACAGTGACTCAGTCAATGTCCACCTGTGCGACACGTGTGCATCGCCTCTTCCTCCGTACATGGCACTACTCATGATGTTTAACGGAGAGCGTCTGTGAATCAGCAAATCACGCATGCAAACACTGCGGCACTACTTGAGTAAACGACCTGGGGCACCGCAGCCATCCGCGCAAACAGGGAAGTGCTCGCTTCAGAGCTCACAGGCATCTGCTACGTCTTCTCTCACGACAGAAGGCCAAACTGAAAGGCACACTAATTTATTGGTTATCGGTAATTATTGAACAAGTCCACCATTTTAAATACAACTATAAAGAGCGATGCGAATTACCAATACGCCTGATCTTCTAAAAGTGTTGAATACTCTCTAGACTCTTGAGGCACAACGTACATGTTTAAGAGCTTGTCGGCGACGCTGCTTAACAATTTGGTTTTGTCAATTATATAAGAGATGAAATTTCCATTCTTTACCGGTCGTTATTGACGATGAAGGTTGCTTCTATCTAATTTTGTTTTTGGATGGGACCCGTCTTGATAAAAACGGATTTTTTTAATCTTTTTACGTACGTTATGTTTCACTGAAGTTACATCATTAGGTTTAAAAAAAAATAGTTTCAATTTAACTGCAGGAAGAAAGCTTATCCATACCCGCCTCTACGTAAATTTAATGTTTTAAGAAAATCAAAATTACAAATTTAAAACAGACGATAATTTTCATGTATACCTTCCTACCACATGCAGTGCTTCTTTGCTTTGGATTACAGTTCTTTTCAAAGTTTGTCAACTGTAATAGTTGAGACTTAATGTAGAAAAATATTTATATCCTGAATTTACTACCAGAATTGAAATATAATTTGTGTGTGTGTATGTGTGTTTACGGGTTAATATTACCTGAGTTACAGTCAAGATGTCAGATGGAAAACCCGTACTAAAGCTGAATTGTGTAAGGAATGTATAGAGGAACTATACAAGGAAAATGAATTGGAAGGCAGTATTGTAGAGGGAAGCAAAAGCAGTTGAACATGAGATAAAAGATGCGATTCTGCGAGAAGAATTTGACAGACTGAAAGATTTGAATACTGAGAGAAGAATCTAAGAAGAGAAGATCAAAGCCAAATCAAGACCCCTTTCATTCTGAGCTGCTGATATCCTTTGGGGAGCCAGCCATGTCGAAATTATTCTATGTGGTATGTAAGACGTATGAGAGAGGAGTGCAGTATTGTGAACCTGGCTAGTCCTCTGTATGCTGAATAAACAGGCGTCCGCCAAGAGGTTATTTTTCTGATTGGAAGCGTCGTGGCACAGCGCGAAGATAGTACAGACTGATGGCTAGCAGGAAGATAGGCACTCCAGTTTCGGGACCCAACTATGATGTGGTGCCCTGTAGCGTATGGATTGTGAATTTATTTTATTCTTTATATGAAGTTGGATTTATTGCGATCGTCGTCGTCGTCATTGCAGCACCGCTGACGCTAACGTGCAGTACGCAGAGAATACAACGGCGTCAGCCAAAATGTTCAAATGCATATATATATATATATATACGGGACCAAAGTATGGTTGTCACCAGACCATAGACCTGCAAACTACTTAAACTAACTCGTGCTAAGGACAATGGGCACATCTAAGCCCGAGGAAGGACTCGATCCTCCGGCAGGAGCGTACGCCTAATTCCAGTCATGATGCCTAAAACGGCGCGGCCGGCGTCAGCCAGCTCCTCCTCTATATGCAAAAAGGAAAGCAATCGCAGCACCATGCGACACAGCAGCCAGCACATTTAGATATTTTGCATTTCTTGAACACCGGTCTTCTTCTGGTCGTGAGTGTTTGAGAATTTGTTATTGAATCATTTCCATTCACTGAATTTAGGTTGGACCACATCTTACAAAGGGTTGACGATGAGTATAGAAACTATATGGAACAAACAGGAGTTTAAACTTAGAGACAGTTTGTATTTTTCGGATATATTATTGATTCTGATTTGCGAATTTACATATTAGGTAAATAAATTGATGTGGCTGAATATTTATGTTATCAATCAAAATACCTTCTTTAATTAGTTTCAGAATTATTAAATGAGGTCATATTTCATTTAATTTGATGTCAGGTAGCAGAATACTTAATGTATTGTGCGTAGTTAGCTAGATCGTATGGACTGTATTATGCATCACTAGTCCAAGCGCCATATGTCATAACTGACATAATGGAACCTAAATTTTACTTGTTCTTAAAATATAATTATTTATGAATGTTTCTCAACTTTTTGTACCAAAGAATGGTTAGTGTTCTTTCAGTTAGCAACGAAATCTCACAGCGAATAAGTACTAAACAGCACTAATTGCGCTCAGATCAGAAATATAAAGTAACAGCGATTGGCTTGTGATGCATAACATGCTCCATATGCAAATAGGGGCTCTTTTAGTGGCAGTTCTGATCTGAAAAGAACACAAGCACGTGTAGTATATATAACTGTATTGTCCTTGGAAAAATATTACAGAGAAACATACTTTCTGCATGCGCCAGGCATTTTGAATATAAAATTATTTATTTTATTATTTTCATTCATTTGTTTAACCCGAAGGCCCTTTCTTACATCTAACCGAACGAGTTACAAATTTTACAGTGCTTATATTAAAGTAGTATGTTATATTAAATTTAGAAAATAGGAAGTTTCAATAGTACAGCTAAATACATACACAGAGTTCATATTCGTACTTGATAAATAACAACAATAATATCAGACTTACAGTAACGTAGGATTATAGAGTGCTAGTAGCAATAAGGTAGTGTTTTAATGGTAAGTGCTAGCACCAATAGGATGGAGAAAGCGGTGGAAGAGAGGGAATCTATTGTGAGTGTAATAATACACAGATAAGATTATAACGGAAAAGGAGATGCCGTGACTCGAAAGAGAGGGAGTTGAGAAGTAATAACGGGAAGAAGAGAAGAGCGCTAGCATTATCGGGAAAACTGCCCGTAAACTTTAGTTTTGTGCAACTAAGAATATGACGGAATGAAGTGCTTCGACTTTTTCTAAATCGTAGCTGTAGTCTAAACTCTCTAATAAGCGCAGCTTATTAGAGAGGCTGACAGCGGCGAGTGCGAAGCAGTTTGTAAATGTTTTTGTTTTATGAGCGGGCTGGTATGTTATGTTGTGATGGCATGAAACATATTTAAACTCTGAGGTGAGGATAACGGGGGACTTGCGCACTGAGTAGCCGACGTAGTAGCCACAGGTGTTGTAGTCCCCGTAATATATCTGGCCACAGCCACCAGTAAACGTTCAGAAAAATAACTGCTACATCGACTAGATACAATTCTGACGTCTTTTATTAACAGTACAGTCTGACACATGCCACTTAATCACCAATTGATAAACAAATGGTACCCTAATAAAGGCATAGACTAGTTCAGTCGTACACACATTAAAAAAAAAAAAAAAAAAAAAAAAATGCGTCACCACGATTCTAGAAGGGCATGACTCTTTACCTCTTTACATAAAAATGGAATATAGATATACGAAAAAAAGAACTTCAGTTCGCTTTGTATTCCGCATTGCGTCATAAAACAGTACGCTTAGTATATGGTATCCTCTTGCACCGATGCATGCCTGTATTTGTCATGGATACTAACCAATAAATCAAGGGACTGTTGATCCAGATTATCCCATTCCTCTACCGAAAAACGGCGTAGATTTCTCGGATTGGTTCGTTGAGTCATCTGCTCGAAACACAGCCCTTTTCAATGTATCCTTTGGCAATTTCGGTAGGACTCGAGTTTGTAGAATTGTCACCTGTTAACATTAATCCCTCACCGAAATACTGTCGATATGGTTGCACTATACGACGGAGGATGTCAGCCCTGTACCGCAGAGCCATGTGATTGCTTCTAGACCACCAGTGGCGCAGACGCTTGATGGTTTGTTTAAAGAACTTCAGGCTGCCTCCAAAAAAGTCTCCGACGATTGTCCGATTGAAAGCACTTGCGAGTCTTGTCTGTGAACAGCATATGATGCCAATTCTGACGACTCTATTCAGCTTGCTGTCAGAGCCACCTGTACGGCGCTAGAGGGTGCTAGGTGCAAACCTGGGTATTTGTATCTCATGCAGCCTTTTACGTACAGTTAAGAGTCGAACACGACTTCCTGTGGCTGTACGAAAATCATTATTCAGTATGGAGGCGTTTCTCTCAGGGGAAATCCGTAAGTAGTGGTCATCAGCTGCTGTTGTAGCCTCTCGGCGGCCACAGCGAGACAAGTCATCGTCGGTCTCTCTCTCTCTCTCTCTCTCTCTCTCTCTCTCTCTCTCTCTCTCTCTCTGTGTGTGTGTGTGTGTGTGTGTGTGTGTTTGTGTACCTCCTCCACATCCGAACATCATCGCTTTTGTTCACTCCGTGACGTCTGGAAACTTCCGTTGATGATAGTTCCTCCTGACGAAGAGTAACAATTTGGGAATTGACGTTCTAGGCTTGACGGAACTACAGTCAACACTAGCAGTGGACTTGCTGGTGTTATGACTGGAATTGATCGACCGTCGTACCCACTCCGCGCATTTGCACTGCTCTTGTGTTGTTGTTTACATATTTTTGCGGTTTGAGTGACATCTATGGCCAATGTAAGGAACCGTGCTCTTTATGCAGTGTACACATTCAACGTCGGTGTGCAGGAGACATTTGAACTTAGGCGATGTGTGTATAAAAAAAGCCATAGACATACTAATATCAAAATGGCTTGGTCATGTTGACGGATGTTGAATATATACTTTACATATACATTTATTGTTAACAATAACCGTCTTGTGTTTTCGCTTCTTGCACCGTGTTGAATTATAGCCGGCCGCGGTGGCCGAGGGGACTGCGGCGCGCCAGTCACGGTCTGCACGGCCACAACGGTTGGGGGTTCGAATCTCCCCTCGGGCATGGATGTTCGTGCCGTCCTTAGTATTACGTAGATCATAAGTAGTTTGTAAGTTTAGGGTCTGATGACCCCGTAGTTAAGTCCCATAATCTATACAAACATCTGAACATTTTTGTTGAATTATATTGCAGTAGCGGATTGTTTAGTAGGACGAGTGATGATACGAAATGTCAGGACGTTGTGGCGAGCCTTGGCCTTCCGACACACTGTGATTGTATTATCTTCCCAAATTAAATGCTCATCCGAAATTAGTCCCAAATGCTACACTTCTTTCTGATATGGAATTGGGATACTGTTAAGTTGAATGGGAGGCATTTGGTCGCGTAATAGTTACTTTTCTCATGAGAGACCTAATTTACTTGCATCTTTTTCGCATTTATTTTACTGTTTGGTAATCTGTGCTACACACCATCATGTTTTATATGTACCAAATAAGACGCAGATAGGTGACTTCCTACTATTCATTTTTGTATGCCTTTTTATCCGTGATTATTTCTTCAAGTCCGCCTAATAAACAGCTAAATTTAAGTAATAATCTCGCCGTGCACAGCTGTTTCTTACACCTTAGCAGTAATTTTGGGACTTAGCTCTTTTTTTGTTTGTTTGTTGGATTAGTTATGTTCTCTGATTCTTGGGACATGCCGTTATTTTGGAGCCGACTAGGCGAACGTGCTAGAAGTTGTGGTAGCTGTTGCTGGAACAGATGGCATAGGCCGTGTAGCGTTCTCACGAAGGTCGTCTGCCTTAGAACAGTTTTACTGCGTGGCGGAAGCTCCAGGTTCATTATACCGCCTTTACAACCTGTGCCTCAGGAACAACAGTATCATGAAACGCCAGGAGAATAAAACAGACGAGGAACAAATCGAGTGTCCTCTTCACCCCAAGTGCCGTTACAAGAGTTCTTAAGGCGAATCAGGTTTTGCTGCACACCTGGCCTCGAATTCAGGCTGACAAGTTAGTTATTGTGAAGATAAAACACTAAGGTAATATTACCAAGACTACTTTCAGCATGTTGTATCATTGAAAAGCTCTTAAAGTAAGTAAAGCATCGTGAACCTTAATGTTGGTACGCTCATTGCAGCCGTTCTTCTCGTGTATTATTAGTATGTCCATGTTTTCTCTGATATATGAATGAACTTGTGTATGCCTGTATTAGGGTACAAGCGGTTGGTGATTAAGGGTACGTGTCACACTGATAATAAAAAATATTAGAATTCCATATCTGGACAATATAGCAATTTTTTCTGGGTGTTTACTCAGTCGTTCATCTGTGGCAGTGTTGTCGACGGTAGTGCCGTTATAGGAATTTACGTTACTGGAGGTGTGTCTGAAACCGTCTTGTGAGTTACAGCACCAACTGATAGCACTGTGAACTGTGCTGATTATTCGGAAAGACGGCGGTTCAAACGCACCTCCGGCCATCCACATTTGGTTGCCGTAGTTTCCCTAAATTACTCCAGGCAAATGGTGTGTTGGTTACTTTCCCGAGGGTTTCTTCCCCATCTCTGACAAACTATTCGAGTGTGGGCTTGAACTAAGTACATCTACAGAGATGAACTATACAGCTTGTATTCTAATTAATTGCGTTAGCAGTTGAAAATACTTGATACTAGAAGTACAAAAAGTATTGCTAAACATGGTCCTTAAAATGCATTTTTATGACATCCATTCATTGGAATTTCTTTTAATCCCCCCCCCCCCCTTCGCCATCCTGTTCCGTCTTCCTTCCCAACCTCGTGCATGATTTTTATTCTTTAATAATATGATAATTTTAAGCAGTCAAGATGACATATAAAATTTATTTCATTATGTTGACCGGTTTCGATTTACATGGATCATCATAAGATCATGTCCTTTGTGAGGAGCTGGTTCATCTCTTGTGGAGCAAGTCTTTTTAAAGAATTAAATTGATTTTATATGTTTTTATGCTTCATATCACCTAAACACGCCCAAATGTATAGCATTTATTGTCTGAAATTTGAGGTGAAAATGATATCTACGTTAAGGTGCTCCATAATTAGTTTAACTTCATGAAACAAAAGTTACCCATTATAATACTGCATATTCTCTGAATTAAAAAGGTAATATAAGATTTTCATTGCCTCCTTCCTTCTCTCTATAAATGAGATTTAGTAAGATTTTTAATCGAGCACTTCCCCAGATTATGAGCTCACTAATTAATAGACGTCCCCTCAGAGGGGCTTGGGAGGGGGTGTTTGAGCGAACGTTAGCTGTTTTCAAATGTTTGTTAAGCTTAAGGGACTTAACTGCGGGTTCATCATTCCATAAACTTACAAACTACTTGTGAACTACCTTATACGCGTCGCAGACCGCTCAGCCACAGCGGCTGGCCGTTGCTGTTATATTGAAGAACGTGTCCATATTGCATCCCGCTCTTATCACCCCACAGGACAGAATGCTACTTTCGATCCCGTATAAATTGTGTTAAAATGTTCTGAAGCATTTCTAATGGTTCCACCTTAGTTTTACTGTACTCCACCATTAAAAAGTTGTTCACTGGCTACTGAGCTTGACAAATATTGGTGGACAATGGAGTACATGATCGTCACTTATTGGAATACGTTTTTATCTATTATGCTCATGAAGTAAATTCTTGATTAGGAAAAAACTGCCCAAAAAAGTATGTCTGTCGGATGTAGTATATCATCATTGGTACTCAATAATATATTCGATAAAATCGCTTGGACATTGGTATAATTGCTGGTAGACTGACCAGCTGACAAATAATGGAATTCCAGCGTTAATTCTAGGTTTCATTTGCCTATTGATGAAAGAATAGTCGGAAAATTTAATTTAGACTGTCTTGGACAAGAAAATGGTTTTACGCGCTGACGGCGGCCACCACCGCCACTGTACATCAACCTCCGATGTAACTTCCGTTTAAAATTTATCGGAACTGAAATCGGAATCGAAGGAGGAAAATGAATCGGAAGTTCCGAACTTTCGTAAACGGACCTCCGTAACATCCCTAGTGTAGACGCCTTCGACGTAATAGGAGACAATTACGGGGATTCGAAAATGTGACCTTTTAATTTATTGCACAGTTCACTTATGTTCGTTCCTTAGTCGCTGGTGAACGAGTGAGCTGGAGTGGTTGCTGGTGTACCTTCAACGAGAAGTGCACGGCGCGTTCAGTTTAGCAAACTGCCTCAAAGTGTCACAGCGTCGCCGGAATGCGGTTGGCCGCCTTGAGAATTCCCGCTTTAACGTCTCGAGTACGCCGGTCAGTTAGGTGTTTGAGTGTTGCGGTGCAAGCTAACTTCGCCAATCTACGGGACAGCAGCAGAGCGGCACTCAGCCCCCACCCTACGTCACGCGGTAGTGCTATCGCGCGCTCACATTCCAGCCTGGGAATTGATGTGGCGTCCGCCGACCGCCGGCCGCGGCACACCGTTACTTTTAAATCGACCCGCCGCGTCGTAAACTCGCAGATTACAATCTCGCCTCAATCTGGGTTTTCGGTCTGGCGCTCTCGTTTGCTCCTTTTTCGCAGAACTATAGTGTGGCAGAACCGCTGAACCTGTCGGGCGGGTACCGTTGTGCGGGGTGGCGGCAATCAGCTGCCGCGATCCGCACAAACAGGTCTGCGGCGTGCGCTTATGCGAGCACTGACTCCGCCGCGCCGCCCAGCCCAGTGAATCCCTCGCTGAGCCGGCCGGACGCCTGCCCATCACCCGTGACATAGGCGCTGTCAGTGTTTTATAGAAATAAAAACTGACTGAGGCACTTCAGTGACGGTCTGCACGGCCACTACGGTCGGGGGTTCGAATCCCCCCTCGGGCATGGATGTTTGTGTCGTCCTTAGTATTAGCTAGATCATAAGTAGTCTGTAAGTTTAGGGACTGATGACCCCGTACTTAAGTCCCATAAGCTTAACAAACATCTCTTTAAAAGAAGAAGAAGAATAAGAGTAGCTGAACCTCCGCTGCTTCGCATGCGTAGGCTGGTTGGTCTGCACCAGTGGTTTATTTTTAATCCTGATGAAGAATCCATATCTTAAGTTTCGTAGTTATAGCTTGAAATTCGAGTTAACACCACCATATTTTTGAAAATCAATTTTTGCATCTCTTATTTCACCCCCTTATTGGTCGAATTTCCAAAAATACTGAAACGCGTGTCTTTTAAATTTGAACCCCGAATCCAAATCCGAAAACTTGTAGTTCTAACTTCAAAATTGCCTAAATAGCAACAGATTTTCGAAAAACATCCCCTCTTCAGTTTAACCCCGGTGATGGTTGAATTTCTAAAAATACCGAATCACGTGTCTTTTTAATCCTGACCAAGAGTCCATATCCTAAGTTTCGTAGTTATAGCTCGAAATTTGAGTTAATAGCAACATATTTTTGAAAAACAATTTTTGCATCCCGTGTTTCACCCCCTCATTAGTCTAATTTCCAAAAATACCGAAACACATGTCTTTTAAATTCAAACCCCGAATCCAAACCCGAAAATTTGTAATTTTAACTTCAAAATTTTTGAAAAACACTCCCTCTCCAATTTAACCCCCTTGATGGTTGAATTTCCAAAAATTCCTTTTTTTTAAGGTCTAACCAACTATACAAATATCAATTTTTGCAGGTCTAGCTTTAAAACTGTATCAATAGCATCGTGTTTTCAAAAAGAATTTTTGATCCTCTATTTAACCCTCTTACTTGTTTAATTTCCAAAAATAATAAAAATAATGGATTTTTAATCCTGACCAAGATTCCATATCCGAAGTTTCGTAGTTGTAGCTTAAAATTTGAGTTAACAGTAACATATTTTTGAAAATCAATTTTTTGCGTCACCTATTTTACCCTCTTATTTGTCGAATTTAAAGAAATGTCTTGACACGTGTCTTTTAAATTCGAACCCTGAATTAAAATCCGAAATTTTATACTTCTAGCTTCAAAATTGCCAAAATAGCTACGTATTTTCAAAAAACGTTTCATCCTCTATTTAAACCCCCTTACGGACGGAATAGCGAAAAATCGCTTCTTAAATGACACCTACAGAGTAAGATCAACACCCTCCACAAATTTCAAGATTCTATCTTCAGTGGTTTGGGCTGGGCGATGATGAGTCAGTCAGTCAGTCAATCGGGACACTTCCTTTATTTCTGATAACCCACTTCTCCTTTTCTTGTGTAATATTTACCTACACCACCTGTTAGAAATCATGCGGACTTGAATATTGTGTGTGTCCACTTTTGCCTTTACGGCGAACTCCGTAGCGGAGTCTTTCAGTGAGGTCTGTGGATGAATGGCAGTCCATTCTTTCTCAATAGACGAAACTAGGGAAGATAGTATGACGGACTCTGTGGTTTGCAGCAAAGTCGACTTTGTATCATATCCCAAAAGCATCTCGTTGTTGATTGGTTGTTGGGATAGGGGTTCTAAAGGTTATCGGTTCCTGGTGGGGAGGGTAAGGAGTGAGGATAGGAAAGGAGGGGTAGGAAAAGGAAATGCAGCCCAGGGAAGAAGGAATGCATTAGCTCGGGGGCCCGTGCTCGCCACGCACGTACACACGAAAGAACCGTGAGCCCCCTGGGGGTGCTCCGTCGTGTTTAGGCCGTTACTCTGCGCACAGCAGTCCATTTCTGGAATGTTCTTTTTACTCAAACTATCGCTCCACGGATGCTGCCCCATGAAAGGGTGCACTATGAGGCTGACACAACGGACGTTTCAGAAAAAATACCCAAAGCAATTTACATTAGCTACCAGTGGACACTGAATTAAAATCAGTGGCAAAAATTGAAAATTTTCATCTGACTGGGACTCGAACTCGGTTCTTCTGCTTAGTAGGAAGTTACGCTGTCCACTTCGACATCGAAGCAAAGTGGACACCTCCACTGCATGGACTACAGTCAGACACAAATTTTCGAATCATACACACATTGACGACGTAGTCTTACTAGAATTAATTCCTTTGACTATTGTGGGAATATAATGTATCAAGGACAATTTGCCTATCTTTGGTCTTTTCTCTCATTTCTGCCCAGGTCTTGTCACTTCTTTTTGCTTTCCTTTCCACGCTCCTCATTCATGTTCCTGTAGATCTTTCTTTCTTGTTCTCTGGGGATTCTATTTCCATGCTTTCTTCTCGAGGGCTCCGTCTCGCGTTTTTCTTTGTCGGCCTCAACCACAAGTTCATATTGTGTCCCGTATCTGTTCATCTATAGGAATTTGGTTTCTGGTTTCTTAATCGGCAAAGCTCCTCATACAAGGTGTCCCAGCTATCTTGTCCACCCAAAATATCTCTGGAACAATAACAGCAGCTATTGGAAAACGATTTTCACCGGTATCAATGTACGGCTGGAGCCCATGACTGTACATATTTGGAAACATTCTAAAACGAAAGGAAATGTGTTTTTTTTTTAACACAAACTTATGTTTTTTTTAAATGGACACCCTATAGTTTTCTTCAGCAATCCATAGCATGACAAATCACATAAACAATGGTGTTGATTGCATCGCAATAAATGGACACCATCTATATATATATATATTGGGGGTGTGTGCACTGGATAACATCCCACTTACAGAAGTTCGTGAATATATGTGTCCGACGCATCACGAATCTTCGTGGCCAAATAAAAATGTAGATCCGATGTAGTGCCTCAGGCCATTTCATGCAATACTCGTGGTATTTCACCGATTCCCGTAATAGTTGAAGCGTTGTGTGCTTGATTGGTTCCGGATTAGAATCGTAGCGAATGGTGGCGAGTACTGTTCATAGATAAGCCAAGATTGTGTGTTTCTGCGGGATAAAAGGTGTCGTGGTTTTAATGGTACGCACGCCTTAAGGCTCTGTGCGTATGGGACACATTCTCAATAGCGATTTCTGTATATTCGTGTTGATGTTGCGCTTCCTGTTGCTCCCCAGAGGGTGCGTTGCAGCTGAGTTGCATTCAGTCTCCTATCTCGATGGGCTGTTAACTGGAGATAACTGTCATCTTTGGCTGATCCGTGGACGACGACCTTGACTTGTTTGAATGGTTCCTGTTGTCTGAAAGCGCTTCCGGGTGCTAGAAATTACACTTTTGGACACTCTAATAACCACAGCCACCTCCCTCTGTCTGTCCAGTTTCCATGTCATACCTTCGCTTAAATCACGTTATTTCATTGCTCTACACTATCTGAACCCTCTGTAGAAAGATCCCTCTGTAGAAAGATTCCCTCTGTAGAAAGATTCTGTTATTACCACTTTCTCTGTTGCCGTAATATTCTCTCGGTAGAACCGACAGAAAGACTTCGACGCATTTTAGTTCATTCTGCCGATGACAATACTTCAGAACCTAGATACTCAACAGATCTCCTAAATGTTTTTAGGGAATATACGTATCCGATAGTAACTTTCATCATCGTTTTTGAAAGAGATGACGTAACACCAAATGACAAAGAAACGTTATACGAAATCTCTCGCTGATGCAGCGACAGAAGGGCTGTCAACGGAGGCGGAACGACGCATGCCAAGAGCGACGAAAATGAGAAGAGTAGCTACAGACTGAGGAATTCGAGATGTGGGTGCCGAGCAACTTGACCCCAGATACCAAAAGTGGATGCATCCATGTATCATCGGCACTAATGATTCCGAACAGGAACTCATTTGCTTTTCGCGCGCACGACATCGAGACATCGCTAATGACTTTTTGAAGTGTCAAGATTTGCTTAGGCTTACCCTTCGTTGGGTATGAAGTGTACCTTCATTCAATTGGTTGCCATTTTGTTTCAGTGGTCGTACGATACCCAACTTTCATATCCCCTCACTATCCGAAAACCATCGCCTTTTTCAGTGTAGCGTGTGAAAATCTGAAGTGCACTGCCCATCCGTTGTTTTTGTGTTGTTCAGTAAGAATTTTAGATACCCATCGTGAGCAAAGTTTCCGAAATTTCAGTTCTTCAGAGACAATTTCATGAATTAGTGATCGTGAGATTTGCGGATCTTCCATTGCAAGGGCATTAAGAATAAAGTTAAGGATGTGCTTAATCTTCTCTTCAGTTTTGTGAACCAGTTCATCAGCAACCACAGACGGGCGTCCACTTCGTTCTTCATTGTGCACTTAGTCACGTCCTTCGTTGAACTGTCTGACCCGTCTTCTAACCACTGAATACCTCATAGCATTTTGTCCCAAAATCTCGCAGATTTGCACAATAAATTTTCTTTGGTTTAACTTTCTTTGGATTTAGAAAACGAATCACGGATCTGAATGTCACACGTAGATGCATTTACAATTACTGCTGACATTATAAAGAAGCACTACAGAGCACACGTCGGCAGCAGCGATCTGAAAATGGCGTACTTGTCTTCATATTTTCTCCTTGAGTCAGAGTAACTGCCGCGCATGCTCGGAACTGCTATCGTAGCGCTGTCGCGGATAGAAATAGAAACGGAATTTACTTTGTGGGCGACCCCGTATTTAGAAAGAAATGGCGTACTCTGAGCATTAACTTTTCTAGTAAAATGTCGTATACATTCGATGCAACCATTAAAGAGTAACAAAGCGCAACAAATTGTCATTAGCGATAATGTCAAGGATAAATAATGACAGTACTTTTGTAATGCCCATCAGTACAGTATTTTTATTATCAATGTACTTAAAATGGTTACTTAATTGCGTGTAAAAAATATTAAAATCTTCCTCTACAAAATGAAAATCAGTGAGCGGTGGGTGAACGAGCGAGTAATGGCAGAATTTTTAAATGCCCACTCGACGTCTCTGGAGTAACAAGCATAAACTGCTAGACCAGAGACGTAATTTATTCACTCTTAAGCATTTGTAATTTTGAATGTTTTTTTTGCTGAGGTGTTCTATGAGCTGGAACTCTTCTGTCACTCCTGTTCTTACTCAGCAAGTAGACATTAATAAGTCCTGTCATTCTGTCATGCAATCTACCCGCTGAATAAGTAAGTGCAATTAATCTGCATACCACTAAACGTATATGAAATTCCACTAGGTTATATTTTCTAAAAGTATCAAGTAGCGTGGTACCTTTCGTTCACGATACTTTTGCCAGTATCATCAGTCGGTTTCAAAATACTTACAAAAATGTTTTCGCATTTTAGTAACACCGATAGGCCTGAATTTACAACTGAAGCTGATGATTGTTCATCGAGAATTTAGTCAAACAACATCGGCTATTTTCATCTGCTCAAGTGCATATCATTACTTTTATTTACTTTAAGACTCAGCAGTCAATCTGATCATGAAGAGAACTGTCTACACTTCTTTCTGCTTTTCGTTACAATATTCAAATTATATGTATCACTAAGTCCTAACAGATACGGTTATTTTCTCACATAGAAACAGTGTGGAAAGTGAAGAAAGTCACCAATAAGTATTTCACTCTCTACAGCCGGTAATCTCTATGCTAGCAAAGTCTATGTAGTTTTGAACAGAGGCTTCAAAAAACTCAAAATAGATTCCATGAACCGAATTCTCTTGTATGAAATAGTCCTGTAGTTCTGCGCTATTTTCCTGTGATGCATATTAAAACAGTGATTCAAATTGTTCTCTATCTTTTCGCCGTCAAGTGGAACGCACCGTTCTTAATTCACCCTGCGATATATGTAATCTGCAGTATATGTGATACAAGTTCCATTATTACACTAACAAGTACATATTATGCTTTACGTAATACATAATAATGAAAATCGATGGATCGGATCACCTGCCCTTAATAAACGGGGTTACTGTGCTAAACCAGTGAAATTCTAAATCAAGAGATCCTAACGAGTCTTCTACGTGTCAAGTTGAGTACGTGCGCAGCTTTTTAGCGCAATCCGTGTTTGATTGTATTACTAACCTCTATACGACTGTTTCACATATGTAGCCTAATTTTACTTATTAGCGCCATTCTACTAAAAGTTGTTCTGTGCTATTTTCCTTTCAAAACGAAAGAGTCGACATCTGTTGGCTTAACGTCAACGTTTTTACGTATTTTAGAGGCGTCATCGAGATTAAATTCGAAATATTGAGTACATAATACTCAATTTGCAAACACTTGCATGTTTATTAAGCCTGTGAGAAAAGACTTGGGAAGTAACGTTTTCGGAAGATTGGTAAATGCAGAGGCTAATTTTCGTATCTGAGAACGTAGCGTGCGACACGCGGTTCAAAAATGTTCAAATGTTTATAAAGCTTATGGGACTTAACTGCGGGGTCATCAGTCTCTAAACTACAAACTTATGAACTAGCTTATACTAAAGACAGCACCAACATGCATGCCCGAGGGGGGATTCGAATCCCCGACGGGGAATGGCCTCGCCCATCGAGGCAAAGCGCCTCAATGCGCTCGGCCGCTTCGCCCGGCAGTCTTGTGGTAGACAGTACTCATTACTTGGAACCATACTATTATTAAGATATTTGTGATCGCATATTGCGCAGTTCTTCGCTTTTCTAATAGTAACAGAAATATTTGTAAGTTACGGAAATTTGAGATAATCCTGCATTGTTCTGAAATAGTACAAGTAAAGTAGAAGAGACAGAGATGTTATTTCAATGATACTTCCTCTTTGAGGTTTTCGATCCGTTTTATGTTGTTGCAGGGTCGTTTCCACTTATAGGTATTGTAATTAATTTTTTTTCTCAGTTTCTCACGAAAGGTTTTCTATTAAACTCCTTGCTAAATTTCGAATGATATGAATACGTGGAATTTAACTCCGGTCCACGACATTTGTTAGAGCATTTGACTGTTCAAATGCACTATTCTTGGCCAAAGAATACTGCAACAGAAGCATCCAAAATGTGTGAAATGTTCAAGTGAATGTCAATGTTCGAGTGGACTCTGTAAGACCCTTGTAAGTTTTATTAGAGAGACATAAAAATAATGTAGACAAGCGTTGGCCATGTGGGAAACTTAAAAAAGACGCGTCTGTTGTGTGAGAGATTACAATGCCTCGTTGATACCAATAGGTTCCAAGCTGTGAGAAGTGGAGACCATGCCAATAGCAAACCTTGGCGACTGCGGCTTATATCACGAATTGCTGGTCACACACGGAGTGGCACAATGCTGCTGCCGTAGTACGTATGTACAATACAGTATTGTACCTTCCGTCTTCATCCCGCAGTGACAAGTGGTATTGGCATGCTTAGTTTAAGGGGTGCTGGATGCCCTTTCTTTCCCTCAAGAGAAAATATGTTCCTACCTGTCTGCATATAGTGTTAATGTGGAAGTGTGTAAACGTTTTTTTTTTTTTTAATGTTTGCGAATCATGCAACTGAGCCAGGACTTTAGTACCAGCCCTAGTCAGATGTGGAAAACCGCCCAAAAACTACAGACTGGCCAGCACATGGACCCTCTTTGTTAATCCGCTGGGCCTGTGCGCCTGTTTATATTGGAAGCGTGTGCTTGAACACTCTGAACTGTCCGGGCGGGTAATAATTTCAGAGAGAGTGAGAGGGAGAATAAATAAGTGTAAAAGAATTACCTGTGGGCATGTGTCCCATCTCGATATGCGGCACTACGCCAGCGCCCGTCCTTCCAAGGCCATTTTAGGAACTAACACTGCAGGCGAACATGCGTCATTGTGGGCATATGGCCAAGTTTCACCCAACAGCGGTTAAGACTTCTTGCCAGTGTTACTCCAAAGAAAGGAAGTTCTCCGAAGTTGTAAGTACTCAAACGAATGTTTTGGTTCAAGCGGCATTTGAACGTGTACCATAACGATTGCTTTACTCTGGTTTTTGCGCTTGCCCTTCACCATAACGAGAACCTCAAAAAATAACTGCTGTATTGTTTGAAAAGATAAGTGCCTCCTCATAAGCTATAAAATTTTGATTGATGGAACATTTACACATCTGGACAAAATCTACACTTATTTGTAACAAACATTTGAGTTTACTCCTATAGAACATGGTAGAATTTACTATTGGCTACTATCTGAATTAGAGGTCTAGGTTGTAGTGTGGCAAGTGCGACACCTGGGCTAAGGTTTTCAATGTGGTTGCGTTCTTGTGATGTTGTGATTTAACCATACCTGTAGCTGTATCTGATGATACTGGTGTTCCTCTTAAATTTTGTTCGTTCAATTCCCCAGCAAAGCTTCTCAACTTATTGGGATAAACTGGGGACAAGTGAATTTCAGCGAAAGGATTGGTCAGAGAGTTAGTGTTACCCTGGAATCACCAAAAGGAGCTTGGCTGAGTATCTCTCATATTCGCCAGCGAAACGGTTACTCGTATGAATTATACTGAACGTAAACATCACCGACAAACTTCAAACTATCAGTAAGTCAATTCACACCGTCGTCGCCGCCGTCCAGTGCTTCCTTCTCGACAGATTTTCTCCCTTTTTAAGTTTTACCCAGTTCGCAATGTTGATTTTCATATACTATGTATTAGATGTAATTTGACTTAGTTAATGTCATTGTGTAAGCACCTATATCGTGCCACCGAAGCAACAACTACCTGTTATTCTTCTGAACGCAGCTGACATCAAATAGTTAGCAGAGTGGCTAGGAATTCTGTTCCGATCGTGTGTGCAGAATCCGTTGCATGTAGCCTGCGTTGCATGACGTCCCATATATGCTCGATAGGGGTTCAAACACGGGCTCAGGATGACAAGGCGCCAGCGTTTTGAAACACCACACATATGTTCCAAACGCCGCGGTGGAGCGGCCGAACTCATTGAGGCACTATGATAAGATGCGCGAGGCAGTTTCAAGTCGGGGGTTCGAATCCCCCATCGGGCATGGATGTTTGTTTCGTCTTTAGTATTAGTTAGTTCATAAGTAGTTTGTAAGTTTAGGGACTGATGACCCCGCAGTTAATTTCCTTAAGCTTAACAAATATTTGAACATTTATGTTCTAAACTCCGTCCGACAGGCCTCGATAGGCCCACTGGGTACTGACCGGCTGCCGTGTCATCCTCCGTCCGAGGGCGTCACTGGATGCGGTATGGAGGGGGACGTGGTCAGCGTCCCGCACTGCCGGTCGTTATGTCAGTTTTCGCGACCGGAGCCGCTACTTCTCCATGATGTAGCTCCTCAGTTGGCCTCCCAACGGCTGAGTGCATCCAACGTCAACTAGGTACAAGGCCTGTGCGTTGCATGCCAATAGCAGTCATAACACAAGCAAACCATTTGTCTTATGTAGCGTTGCGGTGAGTTTGGGAATACGTACACGTTGAAGACTGTGTTTCAATATGTTTGTAATGTTATTTATGTGATTCACTGACAAATATATTTTGATTTACGATGTTTATGAGCTATTAGTAAGGTATTGTACTGATATTGGAATCGGACGATTCATATTAGGCGTTTTGTCTCATACCAGCAAAAATCTGCATGGAGAATCACATAAATAACATTAACAACATTCTGAAATACAGTGTGCAAGGTGTACGTATTCCCAGACTCAGCACAACGCAACATAAGACAAATATTTTGCTTTTGTCATGACTACTCTTGGCAGGCAGTGCACAGGCCTTGTAACTAGGTGGCGTTGGTGCACCCCGCTTGCCAAAAGCGCTCGGTAGACCCGGTCGGTTACCCGTCCAAGTGCTATCAAGTCCGACAGTGCTTAACTTCGGTGATCTAACGAGAAACAGTGTATCCACTGCGGCACGACCGTTGGTACATATATGTTCAATGGGGCTAAAATATGGGATATGGGGTGGCCGTCTCAGTGTTTGAACGTTTCTGAAACCATTCACGGGATGCGTGGGAGCGATTTGGTGCCTCGTTATCGTCTTGAAACATCGCAGAACCGTGGGATGCTGGAAGGCCAAAAATAGGTTGATTTCGTTCCCAAGTAACCTCAAACACCGGTTAACATTTAAAGTCCCTTCCAGAATAGTTAGAGCGCCCATTACATACCAGTGAAATGCACCAGAGACCATCGCGTTGGATCAAACTTTCTTGGGACGTGGGATCCATCGATTTATATGCTCTGCGTCTGCTCCACAATCACTGTCTCCCGTCTGCATGGTGTAGGTGAAATCGTGATTCGTCGGACCATATCACGTCCCGATATTGTTCCAGTGTCCATGGCCCGTGACTGGCAATAAATGCAAGTCCTGGTGCGCACTGACTGACACCCGTGTGAGGTACCAGCTACGATACGCCATGGATGCCATCTTCCTACCGATTGTCCACTGGGAGACGTGTCTAGCACGTCCTGTGTTGAACTGAGTCGTGATTTGTTGCACTGTTACCCGTCTGTCATTGTTGACGATCCATCTCAGATGTCTCCGGTCACGGTGATTGAGGATAGCTGGACAGCCGGTAGTTCGCCTCTTACGGATTCACGATATACCCTGGATACAGATGAAATTGAGAAGCGGAATTCCTGCACCAATGTCGAAATCGAAATTTCCATCCATTGAACACTATTACTGTACTCTTTTGGATTGACGTCATATTACAATACACAAAATCCCTTGCATAACCAATGCTGAGAAGGTCTGTGTGTGCAGCTGTTATAACTGAAGTTTGGTGAGAAAACTGCCATCTGCGCGCTACAATATCGTGAGATTTGTTAAGCCAGTATAGATAATGTTTTTGTATTTTTTTTTCATTCTGTTACCTGTTGTAAGACAGTAAATATAGTGATTGTATTTATTCTTGATGGGTGAGTCTGAACTCCGTGACTGTTACTGCATTTCAGGGTTGAGAATAAAAACCGCTACTAGTCACGTTAAACACGACCGGTTTCTGGATTGTGCCCATCTTCAGGTTCTTAAAAAATTCATTTTTAGAGTTCAATTTGTCAACATCACTGCACAGATGTTCAAATTTTTGTAAAGTTTATGGGACTTAAATGCGGGGTCATCAGTAAACTTACAAACGACTTATGAACTAACTTAAACTAAAGACAACAAAAACATCCATGCCCGAGGAAGGATTCGAACCTCCGACACGGGAGGCCGCGCGATCCGCAACGTGGTGCTCTAGACCGCTCGACTACTCCCACGCAGCTCACTGCACAGAAATACGAACTCACGCCATGGATAAAGGTATGGCTAAATTCAAAAATGGCATTCAGAATATTAGCAAAAGTAAGGAGGTTATCAAAAGAAAGTGTGTGAAAAGTGCGTCACACGGACAATCGCGATTTGGATACAATATTAAATTGAACACCAACATGCTACACATGTAAAGTTCTGAATGTCTTAAGCACCTCAAGATGGGCACAAGCCCGAGACCGGTCCTGTCATAAATAAATAATACGATCTTTAATGTGTCTGGTAGCGGTTTTTATTCTCAACCGTGAAATGAAGTAATGCTTGGATGAGCAGAACGACGTGTTTGTAGCTCGTGAATAATTAATTGACTAATCATAACGTGTAGGTTTTCACAGCCGGCGTCTTCCTGGCTGAGAGAACGTGGTCGAACAGTAGAAATTCTTTCCTCTGACGTTTCGTTGCCGGCCGCAGGTAACATCTTCCGACGTGAGTCGATGACTGGCTGCTGGGCCGTGGAGGTCCTGTTTATAGGGACGCACAGACGGCGCCACCACTCGTCACGTGATGTCAACAGTAAGCCAGTAATGACTGGCGACATTACTCTCGATCAAAGGTAATCGATTGTCACATCTTTGGTATAAAGTCGACCGCCATATCTTATCTAACTTTAAGCCTTCTTCCTGTTAAAATTATTGTGGTATTTAAAGATCTCTTTAGCCTCTCTATACATACGTGCATAATAATGCGATGTCTTAGTTACCACGCTCGTCTCACTAAATTTTATTTCGTGGTCACCTTTAGCTACTCCTGATGTGTATAAAATTCCATGTAGTTGTGGGAAAGTTTATATTGGAACAACGAAGAGATGTATCAGTACTCGCCTAACTGAACACAAAAGGAACTGTCGACTGGGACACACGGACAAATCGGCCATAGCGGAACATGTTTTTGAAAACGGTGACCACGAAATAAAATTTAGTGAGACGAGCGTGCTAGCTTAGACATCGCATTATTGTTGGTTGTTGTTGGTTGTTTTAGGGGATTAAACAGCTAGGTCATCAGTCCCATCGCATTATTATGCACGTATGTATAGAGGGACTATAGAGATCTTTAACAGAAAGGAAGAATGCTTGAAGTTAGATATGGTGGTCGACTTTGTACCATAGATGTGACAATCGATTACCTTTGATCGAGAAAGAATTTCTACTAGAATGAAACTTCCACTCTGCAGCGGAGTGTGCGCTAATATGAAACTTCCTGGCAGATTGAAATTGTGTTCCGGAACCGGGACTCGAACCTGGGACCTTTGTCTTTCGCGGACAAGCACTCTACCGACTGAGCTACCCCGACACGACTCACGATGCCGCCTCACAACTTTACCTCCGCCAGTACCTTGCCTCCTACTTTCCAAACTTCACAGAAGCTCTCCTGCGAAACTTGCAAGACTAGCACTCGTGGAAGAAGGGATATGGTGGAGACATGGCTTAGCCACAACCACAGCACTTGCCCGCGAAAGGCAAAGGTCCCAGGTTCGAGTTCCGGTTCTGGCACACAATTTTAATCTGCCAGGAAGTTTCATATCAAGGCACACTCCGCTGCAGAGTGAAAGCTTCATTCCGGAAATATCCCTTAGGCTGTGGCTAAGCCATGTCTCCACCATATCCTTTCTTCCAGGAGTGCTAGTCTTGCAAGTTTCGCAGGAGAGCTTCTGTGAAGTAGGAGGCGAGGTACTGGCGGAAGTAAAATTGTAAGGCGGCATCGTGAGTCGTGTCGGGATAGCTCAGTCGGTGGAGCGCTTGCCCGCGAAAGGCAAAGGTCCCAAGTTCGAGTCCCGGTTCCGGCACACAATTTTAATCTGCCAGGAAGTTTAAGAATTTCTTCTGTTCGACCACGGCCTCTCAGCCCGGGAGTTTGAATTACTCAATTAATTGACTGTTTGGACAGCGGGAGATAACGGGATGAGGTGATGAGCCGAGGTGGCACGCCGTTGAGATGCAGGGGCGGGCACGGAAGCGGCGCGCCGGCCGGTGCGCATAAGCAGGCGTGACTCATGTCAGGGCAGGGCGGCAGGGCGCGGCCGGCCGCGGGGCCCGGGGTCTGGCCGTGGCCCAGGGCGACGCCGCCGTCTGGCGGGCGCGCGCCCGGAATCCCAACACACCGCCGCCGAGTCTGCCAACGACAAGCTGGCGTAATCGCCGCCTCCCTGCCTACACATGCGCATCTCTCTACCGCTCTTCACAAACACCTCCCCAATGCACCAAACGAAAAGCTGCCTTTCAGCGCAACCAGGATTATCATTGTCTGTGTTATATGCATATAAGGAAACGCTGGGCAGCAGATTTCTCAGTACTTTAATGCGTTGCCATCGAGATAAGCAGGCCGCGGCGCGCACGTCACCTCACGCGGTCAATTGAGGCCCGAACCAGCACGGCACGGCTTGCTGAGTGGCTGGCCGCTGGGGCAAGTGTGCGCCACGGTCTATATCGTTGGCAGTGCTTTGAACGTGCTGAAGTACAAATGTTCTCAAATGTTTGTATAGCTTAACTACGGGGTCATCAGTCCCTAAACTTACAAACAACTTACCAACTAGCTAATAGTAAAGACGGCACAAATATCTATGCCCGAGGGGGGATTCGAACCCCCGACCGTGCAGACCTTGACTGGAGCGCCTCAGTCCTCTCAGCCACCGCGGCCGGCCGTGCTGAAGTATGAGTCCTCCGTCGCTCACTTCTCTCCCCAGCATATATATATATATATATATATATATATATAGTGTTCTCCCAAGAGTGTGCAAAAATTTAACAGGACGTAGAGAATTCTTCACTGAAAAATTTGAGAGAACTTCGACTCGAAAAAGCCGGCTTAGGAAGATGCGGGAGTAAACTTGTCTACCCCTTTGTCTCCCATTATTCTTTTGCAGATTATTCACATCTAACATGTGTACAAGTTTATACGTACTGTGTTCAAATGTTTGTAAATGTATGGGACTGAGCTACTCCGCTTAACAGTCCCTTGTCTTACAAACTACTACCATCACACACCAAGTTTTAATCTATTACTTCGTTACTACTAATTATATTCGCAACAGATTTTACAGACATACAGCACTTAGACGAATGAATACATGCGTGAAAAAATATACAATTGTACAACATATAAATTATTTTATATGTTAGTTGCACTTATAATTTTGTACATTAGGCGAGAAAAATTTATTTCTTATTTATTCTCCGATAAATATAGCGTATTTTTAGAAAAAAAAAGAGATGGACAGAGAGAGAGAGAGAGAGAAGGGATAGAAGTACTAACTCAAGGAGGAATAAATAAATAAATACCCGGGCATAGCCGGGTTTTCAGCTAGTGTTTTATAAAAGATTGTTAATAAAGGTTTCAATCAAAAAATGTAACTTATATTTTTTACCGTATTGACTTCACTATTAGTTTACGACGCTAGTCTTTGATTGTTCAGTTTGTGAAGAGCTACGACGCTGTTTTTGGAAAGCTATCCCCATAGCTACTAATGACTTTCCAAGCAGCTGAACTACTCAACCATCGTTTTAGGCCACGACAAGGTGTTCAGCTCATCTACATACACATAAGCAAAAACTGACACAACACGTTAAATTAGAGATCCCAAAATGTTTTACATAACTGAATTAAAAAACAACGAGAAACATATTAGTCATAGCAGGATTCGAACCACCGACTCTATGATTGTAAGTCCAGAACGCTACCAACTTAGCTACACCGACAAATGTTGCAACTCTCTTAATTATTGGTACTTACATGTACTTGCAAAACTTAAAAGTCGTTTTTCCGATAATTTTTAAAAGTTTCATCGAATAGCTTTGGCTTATTGTTATTTAATTTCTGAACTTCTCGTACCATAAATAAAAATAAATTCTAAAATCCGACACTCATGTGGTCTCCGTGTTAGAACGCTCGGCCACTCCACCGCGGCCAAGTACTCTGCTGCTTATTAACATGCGCTTGCCTTATTTCCTGCAAGAAAACAAGGACGACGAGCCTGATTGCTAGGAAGTCATGCTGTTGGTTTCCTTGTAGCAGCATTCTAAGAAAAGAGAGGGGGGGTGCTCCCCTGGGGGTGCTGACATTAATCCCCCTTGTTTATTTCCTATTCGGATTACATTTGTATGAGATCTCAGTGGATACGGAGAGAAGGATGGAAGCTTAGGGTTTAACGTCCCGTCGACAGCGTGGTCATTAGAGACAGAGATCGGAGTTTTGGGCATGGACGGGGAAGGAAATCGGCTGTGCCCTTTCAAAGGAATCAGCCCGGCATTTTTCTGGAGTGATTTAGGAAAATAACGGAAAACCTAAATTGAAAGGCTGTAAGTGGATTTGAACCACCAACCTCCCGAATGCGAGTCCAGTATGTTACCACTGCGCCACCTCGCTCGGCCGATTCGGAGATGGCATTCTTTGTCAGAATTGTAAATGCTAGTGATGTGATTCGAATCACATCAGGGGTATTTGCCAGGATGCAGCACAATCTTGTTCGCCGATGTCATGCTTGCATTGAGGTCGATGATCGCCAGTTTCAGCACATTTAGTAAGATACATTGCAATATTTGCAATTAACTATATGTAATCTAAATAAAAAAGTACTAAGTAATGAGGTTGTATTCCTATTATCTCCTTCAGCTGGATTCTCCAAAATGTTCAAATGTTTCTAAACTTATTGGACTTAACTGCGGGGTCATCAGTCCCTAAACTTACAAACTACTTATGATCTACCTTATACTAAAGACAGCAAAAACATCCATGCTCGAGGGGGTATTGGAACCCCGACGGGGAACGGCCTCACGCATCGGAGCATAGCGCCTCAGTGCGTTTGGCCACTGCGCAGCAGCTTGGATTCTCCGACCCCAGGGTTTGTACCTCATTGTTTAGCGGAATGTCACTTGTGCCCTGTTCAATTTTTACACGCTGTTACGTGAACTGAATCATAAAATTGTAACTAGCCGAGTAGGGGATATTTAATGAAACGTAACGTGACTGGTGTTTCTAAAAGATAAACATTTCAGAATGTTTGTCTCACTGTACATCCGTCCGTTCGCATGAGTAGCACGTGAAACGTATTGCAAGAAGGTGAATATGATTTTCACAGTTATGCTATTGGAGTTCTACTTAAAGTACTGTTCATGATTAATCTGCACACGCCGCCTAGAAGCCGAGTTATCTACACACTGTGTTTTTTAAACTGCGAAAGCACGGTAATTCGGAGTCCATAGGTATTTTTTGTTTCTCGAAAACTATGTTTTCATAATCAAATTTTAGGCCTACATCTATCTACATCCATATCCTGCAAGCCACCTCACAGTGTGTGGTGGAGGGTAATTTGTGTGCCATTGTCACTTCCTCCTCCTAATACAGTCGCGTACTGTTCGCGGAAAATACGAATACCGGCAAGCCTTTGTGTGGGCTCTAATCTCTCTGGCATTTTATCCTTGTGCTCGATTCGCGAAATACATGTAGGAGGATGCAACATTGCAACGTATTGGTTGACTATTCCAGAACTTTGCAGAAGCCTCAACCGCGCTACAGAACGTCTCCTTTGCTGCATGTGCCACTGGAGTTTCCTGATCACCTCTGTGACGCTTTCGCGATTACTAAGTGAGCCCGTAGCGAATCGTGCTGCTCCCCGTTGGATTCTCAGTATGCCTATTTACCTGATAGGGAGGTCAAGCGACTGTACTCCATGAGGATGAGTGAAATTATTTTTAAATGTCTGTTAACTCAGTTTCGTTTAAGGATCATTTCATTTTAATATAGAAGAAAAAAATCGAGATAGCGGAAGTTTTATAAAACTAAACCAGACCAGGAAAAAATTTTAGAATCCATTAAATGCAGTATTTTTTAAAGTTTTATCATAATAATGCAAATGTTAACAATTTAGGTCCTTTATGTTGGAATTGATTATTGGATCGGTTTAGCTATTGTCCTTGAAAAAGTTTGTCGAGCTGCCTCTTCCATCATAGGTACTATTAGATCGGATAGAGAGGAGATCGGCTATACACATGGTTTCTTGCAACATAGAACCATGTGACTACTGGCTAACATTAACTGCACATAAACAAAAGTTTAGCAGTTTCCAATACATACCATTATTTCAAAATACTTGAAATTTAATGTTACTCCTCTTCACAAAAAGCTCTGTAGAACCATAAACCCAGCTGGATACAATCATTGTTCTGCCAATACCGAAGTGTAATTGATTCAGAGGTACTGGTGTCATGGATGTGACGCCATATCCATTTTGCCGATATCTATGGGCAAAGCGTTGACACCATTGACAAGTTAGTCGATTTGACACTGAAAATAACTTTCGTGCATTACTTCAGGTGTATTCGTATTTCGTACGCACTTCTTATACCATATACTTGACCACAAACACATCAGTACTTTATCGTTGCGCCTTTTTCACAGCTCCATCTTCAGTTTTTCTTCAGGGCCATTCATAATTCATGTGGGTTGTAGATCCACGTGACACTGTCGTACTGAGCTGCGACAGAAATATCAATTACATAGCCGTCTATCTGTCAGGGCCCATACTATGGACTTAAAGCACCGCCCGTCGCCCCCTTCCCCCTCCCCTTCCTTACACATTCAGACATTCTCAGCCTCTTCCATAATGTCATGCAGCCATGGCGCCTTATTTTTAGAGTTACTCGTTCGACGAAACTGATTAAACAGAGCGGCACAGCGGAGTAATTAGCAGACTAGAGTCGCATTCATCAGAACGATGTTTGAGATACACCTCCGGCCATCCAGATTTACTTTTTCTATGATTTCCGTAATTCTCCCACCCTTCTTTTCATTGACACAGAATAAACCGTCCAATGCAGTTTAATTGCTTCAGTTTTTATTGTATGATCTTGATGTCTGTCGATTCTGGCTTCAACGGCGATAAATTAAACAGAATGACGGAAAACTTTGATGAAGTTAGACACGAATCAGAAAAATTAATACAGAGGATCTTGCAGAGATGAAGAACAGTGTAAATAAGAATATCTGCATTCAAAAAATTGGGGAATGTGATGATACGTGCTTGTTTTACTTATTTTTTCTAAAGTACCGGTATAGGAACTGTTAGGCCAGCACATGTTGATATTTCTCTCTCTTTCTGTATTATAAAGATCTTCGGTTGTACACACAACTTTTTTAAGGTGTTACGTAGGGGTATGGTCGAAATTGATTTCGGAATAATGCCTCTGGCAAGCTTCCCTACTTTGAATGACGCACACAAGGTGACAAAATCCTACGCTTCGTTTGTCATCTGTTTCGCAGTACTGTGGGTAAAGTCCAGTAGGACACGAGATTTTATTGCATTACTTATGTTTCCATCATATTCTCTCTTAATTTATGCAAGACTTTCATTGTATTGATAATTAATCCTTTAGAAACCACATCAATATTAAAATTTTAGCCGCCGCCTAAAATCAGCCGTTCTTGGACCAGGTCGCCATCTCTACAGTCGGCTCTGTTGAAATCTTGAAACAATCACCAATTGGACCGTCGTCTGGAAGATAATCAGTAGCGGTCCACAGCTCACCTGGAAACATCGTACTGCTAGGAATAGGAAAGCCTGCATCTTTCTTAAAAGACTTGACACGTGCCCGAAACATCACTATGTTACTGTCCAAAATGAAGTAAGTCGCATCATTGCAAACGCATTTTCATTCATCTCATCTATAACGTTCGCTTAGAGTAACATCTACAACTATTATCACATTTCAGCCATTATCAAATTGCAGGCAGTCTACTTCCTAGCAAAACTAAAACCTCCACTAAACCTCCGATATATATATATATATATATATATATATATATATATATATATATATATATATATATATATATATGTTCAAATGTTTATAAGCATAAGGCCATAAGGGACGAAACTGCTAATGTCGCCGGTCCTTAGACTTAAAAACTAATTAAACTTAAACTTAACGCTAAAGATACCGAACACAACTAGGGAGAAAGGACTCGAACCTTCGGCGGTATCGACCACACAATCCGTAGCACGGCGCATTTATAATACACGCATATTCCCGCGCGTCCATAATTTACATACCACGATATTATATCTGTAATCACCATGTCCACATCGTTCCATGACGTAACATAATATTTTATTTAATTCAGCTCTACTTATGATAACGTAACTATCGCGTAAATAAATAACCAAGCCGCGCACAATGGCCGCGTGGCCCAAGGCGTCATGTTACAAACTGGGCGGCCGTTCCCACCGGAGATTCGAGTCCTCCGTCGGACATGGTTATGTGTGTTGTCCTTAGTGTACGTTAGTTTAATTAATTTGTAAGTCTAGCGACTGATGACGATAGCAGTTTGGTTCAATATGTTTACAAACATTTGAAACCTTTAAATAGTCGAATCGAATTCTAGTCGCACATTTATAAGTTCCTAACTATTTTCATCTTGCTACCGGTGCCTGAGGGCGAATGCAGGTGTATTATCAGCTATCAACGCAATAGAAGGGCTTTACAATTACTTTGTTCTTCGTTTTAAATGATCAGTTTACTTGCTCTTAACGTTTTCTTCGGTATGAAAAATACACCACAAACATGCCAGATACCGGCTTCTATTTGGTGGCTGTGACCAGTACAATTCCCCTTTTCTCTCTTGCACTGTCCCTTATGTTTCTACTTGCGTAACAGCCATTCCTCTTGCATAGCGAATGCCGTAAATGCAAGATGTGTAGGACTTCCGCCGGCAGAATACCAAATGTCCTCTTGTTTGTCCACAGTAGTACCTCCCGAGTGTAGGGCAATAAAACACGCACAGTGGATGAACGTTAGCAGACGTGAGCCCTATCGCATGTATTTGCTGCTTCACTAGTTCCTTGATTTACTCTTTCCTCGGAGTGATTACGCAGTCGTGTTTGTGCCTTAAGGGGGGTATTCGCATACCAATTCGCGGATGAAACATGACAATTTACCAAAGTTTGTTTTCTGCAAATGTTTTCTGAAAGTGTTTATTTAAGCCTGCTTGATTTGGAATTGGTATTATTACGTTTTTCTTGAAGTCAGAGGGTATCTCGCTCTTCTCCTACATTTTATTTATTTAGAAATAATTATTGGTGGAGGTTGACTTGTAATTCATACTATCTTAAGCCAGTAAGCATCGGATGTTAAGTAAGAACCTTCCATGCTGCCGCTTTTTAGGGTTCAGCACCTTACTCGGTAAAAATGGAACTCTTAAGACGTTAAATATAAAGAAAACTGCCAGGATGGTTCCTTTCAAAAGGGCACCGCTGATTTCTCTCCCCATCCCTGACAAAAACTATCCGGCGGGACTCTAATCTTTCTTCCTTCCTACACAAATAAAACCGACCGGAAGAAGCAAACGATTTTAAGTACTTATTATATTGGTGTGGTGTCTGTTCTTTCGGACATGTCCGAAAGAACAGACACCACACCAATATAATGATCGTAAGGACAGACAAAACACCAATATAATAAGTATTTACACTCGAAGAAGGCGTTGGCTTCCGCCATGTGAGGTTCGAATCCTCCCTCGGGCATGGATGTTTGTGTTGTCTTTAGTATAAGTTAGTTCTTAAGTAATTTGTAAGTATAGTGACTTATGACCACACAGTTAAGTCCCATACACTTTAAAAACGTTGGATTGTCGTTGGTTTCAATTACTTCACCGCAGATGCGGACGACCTCGCACGGGAATCGGTAATGGCGAGTGTAAGAGGGCATGCGCGATAGGGGCGCTACAGCCACAGCGTGCGACTTGAGGGAATTTGAGACGGTCGGGAGGCGAGCACGGGTAGCCAAGTGGTTAAGGACCGCTGGCCTGAAGTGGAAGACCCGGTTTCGATTCCTGGCCCGGCTCACATTTTCACTTGTCGCCATTGTTTCATTTCAACGCCCTAATGCAGCCACTGCCAATGCTTTCTTTCCTAATCCTTCTTTCTTTCTCAATAATTTGCAAATTTTGTTAAGAAAAAAGCAGTTAGTAAATCTACATATCCTAATCAAGGAAATGTTACTTCGTATTCGTAAAGACAAGATTGTGGCGCTTAATTCTCTCGTTAACTGAGACTTCCTAAAATACTACTGCCAATGACTGTGACTTAAACAGCTAACAGTGACATCTATTGGTTCTTTAATGTTCTACCCAAACTACTATGATCCGATTCTGATGAAATAAATCCTCTTATATTACCTATGAAAACCACATGAAAAAAAATCATCTAGTTGTTTCGAAAATAGACAAATAGGTATCAACGACGCTTTTAGATAAGATATTTTAAATTATATCGTTCGTATAAGTAATCTTATTTTCATGAAATTATGCAAATTTGTGTAGTAGATCGGGAGACTGGCGTGTTCAAATAGACAAACTGGCATACGACGGTTAAGGATAAAATTGTAATTGGGATATATTTGGTTTCCGATTTTGCTGCAATTAAGCTTGTATGTTGTCGCAAGCTACGTACGTGTTAGTTAATCTATGAAAATCCCTTACAAATTCGTCTAGTACTTTAGAAGATAAACGCGTTTGAAACAGACAAAAACCAAACAGGACTGTTAAAGACCAAACTTCGAATGTTTTTAAACCCGAGGGACCAAACTGCTGACGTCACCAGTCCCTAGATTTACAAAACTGTTTAAAATAACACACTAGAGACAACACACACTTGCCAAAAAGAGAGAGGACTCGAACCTAAGACGGGAGCGGATGCGCAATACGTGACAGGTTTTTTCTCCACGACTTGGTTTTGATGAAACAATGCCTGTATGCTGCTCCTCTCAGTACTCAAGTTACCTGTGAAAACAGTATGGAAATCCAGACATACTAACGACAAACACGACAATTTTACAGTTTTATTCTGGTATAGATTACAGCAGGTACAGAAGTGATCGTGCCGGCGTTACGTTGAGGGGTGCCATTGGGTCTTGACTGCATGTCAAGGCTGGTAGTGATTGAGGGAACTCTGACGGCACAACAGTACTTGGCGGCCATGCTTTATCTTGTGTTAGGGCATGCGTAACAACATCTGTGTGCCACTTTTCAACAAGAGAATGCTTGTACTGTCTTGTGTCCACTAACTTTCTATGTGTTGATGAGGAGCTCCCACGTGTCACAAAATCTTGATATTTGTCTTCGATGTAACGTGTATGGGATCAGATTGGACGCAATTTCGTCCCTATGGCAGTATCCAAACTGTTGTAACAGTTGCGAGCTGACTTGTGCCTGGAGAGGACATAATGGCTTTATGCCATTCTTTCCAGTAGAATTAAGGGTTGCATTCAGGAGAAAGGAGCTGATCTGTGGGCTTGTACTGCCCAGTTATTTGAAAATTTGACTATTTTGTAATCACTGAAGGAACATTACATAATCTTCAATTCGAGAAGTTTCATTTAGTTTCCACCTCCACCTATGGATGCTGCATGTCATTTGGAGCCGGCCGCGGAGTCCGAGGAGACTGAGGCGCTTCAGTCACGGTCTGCACGGCCACTACAGTCGGGGGTTCGAAGGGGTTCGAATCCCCACTCGGGCATGGATATTTGTGCCGTCCTAGTTTGTAAGTATTTCATAAGTAGTTTGTAAGTTTAGGGACTGATGACCCCGTAGTTAAGTCCCATAAGCTTCACAAACATTTGATTTTGTCATTTGGACAGGTAGTGTACATTGAAAATGTATGGCTCCGCGCTATCATACGGAGGACCCCCGTTTATTTCCCTGTACTGTAGAACATTTTTCCTCGGAGGGAGGACTGGAACACGGGCGGGGCATTCTGACTCGTGAGGCCAACTGAGGAGTTACGTGAACGAGCAGTTGAAAAAAAAAAAAACGACGGGGAGAGCGGTGTACTGACTACATGAACCATACCACAACCAAAGAGGCCATTGGCAGAGCAAGACATGGTGGTCCGTAGGGCGCAGTTGAGCCATCGAGGACCAGAAGCGCGGAACTTTGTTTTGGTATGTTGAGAATAGTTTTGCTTAGATATTGTTTGTTTCGGGTACTGCAGATATTAACTTTACATGATTTAAACGAGCTAGGAGAGACGTAATGGTTTCTGAATTCGAACAATTCAAACATCTTGACTGTACGGGTCATTGAAATAAACGCAATGCCGAAGGTGAAAATTGATGCTGAACCGGAATTCGAAACACAATTCCCGCGTCTAATCAGCGATTTTCTCAACCAATTAGACCAACTTCTCACACACTACGATAATCGTGCCCCCTACTCATTACTTCCTCTTGCTCGCAGCTTTAACTGTATTTCCGCAAGGTATCAGTCACATCTCTGCATCCGCACATATATAGTTACTTGCCTGTTGGGCTATATATAATTATTCATATATTTCAATGAATTTACAATTAAATCGAAAAAGGTTTCAATACTTTTCACCGCACAAGAATAGCCGTGTGCTTCTAGGCACCATGTCAGGATCGCCGCGGCCACTCCCGCCGGAGGTTGGAGTCCTCCCTCGGGTATAATGTATGTGTTGTCTATAGCGTACGTTTAAGTAATTTGTAAGTCTAGGGACTGATTAACACAGTAGTTTGGTCCCTTAGGTTTACAAACATTAGAACATTTGAATTCGTTCCAGTAGTTTCATGAATTGCATGACTCTCGTAGGCTTGAACAGCATTAAAAAACTGTTTAGTGTTAGGTCTCATCTGGGACAGGTTAACATATTTCCTTGTCTAACCTTT
This sequence comes from Locusta migratoria, assembly GCA_026315105.1. Lineage (NCBI taxonomy): Eukaryota > Metazoa > Arthropoda > Insecta > Orthoptera > Acrididae > Locusta > Locusta migratoria. The sequence continues at coordinate 355,475,063 of CM048744.1, forward strand.
TCAGATTTGTACGGTTAACTGTATTTGTGTTAGTCCAAGTAGAAAATGCAATTTCACTCGAATATCTTGTAAAAAAAGCTGCAGCTAAGCAAAGAGTGCTGTTTTACTTGTTGATCAGAAACTTAGATGTTCTGACTCTCTGTAATTGAATTTTAAAATGCGAGTGATCTTCAGGTCTTCCTCGTGATCCTCTTCAACAACATCAAGAACACTGAAAAGCGCTCGAGGATTCCTTATGCAGTCATCCTTGTGTATACCTGCTGACTGGAAATATCTATCGAAACACTTATTTGCACTATATTGTCATGAAACAATAGTTGTATTTTTTATTAAATAATGATACATGTCATGGACGAAATGAAGACAGAGCTGTTGTTGTTGTTGGTTTTTAGGGGACTAAACAGCTAAGTCATCAGTCCCCTGAAGACAGAGCCTCAACATAAAGTGTACTATACTATGTGATCAAACGTATCCAGACACCCCCCATAAAAACATACGTTTTCGTATTAGGTGCATTGTGGTGCCACCTACTGCCAGGTACTCCGTATCAGTGACTTTAGTAGTCATTAGGCATTGTGAGAGAGCAGAACTGGGCGTTCCGTAGAACTCACTGACTTCGATCGTGGTCAGGTGATTGGGTTTCACTTGTGTCCGAATTCTATACGCGAGATTTCCACACTCCTAAACATCCCGCTGTTTCTGATCTGATGGCGAAGTGGAAACGTGAAGGGACACGTACAGCGCGAAAGCGTACCAGCCGACATCGTCTGATAGACCACCGACAATTGAAGAGGGCCGACCGCGGTGGGCGAGGGGACTGAGGCGCTCCAGTCACGGTCTGCACGGCCACTATGGTCGGGGGTTCGAATCTCCCCTCGGGCATGGATATTTGCGCCGTCCTAGTTCGTAAGTAGTTCATAAGTAGATTGTAAGTTTAGGTAGTGATGACCCCGTAGTTAAGTCCCATAGACTATACAAACATTTGAACATTTTTTTTTAGTTGAAGAGGGTCGTACAGTATAGTAGACAGGAATCCATCCAGACCATCACAGATGAATCCAAAACTGCATCAGGATCCACTCGAAGTACTTTGACAGTTAGGAGGGAGGTGAGAAAGCTTTGATTTCATGGTCGAATGGATACCCATAAGCCACACATCACTCAGGCTAATGGTAATCGACGCCTCGTTTGGTGTAAGTGGCGCAGACGTTGGTCGATTGAACAGTGGAAAAACGTTGTGCGTAGTGCCGAATCATGGTACACAATGTGACGAACCGATGGCAGGGTGTGGAAATGGCGAATGCCCGATGAAACATATCTGCCAGCGTGTGTAGTGCCAACAGTAAAATTCGGAATCAGTGATGTTGTAATGTTAGCGTGTTTTTCATGGAGGGGGCTTGCATCCCTTGTTGTTTTGCGTGGCACAATCACAGAACAGACCTACACGTTTTAAGCACCTTCTTTCATCCTATTGTTGAAGAGCAATTCGGGGATGGCGACTGCATCGTTCATGACAATCGGGCATCTGATCATAATGCACGGCTAGTGGTGGAGTGGTTAGACGACATTAGCAGCCTTGTAATAGACTGGCCTGCACAGAGTCCTGACTGAATCCTATGGTACACCTTCGGGATGTTTTGGAACCTCGCAGATCTACATCAATGCTTCTCCTCAGTGATGGGCTGCCATTCCCCAAGAAACCTTCCAGCACCTGATTGAACGTATAGCTGCGAGAGTGGAAGGTGACAAGGCTAAGCGTGTAGTATCACCATGTTGAATTCCAGGATTAACGCTGGAGGCCGCCGCGAACTTGTGAGTCATTTTGAGCCAGATGTCCGGATACTTCTGATGACGTAGTGTGTCTACCACTATCGCCTTTCTTGCTAAGATATGGTCCTGTAGCGATCGCAGAAGAAAATAGCTGGAATTCAACAGAGTGCCGCGCGGGAATGGCACGCGGTCTAAAATGCCTTGCTGTGCAGCGCGCGGTTGTTCGTCGTCTGAGGTTCGATTCTCCCTCCCGCATGGGTATGTGTTGTCCTTAGCATTGGTTAGTTTAAATAGTTTGTAACTCTAGGGACTGATGACCAGTGCAGTTTGATCCCATAACATTACGAATATTCATTTCAACAAACCGATCACTCGTTTAATGTGTAATGTATGCTTACACTGAACGAATTGGTATTTTTTATGATACGCAGATCTGGAAAGGGCAATACTAGCTCTTAGGATTGTATTAGAAAGACGAATTGGAGTTAATAGAAAGACATACTTGACCTTTATAGATTTACAAAAAGCATATGACAAGGTTAACTGGAAATTGTTATTCCGAACAATGAAGGAAATAAATCCTTATTGGAGGGACAGGAGATACATCTGGAACCTGTATAAACGTCCGGAAGCAGAATTAGAAGTGAATGGTGTGAAGAAGAAAGCAAAAACAAGCAGGGGCGTAAGGGAAGAGTGCCCGTTATCACCATATTTGTTCAACTTATTTATTGAAAAAGCCATTGAAAAGGTGAAAAGAGCAACTAAATGAATTAAAATTAACGGGGAACGAATCACTGTATCCATTTTGAAAATGATATAATAATACTAGCTGACTCAGTAAAGGAAATGGAGTATATGTTGCTAAAATTTGCAAAATCCTAAGAGAATTTAATCTTAAAAATAATAAGAAGAAAACAAAAAACTATGGTATTGCGAAGACAAAAGAAAAGAATGAAGTTAATATTAAACTAGAAGATGATGTTCTAGAGCAGGTTGAGAACTTCTGTTATTTGGGGAGCACAATCACTGACGACAGTAAATGTATCACAGATATAAAGAGAAGAATAGCCTTGGCAAAGCAAGCTTTCCAAAATAAAAGGAATTTACTAACAGACAGTCATATAAGCCTAGAAAGTGGGAAAAAGTTTCCCACAACTTTTGTTTGGAATGTCTTAACATACGGATGTGAATCGTGGACTCTGGGAAAGGCAGAGAAAAAGAGACTGGAAGCAATGGAAATGTGGATATGGAAAAGAATTACGAAAACAAGCTGGGTAGATAGGAAAAGTAATGAACAGGTCTTAAGCGAAGTGAATGAGAGCAGAAACCTGCTGAATTATATAGGAAGAAACAAATCAAAAATGATAGGGCACATAATGAGACACAACCATTTACTAAAGAATATATTTGAAGGAAAAGTTTTAGGGAAAAAACCAAGAGGTAGGCCAAGAGCAACGTATTTTAATAACATCAAAGATGATATGGGGATAAAATCGTATGAAGAATTGAAATGTTCAAATGTTTGTATAGCTTATGGGACTTAACTATGGGGTCATCAGTCCCTAAAGTTACAAACTACTTATGAACTAGCTAAGACTAAGGACGGCACAAAGGGGGGACTCGAACTCCCGACCGTAGTGGACGTGCAGACCGTGACTGACGCGCCGCAGTCCCCTCGGCCACCGCGGCCGGCTATGAAGAATTGAAGACGATGACAATGGAGAGAGGGACGGGACTAAATCGACAAGGCATAGCCTTTAGTTTATGATGATATCATAAGCAGTTCATTACTGAAGATACACGTCTCTCGAGAGCCGGCCGCGGTGGCCGAGGGGACTGAGGCGCTTCAGTCATGGTCTGCATGGCCACTTCGGTCGGCGATTAGAATCCCCTCTCGGGCATGGATATTTGTGCCGTCCTTAGTCTTAGTTAGTTCATAGGTAGTTTGTAAGTTTAGGGACTGATAACCCCGTAGTTAAGTCCCATAGATTTTAAAAACATTTGAACATTTCGTCTCTCGAGACGCTTGATGAAACTAGTCGGCACTCGCAAGATGTCGGAAAAGGTGTGATCCAATCCCAGGTATGTTACGCAACTCGGTAAGGTAGTGATATTCAGTTGTGGTTTCAACGCCGTATCCACCGTGTTGTTGTGATTTGCCTGGGAAGCGGCGGGGTGCCGGCGTGCAGGGCGGTGCAGCTGGGCGGGCGCCGGCGGCGGCGACCGTGACCTCACGTGGCGCGGGTCAACAACCGCCCACGCACGTGGTGGCTGCAGTGCAGCGGCCCCTGGCGTTTTCGCGATTCGTCGCAGTGGCCGGCGGCAGCCGGCGGCCAGCGGCGCGGTGCACTCGACCGTGGCGGCGCCGCGCTCTGCAGCCGCGGCCGCCGCCGCCGCCGCGCCCACCTGCCGCTGCCGCCAGCAAACTCTCCTCCACAATCAAGTAGCGCGGCCGTGTCACCCAGCGTAGCACTCGCATCGGGACTGCCGACCACTGTAGTCGAGCGGGGCGCACTCAGCCTCCGTCAGGCCAGCTACAGTCAAGTCAGCTACGGTCAGGGAAACAGACACAAGGGTCAGGTTGAGGGCACTGACCACGTTTCCTTCCTTACCACATCCCTTGACGCCTTCGGGCGAAGGATCACGGCGGCCAGGCGGTACCTGTTGGGCCTCTCGAGACCTACGGAGTTCATTTTTGCTTAATAGCGGAGCTACATGTAATCATTAGTCATAACCCACATAACACGTAACAAATGATGAGGTGCTTAACCGAATTGGGGAGAAAAGGAGTTTCTGGCATGTCCTGACTAAGAGAAGGGATAGATTGCTGGGACACATTCTGAGACATCAAGGAATCATCAACTTAGCATTAGAAGGAAGTGCGTGGGGTAAAAATCGTAGAGGGACACCGAGATACGAATACAGTGAGCAGATTCAAAAGGATGTAGGTTGCCGAACGTATTCTCAGATGAAGGTACTTGCGCAGAACAGGGTAGCGCGGAGAGCTGCATCAAACCAGTCTGCGGACTGAAGACCACAACAACAATAACAACAACCCACATAACAACCTGAACAGTGATTTGGTGATGTAACGCCCTATCAGTGCCAGTAACATCGGACGCATTGAAGCTATAGAGCTGTCAAATTTCATACATATTATTGGGTATGAGGTCCGCCTGATATGGAAAAACATTGTTTTTGTGTTTACCCAAAGATGTTTTGGCACCTTTCTCGTCACGGTTTGATTTTACATTGTCAGGTCATTTACGACAATTTCTGTAACAACCATTATTAGTAGCATTTCGTAGAAAATTTTTCAGCGATCAGTCGTAAATATTAATTTATTCACAGACCTAGATTTCGACCATTTTGTGGTCGTTATCAATGCTTAAAACGGTTAAAACACGCAAAATATTTCGAGTATGAACGTAACCTCAACATGGCGGTCTAAGTGATCGGCAATGCAAAATGTGTCAAGACCCTGTTATCGACACTCAATCGCAAATTGAGAAGTAATTTTTATTTATAGCTGAGGGATCTATTTAGCGATTAAATGCTTATTTCAAATATACAATTCAACTGCCCATTATAGTGCCAATTACTGGTACACTTATCCTACAGGTCATGAAGATGTAGTCAACAGCAAATGATAGAAACTTGGTCACTGATAATTTAAATTAAAAAAAATCTAGTTTGTCTACTCAAATACACGTGCACATCATCATAGAACCACATCCACCAGACACTGCTCATTAGACGCCTCTTTGGGCTGTCGGTGCTCTCAACAGCTTCTAAAGTTTGAAAAAAGGTTAAACGTGCCTATTTGAAGCGAACTGCGTTTCTTCTCTCAGGCACTATCCAATTTCGATGCTCTTTGGCCCACTGGAGATGTTCAGCAGTCTGTCCTGCTGTGAAAAATCCACTTTTTTTTTTAGGTTGACGACCCCACGTAATGGGGCGTGCTTTCACACAGGAGGGTAACGTCCCCATCCAAAGGAAGGGCTCGCCATCAAGACGGACTGCAGGAAGTTTTGGAATTTCGCAAACCAGAGCACTGGTGGTCTGGAACTTCATACCACCATCTCTCCTCAACTTGCCAGCCAGAACATTTCCGCCACCAGCATTGAAACTGCCTTATCTGCTACGCGATCGCCGCCGTACTGGCGTGCTTTGGCGCTGGCGGCTACAAAGGTAGCCACATCTGATTACGATATCCCGTTTCTGTCACGTCTCTTAGGCGAATCGACCATTCTAGTTTCCTTTTGTGGATTCCAATATTTTACTCGATGATCCTTAACGTCATTGACGCCTTGGATACTACATGAAACATGATTCATCAACAGATCACTTTTGTGAATCAAAGCGCCACGCTATAATGTAATTATTTCACGATATTCTAAATTTAAAGCTGACTTCAACTCAAAGGTTAATTAGAATTCTATAATGCTGTGCTAGGTATGATCTTATTGGGGGAGATATCTTCTTTTCTTCCTCTGATCTCTCATCTGACTTAACAGCCTGTTAATGAGGACGAGAGAGAAGATTCAGTGTTGCGATACCGCTCTTGCATTCAGGAGAATGGTGATTCAAATCCCCATACGATTTTCCAGATTTAGATATTTAGTGATTTCATAACACGCCCTATAAGCCACAAGTTTCCAAAAGTGCTTGAAACGACACTTGAGATGGTGTAAAGAACGTTGCCAGTGGATAGAAGATGGAATGAGTGATTTGGAGTGATCAATCGTGCTACACCCTCGTGACATCCAATGGAAGGGTGTTTAGACCTGGTAAAAAGCTGGGCAACGTTACACGCCAACTTGGGGAAGGGCCAGCTGGGATGTACCGACGAGTTACAAAATGTGTGATTTTTACAAAAATGCTAAACGTGGAAGGATATGTACACCTTTTTACAGCACTGCGCTTTTGTACAGTAGAGGAACAGGTCTAAGACGACGATATTTTGTATAATTACGAATGCTAGTATTTGTCCGTCTATGTAACTACAAATAATATGCGATTTTTCTCACCAGAGGCGTTTCGTTTTAATGACAATAAAACATATTCAGTGATCTGTAAACCTAGAAGTCTACAGTTTGTTTTTTAACATTAATGTATTTTGGTATAACATTATTATGTCTAGAATGGTTATTAAATTTGATAGTTCCTACAGTTTTATAAAGATTAAGTTGAATCTTCTTTAATTGGTAGTAGAGGGCAACTGGAAATGCTGGTAAAGCGTCGAAAATTTGTCCATTTCTATGATTACAGACCATTGAAGATCTCTTATTGTCATTGTCTGGTGAAAAATCGCATTTTATTTGTAGCTGCATTTACGGACATCATGGCCACACAAACGAAGAATATCTATACCAGCTTGACAACACACCCTGTCATGAAGTGTAATGCAATCGTTTGCGGAAATAACGTTTCAGAAATGGGCTGAGCTGCCTACATCGCCGAACTAAACCCAGTGGAACATTTGGAAAACTGATTTATAGCACCATCGTTTATAAGAGAAGTAGGGGAAGGAGGAGAGGAATAGGTAGAGGGCCGCAAACAGTAGCGCAGTAATTTTATTTCCTTTTTTCGGTACATTTTGTGATTAGCGTGTAAAAAACGTTTTCCACAAAGTAAACCAGTTGACAGCGATTTGAGTGCTGTCAGCATTTCCCGCCGTTTCAAAAAAAAAATTTTCTACTTTGTTTTAGTCTTTAATACCTTCCCATTTCGGCCATGTTTTAGTCTTTCATGCCCTTTCCATTTCCGCCAGAAGTGGCTCGTGGCACAGCAGTTAAAACAGATGACTTGTGATGGCTCATACTTGTAGAGTCTATGTTTCTGCATTCACATTTTTTTTTTTTTTTTTTTTTTTTTTTTTTTGGTGAGTTTTATTAGAAACGGCGCGGATTCCTAACAGTTTTCTGGCATATTACAGAAGTCATCTTCACATTGTTGATTCAGTCTTGTTAAATACAGTATGTTGAGTTTCTTCTAGTAGTCTGATACTGCACATTATTTATTAATTTTGAAGTGTACAAAAATTTAACCCTTTCTCACCTGGTACTGCAAGGCTGGCAAGCCATATTTTCACTGATTTAATAGTATAGTAGTGCAGAGTATCAATACAGTTTTTAGTGGAGCTGCTAAATTATGTATTAAACTTCTCTACGATGGACTGGATAAGGCTTAATGTAGCTATATGCACAACCGTGTTAGAAGTAGAAAACAAAAGATGTGGTTATTAAGCATTTTCTGTTTTTCTTATATTTGATAAAATATGAATATCACATTTGAGTTAACTTACATAATAGATTGTTGCTGCTTTTCAGATTAGAAATATAAGATTTGCGTGATTTTAATACTGTTGACTTCAAATGCTCCTTTGGGTTTGACAAAATCACTCTGGAATCTTATGTCAATCATATTCATTAAGAGAGAAGCTACCTTTCCAGACATTTTTCGTATTATTTACTGCATGAATATTAATGTAATTTGAGTGTTCGATTTATTTTCATAAACACAACAAAGTATTAGACTTTTTAATTTCTTTACAAGAAATTTGTGGATGTATATAAAATCTAAATTCAAAATATTTTCCACCCACTGATCGTGCTACCGTGTTCTGTTCGAAATTTCTTTACCTGAGCATATTAATAGACATACAGTAACTTCATATTAATGTATAAAATTGATCTACGGTCGGGGGTTCGAATCCCCCCTCGGGCATGGATATTTGTGCCGTCTTTAGTCTTAGCTAGTTCATAAGTAGTTTGTAAGCTTAGGGACTGATGACCCCGTAGTTAAGTCCCATAAGTTGTACAAACATTTGAACATTTTATAAACTTGATACAGATTTCCTGCGAGCTTTTCGAGGACTAACATAGAAGTGATCATACGTTACTTATAAATGAGTTTCATTTCACCATAATGTTCCGCATATGGGGGTTCTTGACAATGCGGACGTAGGCTTCGCCCACGCGCTGGCCGTCGACCGTGTCCTTGTAGTGAGTCACATACACAGCCGCATGCCGCGTCCGCAGTTAACCAAGGGACCCACATAACAAGAGAAATAGAAAAAAAAAATCATTTCTATAATACATTGATAAACATTATTTCACATTGAAAGAACTGATTCTAAGACGTCGCCCCTGCAGGAAAACACGGCGGTGTTTCAATTATTATGACACTACTCGTTCCAGTAATAAACGTTTTCGAGTAAGTCTACAGTACAGCTTAATTTGGTCACGCACGATGGAGATTTTAGCCGCGCCTTGAGTGGGGCTTGTAGCGCCACAGTAGCTCGGACGAAGAATCAATGGAACTTCCTAATTTTTTGTATTTACTTTCTCCATTATGTAGTTGCTTACCAACCATTGTCTTGGAATTTGGGACGGAATTTCTCCTGCTTGAACCAACAAAGCGTTTACTTCTTCCGGCAGCCAGGGCTACGTGTAAAAACTATGTCTGTACTGACGACCGCAACACAAACGAGAAGTGCCAGCGGCACAGCCTGCACAAAACGTGTCGTCAACAGACAACGCGTGCTCATTACAATACTGGACGGGTGTAGTTGCGAACAACACTGGGCTGTTCTGACTGACCTCTTTCCTCTTACACAGGCGGTGGTGAGCCCATGATTCATCCTGACGCTGCTGAAGTGCGAAGTATAGATTTTGTAACATCGACTATGTGAGCGGAGCAAAAGCTTCGATTTTGGGACGCTGGGGAGATGACGCGACAATATCTATACTTTTAAGCCACCTTACGGTGTGTATTGGAGGGTACTTTTTGTAGTCGCGTATGGTTCGCTGGAAGATTTCTGGGACGCCTTGGTATGGGTTCTGAAATGAAATGTTCAAATGTTTGTAGAACTTATGGGACTAAACTACGGGGTCATCAGTCCCTAAGCTTACAAACTGCTTATGAACTAGCTAAGACTAAGGACGGCACAAATATCCATGCCCGAGGGAGGATTCGAATCCCCGACCGTAGTGGCCGTGCAGACCGTGACTGGAGCGCCACAGTCCTCTCGGCCACCGCGGCCGGCTATGGGTTCCGACATTTCTATTTTTATCCTCTTGATGTTCTTGCGAAATATACGTAGGAGGAGACAATATATTGCTTGTCTCTTTTGGAAACGTAATCATTCTGAATTCTGACAGTACCCCACAACCGTATGCAGAATGACTTTCAGCGTCTGCCATTTGAGGTGGTTGGTAATCTCCGTGAAGCCGCTGAAAACGACGTCGGATGATAGCACGGACACTTCTTGTTTCGCAACAAATTTGTTGTGATACGGTTCGTGATGATGTGGCAGAGCAATCCATTACTGCCAAGACCAGAACATGCCTGTCATCGCGTGTAATGGTGCAACGATGAAGGTACAATCGGTGGCGCCAGTCTAATGTTGCCAGTCACCTGTACACTGTCTGGATGTCGAACTTCAGATTTCTGACCGTGCCAGCCATAGATGTTGATAATCGTTTCAAGTTAAATTATAATTTGACTGCTGGGAAATGATTTTAGAACACGACAATACTTGTCGCTTCCGCTCCCACACCAGCCTATTACATCCTATACTAACATTACTTCAAAACAAGAAGCAAGCCAGCAGTTAGTCACGTATAGGCTGGTGGAAATTTGCCTGCCGAATTACAATGTGGCTGGCAATGCAAAACACATGAACGTGCAGTCACATTGTCATTTTATTTCCTGAGATCGCAGTTACACATCCAGGTACTACAGACATCATTGGCCGTTCCCTCCTTTATCCAACGATTACAGAGCCGCATGAGAGTTGCTTGGTTACGACCGATCATTGATCGATAATTTCCAGTCCCTACTGGCAACTATTCTTCCTCGGTCGAACTCCGAAACAAGCCGGATAGAAGCTCGCTGTCGTCTGTCAGGGATATTGAAGCTGCTTACGCCAAACATCCCAACGGAAGAACATTTCCAGTACGTCCACAAGGCCGTCTGTTCCCCAAATAGCGCGTGCATGTGCCGCTACTGGCGCGCTTGATGTGCACCTGCACTGAATATGCATCTGTTGTAGCCGCAAACGCTTGCTGCAAATACCGATGTATATGTATCTCTACACACAATTTTTTTGCCGGGCGTAACCCCTGTTTTCACTTATCCGTTTTTTTCCCCTTCATTTTTCTGTTGGTGTCAAAACGTGACAGCAAAGTGTTGGAGGAACCGACCGTTCGTAGGCCATATAAAGATGCCACTTTCCCACCGGGACCCAAGGTGTAGAGATGGTGTTAGTGGTAGTGATGGGTGCGGCGGTGGTGGAACCGTTTGGTGAGCAGCTAAACAAATGTGTCTGTTTATAACAGTCCTTTATTCATTTATATTGAAATGAATAAATGGCTGTCGAGTTTACAAGACGACTTCTTGCAAGACGAATGCTGTGGTCAGCAACTGGAACCTTGGGAGCCAGACAGCACTGCAGGCTGTAGCAGCGATGGGGAGGTACGTCCAGGCACACTAGTTTCGGAATGGGGGCGTAGATTATTTTTCTGGAGGGCGTGGAGAGGAGAGTGTTGAATTTTCTTCAGGTAGAAGGGTTTCAGTACTGAAGTACAAGAGAGTCATTCAAATTAATATGCAAAATATCTGCTACCGTTTCTGCGTTTAAATCTGGACACAAGTTTTATTGTGCACTACGAGCGACTAAATAATAATAATGTTTCGTGGATATTGCTCGAGAAACGATGGGGGGAGTTTTAACAGATCCCCGTTATCCACGCCTCTTTCTCGAAATATTAGACGCAGTTCCTGGCAGCTTGGGTAGCTCGTGATCGCTCTGTACCACACCAGGATAGACGGACTTCAAAGGCTAACATTCAGCGCGGCCGGAATGTATTGTGTATGACTGCACTTGGCAGTAATCAGCAGCAAAGGCTCTCAGGAAGCAGTGTATATAAAAGCAGAGACTCTGTCACTCCGAGACGAGAATCGAACGCCTGCACCACTAGGGATCTGGTTGACAACAGTATGTAGCCACACAGCAGAGATCAGCAGAGATCCAGTTATTCGAGTGCGCCAAGTCCACAACCCAGGTGGTTGGTGATCAGAGTCCTTGGTAGATGACTGGGTACTTCATTTGTCCCTGCAATGGCCCGATCTCTAACTCAACAGCTGATTTAGATGGAGGTCGTGTACAGAGGACAACTAAGAGTGAGGGTCTCCTGCTGCTGAGAGCTTCAACAGCAGTACCCCCCACCAAAGAGGAGCGATAACTTCATCAGTCTAGCCGCAAGTTGCATTGACAAGCTCTGCCCTTCAGAGGCGTTGGATAGCTTGTACTGTTTCGTCAACATCCTGAAAAGATGTATTTTTTGTAATACGCATTATGGTGCTTGGGCTTCAGTTTGTGGCTCGTTTCCGTGTGTATGGCGTTTTGATGATCTTTGCAAGAGCAGTTCATCTCTCCTTGCGGTGTTGTTAACACTAAAATTGGAGTACCGATTTTTAATCTTTTAATTTCCTACACTGTGGTCACAATAGGAAAGTTACTGTCTACATAAAATTTGCATGTCAGTGCATGTCGGAGGGTACTTTACTTCTAGACAGATAAGATATTGAAGAAATTTTGCACACTTTACTATCAAAATAAGAGGGTACCTTGCGACTGACTTTGACATATTTTTAATAATTATTAAAAATTTCAGTCATGTATCAATCATGTCTTGCATTGAATTTTTATAAATCGCAATACTGTGATGGTGCATGGCAAAGTGCACCTTGCAATTAACTACATCAGACTTTCAGTAATCACCATGAAAGTTGAGAGATGTATGAGAGTTTTCATCGATACGGTGAGGAGGTGGTGGAATGAAGAGGTGGAATGCACAGAGGACGAAGAGATAAATAACATTCTTTTCATTCTCCACTCCGAGGAGTGGAGCGGGCTGTTCGTGATACGGCCCATAAAGACTCGCGGTTCTATTCAGCCAATTATCAGACAAGCTGATAGTGGGGCAAAGAGGGGAATCCAATTGGGAATAAGTGGGAGGGGCTTACCAGTTCCGGCATACGCGTTATAATCAAGGAAAACCTTCCGGAAACCTTGATCGGAACCGGGGGATTGGGACCAATTTAATTTATCTCTGGGACGTTGCCCCAGACCACAAATCGGTTATCGGGAGAGCACGAGTGCACCCACGACAATCAAGGATCGGACGCCCGAGTTACTCTCGTAAACTCGTAGAAATCAGCTTGACCAACAGTGGAGAAGCATCTCCCTAGAGGAACCGCACCCGTGAGCACGGTATCCTCTGCGTCCATCGGACGAAGAGATAGAGGGCGGCGTAAAAAAATGTTCAAATGCTTATAAATCTATCGGACCAAACTGCGTGGTCATCAGTACGTACATAGCTTACAAACTACTTAAACCTAGGTAAACTAACCTAAGGACAACACACACACACACACACACATCCATGCCCCAGGGATGATTCGAACCTCCACGGCGAGCAACCGCGCGCTCCGCAGCGAGACGCCTTAGACCGCTCGGCTACTCCACCGCGGCGAGGGCGGCGTAAAATATGTGCTGAGAGAGAGAGAGAGAGAGAGAGAGAGAGAAGAGATCGACTGCGAGAGTATAGAATAAATAAACACAAAACGCCAGTTTTGCATCTGGTAGATGAAAGTTGCGTGTTTATATTGGAGTGTACTGCAGCTGTAGCTAGGTAATAGGGAATTTACTAAAGGTATGAGATTATCTATTTCGTGTCACGAGGGAATTTCGCGGCGTATTCTCGGCAGCGTGCCTCCCTAAGCGAGGCATCTAAAAATACCTCGGCAGGTTTGCATTGTAAGCGGGGAACAGTTTACACGGCGCTGCGGCCGGACTTTTTGCTCGTCCCGACAGCGGAAACAAGTCCGGCCGAGGGCGGGGGTATAAGAGCGTATGAAGACGCGGCATGAATATTAAGAGCGCATTCATCGGCTGGCCGGCTGCGGCCGAGGCAGGTTGTCGCCTGGCGCCGAGTGCCCGGCCAGACAATAGCCGCCAACACGGAAGCGCGCCTTGCCTCGCCGCGACCGCTACATGATAAAACCGCCGGCATTTTTGCTGCCTTGCCGGGGGGCAGATTATACGGAGGGGCGGCGGGCCGGGCCGAGCCGAGCCGGCTGATGGGAGCGGACAGGCCGGCTGGAGGGGGCAGGAATGCCGTCCCGTCCAGCCTCCGAGAATAGAGGCGAAGCGCGGCCACTGCCTCCGACACCGCGCCGCCGCCGCGGACGCCAAACACCAACCGCCGTTGGTTACCCATGTCAGCCACAATTTCGAATCGCTTGGCTGCCAGATGGGCAGCAATTCTCATTGTTTGTTGCCGAGGGAGTTACCGAGATGTTTGTGAAGCTTACGGAATTGCTGAAGAAATTAGATTAGGTAACGAAGCAATAAAGGAGGTAGATGAGTTTTGTTACTTGAGCAGTAAAATAACAAATGATGGTCGCAGTACAGAGGATATAAAATGCAGAATGGCAATGGGTAGAAAAGCGTTCTTGAAAAAGAGAAATTTGTTAACATCGAATATTGATTTAAGCCTAAGGAAGTCCTTTCTGAAGGCATTCGTATGGAGTGTTGCCTCGTATGGGAGTGAAACATGGACGATAAACAGTGCGGATAGGAAGAGGATTGAGGCTTTTGAAATGTGGTGCTACAGAAGAATGCTGAAGATTATGTGGGTGGATCGCGTAACTAATGAGGTGGTACTGGACAGAATTGGGGAGAAAAGGAATTTCTAGCATACCTTCACTAAAAGAAGGGATCGACTGGTAAGTCACATTCTTGGACATCAAGGAATCGTGAATTTAACATTGGAGGGAACTGTTTGGGGTAAAAACCACAGATATGGATAAAGTAAGCAGATCCAGACAGATGTAGGTTGCCGTTCTTATGTGGAGATGAAGAGGCTTGTTCAGGATAGGGTATTGTGGAGAGCTGCAGCAAACCAGTCTTCGGACTGAAGACCACAACAACAACAACGGGACTTAACTGCAGCACCGTCAGTACCTAAACTTACAAACTACTTATGATATAGCTTATAATACAGCAAAAACATCCATACCCGAGGGGGGATTCGAACCCCCGACGGGGAACGACCTCGCGCATCGTAGCATAGCGCCTCAATGCTCTCGGCCTCTCCGCCGTAGCAGTTATCGAGAGAACTCCCTCATCTAATAGTGTGATTCACTAGGACTGCTGCCACAACTGATCGCCAGGCGTCTTAACCCCTTAAGGCATAGTGTAGCTGATCAGCTACATACCTTTTTTTTTTCAATTATCTGTCAAACTGATCAACATTTTACCACAAATTCATTTGTAGCTGCTTGTATACATAGTGTTACATATGCTAGTAGCTCGTCCTAAAGGTAAAGCAGTCAACAATCCGAAGATTATATAGTATGAACACCACAGTGCTTTAGTAGGCATGGTCCTGTTTGGAGGTGATATGCCGTTGCCTTCCTCCGACCTTCCATCTGACTTACCCAGCCAGTTATAAGGGGATCTACAGTTTAACGTGGATTCCAAACCACGGTGCTACTCGGTATTTTTCACATGACCAATACTGCCAGAGGTGAAAAAAGTGGAAAGGGACAGATAAAAATCATAGGACCTGGCGGGGATCGAACCCCTCGATCTTTGGATTTGTAGTCTGACACTCTACCACTGTGCATCCGAGGCGCAAGAAATTGTAAATTACAAAGTGCTACTGAATCATTTCGACAGTTAGCTGCATAGTGTTATAAATGCTGGTAGCACGTTCTACAAAATATAAATCGCAGAGTGCTACTCAATCAGTTCGACCTGTTAGCTACGTTGAGTTACTCCTAACTTGTGTGTTTGTTTACTTTAGTATTCCTCCTTCGCCAAGTGAAAGTAGTCAATCACATACTACTGTTGCATTATCATTTACTTTCTGGAAAGATGAGAGGCGCAATAGTGATATTTACTGCATCGGATACATCATGGAAGCACTACATAGCTGACCAGCTATGAACTTTGTTGCTAGTAGTGCATATTAATTTTGAAGAACCTTTTTATAATATTTTTCTCCATATATACGCACTATACATCAATCTTGATAGTTTTTATAGCTTCAAATAAAAGGTCATGTATTAAAGGATTAAAATCGACAACCACCGCCCCTGAAAGAGTTAGCGTCATACAGTGATGTGACAAAAGTCACGGGGTAGCCATATCGTACATACAAATCACCACAGTCTAACATAGGTTAGATTTGTACTTGTTCCATAGGTCATAAATACTACACTTCGTAATTATGTGGAATTTGTCACGTTAATGAAAGGTGTCTTTACAAATTATTACTTTGTACTAAATATTAGATGACAATTTTTTCCAGTTTTACTAATTTATATGTAAAAATTCACCTATAGTGTAGAAGGAGTTGTCATTCTTTTAATTTATTTTTAAATGCTATTTCGCTATTTTTCAGGCTTTTGATGCTGTTTGGTAGGTGACCAAATACTTTTGTGGCAGCATAATTCACCCCTTTCTGTGCCAAACTAGATATAACCTTGAATAGTGAATATTATTCTTTCTTCTAGTGTTGTAGTCATGTACACTGCTATTGCTTTTAAATTCAGTGGGACTGGTAATAACAAATTTCATAAGTGAATATCTATATATACTGCGAAGATACTCTGAAGATCCCTAGCTCTTTAAAGAAGTGTGTGTAGGATGATCTTGGATGGGTTCCAGTAATTATTCTGATTACACGCTTTTGTGCAATGAATACTTTTTTACTCAGTGATGAATTACCCCAGAAAATGATGCCATACGAAAGGAGAGAATGAAAATAGGCATAGTAAGCTAATTTACTGAGATGTGTATCACCAAAATTTGCAGTTATCCTCATAGCATAAGTAGCTGAACTCAAACGTTGCAGCAGATCTTCAATGTGTTTTTTCCAGTTCAACCCCTCATCAATGCATACAACTAAAATTTTGAATATTCTACCTTTGGTACAGACTTACGATGAAAGTCTATATTTATTACTGGTGTCAGTCCATTTACTGTATGGCACTGTATATAATGTGTTTTATCAAAATTTAATGATAGTCCATTTGCTGAGAACCACTTCATGATTTTCTGAAAGACGTCGTTTACAGTTTCTTCAGTTAGTTCTTGTCTGTCAGCTGTGATAACTATACTTGTATCATCAGCAAAAAGAACCAGCTTTGCATCTTCATGAATATAGAATGGCAAGTCATTAATATACATTAAAAACCTTGTGGCACCCCATTTTTTATTGTTCCCCAGTTTGAGGAATCAGCTGTTTTTTGCATATTATGTGAACTACTTGTCTCAACTTTCTGCACTCTTCCTGTTAGGTATGATTTAAACAATTTGTACACTGTCCCATTCATACCACAATACTTCAGTTTATACAGAAGAATTCCACGATTTACACAAAAGCCTTGTACAGATCACAAAAAATCCCAACGGATTTAGAGCAATTAATATTTCATCAGTGTGAAAGTATATATAGCATTTTCTGTTGAAAAGCCTTTCTGAAAACCAAACTGACATTTTGATACAACTTTATTTTTACGTATGTGTGAAACTACTCTAGAATACATTACTTTTTCAAGAATTTTGGATAAGTCTGTCAGAAGTAAGGTTGGGCGGTAGTTGTTGATATCAGACGTATCCCATTTCTTATGCAAAGGTTTAGCATTAGCGTATTTCAGTCTATCAGGAAAAACACCCTGCTTCAGAGAACTATTACATATGTGGCTAAGAATCCTACTTATTTATTAAGAACAAGCTTTTATTACCCTGCTGGAAATACCATAAATTCCATGTGAGCTTTTGCTCTTGAGAGAGCTTAATATTTTCTTAATTTCAGAACGAGTGTTGGGTGGAATTTCTATTGTATCAAATTGTGTGGGTATGGCCTGTTCCATTAACTGCCTAGCTTCTTCTAATGAACATTTATATCCTATTTTCTCCACAACATTTAAAAAATAATTATTAAAAATGTTTTCAACTTCTGGCTTGTTAGTTGTAAACTTTTCATTCAGTTTGATGGTAATGCTGTCTCCCTGTGCTCTTGATTGTTCTGTCTCCCTGGTAATAATATTCCAAATTGTTTTAATTTTATTATCAGAGGTACTAATCTCAGACATGATGTACATGCTTCTCGAATTTTTAATAACTTTTCTTAATGTAGCATAGTAGTTTGTATAATGTTTGACAGTTTCTGGGTCATTACTCTTTCTTGCTGTTAGATACATTTTCCTTTTTCGGTTACAAGATATTCTTATTCCTTTAGTATGCCATGGTTTCTTGCATGGTTTCTTGTCATTATATTAAACTATTTTTTTTTGGGGGGGGGGGGGGGGAAACAATTTTCAAATACTCTTACAAATGTATCATGAAATAAGTTATATTTTTAATTAACATCAGCTTTCTTATACCTCGCATCCCGGTTTAACTGATGAAGATTTTCCCTGAAATTTCTAATTGTTGAATCGTTAACTAAATGCACAATTTCGGAGGGCTATTTGAATCACAGAGAGGAACTATGTCATTAATGTAACTAGTCCTGCACCATGACCAGAAAGACCATTCTCAACAGGACAAGCATTATGTTTTTAAACTTAACTTGGTCTACAAAAATTTATCTATCAGTGTGCTGCTGTCCTTTACTACCCGAGTAGGAAAATCAATTACAGATGGCATATTGAAAGAACTGAGTAAGACTTCCAGGTCATTCTTCCTATTGCATTCCTTTAGTGAGTCAACATTGAAATCCCCACAACTAATAATTTGTTTTCCTTTACCTGACAGATAGCACAACAAGACATCCAAATGTTCCATAAATAACTGAAAGTTTTCCGAAGGGGACCTATATACTGTTACAATTATAAAAGAAGGACCTTTATTCAGTTTAATCTTACAGGCACATGCTTCTATATGTTGCTGTACACAAAACTTTTGTGTTTCTAGACTTTTTACCCAGTGTTAACTTTTGACATAGATGGCAACTCCTCCTCTCACCTTATTTTCTCTATTCACATCTGCTGTTAGTTTGTAACTGCTTATGTTTACTTTTTCCATATTCGTCACAAAGTGATGCTCAGATAGGCAGAGTATATCTATTAAATTTTCTGATTGTATGTCATCTAAACAAACCAGTAGGTCATCTACTTTGTTCTTTAATCCCCAAATATTTTGGTGAAATATGGTAACATTTTTTACTTTACTTTTGTCAGATTCATGTTAGTTTTGAGCATGTTTAGTACATGCCTGCCTGAGCTTCCCATTGGACCTTGGTCTTAGCCTAAAAAAGAGGTACATTCATGAATTTCAGTGTCCCCCCTTAAGGTTTTTGCTATTAACCCAGCCAGTTTATCCTTCCCTTTGCTATTGAGGTGTAGGCTATGCCTTGTGAAGTCCCACCTATATATAGCCTCAACAGCAACAAAACCAGTGTCTGTCAGAGTGGCCGCCCTAAGCAACTGATCTAACGCCATATTGACCCTCCTGACAGAGCGGTTCAACTGGGGCTGATCATGTCACACGAAAGCAGGCACCAGGCCAACATTTGTGTGGGTCGTTGCAGAGGCTATTTTCACCAGGTCACACTCAATACTGTACCTCTATCTCTATCGATACTGTTTCCCACGCCACCTACTACCACAAAATGATCTTGTTTAGTGACCTCTTTGCACTGGGAACCTAAATCCTCTCCCACATGGCTAAGACACGCGCTGGGCTTAAAGTTTGTGACCTGGTACCTGTTACCTAATTTTTCCTGCAAAATTTGGCACATACCTCCTCCAAGGCTGCTACCTAGCAATAGAACTTTCTTCCTACCTTCTACTTTTCTTTTGAAACTTTTGGTTTCCTAATGAAGTTCTGTTTCATCTTAACTACTGCTACTTCTATTGGAGTCTCTTCCTTGCTCAACTGTGATAGCGGGGAAAATCTATTGGTTGTGCCAATTGCAAAACTGTCAGACACTGTTCTCTTTCTCTGGCCCCTGTTCCCAGCTATCACTTCCCACCTCTGGTTACCCTCCTCCCCCCTTAACCTCATCAGTTCCTCCCGCGCTCTATCCAAATCAGACTGAAGGGCTCTAATCTTCCCCTCCTGTTCTGCTATTTTCCTATCTCTTGAGCAAACCCTCAAAAGAATGGAAGAGTCTCGTTTGTTTCCCGAACTCCCACACCGCTACATCCCAATGAAACCACCTGTGGCAACATCTGCATGAAACCCCTAAACTACCTTTTCTATGGCAGCTCACACACTTGAAATTCATGATTGTTTACAAATTAATTACGAGATTTACTTAATTGATAACGCTAACATATACATTAACCACAAATATAATTATGTATTAGACACATATAGGTATGGAAACTATTAGAAAATGCACTTAAAACTGAGGTGTCACGGTAAATATGCACCCTTGGAAATTAGGCCTAAATGCAGTAAATACAGTTTATAAACATATACTACTTGGTTGATTATTATGAACTGGGGCCTATACAAAATAGCTATTTTACCATGATAATGAATGCGTTTGTTTACAATATGCAAACATTATATTCAAAAAGTTCTCAACATATTTTTATTTCTATCATTTCAATGTCTATTCTAAAACTATTGTTTTCTATGTAATTAAATTGATTCAAAATCAGAGATTCTACTCGTAAGGTGGTATTTTCTAAATGCTTATCGTGGGATTTGTCACTTTCACTTGGACGGGCGAGCACGTAATTGGCCTGTCGCTTTATATGAACATCATTATTGGTTTATCTTCGGTACATAAGTTATTTTTACATGACTGGCAGTGGGGAGCAAAAATGGATGCCATGTTATGTGAAAGACAAGTACATTAAGTACATTTATAAGTGTAAGTGCGTTTAGAGCAATTTGTAGTTAGAGAGCATTTTAATTTGGGCTTATGTTAAATTTGTGAATATTACTCATACCACCGGACACCGATGCTATCAACTTCTCCAATAATTCAAGGTAAGTGCAAACAATGGAATTTTCCCTGTAGTAATTGAAAAAGTCTCCAACTTCCAAACATATATGTACGCAAAACATGAACTCTCGTTCATAAAGTATTTGCAAACAAGTAAAACATGAGTGGATATTTAATTAGAAAAGGGGGGGGGTTCAAATGGCAAAGCTGTCATTTCTACTCCGTTATTTCTCTGAAAACATATCTGACGGGACAAATAGACTTTGGACGTAATGCAGTACTTGGAGCTAGACACAGTCTATATTCTACTTTCGAAATCGTTAGGGAATTGAAAATTCTGTGATTCACAGTGCCCCAGTTATACCATATTTCAGGCATTAACTCTTATCATGAATGACGCGTGGCGGTTGGCTTGTACTTAATGGCCAAGAGTATCGCCATTAGCGGGGAGCTTTCTGTGCTAACAGACAAGCAGCAATGGGGGAACTGACCGCAGTCATCAGTGTGGGACGTACGAACGTATCTGTTAGGGCAGTGCAGCGCAGTTTGGCAGTGATGACCTATGGCAGTAGACGACCGACTTGAGTCTCACTGATGACACCGCGACATCGCCTGGAACTCCTCTCCTGGGCGTTTGGTCACGTTGTTTGTATCCTAAACTACTGGAAAACAATGTTTGGTCACATGAATCCCTGTACAGTTGGAAAGAATGCGGTGCAGACCACGCGGAGCCATTGACGCAAGTTGTCAGCCAGGCTCTTTTTGAGTCTATGCCTCATCAACATGCTGCACTTCCCCAGGATGGTCGTCGATCCGTAATGGCATCGTCTGTTCTTCCATGGAATGGACTGGTCCTGTAGTCCACTTCCGTAGTGCAGTGGACAGCGTGGTAGATTGCCACACAGGGGACCCGGGTTGGAGATTTTCCTCACTCGGAGACTGGGTGTTGTGCTGTCCTCATCATTATTTGATCGTCATCGACACGCAAGGCGCGCATGTGGCGTCACCTAAAGACTTCAATCCGGCAGGCCGAACACGATCCCAGCTGGGATCTAACGGCCAAAAATGCCACACCAAATCATCATCATCATCGTCATCATCATCATCGTCGTCGTCGTCGTCGTCGTCGTCGTGTAGTACAGCAGAAATGATAATTAACAGGAAGTGGTTAAGTTCGTCTACTTGTAGACTATTTGCAGCCAATACTCGACTTCATATTTCCAAATAGGGGTGGAATTTTTATGAGTGAAAGTGCGCCTGTCAACGGGGCACAGTAGGTGGAGATTAGTTAGAAGAACATTCTCTGCAATCCAGCAGATGTTTCCTTCACCCAGATCTACCGGTAGTAATACCATTGAATAGTTATGGAAAATAATCGAGAGGTCAGTTCGTGCACAAAATCCTGCACTTACAACACTTCATAGTTATGGACGGTTATAAAACGCCTCAATATTTCATAGGGGCTGTAGCGACGTGGTCAGTCCAACTACGTCGAAACGCTGCACTTCGCCGGGAAAACGAATGTCCGCACGATATTGGGAGGTCATCTCAGTGTATGTCGTCTTTGCCTACAACTACTCTTTGTTTAAAATCAATTACATTGCAACATTTTTTAATAAAAAAGGTTAAATCATATTAAAACGCTTAAGAAGGCAAAAATGGTGATGCTAGATGCATTAGAGTTTAACAAATAACACACACACAGATTATGCAATATATCATAAAAATATAAATTACCATTTATCAGCGCCCTCAGGCGGGTGGGTATTAAAACATATCTTAAAAAATTAAAATTTGTCAACATCAATTGTTAAAATTTAAGGTACGTTGTAACACGTACAAAATGCTATCTGTTTAAAAAAATATATTTTCAATTAAGACTAACATAAAAGGTAAAATCTTTACAAAGCAGCAATGCATATGTGTGTGTATGTGTGTGTGTGTGTGTGTGTGTGTGTGTGTGTGTGTGTTAGAGTGAGAGAGAGAGAGAGAGAGAGAGAAATGCACAGCAGTCTACGCCATCTAGTATTTCAGAATAATACTATGCTGCCCATTCTTGTTTAGCTAGTACAGTGCGTCTAAACCAAAAATATACTAATATACATGAAGGTTCAAACATGATTACATTGCGTCTAAACATAAAATATAGAAATATACATGAAGGTTCAAACATGATTACATAGAAAGAGAAACAATCTCTCTTTTGTTACAATATGCGCTTATATTATCCAGTTGACATTGGTATATGTGGTTCTCATAGGTCGCTTAACATAACGACAGCTACTGTGACCTATCATCCAAACTACCACATGAGCACAAGGAACGAACTTGCAATCCAGGACATGGCGAACACACACTTTAGCGTCACTTGGCGCATACGTCGCTACTTATTTAAATAACATATACTAAAATAAAGCTAATTACAACATGTGGACATTACAGATTGGTGTTATTAGAACGGAACATGAGCTCCATACGATGTAAAGCCACGTGAAATATGTCTATTGCTTACATACGAAATCTAGTTACATATAAATTTCTCATAGCAACCCGATAACTGAGCTCGTTGCTGCGGTGATAAGGAGACTCCAGGAGGCGAAACTGATTCGAATCGAATCTGCTTGACGGGTTAACGACGAGAGCCGGTGAGCCGGCCAACCTGGATATCGTTTTCTAGGCGTTTCCAGCGTCCACTAGGTAAACGTAGTCTCAGATACACGCTACCCAAACATTTGGGGAAAGATTTTCATTTCAGCTTCTGCTTACACAGATTCCGTTATACTGTGGGAAGTGGACGTGGTTGAATAAGAGACTGATGACCGTACATGATTTCATCATTTGGTTTTACAGGTCTTGCGTTAACAGTGTTTGCAAAATTTTATGAATATCTGTTCATATGGTGTCTGTTCTTCTCGGACATGTCACCATGTCAATAATAGAAAATATGTCTACAACAGGCAATGGCAGTTTCAGAGCGGGCGCATTCAAACCCTAGATCCCTTGCGGGAATCCAGTATAGGTTGCGAGCAACAAGAATCAAATGGGTAGGGGGCTACAATTTGGGTTGGGAAGGAAGCATACCTGGATAGCCTAATTGGTTAAGGCGACCGCTAGCCCAAAGCGGAAAATCTGCGTTCGAATCCCGGTTCAGCACAAATTTTCAACTTTGTCGTTTAATTGAAACCCCCGAAACGTTCAAAATGTTCCAATACTTTGATTTTGTAAATTTATGGCCGTTACTATTAACTAATGGTGTCTGTTCTTTCGGACATGTCCGAAAAGAACATACACCATATCAATAATAAAGTAAATCATTTATTTGCAACTGAGAAAATGTGCTAGAGACTGGGGTGAAGGATATTGGTCTGTAATTCTGCGTGTCCTACCTTTACTCTTTTTATATATCTGTGCTTTTTTCAAGTCGCTTGGGACTTCCAGATGCGCCAGATTCACCGTAATTGAAAGTAAGAGTGGTAACCAAGTCAGTGGATACATGCCTTACATAGTACCAGAGTTTCTTGGATTCTCAGCAAGATCTTTTACTAGGTTACGACCGGATAGTAATCGTATGCTTCCTGCGTCGATATCTTTGTAGACGTGCGAATTTCTACTAACAAGGAAAGTATTTGGGCTCGAACAAACACATATACACCAAAATCGTATGAGAGATAATGTAAAGACCCCTTATTGCACTAGTGATACTCCCGCATCTGCAAAACTCTGCAGTCGTCCGTTAGAGGCCTCTGCGTGTGCCATGCCGCATTGCACTTTGACCTGTCGGTTCGCCAGTAGGGACGGTGCAGTGTGCCACCGAAGTTGCGTTTTGTGATGTTATTTGTGTGGTGAAGCGTCAGATGGGGCGGCGATTGGTAATCAATCCCGCTAATGTATTGCGAAAGAACCCTTCTTCGTGAAGATGGTTTTAGTGTAGAAGATGAATCATTCGCATGCTTTCTCGTATCTGTTATGGTAGAGAAATATGAGTGTAAGTTAAATACTGTTGTAAAACTAACACATAATGATGATAATAGGGATGGCCGCGGCGGAGTGGTCAAGCGCATTGAGGCGCTATGGTGCGATGCGCGAGGCCGCTCCCCGTCGGGGGTTCGAATCCCCCCTCGGGCATGGATGTTTGTGTCGTCTTTAGTATAAGGTAGTTCATCAGTAGATTCTAAGTTTAGGGACTGATGACCCCGTAGTTAAGTCCCTTAACCTTTACAAATTTGAACATTAATAGGGATGATAATGACGAACAACTATTGCAAGCGATAGTGCTACGGTAAGTGCGGGAAGAGGCGATGGAAGCAGTGGCATTGAATACCAACAGTCTTCCGAGAAGAAGGTTAAAGTTGCAACTATCATCACGGCTTTACAAGAGACAATACGCTGGAGAACATGTACGATGATTATTACATAGTTACAGTTGAGATATCTGCATTACGTATGGCGTCTACAATTACATCTACAGTGCTATCTAGAGCATGGTTGCAGAGCTTTGCAGAAAAACGACACCCACCAGCACATTGAAGTGTACGTAGATATCCTGTAAGCAAACGTTCATACAGATATATTTGTTCGAGCCCATGTAAGTGCAGCCTTTCTTCATTTCCTTTTATCCGTGTTTGGGTAGATCCTTGCTTCCTCGGCATTATTCGAATTTTGTTATGAAACGACGGTGGGCCTTTCCATCCGTAATCCTCTTTGCTCTGTAGATACTTATATGCGATTTAAAATGCGCTTAAACTTTGTCCGAAATTCCTCTTCGGGCATTTTAACGCCACTAATAAATGTCTTAAGTGGGACTAACAAGTATCCATCTGCTCTCCTAGCCAAGTTATTAACCCTAGAAGTTATACAGGGTATCCAGAAAAAGGACTCCCTGATTTCAAAATTAAATATCTCTAAAACAAAGATCGATAGAGGAATGCATAAATGGTATGTTTATTGTGAAAGCTGTAAGAAGTTTCTACAGCAGTTTGAAATAATAGTTACAAAAGCTGCCAACAGTTGGTGCTGTACGCTGTACAGCTAATATCAGCATACATAAGGGAAATGATCGTATGAAAACACACTTTGCAAACAATCACATCACAATGTTTTCAAAATGTTCGCCATTGACACTTCAGAGACAGCGCAAACGAAGAATGAAATGTGCCATCACATTTCGTAGTGTCTCAACCGAAATGGATTTACATGCCACAGAGATCGCCGATTCAAGCTCGTTCAGCGTGGCGGGATGCTTCGGGTAGACCATGTCTTTCACTGTGTCCCATAAAAGAAATGTCACAGGGAGTCAAATCCGGCGAATGTGGAGGCCAATCCATGCCTGCACCAGTAAATTTGGGATATTCCAAAGCAATGACTCGATTCCTGAAGTATTCTTCAAGAAAGCGAAACACTTGTTCGGTCCAATGTGGTAGGGTTCCATCTTGTATAAACGATTCAGTACCTCGTCGATCCTCTAACGCTTGCTTTGTGGCAACAAATTGTTCCAAAATTGCAACGTAATGTGCACCAGTGACAGTTTCTCGAATGAAAAAAGGGCCAATAATGCCTCTGCTGCATACTGCAGCCCACACAGTAACTTTAGCAGAATGCGGGGGTTTCGCTTCACACCAATATGGCTTTTCGGAACCCAAAAATCGCCAGTTCTGCTTATTCACGTATTCATTCAGGTGGAAGTGTGCTTCAACTGTAAACCACATGCAGACAACATCAAATCCTTCACTATCAATGATTGTGAGCATCTGATTAGCAAAGGCAACCCTTTGTTGCACAGCTCGTACGGGTATGGCCTGGTGCGTTTGAATTTTGAATGGAAACATGTGTAGCTGTTTCTCAGTATTTTCTGCGTGCTGGAACGCTCCAAACCAGTCTCAGGTGCAATTCTACGGACGGATGACATTGGATTTTGCAGAATAATTTCAGAAACTGTGGCGATATTTTCAGGCGTAACTGCGGTTTGCTTGCGGCCAACATGCCCCACTAGATCGTCAGTTACGCTACCTGTTCGTTGAAATTTTGCGAAGAGCGTACGAATGGTTTTCGTATCGGGTCCTTTTGGAACATTAAATCGTGCTTCAAAACTTCGCCTTGTTGCCGTAGGACTCTCTTCTAACCTGTGGTACTCTAGCACCAGAAAAACGTGTTGATCAATGGAGTACATGGTTTTAATCTCTTCCTTCGGTACGCTAACCTTCTTTCGCGTTTCAGTAGTGGAACTGATCGCTCTGGGCTTCGGATCGCTATTTATAATAGGCATTACGTACGGCGAATACAGAGCCATCTCTGAGCAGCTTTTGTAACTATTATTTCAAACTGCTGTATAAACGTTTTACAGGTTTCACAATAAAAATACCGTTTAGTGCATACCTCTATCGCTCTTTGTTTTCGAGATATTTAATTTTGGAATCAGGGAGTCCTTTTCTGAACACCGTGTAACATCACGATCGGTAACCCCTGCCTCTACACTGGTAGCGCATTATAGCTGACAGCTAGGGCTACTTGTGACCATGGAGCGCCTCACTCGGCTCGCTTGCTGGGGAACGACAGCTGCTGGCGCGCGCCTACGCCGGCGTCAGCAGGGCGCGGGCGACACGGTGAGCCAGATCGCCCACGCATCGAAGAAAGTGTTCTGCCCCACCTAACAGTAACGACGCCCCAGACCGGCCGCAGCGGGCGTACGTCAGCCTATCCCTGTGACAACAGGCGAATGCTTTCACTAGGCGACGGGCCCATGTGCAAAGTTGGTATCGCATTCACAGGTTATAAGCGGACATTGCAAGGTATACATCAGTTGTTTGCATACTGTCTTGTGGTGGGATAGTACTCACTACAGATAATTGGCTGATTTCGCCATAGTTTGACCATAACCAAGTCCGGCCTTAAGTGGTTGAGGCAGTTCCGGTTGCGTACAACTCCTTCAGATTGGACCTGACACCGCAATAGACTCCTCGAACTCGAGATGTAACATGAAATACGAGGTATGTCCACAAAGTAAGTTCCGATTGGTTATATAAAACAAGAGAGTACCGATACAGAAAAAATATGTATTGTACACAAATATATAACTATTAAACTACTTTTCTACAAAGCTTCCGAAATTTTCTAGGCATTTGTCATAGCGTGGCAGAAATCTTTGTATGCCTTCTTCGTAGAAGGTTGCCGCCTGAGTATTCAACCATGTGGTAACATGTTCTTTCAGCTCGTCATCATCGCTGAAGTGTTGACCACCATGGGCAGGTTTTAGGTGTAAGAAGAAAGTCGCTAGGAGCGAGACTGTACGGAGGATGATCAGACACGTCCCAGTGAAATTCCCGTAAGAGTTGTTTGGTCACATTCGCCTTGTGAGGTCGGGCGGCAACGTGAAGGGAAGAAGAATACTTTCATCTCTTACTACACCTAAAATCTGTCCTTGGTGGTCAACACTTCAACGATGATGAGCTGAAAGAACATGTTTGCCACATGGTTGAATACACAGACGGCAACCTTCTATGAAGAAGGCACAGAAAAATTTGTCCCGCGCTATGACAAGAAATTTCGGAAGTTATGTAGAAAAGTAATTCAACAGTTGCAGATTTTTATACAATAAATAATTTTTCTGTGTCTGTTCACGTTTGGTTTATATAACCAAACGGAACTTACTTTGTGGACATACCGCGAAATTAGAAGAAATTGTGAAGTTCAAGGTCTGACACTCATTATCAATTTTGGTCTCTAATGACTTCTTTTGTTGTTACGTTGCTCGTCAGTCCGGAGAATGGTTTGGTCTTATCTCTGAATAAGAATGGTAACCCACATCCCCTTGAATCTGTTTACTGTATTCGACTCTCAATCTCCCTCTGTGATAGTTACCCCACACACTTCCCTCCAGTGCTAAATTGACGAGTCCATGATATCTCAGAATGTGTACCGCCAACCTATGCCTTTTCTTTGCCAGGATATACCTGAAATACCTTTTCTCCCCAATTCTGTTCAGCACCTCATTAGTTACACGATATACCCATCTAATCTTCAGCATTCGTCAGTATCACCACATTTTGAAAGCTTCTGTTATCTTTTTGTCTTTTTGTTCATGTGTCACTCCCGTACAATATTACACTCCAAATGTGTCTAGAAAAGACATCCTAACATTGAAATAAATTTTGAATGTGGAAAAATTTCGCTTCTTCAGAAATCGTTTTCTTACCATAGGCATTCGGCATTTTATATTTTCTTTACTTCGGCCATCATAAGTTATTTTGCTACCCAAATAACAAAACTCATGTAATACTTTTATTGTCTCTTTAATGTAATTCTTCAGCGTAGCCTGACTTTCGTACGCTGCAATCCATTTGCCTTATTTTGCACATGTTAATGGTAATCTTATAACCTCCTTTTAAGACATGGTCCATTCCGTTCACTTGCTCTTCCAGGACTCTGCTATTCCTGAGAGAATCACGATGTCGTTGTTAAACGGCGGAGTTTTTATTTATTCTCCCTGAAGTTCAATCCGTTCTCCAAATTTCTCTTTGCATTTCTTCGCAGCTTTCTCAGTGAACAGATTGAATAACACTAGGGAAAGGCTACAACATTGTTTTACTCCATTCCCAATCACTGTCTCTCTCTTTCATGCCATTCGACTCTCACGATTAGCGTCTGGTTTTTGTACAAGTTCTATATAACTTTTCGTTCGCTATATTTTACCCCTGCTACCTTCAGAATTGCAAACAATGTACTCCAGTAAAACCTTAAGATTTTTCGAAATCTGCAAAAGCTAAGTATGTAGTCTTCCATGTCATTAACCCATCATCTGGGATAAGTAGTAATGTATTGCCTCGCTGTTCCTTCATTTCTTCTAACAGAGGTTCGAGACGTCGCTCAGGCTTTGTGTGTGTGTGTGTGTGTGTGTGTGTGTGTGTGTGTGAGTGAGAGAGAGAGAGAGAGATGGCCATTCCAGTTTAGTCCACTAGGTTTACAAACAATTGAACATTTTGAGTCTATCAC
Organism: Locusta migratoria; assembly: GCA_026315105.1. Lineage (NCBI taxonomy): Eukaryota > Metazoa > Arthropoda > Insecta > Orthoptera > Acrididae > Locusta > Locusta migratoria. The sequence continues at coordinate 355,504,804 of CM048744.1, forward strand.
TTTTTCCATTCATCATTAAGTCTCTCTAAGGGAAACGTTTTTCATATTTATCGTGCCTCCATTCACCTTTCCTTCGCGAAGTAAGGGGATTGTGTGTGGAAGTATCTGTTAAATGTAGATGGCTGTAATTCATGTATATGCGTAGTGTGTTGTTGTTTTCGTGTTCTAGACGACGGTAGAAGGGAGAGAGTGAAACCCGGTGCCGGCACATTGCCTACTTATCTCTAATGGCACGAAAGTGGACGCCGAGCTTAACGTTCGCATCGGATGAACGGATGACCATCAACACATGCCCTCACTCTATGGCAGTGTTTTTCAACCTGTTTGAAGCCGCGCCCCCTTTTCCGAGTAAAAACGTCAGGCGACCCTCCAGGCCCGTAACAAAACTATGTCAATGATTCCAAAGGCAATGTATTTAATTTTCTTTCTTAGATGTATATAATATCTGCGCGGCCATTTTCGTCTGGTGAAGGCTGCAGCAGCGGAAGCGAATCAAAAATGAAAAGAGACTGTATGTCTACAAGATTTGATGTATGGTTTTATTGTAATAAATTGTAATATGTGACGACGTGTTATGTGCGAATATGTTACAATCAAACCTAATGCATCACTTCATAATATTTCAAGGATGCCCATAAATTTTGGATTTCTTCGAAAGAATACTGGAAACACTTAACCAGCATCAAACTACTAAGATCCAATAATAAAATGGTATTGTAATTAGTTGATTAAAAATAATACGCACCGAAAATTCGTTACAAGCTGCAAACTGCTATGATCCAGTAGTAAAAAGATATTGTTATGTATTTATTTAAATTAATGTTACATAATGATTATTTGTCTTTCTAACATTACAGTATTAGAACCTTTGAAAAAGTCATGCAAGAAGATTGCAACCATTGTAAATAACTTTAGCAGAGCTGCACGATCGCTGTTGAGTGCTTAATTAACAAGCCATAACGAGGTTGAAAAATGGCTTCATTGTTTCCAGTTTCGGATGGCCCATCATCAGGAATCAAAAGTACCATAGGTACACAGCAGAGCTTATTTTCCACCTACAGATGACTTTTTAAGTGACTTTCACGCAAACCTGTCACTTCCGTATACCATGTCTGCCATAGTATCTGACCGTCATTAAACGTGTATTTGCTATCGAACATGCTGTCACTGCGTCTCCTGCGACCGCGACCACCTGAGCAACGCTTTGCGACCCACCAGAGGGTCGTCACCCGCAGGTTGAAAAACTCTGCTCTGTGGGACACTGCGGAGAGCTTTGGGTTTTCATCCAGGACATCGCTGCAGACACTTGTGATTAGGGACGTCTCCCTGCTCCTAGCAGCGCTTGTCCTACCTGGACGGGTACACACCCTCTTACTGCTCACGACCGAAGGTGCTCAGCTTCAATGATTTGGCAGGATCCGGAGTATCCACCTCGGCACGGCCGTTGACTCCCAGGTTTGGTTAGTTTTCTCCTAAAACATATCTTAATTGGTGTTTTTTTATGACTAGACTTAAAAAAGTAGCTTACATTGTCCTCTCACGCTTATGAGCAATGTGTAACAAGAGTGGGGCTTTGTTATATAAGGATATGCATTTTGGGTTTCCTGAAGACGCAGTTCTACTCCGATAAAATTAAAGAGAATATTACAGTGTGCCTCAGGATTGGCGTGTCAATTAGTAATGTGTTCCAAAGTTGAAGTATACGTTGTCGAAGGATACGTTACAGTAGTTTGTAAGCTTATGTACTGATAACCGCAGCAGTTAAGTCCATTACAAAGGAAGTTGGGCTCTAACAAACATATTTGTGTGAACGTTTGGCTACAGCACCATTACGTAACCATCAATGTCCAAGTGGCTGTCGTTCTTATGCAAAACTCTGCAATCTAATTCTAGAGAGCACTGTAGATGTAATTATTGACGCCACACGCAATGCAGACATCTTAACCATAAATGTAAATTCGGAATGTCAATAAAATACTCCGAGCAATCCGAATGACTGCGAAACGCACAGTGGAGGAATGCAAGTTGATTGTATGGCACATTTGCACATTCTATAATATCAGTGTTGAACGCCACTTCATTGACACTTTTGACTGGTTCACCAATATCGTAGCCAGCGTTCTGCCACAAAGCATTTGTTTATATACTCGCGCAGATAACTGATTGTAAATGATAAAGAATCTGTTTTGCAATTTTGGCTGAATATTACTGAAACGCTTGCAATGCGTTGTTCGTCATTATCATCCCTATCATCATTATGTATTAACGTTACAAAAGTTTCTAACGTATGCTCATATTTCTACTCTATGATAGATACTAGAAGAGGTGCGAATGATTCACCTTCTACACCAATACCATCTTCACGAAGAAGGTTTATTCGAAACTTCATCTGGACCAATTGCAGTACATTAGCAGGATTGATTACCAATTGCCGACCCATCTGACGCTTCACTACCCAAAAACGTCACAAAAGCGAATTCAGAGACACACTGTATCGTCCCTACTGGTCCAGACTGGCGTACCGGCAGCTGAACGTGCAGTGCGGCGTGGCACACGCAGAGGCCGCTAACGGACGACTGCAGAGTTTCGCAGATGCGGGAGTATCACTAGGGACCTGTACATTAGCTCTCACGCGATTTTGGGGTATTTGTGTTTCTTCTAACCCAAGTAGTTTCCTTGTTAGATTTACAAACATCTGACCATTTTTTGAAGTACGTGTTACAGTACGAACTTCTTTCACTGTAAATTTCTGGCGGTATATGGACAATATACCATGTCGCGTCGAGCCACAATGAAGAGGGCCAACATTTAACCAACGCTACACACACGCAAGTGATTCTGATAGGGTAGGAACACCATCAGCTACAAACGACAACTACGCAACGACCCTACTGCAAATGCATATTTTCCATAGAAGATACACAGCGGTTCTAGAATGGCACTGTGATCGAGGAGCAGGCTTCTATCGTAATCGAGGAGCGGTTTTCTATTGTAGAACATTTCAACTTTGGGTACAACGTTCCGATGTCTCCTTACGCAAAATTGCTGACCGTGTTGAAAAATACTGTCATGTGTCCCTGTTACCTTGAATTGTATTGCAGCATTCAGCGGAAATTGTAGTGTTCACCTTAATGACGTGTAACTATTTGCTTTTGAAGCCCCGTTTAAGAACATAGTGCGACAGAGATAAGAGAATTTCACTATCAAGAAGTGATGGAGATACCATTTTGTTTAGTGGATGGAATGCTTCTATGTGAAACTAACCTTACATAATCTTGCGTGACCAAAGCGTGTGTCTGTCTCATTTTGCAAAGTGCGGAAGTAAGTACGATGTGGAAAAAAAGTCTGTGCTTGCATATACGAAGTTTGTAATAATCTGAAGCTGGTAGTAATATTGCTGAAGCAACGATGATGGAAAATCGTTAAAGAGGTTCATTTCTGTGGATCATTACTCACAGTTTTCTATTTGAGATGTTCCATAGTATAAGTAGAAGTCAGATACAGAAAGTGCTGAAACAAAGCTATAAAAGAACGAATGATTACCTCATGTACAACCTTGTGCGTTTGCCAAGAGAATGGCAAAAATGTAAACAATATTATCACAGCTCCTTTTTCTTTACTGAGATCAAGCTATTTTTGATGACATTAGATCGTAAGGTATAGCTTTTAAAAAGAAATACTGACACAAACTTCACACCATTGCCATCTTACTACTGTTACCCATAAAGTTACGTATGACTACCACGGCGATGCTTTCGCGAATTATAGTAATTGGCGGCCGCGGTGGGTGAGCGGTCTGCGGCGCGTCAGTCACATTTTGCACGGTCACTACGGTCGGGGGTTCGAATCCCCCCTCGGAGATGGTTATTTGTGCCGTTCTTAGTACTAGCTAGTTCATAAGTAGTTTGTAAGTTTAGGGACTGATGACCCCGTAGTTGAGTCCGATAAGCTCTAAAAACATTTGAACATTACAATAATGGAGATATCGTACTTCTTTTCTTTATATCCATTATATCGGGAGGAGGAGCAGGTGCCCTGCCTCCGCCCCTGATCATCTTAGATACGTTACTCATCGGTCAATATCCTATTCCAATGTGTCTGGCCCCTCGGCAAGCCCCGAACATTGAAAAGGGCCACGATAGCAACGACGACGACGACAATAACAACAGAATTTAAGTAGTACTGTAATAGAAATCCAGGATTTACTGCAAAACCTTTTTCTGTTTTTCTTCATTTCGCGGATTTTCTGCCCCGCAGTGTTCCTAGACAACAGTATCGTCCGTGCTGCCGTTCGCTTAGTTTCCTGTGTTGTAAATGATAGTACGTGCGAAACTGTTGAGGAGCTGCTGGCTAGTAGCTAGCTGGGGGAGTGCACGGCCGCTAGGCGCCAGAGGCGGAAGCGAGCGACGCCCCGTGAGCCAGGAATGCCGCGGCGTTAATTGCGCGTCACATTCCGCCGCTGAGCTGACTGCTGTCGGGCGCCTTGCCCGCGCGCACACACACACACACATACACACACACAGTCAGCACCACGCGTCCCGGCAGCGTGTCAGCTCCGTAACTGCAGCCTACAAATAGCACCTGTGCTCTGCACTACTGATTGAGCAATTCTTCCATTTACTCATTGACACAAACTGTCTCTTCCTCACGTAAATCGCTGACTGCTCCTCTGGTTTCTTTAAGCAGCTGTACCATATAGTCGATTCATTGTCTTCTACGACCAACAGTGGTGTACTGTGGCCCCACATAATGTCACTCCAAAACATCAGGGAACCACCATATTCCTGCACTTGCGGGAAGATACGTCTAAAATGTTTTATCTGACCATGCAGCCTCCAGAAACGCCTCCCACGACTATCTGTCTGAAGCCAGATGAGAGTCTCGCCTATGAACAGCACTTGATGCCAAGTCTGACGAGAGCATTCAGAATCCTGTTGGTCCCATCTGTACCGCGCTGCATGATGTCTAGGTGTCAGATCTGGACCACACCATGGATGTCGGGAATGAAGTTGCATGTCAGACAGCGTCTTATGTACAGTTTCAGTCGAAACACTACGTCCTGTGACAGCACGAAAATTGTTCTGTATGGTTCTGTTCCCCTCGGGGTTTCCTCCGTGCTGAAATCCGTAAGTAGCAGTCTTCGGCTGCTTAGGTAGCCTTTGGGCGGCCAGTGCTGGACACGTCATTGACAGCTCCTGTACCTCTGTACCACCTCCATGTCCGAACAACATCGCTTTGGTTCACTCCGAGACGTCTGCAAACTTGCCTCGATGAGAGTACCTCATGACTATTCGGAAACGATTTTCTTGCCGTTGTGCGATATGCCTCTCTACCGTACGAGCACTGACATACTGCGGTTAACAAGAGAAAATGAACCTCGGCAGTACTCTGGCACGTGTCGTGTTTTCTGCTGAACATTACCATGCACAACCGGTGATGCGCACTCCTGACGAACGGCTTCAGTTACATGAACTGGCCGACGCGGGAATCACCGCGCAGTATGAGGCATTCACTGACGGAGGTTGGAGTCCTTCCCTGACCATAAGTGTGTGTGTGTGTGTGTGTGTGTGTGTGTGTGTGTGTGTGTGTGTGTGTTTTGGCTTAGGATGGTTTGTTTGTAAGTCTAGGGACCAATGACCTCATTAGTTCGGTCCCTTACTTTAAGAAACATCTGAACAGGCCTGCGGGTAGCCGGCAATATGTATCAACAGACAACGAAAACACGCGCTGACAACAAGCACCTGTACTAATTAGCTGATTTCAGTAGTACCGTGTGGAACTTTCCCACAGCTGCAGACCAGCTACTAGACGTCCACGTTGAACAGGCGAACCTAAAGGCTGATTCATTGTATGAGCAGCGATGGCCGCCCCGTCATAATCTAGGGGCGCAATATCGGCAAGTGTTGCACGTGCTGCGTCAGGAAGACTGACATTACGTGCGTCTCTGGCCAGACTACTACCGCACTATGACACCACTAAAAATGCTCAATTTCTGCTGTGAAATTTGACTGTTGGCACACCTGTTTGTTATACGGCGCTATTGCCATTTGTTTGACACAAAAATGTTATGCTTTTCGTGGAGGACACCGATGTCCGCATACGGCTGCTCTTCGTGCAGTACACTATTCCAAAAACATCAGCAGATCTCTTGACAATTTTCGAAATACGAGAAAAAGCACAACATAGTTAGCACCAGTGTTTGAATCAAAGTTTCTGAGGGAGAGAGGAAAGAATCAGTAATTTGCAGCAGCAGCAGCAGCAGCAGCAGTAGTAGTAGTAGTAGTAATAATACTGATACATACGTACAACGTGAAAGGAAATGGTGTACTACATACATCAAAGTCTTGCATCACCTTCGGTCCAAGATCTCCAGACCACTGACGTGAAAAGTGTATACCGCAACAAACCCACAATCCTTTAGATTGTCCATAAACAACTATCAGTCGGCGCAAAGATGTAAACAATCAGGCATGAGCAGTACTAATGGAGTGGGTAAGATAGCGACCAGTTCCAGTGATAACACCAGATAGGAAGTACACTGCTTGTGTGACTATATATTATAAAAATCTCATAGTTTTGGTACTATTATTTTCTATCAAAGAGCATTTGTAGGCCCAACCTTTACATATACTGCTTAATGTAGTCACACTAGCAATATCAAAACGGTAGCGCAGACAATAGGGTAGTCTGTTGTGAAGCATAAGGTAGCCGTATCTGCTCTCAAATGTTTTTAAACTTTGTCCTGTAAAAATAGACGTTTTTATCAATATTTTTTAGCAGTAGCGAATTTCACTTTGCGTCATTATATAAGGTATAGATGTTCTACCAAATGGTAACATATGAAAATTTGTGCCGGGCCGGGACTCGAACCAGGATTTCCCGCTTTTCGCGAGCGGTCGCCTTAACCACTAGGCTACCCGAACACGACTCCAGGACCGTCCCAAACTTCCATATGAGTCAACTGCAGTCAGTGTAGGATATGGAAGTTTCGGATGGTCCTGGAGTCGTGTTCGGGTAGCCTAGTGGTTAAGACGACAGCTCGCGAAAAGCGGAAACCCGGGTTCTAGTCCCGGCCCGGCACAAATTTTCATGTCACCATTTGGTAGAACATCTATACTTTATACAGTGACGCAAAGTGAAATTCGCTATTGCGAATAAATATTGATAAATATATCAACAATGTAAATCGTCAGCATACAGTAAGAATAGACGTTCTCTATAAATACTGTACAGAACGAACGTCTCATGCTCATTTTAGGTTATTTGAGAGCTGCACAAATAAAAAATGCCATAATTTTGACATACTAAATTATTTGTAAACTAAACTTCCATAATGCGGTGAATGAGTGAATCGGCACCAGCCGTCACTGCTCACTATGTGGGTTGAAATACGTAGTATAAGAAAGTTTTTTTTTAATAACGTCGCGCTACAATAAATGGAAAAACTGATTTTGATATTACCCGCTATTGCCAAAGCTTTAGGTGTTCGAGCACTGGCATCATCATTTTTGTACCGCTGCTCGACTATTAATTTATCTAAAACTGTCCAGGGGCGGAGGCGATGCACTGAAAAGGATTGTGGGTGTGGGGTGAAGAGAATTGTAGGCGGGCTATTTTTCCATTTGGGTGTGTTTTATGGATAAAACTGTGTACATGCCCGGACGACGAGACGGCAAGAGTGAGGCCGCATTGTGCTAGAACACGGCCGGTGAACGCGGCGAATACCTTGTTCAAGGTCCGCGCTGAAAGGAGCAGCGGCGTGGTCGTTTTTGGGCGCGGGGCTAGTGCCCCCTGAAAGGAAGACAATCTGCCGGCCGAGTGTGGCAAATGCGCGCCTATTGACGTTTCTTCTGTGGCAGTCGCCAGCGGGCGTCGACCCGGGGCGCCGGGCTGCCCTTCTTGCGGGTAAATAAATGCACCTGCCGGCCGCGGCTCCTGCCGGATGTCGCCGAGACTGCGCGACGCCCTCGCCACCACTGTGCCAGCAGTCTGACGCCGCGGCTCTGATGGCGGCTGAAAAAATATTGAGAGGACATTCATCCTTTCTTCTCACTCCATATGGGCCCTTGAACAATAGTGATGATGATGATTCTGTGAACTTTTGTCTGTTGGACCCCAGCTTGAGTCATGTCCGGCCTGGCTGGTGCAAGTCTTCTTAGCTGACAGCACTTCTGGAACAACTGTCAATGAGGAATGATGATTAGGATAGTACAACACCCAGCCCCGAGCGCGGAATAGTCCGACACAACCGGAAATAGAACCGGGGGACTCCTGCGTGGCAAACCACCGAGGTGTTCACTGGACTATAGTAATGCACTTACGTAGGAGTCGCTGGGGCGCCTCGGTTGCACAGTGGTAGAGTGACAGACTACAAATCCAAAGATCGCGGGTTCGATCCCCGCCAGGTCCTAGGATTTTTATCTGTCACTTTCCACTTCTTCCACCTCTGCCAGTGTGTGTAAAATACCGAGTAGCGCCGTGGTTCGGAACCCACGTTAAACTGCAGGTCCCCCTATAACTGGCTGGGTAAGTCAGTCCGAAGGTCGGAGGAAGGCAACGGCATACCACCTCCAAACAGGACCATACCTAGTAAAGCACTGTGGTGTTCAAACCAATCTTCGGATTGTTGACTGCTTTTTACCTTAGGAGACGCAGCAGTCATTCAGTTCCATAACGTACGAAACAGAAGCCGTAGTTTCTTGAGGTAATTTAGTGTCAAATATGGTGTCTAAATTGACATTTCCTGACGGAATAACTTCACAGAAGCGTCTCAGCTACAGCTTACCTTGGAGCTGAGTGGGCCAAAGTTAAACACGTATGGCTCAAGGAGTGGCAAGTACACTGATGGCCACCGGAAAGTCAACAATCTTAAGGAAGCATGCAAATCAGGTAAAAGTTGCAGTACGATTTTGTGGTGACGGGAGATTAGCATTTCGGTGCAGAAGCCCAACAAGATCGCCAGTGCCGCCACCTGCAACGGCTACACGCACTGCTCAGCCAGAACATTGTGACTGCCTACCTACTGCAAGCGTAGGCTTTAGCGGCCGTCGTCACTGTCAGTAAAATTTTTCTGGGTATGAGACCGCGCCCACAATTTTATAAAATCTACCGACGTTGCGGCCACTGTTGCAGGCAGCCTTCATCAAGGTCTGTGTCTGACACGCGCACATGAACAAGCACGCGCGTGCGCATCCATTCCCACGCGGCACAGCCAAATTTATATGGTGTTAACTCGTTATAGGAAGATCACTCTTAATCCATATGGAGTGAGGTAGATTACCACCCGCCTTGCTGGCTATAACTGCTGCTACACGCCCCGGCATTGAATCAAAGACGACTCTAAACGTACTGTTGTGGTATAGTAGTCCATGAAACTTCTGCAGTTTATGGTGAATCCAGGATTAGTCTGGAGATCCGCAGAATAGGGAGATTAGAGCGCGAACGCAATACGATGGGCGACGAAGTAGTTGTGAATATTGCGTGCCACGTGTGGAAGCGCATTATCGTGTTACAATGTGGCCGTCAGCAAGATCCGATATTATGGAAGGATAACAGGCTGCTACACTTCATAGACGTAACACTGGCTGATTAGTGTGCCACAAATGTGTGTAGGGACGTGCTGGAATGGAACCCAATACCAGCCCAGACCATAACATCGGGCGCAGGACCAGTATGATGATGTACAAGGCAACAGTCACAGTTGCACACCACGTTGTCTGCAGACTATAAGCCAACCATCTTGGTAGTACAGGCAGAATCGGGATTAGACAGTAAAAACAATAAATTTCCTTTCGGTTGTCCATGCATACCGTTCACTGCACCATTGTCGGTGCGAACGCATGTGGCTTTGAGTACGTGATAAACGCCTTGTGGACAGTCGGTGGAAGCGAAGTCGAATGGTATGCGCGGATACTGCTCGTTTGCGTTCGTGATGTTGCAGAGCGAACCATCACTTCCATGACGGTCATGTGCACAGTATGCCTCTCATCACGTTTAGTGGTGCCACGAGTTGGATGTAATCGGTCTCGTCGTTCCGAATAAGCAACTATTCTTCCTCGGTCGAGCTACAAAACGCATGTTGTCTTCAAAGAGACATGCTAAAGCTGCTTACGCAAAGTACCTGCAAAAAAGAGCAATTCCAATACGTCCACGCTGCTGCTCCCCTTCACTCTGATCGGCCAGAACATTAAAACCATTTACCTTATAGACAGCATGTCCAAACGTTTGTTAAGCTTAAGGGACGTAACAGCGGGGTTATCAGTTCCTAAACTTACAAACTACATACAAACTACCTTATACTAAAGACGACACAAACATCCATGCCCGTGGAGGCATTCGAACCCCCGACCATAGTGGCCGTGCAGACTGTGACTGGCGCGCCGCAGACCGCTCGGCCTCTGCGACCGGCGCAGCATGTCCACCTCTGGCACGGGTAACAGAGGCGAAGCGTATTGACATGGAAGCAGTGAGGCGTTGGTAGGTCACTGGAGACAGATATCATCACATCTATACACAGAAGGCACCTAATTACCGAAAACTCTGAAAAAAAGGTCGGGCGGAGAGCGACATTCCAGATGTAAAATAATTTTAAACAGACAAGATCGCATAATAGTGTCACAAAGGTGTTAGATTGAGTTCAGATCTGGCGAACTGGGAAGACAGTACACCAATTTGAGCTCTCCATTTGTTCCACGAGTAACTCCATCACACTTACTGTCTTGCCATGGCATATTATCTTGTTATATATCGCCACACACTCCATCTGACGCATCCCGCGCTTTCACGCTTCACTTTCTGACGCAACTACTAATAATGAAAATCAGTGAATCTTACCGTAGCGTATTTTTCTGGAACATATAAGTATTCAATAGCAGCTTTCTTCAAGCGTACCCCTCTAAATTGTGAAATGCGTCCAGAAGTTTGTGTAAAAACTAATTTGTGACAAATGAAAATTTTCTGTAAAGCTGTGTTGATGAGATAAAAATTAAGAGTTTAAATAGTATGTACAGCAAAGGTTGAAATATTTCGAAGGTTTTTTTTTATCTTTACAATTATATAATAAAATCGTAAAAATGACTGAACTAACGGCTGAGGTTTAACTAATCATCAAGCGCCCCCTAAAAAAAAAAAAAAAAAAAAAAAAAAAAAAAAGCATCTTTTGCGGTCTTATAGAAAGAGAGTATAAAAACATGTATGTTAACGAGTTGCAGAGAACCCGAATTTTAAATAATGAAATAAATCGCAATTTGCGATCAGTTTTGGCTTCGCTGTACTAGTAAGCAGGAGATCCCGGGTTCGAATCCCGGCCGGGCACAAATTTTCATTTGCCGCACTTGGGTATTCCATCTAAACCTAGTACAGTGAAGCCATAACTGATAGCGATTTATTTCATTGGATGAATGCTGTACAGTCGCTAAAGAAATATATACGATTTTTAAATGGTTTCTTGGAGATATCTTGAAGTACAAATACGCAATAAACTGATATAAAAAACAAATCAATGGATCTTTTAAATCCCAACAACTTTCTCGTTTATTGTTTTTCCATCAGCACTTACTTTTTTTCCCCCTTATTTGTGAATGTTCGTCAATTTCGAATATTTTTATCCATGTTCACTATATTCGATCGATTATCACGAAAAATAACCTCTCTAAATTGTAATTTCCTTTCATTTTAATTTGCATAAAAACAAAGCCGTCAAAGAGTACTAATCTGCCTTCCCCATACGCTCGTTTTTTCGTCTTCAAAATAGTTTCCTGTTGTTAAGAGAGCTGTGATAATAGCAATGCATAATGAATGACTGATCTGTAATTTTATAATCGTATGTACTATCTCATATTCGTAGACACGTCTATGCATAGGTCTATGGTCACTATAGGGTTCAAATAATGTAAAGCGCGGTTCGCGGTAATCCATAACCTTTTCTACGTACATAAAATTTCTGCTTTTCCCATGCAGTAAAGATGAAGTACGCTTTGCAAGTATACATGTAAGATAAAATCATTCAATTCAATAATAGTTTTTCTGCTGTCCACGTAATAGGAAACAATTGTCAGTTGCAAGATACTACCAACATTGACGCAACCACTCTATAGGATCTTTGCAAAGTACTGCATAATTCTGATGGACCGTCTTTATTTCAATGAGGTAGCATAGTAGACCTCTTCCAAGAGAGCCGGAACTTGTTTGTGCAGCTTAATTTTTTTCCCTCAAAGACATGCCACCTGAGCTTACAGAAATAAACGTCCGAAATAATTTTATTGCAAAGGAATACGACTGCACGTCCATCTGTGTCATTGATGACATAAAGTGGAATTGTAGATTTCTTTGTGATCAGAAGAAAACTGAAGTTGCAGTTTAAAGTTCCACGTTAACATGATCCAGAGAGACGGAGAACATGCTTAATTTGACCTTGAGAAGAAAGGAAATCCTATTCAAAAGAGTGAAATAGTTATTACGTGTGTGAAACTAACATCTCACTTGTGAGAATGTAACTTCCTGCTAACTTTGTGATAAGGAATTGTAAGGTCGACTCCATAAACTGTGTCTACGGACGGATGAAAGATGCTTTACATCGCTGACTGTTAGTTCTTGGCAAGAATAGAGAGCGTAGTGCTTTGTCAGAGAGCAACGGATGTAGAACGGCTGTAATTTAGTTCAGTGTCGCTCTTTACTGGAGTGGAACGAGTCCGTGGCCTTTGTCTTTAACTGTGTGGGAAGGCCTTCGTGGTAGAAACAAAGTGGCGTCATTCACGACATCAGGGTAAACGGTTTTGCTTCTATTATACTGTGTCAAGTACTCTGATGAATCTACTATTTAAACTGGATTGAAGCTAAATGGCCCTACAATGACCATTTCCCATAGATAATGATGCGATATTTCTGAAATGTGTATTGTGGTATTAAATGTGTAGTGCACCACTGCTTCATCTTTTCGGTAATTGGAAGTTTATCTTAATGACCTCCGAACGAGGTGGCGCAGTGGTTGGCACACTAGACTTGCATTCAGAAGGACGGTGGTTCAAATCTGCCTCCGGTCATCCAGATTTGGATTTTCCGTGATTTCCATATATCACTCCAGGTAAAGGCTATTGTGGTTTCAGTCAAAGGTACGAGCGATTTCCTTCACCATCCCTGACAAGAACTAGCCGAGCGTGTGATCTCTAATGATCACGATATCGACGGTATGTCAGACCCTAACTTTCTTTCCTTCTTAATGACCTCTTATAAGAGATCTGTTGTGGTATTTATGTTTCTGTATATCTGATCATGGTGGAAAATCAACATGAAATTATTGAAGATATTCATCTTTTAAACTGCATCAGAAATGCACTATTAGAAGTGATTTAATCTGTTCTTGCAACGATTAATCAGATTACATTTCAGTAATAGTTTAGTGCTGTGCTACTAAAAAGTACTATAATGTGCTGTTCATTTGGAAAATACTGACTAAAACTTCAAGTCTTTCACATGCAGATAAATTTTCCTATTCCAATTTTTTTCCTACAATGTCTTTGGGAAAGCAACCACACTCATTACAGAGCATACTAATATTCTAAAATTACACTTTTTCGTATAATTAAGAATTTTTTTCGTGATTAGTAAATATAGGGGGACCAAAACGTCAATACCTCATAGAATAATGTAAGTAGAAAGGTGAAAATTGAGATATGGTGGGAAAGACATGAGGTTGTATTGAAGTCAAAATAATATACGAACAGCGTTATAGTACATTTTTATCAAAGACGATGCTCTTTATAACGATTGCTCTAAATGTAGGCCGTCTTTCAACGATGCCTGTACTCTTGAGAATTTTTTTAAGAGCGTTATACAATCAGTAGTAAACGTGAGCAGTTAGCAGTAAGGTGAGCACGAACACCTGTGTAGCTAAGAAGCTGCGGCATCACCCAGATGGGCCATAAATTTCCGAGGGTGAGCGTTACATAGATGGAAACCGGTTGAGTGCAGTATAATTCTTGTTAACGTGACTGCTATCTTCTCCAGTACAATTCATAACAGATCGCTGCTCCTCCTACAGAGAACGTTGTTCAGATTTCTCAAGGTGAAAAATTTCCGTCGGATGTTTTTTAGCATCCCTGCTGGTATCTAAATACAGCGAACATCACAAGCATTAACCACGTGGATATGTTCTGGAGACCGGGAAGACGAAGTCTGCCCGCATTGCCGGCCGCGGTGGCCGAAGGGACTGAGGCGCTTCAGTCACGGTCTGCACGGCCACTACGGTCGGGGGTTCGAATCCCCCCTCGGGCATGGATATTTGTGCCGTCCCTAGTTGTAGGTAGTTTATAAGTAGTTTGTAAGTTTATGGACTGATGACCCCGAAGTTAAGTCCCTTAAGCTCAACAAACATTTATTATTTATTATCACACGTCTCCAAGGTCACTTAAAGTGTACTGATCAAGTTCAAACGGAAGCAGGTTCAGCATCCGCTTTACAACCCGGACATGTCGCCCTGTGACTTCCATCTGATCTGTTCAAAAATAAATAAATAAATAGAAAATCTCGGAGGTAAGCAAATGTTCAAATGTTTGTTTAGCTTATGGGACTTAACTACGAGGTAATCGGTCCCTAAACTTACAAACTACTTATAAACTACCTAATACTACGGTCGGCACAAATATCCATGCCCGAGGGGGGGTTCGAACCCCCGACCGTAGTGGCCGTGCAGACCGTGACTGGCGCGCCTCGTCCCCTCAGCCACCACGGCCGGCCGGAGGTAAGCATTTCAACTAGGACGACCAGATGAAGGACACACTAGAGGACTGGCTCACATCACAGGCACAGGAATTCTAGGAACAGGAAATCCTTCTGCTTGTTAAAGAATAGGCTAGTTGTGCTCAGCCTCTGGTGATTAGTTTTGAATGAAGACTCAATTACACTCACTGTGTCGTTTCTTGATTTTTCATTTGAATATCACTCGTACATTTACTTGTATTTGCGTCAAAGTATTAAATCCTTAATCTCTTAAAAAAAATTAATATGTAGTAGTCAGTCGGGAATGCAACTGGTAAATCTTAAGTTTTAGACTTCATAAAATTGTCTACAGCCACAGCTACAACTTGGCTAGAACTTGGATGGGTTACTGTCCAGGTCTGCCCAGTGCTGTTGGCAAACTTGTGAGGGCGACAGAGGAGCCACTTTATACAAAATCATTACACTATTTAATTATTATACGTTTTTCATGTAATATCATTTGAGATTGGAGACATAGATCGTCGAAACTGGTCGTCAAGAAGAGAATCAGGAGTTAAACTGTGTAATAATGTTATACACCGACTGTGACTTGACATATTTTATAAAGTCTGGAATATAGGTTACTTTTTAAAAATGTCGCTGGAATATTTTAAGCAGGAATAAAAAGAAATGAGAACGGTCTCTTATTTTAAACTAGCTTTAGTTCGTGGCATTGCCCGGGCACGTATTTATTCCTTTGTTAAGTTAGTCCATCTTCTTCCTCCCCCAGTGGATTGCCTTCTACCCTACTGTATCAGTTTCCGTGCAGCTCGTCTAACGGCTGTGCCGCAATGTGTACACCGGTCCCCGCTGGATTACCTAAGTTATGCACTGTCGCACTTGGGTGGCACTTGGATAGGTTACTGTCCAGGTCTGCCCAGTGCTGTTGGCAAACTTGTGAGGCCGATTGAGGAGCCACTTTATTTAGAAATAGTGGCTTCGATGAGGAAACCCGACAAGGGCGCTGACCACGTCCTCCTCCATACCGTATATGTTCGTGCCTTCTAGCGGAGAACGATACGACGTCCGTCCGGTACCTATTGTGCCCTTCGATCGTGCGGCAATAGGTTTACAAACATTTTCTAAATTCGTAGAGCGGAAAGTGTCCGCAAAATGTGTTTTGAAGGGAGATAATTGTATCCGATGTCAAATCTTGTAAAGTGCGTTTAGCAGAGTGACAATGGCGTTTATGGTAGCTGGTTCAGGATATCTAGGGCCTCCCTCGGTACTTCCTCAGGTCCCTTCTGTGTCCTTGGCTGGAGTTACATCACTTCCTGGGCTACGATACTTCTCGGAAGGCCATTTTGCGACCGTGGGTCACCGATTCCGAAGTTTTGCTTCTCCTCCCGCGCGGCGCAGTTGTCATCTAATTGAGGGACGGAAGTCGTGATGGGCGATCGGCTGAATCTCTCCATGAGAGAGGAAGCCGCCAAGGCCGTCACGTAGCTGGCAGTCACGGCATCGCGTCGCATCGGCCGAGCCGCGCCGCGCCGCGCCGCCGCAGACAGCCGGCCGCGCCCGTGGGACAGGAGAGATGGCAAGACCCGGGGCATGTGACGTCAGCGGCGACTTTTAAACAGTAAGAAACAAGTTTCTGTTCCAACCGTCTTCAGAACGTAATCTTGTTACTAAAGCACCGGACCTTCAGATAATATTCCTGTGAGGAAAACACGTCATTTCACTGTTTTCCTGAAAGCTTGCACACTGCGTGGGCGCTCTTGCTAGCAACTGCCGAGTGCTGACGGCCACACCGCCTCGCCTTCCTGTCACCGTGCTAGTACCTCACAATTATTCTGGGCGTCACTGAAGTCCCATTCAAGACGGAACAAGATTCTAAAATTGAGGAAGCTGACCGCAGGGTTGAAGAGTAGTGTTCTACTTTTAACACCATTACTAGTAATAGTCATGGATGCAAAATACTAACACGAATTATTTACAGACGAATGGAAAAAGTTGTGGAATCTGACCTCGGGGAAGATCAGTTTGGAGTTAGGAGAAATGTAGGAACACGGGAGGCAATACTCACATTACGACTTGTCTTAGAAGATAGGCTAAGGAAAGGGAAACCTACGTTTTTAGCGTTTGTCGATTTGGAGAAAGCTTTTGACAATGTCGACTGGAATACACTCTTCCGAATTCTGAAGGTATCAGGGGTAAAATAAAGGGAGCGAAGAGTTATATTCAACCTGTACAAAACCCAGACAGCGGTTATTAGAGTCGAAGGGCAAGAAAGGACCGCAGAGGTTGGGAAGGGAGTAAGACAGGGTAGTAGCCTTTCCCCAATGTTGTTCAATCTGTACATTGAGCAAGTAGTGAAGGAATGGAAGGAGAAATTTGGAGAGGGCATTAACGTGCAAGGAGAAGAAATAAAAACATTGCGGTTTGCCGATGACATAGTAATTCTGTCAGAGACCGCAAAAGATCTGGAATAGCAATTGAATGGGTTGGATAGTGTCTTGAAAGGAAGATATAAGATGAACATTAACAACAGTAAAGCGAAGGTAATTGAAAGCAATGTCAGAAAATCAGACGATGCTGAAGGAATTAGATTATGTAATAAGACAATAAAAATAGCAGATGAATTTTATTGTTTGGGTAGGTAAGGAGACAATAAAAGTAGTAAATGAGTTTAGCTACTTGGGTAGCAAGATAACTTCTGAAGGCCGAAGTAAAGAAGATATAAAATGCAGAATGGCTATGGGAAGAAAAGCGTTTCTAAAGAAGCGAAACTTGTTAACATCCAATATTAATTTAAATGTTAGGAAGTCCTTTCTGAAAGCATTTGTCTGGAGTGTAGCATTGTATGGGAGTGAAACGTGGACGATAAGGAGATCAGATAAAACGATGATAGAAGCTTTTGAAAAGTGGTGCTACAGACGAATGATGAAAATTAGATGGGTATATCACGGAACTAATGAGGAGGTGCTTAACCGAATCGGGGAGAAAAGGAGTTTCTAGCATATCCTGGCTAAGGGAAGGGATAGATTGCTTGCATCAAGAAAGTGTCAATTTAGCATTAGAAGGAAGCTTATGGGATAAAAATCGTAGAGGGAGGCCGAGGGACGAATATAGTAACTAGATTCAAAAGGATGTAGGTTGCCGAACGTATTCTAAGATGAAGAGACTTGCACAGGACAGGGTAGCGTGGAGAGCTGCATCAAACCAGACTGCGGACTGAAGACCACAACAACGAAAACTAGTAATACTTATTTTTCTATAGTACTATATACTCTATATTTACTTTAAGTGTAAATAATTTACTTTTATCAGTAGCGGTCTAACCACAGTCTATCACAGACAGCCGCGATCCTCTCTAAGAGATGATTTTGTGTGGCATTTTGGCCATTATACCCCATCTGGGATCCTGTTCGGCCTGCCTGGTGTAAGTCTTTTGGTGACGCCACTTTGGCGAATTGCGCGTCTATGATGAGGACGACATCCCCAAGTCCCCAATTGGAGGAAATCTCCGACCCGACCGGTAATCGAACCCAGGCCTCCTGCCTGACAATCTACCACGCTGTCCACTGGACTACGGAAGAGGAAAACTGCAGCTGAAACAATGCTAGCGCTCCAAATCGACAGTAGGGAGTATCAGAAGAATAGCGTGATACTAAGTGAGTAACTGATGCTTTTTATTCTGTTACATTCCTATTATCTAATCAGTAGACGTTGTTATGAATTTTTAATACAAATATGAAAACGTCATTAAAGTAATATCTCTGCTTCTGCTAACGGCAGTCTATAATAACAAAATGCTAGTGCTGTGTAATTCATACGGTTCACAATATTTGCCTCCGTAGTCAAGTGGTCAGCGTTGTAGAGTGCCACGCAGGAGGCCCGGGTTCGATTCTTGGTCGGGTTGCAGATTTTCTCCACTCGGGGACAGAGTGTTGTGTCGTCCTCATCATCATTTCAACATCATCGATGAGCAAGTCGCCCATGTGGCGTCACCTAAAGACTTTCACCAGGCACGCCGAACACGATGCCAGCTGGGGTCTAACGGCCAAAAATGCCACACGAAATAATCATCAACACGGCTCACAATAGCGAGTCTTATCATATCGTCCAAAAACGTTTTAAGAGCAGAAATTAATTGCACCCTGATGTGCTCAAGTACAAAAGGAACTGATGAATATATTCGCGTTGTCGGTGCGTACTTTCACGTTCATGAATTTTGTCTTAGCGGATTTCGGAAATTGAATATTATCAAAGCTAGAATTCTTGGAGATTAGGTTCTACATATTCAAAACTAGAGTTCTTGGAGACTAGGTTCTACATCTCCTTATAAACTCTCTTTTCACTTTGTCGTTGCTTCTGTGATTTGTTATTTTAACTACTTGCCAGGTATCAAACTGAATATCCTCAAGAATGTGATGAGCTAATGTTGTTTATTCACGGACATATTTAACTGTGCACTTTTTCGAATTAGTTGGTAACCGCCAAAATATGTTGGTCTATGGGCCAGTAATTTTTGTAAAATTGAATTACGATTGACTGCAATTAGAAGCGTTCAGACATTACAGCAGTAATATTGTGAGGTATTGGTTAAGCATTTGCGTTCGTCATGAAGAGCCGAAGTTTCCAAAAGAATTAACTTATAAGGTTTTTATTCCATGCCTAAAAGTGTAACCACAGTAAATGAACACTTGTTAATCGTAATATTCTCTTACTTTCCAGCAAATGTCAGATTTTCGGATTAAAGTTTTGATTCTGTTACAATTGTTTGCGCTACAAACGCTTCCCAAGACGATGATATTTTGAATGTAATGCTGCACTCCAAATACATATACTATACTCACAGACGTTTAGCGGCATGTTTTTACGACCCAGCAGTTTGGCAGCGAAGTTGCTGAAAATCAATGGCAGTTTCGCGACTATTATGTTAGACTCTGATTTAACGAAAGTGTGTCTAGTTTTCCCTTGCACGTAACATATTTTGTTGGGAGATATTGAAATCGATATAATTTATTGTTATCACTTTTCCATTATATTCCAAGAGATACGTAGTGAATTCTGACGTCTGCATTACAATTTTAGTGCTGTTTCTGCGGTTAATTCATAGTCCTTCAATGTAACACTTACTTGACAACTAGCCTCAGTTCCCGGCGTTACCTTCGTGTGTATTTATTCTTTCCTTGTCAGTCTGACTCCTTTTTCCCTCTGTCCAGATTCGTGTACTTAGAACTCAATCCCTATGACGTCATATCATCTAAACTGTGTGTGCTACAACAGTATCACAGGTACGGAATATTGGGAAACTATGTTGCAAATAGAGTTTTTACATGAACTAAATTACTACCTCATGCGTGATGCGACGAATGTTCATGCATTTTATTGTTTTTGACGTTATATCTTCTGAAGTACCGAACAAGTTGGCGCAGTGTTCACACAGGAATAGCATTCGAGACGACGGTGGTTCAAATCTACCTCTGGGCATCCGGACTTAGGTTTCCCGTGATTTTCCTAAATCAATCCAGGCGAATGCCGGGATGGTTCCTTTGAAATGGCATGGCCAACTTCCTTCCCCTTCCTTAAACATTCGAGCTTGATGTCCGTCTCTAATGACTACACTGTCGACGGAACGTTAAAACCTTAAGCTTGCTTTCTTCCCTCCTCTCCTGGCGGTACTATGATTTAAATTTTGTGATAATGTGCATAATGTGCGCAAAATGATTCACGTATACAGTTAGTGTAGAAGTAATCAACTGTAACATCGTGCCGAATGGTGTAGTTCTGCTACATAACCAGCAGAAACGTAGTAAACGATAAACTTCTTTCCTATCATTTTTTCGGGTACTGTCAGCGAGCAGTAGTTTCGTAAAGGTTTTGAAATTTTGTGTAACGTTTGTTGCAAGACGCTGAGTGCACTCATTCTCAAGTGGTGTATGAATAAAGTCTCGCTATTCACACATCACATGATGGTGCAGTTTTTATGACACTCATTACCTCCATGGCGCTTGTATCATGACGCTAAAGAAAATTTTTGCCAAATTAGTATGAAATCAGTCCATTAGTTTACGAGATGATGTAGCGGCAATTGTTAACGAATTTCATTGCTTAGGATGTCATATCTCCTGAGGTAAGGATCATAAGTGGTATTACCCCCAAAACAATCCTTGTCTGATAGCGAGAAATGTGCTTAAACGGTTGAAGTCGATCCAATGGATTAAAAAAATGTTCAAATGTTTGTATAGTCTATGGGACTTAACTACGGGGTCATCAGTCCCTAAACTTACAACCTACTTATGAACTACTTACGAACTAGGACGGCACAAATATCCGTGCCCGAGGGGGGATTCGAACCCCCGACCGTACTGGCCCTGCAGACCGTGACTGGAGCGCCTCAGTCTCCTCGGCCACCGCGGCCGGCCCAATGGATTAAGATGAAATGTGAAACATACAACCTGTATCAAAGTTCGGTAAATAGTCCTGTAACATTAACGTAGATGATGAACTACATTTACCTCATTGTATTTCGTAATAGTTACCTCCCATAACTATCCACCGCTGAACTTTGCGATACATGCCCTGGAAACTTTGCACAAAGTCTTCCTTTGGGATGGTGTTCAAAAGCCTCGTCGCGTTTTGTTGGATGTCAGAAAGATCGTCAAATCTCTTTACTTTCAAAAGCGAGTTTGAGTCGAGGGATAGGAATAAGTCTGGAGAATTCAGATCCGGCGAGTATGGTGAAACACGCCCCCACAAAAATGTTCAAATGCCTGTAAATCTATCGGACCAAACTGCGTGGTCATCAGTCCGTAGCTTACAAACTACTTAAACCTAGGTAAACTAACCTAAGGACAAACACACACACCCATGCCCCAGGGAGGACTCGAACCTCCACGGCGAGCTTTAGACCGCTCGGCTACTCCACCGCGGCTCGTGCAAAGTTTCCAGGACCTGTATCGCAGAGCTGAGCGGTGCATAGTTATGGGAAGTGAGTATTTCAAAGGAATGTAAAGTAACTGTAATTTAATACTTCATCTACGTCCATGACTATTCGCCGAACTTTGTCAGAGGTTTTATACACATACAAACGTTTTTGTTATATGTGTAGATTATGTAAGCAACAATGAGTGTATTTCGACAACGTGACACATCAGACATGCATAACATGAAATTTCCGATTTCTTTTCCACATCTTTCGAACATGTAAGCGGACACAGGCATGCCTTCTGCATCTTGTAGTGAAGACTTAATTTGGCAATAGCTAAAAAAAATTTTTTTTCGTTGCAAATTGTCCACCGGTTGGAAGAGAATACAGAGCAATCAACTCCACAGTAAAGCGAAAAAATGCAGATGTAAGCTTTTTGGCTTGCTGTTTTAGCTTTATTATGCGTGTCCGTTAGGGGCTTGAAAACAACGGATAATTGAATTCCACGGATAGTCCACAATTTACGTACACAGTAATACTTCAGAGTTGTCCTATAACCAAAATTAAATTAAAATAAGTAAACTATTTTTAGTAAATTCTAGTTTAATCGACATAATATTTGTGAAAATGCATTTCTTTAAAGTTTCCCACACTGTTCACTGTTGAGGACACCTATGAGCCCGTGGGTTATTGACAACTTCGACCGACTGTGCCTCTTGTCTAGTTGAAATAAACGAATGATATTAGGTCACAAAGATAATATTACTCAAGCATTCTTTTTAAAAAGAAACGACTCATATTAAAAATATTCTGCCGGAAAGGGACTGATCTTATTTCCAATGTTGGACATTAATATCCATGAATCGATTACTGGATTGAAACACTCTTCTTTGGGGTGAATACATAAATCCAGCTAAAAAACTACGTATCTCGTTTCGGAGATGGAGTACATAATATGTAGTGATAAAAAGGTTCAGCATTCTGTATAACTTGTTTAAAGTCTAAGGAAAATTTGCGGCAGTGTTTTTAAGAGTGTAACTACATACATTACATGCTTTTGCTGCGGGAACTGATAGCAATGGTGGGAGGACCGACGTCTGAAGCAGACACATATTTTTGAGACGATCGTGCGACACATACTCGCCATAACAATGTCTCGAAGTGACTTATTATTCGACTACGAAAGTAGTTCGTCTTTCTTCGGGTGGTATCTTCAGCGGCTTGTAACCTATGTTGCTAAAACAGAACTATTTGTAGACATGCTCTTGCCTCAATAATGTTGTAAGTGCCGCCCACGGTGGCCGAGCAGTCTGAAGCGCGTCAGTCAAGGTCTGCACGGCCACTAAGGTCGGGGGTTCGATTCCCCCCTCGGGCACGGTTATTTGTGCTTTCCTTAGTCTTAGCTAGTTCATAAGTATTTTGTAAGTTTAGGGACTGATGACCCCGTAGTTAAGTCCCATAGACTATACAAACATTTGAACATTTTTTTTTGGTTATAAGTATTTATCCATGTTGAGTTTCCTGGCCAGATCGATTTTGCACGAGAGCTGTGACATCTATCTTTGCTCCACCGAGTCTGAAGCCAAATGGCTCGCTTTCACTGCCTGCCCTAAGAAATGGCAACTCAGAGCTATGTCGCCAGTCCTACCCTGTGGCGTGACTAGATAATATCCCCTCATGAGCGCACCTTCGTATTTTTACAACTCACCTCCTCAGATAAGCCCTATTACCCTCTTTACCATCTCTTATTGAAAAAAGAAAAGCATCAAACAACTCAAATGAGAGTAGCTTCTGGGGACTGGAGGTCGTTCGTAAATCATTTAGCAAAGAGAACTGAACTGAAAAGAATGTTTGTACGTCTACTTTCTCCGACTTCTGTAAAGCAAACGCCATTCGATAAACGGAAAATTTCGCAGAAGACGTGCAGATAAAACTTTGAATGGATTAAAATTTCATTCGTAAACGAAATTGGTACCTACAGTTCGTAATTGCAGGAACATGAATAAGAATGAGAAATGAACGCTTTTCTTAACCCTTTAATGCATAGTGTAGCTGATGAGCTACATACCTCAAACTGATCAAATTTTTACCATAAATACATTTGTAGTTGCTTGTATACATAGTGTTACATATGCTAGTAGCTTGTCCTAGAAAATATAAATTACGGAGTGCTACTGAATTAGTTCTACAGCTGCATTGAGTTACTCGTAACACGTCCGTTTGTTTACATTGGCATTCCTCCTTTTCCACGTAAAAGTAGTCAATCACATACTACTATTGCGTTATGAGGTACTTTCTGGGAATATGAGAGCCATAATAGTGACATTTACTACATCGGGTACATCATGGAAGCACTTAGCTTGCATTTATCGCGAATCTTTAATTCAGCGCAAAGTTCCTAGTGATTGCGCAGGTGACTGCCGTTTATAAGAAAGGAAAGAGAACTGACCCACACAATTGAAGGCCAATATCGTTGACATCAGTTTCATGTAGAATTTTGAAGCATATTCTCAGTTCGAATATAGTAAATTTCCTTGAAACGGAAAAGCTTCTTTCTATGAATCAGCACGGGTTTCGGAAACATCGTTCATGTTAAACTCAGCTTGCCCTTTTCTCACATGACATCTTGCGAACCATGGATGAAGGGAAACAGGCGGATTGTGTTTTTCTCGACTTCAAAAAGGCGTTCGACGGGGTGCCACACTGCAGACTGCCAACGAAGATACGAGCTTATGGAATAGGTTCACAGATTTGTGACTGGCTGGAAGACTTCCTAAGTAATAGAACGCAGTACGTTGTTCTCGACGGCGTGTGTTCATCAGAGACGAGTGTATCGTCAGGCGTGCCCCAGGGGAATGTGATAGGACCGCTGTTATTTTCTATCTATATAAATGATCAGATGGACAGAGTAACTTGTAATTTGCGGCTGGGAGGGTGTCGTCCTTAACTGACTGTAATAGCATACAGGATGGCTCAGACAAAATTTCTAGTTGGTGCGAAGAATGGCAACTAGCTCTCAATGTAGAAAAATGTAAGATGATGCGCATGAGTAGGAAAAACAATCCCATAATGTTCGAATACAGCATTAGTAGTGAGCTTCTTGATACTGTCGCGTCGTTCAAATATCTAGGCGTACCATCGCAGAGCGATATGAAATGGAACGAACATGTAAGGACAGTTGTGAGTAAGGCGACAGCCGACTTTGGTTTATTGGGAGAATTTTGGGAAGATGTACTTCACCTGTAAAGGAGACCGCGCATAAAACGCTTGTACGACCACGTCTTGAGTATTGCTCAAGTGTTTGGGACCCGCAGCAGATCAGTTTAAAGGAAGACAGAGGCAGTTCAGAGGCGAGCAAAAAAATATTCAAATGTTTGTAATTCTTATGGGACCAAACTACGTTGGTCATCAGTCCCTAGACTTACAAACTACTTAAACTAAGTTAAACTAATCTACGGACAACACACTCATCCATGCCCTAGGGGCGATTCGAACCCCCGACGGCGGACGGCCGCGCGCACCGAGAGGCGAGCAGCTAGGTTTGTTACTGGTAGGTTCGACCAATGCGCGAGTGTCACGGAAATGATCCGGCAACTCAGTTGAGGATCGCTGGAA
Organism: Locusta migratoria; assembly: GCA_026315105.1. Lineage (NCBI taxonomy): Eukaryota > Metazoa > Arthropoda > Insecta > Orthoptera > Acrididae > Locusta > Locusta migratoria. The sequence continues at coordinate 355,530,047 of CM048744.1, forward strand.
GAAAGACGACGTTCTTTTCGTGAATTTCTGTTGAGTAAATTTAGAGGGCCGGAATTTGAAGCTGAGTGTAGTACGATCTACTTACATTTCGCGTGGTGATCACAAAGACAAGATAAGAGAAAATAGGGTTCGTTCGGAGGCATATAGACATTCTTTTTTTTTCCTCGTTCTATTTGGGAGTGGAATAGGAAAGGAAATGCCTAGTAGTGGTACAGTGTACCCTCCGCCACGCACCTTACGGTGAATTGCGGAGTATGTATGTAGATATAGATGTATATAGCTGTCCAGCTATGAACTTTTTGTTGCTAGTTGTGAACAATAATTTTATGGAATTTTTTTTCATAATTTTTCTTTGTTTATACGCATTATACATTAATCTTGGTAGTTTATATAGCTTCAGATAAAAAGTCATGCATTAAAGGGTTAACTCTTCGCGTCCATGTCTACAGTACACTCTATATGACTCCTCAGCATTTGTGGAGGACTGTACGTTCTGTGTCATCGTCATCTCCACCGCTGCTGTTCCAGTAGCGAATTATGCGAAGGAATTATGACTGCTGGCAAGTCTCCGTGTGGGCTCCAGTAACTTCGAGGAAGGGACACGTAGGTTGACTCTTCTGTGAACGCCCATTCTCTTAAATTTAGCAGGAAACAACGTGTTGAGCAACGTCTCTTATAGTGTCTGCCTCTGCAGATGGATGAACGTATTCCTCACGCTTCCAAGCTTTTGCAACGAACCTGTGATGAAAAGTGCCGCTGTTCTTTGGTTCTTCTGTATTTTCTATATCAGTACTATCTGATGTCTTAACTGGAAATCAATAATGAAGTATCAGTGGAATAAGTGCATTTTGTTACATACCTTTGCACAGTAAACTATATTTATCGAGAATTCTACGTGTGAATTCATAGGCAATTTATTTGGCAGCGACAAATATCCGGTCAAATACAGTGTGCGTACTTGCGTTGCTTTTTGATCTACATGGAGGATGGTAAACAGTTGTCTGCTGCGATCTCGTTCATTTCTATTCCTTTTTGGAAAAAGGAGAACACTAAAAAATGTGAATTACTCTTTGTGATATACCGTTAACAGTTTGCCCTTCTCCGAATTTCCTCTGAATTACAACATGGTATATTACTGCCATAATCAATGTCTAAAAATGTAGTACTGCTACTCATTTGTATTTCACCGTTGGAATGTCCAATTGTAACTCTGATGCTGTGAAACAGTATTTGAATTGGTCAGTCGGTGCAGAGGTGTATGAGCAGTTGATAATACACCCGTATGGGCCCCTAATTTCCCCAAATAAAAATATTAAGTATACAAGGGAAAAGAAAAATGGGCTAAAAAGTGATCACAAATTTGAGCAGCTGTTCGTTTTACAAAGAACTTGGCAGTATGAACCCACTTACCATTGTGACCAGAATGGCAAATACGATCATGTCAGCCGTTGAGTGATCATTCGTGTTTGTTCTGCGTTCTTTCTCCGTCTCTTCTCTTTCTCCCCTGTTCTCTCTCTCTCTCTCTCTCTCTCTCTCTCTCTCTCTCTCTCTCTCTCTCTCTCTCTCTCTCTCTCTCTCTCTCCTTCCATCTCTCCACCCATCTTTTATGGCGCCCAAAACCATCTCCTTGTCCTCTCCGTTCATTCCACCTCTTCAGTTCATCTCCGCCTCCCTCTATCTATATAAACTCACACATTTCTGACAATTTTCTTGGTTATCAGTGATAAACTTTCAAAATTTATTGTATGGTACCTTTGCTGTGCACTATTCGCTGACCTGCTGTTTATAAACGTTCATACACGAGCGGAGTTTCTAGTAATTAGAAAAGCGTTATCAAAGTGTGTTTTAAGATATACTCTTGTTTTGATGGTCAGGTGAGCAAAACTTCATTAAATAAAATTGTAGATTTGTATGAATTACACACATAGGAGCACACTTCTTTATGTAGAAGAAATACTAGCTGATAAATCGGCGTGACCTTAGTATTTATTTATTGCAGTGTCGTTAGTCCCTCCCTCCCCCTCCTGGTCCTGCAAAGTTCACCTACTACTCCCCCCCTCCCGCTCGCATCTACGAATAATCACATATATCCATTCAACTTTCGAGGTTTTGAGTGAAATAGTGCCAAAGTTTGTTATAAGGCAGCGTCACGCACCGTATGCCGGATAGCGTTTTATAAAAATCTTCTGCATAAAAATATGCGTATATTAGGCAACGTCATGGTAATTGGTAAAACGGTGTTAAAATGTGTTATAAAGCACCGCCCGCCCTGCACTGTACGTGACATTGTGTAGACAATGAAGTTCCTCTTGTATTGATGGTAAAGTGAGCAAAATTCCATCAAATGACGAACTACGTTACGTAAGTAAACCACCCTGCGCCATGCAGCATATGAAACTGTATGTACACATTCCTCTTCATTTTAATGTCAAGTTTGCGAAAAACTAATCCAGACTAAAATAAAACATTAGATTTGTATGCAACAGAAATATACGGAGACTTTGCTTCAATATCGGTACTTTAATTTTCGTTTTGACACAATATTACAAGGCATGAAGGAGTAGCAGTGTGTATAGCGGGTTGCCTTTCGAAGGGATACTAGACGTCGGATTTAAGATTTTTTGAGCTGTTCCTTTGCGTTTTCATCTACATCTACATGTACATAGATACTCTGCAAATCACGTTTAAGTGCCTGGCAGAGGGTTCATTAACCACTTTCATAACTTTTCTCTACCGTTCCATTCTCTAATAGCGCACTGGAAGAAAGAACACCTAAACCGTTCCGTTTTCGATCTGATTTCTCTTATTTTATTGGGATGGTCATGTCTCCCTAAGTAGGTGGGTGCTAGAAAAATATTTTCACATTCAGAAGTAAAAGTCGGTGATTGAAACTTCGCAAACAGATCACGCCGTAATGAATAACGTCTTTCCTTTAATGACCTCCACCCCAATTCCTGCAACATTTCCGTGACGCTTTCCTCCTTGTAACGTGATAAAACTAAACAAGCTGTCCTTCGCTGAACCTTCTCAATATCTTCCGTCAGTCCCACCTGGTGAGGGTCCCACAAGGGGCAACAGTACTCCAGGAGAGGACGCACAAGTGTGATGTATGCAGTCTCTTTGGTGGAGCTGATGCATCTTCCTAGCGTTCTGCCAATGAAACGTAACCTTTGGTTCGCCTTCCCTACTATATTTTCTATGTGTTCTCTCCAGTCAAAGTTGTTCGTAATTGTAACTCCTAGGTATTTGGTAGAAGCTACGACCTTAAGGTTTGACTGATTTATCGCGTAATTGAAGTTCAGCGGATTTCTTTTAGTGGTCATGTGTATTACTTCACACTTTACTTTATTTAGTGTCAATTGCCAATTTTTGCACCATGCAGGAATTTGGTCTAAATCGCTTTGCAGTTGCTTTTGATCCTCTGTTGACTTCACTTACCGATAAACAAAATTCAAATGTTCAAATGTTTGTGTAGCTTATGGGACTTAACTATGGGGTCATCAGTCCCTAAACTTACTAACTACTTATTAACTAGCTTACACTAAGGACGGCACAAATATCCATGCCCGAGGGGGGATTCGAACCCCCGACCGTAGTGGCCGTGCAGACCGTGACTGGAGCGCCTCAGTCCCCTCGGCCACCGCGGCCGGCAACCGATAAACGACAGCTTCATCCGCGAACAGTCTAAGGGAGCTATTCAGATTGTCTCCTAAATCGTTTATAAACACGAGGAAGGGTAGGGGACCTATAACGCTTCCCTGCGGAACGCCAGATATCACTTCTGTTTTCCATCTTCTTTTCTAAACTACTATTACAGCAAAGCTAACAAAACAAAAATTAAGAAATTATTGACGTGCGACAAGCCGTTAGTGACTCTTAGCGAGACACATGCACAGCTAATAAGTGAGATCCTCGGGTCGTGGCGCTGGCCGGTGTTTCGATGACTGCCTCGCCTCCCGGTAATGGACTTCCGCTGTCCCGTTCGCTCAGCGGCCGCGCCTGTTATTATTCAGACGTCGCCGTCGCCTGCTACCGGCGTTCCGTTACCGCGCCGCTTAGCCGGGCCGCGCTAATAGGATTTCCATTTTTAGTGCTCGTTTAGCGCCCGCTAATGGAACAACACATTCTCGGAATGATTTGCACCGGCGCGGCGCGCAGTGGAGGAGGTTTTACCGCGGCGTCCCGGCCTGGTGCTAACCGCGCGCCCCTGTAATGGAACTGCAGCGCGGGGGCAACAAACCGGCGAGCCAGATCGTCTGGCCGCTGCCGCTAAGTGCACCTGCTAAGTGGCCGCGCTGTCCGTGACCTGCTGCGCCGCCGCCGCCGCCGCCGCCGCGGGATGCACAGCACTGCACAGCGCTGACCAACATTGGGGGAGTCCCATCTCCCTATACTCACAACAAGAGGACGCCTGCTCCTCACCGCCGAATTCGTCCAAATTTTGGCTCATGTAGGGCCTGGTGATTCATGAAAGTGCCCCAGGTAGGAACTCGAGGTGGCCAAGAGTTTAGGAAATAAAAGGAATATTGATACGGATTTATCACCATGCCCACATTGTCGCTGTGTCAGTGCGTTCAGGAAGTGATGTTTGGTTCAGCGGTAAGAGATCGGATTTGTAATCACGCCAATTTTCAAACATGGATACAGAAAAGATTGCAACAACTATCGAGGTATCTCTTTAATTAGCGTTGTAGGCAAAATATTCTCATGTATTGTTGAAATGAGAGTGCGAGTATTAACTGAAGACAAGTTAGATGAAAATCAGTGTGGGTTTAGGCCTCTTAGAGACTGCCAGGACCAGATATTTAGCTTACGGCAGGTAATGGAAAAGTGCTATGAGTGGAACAGGGAATTGTATCTATGTTTCATAGATCTGTAAAAGGCTTATGATCGTGTTCCTAGGAGGAAGCTACTGTCAGTTCTTCATGATTATGGTATAGGAGGCAAACTTCAGCAGTCAATTAGAGGGCCGCGGTGGAGTAGCCGAGCGGTCTAAAGCGTCTCGCTGCGGAGCGCGCGGTTGCTCGCCGTGGAGGTTCGAGTCCACCCTGGGGCATGGGTGTATGTGTTGTCCTTAGGTTAGTTTACCTAGATTTAAGTAGTTTGTAAGTTACGGACTGATGACCACGCAGTTTGGTCCGATAGATTTACAAACATTTGAACATTTGCAATTAAAGGGCTTTACGTAGACTGTGAGGCAGCAGTTAGAGTAGATGGTAAATTAAGCTCATGGTTCAGGGTAGTTTAAGGGGTAAGACAAGGCTGTAACCTGTCACCACTGTTGTTCATTCTATTCATGGATCACATGTTGAAAACAGTAGACTGGCAGGGCGGGATTAAAATAGGTGAAAACAAAATAAGCAGTCTGGCATATGTGGATCACTTAGTCGTAATTGCCGATTCGATTGAAAGGTTGCAAACTAGAGCTCGATCAGAATTGCAAGGATTATGATATGAACATCAGTATCTCGAAAACGAAGGTAATGTCTGTGGGAAAGAGATTTAAACAGATTGAGTGCCAGATAGCAGGAACAAAGTTAGAACTGGTAGACAGTTTCAAGTACCTGGGATGTATTTTCTCACAGGATGGCAACATAGCGAAAGAACTGGAATCGAGGTGCAGCAAAGCTAATGCAGTGAGTGCTCAGCTAAGATCTACTCTCTTCTGCAAGAAGGAAGTAAGTACAAAGACTAACTTAGCAGTGCACCGCTCTATCTTTCGACCAATTTTGTTGAATGGGAGTGAAAGTTGGGTGGATACAGGTTACCTTATTCATAAGGGAGAGGTTACAGATATGAAAGTAGCAAGAATGATTGCAGGTACCAATATATGGGAACAATGGCAGGAGGGTGTCCATAATGAGGAAATCAAAGAAAAACTGGGAATGAACACCATAGATGAAGCAGTTAGAGCGAACAGACTGAGATGGTGGGGTCATGTTACACGCATGGGAGAAGCAAGGTTATCTAAGAGACTCATGAGCTCGTCAGTGGAGGGTAAGAGGAGTCGAGGTAGACCAAGAAGAAAGTGTTTAGATTCGGTGGAGAATGATTTTGAAGTAAAAGGCATAACATCAGACGAGGCATCAATGTTAGCATTGAATAGGGGATCATGGAGGAATTTTATTAGAGGTACTATGCTCCAGACTGAACGCTGAAAGGCATAATCAGTCTCTAATGATAATGATGATGATGATGATGACCCACATTATCGATTGTCGCTGTGTCAGTGCGTTCAGGAACTGATGTTTGGTTCAGTGGTAAGAGATAGGATTTGTACTGAAGGGTGTAAACTTATCAGTTCTCATTTGCCGCACCTCTGTAATATGTTCTTGCGGCAGTAATCTAAGAGGCTAATACATCCTGGTTTACCTATCACTTGAACTAGGAGTGTGGTGAGACTGGCACATGAAATACATAAAATTTTAGGTCATTGCGTTGTACGTCACCAAACTGCAGGATCTGCTTTGGGACTCTGAAAAATTAACGGGAATTGCAGCAGGCAACGTTGTGCAATAGATAGCAATGACGAAGACTACACCATCGAAGTTTATGAAAAGTTAAATACTCCTTTTATTTGATATCACATTACACTTCATGCTTTGTAACACTTTGCCTTCACACTTTTAGACTTCAAAAACTAAAAACCACAACAAAACACGTCTTACACTAAGAGTACCAACAGAAGTGCAACAAGATGGCTACGACGCTATCACGTCCCTGGCAACATCAAAAGTTAGAGTAATTATGTTACATTTTTCTTCTTAATTAGCGATCCACTTAATTTTAATAACTCTCTCAATTTCTGTAGAGTATTGTCGATTGTTTCTAATGTAGTACAACGCAAATATTGGCCTGTGATATTTAATTTAAAGATATGTTAAATACTATCTTTGATTTCAGTTTTTTACAACATTCGAAATCTTGACCATTGATTTTTTCAGAGTTACATAGTTGTAATAGGAAATAAATTTGTCATTATTTATATTATTATTATCTATGTATTCAGTTTGTAGATTGGAGAACATAAAATGTATGGTCGAGTAGTGTTGTGTCATATTTGTTTATTTCGGTAATATTTTTATTACCTGCGTGTTACATTTGAAATGAATACTAACATTGGAATCTATTTTATTCCCAGAACACAGTGATATATAAGGTTTGACTGGCCTTAATTTATTTATTTCAAGTACAAATGCCTAATTATGTTACTATTGCCATTTCGTATTTTATAGATAAAAGTATCATTATGAAATTTAATGAAATGTTTAGTGAATGTTACTTATGGAATTGTCCTATAAAGTCTAATCTGAACACTGACATATCGGAAGATATTTTTTTAGCGAACAAAATATTAGCACAGTGTCCGAACGATATAGTATTATAAAGTTGGCAATGGAAATAAGTCGCGATGTAGGAGGGATGCAACATATTGAAAATGTTACAAGGGGTCGCGAGTTCGACTTCGCCCGGCGCCAAATTTTGTGTGTTGCTCGTCAATGCCTACACTACTGACGTCACAATTAACAGCAACAACATATAAACTGTTCCATTAATTTATATAAGCACATAACTGCACCAGCAGAAACAGAAGGAGAGCTCCAAGTAATGATGGATAGCATTGTAATAGTGGGGAAAGAATTCGGAATGCAAGTGAACATCGTTAAGACCAAAGTGTGTAAATCGGAAAAGACGGCGACACGATCTGTATACCACAAGATGGAAGAAAACTGAAACAGGTTCAATCATTCCAATATCTGGGAAGCTTGGTAACTTTCAATGGAAGTTGTACAGAAGCAGTGAGACGCAAAATATACTTATGAAAGAAAGCATTTGGGAGAATGAAAGATATACTGACAGCCAGGAGTACCCACCGATCTGCGAAAGAGGATCGCCAAATGTATCGTGTGGAGCGTGGTTTCTTGCGGTTCTGAAACGTGGACATAAGACAAAGAAGAAAACATCTAGAACTTTTGAAACGTGGCAATGGAGAAGAATGGAGAAAGTAGATCGGACCAACAGAATGACGAAGTGTTGAGCAGGGTAAAAAAAGGAAAGGAACTTCATGAAGACGATGCAGAAGAGAGAAATATCTTGGATGGGCCACATTACTTAGAGGACAGTGGAGGCAAAAGAAGAAGAAAAGAGATGTTGGGTGGTTGGTTGATGAGACTAACGGACCAAAGACCTAGGTCATCAAGTCGCAAGGAAAAAGAGGGAGAAGAACAAAAAGATTTGGTATGCTAACAGATGAGAAGAAAGAAAGAAGTCACACGCAAATGAAGGATTCCTAGGACAGAAAGATATGGAGTACGTCCAGTTGATGCCTGTCTGAGGATAGATTACTGGAAGAGAGCGATAAGCTCAAAAAGTATGGGCACAGGATGAAATTCGTGACAGAAAACATTCAAAAAGGGATTGTAGCTAACGGAAGTACGGGAACGTCGTGTATGTTAATCGATATTTCCATTCCTTTGCAATTGATCAATTACATGTACCGACGTGATATTCATCGAAGAAAGAGGGGGAGCAATTTTGACAGCATCGTGGAGGATAATGATGTCCCATCTTGCTGATCCGCACATATAAATACAAAATAACGTAAATAACATTCCGGTTGTGACATCAGTAGTGCACGTATTTTCAAGGAGCGCAATAATATTTGCCGCCGGGTGAAGTCGAACCCGCAACCGTTTCAATACGAATACGATCTGTTACAGGTGAGCCAAACACCGCTTCCTAAACACACTTTCTCAGCTACAATTGATGAGGTGCAGATGTTTATAGATCCCTATCAAACTTCATTATATTTCCTAAACGCTTAGCCATCTGGAGTTCCCACTTGGTGCACTCTAATATCTCGCCACGCCCTACATGTACCATACATTTGGACGAATTCAGTGACATGTAGGCGTTCTATCCTTGTTAGCCTCAGATCACTCGACATGAGCGCTATTTAAAATCTGTGGAACATAATCGAGAGGTCCTTTACTGTACAAAATCGTGCACCGGTAGCACTTACCCAATAATGGGCGGCTTTGTAGGCAATACGACTCAGTATTCCTGTATTTTATTTTTTTTTTTTTTTTTTTTTTTTTTTTTGCTGTACTATGCTGTGCAAAACGAAGTCCGACGCTATATTAACATATCTGTTATGACGTATGTCACCTCAGTACACACATAGAAGCGACGGAAAAGTTCAAGGTTGGGATACAAAATTTGGTGCGACACTATGGGAATGCTAAGATGAGCTGATTACTTTGCTCTACTCAGTGAAAGTGAAGAAAAACTGTAGGTTCTGTGGAATTGAGTACAGGGTATGAATTGAGAATAAAAAGAAAAAAAATTGTATCAATTCAAGAAAACCGCAATCATAAGAATATAAGTAGACAACGTAAGAAGCAAGGCAAACATAAGTAGTATGCTCGTTCGTGGAAAGAGTATTCATGGTCAGAGGAGTCTCAGATTGCCCTTAATGTAAGGATGAAAATCTGAGAATCTACCTTTGAAGAATGTATGTGAAACTTCCTGCCAGACTGGCATTGCATTTTGCGGGCAAGCGCTCTACTAACTTGAGTTGTCCTGGCACGCTTCATAGCTCGTCCTCACAGCTTTACTTCCGCCAGTATCTCGCCTCCTACTTTCCAAACTTCGCAGAAGTATGTGAATGAAATGTGGACAATAGGAAATCTGGAAAGGAAGAGGATCGAAACGTTTGAGAAGTGGTGCTACAAAAGCATTAAAAATTATGTGGCTTGAAGCTGAAAGAATTAGATTTGCTAACGAGGTGGTAGAAGCATTTCGTTTCTTGGGAAGTTAAATAACTTACGCTGGTCGGAATAAAGATAATAAAAATTCAGAATGGCAATGGGATGAAAAAAGTTTCGGATAAAGAGAAAATTTTAACATTGAATATTAATTTATTGGATAGTCTTTTCCGAATACATTTGCGTGTAGTATAGGATTGTACGGAAATGGAAAATAGACAATAAATAGTTCAAACAAGAAAAAGGATGAAGCCTTTTATAATTTGATGCTACAAAGGAATGCTGAAGGTAACTTAGTTTAAGTAGTTTGTAGATCTGTGTTCCATAGCTTTACAAACATTTGAACATTGTGGAAAGAGAGATCGCTTAACTAATGTGGACGCACTGAACAGAATTGGAGAGAATTTTTTTTCATACCTTGACTGAAAGAAGGGATAGATTGATAGCATACGTTGTGAGACTTCAAGGAATCGTGAATTTAGCACTGGAAGGAAGTGTTCAAAAATGTTCAAATGTTTATAGAGCTTATTCGACTTAACTACGGGTCATCAGTCCCTAAACTTACAAACTACTTATGAACTAGCTACTAGTAAAGACGGCACAAATATCCATACCCGCGGGGGGGATTCGAACCCCCGACCGTAGTGGCCGTGCAGACTATGCTAGCGCGCCTCAGAACGCTCTGCCACCGCGGCCGGCGAAGGAAGTGTGTGGGTCAAAAATCGCAGAGGCAGAGCAAGAGACGAATACAGTAAGCAGGTTTCAATGACTGTGGGTTGCCGTCCATATGAGGAGAAGAAGAGGCTTGCTCACCATACAGCAGGGTGGTAAGTCGCATCAGACCAGTATCCGGACCTACTACTACTACTACTACTACTTCTACTATTAATCCTCCTACTATGTAACGAATGAGGGGGTTGACGGCAGAATCGACGAAGAAATGAACATGTGAAAAACAGGAAGATAGAGCAGGATGGTAAGATGTGTGTTGAGACGTGTTGGAATAATGTGTATGGTGCTAGAGGTGGGCCGGCCGCAGTGGCCGAGCGGTCTGCGGCGTGCCAGTCACGGCCTGCACGGCCGCTGCGGTCGAGAGTTGGAATTCTCCCTCGGGCATGGATGTTTGTGTCGTCTTTAGTATCAGCTAGTTCATAAGTAGTTAAGTCCCATATGCTCTACAAACATTTGAACATTTTTTACTAGAGGTGGCTGTAGATCAGTTGTGGGAATGGAAGGCTGGAGAGTCGCCCGCTCCGCGATTGGTTTCAGTCCGGACTGCGGAAGAAATTTTGGAGAGAGGAAGAGAGCTACTGTAGCTCGTCGTAAGTAAACAGTTTTCAAGACGCGTAAGTAAATAGTAACATATAAGAGAATAAACATGAAATGCAAGTTCTCTCAAAATGCGTGTTTTGAGGCCTCTTTGCTAGTGTGAGGTGTCGGGAAACATGTTTCATTCGTATCAGTGCTTTCGTCCATAAGACGAGGTCGCCCGCGAGCTTAAGTTGGCATGTGGATCCAGCCCGCGGGCAGCGAAAGGTCACTCAGGTCTACTGTAGAGTCTTAAGCCTCTACGGAAAGAGAAAGACTGGAATAGCTACCGCAACTAGGCTGTAGAGTGGAAGTGCTGCTATAAGACGATCGGCGCAAGAGAGGATATCGCAGCGAGTCACATGAGCGATAACTGGAAAAAATGACAGTTTGCGGACACCCTAGTGGCAGTAAGTGTCGTCCCTAATGTTAAGGAAACCGCGGCCACGATGTGGTGCAAGCGTGCCCGCGGGGGCAGGAGTCGGGTAACGGCTCCGTGGCCTCGCCTCGCCTCGCGTGGCGCCAGCCGCCGCAGCCGCAGCCACAGCCGCGGGCGCCGCTGCCCGGTATGCGTCGCTCTGCCCGCAAAAGCCGGCCGGCCGCGATAACCCGCCACCACTAATGGTCCCGCCGTCGCGGCGCCTACGTGCTGCGAACGCGCACTGCCGCCAACCAGAGCCAGGAATGCGAGCCCGGGCCCGGGGCCGTGACCACCAGCGCCTGTGCGGCCTCACCTAGACCCGCAAAACAGTGGCAGCACAATCAATGAACTGCGCAAGTACCGTCAGCTGGGCGCGAGAACCTCACATCGTATTCTGACAGAACACAATTAAGGTACTCAAGTCGTCACTGAAAAAATAATGAGTCAAGTGTATCCATGTTTTCCTGTTGACAGCACCAGTGTTGCCAGATGGCAGAGAGAGAAAATACCTATAGCCTCACAAAAATGTACCTACGTTTTCTCTACTTTCTCCCTACCACCTCATTAATGCCCCTACACCAGAGTCGTAGCCAGGATTTGGGTCTGTGAGTGGCTGAATCCAGGAGTCCAGCCAGCAGAGGTTAACCAGTTGATTAATATGACATGTTATAATTTTGAAAAACTTTAAAATAAATATTTTGCAACATGCTTCACTTGCTAGATATGTTTTTCCAGTGACTCAAAAATGGTCAAATGTTTGTACAGTCTATGGGACTTAACTACTGGATCATCAGTCCCTAAGCTTACAAACTACTTATCAACTAGCTAAGACTAAAGACGGCACAAATATACATGCCCCAGGGGGGATTCGAATCCCCGACCGTAGTGGCCGTGCTGACCGTGACTGGAGCGCCTCAGTCACCTCGGCCACCGCGGCCGGCTGACTGATCATTATTGATTGATGGAGTCAAGTGTAGATTATGCCGCGAATTCCAAGTGCTCTATTACAATAGCAGTATTGATTTATCGATCGGACAAGGGTACATCAAGAACCTGTCAACCATAGACAGGAACAGCATTAATTAGTTTCCCCAAATATGCCGCTAATTTCGAGTCCACTGTTACACGAGAATAACTGATTTATTGACCGCACATGGATTCATCGAGCCGCTATCGACCATAGTGTAGGAACAGCAGTAATTATTTAGTTTACAGTCAGCACAAAAAAGGAAGTCCATCACTCTACATAATTCGATTTTCAAAGAGTAATGCTATGATTATAACGTTGGCTGTCGCAAATGTTTTAGCGTTTTCTTGCCAGCATCTCATTTACAAGCACTAACTAGTGTATCATCCTTACGTAAATAAATAAGTCTAGTCAAGGTAATAAAAGGGAACAATGAATTTTTCTCGTGCTGACATTTTCTAAAACTATTTCCAAACCGACTCTCCATTCCACTGATATACATTGAAATGATCATATTTCGCATCACTTCTAATGTGTCTGAAAGAGGTTTTAAAATTAATATTGTTTACTATGAACCGAAAACAAATACGCCGTCTAAAATATCATTGGCTACTTCGAACTTTGCCACAATTTGTAGGCTTCATTCAAGCGTGCTGACAATTGTTCTTTTGCAACATTATCCACTAGGCCTGTGTCGGCGATTGTAAAATTGTACCAAAGTACCTACGCGTTCGGGAATTTTGCATGAAAATTCCCTACATGATTTTAATGCTTAAAAGTACCTATGTGTAGGGAAAATTCCCTACGTCTGGCAACACTGGTCAGCACCTAACTGGAAGCATGTTGCTTCATGTGACGAGTCTCGTTTCCACTTGTGTACGGCTCTGGAGAGAACATTAATCCATGAATCTTGCACGTCAGCAGGGGACTGTTCAAATTGGTGGGGTGGGGGGGGGGGGGGGTGGGGGGGCTGTAACGGTGTGGGACGCGTGCAGTCGGTGTGAAATAGGACTCTTCATGCGTCTAGATGCCACTCTGAAGTGACACGTTCGTACGCATTCTGGCTGATCACCTGCATCAAGTCATGTCCATTGTTCATTCCGATGGAATTGCCGGGTTCCAGGAGGAGAATGCGTTACCCAACACGTCGAAAATTGTCGAGAATTTCAACAGAAACACTGTTCTTAATTTAAACACCTCCGCTGGCCACCAAACTCCCCAGACACTAACATTATTGAGAATAACGCTATTTTGTCAAAAACTGACATTGTCAGAACCGTGGCCGTGGAATTACAATGTTTATAATTAAAACACCGACCAGCCCAGCCATAAGTATGGTGAAGTTATATACTATAGATACTTCAAGTGATGCAAACTAAGGCTCCAGCTCAAAAGCATGAAAAACTATGTGAAGATGGATTTGTATAAATCGTCTCTGGGATGTAGAGCCGATTATTTCAGCCTTAATGCTCGCTCGTACCTCGGCCGCGCCTTGCGCCAGACTCACAGACACGGGGAGCAGTCTCCTACGAGTTTCCACTGCACTCTTGAGACTCTTAGAGACGCGTAGATCCGTAACACTCGTAGGAACTCGCAACGTTCGTGGGACTAGCAGACTCGTAACGCTCATAGCAACCAGCTGCGCCGTTTCTTACTATGACGACGAGAAAGGACGTTTGCGACTGTTAGCGTACGGAAAGTACGTTCTGCTGGACAGGCCCGAAACAAGTCGCAGTAGTTCCTGCTGGCGTATCTTTAAGGTACTAATTTAATAAGAAATTTATGTCATTTCATGTTAGATGAAAGCGGTGCCCACGTTAATATATCCGTTTTTTCTGAAGTTTAATCTTATAGCCATTTTAAAGAAAAGTGCTGAAGATTACCTACCTTACAAAAAGTAAAACATTAAATTTCCAATAATTATGATATTTAAGCGTCCTGTTTGTTTGTGAATGTTGTTACAGAAACATTTTTTTTAAATTGTAACCACAGTTCCAAATCCCATTTTTTCCATTTCTAGCGTCAAAATAGTGTTAGTAGCACCGTTAAAAGATTTTTCCTTATATTACCCGCTTAATATTCGAATTTCTAAAAATATCGAAACACGTGTTATCAAAATTCCAATCGAAAATCTAAATCCGAAGTTTTCTATTTCTTACTTGAAAAATTGCTTTAATAGCAACATATTTTCAAAAAACCGTTCATCCCATATTTCACCCACTTACGGATGGAAATATCGAAAAATCGCTAACGCCTACAGTGCAAGATAAACAACGTCTACAAATTTTAAGTTTCTATCGTCTGTAGATTCACTTTTCAGCGCCGTGTTCTACCTTTTAGAAACGGATCGAGAACGCGAAATTTTCTTCTTGCGCTTTGGAATCTTTCTTGGTAGTTTTATTTTTCAAAACTGCAATATGCACTTATTTTTCTTTATTCGTACGCTTGTTGCAGAAAAACAAATGAAGGAGATTAGAATAAAGGGAGATGGCATTATCTATGCCAAGCACATGTCTCCAAAGAGGTTAGAGTCTAACGTCAGTTAGTCAGTTGAAGCCTGTCCACCATCTTGGTCAGTTTTGGAATGCTATTTCTCCGTTAAAACTATGCGTTAAGTCGACCCTCTTACTGTTAATGCACTGGACTGACAGTCACTGCGAAGTATGTACTTTCATTCAATAAACTTTCTTGAATAAATAGTAATAAATACTCATCATACTATATGTGAAAACTTAATTTTTAACGGCTGATTTATTCTCTTTTAACACATTGTTCATCACGGCAATACCGTCGTACGTTTTATTCCTGTTTTAAGTGACATAAAGCATTAGCTCTATGACACGAAAAATTCTACAAAACTTAGCAATATGGCGGAGCCGGGCTTCACTTTTTCAGCGTAAGGGCGTCTTCTTGTATTCTAACCTCCTTGTGTGCATCACGTTTCGCTGTGTACAACCTCTTTGCTATTATAGTCTCAAAAGTCATCGCTGGTCTTCAGTCCGAATTTTATATAAGCTGAGGACTTTCAACCACTATATCTTACATCCTCTTATAGCTATGGACACGGAACTGCTGTTTTGTACAAAGGGATACTTTGACACAACAACACAGAAGGATCGTTCGCCTCCATTGTGTAGTTTTTGCTGAAGAACAAAATATTGACACCCACACGTAGAATTTTATATTAGACGGTAACCTTCAACGTCGGAGGTTCGAATCCTCCCTCGAGGATGGATGCGTGTGTTGTCCTTCTGTTTGTTTTACGTACAAGGAAAGTACATGGGCTCGAAAAAAACATATCTGTATGAACGTTTGTTTACAGGATCTGTACGTACACCTCAATGTGCTGGTGGGTGTCGTTTTTATGCAATCCTCTGCAATCATGCTCCAGGTAGCACTCTAGATGTAACTGTAGACGCCATACGTAATGCAGATATCTTAACTATAACGTATGTAATAATCATCGTACATGTTCTCTAGCGAATTGTTCTCAAAAGCCGTGATGATAGTTGCAACTTTAACCTTCTTCCCGAAAGACTGTTGGTATTCACTGCCACTGCTTCCATCGCCTCTTCCCGCACTTACCGTAGCACTACAGCTTGCAATGAGTTGTTCGTCATTATCATTCCTATTATCATCATTATGTGTTAGTGTTACAACAGTATTTAACTTACGCTCATATTTCTGTACCATAACAGATACGAGAAAGCGTGCAAATGATTCATCTTCTACACTAATACCATCTTCACGAAGAAGGGTTCTTCGTAACTTCATCTCAACCAATCGCAATACATTATCAGGATTGATTACCAGTCAGCACCCCAACTGACGCTTGACCACACAAATAACGTCTCAAAACGCAAGCCGGCCGCGGTGGCCGAGGGGACTGAGGCGCTTCAGTCACGGTCTGCACGGCCACTACGGTCGGGGGTTCGAATCCTCCCTCGGGCATGGATATTTGTGCCGTCCTTAGTCTTAGTTATTTCATAAGTAGTTTGTAAGTTTAGGGACTGATGACCCCGTAGTTGAGTCCCATAGGCAACAAAAAATAAATAAATAAATAAAAACTTCGGAGGCACACAGCACCGTCCCTACTGGCGAACCGACAGGTCAAAGTGCAATGCGGCATGGCACACGGAGAGGCCTCTAACGGACGACTGCAGAGTTTTGCAGATGTGGGAGTATCACTAGTGCAATAACGGACCTTTAGATTATCTCTCATACGATTTTGGTGTATATGTTTTTGTTCGAGCACAAATACTTCCCTTGTTAAAGTATTTTGTAAGACTAGGGACTGATGACCAACGTAGTTTAGTCCCACATAATTTGATTTGGTAACTTTCTACTCCCATATCTTCCACCCCCTTATCGTTATCAACCCTCTACCACCATAGAGCGCAATGGGAGACTGATACTACTACATAGAAACACTATTCATTTGCGATGTGTATATGTTAAGATATCCTGCAGCGCGTAGGTGTGCCACTTGGGCCGCTGGTGGCACAGTTTGTTGGCGAAACGACGCGTGTTTTTGGCGAGGCGCGAGGTGCGAGGTGGGTGACCCGTGCCCCACTGACACCGGCAGCAGCCAGCAGCCAGCAGGCGCCACCACAGCCCGGGGGTGCTGGGCCTGGCGCCTGGCGCCGCCGCGGCGGGGCGGCAGCTCCGGGACACGGCGCGACCGCTACACTCCGCTCCGGATTTCCGCCACCTCCTAACTGCCACCCACCGGCACTAGCACACATTCCCTAATTGCCGGCCTCGCCTTCTGGGTATCACCTTCCACAACTATTTTTCGTACCACTGTCATTATTCGAAGAGTTAGCAAGGGTAAAAAATCAGAATGTTATTGGAACTCATTATCTATCAACAATAATTCAAACTTCCTGGCAGATTAAAATGGTGTGCCGGAATCGGGACTCGAACCTGGGACCTTTGCCTTTCGCGGGCAAGCGCACTACCGACTGTGCTATCCCGACACGACTCACGATGCCGCCTCACAACTATACTTCCGCTAGCTCAGTCGGTAGAGCGCTTGCCCGCGAAAGGCAAAAGCCCCAGTTTCGAGTCCCGGTTCCGGCACACAATTTTAATCTGCCAGGAAGTTTCATATCAGCGCACACTGCGCTGCAGAGTGAAAGTTTATTCTGGAAACATCCCTTAGGCTGTGGCTAAGTCATGTCTCCACCATAACCTTTCTTCCAGGAGTGCTAGTCTTGCAAGTTTCGCAGGGGAGCTTCTGAGAAGTTTGGAAAGTAGGAGGCGAGGTACTGGCGGAAGTAACGTTGTGTTGCGGTGTCGTGAATCGTGTCGCGGTAGCTTAGTCAGTAGAGCGCTTGCTCGCGAAAGGCAAAAGTCCCAGGTTCGAGTCCCGGTTCCGGCACACAATTTTAATCTGCCAGGAAGTTTCACATCAGCGCACACTCCGCTACAGAGTGAAAGTTTCATTCTGGTAACAATAATTCAGTTCTTTGAAACTTGCCTCATTACACTAAAGGTAATACCGCGGCATAAATTTTAATTCAGTGCCTCTACTTCATTTTAATATCTTTAATACACCAGATATATTGAATATAAGAAAAGGCGTTGATTAAAATTTGTGCTCTGGTCGAGACGCGAACCCGGGACCTCCTGCTTACTTGGCAGACGCTTTAGCCCTATGAGACCCAAGGTTGTAGATGATGTGACAATATAAATACAAAATACATACAGTAATAAATGAAATGAGCGTATGGCTTTCAAAAATGTTTGTTAAGCTTATGGGACTTAACTACGGGGTCATCAGTCCCTACACTTACAAACTACTTATGAACTACCATATACTAAAGACGGCACAAATATACATGCCCGAGAGGGGATTCGAACCCCCAACCGAGTATGGCTTTCATGGCCGAGAGATCCCTTGCTGGATTGTTCGGCCGCCTTAGTGTAAGTCTATTTAGTTGACGCCGCGTGGGCGACTTACGTGCCAATGATGATGATGATTAGGACAACTCACAACACCCAGTTCCCTGCCGGGAATCGAATCCGGGCGTCCTGCGTGGTAGTCAGCGACGCTGGCGCAGATCTACGTAGGCGGACTACATACAGTAATTCACTACAAAAAAGAAAATCAATTTACCTTCAATCTGTGTGCATTGGAGGCGTTTACGCGAGCGCGCGCGCGCTTGTGTGTGTGTGTGTGTGTGTGTGTGTGTGTGTGTGTGTGTGTGTGTGTTGGGTGCGGGGGGGGGGGGGGGTGTTCGTTTTTACTGTGAGAGTTCATAAAATAATTTATATGACAATTTAAACACAAGAAACTTTTACTAGTCCTCAATATTTTCGAAGCGAATTATTAATGCACCTCAGCCTTGATCTTCATTAACATAGTCTGTACCCAGCAAACTAAGTAATTGATGTGCTGAAACATAATTCAAACGGGAAGGCAAATTACCAAGT
Source organism: Locusta migratoria (assembly GCA_026315105.1). NCBI lineage: Eukaryota > Metazoa > Arthropoda > Insecta > Orthoptera > Acrididae > Locusta > Locusta migratoria. The sequence goes on from CM048744.1 coordinate 355,548,948, forward strand.
TGCTAATGGCTAGCTCTAAGCGAATTACGTAACACATCAGGAATTACTTAACTGCAGGCTATAACATGAAAAGTAACATTCCTCCGATCGAGTTAGCATACTTAATAGGACAGGCAAAGGAAAGCGCAAACGTTGAAGTGACGAGAACTGTAACAATGTTGCCCAAGATAACATTGAAAAAACTAGAGACATGACAGCAGACCCGACGATGTAGGGTTTTAAAAAAACTTTTGATGTACTAAAACTACTGCAGTACGGGATGAGATGTTCACAAATTCATCGACAGGAACAATGTTCTGTAACATAGTACCCTTTCTCTACATTAGTGAAATATTATATTCTGTGAATGAAACGTGTAGATCTTGCCATAATGCGATCAATGATGCGATGTATGAAACCTGACTCGCCGGTAGGTTAACTAAGTCTGAATTAACTCGATTAAGTTTCGAAGCATGAACTTTAGAAAGGATCAACGGAATAAAGTGTGATTATTCGCTGTCAACGAAGGCAAATTCATATAGAAAAGTCACTTCAGAACGCAAGTACTTCCTAAATTTGAACGTAAAATAAATGTATTCTAAATATAAAATTTGCACAAACCCTTAGCAAATGCTACAGCCAAAATTATCTCGATATCTCCGTCTACGCTATACATGTGTAAAAAAAGAACTGGAGGCCAGGAACGTAGGATAAAATCTATCATAAATGTCTCAGTTATACTCTTAATATATTTGAATACATGACAACACACATTGTGTATAACTACAATTTCTATGCGGGGTGTTGTATATTTTTGAATATTTTCTTTGTTACCTTGACTTATCCTATATGTGAATGAGTAAAGAAATCACCTGAATTTATATTGCCATCGATACAGAAGACAAAAAAAAAATTGCGTCACACTAATTCCTGTAACATTGTTTTACGAATGGAGAAGATTGTGATAATTCACTTGAAACCTCGATAACTGAATAAAAACTGGACGTTGATCGCGTTTTCTACAGAAATTGACACAAACAAATCCAAGTGAAAGACGTCTCTATTAAGTTATTACAAAATAACGCTTTTGGTGCATCAAATTTGAGGAAAAAGACATTTTTCAGGTTACAAAAAGATTTTATGACAACCTTGCGTACCTATCTCCTACTATTTATTAACAGATAATTTAAAAGAGTGAAGTGAGTCACTTCCCTTGAAACTGCTAAAACCGCATTAGTCATATGTAAAACCTCTTAAAGTTATGGCGGTTAGGAAAGTTATAGTGTCCGTCACTGAATTAAAATAATCTGAAAAGACAAGTGAAACCAATTAATTGAGAAACGTAACTAGGACTGACTATTACAAAAGCATGAAGGGGGTGGGGGGACGAAATTACCGCAGATTAATGGCGTACGCTATAGTACGAGACAGGTGCGTGATCACAGGCATGTTTCATTGCATAAACAAACAATGATCTGGCAGTTTGACGGGCGGGCATAATTTCAAATTGGGCCAAGTGATGGCGCTGGTTGTAAAAACTATCGAATAACATTAGATAGAATATACTGTAATTTAAAATAAAAGCAATAAATGTATTAAATAAAAGATTGAATGCATGTGAAGTATTAGCGGCCAGAAACTTTTTTTTAATCAAAGTTTAATATAAATGAAATGAAGCCAGTGTTGATGTAATATAGAATGGAAGGTGGGGGAGGAATTGTAGGGAGCTTGACATGCGAAAAAGAAAGCAACCGGAGGGAAATGAAAGTGGTGGGAAGGGGAAGCTGCTATAAGACCGAAATAAAACTACAATAAATTATGAAAAGGGATCGAATCTGAGGCCTTGATGGTGAGAGACAACCGTCGCGAAAAGAAAAATGGGTCCAACTTAGTAAGATAGATCAAATTTTGTTAAGATTGTCATCATAGTGTCATAATAATGTATAACTGCTTTCGTGATGTGTTGATCATTTAAGCTTTAGGTGTTCGAACACTTTAAAATTTTGGTTATTGCCAAACCATCATTTTGATTATATATATGGATGTACCACTTCAGATACTCGAGGTTGTAGAAGTTTTTTGTGGACAATGGGGTGCTGGCCCAATAACCCAACCCCCAACTTGGAGGACCAGGATTTGATATCAGGAGTTACTCCCCTAGGAGGGTTGGCTTCACCTCACCTATAGAGACCGTAGAGACCCCCCTTCCCTAGGTTGGACACATTTCGTCTGGCTCCTCTGTTGAGGACTGTCCGGCTTGGTTGGTCCTACCAGTAGCTCGCTACCGCCGATATAGCCCTCAACTTCAATGGCGCACGCAAACCCTCCCGCCCCGGTACTGCAGATACCGTAAATCGGATTGTTAGAGACGGACTTTTCACGGTGAAAAATAGAGTAAAATTATTTCACTACTCATGTGAATAAGTCCTAGAATTATACGTAAACTAGCGAACTCGTTAATCGTAAATACTTCTCTCAAATAGTGAAAGAAAGCGCAATATATGCAAGCTCAACATCTGACACTTCAGAAAATGAGATAGAACTGGAGTGGTACATCATTTCTATTCGTTCATAGTACCAATAAAGTTATGTGTTATGAACTACTGCTAGTTGCTGATTGGCAGCCAAAATCAGCTACGGATCCATAACTATTTCCTCTGGAAAAGTGAGGGAGGCTATTAATGTGGTGTCGCACAAGTACAAAGTGCGCGCCACTTACTTTCGCCGCGCGCCGCCATGCATGCACGGCGCGGCGTTCTTCCGACGACAGCCACGAGCGCCCTCTGGGAACACCGCTCGTGGCCACCACTGAAGGACATCGGCCACTTCGCACTTCGCACTTCGGACTGAGATAGCAACGAGTTAGGACCTTCTTAATCCGATAGGCACGAGTGAAGACTTTGCTATTGTACAGGCACTAGGCAGGCCTCTAACAACTATGTATCAACATTCTGCAGTACTATGTAAAAGTTAAGTATTGTTACATTCTGTGCAATATATCTCTTTCTAATTTACTCGAGTGTTTATAGTTTCTGGCTGCTCCCCTCCGTACCTGCACCAGCGTGTCGGTCTCGTTCCACTCGGCCACCGACACCTACGACGAGGCTGGGACACAAAAGCGGCGATGAAGTTGGGACGCAAAAGTGGCGACGAGGAGTGATAGAACCGTGGACCAGCACGCTTGCAGCAGCCAGACAGCAGCAGTCGGAGCACGCAAAAATTGCTCCCGCCCACCCACCCTTATTATAAGATTTTTGGGGGAACATTTTCAGTTACGTGTTTTGTGGACTTTTTTGTTGCAGAGCGAGTCCTCTTTCATATTGCATTTGTGTTTTGTACTAATTTTCTTGTATGCGCGGCGCCTAATCGGTCAGCATGGCCACTATCCCGAACCCAAACTTAATGGAAATTATTCAGTTACAGACGGCGCAAATTACCCAGCTGCTCCAGGCCGTGTCGCAGTTGACGACACAGGCTGCTCACCAACAACAACAGTCGTCACATCAGCAGCCCACACCTGCCGCCGCACCGCTTCCGACGTTCCGCCAGTACAACGAACGTGAGGAAGAATGGAGCGACTACTTCGCACAGTTTCAAGAACTCGTCGCGGCTCATCAAATTACAGGTCAGAGAGTGAAGAACCTTTTCTTATCGATTGTGGGCCCCCAGACTTTCGTACTATTGCAAAAACTTTTCCCTCTCGCATCTCCTCGTGATGTAGACTTTGAACAAATTGTAGATGCACTGAATGCTCATTATGAGAGAAAAGTTCTTGTAGCCGCTGCACGATACCGATTTTTCAGACTTAAAAAATTACCGCAGCAGTCACACCAAGAGTGGATTACGGAATTGAAGGGCTTAACCCGCCAATGTAAATTTACTTGCTCTTGTGGACTTTCGTATAGTGACGTGATGTTGAGGGATGCGATTACGCAGAATATTCAGGACCCCAGAATTAGAGCAGCAATTCTGAAACAGTCTGACCCCTCCTTAGACAGTGTACTGCAGCTTATAGAAGCGCATGATACTTTTGACTTAGCTGATGTAGAAATGCAAAGCCATAGTGTAAATTCAGTGCGCCGCAACGGACGCTTTCCTAGCCGTAGTTCTCAGTGTAGCACTAGTGATTCTTACAATAGTACGGGCCGTGCTGAACAGACAGTGAACAGTAGCCAGTGTAAAAGTGCGACGCAAAGGTCGCCCCGTAGTATTAGACACAGTAATTTGAATAACGGGCGCCAACGCTCATTTCAGAAAAATGTACGTAAATCTTGCCCCCAGTGTGTATCTCGCCACAAACGTGCACAGTGCCCAAGTCGCAACGCAACCTGTTATCAATGTGGCAAATTGGGACACGTGCAGTCTGTGTGTAGGCAAATTAAAAACTCAAAGAACAGTAACGTTCGAAACAGTGCTTCGCAGAGTGCGAGAACAGTTCATTCTGTAAATGTTATACGGGCTGTGGAATTGAACAGTGCTTTAGTTGGTTCTCAATTGCAAGAAAGTAGTTCTGCGCCTATGGCAAAACTATATAGTGCACCACGTAGCAAGCGCCGACGAGCGCGTAAAACAGTGCAACGGAAAAGGGTTCGGGACACGCAAAATGACTATGAACAGTGCATTCCTGTAGTGAAAATAGTGCCTTCTGCAACTTCTAATTGTAATAGTGCCCCGTACTGTGTAGCTAGTGACAGTAGAATTGGTGTAGCTACTCCAAGTAATTTTAGTGCAGTAGCCTCGCATTGCGCGGACGCCGATCCGGCGGTAGTGTCATCTAGTGACAGTGTGGTTAATCCGCTGTGTGCCGAGTATGCGCCGCTTCCTACCGCACGCAACCCGCGCAAGCGCAGAAAACAATATGTATTAGACGTTGCCCACATTCGCGCACCGGTCGTGCGCCAGAAGCACAAGCTGTTTGTTACTCTCTCTATAGAAAATAAGACTGTGCAATTTCAGCTTGATACTGGTTCCGCTGTTACATTAATCAATAAAGACACATATGAACTTCTGGGTTCGCCAAAATTGTCGCCGTCACAGCAAGTGTTAACAGCTTATACAGGTGAAAATATTCCCGTGCTAGGAACATGTAGCCTGCCTGCCTCTTTTCAAGGTGTTACGAAAACAGTTGCTTTTGTTGTTCTTCAGGCCAAATCTACGCAGAACATTTTTGGACTAGATGCTTTTGACTTGTTTGGTTTATCTATTCAAAGAGATGTGCTTCAAATTTCGTCAATAGTGCCTCAGGATAAAATCAATGCATTGTGTGACAAATATAGTGACTTGTTTTCGCCGGAACTAGGTTGTGCAAAAGACTTCGTGGCACATGTAACTTTAAAAGAATCTGCAGTTCCAAAATTTCGTAAAGCTAGACCAGTGCCTATCGCCTTGCGTGATACAGTTGCCGAAGAACTTAAACGTTGGCAAGATAGTGGGGTGATTTCTCCTGTTTCTGCGAGTCAGTGGGCCTCGCCTATAGTGATTATACCCAAGCCGTCAGGAAAACTTCGTCTCTGTGCGGACTTCAAATCAACAGTAAACAGTCAAACAATTGTAGACACTTATCCCCTGCCCAGACCTGACGAACTGATGGACAAATTAGGACAGTCTCGCTTCTTTTCCAAGATTGATTTAGCAGAGGCATACTTACAGATTCCACTTGATGACGAGTCAAAAAAGTTTTTCGTCATTAATACTCACATGGGCCTTTTTCAATTTCAACGCCTACCCTTTGGCAATTCTTCCGCCCCCGCTATTTTTCAGCGTTTTTTGGAACAGCTGACAGTTTCTGTACCGTGTTGCTCGAACTACTTAGATGATATTGTGGTATCCGGACGTACAGTTGAACATTTAGCAAACCTGGAGTGCCTTTTCAAAGTTTTGACTGCAGCAGGTCTACGTTGCAATAAAGCAAAGTGTTCGTTTTTTCAAACTGAAATAGAGTACCTAGGCCATGTGATTAATGCCCAAGGAATTCATCCCTTGCAGTCACATCTTAGAGCAATCAAAGACTTGCCTCCTCCTAAGAATGTGCATGAATTGCAAGCAGTAATGGGAAAGCTTAACTATTATTTCAGATTTATTCCCAATGCCTCTCAGATTGCAGCTCCACTGCATCACTTACGTAGGAAGAATGTTCCTTTTGTTTGGTCCAAAGATTGCCAGGTTGCCTTTGACAACTTAAAGTCTGCACTACTGAGTGATGCATGTTTGATTCCCTTTGACCCACAGAAGCCTGTAGTGCTAGCAGTTGACGCCTCATCGTACGGTGTGGGTGTTGTTCTGTCGCATCGTATTGGATGTCACGATCGTCCTATTGCCTTTGCATCCAAGCTACTGACGCCGACGCAACAGAATTACAGTCAGATAGAAAAGGAGGCCTTAGCAATCATTTACGGCGTCACAAAGTTTCATCATTATCTCTATGGCAGAAAATTCTATTTGTTGACTGACCACAAGCCTCTCACGTCGTTGTTCTCACTCACAAAGCCAATTCCGCCACGTACGGCACAAAAGCTTCAGAGATGGTCCTTAATACTGTCTAATTATCAGTATGAGATTTTGTACCGACCTACCACTAAACATGCCAACGCGGACACACTTTCCCGACTTCCGGTTGGACAGGATGTATCATTTGATTCTTCAGAAATGGCATGTTGTCAGATAGACTCCAGAGATGCTTCCGCTGTCGCAGACTTTCCTTTAAACTCTCGTCGGGTTGCACAGGAAACAGCTGCGGATGCAGACCTAAGTGTGGTAGCACGTTTTGTTCGCTCAGGGTGGCCTGCCAGAGCCAAAGACATTGATCGGCCTCTGGTTCGACGTTATTTTTCACAACGTCATGCATTATCTTTAAGTCAGGGTGTACTGTTGTTGCATACCGACAACGACCAAGCAAGAGTGATTGTTCCTCGTTCCCTGCAACGAGAAGTGTTACGCCTCCTGCATCAAGGACATTGGGGCATTGTTAGGACAAAGCAATTGGCCAGACGTCATTGTACCTGGGTTGGTATGGACGCTCAGATAGAGGACATGACGTCACAGTGTACTGTTTGTGCGGAGCATCAGGCGGCGCCACCGCAACGTTTCTCAGACTGGCCACGCCCCAAGGGACCATGGCAACGTTTACATATTGACTTTGCCGGACCTTTCTGGAATACGCGCTGGTTAATTGTTGTAGACGCTTTCAGCAAGTTTCCTTTTGTGATTGCCATGAACTCAACGACGGCTTCTAGTACAATCAGTGCCTTAACATCAGTGTTTTGCATCGAAGGCTTGCCTGAAACTATCGTCAGTGACAATGGACCTCAGTTTGTTAGTGCGGAATTTCAACAGTTTTGTCGTGTGAATGACATTCAGCATATCACCACCGCACCTTTTCACCCTCAGTCCAATGGTGAAGCGGAACGTTTCGTTCGAACATTCAAGTCTCACATGGAGAAGATGAAAGGTCAGCACTCCAGGCAGCAAGCTCTTCAACTTTTCCTGTCTACGTATCGGTGCATGCCACGTGACGGCCCGTCTCCTGCCGAGCTGCTACACGGCCGCCGTCACCGCACTCTCCTTCACCTGCTGCAGCCTCCCACGCACCGAGTCGGTTCGTATGGCGCTACGCGTTTTCAGGTTTCCACGCCGGTGCTGTACAGGGTGTTTGCTGGAAACAAGAAGACATGGTTGCCGGGCACCATTCAACGCGTGCTTGGGCGCCATATGTATGTTGTACGTTCTTCCACAGGGTCGGAGCTGCGGCGCCACGCAAACCAATTGCGCCTGCACAGACCGCGCGATCCTGTCTCCGGTTTCTTGATTCCAGACCCAGTTCACCGCCAGGGAGCACAGCCACATCGTTCGTCCCCGGACTACGAGATCCCTATGGACGTCGACGTACATCCGACGCAGTCGTCGCCGCCGCTGTCGCCGCCGCAGATGACAGCGTCACCGAGAGGGACTCCGGGACCGTGCGGGCCCCCCCAGCTTGGGCCACGCACCTCAGAAGAAGATGACCTGCTCCCTCTGGGCGGGGGCGGGCGCCTTTCCCCAGGTTTCGGCGGGTTCCCTGGAGGATCTCAAGGCAGATGCCGGGGCGCGGACGGCGTCTCGATCCCGGCCTCAGCTACGACGCCCGTCCCACCAGTTACGCCCCCGCCCAGGCCCTCCTCCCAGTGCCGTCGCCGTGGCCCTCAGCCCTACGCCACGACGGCGCGGCGGTTTGGGGGGGAGGGGTGTGGTGTCGCACAAGTACAAAGTGCGCGCCACTTACTTTCGCCGCGCGCCGCCATGCATGCACGGCGCGGCGTTCTTCCGACGACAGCCACGAGCGCCCTCTGGGAACACCGCTCGTGGCCACCACTGAAGGACATCGGCCACTTCGCACTTCGCACTTCGGACTGAGATAGCAACGAGTTAGGACCTTCGTAATCCGATAGGCACGAGTGAAGACTTTGCTATTGTACAGGCACTAGGCAGGCCTCTAACAACTATGTATCAACATTCTGCAGTACTATGTAAAAGTTAAGTATTGTTACATTCTGTGCAATATATCTCTTTCTAATTTACTCGAGTGTTTATAGTTTCTGGCTGCTCCCCTCCGTACCTGCACCAGCGTGTCGGTCTCGTTCCACTCGGCCACCGACACCTACGACGAGGCTGGGACACAAAAGCGGCGATGAAGTTGGGACGCAAAAATTAACATCTTCCAATACTTACGTGAGCGCTTTAGCCGAATGCGCAACACAGTGAACGCAACACAACTCATAACACTAAAGTTAATTGACAGACTCGGTTTGACGACTGCTAGACGACCTGCGCGCGCAACAGTTTCCAAGGGGATGACGCACTCACAAGTTGCAGCAAGATTACGTTACCGAAGGCTAATTATGGGTGAGAGTCATCCGCAGTGGTCGGATCCGTTTATCGTTGAAACGGAATGTTGCTTAGGAACAAGACTATGCTTTTCCCTGGTGGATAAATGCCCTTCAATTGTTATTGCAGAGATCCGTTATTTATAACGACTCGTTCAGGACTGGTTTCGAAACATATATCCCATCTTCAAGTATTGATCGAATATTCCACCGTATACTCTGTTGGCTGATTTTGCTGCGCGGCTGCGACATGCTTCGTGCGCAGCACTTACATGGCTCTGTTTAACTGGCGCATTCAAAGCTGCACACGCCTCACCCACAGGGATTCTCAACATGACATTTTATGGGTATTGTAATATGATTATTGGGATCTTTGGATGTTCAATCAGCACTGGAAGTGGGATCTATGTCCAGAAACCAGTCGTACACGATTGTGTGCAGATAAAGAATAATTTCAATTGGAGCGGATTTGTTCAACATGGAAAATTTCATCAATAGTTGTGGATATCCCACAAAGACAATTTTATGACATTTTAAATGTGTTTATTTCCGTCAACAGTTGCAATATAATTGTTTATTAACATGTTTCGATCACTTGAATCATCTTCAGATCTTATAGTTGCGTCCGCAACTCGTCTGCGGGCGCAACTAAAGATCTGAAGATGATCCAAGTGATCGAAACATGTTAATAAACAATTATATTGCAACTGTTGACGGAATAAACACATTTAAAATAACATAGTGCAGTTGCGGACACTCTCCACTCCATCATGTCGACTATAATAAACATTTTATGACAATCGTTACTTTCGAATGTTCTCACTTCCGCAGGCACAGCCTGACATTATTCGCGGCGACGGGCTCTTTCAAAACCTATGATGACTGCTAGCAATGCATTGTGATGGCTAAAAATTTTGGATAAACCCAACCAAAAAAAAAAAAAAGGGGGCTTCCCACTGATTTACATGGGAACTATTTCACACAGAAAACACATGCAGTGCGGGAATTGCCGTGCGGTTGGGGCATCACATCACACATTGCCCGCCCATTCCCATCTGGGTTTCGAGTCCTCTTTCCGGCATGGGTGTGTGTGTTGTCCTTAGTATAAGTAAGTTTGAGTTTTTTAAAGTTGTTTGTACATCTACGTACCGATGACCACAGCAACTTGGTCCAATAGGTTTACTAACGTTTGATTTCATAAAACACATGGTTCAATAGAACACGACTTCAGCTACGTATGAAATCTTGCTAACGATTTCCACTAAGTCACCAAAATTCTTTATGCACTGCTCTCGGAAAAATCTGAACCCTCTTAGGTTGTTGAGCGTCGTACAGCATTAACGACTTCGTTTGAATCTGTAAAATGTTAAAAGTCGAGTCATAAACCCAAAGAGATGGAAGTCTGGGGATAATAAATCATAACTCTGCCGTGGATGTGGTAGGAGTCCAACAAAACTTGACAATGGGTTCCACGCTCGAAAAATTGGTGAGAGTCCTAGCGTTATCGTATTGCAGGCAGGAATTTGTCTTCTTCTCGGGCCTGTCTATGAAATTTCAGCAGTCTTGTAACGTTCTGAAACGACAGGTACTTCATACTCCAAGGCATTCACTGATCGAAGTTGCTTACTGGTTAATACAAAGGACTCGCACTCAGCTGGACCGCAGTTCAAATCCGTGTCCGACCATCTTGATTTAGGTCTTACGTGATTTCCCTAAACTGTTTCGGACAAAGTCTGTGATGATTTCCTTGAAAGGGCACGGCAAATTTTCTTCCCCTTCCTTGAAACAATCCTCTATGAAGTGGCCAGAGTGTTCCAAAGCGACTAACTGCGGAATGCGCCGCTACTCGCCATTGGAGGTCCGAGTCCTCCCTCGGGCATGGGTGTATTTGTTGTCCTTAGCATAAGTTAGTTTAATCCTAGGGACTGACGACCAGAGTAGTTAAGCCCCATAGATTCACTTGTGCTCCACCTCTAATGATCTTGATGTGTACTATATATTAAATCGTAACATTCCTTCCCTCTTTCAAAACATCCAAATTAACTACACCCTACTAATCCCAGAGACTATGCACATCATTTATCCAATGGAAGGGTAGAATTTCTTTTAATTGGAGGATTAGAATGTTGCAACTGTATGTATTGTCTACTGGATAACAACTCATAGTGCTGAAACCTCGTGTCACCTCCGATGATGATGATGTTTACTAAATTGCCCGACAAATTTCAATTATTATTTATTAGTTTCATTATTTTTTGCCAAGGTACAAATTTATCAGTAATGTTGTAATTAATCTGTCTGTAACATAAGACATAATTCAGTATTCGCAAAAGTTAAAAAAATTCATGGATGATTTTGTCAAACTGAAATTTTATTATGAAAATTCAATTACGGTCCGAAATTGACATTGAAAACGAAAAGGTTGAATCGGATGCAGCTTTGCCCAGTTGTATTTTGTTATACTGCATTAAAACAGAAACCATTACCTGTTCTCAAAAATAACGAACAAAAAGAACATGCACCTAATGTTCCTAATAAGATAATTCGAAAGCCTCTTCAGAAAGCTGTGTTTTCGCAACGACGGGGTGCAGTCGTCTGCAAGTTGTTGCTCATGTCGGCAGTAATGACTCCTGTCGCTTCGGTTCTGAGGACATCGGCAGATCGTACGGGCGGCTGGCGAAATTGGTGAAGACTGCTGGCCTCGCGCGCGGGGAGCAAGCAGAGCTTTCAGTCTGCAGCACTGTTCGCAGAGTGGATCGGGATCTTTTGGCTTGGAGCCGATTAGAGGATCTCATCCAAAGGCTCCGTCGACTCTATGACAGTCATGGTTGCAGATTTCTGGACCTGCGCTATCGGGTGGGGAATTGTAGGGATCTCCTTGATATATAAGGGGTGCAGTACACAAAGGAAGCAGCTACTAGGGTAGCAAAGTACTTACGGAGTGTACATGTTGTTTTTAGGTTAGGCGATTGTTACGATGAACAGTCGTCTATAGATATATAGACAATGAAATCAGGTCGCAGTCAAAAGGACTCTTCAACTGTCAAAATATTAGCAGTGAATTTTGAAAATTTTCAAAGTATTAGAAAGAAAGTTCCTGAAATTACTGCATTGAAGGGAAGTTGACGCGATCGAATAGTCCTAGGGAATGAGAGTTGGCTGAATCCCGACCTTGGGATCTCCGAAATATCTAGCGAAGAATGGGATGTATGTCGCAATGGTAGATCAGGTACGATCGGAGGGCGTGTGTTCATTGCAGTCCACAAAAATACTCCTTCTGCTGAGGTCTAAGTCGAGAGTGACTGTAGGGTTATCGGGACACGTGTAACAGATATAGGCGAAAGCAAGGTAATAATTGGGTGTTTTTACTGGCCACCGTTGCAGTGCTAGAGTCATTCAAAGAAAGTTTACGATCAGTACCGCGAAGGTACCTGTCCATGCTATATTACTTGAGGACGACTTCATCATGTCAAGTATACAGTGGGACGCCTATACTTTCACTTGCGACATTACGCTGTATTCTTTTCACCTATGTGTTTGTGCGTTTGTGTTGTTGCCAATGCAGTACATCCTTCTACTGCCTGTTCTTATTTATTTACTGTCGTCTAATTATTTTGTCTTGGCGCTAAAAACCTTGCTGTTGTGCGCCCTAAACATCCTATCGTATCCTATCCTATCCTATCCTATCTATTCTTTTCACCACAATTTATCACAGCTAAGATTACAGCAAGTGTGACTATTCGCTGTAAGAACCTGCGTACGGACCTGATTTAGATCTTTGGGTCGATGTTATCTTAGTTTCGAACCGTACATGCATGCTTTCATACCCCAGCACTACGTTATTGCCACATATAATCTTGCACCTGTGATACTGTAGTTAAAAACACTTTATGCATCGACTACGTAAATAACTGGTTCATTAATAAAAACATTTTTATTTTGGCAAAAAACGTACGCAAAATCAGAGATTTAGTTGAATAAGGTTTATTGAATCAAATTGGCTCCTTATTGGAAGTGGTCAGATCAAATATTAATCATAAATTGAATAAAATGTTAAACAGTTGCATTGTCTGCGATAAGAAATTGGTGTCACTTTCCTCCAAATAAGCAATCATAACTTTATGAAACACAGAAACTCTGTATTTATCTTATATACTCGTGGTGTTTAGAGCCCTATATCGTCTTTTACAGGCCTCATCATCTGTCGTACTTTTGCTGGGGGCCTGAACGCAGAGGCGATTTCTCTTTAGGATACGGCTAATCTTTCCCGACACTGTTCCACAGAACGGCAAAAGGCGAGATTCTTGCTCTCTTTTTCTGCTTTTATCGCCAGAAATTTGTTGTTGTTTTTGGCGGTGACTATAGTTATTATCCCTGAACACTCTTCGGAGATAGGTTAGCTCTCGTGGTAGACTTTCAGTGTCTGAAACGACTTTTGCGCGATGAACTAGAGTGTTCAAAATCCCGCGTTTTGCGCAGGTTGGTGGTAGCTGTGCGCAATCAGATGCCGATCCGTATGTGTGGACTTCGTATAGATACTGTGGCGGAGGTGAACATACGTTTTCCGGCAGGCGATGACATCAAGAAAGGGTAAAGAACAGTCTTTTACTGGTAGCCCGAGAATATTTTAATATATAGCCGTGAGACCATGCACTTATACCTTCAGTGAAGTTATTCTGAGAAAATTATGCATTGTCGAAAGTGAGAGAACTCGCATGTGTCGAAATTAGAAAGCACAAGGATTATCGGCGAACTCTCGATACTGTCGTTTCTCATTCCAAAATATTTATGTTCGCATTTGTCAGGATACCACTCCTTAACTTTAGTATGAAACCTGTGGCAGTAGTTTAAAATTGCAGTGATCTGCTTGAATTATGGTATGCTTCTGAATGGCGTGAACGGTAACAGCAATTACTTGTAGAATGTCCAGTAGTCTTGGAGAATCCTGTACACACTGCGCTGTTGGAGTCTTTAGGTGGGATAGTGTTTATAGCGACGAGTGGTTTCGTGCTTCCGTTTCAGTCCGCGTTTAGCGCTTGGATGTCCGCCACGAAGGCAGTATTTAGGTGACACGCAGAAGTATAGCATACTCTGATATGGTAAATGCCACGTGACACGACGTAATATCATGTCGGAGCTCCTGTTGCAGCGAAGTGTAGCAACTGAACGTGGCACGGACTCGGCAAATTGTTGGAAGTCCCCTGTAGAAATACTCAACCAGGCTGCTACTATAACCGTCCGTAATTGTGAATCTGTAGCTTTAGCAGGATTGAACCCCCCCCCAATAAATTTTCGATAGAACTGATGTTTGGCGATCTGGGTGGCCAAGTCATTTTCTTGATATGTCCTGAATGTTCCTCGAAGCATTCACGAACAGTTGTGGCCCAGTGACATGGCGCGTTGTCATCCATCCAAATCCTATTATTGTTGGGTAACTTAAAGTCTACGAATGGCTGAAAATTCAATCAGTAGAAGAAAACATTTACCATCAATTATTGGTTCAGTTGGACCACAGGACAGAATCTAAAACGTGTGGGAACAGCCCAAACCATTATGAAGCTATGAGCAGTTTGCACAGTGAGCTATTACCAACTGAAATCCACACATCTGACGAAATGATGGTTCAACCAGTATGCTCACGATTCATGGAGAGAAGGTCCAGGCGATTTAGTGCTGTTATCAAACGACTCGAAAGTCAGCTCTCTGCTGCAATACCCTATTGACGCCAAATTTTACCGCGCTGTCCTAACGTAGGCATTCGTGCGACCGATTTTGATTTTGTGCAGTGTTGCTTTTCTGTTAGCACTGACATTTCTTCGCAATCACCGCTGCTCTCGGTCATTTAAGTCAGAGCCGCCGGCACTGCGTTGTCCGGGGTGAGAGTTCATGCCTGATATTTGGTATTACGAAGTACGACGTGACCGGAAGTACAGGCGTCGCTGTGTGATACTGCAGCTGTTGTAAATGTAGGTTTTAAGTCGGATTTTGTTGTCTCTACGTTGGTAGGTGTTGTGAACATGCACGTATGAAACTTTGTGGTGAGGCCGGGATCCGAACCCGAGAACTCCTGCTTACTGGGCAGTTGCGCTGAGCCTCTGCACAAACAGGTATGACGGTTGTTTCATTGCGGATGCACACGATGGGCGCCCTCATGGCGCGAATACAGAGGCATCGAGTACTATTGTCCAAGTAGGTGGACGTATGAAAATTTGGTGATACGGTGTACGTGATCAGGTAACTATTGTAGGTGTGTTTATCGCTTGTGGCCATGCGTACCTAGTAAGTAGGAGGTCTCAGGTTCGAATCCCAGGCCCGTCACATATTTTCACGAGTCCAACGAGCAGCTGAGAGTCAAACACTCCAGTTGAAATTGACATTTAGTATTTAGGGGTCATTCTTAGGACTGTTGTTCTCGGAATATTGAGTTCCCTATTTGCGAAATGGAATGTCCCATTCGTCTAGCTCCATGTACCAATTCGCGTTGTAAGTCTTCTAAAGACTTTTAAAGTGCCATAAAGGCACTGAAATACAAAGGTGTGCGTCCTTTTATACTTAGTGTACCTGATACTACCGCTATCTATAATTGTGCAATTCGCTATCCCATGATTTTGAACATGGCCTGTCTGCTCTACTGTATATGAATTCAGCCGCACCAGTTGATTTAAAATAATTGAACTTGATCTAGATTTCGACTATCTGTATGAGGGTTCAAAAATATTGAAATCTTTGTAAATCTATGGGACTTAACTACTTTGGTCATAAGTCCCTAGGCTTACAAAGTACTGAAACTAACTTTTTCTATGGACAACAAATAGAACCATATATATACATGTGGCGTCCGTTCCGAAAGAACAGACGTCACTTCTGATCCTGCAGTTGTTATTATTTAATATTCACAGAATATATGACATCAACTGCGATTGGGCAAAGCTGAAAATGTGTACCCAGCTGGGATTCGAACCCGGGTCTCCTGCTTTCTAGGCAGTTGCGCTGACCCCTACACCACTGGGGACACAGTGATCACCGCACCTGCAAGGACTACCAAGCACGCCTCCCATCACATACAAATTCCCAGCTTCGCCCTGCCCACAGTACTCAAACTAGTACTTATGAAACTAATTCCCGTAAGAGTAAGGAGTTCAAACTTGCCTACCCCTCCTCACTAACGATAGGATCATTGCCCGTCACCGGCATATTATATATAAAAATGTGGCGTCTGTTCCGAAAGACGCAGGAGACCCGGGTTCGAATCCCGACTGGGTACACATTTTCAGCTTTGCCAAATCGCAGTTGATGTCATATATTCTGTGAATATTAAATAGAACCATGTCCGAGGGAGGACGCGAACCTCGGACGGCGAGCAGAGGCGCGCTCCGCTGCAAGGCGCCTTGGAGCGCTTGGCCGGCCACTCCACCGCGGCACATCAGAAATAAAACTAAAATATGAGGCGCTTACACAAGAACTAAATTTGCTCATATTGTATAAAGTTGGTATTAAAACGTTTGCTACTTATGACTAGCAGTCTGAACAATGAAAAAATAACGAAGTGGCTGGCCGTTATGGGCTTCCTACATGTCCGCAGGTCAAACCCGTAGACGTCGGCAGTCCTTGTTATTTATTTTATTTTTCAGACAGCTAGTCATAACTAGCAGATGTTTTATTACTAACTTTATACAATATGAACAAATTTAGCTCTTGTGTAAGAGTCTCATGTTTTAGTTTTATTTCCATAGTGGAAGTAGAAATGTAAATTAAGTTTAGTTATTTTAAACCAACTGGGGTGAACTGTCATACAGTACAAACAGATATCACATGACTTTTTGTGTTCTGTTTCTGCGCCCTCTGTGGTGCCTCTGGCCATTGACATTTAGGTTTATTCACAATTTCGAATGGTCGTATTTTTGCAAAGCTATGTGAGCAAACTACAGTGTTCATCAGACCCTAGACTTACGCTAAAGACGGCAACAACAACAACAACAACAACACACACACACACACACACACACACACACACACACACACACACACACACACACACATGCCCGATGGAGGACTAGAACCTCCGCCATTTCCGTAAATCACTTCAGGCAAATGCCGAGATGGTTCTTTTCAAAGAGCATGGCAGATTTCCTTACCCATCCCTTACAAAAACTATCAAATGTTCAAATGTTTGTCAATCTTAACTACGTTGGTTATCAGTCCCTAGGCTTACAAACTACTTACACTAACTTAAAGTAACTTATACTAAGGACAACACAAACACCTATCCTCGAGGGAGGAATCGAACCTCCGACGGCGAGTAACCACTCTTTCCGCAGCAAGTCGCCTTAGAACGCTCGTCTACTCCACCGGAGCACAAAAACTATCCGAGCGTGTGCTGCTTCTCTAATGATCACGATATCGACGGAACGTTAAACATCTGGCTGCCTTCTTCCTCTGTGGCGCCTGAGCATAACTATGCTGCGTCTGTCTTGAGGCTGGTGTTATAGTGAGGCGACCTATCTATCTATAGGTCTGTTTCTCGTTATCATCTGGAGGACACCGAATTTAATTGAAGTCGGTATAGCGACCTCTACAGGATGAGCACATTGGCAGCAATGCGTATGGCGACAAGTAGGAGCCAAGTCACGTGCTGGAGTCGCGGCAGCCGGTCGCTTCTGGAGGCGTCGCGGCCAGACGGGAAGTGGTGTGTGAGAGAGTGCATTAAGCAGCCCATTGGTATGCCGGCGGCGGCGCGCTAAGGACAGCGGGATGACGGTCAAGGATGGGAAGCGCCCGAGACCGCGCCGCGCAGGCGCACACGTGGCCGGCCCTAAAAACTAATGGCCAAAACACTCGCGCCCACCTGCCCCTGCCGCTGCCGCTGCCACTGTTTATCTGCCGACGTGCCTAAGCGACCGCGCGTGACCGGCTTCCTAATCGCCAGCATCTTACTCTCCACACTCTTATTTTTATTCTGCATTTACATCAATATACGCTGCGGCCCAAAACTAGAGCGACAGCCAGCTATTTCATTCTCCTGTGTCTAATTCGTGATATAAGCACACAAACTGTCAAACATGTCCATACAGTGGTGTTCCGCACGGAGCGCACAACCGTGCCACCGATGAAGTTAGCGCACTTGTCATACTAATACCGTCTAGATACAAGGCCTCACAACAAGTCCGTGTCACGTCACACTGATAGGCTGCCCTTGCTATGTGAGTGACTGTCAGTTGGGGCACAGCCCACTGCATCGTAGCGCCATCCAGTTGGTTTGTGATGGCGGCCTATCGGTGTGACGTGACACGGGCTTGTTGTGAGGCCTTGTGTCTAGACGGTGTTGGTCAAACGCCGTAGTGTTTAAGAAAATCATCCACAATCGCTGTCTACACATTCACAGAAGAATCAGTATGGTTCAGAAAAGCCACCTACAGGGTGTCCAGTAAAGGACTCCCTGATTTCAAAATTAAATATCTCGAAAACAAAGATCGATAGAGGAATGCAGTAAACGGCATGTTTGTTGTGAAAGCTGTAAGAAGTTTATACAGCAGGTTGAAATAATAGTTACAAAAGCTGCTAACAGATGACACTGTAATCGCCGTAAGTAATGCCTAGCGTAAATACTGATCCGAAGTCCAGAGCGATCAGTTCCACTATTGAAACGAGAAAGGAGGTTAGCGTACCGAAGGAAGAGATTAAAACCATGTACTCCATTGAACAATGCGTGTTTCTGGTGCTAGAGTACCACAGGTTTGAAGAGAGTCCTACGGCAACAAGGCCAAGTTTTCAAGCACGATTTGTTCCAAAAGGACCCGATTCGGAAACCATTCGTACGCTCTTCGCAAAATTTCAACGAACAGGCAGCGGAACTGATGATCTAGTGGGACATGTTAGCCGCAAGCACACCGCAGTTACGCCTGAAAATATCGCCACAGTTTCTGGAATTATTCAGCGAAATCCAATTGTTGTTCAAATGTTATTTAAGCTTATGGGACTTAACTACGGGGTCATCAGTCCCTAAACTTACAAACTACTTATGAACTACCTTATACTAAAGACGGCACAAATATCCATGCCCGAGGGGGGATTCGAACCCCCGACCGTAGTGGCCGTGCAGACCGTGACTGAAGCGCCTCAGTCTCCTCGGCCACCGCGGCCGGCGCCAAATCCAGTGTCATCCGTCCGTAGAATTGCATCTGAGACTGGTTTGAAGCGTTCCAGCACGCAGAAAATACTGAGAAAGAGCCTACACATGTTTCCATTCAAAATTCAAACGCATCAGGCCATACCTGTACGAGCTGTGCAACAAAGGGTTGCCTTTGCTAATCAGATGCTCACAATGATTGATAGTAAAGGATTTGATGTTGTCTGCATGTGGTTTACAGATGAAGCACACTTCCACCTGAATGGATACGTGAATAAGCAGAACTGGCGATTTTGGGATTCCGAAAAGCCATATTGGTGTGAAGCGAAACCCCTGTATTCTCCCAAAGTTACTGTGTGGGCTGCAGTATGCAGCAGAGGCATTATTGGCCCTTTCTTCATTCGATAAACGGTCACTGGTGCACGTTACGTTGCAATTTTGGAACAATTTGTCGCCACACAGCAAGCGTTAGACGATCGACCAGGTACTGAATGGTTTATGCAATATGGAGCCCGACCACATCGTACCGAACAAGTGTTTCGCTTTCTTGACGAATACTTCGTGAATCGAGTCAATGCTTTGGAATAACCCAAATTTACTGGTGCAGGCATGGATTGGCCTCCATATTCGCCGGATTTGACTCCCTGTGACTTTTTTTTTTTTTTTTTTTTTTTTTTTTGTGGGGCACAGTGAAAGACATGGTCTACCCGAAGCTTCCCGCCACGCTGGACGAGCTTGAATCGGCGATCTCTGTGGCATGTGAATCCATTTCGGTTGAGACACTACGAAATGTGATGGCTAATTTCATTCTTCGTTTGCGCCACCTCTGTAGTTCCAATGGTGTACATTTTGAAAACATTGTGATGTGATTGTTTTATTTCACTTATATATGCTCGTATGAGCTGTACAGCGTACAGCGCCATCTGTTAGCAGCTTTTGTAACTATTATTTCAAACTGCTGTATGTTGTTGTTATGGTCTTCAGTCCAGAGACTGGTTTGATGCAGCTCTCCACCCTACTCTCTCCTGAGCAAGCCTTTTCATCTCCTCATAAGAACGGCAACCCACATCCACTTGAATCTGCTTACTATACTCGTCTCTTGGTCTCCCTCTGCAATTTTTACCCCACACACTTCCCTCCAATGCTAAATTTACGATTCCCCGATGTCTAAGAATGTGTCCTACAAATCGATCCCTTCTTTTAGTCAGGGTATCCCAAAAATTCCTTTTCTCACCAATTCTGACCAGTACTTCATCATTAGTTATGTGATCTACCCACCTAATCTTCAGAATTCTTCTGTAGCACCACATTTCAAAAGCCTCTATTCTCTTCTTGTCCGCACTGCTAATCGTCCATGTTTCACTCCCGTACAAGGCAACACTCCACACAAATGCCTTCATAAAAGACTTCCTTACTCTTAAATTAATATTCGATGTTAGCAAATTTCTCTTTTTCAAAAATGCTTTTCTTCCCATTGCCATTCTGCATTTTATATCTTCTGTACTGCGACCATCGCATGTTATTTTACTACCCAAGTAACAAAACTCATCTACCACCTACATTGTTTCGTTACCTAATCTAATTCCTTCAGCATCACCTGATTTTCTAAGACCGCATTCCATTATTTTTGTTTTGCTCTTCTTAATGTTCATTTTATACGCTCTCTTCAACACACTGTCCATTCCATTTAACTGCTCTTCCAAGTCCTGTGCTGTCTCTGATAGAATTACAATGTCATCAGCAAAACGCAATGTTTTTATTTCTTCCCCCTGAACTTTAATCCCTATTCCAAATTTTTCCTTGCTTTCCTTCACCGCCTGCTCGATGTACAAATTGAATAACATCGGAGAAAGGCTACAACCCTGTCTTACTCCCTTCCCAACTGATGCTTCCCTTTCATGCCCTTCGAGTCTAATAACTGCAGTCTGGCTTCTGTACAAGTTGTAAATAACTCTCCTTTCCCTATATTTTACTCCTGCTGACTTCGGAATTTGAAATAGTGTATTCCAGTCAACATTGTCAAATGCTTTCTCCAAATCTACAAAAGCTAAAAATGTAGGTTTGCCTTTCCTTAATCTATCTTCTAGGATAAGACGTAAAGTGAGTATTGCCTCCCGGGTTCCTGCGTTTCTCCTGAATCCAAACTGATCGTCCCCAAGGTCAGCTTCTACCAGCTTTTCCATTCTCCTGTAGATAATTCGTGTTAAAATTTTGCAACCATGACTTATCAAACTAATGGTTCTGTAGTTTTCATACCTGTCTGCGCCTGATTTCTTTGGAATGGGGATTATTACATTTTTCTTAAAGTCTGAGGGTATTTCGCCTGTCTCATCCTATACACCAGTTCAAATAGTCTTGTCATGGCTGGCTCTCCCAGAGACTTTAGTAGCTCTGAGGGTATGTCATCTACTCCCGGGGCCTTGTTCCGACCTAGGTCTTTCAAGGCTCTGTCAAATTCATCTCTCAGTATAGCATCTCCTATTCCATCTTTATCTACTTCCTCTTCCCTTCCCACAACATCGTCTCTAAGTTCATTTCCTGTGTAGAGCTGCTCTATGTACTCTTTCCACCTTTCAGCTTTCCCTTCTTTGCTAAGAACTGGTTTCCCCATCTGAGTTCTTGATATTCATAGAGTTGCTTTTCTTGTCCCCAAATGTCTCTTTTATTTTCCTGTAGGCGGTATCTACTTTTCCCCTACATTTTCCATCTACGGTTTGATGTAGTTTAACATGTTATTTACTATTTTAGCGGTCTGTTATGTTGTCTCTGTGATTGGAAAAAGGGACTGATGACGATTGTAGTTTGGTCCCTTTCAAACACCAACCCAACCAACCAACCACTACGCCGAAGCCACAAAGTGTATCCCAAAGACCAGTGCAGTGCCGACACGTATGAATCAGGAAGCGAGGACCATTATTTGGCTGTAAAGGTCACCGTAATACTACGCGGCAACTGGAATCTCAACTCGCAGCATTCACTCGGTTTCATCGACGCAAACATTGTACAGACGGCTCCGGCAGAGTGGCCGTTACTGTTAGAGAGCTGTATGCGTCCACTTGATACGTCTTCACAGACGGCAATGTCTCGGGTGGACTCTTTAACGTTTCGCTTGGACGAATGAACAGTGGGCAAACGTTCTTTCCGTAGATGAGTTCCGATTTGTCTGAAGAGTGATTCTTGATGGATCTGCGTATGTAACACACGTGCAACACCATTTCAGAGCTAAATATCGTGGAAGAGACTCTCGCTGAGGTGGACCTCTAATGGCAAAGATTATGTTGACCAATAGAACACCTTTTCATGAAATTGTATGCATGAATCAGCAAGGTTTAACCGCTGTCAGGTACCGTGACGAGATATTTGGATCTCGTGTGCGGTTGTTGCAAGGTGCTGTGGGCCCAAACAGCCTATTGACGGACGACAATGCTCGAACTCATAAAAGACGGGTGTTCGATGTTGTTTTGAAACTGAAGATATTGTACACATGGTATGGCCTCCTCGCTCTGCCGATTTGAATCCCATAATACACGTCTGGGATGCACTAAAGAGACGGGTTGGACCAGGTCTATCGTGACCTCGGGATGCTGTAGGTGCGAAAGGTGGTGGACCGTGACTAGCGAGGATGTCGACAAGGTCTGCAATTAAAGGAATTCATTAGTTCACATATATTTTTATTACACATGAGAGTAACACTTTGGATGTGCTTGTGATGGTGCAAAGTCCTGTCTATTATACAGTTCTGCTGTGCTTCACTTAGAGTCCTTTCAATAGCAAATGTTGCGGCTTGTACTGGGACTACTGGCTCGCGTGGATGGCAGTCTTTTGTTGACTCGTTGAACTTCCTGGCACTGAACTGCCGTACTCCTCCATACTGACTATCGTTTGCTGACGATGCGCTGGCCTATCCAGGCGGGCGCCTGTCTTCCTATTGGCCGGCACGCAAAGCAGGCAAAGAGGTAACGAGACTGCGGGCGTCCCCGGTGGCCAAAGTACTGTGGAGCGACTTATCGCCTCTCCTTGTAGTTGCGCGGTGACTTGTGTAGACGGCCGCCGTTGTGGCGAATAGCGACACCACAAAAGGATCAGCATCCACCAACTATTGTGCAAGGCTTGCAGCACCTCTGCAGTAAGAATGGCCGACACTGCCTCAGCACGAGATTGACATCATACGTTGTCGTTGTCAGGTCTGTACTGCTGCCAGAGATGACCGCACGCCCAACGAGCACATTAACCATTCTTTGAATTTGTGTTCAAATCGGTCAAGTTGGAAAAAAAGAATAAAAATTTGTTGTCGACTGCTGTGCATGTTGCAATTCTACATTATTTACATTGTTTCTACTTTACTATTACCTGTGTTATTACTTCATAGCAAAGCATATGTAATCTTACAAAATTTCCGTTTGTTGCTTTAATTTTGCATACCAATGTACATACTTAGCAAGGTATCATACGACACACGGCGAAGTGTACTTTGAGCCACAATTAGTCAATCCTTTTCCTGTTCTACTCGCATGTGGAGCGAGTGAAAAACGACTGTGTACCTCCGATTTGTCATTTATATTGTTTTTCTTCTCGGAAATGTACTTTTGTGGCAATAAAAACGTTCTGCAGACGCCCGAGATCTACATTTTCTCAAGAGTTTCGTGAAAAGAAGTTTGTCTTCACTGTAGGGATTATTGTTTTTGAACATGAAGTGTCTCCATAATACTCACTTCTTCATCTAACTTACGAGTAACACATATGGCAACACTCCTCTTAATAGCTTCGATCCGACATGTAGCGGATCCCAAAAAATTGAACATCACTCGACGATCATTCTTTGTCGCTCTCCTTTATACACTACCGGCCACTCAATATGCAAACCCTGAAGGAAACATTCAACGGAGATAAAAGTTGGAACATGCATTTTCAGCGAAGAGAGATGCACAACCACGGGGAATGGCCGCTACGAACTGGGCGGCTGTTCCCCACAGGTCAGACTCCTCGCTCGGCATGCGCGTGTGCCTGTTGTTCTTAGTATTAGTATGAGTATTTTTTAAGTGTAGGGACTGATGACCGTACCAATTTGCTCCATTTGAAGATTTAGAGACGCACGCGATTCGCATGTCAGCGGAACGTTCATCACGAGCGCCAATAGCGCCATCTACAAGCGCTAAATAAAGGGGAAAGAGACGGCCGTGCGGACGTACTGGAAGTGTTCTTTCGTGGAGTTGTTATGCGTAAGCAGCTGCAGTGTGCCTTGTTGAAAACAGCGAGCGACTTTCTGTATCCTCATGGAAACACTGCGAGTCACAACGAAGAGCGTTTATCGAACCGCTTTTATTATGTTTCTTTACAGTTCCATTCTGTAATAGCTCGTGGGAAAAAGGACGACCTGAATGTTCTGTTTTCGATCTGATTTCTCTTATTTTATTATGATGATCATGTCTCCCTGTATAGATGGGTGCTAACAGTATATTTTCACATTCCGAAGAGAAATTTGGTGGAAGAAATTTCGCGAATAGATCTCGCCGCAACAAATAACGCCTTTCTTTTAATGTTATCCCCCTAGTACGGATTGCCGGTTCACTAACCAGTAAGCGTTACATCTGTGAAGTGTTGGCGCCTGCTGTCATCTTGCACTTTTCGGAGCCTACCGACGGCTACATTGCAACAGCAAAATGTGCCACCACACTTGGCACCAAATATCGCCCATTTGCTTTGCACTGCTGCCTTCAGCTCCTAGTTCCCCCGATCTCTTATCTCTCGAAAATACGTCGTCAATGATTGTGGAATGACTGGTCCCTGGATGCAGCACTCGCTGCTACACCACGTCAACTTGGCCAATATACTCCTGATACGAGCGGTAGGATAAGGCGTGAAACCTGGTGGAATGCCAGAGGACGCTAGTATAGAGTATAAAATTTAAACCAACTGAATATTTGATTCCGAAATGTAGACGCTAGCTCGTCAGGAGCTAGATCAGCAGGTGACGTCGCCTTCGACCGCGTTGGCTCGCCGTCTCGTTGCATTTTCTATGGCTCTTATACTTTTCGGACGGATGTGCCTGCGCCGCGACGTCTGGGCTTATAAGCAGGGACTGCCAGAAGTCCTCTATCCCTCCTCTGGTCTATCCAGTTGCTTGTGGGTCCAGGCTTGGAACCACTGGAGTCGCATGCCGTGGTGAGAGATGATCTCTCGATACCGCTGGCAGGGTTAGCACCAAAGTGCTAGCTCGTCGGTAGGATCATTGGCTTTTAGGAAACCAACCAATGAAGACTGAGCTGGCCTCAGGCCACAACTATATTCGACATCGTGAAGACGGTACACAGCGTTCACCATCCCAGATGATGCTCAGTTGCGACTAGTGGCTACTAGTCAGTTCTACTTATCTGGGAAATAAGCTAGATACGTAGATTAGATGATTGGAGCGACGACTACTCTCCTGAGCATCTTTGTTTCCAAAGACCAAGTGGCTACAAAAATCGGCTGAAACTATGTTGTGTGGGACGGTTCATAAAGACAGAATGTGTCCTACTTGTGAGTGTAGCTTTCACTCAATGAGCCCTTTAACCGCTGACGTATCCTCGGTCTTATTCACTCCTTGTGACAGTGTTATGTATAGTTATGAAATGTTTACGAGCTGACGAACATGACTCCCCCCCCCCCTCTCTCTCTCTCTCACACACACACTGCTGGTCGTCCGTCGCAGTCAACAGTCTGCTGGCTGTAGGCTGTTATGCGTAAGCAGCTGCAGTGTGCCTTGTTGAAAACAGCGAGCGACTTTCTGTATCCTCATGGAAACACTGCGAGTCACAACGAAGAGCGTTTATCGAACCGCTTTTATTATGTTTCTTTACAGTTCCATTCTGTAATAGCTCGTGGGAAAAAGGACGACCTGAATGTTCTGTTTTCGATCTGATTTCTCTTATTTTATTATGATGATCATGTCTCCCTGTATAGATGGGTGCTAACAGTATATTTTCACATTCCGAAGAGAAATTTGGTGGAAGAAATTTCGCGAATAGATCTCGCCGCAACAAATAACGCCTTTCTTTTAATGTTATCCCCCTAGTACGGATTGCCGGTTCACTAACCAGTAAGCGTTACATCTGTGAAGTGTTGGCGCCTGCTGTCATCTTGCACTTTTCGGAGCCTACCGACGGCTACATTGCAACAGCAAAATGTGCCACCACACTTGGCACCAAATATCGCCCATTTGCTTTGCACTGCTGCCTTCAGCTCCTAGTTCCCCCGATCTCTTATCTCTCGAAAATACGTCGTCAATGATTGTGGAATGACTGGTCCCTGGATGCAGCACTCGCTGCTACACCACGTCAACTTGGCCAATATACTCCTTTCACTCAATGAGCCCTTTAACCGCTGACGTATCCTCGGTCTTATTCACTCCTTGTGACAGTGTTATGTATAGTTATGAAATGTTTACGAGCTGACGAACATGACTCCCCCCTCTCTCTCTCTCTCTCTCACACACACAGCTGGTCGTCCGTCGCAGTCAACAGTCTGCTGGCTGTAGGCTTTCAATTCGCCGACGCAGCGTCTGCTGTCGTCACGAGAGACTGGCGTCGCATTTACGACAGAGCCGATGACGCTTCCGCGTAGCTTGGCAGGCGATTGCTTGAGCAATCTAAGATTTTGATAAGTTTCTCTGTCACAATTTTTCTGTGTAACAGTACGAAAGCAGCATGAACTACTATACCCAGACGACACATCCAGAGTCTTTGATTCAGTACCCAGATGGGCAGCAGTGGCTCCAGGAAGCAACGGCGACAACACTCGATACTGATTTCATCATCCTCTTACAAAGTGTTATCTCCAAATAAATTTCGTTGTGATAAGTGCGGGCCTTCTCGGTATTGCATTTTGAATGCTGCTGTCATATTTCCATCAGCCACTGTTAACGAAAACCTACTGTCTGACGAACATCCGCCGTCCAGTACATCACGGGACTATGTTTATATCTTGGACGCTATTCGCATGCACGAACTTTCGTTAACAGACTGGTATGGAACAATGTATCAAATTTTCCAGAAATCTAGAATTTGGCTCTAGTATCTGTAATTCGAGTATTCATTTGTTTGTTCTCTTTAGAATCAGGGAGCGTTCAACACAGTTCAGTCAACCGCCGTCTGTACGTTAGTGTAGTAAGAAATCTATTATTAAGCTTCATATCTGTTTTTTATCATATAATTCTTAAATTCTTTTCCGTGTGCTTTCACAGCGTAATCCTTGAAGTCGATACGTACTTTTGCATTTGAAAGGTTTTAGCAGCTGTAATTCGAAGAGTCCTTAATAATTTATTTGTTATTGTGTAGAATTGTGGAGCGATGAACACAATTGTCAGCTTCCGTCTGTGCACCAGTATGTTCATCATTCAGCATTATCCGCCGATTGTGAAGGCCCAATACAACAACGAATCTCAGAATTGACTTTATCTTTCATAGCTTTGTTCTTGAGGCAGAATTATTAGGTTAGAATGGATAGGAAGTTGCCTGATGTGTGCAGACGCAGGAGTTGGTGTGTAATTGCAATATCTGCTAGAGAGTGGTTGAAACTTTGATAATATTTTCATATCTTTTTCTCTGGAGGTTCGTTAATGGTTGTCTGCTGATAGATGTTCACCCAATGTTAAATCGATTTTTCCAAATTTCCAGACCCTCGTGCTTCTTTTATCTTCAAAGAAACAAAAAGGTGATTACAGTTTCGAAACTGTGGTCCTCGCTTATCCGCTCATATAGTTTTATTCTGGAAACGTTGTGGTACAACTTCGTACCATTGAGAAAACAAGTCGAAAAAATGAAAACGTGATACGTTTGCTTTATTAACAGTGTATCTACGCAATAGATATTCAACTAACTGCGCATTGTGTTCTATATAAAAACTATTTCGACTTACTATCATCAGATCACTATTGATGATGACTCGACCAAAACTCTTTCGGTAATGACACTCATTTATAGTCTTTTATCATTATATATAATGAGACGATGGGCAAAAAATAGATAAAATTTAGGCGCGGAATCACACGAGGCTCCATCTCTGTACGGTAATCGGACAGCCATGCATAGTTCATCATGAATTCGTGCCACAGGGACGGTACAGTCGGGACATGTTGCGATGCCTGAGAATGAGACAAGAAAAGACTTGAAATATGGCGAGACAATTAATGGCTCTTAACACCACGATAACGCACCCAGTATATCAATCCCTGTTGCTGCGTAACTGTCGCACAATAAACGAAATCATAATGCTGCCTCAGCTTCCGTACTCTCCAGACTTGGTACCTTAGACCTTTTTCTATTTCCCAAGTTGAAAACCCCGTTGGAAGGTGTGAAGATTTCCAATGATAGACCAGATAAAAGAAAATTCGTGCATTGCGCAATACAGCAAGAGGTGTACCAAGACTGCTTCCGGAAGTGGAAACGGCATTTCGAGGGGTGTATTAATTGAGGAAGAGAATATTTCGAAAGAGCCCGTGTACAATAAATATGGTACTCCGTGTAAGGGGCGGTATCCCTGCTGTCGAGCTTTCTGAACTTCTGCCGAAAATAGCGAACGGAAATTATGCACATTCCAAAGGAAAAGCCTGCCGAACTTGGGTAGTCTCCGACGTTAGTCGTCGTTGATATTTCTTTAATCTCTCAATGAAGACTGATTACTACTACCGACTATCCAATTTTGAAATTCATACAGTGTTGGGGTACACATCCTTTCAATATGGAAGGTAATCTGACAGAAAAATATATACCAGGCTCATCTACAAAGTTTCGCTGTTTTTTTAATACAACATAGTGAAATGGAAAACTTTATTGGGAACAGGTACAGCAATGTTTGAGTTATTTTTCGACATAGTCATGAAAACAATACACCTCTCATATTTTGGGATCATCTGTTGTTTTCTTGTGTCGTAGAAACCCGTCGCGCCGCGGCAGGATAGTGGTGCGCACTAAGGTGTCCAGCTGCGGTGCGCGCGGCCGTTCGCCGTCGGGGGTTCGAGTCCACCCTTGGGCATGGGTGTTTGTGTTGTCCTTAGCATAAGTTACTTTAAGTTAGTGTAAGTAGTTTGTAAGCCTAGGGACTGATAACCACCGTAGTTAAGTCCCTTAGATTTATAAACATTGGAACATTTTTAAAGCCGTCGCCTGTGGATGGAACCAGCGGTACAAGGAAAGATGGAAATCACTGGAACGAAGCTCGGAAATGCATGCTGGATGATCAAGCAGCTGCTAGCCAAACTTCAGAAAAATAGTTACTGTGCGCCGAGTGAGAAAGACCATTGCATGAAGCAGCACAATTCCTGCAGTAAGCATTCAATCTTTCCTTGCACCTCAAGAAATTCTTGTCCACTGGTCAGCGTTTTGACAACGACTAAGAGCTGAAAGCGATTGTCACACACTGGTTCCATTCACAGGCGGCAGTCTTCTACGACACAGGAATACGAAAGTTGATCCCGCGATGTGACAAATTGTAACCTTACCGGCCTACGATACCGACAACCTCGAGTAATTAGACTTCAGATTGATCCGTGTGCCTAATGAATTAATTACCTGGATAAGGCACTCAGAGGCGAAACCAATAACGTAGTGGAGGTTACACACGCGAACGACACTTCGCGATTTAATTCGCAATAACGATCTTTTGGTGAGAGAAATCTTGATCAATTGTCTTAGACTTAAGAAGCCCGGGATAATAGCAACAATCACCGGCTGGTTAATTTGGGACAACGCGGTCACAGGATGCAGATTAAGCGCACAGGCCACAGCAGCAGGAAACACAGAGCAATATAAAGTCAGTAAATTCAGGTAACTTATGCAGTGGAAACAATTAGCACAATCTCTCTAATGAACATAAAGTTTTTTATGAATAAGTATGCCTGCAACAATTCTATGTAAGATCAAGCCAACTTACTGTACCTGGATTCGCAACAGTAATTTAAATAGTTGTGATAGGATTGTGCCTACAATGACTAACTGACTGATCAAGTGAGTTATTTACTGAGACATTTGCAATTAATTTTTCTTTAATAAATTGGATTAAAGGTTATTTTTGAGAACTAATATTATGGCAGGGATTGTTCTTCTATAAAATATCAACAACTTAATCCGCCATAAAACATTTTTTCAGTATAATGGAATCGTTCAGTTTAATTCATTAACCAAGTATTGTAGTGCGTCTTTTTGTACACGTGAATTGAATAGTTAGCACAAAATTAATATTCATTTCTTGGTAATAATGAATGATTACACAACATGTTCATAGTCAATAATCTGCAATTGTTATTAACTGTACTTTGAGTTTTTTGTAACAGTACTAATTACTCTTCGAGCACTGAAATCTTTTGAAATACAACTAATTTTAGTTACATTTACGTAACGTCTTTTATAGTTCAGGCTGAGCGTCGGAATATTAAAGGTAACGGGATAGGAACCTGTTTGGATAATGCCGCGGATGAATAATTTTATCGGTACTAATTAATTTCACACAAGTTCGCTATTGACTCCTTGCAAAACTAAAGACAGTTAATTGCTTAGATCTTACTTTGCATTAGTGTTGTGATGTAGCTGGTGATTGTTGCTGGAACTTTATAATGATTGGCAATAATGGGATCTTCTTGGCGACGAAATATTGTTTGAACATTGGCTCCACAGCATTCCTCTTGAAGTTTTAACGCTGATCCCACGTTAATTATTTGCCAGTGTCCATTTGCAAACGTCGTAAAACCACACTATTACTGTTGGCTGTTGCTGTCCAACTTTTCTACCGTTCACCTCGAGAGATCAACAACTACTTTTCTCTCTCGCGCCTCGCGCTAGACTGCACTCCGCGATAACAACTGCTCCGTGCAAAGATGCTATGAACATTGCCCTCGCTAAGCCAACGTGTCTACTACAATGCTTTAGATTTGTTTCTCAGGGCAATATGAAATCATTTAAACATTCGACATTTACATAATTTATTTACACAAGAGAATTAACCAATTACATGCTATACATATTTCTGATACTATCCACTGTCATTTATACTGATCGTGTTTACACACGCAGACAGTGACGTAGGTCACTGTGTTCTTGCGTTACAAAAGTCTCAATTCTTTTGGTGGCTATGACAAAAAATAAAAAAAAAAATGCTCAAACATAGCTGTACCTATTCCCAACAAAGCTTTATGTGTTGTATTTATAGATTGTCTCAACATCCGCAACTTAATGAGCACTTAGAGGAACAATCCGCTACAGTAGCACTCTTCCTTTATTATCTCAAATACGACCGGTTTCGGGCATGTCAAATGCCATCACCCGGTTGCAGAACACCTCCCATTGTATATGGAGGCCGCGTGATTGTTGATTTGGTTATAAAGCTGATGATGGGATTAACATGTCAGAAACCGGTCTATGTAAGACAATAAACAAGTGCGCAACTGAAACGGATGTTCCTCTATAGTGCTACACTACTGGCCATTAAAATTGCTACACCAAGAAGAAATGCAGATGATAAACGGGTATTCATTGGACAAATATATTATACTAGAACTGACATGTGATTACATTTTCACGCAATTTTGGTGCATAGATCCTGACAAATCATTACCCAGAACAACCACCTCTGGCCCTAATAACGGTCTTAATACGCCTGGGCATAGAACTTGGATGGCGTGTACGGGTACTGATGCTCATGCAGCTTCAACACGATACCAAAGTTCATCAAGAATAGTGACTGGTGTATTGTTGCTCAAACACCATTGACCAGACTTTTCAATTGGCGAGAGATCTGGCGAATGTGCTGGCAGTCGAACATTTTCTGTAACCAGAAAGGCCCGTACAGGACCTGCAACATGCGGCCGTGCATTATCCTGCTGAAATGTACGGTTTCGAAGGGATTGAATGAAGGGTAGAGCCACGGGTCATAACACATCTGAAATGTAACGGCCACAGTTCAAAGTCCCGTGACCGAGACGTGTAACCAATGGCACCCCATACCATCACGCTGGGTGATGACGAATAGACGCTTCCAAAGTGCGTTCACCGCGATGTCGCCAAACACGGATGCGACCATCATGATGCTGTAAACAGAACATGGATTCATCTGGAAAAATGACGTTTTGCCATTCGTGCACCCAAGTTCGTCGTTGCGTACACCATCGCAGGCGCTCCTGTCTGTGATACAGCGTCAAGTGTAACCGCTGCCATGGTCTCCGAGCTGATAGTCCATGCTGCTGCAAACGTCGTCGAACTGTTCGTGTAGATGGTTTTTGGCTTGCAAACGTCCCCATCTGTTGGCTAAGGGATCGAGACGTGACTGCACGATCCGTTACAGCCTTGCGGATAAGTTGCCTGTCATCTCGATTGCTAGTGATACGGGGCCGTTGGAATCCAATACGGCGTTCCGTATTGCCCTCCTGAAACCATCGATTCCATATTATGCTAACAGTCCTTGGATCGCGACCAACGCGAGCAGCAATGTCGCGATACCATAAACCGGAATCGCGATTGGCTACAATCCGACCTTTATCAAAGTCAGAGACGTAATGGTGCGCATGTCTCCTCCTTACACGAGGCATCACAGCAACGTTTAACCAGGCAACGCCGGTCAACTGCTGTTTGTGTATGAGAAATTGGTTGGAAACTTCCCTCATGTGAGCACGTTGTAGGTGTCGCCACCGGCGCCAACCTTGTGTTAATGCTCTGAAAAGCTAGTCATTTACATATCACAGCATCTTCTTCCTGTCGGTTAAATTTCGCGTCTGCAGCACGTAATTTTCTTGGTGTAGCAATTTTGATGGCCAGGAGTGTATGTTTTCTTAGTTTAGAAAAAATATAGAACCTTACTTTCTCGTTGCCCTTCATATTTCACGGTAGTCACAACTAGAATTTATTCCGATATTTCAATCGTACTGACGATGCCCATGGACTGGATGTGTGATCTATATTAACACCAAAGAATAACACGGATGCACCTGTTAATCATAACTACTTGAGTGCATAAATGAAACATTCTGTGGAATCAGTGTTGCAAAAAGACGAAGCAATCACTATCGAATAGAGTTTCTTAATATCACAAACCCACCTATTCTTCCATCTAACAAACTCTTCTCGTAGGATGGTGCATCTGTCATTCTACTGCGCAATCTTAATCGACCTAAACTTCCTAGTGGTGTTGGTCTACTAGTAGCTGCTATTGTCAAAAACATTATCGAGGATACCGTGTTTACCAGGCGTCCAAGGGGTGAACCGGTATTCATACCGCGAATAGTATTATACCTTCCGACTACGCATTTAAGATCAAACAAGCACAATTCTTCCTTATAGTTCGTTGTGAAATAACTATTAATGAATTTGAGGAGCAGAAGTTGAAGGTGGCAGCCATCTACTTCTTATATGGGCATTAAAGGATCAGTTCAAAAAGCAGCCTGGTGGTTCCAGCGCCAAACAGTACGATCACCAACGTGTTACACAAGGAGATGCTTCTGTAAATTTCAACTTCTAGCTGGAAGGTTCCTTCTCATGGATCAGATGTAATGTTTGTAAATTCCTGGTTTGAACATAAATGTAAAAAAAGTGTAATTGTTATACGAAGAGGTGCTTTCTTAAATTTTACTACCCCGTCACCAGATTACTTTGTGCATAATAGATTCAGTGTTCACGACTTCAGACAGTGTGCCGATTTACATATGAGCAATAGGTGTAACGACTTATCCAATTAACGAATAAATAATAAGATTGGTTCATAAGTTCGTATCGTTTATCCACAAATGTAATAAACACCAAATACACGTAAGGGAGACCTGAGACATTTACTAGTTCTCTAGTGCACTGCCTTGGATCATTGTGGTTTAATGTGTTAAAACGAACTTAAATTCCGATTGCTTTCCGGCATGTAGAGAGTCACTGAGGTTAAATCCATCTTCCTTAAAAGGAGAAAGCTATTTTCCTGCCGTGCTGTCCAATGACATTATCGTCATAGACGGCGCAAGTTTTTGTGGCTGCCTCCTCTGCTATCTCGTCTAACTTAAACAAGTAGAGTTGGTCGTTGGTTGGAAATTTTGCAATCTTGACCTACAAAACAACAGGAAGAAACCGTATACCTAAGATTCATACGGCGAATAGTAGATGGTTTCTTACAGCATACTTCAAAACTTTACTTTTTTTAATCATTATAATATGCATCATTACAACCCATCACCAATTCTTAAATGGGTCCTAGTGAGATACAAAGGTTTAAGTGACTTAGTGTGCCACAAGGAATCCACTGGCCCAAATATGCTACTAACTACTTGACCTACTTGTTAAATTAGTTAGTGAATATAAACCTACATGTGCGACTGCGCTCACCGTTGTCACTGAAACCCCCTCGCATTAAGTTTATCTAAAATTAACCTACATCTAACTTATGTCTAAGGACAACTCTGGTAATGCCACACGTGGCCTCCTAGACCAGAGGATGACGGACTCCATCATCGCTGACGACCAGACCATCCCCGGCGATGTGACAAATACGGCTAACATCGTTGGTGGGCGGGTGTCAAATATCGGGTTTGTTGTTGCGCCCAGAACTTTGGTCAGTTCATTGAGAGTCTGAAATGTCTTTCGTTGACGAATAAGCTCGAAGGCGTTGCAATCGGGTAGTTGCCGTCTTAATTCCGTGCCCACGTAGACTAATGCAGGGCGCTTAAAGACTACATGGTTCGGGATACTCTCTTCAGCACCACAGACACACGCTGATGTCTCCTGTTTCTCAAGCCGGCATAGATATGCAGGGAATGGTTCATGACTCGTGAGGAAGTGCAGCATCCCTCTTGGGTGGCTGGAAGTGCTTCAATTTCAATATTTCTTGAGTCGGATACGAGTGCGTGTGTTCTCCTGCCGTCTTCTCTCTGTGCCAAAGTACTTGCCATGTTTGAATCCCCTTCATTTGATGTCGTTTTTAGTGTTTGCAGTTTCTCTAAAGTTTCTTCTATTTTGTCCTGCCTCCCTTGTTTGGACCAGTAGTAAGCTACCTGCTTCCTCACCTTGATGTCAAGAGGGCAGAACCCCATCCACATCTAGAGAGCCCCGCCGGGAGTGATCCTGTAGGCCCCTACAGTATGGAGTATGAAGTTCCGCTGCACTCTTCTCACGGTTATGGCAGGCATCACTATTGTGAGCATGTGTGCCCACATTGGAGATCCGTAACCCAAGTTTGACGTCAGTATGCTGTAGTGATACGCTCTGATGAGATCGGGTGTAAGGTGAAACCTTCGGTTCAAAATTATGCAAGACTACAAGCGACCTTTCAGCCACCACATCTATTTCGGCTGCGAAGCTCCAGCGGTCATCGATGATGACACCTAGGTACTTTGCCTCTTTTCGACGAATCGCACTCCGCTCATCTCGCCACTTCGCTTGAAGATGGGTAGTATGACACTTCCCGAAACGTCGCGATCCATCAACGCCGCCACCCGGCTGGAGACCCGAGAGATCTTCATCAGTAGTATACGCCGGGAAAGCCTACAGTCGCAGATAACCCTATGTAGTTGAAATTTTAGTGTATTTAGCTGTGCTGTTGGAATTTATGTATCACCTGTAGTTCGAATGAATAAGAGTAGGAGGCATTACTTTCGGAACGACCCTCGTAATTTTTCGTACCGGTATACAATGGAAGGAACAGATGAAATAGGGAGAGGAGATGTACCGAGAGAGGAGAAGGAGGAGGAAGAAATGGGCCGAGATAGAGGGAAGAGGTAATGAATAGAGAGAGGGGACGAAAGAAGATTGACAACTGTTGTGGTAGGAAATGACAGTGGTGATTCAATGAAGGCTCTCACGACCGGATGTCACAATTGCTGATGACTCTTCCGGGTTGTATGGACCTGGTCCATGACACATTTCTGCCCCTGACGTTTCACCCAGATCTGCGCTGGACATCTTCAGAGGTGGTCTTCGCGGTGTTGAGTCTGCCAGCTAACGAGTTCGAGCGTCGGAGAGCTTACGCAATTATAAATCGCTTCAGTCTTTAATAAGATTTTTTTTTTACCTTCTCTCTGAATCGAAGTGTATGACTTTATCAGAGTGTTGGTTTCCTTTAAAGGTCTTAGGCTCTTTCTGAAGCTTTTTATAGTGTCCTGAAGTTAAATTATTAGAAATTTTGCTTCTATAATCCTCTTAATTTAAAACAACAGTATCGCTGCTTTTGTCAGCGGAAATAATCTCTATATCTTCATGTGCTCTTCTTTGAGAGCCTCTCTCTCACCTTTCTTTGAATTACTTTTCTAAGGTTTACTGTGGCACAATACTCTGGTAGTTTCAATGTCGAGTTACATTTGCGATTTCCTTGGGAAAGGTTCGAATCCCTGCTTCTACATTCGCGATAATCTCCTCAGCTGGTGCTTTCATATGTGTTACAGCATAGATTCCTCCTCCTGTAAGGACAGAAGTCTCAGGAGCAGAAATGTTTTGTGCAACACGGCTATGCAACCTGGAAGAATCATCCGCAAAAGTGACAGTGGGAAGGGAATGGATGGATGGCTCTCCAATAAAAAAAATAGTTCAAATATTTGTAAGACTATGGGATCAATCAACTTTCGTCATCGACCCCTAGACACTCTTTAAACAAACGTAAACCAATCCTAAGCACAGCATCCATACCCATAAACGAGAGAGGATTCGAGCTTCCAGCGGGAGCAACTGCGCAGTTCATAACTCGTAGCACCGTACGGTCATTCCCACGTGGCAGAGGAGATAGATTTGTTTTACGAAAGGATGGGGCCCCGCCACGCCCACACCAACGTGGTGTTCATCACAAAAGTTCTACTGTCACCTCCGTAATTAGGTTAGTTTGCTAAGCTGGGCTGCGGTGAAGTATCCGAGCGGTCTAAAGCACCTCGCTGCGGTTGCTCGCCGTGGAGGTTAGAGTCGTCCCTGGGGCATGGGTGTGTGTGTTTTACCGTAGTTTAGTTTACCTAGGTTTAAGTAGTTTGTAAGCTACGGACTGATGACCACGCAGTTTGGTCCGATAGATTTAAAGACATTTGAACTTTTTTTTTTTTTTTTTTTTTTTTTTTTTTTGGTAAGGTGGATCACGGGATGTGGGAACCGCGATGTTATCCGTACGTGTGGGCACGATCACCCATTAATAGGGTGCATCTGGAGATAGAATTGGTCGAAAGGTATACGAAGGGTAAAGGTATGTAAGGGCAGAGGAAAAAAAAGTGCCAAGGCAAGAGCCAAGGGAAAAAAACCTCTGCGACAGTGGGGTAGGTTTGAAGGGCAGGAGCGGTATGCTATCTGCGACAGATCATGCAAGGTTTGGTAATTTTAGTAAAGGCTATGTGTCAGTATCGTTAAATTTGCTAGGTTCGTCATAAAGAATGAGTCCGTTTGATGCGAGGTTCTGCTGCAGCTGAGCTCCTGTGAAGTGTCCTGGGTCGGCTGCGGCAGAATACCTGTGAACAGGAGATATATTAACAGAAGACTGCAATAAATAAATACCAGGGCAACGCCGCATCCTAAGGTTAAAGGTAAAGCAGTCAACAATCCGAAGATTGGTTTGAACACCACAGTGCTTTACTAGGCATGGTCCTGTTTGGAGGTGGTATGCCGTTGCCTTCCTCCGACCTTCGAACTGACTTACCCAGCCAGTTATAGGGGGACCTACAGTTCAACGTGGGTTCCAAACCACGGTGCTACTCGGTATTTTTCACATGAGCAATACTGCCAGAGGTGAAAGAAGTGGAAAGTGACAGATAAAAATCGTAGGACCTGGCGGAGACCGAACCCGCGACCTGTGGATTTCAAATGTTCAAACGTTTGTATAGTCTATGGGACTTAACTACGGGGTCATCAGTCCCTAAACTTACAAACTAACTAAGACTAAGGACGGCACAAATATTCATGCCCGAGGGGGCATTCGAACCCCCGACCGTAGTGGGCGTGCAGACCGTGACTGGAGCGCCTCAGTCACCTCGGTCACCGCGGCCGGCGCCTGTGGATTTGTAGTCTGGCACTCTACCACTTGCAACCGATCGGTTAATAATATAGAAATTGCTCCAGATAGTACTGGTAATGATGATAATAATAATAATAATAGAGCTGTAATTGCTACTGATCAAACAAATAATGGTGTTTTATCAAGAGATATATTATTTGATCATAAGGTTAGTGACAGTAAATAAATTGAAATAGCAACAGTGAAGTTGAAATGAAAAATGAGAATTGTGAATAAACGTGTATCAGTACGGAATAGCAACAAGCAAAACAATGTATGCAGCGAGATAATAGACGTTGTTACGGTGGTGTCAGGCAGAGCGCTGGCACGGGCAGCGTTTGCCTGCGGGCTGGCGCGCGGCGCTAGCGGTGCCGGCCGTCAGGATGCGGCGCACGCCGGCGCTGGGGTTCGAACCGGCGCCGTCCTGAATACGGGCCGTCGGGTTCGTTACTCTCGTGTGCTCTTCCGTGTCAACGCGGCCGCGGAATGCGCCGGGAGGAAGCGCCGAGCCGAGCAGAGCAGAGCGCTGCCCAAAGCGGGAGGACGGCATTCTTGGCAGCGGTGGCAGACGCCCGCCTTCTTGGGCTAGGTCTGCGCCGCGGCCGCGGCCGCAGCCGCCTGCGACGTGCCGCAGCCGGCCGCTGCCATGGCGCCGGCGGACCCACCAGTGAAGTCGTCAGCGGCCTGTGCCCGTTCAGTTACACCTGCGGCGAAAGATGAAAATTTGCGCCGGGCCAGGTCTCGAACCCGGGGCTATTCACCCAGCAGATGCGCAGACTACTGTGCCATCCGGACACAGGGTGTGTGTAGACTCCTTATTCTGGTTACAAACTCATTATACGTTTCATTTACGAGTATTGTCGCCACGAACGATTATTTATTTATTTTATTTGTAATATATCGCGATCAGATCTCAAAATCAAATGTCTGTAAATCTATCGGACCAAACAGCGTGGTCATCAGTCCGTAGCTTACAAACTACTTAAACCTAGGTAAACTAACCTAAGGACGAACAAACACACCCTTGCCCCAGGGAGGACTCGAACCTCCACGGCGAGCAACCGCACGCTCCGCAACGAGGTGCTTTAGACCACTCGGCTACTCCACCGCGGCTCGATCAGATCTCACATGACACCGTGCGAGCCATGGATGAAGGGCAACAGGCGGATTGTGTTTTTCTCGACTTCAAAAAGGAGTTCGATGCGGTGCCATACTGCAGACTGCTAACGAAGATATGAGCTTATGGAATAGGTTCACAGATTTGTGAGTGGCTGGAAGACTTCCTAAGTAATAGAACGCAGTACGCTATTCTCGACGGCGAGTGTTCATCACAGACGAGAGTATCGTGAGGCGTGCCCCAGGGGAGTGTGATAGGACCGCTATTATTTTCTGCCGGCCGCGGTGGCCGAGGTGACTGAGGCGCTCCAGTCACGGTCTGCACGGCCACTACGGTAGGGAGTTCGAATCCCCCCTCGGGCATGAATATTTGTGCCGTCTTTAGTCTTAGCTAGTTCATAAGTAGTTTGTAAGCTTAGGGACTGATGTCCCCGTAGTTAAGTCCCATAAGTTGTACAAACATTTGAACATTTTTTTTATTATTTTCTATCTATATAAATGATCTGATGGACAGATGCGCTGACTACTGTGCCACCCGGACACAGGGCGTGTATAGACTCCTTATCCAGGTTACAAACTCATTATACGCTTCATTTACGAGTATTGTCGCCATGGACGATTATTTATTTCTTTTATTTATTTTATTTGTAATTTAACGCGATCAGATCTCACATGACATCTTGCGAGCCATGGATGAAGGACAACAGACGGATTGTGCTTTTCTCGATTTCAAAAAGGCGTTCGACTCGGTGCCACACTGCAGACTGCTAACGAAGATACGAGCTTATGGAATAGGTTCAGCCGGCCGCAGTGGCCGCGGGGACTGAGGCGCTTCAGTCACGGTCTGCACGGTTACTACGGTCGGGGGTTCGAATCCCCCCTCGGGCATGGATATTTGTGCCTTCCTTAGTCTTAGTTAGTTCGTAAGTAGTTTGTAAGTTTAGGGACTGATGACCCCGAAGTTAAGTCCCGTAGACTATACAAACATTTGAACATTTTGAATAGGTTCACAGATTTGTGACTGGCTGGAAGACTTCCTAAGCAATAGAACGCAGTACGTTGTTCTCGACGGCGAGTGTTCATCAGAGACGAGTGTATCGCCAGGCGTGCCCCAGGAGAGTGTGATAGGACCGCTATTATTTTCTATCTATATAAATGATCTGATGGACAGAATAAGTAGTAATTTGCGGCTGTTTGCTGATGATGCTCTGGCTGGAGTCGTCGTCCTTAACTGACTGTAATAGCATACAGGATGATTTAGACAAAATTTCTAGTTGGTGCGAAGAATGGCGACTAGCTCTCAAAGCAAACGGAAAGCTGAAGTTCTAAATTTAACCTTTAAGAAATCTTTCACGCAGGAGGACCGCACAAATGTACCATCATTTGATCAACGTACTAATTCCGAAATGGGGGACATAGCAATAGGTATTTCCGGTGTAAAGAAGCATCTGAGAGAGCTAAATACGAAAAAGTCTGCTGGTCCGGATGGAATACCAGTTCGGTTTTGCAAAGACTATTCTGCGGCATTGGCCCCCTACTTAGCTTGCATTTATCACGAATCTTTAATTCAGCGCAAAGTTGCTAGTGATTGGAAAAAAGCGCAGGTGACTCCCGTTTATAAGAAAGGAAAGATAACTGACCCATACAATTACAGGCCAATATCGTTGACATCAGTTTCATGTAGAATTTTGGAGCATATTCTCAGTTCGAATATAGTAAATTTCCTTTAAACT
Organism: Locusta migratoria; assembly: GCA_026315105.1. Classification (NCBI taxonomy): domain Eukaryota; kingdom Metazoa; phylum Arthropoda; class Insecta; order Orthoptera; family Acrididae; genus Locusta; species Locusta migratoria. Next base: position 355,589,717 of record CM048744.1, read on the forward strand.
GAAAAGCTTCTTTGCATGAATCAGCACGGGTTTATGAAACGTCGTTCATGTGAAACTCAGCTTGCCCTTTTCTCACATGACATCTTGCGAGTCATGGATGAAGGGCAAAGAGCCGGATTGTGTTTTTCTCGACTTCAAAAAGGCGTTCGACTCGGTGCCACAATGCAGACGGCTAACGAAGATACGAGCTTATGGAATAGGTTCACAGGTTTGTGAGTGGCTGGAAGACTTCCTAAGTATTAGAACGTAATACGTTGTTCTCGACGGCGAGTGTTCATCAGAGACGAGTGTATCGTCAGGCGCGCCCCAGGAGAGTGTGAGAGGACCGCTTATTATTTTCTATCTACATAAATGATCTGATGGACAGGGTAACTTGTAATTTGAAGCTGTTTTCTGACGATGCTGTGGGTGGGGTCGTCGTCTTTAACTGACTGTAATAGCATACAGGATGACTTAGACAACATTTCTAGTTGGTGCGAAGTATGGAAACTAGCTCTCAATGTAGAAAAATGTAAGGTGATGCGCATGAGTAGGAAAAACAATCCCATGATGTTCGAATACAGCATTAGTAGTGAGCTTCTTGATATTGTCGCGTCGTCCAAATATCTAGGCGTAACATTGCAGAGCGATATGAAATGGAACGAACATGTAAGGACAGTTGTGAGTAAGGCGAATAGCCGACTTCGGTATTTTGGGAGAATTTTGGGAAGATGTACTTCATCTGTGAAGGAGACCGCGTATAAAACGCTTGTACGACTATGTCTTGAGTATTGCTCAAGTGTTTGGGACCAGCAACAGATCAGTTTAAAGGAAGACAGAGGCGGTTCAGAGACGAGCAGCTAGATTTGTTACTGGTAGGTTCGACCAATGCGCGAGTCTCACGGAAATGCTCCGGCAACTCAATTGGGGATCGCTGGAGGAAAGACGACGTTCTTTTCGTGAATTTCTGTTGAGTAAATTTAGAGGGCCGGAATTTGAAGCTGAGTGTAGTACGATCTTGCTGCCGCCTACTTACATTTCGCGTAAAGATCAAAAAGACAAGATCAGAGAAATTAGGGCTCGTACGGAGGCATTTAGGCATTCTTTTTTTCCTCGTTCTATTTGGGAGTGGAATAGGAAAGAAAATGCCTAATAGTGGTACAGTGTACCCTCCGCCACGCACCTTACGGTGAATTGCGAAGTTTGTATGTAGATGTAGAAATTCACCGCCATTGCTCTTCTCGTGTCATCAGCCTAAACACCTTGACGAAAGGCTTAAATAATCCTGCCAATAGAAACATTTACAATTCAGTTGTATATGACCTGCGACCAAGCGAAAGTAGAGGTGATAACAATAACAACTGTGTTCCGCCATGGAGGAATAGGAGCCGTTACTGTCTTCCAGGAACACGTGCATGCATTGTACAGAAGATGTAGGCGTCCATGTGCAGAACCTTCGATTTAAAACGGGCTTTCTGCTTGTTATTGTTTTGATCTCCGCTAACCACATTTATGTGCTTGGCAGAGTGATCATCGAACCGCTTTTCTATTTCTCTACCGTTCCATTCTCTAATAGCGCGCGAGATAAAGAAATACCTACATCTCTCTCTAGTTTCAGTGTGATGAACATATCTCCCAATGTAGGTGGGTGCTAATAAAATATTTGATGACACAAATTTCTAAAATAAATCTGGCCGCAACAAACAATGCCTTCCTTTTAACGATTTCAACCCCAACTCATCCATCATTTCCGTGCCACTGTCTCCCCTATATCGCGATACTTCAATACGAACTGCCATTCTCTCAACTTTCCCTAAATCGTCCGTCAGTCCCATTTGCTGGGGATCCCACAGTGTGCATCAATACTCCAAAATAGGACGCGCAGACGTAATTTAGGCAATTTCTTTTGTAGAACTCTCTTCCAAGTGATCTGACAATGAAACGCATCCTTTGATTCGCCTTCCTACGATATATTATTTGTGTTCTTCGCTATTTACGTTGTTCGTAATTGTAATTCCTAGGAATTTAGTTGAATTTATGGCCTGTAGATTTGATTGATTTATCGTGTAAACGAAGTTTAACGGATTTCTTTTAGAGCTCATATCGATGACTTCACACTTCACATTATTTAGGATCAATTACCATATTTACACCTTAACGATATTTTGTCTAAATCGTTTTGCAGTTGCTTTTGATCGTCTGGTGACTCTAGTAACCGATAAATAACTGCATCATACGCCAACAATCTAAGAGCTCTTCTAAATCGTCTATAAAGGTAAGTGCCATTAGGGGCCCCGTAACCCTTCCATGGGGAACGCCAGATTTCAATTCATTTATACTCAATGTCTTTCCGTCAGTTACTACATACTGTGTTCTTTCTGACAGGAAATCACGAATTCAGTCGCACAACTGTGGCGATATTCCATAAGCACGCAGTTCGATTAGAAGATGCCTGTGAGGTACAGTGTTAAATACCTTTCTGGGATGTAGAAATATGGAATCGATTTTAAATCCCTTGTCTATAGCACTCGTCACTTGATGTGAGTAAATAGCTAGCTCTCTTTCAAAAGAACGACACTTCCTGAAACCGTGTTGACAATAGGTCGTTCTCTTCGAGATAGTTCATAATGTTTGATGAAACTATATGTTCTACAATACTACTGCAAACCGACTGCCTGTAATCATGCGGATCACTCATACTACCTTTCTTGAATATTGTAGTGTGCAACATTCCAGTCTTTGGATGCGGAACGTTCGCTGAACGTTCTGTTCTATGTAATAATTAGGTATGGAGCTATTGCATCAGCATACACTGAAAGGAACGTAATTGGAATACAATATGGACCGAGAGAATGCATGTTAAGTGATTTAAGTTGCTGTACTACTCCGGGGATGTCAACTTCAAAATTACGCATGCGGCGGTTTTCTTGATTCGAATTCTGGAGTATTTGCTTCGTCTTCTGGATTTTCCTTTCTTCGTCTGACAACTCCGTACGCATCCTGCCGCTGTCACTGCACATGGTACCACACCACGCCTCCCACCCTTCCCAAATTTTCAACTGTCCTAGTGCCCACGCCTGTTATAGAGCGTTATACGCACCGCGCTGGCCGAGGGGACTGAGGCGCTCCAGTCACGGTCTGCACGGCCACTACGGTCGGGGGTTCGAATCCCCCCTCGGCCATGGATATTTGTGCCGTCCTTAGTGTTAGCTAATTCGTAAGTAGTTTGTAAGTTTAGGGACTGATGACCTCGCAGTTAAGTCCCATAAGCTATACAAACATTTGAACATTTGAACGTTATCCGCAGTAGAGGCACCATTAGCCCGTCACCGCCTTACGGGCATCGGGAAAATGCCACAAATAACAAAGATAGTAGGAGGGGCACAACGTCTGTAGAATGTCGATAAATTGAAAATTGTGATCTCACGGAAGGCGTTTTGGGGTAGTCCGTGCAGTCATGGTGTCCGGATGGCGTAGATGTCGGAGCATATGCCTTACTTGCAGCGATCTGGTAGGCGTACGGTTTCTGTAAACATCAGCGATTGTGAATTTCGCCTAGCGAGCCCAGCGAACACTACTCCGTTTGATAAGTATCCTGACATTATTGTTGACATGATTGTTCTCAGACGGAAATGCCAAGTTGCGTGGGTATCACGACTGTAGTGACATTTGTTGATAGTTTGTATTATAGCGTCGTTATTTCGACAAAGGAATGGAAATTAACTTATTGTTGCTATAATTTTGGACATAGCAGACAGATGGGAATGAGTGCACGAATCTTAATATGGTTCATAAGATAATTCCGAATATACAGTATGTGATCAAAAGTATCCGGACTCCCATAAAAACATAAGTTTTTCATATTAGGTGCATTGTGCTGCCAACTACTGCCAGGTACTTCAAGTCTGTGACCTCAGTAGTCATTACACATCGTGAGAGAGCAGAATGGGGCGCTCCGCGGAACTTAACGGACTTCGAAGATGGTGAGGTAATTTAGTGTCACTTGTGTCAGGAGTCTGTACGTCAGATTTCCACACTCCTAAACATCCCTAGGTTCACTGTTTCTGATGTGATACTGAAGTGGAAAATTGAAGGCTCACTTATAGCTTGAAAGCGTACAGGTTGTCTGTTGACTGACAGAGACCACCGACAGTTGAAGAGGGTCGTACAGTGTAGTAGACTGGCATTTATCCAGACTATCGCACAGGATTTCTACAGGATCCAGTCGAAGTACTTTGACAGATAGGCGGGAGGTGAGAAAACTTTCATTTCATGGTCGAGTGGCTGCCCATAAGCCACACATCATGCAGGTCAATGCCAAACGACGCCTCGCTTGGTGTAAGGAGCGTAAATATCGGACGATTGAACTGTGGAAAAATGTTGTGTGGATTGACGAATGTACCGAGGGTGTGGGTATGGCGCCGCGACGGAGCGGCCGAGCGCATTGAGGCGCTATGCTGCGATGCGCAACGCCGTTCCTCGTCGGGGGTTCGATTCACCTCTTCGGGCATGGATGTTTGTGCTGTCTTTAGTATAAGCTAGTGCATAAGTGTTTGTAAGTTTAGGGACTGATGACCCCGCAGTTAAGTTCCGTACTTTACAAACATTTGAACTTTGTGTGTGTGTGTGTGTGTGTGTGTGTGTGTGTGTGTATGGCGAATGCCCGGTGAATGTAATCTGCCAGCCTGTGTAGTCCCAACAGTAGAATTCGGAGGTGATGGTGTTATGTCGTGGTTGGGTTTTCATGGAAGGGTGGGGGGGAAGGACACTTGCAACGTTTGTTGTTTTCCGTGGCACGTTCTTGTTTCCCACTGTTGTAGAGCAGTTCGTGGATGGCGATTGCATCTGTCAACACGATCGAGCACCTGTTCATAATGCACGGTCTGTGGCGGAGTGGTTACACGACAACTAACATCCCTGTAACCGACTGGTCTTTACAGAGTTCTGCGTTGAATCGTATAAAACATGTTTGGGAAGTTTTTTGAACGCCGACTTCCTGCATCGATACCTCTCTTCAGTGCAGCACTCCATGAAGAATGAGCTGCATTACTGAAGAACCTGATTGAACGTGTGCTTGCGAGAGTGGAAGCTGTCAGCAAGGCTAAGGGTGGACCAACAACATAAAGAAATCCAGCTTTACCGTTGGAGGGCGTCATAGTGTATCATTATAGGATCACATTTTTCTTGGCCGATATTAGCTATGTGGATTGCGACCTTGTTGATGTGATAGGGATGGTAGAGACAGGGACGCTGCCGGAAAAACGTGAAACGAGCTGGGAAGAGCGGCTGACGTGACGTCAGGGTTTCGCGTTTTCGCGTTTAGGGTCAAGGAAGTGGAGACCTTTGCTTTCCCGCTGTGAGAGGTGTCAGGGGCAGAGGAGGAGAGGAGTGAGCCCCGCGGCTATCGCGGTCGACTGGGATACGGCGGAGGCAGCGTACCGGAATGCGCGTCACTTCCGCGACGGCATTTCGCGGTAGCCCATCGGCCTGGCCGGACCGCGTTCCAGCGGGTGACGAAAGCGGAGCGCAGATTTGGTGGGAAAGCGGCTACGGCTAGGGCAAGGGCAGGGGCAGGGGCGGTGACCCATCGCGGCGGCGGCCAGCCGTGCGGGACGCGGCGCGTAACATGCGTGCACGCAGATAACATGCGTGCACGCAGCGCACGCGGCCACACGCCACGCGTGCCGCGGTCGCGGCTGGCGCCCGCCCTGGCCACCCGACCGTTCAAGACAAACGGCGAGGGCGAGCGCAGTGCCGCCGGAATGCTCGATACAGCCGGCATCCGGCCTGGCCGCAGCTCCCACACCACGGCCGCGGCTATTTAAAACCAACGCGGGACATTACTTCGCACAAGGACACCACAAGGGTATCGGATCTCTGTATTTTATTACATTTACTAGCAAACCCTGAAATGCTTCGCATTTGTTTAATATGGTTTGGGAATTACATATAGCCGGCCGCGGTGGCCGAGGGGACTGAGGCGCTCCAGTCACGGTCTGCACGGCCACTACGGTCGGGGGTTCGAATCCCCCCTCGGGCATGGATATTTGTGCCGTCCTTAGTCTTAGTTAGTTCATAAGTAGTTTGTAAGTTTAGGGACTGATGAAAAAATGTTCAAATGTTTGTATAGTCTATGGGACTTAACTACGGGGTCATCAGTCCCTAAACTTACAAACTACTTATGAACTACTTACGAACTAGGACGGCACAAATATCCATGCCCGAGGGGGGATTCGAACCCCCGACCGTAGTGGCCGTGCACACCGTGACTGGAGCGCCTCAGTCCCCTCGGCCACCGCGGCCGGCGGGCACTGATGACCCCGTAGTTAAGTCCCATAAGCTTAACAAACATTTTTTTTAATTACATATACGCCCTACAGTTAATCTCCTATAATCTCTCCCTACCAATCTCCCCTCTCTCTATCCCTATTTATTCGTCCTGTTAGGCTTGTCTCTCTACCCATGTTTATTAATGTTAATTACTGATACAGAATGTGGGATGGGAATCATTACAACAACGGTGCTTATCGCTGCAGCGTGGACTACTTACGAAACTCCAATCGCCAACATCCTCCGGATGCGAAAATATATAGTTGACTGTCACTTACATAGGTAGAAATGATCATCAGAATAAAATACGAGAAATCAGAGCTCGAACGGAGAGATTCGGGTGTTCTTTCTTCCCGCGCGCTATTCGAGAATGGAATGGGAGATAAATAGTATAATGGTGGTCAGTGAACCCTCTGCCAGGCATTTAAATGTGATTTACAGAATATCCCATGTAGATGTAGATGTTGATTAATCTAAGGCACCAAACTGTTATGGCCATTGCTCCCTTACAAACTCCTGAAGCTAACTTATGCCAAGTACAACACGCACACTCACACACACTCACACATACACCCATACACCAAGGAATACTCAAACGTGTGCCGGGAGCAGCCGACCGTTCCACGACATGGCGCCTCTCTCTTTATTAGCTAGCTCACAAATCGGCAATCGCTCCGATATTTATTTATGGCGCGGGCGAGATGGCGCAGTGGTAGTATACTGCACGCCCATTCGGGAGGACGGTGGTTCAAATCCACCTCTGGCCATCCTGATTTAGGTTTTCCGTGGTTTCCCTAAGTCACTCTAGGCAAATGTCAGGATGGTTCCTTTCAAAGGGCACGGCCGATTTCCTTCCCCATCCTTACCCAAAACTCCGAGCATTAGCTCCGTCTCTAATGGCCAAGCTGTCGACGGGACGTTAAACCCTGGGATTCCTTCCTTCCTGTTTATTCCAGTATTCTGTTACTCCTTGTGCTCCTCCCTTCTCCTCCTCTCTCTGTCCATTCCTCCTCCCCCGCCCCCTCTCACAACTTCTGCCTCCTCCCCTTTCTCCTCAGCTTTCTATACCCCTACCTGTCATTACCTCTCCCGCTCTCTGCCAATCTCCTCCTATCCCTTCTATGTGTTTAACTCCTCCACCCTCTGTACACGGAAATTTCATGCTGATCGGTCAAACCGTGTCGAAGAATAGAATAAGGTACACCCCGCTACGCACGGCACGAACTCGTATGTAGTCAGTGACGTTTCTCTTGTACTGAAGACAAAGTCTGCAAAAATTTCATCAAGATGGGAACAAAACTATTCATAGGTGTCCAAGTTTAACGTAAAAGTATCTTCCACCACGCATCGAATACACTCTTATATAGACAGTGTCTCTTCTGTTGTTTTCAAGGTCAAATGTGCCATCCGCGCATAGTTTACACACATTTGAAGATTTCGAATTATCCAGGGACACCATCACATACACACAGTTCATCAAAATCGGTCTAGCAGAAGCTCAGAGACATACATAGTTACACACGGTTCTTACTGCATGTTTCCTTCGTTCCTTTTTCCTATCCGCAATACTAACATTAAAATTTTTGGGGCCATTTTACTGATAATAATACTCAACAAAATTAGAATTAGCCGTGGTGGAGTAGCCGAGCGGTCTAAAGCACCTCGCTGCGGAGCGCGCGGATGCTCGCCGTGGAGGTTCGAGTCCTCCCTGGGGCATGGGTTAGTTTACCTAGGTTTAAGTAGTTTGTAAGATACGGACTGATGACCACACAGTTTGGTCCGATAGATTTACAGACATTTGAACATTTGAAATTAGAATTAAAATGATATATGCTCAAAACGTAAGTAAACGTAAGTACGGTTATGTCGTATATAAATGTGGAACACACGTGTAACGTGAAATAAATTGTAGCATCAGGGAAAGGTATGGAATCCCACTACGGTCGGGGGTTCGAATCCCCCCTCGGACATGGATATTTGTGCCGTCCTAGTTCGTAAGTAGTTCATAAGTAGTTTGTAAGTTTAGTCAAGTCCCATAAACTATACAAACATTTGAACATTTGGTATGGAATCTTAAACACGTCATTTATACCTAATCTATACGTGAAGGTTAAGTTCCGCGTTCTGTTCCTAGATGGGTCGTTCGGGCTCGACAGGCCGCCACAACATTAATTTCACACTTGTCCTTCAACTTGCACCAAATCATACACAGTGTGCAAAACATCAATAAGATTATTTCTTTACTTTTTAGTCTATCGCCGATAAATTGACTTTGAACTTATTTGAGAACCTTTAATTACACGTAAAAATACTGAGTTTACAACAGATGTCTTGGCTGATTGATAATGTTGCAAATTGATGTTCAAGTTAATTTTGGGATCGACTGTTCGAATCCTGCCATTGGTTGTTTATATTTTTATTTTTCACATTTCATAAATACCGATAGTATTGAAATTCAAAACTCATCAAATATATTGTAATTAACACATATGCAATCATAATTTTTCGATGAAAAATGCCTGTCTTTAGTTTAGTATTAATTTTCAATATTTCTAGAATGGTTGTTAAGAACAATAGTTCCATGCTGTTTTGTCGAAAACTGACATTTTGAGACCATGGCTGTGCAAGAAATACAGGTTGATTCATTCAATGGAGAAAATAGCAACCAGCCACTATTAATAATGTAATTTTTTTTAAAAAATAGGACCGTTACCGGTTTCTAATCTAAAGGTTCGTCATCAGAAGGCTGTTCACTTCCAAATACATTTCTTATTGTGCACTTCTGGATACTAGCCTCTTGTGGCGAAGTACTGTTAGGCACCGTCATCGCAAGAATATTTCACCACAAGGGGGTAGAATTCAGAAATAATTCCTACTGAACAATATGAAGCGTATCAAAATACGGGGAAAAATACGCTGAAACATCAGGTAATCTATCCGTTTGTATGAAGTTCTGTGCCATGGGATAAAGATGGTGAATATTCCCTTAACTGTGTCTTTTCTTGTCCTGACTCCAGGCTTTTATTCCTTTATGGTGCTCTTACCAACCTGAAACAATAAAGGAAAAATACCAAATTTTAATGATGTTGCTCTTGTCATCCGAAAAGGCAAAACATTTATTCATTACCATTAGCTTTCTGGGTTTATTCGTCAGAGAAATTTTACTTTTTTTTTCTTCAACTTGGAAGTAGAGTTATGCGGTATTAAAATTGGAAGCACCTTTAGGACAACCATTATTTTTAGTTTCAGGTGCAAATATTAATGAAATATGTATTTTCGTTATGAAGCATAATTCACAGACTCATTTTCTTAAATCTACATTTAGTTAGGTCATGATTGCTTTAAAAGAAAATAGTATGTTCATCTTTGATAGACGTTTATTATGTGCCAGAAAAACTAATTATCATCATTTACAATTGAAGAAATTTTTACTGGCGTTATTATTATTAATTAATAGGGGTATGATTAATTTAATACCAAGAATGTCATTTTGGTGGTTTCCTTTGAGAGCTTCAAAAATGGCTGCCCATCCTTCTTTGAATCTTTTAGGTGACTCGCATATGTTGTCTATGGATAGATGTAATTGCGAAACGGTATGAAGAGTAATATCATGTTACGTTTTCGTACAAGTGCCTCTTCCTATGAGTACTCTACACATGCATCTACTTACTTCGCCGCAAGACACTCTACAATCCATGGCAGAGTTCACATAAATTGTAATTCTAGTCTTTCCTCTTCCACTTGCTACTGGAGCATGTGAAAAATGATTGCTTTTTACTACACTACTTTCACTATATTTTTCCTTGGTGTTTTTACGCGAGATGAGGTTGCGGGCAATGGAATAATCAATCTGGCTCAGATTCTGATTCTCCTAAGTGCCCAATAGAATTGTGTGTACCGAGCGAGGTGGCGCAGTGGTAACACACTAGACTTGAATCGAGAGGATGGTGGTTCGAACACATCTCCTGCCATCCAGATTTAGGTTTTCCACGATTTCCCTAAATCACTCCAGACAAATTTCGGACGGTTCCTTTCCTAACCTTCCCCAAAATTCCGAGCGCGAGCACCGTCTCTAATGACCACGCTGTCGACGGAACTGTAAGCTTCCTCTATCCCTTCAGCATTTTGTCGTTTCTGGATGCATGGAGCATCCGTAACACTCCCATACTGAACGAAGCCACCAGTGAAAAAACATACAGCATTCAGCATAACGCTGGGTTCTTTAGTTTATTATTGCCGGCCGCGGTGGCCGAGGGGACTAAGGCGCTCCAGTCACGGTCTGCACGGCCACTACGGTCGGGGATTCGAATCCCCCCTCGGGCACGGATATTTGTGCCGTCCTAGTTCGTAAGTAGTTTGTAAGTTTAGGGACTGATGACCCCGTAGTTCAGTCCCATAGACTATACGAACATTTGAACATTTCTTCAGTTTATTGCTCTAATCGAAACTGGTGTTGTAAACGCTGGAACAGTAGTGTAGTGTGTGTTGCACGGGCGTTGTCCGCTCTGTGGTTCTCCCACTGCTGCCCGTATAAACCACAGTGAGTCATTCGCCTCGGCTGCAGTCGACCTTAGGCGGCGCGCAGTGTGCGTAGCGCTGATAGGCGGTTGGAACATTGTTGTACAGCAGTGGGAAGCTGGGCTCGTGACATTTAGCAAGTCACGTGCGCTGGAGGCCAGCTAGCGGGACCCTACAGCTGTGCATCACACGCTGCCATCCCCCGTCCGCTCTGCACTGCTAGCGCGCTGCCGGGACTGCACTCTACCTAACTGAGCTGACACAGGCCGCGGAATGTCGATAGGCGCAGGTGTCGATAGCGGTAGTATAAAATGGCTGGGCATCGGCACAGCTGTCATTTGTACTCCGGCGGTTCACGTGGGAAGGTTGCGAAATCCACAGTGCCCAGAGTGTGCCGAGTTTAGCAAACTTCAGGCATTGCCTCTCAGCACGGGCAACGCAGAGGCCAATGGCCTGCACGTAATGACCGACTGCGACACCGTTTGTGTACAGTTGGCAGCGCTATCAGATAAGTAACAGTGCGCGAAATAGCCGCAAAGCGATGTGACGTACGATGAACCTATCCGTTAACTGACTGCGGAACTGCAATCATTGGCCGGCCGCGGTGGCCGAGCGTCAGTCACAGTCTGCACAGCCACTACGGTCGGGGCTTCGAATCCCCCCTCGGGGCATGGATATTTGTGCCGTCCTTAGTATTAGCTAGTTCATAAGTACTTTGTAAGTTTAGGGACTGATGACCCCGTAGTTAAGTCCCATAAGCTCTACAAACATTTGAACATTTGCAATCATTGAGAAGCCTGTACCCAGCAGGGAAGGTTACGCAGCTCATACACAACTAACTCAAAAATGTTCAAATGTTTGTATAGTCTATGGGACTTAACTGCGGGGTCATCAGTCCCTAAACTTACAAACTACTTATGAACTAACTAAGACTAAGGACGGCACAAATATCCATGCCCGAGGGGAATTCGAACCCCCGACCGTAGTGGCCGTGCAGACCGTGACTGGAGCACCTCAGTCCCCTCGGCCACCGCGGCCGGCACAACTAACTGTACTCCCTCCAGCGGCGGGGGAAGCAGGTGTCACTCTTCTGAGTGCCTGGCATGTTGGAATTCGACGAAGTTGCTGATCGGGCTGCAAAGAAGGCCTGAAGCGACTGTAATGTAATACAGTCTCCCATGCAGTACGTCATCTCTGTGCTTGGGTAGATCATTCAGTTGTGGGAAGAAGCATAATTGGGAGTGACGGGTAATAAGCTGCGGTCAGTGAAACCAACTGTCCGGCCGTGGGGACGTCCTGCCAGTTCAAATGTTTGTAAATCTAAGGAACTTAACTGCTGCGGTTATCAGTCCCTGGGCTTACAAACTACCTAAACTAACTTACGATAAGGACCACACAAAAATACCCATGTCCGAAGGAGGACTCGAACCCCAGAAGTCGAGCAATTGCGCGGTCCGCAGCAAGGCGCCTTATAACGCTCAGACACTCGACCGCGGCCCTCCTGTCCGTCACTGAAACGGCATGAAGTGACTCTGACGCGATTTGCAATCGGGCACTTCCTCGAGAGGGTGCCTGTGATGCCTGTGGCGTGCAATTACTGTATGCCCCAAATTTGCTTTTTATATCGAGTTGAGAGGGCGGAACCAAATCTTGATGCAATCTCCCTCTATTTAATCTGATGATGACGCGAGTGTGGCCGAAGTGTTATGGTTCTGGAAAAGCGCCTGCGCTCTGGTCTAAACTTTTAGGATGGCGATTTCAGTCTCCTTTTTATTTCTGTGGTCAGTCAGCCGTACCCATCTTCTCTGTATCTTCTTATGCCGTCCCTTTTCTTGGCGACATTCACACGATAAGCATTTTTGTTCAAATGTTTGTAATTCTTACGGGACCAAAGTGCGTTGGTCATCAATCCCTAGACTTGAAAACTACTTAAACTAAGGTAAACTAACCTAGGGACAACACACACATCCATGCCTGAGGGATGATTCGAAACTCCGACGCGGGAGGCCACGCGATCCGTAACGTGGCGCTCCAGACCGCTCGGCTACTCCCGCGCGGCAAGACTTTTTTGTGACTCCGTTGATATCACACGTATATTTACTTCTGTTTCGTCTCACACTGTTTACATCCGGTCGCTAAAGACCACGACGTCGTGCGTCTTAATACCATATACGTCATGATCATTAATGCGGAGCAATTTGGCGATCATTGGCTGTGATGGCAAACAGCAGACTCGAGTGCATTTACTGACAGCACTACATCACTTGCACCGCCTCTCCTGGAATCGCGGCCAGATCAGTTGGAGTCTAGATTACTGGAAAACCGTGCCTTGGTCTTATGAATCCCTATTGGTAAGAGCTGATACTGGGGTTCTAGTTTCGCGGAAACTCCCATGAAGCCATGGACCCAAGTTTTCAACAAGGCACCGTACAATCTGGTGTGAGCTCCATAATGGTGTGTGCCGTTTTTACAAGGAACCCAGTGGGTCCTCTGTTGTAACAGAGTCGATCATTGACTGATAATAGTTATGTTAGGCTACTTGGAAAATATGTGCAGCTGTTCCGGATTCATATTCCCTGACTGTATTGGAATTTTTATGTATGAAATACCATGATGACACCGGACCAGGAATGTTCACGATAGGTTTAAAGAACGTTCTGAATAATTCCAGCGAATGGTTGACCGCATTTTTAGATTACAATTAAGAAGTCAGTCGGTGCACAAAATCCTGCGCCGGCAACACTTCCTCAATTATGGACGGCTCTATAAGCAGCGTGCACCAATATTCCTACAGAGGACTACCAGCGACTTCTGAGTCACCGGGCGAAAACGAGCACGACACGATATTAGCTCCTACCGCGTGACTCTTGTCACCTCACTGTGTATATGCCTCGACCTGTAGAAGACGGTATCAGTGCGAAGGCAAGGATCATCATCCTTACAGGAATACAGGTACAGCTGTATGTCTGCGACAAAGACTACATTAGACGGGTAAATAATAATTTCGTGTTGCTCAGTGGTCTGGTGCAAGTCTTCCAATTGGACGCTACTTAGGCAACTTACGTGTCACTAGCCTACCCCCGTTATCCAACCTGAAAAAGGGGACCTACAGCTTAACGTGGAATCCGAATCACGTGCCTTTTCTGTCGACTCCTCAGATAGTTTAGAGGTGAAGCATGGGTTAAAAAGCAGTCTGGAAAAATCGGAAATCCAGCCGGGTTTAGAACCCGCGATCCTTCGGTTTCGAGTAGGCAGATGACACTACAGTAGTAGTGAGTGCCAAGCCGAGAATTTGGATAGGACGGGTAGCGTGTCCGGATGGTCGAGGCAGTTACGTCGTCCAGTCCCCGTCCAGTTCAAATGGTCACCTTTCGTCGTTGAATGTACACCGTCTTAGAGTTTTCCAATCCACTCAAGATATATTATTGAATAACTGTATGTGAACTACATGATTGATTACATAGACGGATCAATAGCTGAAGAGGTACCGAGGTTCTAGGTGTCAATCAGTGCTGAAATACCTATATCGGCATATACTGTAGCCTCCACGAGAAACAGTATATTGCTGATTCTGGCATCTAGCATCGAATTGTGTTGGGCTACACTATTCCACACAGTAGTTGACATAATTCAGCAAGAGTTGTGGTCTGAAGAGTCCACTGACCGTTGCCGTCCCATCATGTCTCACATGTGCTCGATTGGACAGAAGAAGGGTAAAATAATGGGTCTTACAACATTGCAGAACGCTGGCCATTGTTCCCTCCAGAAACACCAGAGGTTAACGAGAGTTGTAGCTTGTGGCACTCCAGACGATGAGGCCTGTGGTGGGCCACTATGTCTTGCACGAATGCATTCTACGATACCGCGGTCGCCAGGTCTACGTCGCACGTCCAAACGACTATCACTTACGTGCAGGCTCCATCTTCTTTCATCGGAGACCATTTTCAAAGTGATCCTCTAACGGCATCAGTCAATGCTGTGTCGTTAGAGGAAGACGGGCTAGAGGTGTGCTTGCATCTAGTCCCACTGCTTGAAGCCGGTTGGTAACCACATTGACACTGCTTAGCTCGCAAACCCTCTTATGTGTGGTGTGGTAGCTGCAGACTATGCCACTACTGTCCTTCCAATACGACAATCTTGACGGACCTCTGTGCTACGTATACGTTCCGAAGCTCGCGCACGGATGTAAGAATTTCCATGTGACCATTGTAACAAGCATCGTTGCAGAGCTGATACAAGCCCATACTGTTTCGCAGTTTTTCGAAAGAATCATCCCATCACTCAGAAGAGCATAATTGGATCCATTTCCAACTAGCTTAGTTGGCTATTGGAAGGATAAGTACGTCTCCGTGGCATAGCCCCTGTTTGCTTTACCTGTAGGTATCACACTGAGCCTTGTGGCTTTCAAGATTCGCTATTAAAGGGTACACACATATGATTCTCTGGCAGGTATCTTATTACGGTAAGAGAGCATCATGTATGAATTTAGAGTATAAGGTAAAGCAATCAACAATCCGAATATTTATTTATTTATCGTATGGCATTGCACATCATTTAGCAGGTCTTATACAACTATACATACAAAAAATACAAAAATGTGTAAAACATACAAGAATACAAAAGAGACATAAAATAAGGTATATAAGATGCATACAGCACACAAATATTAAATTAATTCAGATACAAACATCAAGATTGCGTATGTAGTCTATTGCGGCGTCTTTTGCAATCAGGAAATCGGAGACGTTCCCATCGTACGCTCTCATCTCTCAGTCTTCTATTATGTGGCGTATGGTTTGCCTATCGGCGCCGCAGTCGCACTTGGGAGATGGAATGTTACCCCGTCTGTAGAGGGAGTCTGCGCATCTTCCATGGTTCGTGCGATTCTGTTCAAGGATGACCAGGCTTTACGGGGCAGCTCGTATCCAGGCGGTGTCTCGGTGATGCAGGAGAGGGCTTGACATTGCTCAGGACATGCCTGCCGGCATCTTTCCTTCCAGGACTCTATAAGGTTAAAGTCCGTATTGTGTAATTTCTTGGCTGTTTTCATTGTTGGATGTCTGGATCGCAGTCTATGGGACTTAACTACGGGGTCATCAGTCCCTAAACTTACAAACTACTTATGAACTAGCTACAACTAAGGACGGCACAAATATCCATGCCCGAGGGGGGATTCGAACCCCCGACCGTAATGGCCGTGCGGATCGTGACTGAAGCGCCGCAGTCCCAGAGGTGAAAGAAGCGGAAAGTGACAGATAAAAATTCTAGGACCTGGCGGAGATCCAACCCTCGACTTCGGATTTATAGTGTGGCTACCGACCCATAGCGATCTCCTGGCTATTAAAGGCACATCCGACATCGTACTCGAAATGACACAAACAATCCGAAGATTGGTTTCAACTCCTCAGTGCTTTACTAGGAATGGTCCTGTTTGTAGGTGGTATGCCGTTGCCCTCCTCCGACCTTCGAACTGACTTAACCCGTCAGTTACAGGGAGACCTACAGTTAAACGTGGCTTCCGAACCACGGTGCTACTCTATATTTTTCACATCAGCAACACTGCCAAAGGTGAAAGTAGCGGAAAGTGACAGATAGAAATTATAGGACCTGGCGGGGATCCAATCCTCGACTTTGGATTTATAGTGTGGCTACCGAATCATAGCGATCAATACTCTTACGATACATATGGTAATAACAGTAAACAGCGATTTGTATTTATGTAGTAGGATAGAGGAATTGCTAAAGCGACTTTGGAGGAGGCTACTGCCTCGGCGGAAAGCAGGGAGGCAGGCGTGGAAAATTTCTTTGCCGTGTCAGGTCAGGGAGTGCGGAAAAACGAGCTGCGCGCAGTACGGGATTTGCAAGCACGCGGCGCCGCAGGTTCAGGTTCAAACGAGCCATTTGTCACAGCGGGAAGTGACGTGAGGTACGGCGCGTTGTCGGCCCGTACAAATGACGGCGCGGCGCGGCGCCCCGTTTACGACCCGCCTGCGGGGGCAGGGAGTGTGTGCTGCGCTGTGCTGTGCTAGCGCCCTGCCGCCGCGCAGTGGTTCTTGACCTCTCCGGCGACGGCGACGGCGACAGCGGTGCCGTTAACGCCGGCTAATCTCTTATCTGATGGCTCGTCTGCTTGCCTTACGGTAATGGCCACCATGCCGTACTCGCACTCCTCACTGGCAGCCGGCCAGTTAACACCGCGCGCTGGCGCCGGCGCTGCACAAAGCCCGAGGCAGCACTGACCGACAGCGAAAGGAACAGGCGCCGACAACCACACCAAGTTATTGGGAAAAAGTAACTGCTACTGTCGAAGCACCATTACTGTTTCTACATCTACGTAGATACTCTGCAGATCACATTTAAGTGCCTGGCAGAGGGTTCATTGAACCACCGTTATACTATTTATCTCCCATTCCATTCTCGAATAGCGCGCGAGAAGAAAGAACACCTGAATCTCTCCGTCCGAGCTCTGATTTCTCGTATTTTATTCTGATGATCATTTCTACCTATGTAATTGGGAGTCAACAATATATTTTCGCATTCGCGACGACGTCGTTAACTTCAGTTATTTCACCACAGATGCGGTCATACGTTCGACCTCGCACGGGAATCCGTAATGGCGAGTGTAAGAGGGCATGGACGATAGGGGCGCTACAAACATAGCGCGCGACTTGTGAGAATTTGAGACGGGCGGGAGGCGAGCACGGGTGGCCAAGTGGTTAAGGCGACCGCTGGCCCGAAGCGGGATACCCGGATTCGATTCCCGGCCCGGCTCACATTTTCACTTGTCGCCATTGCTTAACATCAATGCCCATATGCGGCCACTGTCAATCCTTTCTTTCCTATCCTTCTTCCTTCCCTCCCTTTAACAATCATTTGCAAAGGTTCTAAACCTATTGGACCAAACTGCTATGGTCATCAGTCCCTACACTTACAAACTACTTAAACTAACTTACACCAAGGACAACACACACACACACACACACACACACACACACACACATGTCCGAGGGAGGACGCAAACCTCCTGCGGGAGCAGCCGCCCAGTCCGTAGCATGACGCCTAACATTACGCGGTCTTTCAGCGCAGCACGAAACATTAAGATGTTATTTCTTTCCACGAGCTATTCGAAAAAGCAATGCTAGGTAAATAGAATCAAGTTGGTACGAAGAATCCTCTTTCAGACTGGTGTGATTTGAAGAATAGCCCGTGTAGATGTAGTCATTCAGATTCAGTTATAATCATTGTCTACAAGAATTAACCGGTTGGCATGTTTCGCCTCCGAATTGTACACGCCATCTCTTTAAGGGCAGTCCAATGTTCCTCTTCCAATTCTACATTCTCCACAAGTCACCACAGGGTGCACTGCGGAATTGCCTCGCACCACTACTTGTCACTTCCGTCCATATATAGCGAGTGTTTGAGTCCTCCCTCGGGCTTGTGTGTGTGTGTGTGTGTGTGTGTGTGTGTGTGTGTGTGTGTGCGCGCGTGTATTTTATCCTTAGTGCAAGTAGTTTATAAGTCTGGGGACTTATGAGTGATGACCGAGGTAGTTTGGTCTTCTAGGTTTACAAACATTTGAATATTTTTTCACAATTCCACTTATTATCCTTGTAAAGTCGTTCAAGACCTAATGTCTAGATTTTTGTCACATATTAAAACAAAATTAGATAAAAATGTCAGTGCAAATTCAAGGATTTTTACTTGAACAAGCATCGTTATTCGATCGTTTCTAAATCGGGGAGCGTAAAACAGTTATGTAGATTTACTGGTTATATATTTAGGTTTCTTGTTATTAATTTTCGCTTTTCATTTAAAAAACAGGAATAATATTTGGACGTCCGCATCTGTGTTCCGTTGTAAATACAGGATGTTACAAAAAGGTACGGCCAAACTTTCAGAAAACATTCCTCACACACAAAGAAAGAAAATATGTTATGTGGACATGTGTCCGGAAACGCTTATTTTCCATGTTAGAGCTCATTTAATATTTCTCATGTTCTTCCACCTATGCTCACTGGAGCACGTTACCATGATTTCATACGGGATACTCTACCTGTGCTGCTAGAACATGTGCCTTTACAGGTACGACACAACATGTAGTTCATGCACGATGGAGCTCCTGCACATTTCAGTCGACGTGTTCGAACGCTTCTCAACAACAGATTCGGTTACCGATGGACTGGTAGAGGCGGACCATTTCCATGGCCTCCGCGCTCTTCTGACCTCATCCTGCTGTGTCGATACACCAAAGATGTGGCACGTCGTCTTTCCGGGCGCTAGAGGCGGACCAATCGGAGTGGGCGTCGACGGACCTGGGCGAGGAGCAACAGGAGGAAGTCAGTCTGGGCCGGGGAGCGACGAGATTTCAATCATCCCACTACCGATTCCTAACTAACCCCAGATACAGCAGAACTCTCTTGACTTTCATTTCTGGGGGAATTTGAAAGCTCTTGTCTACGCAATCCCGGTACTAAATGTAGAGACTCTTCGTGCTCGTATTGTGGACGGCTGTGGGCTGCATCAGCGCATCAGGGATTCCATGCGACTGAGAGTGGATGCATGTATCCTCGCTAACAGAGGACATTTTGAACGTTTCCTGTTACAAATTTTTTGAAGTCACGCTGGTGCGTGCTGTTGCTGTGTATTTCCATTCCGTGATTAATGTGATTTGAAGATAAGTAATAAAATGAGCTCTAACATTGAAATTAAGCGTTTCCGGACACATGTCCACATAACATATTTTCTCTCTTTGTGTGTAAGGAATGTTTCCTGAAAGTCTGGCCGTACCTTTTTGTGACACCGTGTATAATGAAAATCCAATTCAGATGTGCTGATTTATTATATGGCAGTCGTACGAACCGTTAAGTCATCAATACATCTTATTCCGATTTTCCTTTGTGTTCAGAATCAGATTATTGTGTCGAGATATTCTTGAGGAGAAGGATATTTTAAACTTGTATCTACACTTGTATCTACCTTTTCTTTGTCGCATCCTGTAGGTAGGAAGTCCCAGGCATGCCCACGTCTATATGAAGGGAAAGTTGCGGAATTCGTGTGCGAGACCTACCTCGACCACACCTGACGAGGGGAATGTGAGGGTTGTAAAATGAAGTTCGGGATGGGGCGCCGCGTGTTTGCAGCACTACCCCTCAGTGTTACAATGCCTCCGTCAATAGCCAGATGGCCAGCCCGTCACGACAAAATCGCTCCGTAACTTTAGATCCTGTGTCATATACTCGTATGTCTGCTGTCAGAACCGTATGGCGCTGTGGCTGAGGTTGTAGCCGGAAAGTATATCGTGACTAAGGGTCCGTGTTTGAATCCTCCAGCCCTTAAATATTTTTCATTGTTCCGTTTTTTCAGATTTTTGTTCAAGTAACTGGTCAATACGTTAATTGACTGTAATAATTATTACATATGAAATATTGTTAACAGTTCATTTTTTGTCTTTTGAAAGTATCTAGTTTTTATATTATTAGTTGAAAAATAACTACTCAGCACTTTCAAATGGAAAATTTGTTTAATTTCAACATTTAGAAGTTTTCGGTCCAAATTATTTCCTTCAAATATTCATTCGTATTGTTTACTGAATATTGTGTGCATGGGAGAATAATAATCAGATTGTGAAGACTACATTAATTGAATCGGAACGAGAGATTAATTCACGAGAATATTGTTTTAAAATTCGCTTGATCGTTCACCATCAGTTGTAATATCATGTTTTCGCAGTATGATCTAATACGCATGGTTCGCATCGAAAATAACAGCAGAAAGACTCATCTTTAGAAATCTTAACGCGGTCTGCTTTTCGGCAGGTGATTTCAAAACTCTCTGCTCGAGTAAAAAGTCCTCATTTATTCGATGCGCAAATTGTTCAGATATCTTTTGTTTCGAATGTTTTTATGACGAATATCATTCTGTACATTATCGGTACCTAGCGAATAAAGATATCGTAATTCGTAGTCTTTATAGTCTGATTATTATTTTCCCTTGCGGACAATATTCAGAATACAATACGAACTAATATTTGAAGAAAATAATTTTAACGGAAAAGTTCAAAATGTTGAAGTAATAAAAGTTTTCAATTTGAACGGGATTGTATAGTTATTGTTCAAAAAGAAGGGAAATAAATACTTTGAAAATACGAAGAACGAATTGTTAACAATATTTTATATGTAAGCATTATTATAGTCAATTAACTTATTGATCAGTTACATGAACAAGAATCTGAAAAAACGGCAAAACGAAAATATATATATATATCGTGGCGGAGGATTCGAACACGGAACCATCGGCTTGTTACACGTTCCAGCTGCAACCTCGGCCATTCAGTTGACAGAGCAGACGTACGGGTATATAACTTAGGACCGAAAGTTTCGTAGCGATTTTCTCGCGAATGGCTGCCCGTTTGGATAGGGCACTGCAACACTATGGTGTAGTGCTGCAAACGTGCGCCGCCCACCCCGAACTTCATTTCCCAACTCTGACACCCCCCCCCCCCGCCCTATTGATTTACGAGGCGTGTCCAGAAAGTAAGTTCCGTTTGGTAATAAAATAAATTGTACACAGATACAGAAGACATTTTTATTGCACAAAATTCTACACCTCTTAAACTACTCTTCCACATAACTGCCGAAATTTTGCAGGCATTTGTCATAGCGTAGCACCAAGTTTTGTATACCTTCTTCATAGAAATCTGCTGCATGTGTCTTCAACCAATTGGAAACGGTCAAATTTGGGGGAAGTCTATAGCGAGAGCACTAATTGTAAACCTACGGTTTTCCTGGATCTTGTCATCAATCGCGTGAACCAGTTCTTCTGTAACCAAAGGTGGACGCCCACTTCCTTCTTCATCGTGCACATCACTACGCCCGCCATTGAACTGTCGGACCCATCTTCTCACCATCGAATCACTCATCGCATTTGGTCCGTAATCATCGGAAATTTACCGATAAATTTCACTTGGTTTCACTTTCCTCGCTTTCAGAAACCGAATCACCGACCTGATTTCACAGGCGGCGGGATTTACAATCAACGCCGACATTTCAAACAAGCACAACAAAACGTACGTAACTGGCGCACGTTCTTCTCCTTGATACACATCGTCTACAGCGCATGTACGGAACTGCAATCGCAACGCTGCAGCGGAGATAAATTGAAACGGAACTTAGTTTCTGGACGCGCCTCGTATGTAACAAAGCATTCTAGATTACAATCCTTTTATTTATTTTCCCGATAACCAGTTTCGGTTCAGACCACAACTATAATGTTGGCCACCGGTTGTTTTTAGCTGGAGCTGCTTAAAAGTTTTAATGTTGACTGTTTTTTAGGCAGCTCCAGATGAAAACAACCAGTGGCCAACATTATGGTTGTGGTCTGAAGATGGTCATGTGAGCGATCGAAACCGGTTAGCAGGGAAATAAATTGTGATCGTCCCTTGTTACATGAATTAATAATTAAGATCGCTGTTAGTCCATAATGTTCTCAAAAATAGTGCCCATATTGAGTTGCGGAGTTCGTTTCCGCCCATATTGGATGGCTACCGGAACTCAAGGAAGAGGGCGGCAACGTAGGCGCCGTTTCTTCGGCGTTCTGCTTCTCATTGATGAACCGAGTCTTCCTATGGGCTGGATCATAAATACGGAAGCATAGAAGGTGTAGTAAAACCGCACGGCCGGCCGCGGTGGCCGAGGGGACTGAGGCGCTCCAGTCACGGTCTGCACGGCCACTACGGTCGGGGGTGGGAATCCCCCCTCGGGCATGGATATTTGTGCCGTCCTTAGTTGTAGCTAGTTCATAAGTAGTTTGTAAGTTTAGGGACTGATGAACCCATAGTTAAGTCCCATAAGCTTAACAAACATTTGAACATTTTGAGAGCACGCGGTGCGCGGTGTGCGCGGCCTGTATCTAGGTCTGGCAGAGCGGGAGCCTGCGGGCGCGGCTAGTGCGGGAACAGCCGGCCCCGACCCGGCACCGTTAACGCTGCCGCCAACCATCAGCCAGCAGCCTGCAGGCCGCGGCTGCGGCTGCGACCGGCCCATTACTCAGCAGACACCTCTCAGCACTGCGGAACCTGAATGCTAACGTCCTCGCTAAACCGCACTACCAGCCATATTCACTCCGCCAAGAGGCGCACCGTTACAGCCGTGCTGCACTCTCACAACTCCTGCCGGCACGCATAAGGAGATCCCAATAAGACGCAGGCACGCCGTGCACTCAGCCTCCTGAGGGCGGGTTGAGGCAGCGCCACCGTCGGGATTGATGTATTGCCAATTCTCAGTACGCAGGTCCTTGACCCATCGTCACAGATGGCTACTCGTACTGTCATGTAGGCATCGAGATCTACATACACTCCTGGCCATTAAAAGGGCTGCACCACGAAGATGACGTGCTACAGACGCGAAATTTAGCCGACAGGAAGAAGATGCTGTGTTATGCAAAGCTTTTCAGAGCATTCAAACAAAGTTGGCGCCAGTGCCGACACCTACAACATGCTGACATACGGAACGTTTCCAAACGATTTCTCATACACAAACAGCAGTTGACCGGCGTTGCCTGGTGTAACGCTGTTGTGATGCCTCGTGTAAGGAGGAGAAATGCGTGCCATCACGTTTCCCACTTTGATAAAGGTCGGATTGTAGCCTATCGCCATTGCCGTTTATCGTATCGCGACATTGCTGCTCGTGTTGATCGCGATCCAATTACTGTTAGCAGACTATGGAATCTGTGGGTTCGGGAGGGCAATACGGAACGCCGTGCTGGATCCCAACTGCCTCGTATCACTACCAGTCGAGATGACAGGCATCTTATCCGCAAGGCTGTAACGGATCGTGCAACCACGTCTCGATCCCCGAGTCAACAGATGAGGACATTTGCAAGACTCAACCATCTGCACGAACAGTTCGACGACGTTTGCAGCAGCATGGACTATCAGCTCGGAGACAATGGCTGCGATTACCCTTGACGCTGCATCACAGACAGCAGCGCCTGCAATGGTGTACGCAACGACGAACCTGGGTGCACGAATCGCAAAAGTCATTTTTTCGGATGAATCCAGGTTCTGTTTACAGCATCATGATGATCGCATTTGTGTTTGGCGACATCGGAGTGAACGCACATTGGAAGAGTGTATTCGTTCAAAATGTTGAAATGTTTGTACAGCTTATGGGACTTAACTACGGCTCATCAGTCCCTAAACTTACAAACTACTTATGAACTAGCTAACATTAAGAACGGCACTAATATCCATGCTCGAGGGGGGATTCGAACCCCCGACCGCAGTGGTCGTGCAGACCGTGACTGGTGCGCCTCAGTCCCCTCGGCCACCGAGGCCGGCAGTGTATTCGTCATCGCCATACTGGCGTATCACCCGGCGTGATGGTACGGGGTGCCGTCTCGGCCACCTCTTGTTCGCATCAACGGCACTTTGAACAGTGGCCGTTACATTTCACATGTGTTACGACCTGTGGATCTACCCTTCACTCGATCCCTGCGAAACCCTACATTTCAGCAGAATAATGTACGACCGCATGTTGCAGTCCTGTACGGGCCATTCTGGTTACGGAAAATGTTCGACTACTTCCCTGACCTGCACATTCTCCAGACCTCTCACCATTTGAAAACGTCTGGTCAATGGTGACCGAGCAACTGGCTCGTCACAATACGCCAGTCACTATTCTGATGAACTGTGGGATCGTGTTGAAGCTGCATGGGCATCTGTACCTGTACACGCCACCCAAATTCCGCCTGACTCAATGCCGAGGCTTGCCAAGGCCGTTATTACGGCCAGAGGTGGTTGTTATGGGTACTGATTTCGCAGGATCTAAGCACCCAAATTGCGTGAAAATGTAATTACATGTCATTTCTAGTATAATATATTTGTCCAATGAATACCCGTTTATCATCTGCATTTCTTCTTGGTGTAGCAATTTCAATGGCCAGTAGTGTACATACCCCTCAATCCACGCAAACGTGCGTGTCCGAGGGTTCTCAGAACCACTACTAGTTACTTGCTTTCCTGTTTCACTCCCATATAGAACGAGGCAAAAACGAAGGTTGCATCAGTACGAGCCCTAATCGCTCTAATCTTATGCTTGTGGTTTTTACGCGGCACTACAATCGTTGTGTAGTCCGCTTCAAATTTCGGCCCTCTAAATTTCTTCAACAGTGCTCGAAAAGAATGTTCGTCTTCCTTTCAGTGAGTCCCATTTGAGTTCCCGAAGCAGTTCAGTAACAGTCGCACATTGATCGAATCTACCAGTGAAACACTCGGAATAGGAGAGTTCATCTGTCAATGACGTTTAAGTTTCGGTAAGACTTTGACGCTGTCGCAGTGCCACCACGAATTGACTGCAGTTACCGCATAACACACTGACCCGTTCCTCCGATTGTGTAGTAGGTGGCGTAGTGGCGTTACCACAGAAATGCTGCATGTTGTAAACAGTATTTTGGTCGTTAAACTGCAAGGAAAGCCGGCTGCGGTGGCCGAGCGGCCTTCGGCGCGCCAGTTACATTCTGCACGGCCACTACGGTCTGGGGTTCAAATCCCACCTTTTGCATGTATATTTGTGCCGTCCGTAGTAGAAGGTACTTCATAAGTAGTTTGTAAGTTTAGGGACTGATGACCCAGTAGTGAAGTCCCATAAGATCTACAAACATTTTGAACTGCAAGGAAAGGGCCCGCCCAATTTTTTCCGCGCGGCATGAAACGTCGCTTTCCGGGACGAAGGTGTATGCCAGTACCAGTTCGAATCCGCCAGGCGGATTGACGTCGTAGGGTGGGTGTGGCGGCTAGCCTGGATGTAGTTTTAGGCGGTTTTCCACATCCCACTAGGTGAATACCGGGCCAGTAACCACATCGTGCCTCACTTAGCCAATTCGCAAACATTTAGAAAAACTTTTTCACACTTTCACATGTGCAGACGATCGGTGTAATGGAGTGGCGGCAGGAAGGACATCCGATCAACCCTTAACCACCCGAAATCCGGATTAACAACGCAGTCCCTTGCACATGCTGAACAAAGGCGACGCCAAACACGATTGCCTATCAATTACACAATGGGTTTTTGTCAATCTTTATTTGCCAAACAAAAAGTGATAAATGTACAAATATAACTAGCTCTTTCGGTCCTTGAGAGGTCAAGTGACGTCTACCAACTGCCGTGTCATCCTCTCCCTTGCGGAGTTATGCATATACCGTATGGAGGATCGTGTGGTCACAAACGGCCCTGTGGCAGTTTTGCAGGCTTCCCAGACTGTGATGACGCTGCTACTCGATGAGGTAGGTCCTTAGTGGCATCAGCAGGCTGCGAGGACCCCAAGGCAGTGCTCCCACCAGGAAAAATTCCTTGTCTGTGTCGGGAATCGAACACAGGCCCTCCTTTTGTCAGGCTAATGATACGTGTTGTTCTTGTAGCCGACAAACTTAAGCCGCATGATGGTTCGATGGAACTGAGATAAACATTAATGCGATCTAGATGGACAACTTTTTTTGTCATTACACGATACAAGAAACTGTAGCGTGCGCAAAACCCTTGTACTTCCCTTCAGTATGCCCTCAAACAATATAATGCCATCACATAGTCTTTAAATACAAGTCAAAATAATTTGGTGGTTCACTGAAAGGTTTTAGTACAACATTCTTCATAGCAGTCCTGTGTTGTTAAACTGATTTCAGTTAATCATTTTGTGTGTCACTGTATAAAGTGAAACTTTCCTTTATTTGAGTTTTATTAATGTGAAGTCCAGTTCTGACCCGCTCGGTTAGCCGTGTGGTCTAACCACCGCTTTCGGAGATGGGGAGGCGTACCGGCCCCGGTTCGAATCCGCCCGGCGGATTAACGAAGGGGATCGGAGTGCCGACCATGGATGTGGTTTTTAGGCGGTTTTTCACATCCCCCTAGGTGAGTACTGGGCTGGTCCCCAAGTCCCGCCTCAGTTACACGATTCGAAAACATTTTATAACACTTTTCACTTTCACACACACAACACTATACACAGACATTTGCGGTATACTTTTTCTCCCGGGAGGAATGGGATGGTGTTAGGAAGGGCATGCCGGCCGCGGTGGCCGAGGGGACTGAGGCGCTCCAGTGACGGTCTGCACGGCCACTACGGTCGGGGTTTCGAATCCCCCCTCGGGCATGGATATTTGTGCCGTCCTTAGTATTAGCTAGGTCATAAGTAGTTTGTAAGTTTAGGGACTGATGACCCCGTAGTTAAGTCCCATAAGCCATATAAACATTTGAAGAAAGGGTATCCGGCCACCCCGTCAATGCTAACATGCCAAATGTGCAATAACAAAACCGATCCTGCATGTTGCGGGTAAAGGGCTGAAGAGAAAGAAAGAAAGTATGTGTAGTCCAGTTCTGCAGCCATCTTCTAATTTGTACCAGGAAGACATAAAGTGAAACGCATTTTAAAATAATCACAGGTTGTATGGTCGACGAAAATTACACAGGAACATTTACGTAAACAAGAGTACATTAGATACTGTGATCGTAACTGCGTTGTAATTCAAATTTAATATTGTAGATTTTGCCATGATATCGACAGCAGTAAAAGTTATACGTGAACACAGATCAATTACGGCAAAAGTAGTAGGCATATACAATAAATAAGCACATTAGCGAACTTTGCATCTGAATGATTGATGCTATCTTCGGCCGCGTTGGCCGAGCGGTCTGCGGCGCGCCAGTCACGTTGTGCACAGCCACTACGGTCGTGGGTTCGAATTTCACCTCGGGCATGGATATTTGTGCCGTTCTTAATATTAGCTAGTTCATAAGTAGTTTGTAAGTTTAGGGACTGATGACCCCGTAGTTAAGTCCCATAATCTCTACAAACATTTCAACATTTTTGGTGCTTTCTTGTGGCGCTGCTGGCGTGTGACGCCGTGAGATAAGTATACAAGCAGAGCAGATAGGAATGGTGAATTTGAAGAAGCATAAATTCGTTATGGTGCACCATACCGGAGGAGTATTTCGGAAACGATGAAACTGATCAGCTGCACGCTTTCTGCGCGCTGAGACTGTTGAATGTGGCCGAACGTTGATTAAAGAGCCGTGCGGAGTGGCCGCGTTGTAAGGCGTCATGCTGCAAATAAAATGTTTGTATAGCTTATGGGACTTAACTACTGGGTCATCAGGCCCTAAACTTACAGACTACTTATGAACTAACTAATACTAAGGAAGGTACAAATATCCATGCCCGAGGGGTGATTCGAACCCCCGGCCGTAGTGGCCGTGCAGACCGTGACTGGAGCGCCTCAGTCCCCTCGGCCACCGCGGCCGGCGTCATGCTGCAGACTGGGCGGCCGTTCCCGCCCGATGTTCCAGTCCTCTCTCGGGCATGGGGGTGTGTGTGGTGTTTATATGGTTTATATGTAAGTTATTTGATGTTGTTTGTAATTCAAGGGACTACAAACAGTTGTCTCATCCTCATTCCGCCTCCCTCACCAAAACTTTTTGCGTGCAAACGTATTCCCGTTTTTTGTGCTAAAAGAAAAGAGCCGTAAGTGACGGTGGAAGAGAAGAGAGAGTGTGACTAGGATAGGCAGAGAGAGCAGAGTCAAGGGCGAGAGAGATAGATAGTAGCAATGAAAAGTTAAATGGGTGGAGATAGAAACGGCGGCCGCAGTGGCTGAGCGCTCTGCGGCGCGCCAGTCACAGACTGCACGGCCGCTGTGGCTGGGGTTCGAATCCCCCTCCAGCATGGATGTTTTTGTCGTCTTCTTTGTATCCCATCCTCGTTGCCACTTTTGTGTCTCGTTGCCGCCGGTTGTCCTAGGTGTCGGTGGCCGAGAAGAGAGAGACCGACACAGGGAAATAGGATGAACGCGTGTGCAGGTACGGAACCTGAGGTGGCCAGCCAGTGGGACAGTAGAAACTAGAAACATTAAGCTAGATTAGAACAAGATATATATTTCGTAGAGATAATACAATATTTGACTTGGAGGGCAGCAGACTAGTGGAATGCTGGTACATAGTATAACTAGGTAGAGGCCTGCCTACTGATGAGAGACTTATCGGGTGCCTGTCCTATAGCCAAGTGTCCGATGCAGTTGAGTGGTGGCCACGAGCGGATTTGCAGCAGAGGCTGCTCGTGGCGGACGTCGTAAGAACGCCGCGCCGTGCTTGCATGGTGGCGCGCGGCGGAAGTATGTGGCGCGGACTTTAGACTTGTGCGACATCACAGTCTTTAGTATAAGGTACTTCATAAGTAGTTTGTAAGTTTAGCGACTGATGACCCCGCAGTTAAGTCGCTTAAGCTTAACAAACATTTGAAGATTTGATTTGGAGATAGAAGCTGTGGGTTCAAACGAGGAAGTAGACAGTAAAAATAAAAAGTAGTGGAGTTCGAAGATGACCTTTGGGGACCTGGAATCACGAGACCAGCGGCGTGCTACCAGAATAATTCCCTTGAGTGTTTACGGTTCCCGTTGTTAAATTGAAAAGCCGAGCAAACGATCCGGAAGAAGATGTGTAGAGAGGATGCAGTGGTGAGTGAAGAGACAGACGGCAGATTGTGAGAAAGAAAGAGATAGTGGCAATGTGATAGTATGTGCCGCGGTGGAGTAGCCGAGCGGTCTAAGGCGCCTCGCTGCGGAGCGCGCGGTTGCTCGCCGTCGGAGGTTCGAGTCTTCTCTGGGGCATGGGTGTGTGTGTGTTTGTTCTTAGGTTAGTTTACCTTAGTTTAAGTAGTTTGTAAGCTACGGACTGATGAACACGCAGTTTGGTCCGATAGATTTGGATACATTTGATTTGATAGAATGTGTTGAGGCGGCAGTGAGGCAGACGGGGTCGGTGGGCGGGCGACTGCAGCTCGTCGTTGTTTTTGTGTAGCGGACACGGCGCTGGCAGACGGCGCGTGGGCTTGGCGCGCTGTCTGGATATCCACTGCCCGTTGTCCGGGCGGCGCGAGCCAGCGCATTCGTAAGGCCCGGCCAGCGCAGGGGGCGCCATTGACGCCTCGCGTGCGTCCGCATCTGCATGCCCGCGACGTGGCCGCGGCCCGCGAACCCACAGCAGCGGCGCAGACGGCGCGGCCTCGGCAACGGCCTAGACTGCCCGAAGCCGAACGCGCAGCAATCGCCGCACCGGGTAGGCTGTGTCAGCGCCAGCTGGATACGAGGCTTGTGCGCTGCTGCCTTCCAACAGTAGTCAAAACACAAGCTAACTACTGGGTGTCCATAAAAGGGCTCCTTGATTACAAAATTAAATATCTCGAAAATAAAGATCGACAGAAGAATGCAGTAAACGGTATGTTTATTGTGAAAGCCGTAGGTACTTTGTACAGCAGTTTCAAATAATAGTTACAGAATATATATACATGTGGTGTCTGTTCCGAAAGAACAGACTTCTGATCCTGCAGTTGTTACTCTTTAATATTCACAGAATATATTACGTCAACTGCGACTGGGCAAAGCTGAAAATGTGTACCCAGCCGGGATTCGAACCCGGGTCTCCTGCTTTCTAGGCAGTGTAGGGGTCAGCGCAACTGCCTAGAAAGCAGGAGACCCGGGTTCGAATCGCGGCTGGGTACACATTTTCAGCTTTGCCCAATCGCAGTTGATGTCATATATTCTGTGAGTATTAATTTTGTGTCCCAGCCTCGTCGCCGCTTTTGTGTCTCGTTTCCGTCGTAGGTGTCGGTGGCCGAGTAGAAAGACCGACATAGGAATAAAGGATGAACGCTTGTGCAGGTAGGAGGTGACCAGCCAGTGGGACAGCAGAAACTAGAAACACTAGAGTAAATTAGAACGAGATATATATTTCTTAGAGACTTAGTAATACTTAACTTTTACATAGCTCAGTACTGCAGAATGCTGATACATAGTTGAGCTACAGGCCTGCCTAGTGCCTATCCGATAGTCAACTCTTCACTGGTCCCTATCTGATTCCAAAGTGTTAACTGGTTCCTATCTCAGTCCCAAGTGAACGTGTCGTTCAGTGGTGGCCACGAGCGGAGTTGTAGCAGAGGGCGCTCGTGGCTGACGTCGTAAGAACGCCGCACACTTTAGACTTCTGCGACACCACAATTAATAGTTACAGAAGCTGCTAACAGATGGCGCTGTACGCTGTACAGCTCATATCAGCATACATAAGAGAAACAATCGTATGAAAACACTCTTTGCAAACAATCACATCACAATGTTTTCAAATTGTTCACCATTGGCGCTACAGAGGTGGCGCAAACGAAAAATGAAATTCGCCATCACATTTCGTAGTGTCTCAACCGAAATGGATTCACATGCCACAGTGATCCCCGATTCAAGCTCGTCCAGCGTGGCGGGATGCTTCGGGTAGACCATGTCTTTCACTGTGCCCCACAAAAAAGAATCACAGGGAGTCAAATCCATGCCTGCACCAGAAAATTTGGGATATTCCAAAGCAATGACTCGATTCCCGAAGTATTCCTCGAGAAAGCGAAACACTTGTTCGGTCGGATGTGGTCGGGCTCCATCTTGCATAAACCATTCAGTACGTGGTCGATCCTCTAACTCTTGCTTTGTGGCGACAAATTGTTGCAAAATCGCATAGTAACGTGCACAAGTGACCGTTTCTCGAATGAAAAAAAAAAAGACCAATAATGCCTCTGCTGCATACTGCAGCCCACACAGTAACTTTAGGAGAATACAGTGGTTTCGCTTCACACCAATATGGCTTTTCGGAACCCCAAAATCGCCAGTTATGCTTATTCACGTATCAATTCAGGTGGAAGTGTGCTTCATCTGTAAACCAGATGCAGCCAACAGCATATCCTTCACTATCAATCTTTGCGAGCATCTGATTAGCAAAGGCAACCCTTTGTTGCACAGCTCGTGCGGGTATGGCCTGCTGCGTTTGAATTTTGAATGGAAACATGTGTAGGCTCTTTCTCAGTATTTTCTGCGTGCTGGAACGCTTCAAACCAGTCTCAGATGCAATTCTACGGACGGATGACATTGGATTTCGCTGAATAATTCCAGAAATTGTGGCGATATTTTCAAGCGTAACTGCTGTTTGCTTGCGGCCAACATGACCCACTAGATCATCATTTACGCTGTCTGTTCGTTGAAATTTTGCGAAGAGCGTACTAATGGTTTTCGCATCGGGTGCTTTCGGAACATTAAATCGTGCTTGAAAACTTCGCCTTGTTGCCGTATGACTCTCTTCTAACCTGTGGTACTCTAGCACCAGGAAAACGCGTTGTTCAATGGAATACATGGTTTTAATCTCTTCCTTCGGTACGCTAACCTCCTGTCACGTTTCAATAGTGGAACTGATCGCGCTGGGCTTCGGATCAGTATTTATACTAGGCATTACGTATGGCGATTACAGCGCCATCTGTTAGCAGATTTTGTAACTATTATTTCAAACTGCTGTATAAACTTCTTACAGCTTTCACAATAAACATACCGTTTACTGCATTCCTCTATCGATCTTTGTTTTCGAGATATTTAATTTTGAAATGAGGGAGTCCTTTTCTGGACATCCTGTATTTGTCTTATGTAGCACTGTACTGAGTATGGGATTACATACACGTTGTACTCTGTGTTTCAGAATGTTCTTAATGTCACGTGATTCTCCGTGCAGATTTTTACTGGTATGAGACAAAATATCTAATGCGAATCGTCCGATTCCAATATCTTACCAATAGTTCATAAATATCTTATACCAAAACAAATGTGTCTGTGAATCACATGAAGAACATTCTGAAACAAAATGTGCAACGTGTACGTATTCCCGGACTGAGCACAACGCTACACAACACAAATAATTTTCTTTTTTTTTGGCAGGCAGCGCACAGGCCTAGTATCTAGGTGGCATTATTCTCTTTTAAACGGACACCACATATCATTTCAACGTCGGGTCGGTGGTCCTGGGGTAAAGCGCCTGACTGGAAACCGAACGGTCGCGGGTTCGAAACCTGGTCAGACCTCGAATGTCTTAAGTCTGCCTTTTAACCCATCCTTCACCTCTCAACGACGTGAGGAGTAGCCAGAGACATGGTTCAGCTTCCACGTTAAGATGTACGTCCCCTTTCCCCGGAGATATATAATTTAAAGAATAACGCTAGTAACATTGCAGTTGATCCATAATTTGAACGTAAAGAGCTCATATTTTCTCGTGCTCTCCACACAGAGAACGTTGACATTCAATACAACGAAGAAAGACTTTCTTGTCTTTCGTTCTTTCACTGAAACAACACCGTGTTCTGGATACTGATGGTCGTGATGCAGGTGCAGCCGTTTCGTCTTCGTGTATCCTCAAACAGAGCTGACATGGGTTAGTTGAATGTAAGCTAAAAAGGCGATCGTGTCTCCACTTACCGACGTGGCCCCACTCACTCCTGGGGTCAGGTTGGCTGTAGGGCAAATTGTTCTATACTCCGCGAATGCATAGTGGCGCATGGAGCCTGCCGACCCTACCTGGTACTAGGTGGGTTAACCTGAAAAAATAGCCACATTTCTCAACTCCTGCAAAAACTCAGTTCATTTACATTTGTACTTCGAATCATTGCAGAGGAACAAATCAGTAAGTTAACGTGCGCTTTTTCCGTTAAGCAATTTCCAGTATACATTCAGCAATGTCCTATGGATTAATACTGGGGTAGGCTAGGGACACGCATGTCGCCGAAGTGGCGTCCATTTGAAAGACTTCCACCAGGGTGTGGAACCACACGAAATTATTATTATTATTATTATTTCATGAGCAAACTATAGCATGACAGATCACGTAAACATTGCCATTGATTGCATCGTAATACGGCGTTTACTTCCCGAGATATTGCGAAGTTGACGCTTGAAATACGCGAAACGCGCGGCTAGCGCACGTCCTGAGACTCTGGCGAGAACCGCGAACAATACGTGACTGGAATAGGAGGGAGAACGATAGTGGTACTCAAGGTACCCTCCGCCACACATCATGGGTGGCTTGCGGAGTATGGATGTAGATGTAGATTTTTCTCATGCTATAGATTGATGATGAAATAATATAGGGTCTCCTTTTAAGAACACACAAGTTTGTGTTAAAAAAAACACATATGCTTTCGTTGTAGAATGTTTCATAATATTCATGAGCCCCTGCCTTACATTGATACCAGTGAAAGTCGTTTTACAATAGTTGTTGGTGTTACTGAGATATTTAGGGTGGTCAAGATAAATGGGACACCTTTCATGTACTGAAACGCCCATATGATGCACCTTTCACAGCACTTTCTTTACCTACCATTCACTGCTTTTGGTTTTGGTTTGCCTGTCACTTCATCACTATGCAAAATTCACTATTGCAAAATGCATACTGCTCAAGTAACAGGCAACACAAATCCAAACACAGTGATGCAAGGTAAGTAAAATGATGTGAAATGTGGAAAACATCTGCGTTCCAGAATGTGAGGCGAAATGCAGGAGAAATTTCACCACTGAAGATATTTTATACATAATGACAACAAAGTTTTGTTGAAATCGCTAATCTTGAATAAAGTATTGACCACCGATTTTAGCATAGATATTTCACAACATATACCTAAATTACTTTTAAAGCATAATCATTACATTGATGCAGATTTTATTTGACAGCATCCGCTTGGTCATAACATCTAACAGATGTTTTCAACAAACCACTTGATTTCATAATTGAACACAAGTCCAGTTTACAGAAAAAGATGTGTCCTACAAAATACGCTTATTCTAAAATATCTTCTTAACCTATGTTCTTCTCATTGTTTTAAAATCTGCTATAGGGGAGAGTAGTACACAGTGAAACATTCCATCTCAATTGTTTTTAGCAATTTTTTCTACTCTTTGGTATCCCTGTATGTTTATTATGATAAAATACATCTTTGACTGTAATGGTGGACAGTTTGATTGATTATTGTGGTTTCTATATGTTATTATTGGTTTTCGGTGGTCAGAAGTTACAATACACGTCTCTTTGTAAGTTTAATATTTTCGATATAACATACAGCTAAAAGAAACATTATGTTTTGTGATAAGTTACACATCTTTAGCTATATATTGACCAGTTGTAGATTTGGTAGATACGTAGGTTAAGAGTTGTGACAAACTTTTTAGTTTATGGTGACACAGTGACACAGTGAAACACTTGTATGTGGTACATAGTGAAACAGGACATTGGCCTCAGATGGATGTATGACTCCTCCTAACACTTTGGAGAGTACTCTGGAAGATGTTGAGGCAGCAAGTTGCAGTAACAACAGCAAACCATACATATCGCCAAATGGAGTTTCGTGGTTTGCCAAAGCAACTCCCACAAAAACAGTGGACGTTTCAAAGGTAGAAGCATAATATTAACATCAACACCAGAGTGAGCAGCTGTTGAAGAAAAGACTTTGAGAAAAAGGAGAGAGCTGGAAGAAAAGGAGAAAAGAAGTATGAAGAGAGTCAATATTCAATAA
The DNA here is from genome assembly GCA_026315105.1 of Locusta migratoria. Lineage (NCBI taxonomy): Eukaryota > Metazoa > Arthropoda > Insecta > Orthoptera > Acrididae > Locusta > Locusta migratoria. The sequence goes on from CM048744.1 coordinate 355,624,943, forward strand.
AATAAGTGTTTTTAAGTAAAACAGCTACAAGTGAAAGATATGAAGAAAGTGACAAAGATGAAGGCCATCCAGTGAAACATAGATAAGTGTATCATTACATATTTTTAACTTGAAGTGTGACGTTATGATTAGTGACTACATTTTGGTGAAATTGCAAAGGAATTTATATTTTGTAGTTTAAGTCTTGAAGTCAGTAGTTAGTGGTACTGAGTATGAAGATTCATACCTTCTGGGAAAAATGGTTTTGTATTCCCAGTTGCAGAAGACGTAATCTGTGTTTTACATGAGAAAATTGCAACGATTTTGCCACCTGCGTTGCCTATGGCCACTAAGAGACTCTTCAACCACCGGTGTATTCGTTTTCCAATCAATTTTGGTGGACTTAATACTCACTGAACACAATGTACTATATATTAATGTCGTACTTGTATTTTAAACAAATATTTGTTTTATAAGTCACTCAGCAAGTAGTAAATATAAAAAAAAGGCAGCTGATTCACTGTGTACCATACACGGTACACAGTGAAACATTTGCGGAGGTTGTTTAAAATTGTTATTTTAATTACTAATTAGTAGCAAAATTATTATTTTTGTCTTCCAAGATATTGACAAAGTATTGTTATTTCAAGTAAATAAAGAAAATTTGTTTTGTAAGTAGTATTTTACACGAACAATGAAAAGGATAATTTTTGGTTCACTGTGTACTACTCTCCACTACACTATTTCTAGTGTGAAAAAGTATTAAGGTTTCGTTATGTGTTCTTTGTTCCCGTAGACACTACTTTTAGTTTACAAGGAGTAGCTGTTCGCATGTTATGTATTACGACAGAAAAAGTATGTGACTATTGTAAGTATGGTATTTTAGTTGTTTCATTTTTCACATCTATATATTCATTCTTAAGTCATAGATTTACAGAACCCCATTCTGAAGGATTGTGGATGGGTGAATTCATATTTAATATGCCAGGCAGTGTCAGTAAAGCCCATAACCTTCTATTCTTTTGAGGTGATGACCGAGAAATTTAGGGAGTGGGAGAGAGGTATGAGTAAATCTGAAGCACTGTGGACAAGTTGTAAGACATTTCACACGACACTGCGCTATAAAAGCAAGGGTACTTGTTTGAGTCAGAGAGAACTGTGCGCAGTTTCATTTCAGAAACGTCAGCAACACGTTTCATTGACGCGCTACATTTAACTGTATCGTGAACCCATGCGGGCGGATACGGGCCTTTTTTTTTTTTTCTTTTTTTCAGTTTCATCGATCTCTTCCCTCATTCTTTACACTCGAAAGTGGGAATCGGTAGCCGTTATGTTCGTACCTTATATCCTCGCTTTCTTCATTGGAGTAATATCTTACAGAAAATATTCACAATGAAATGCTGGTTTGCTGCAGTTAGATGTGTGTTGAACACACGCTTAGAAACGAAGCCAATCTATAATTAACTAGTTGCGAGAATAGGCTTGCTTTAATGAAACTACACTTGACATTCTTCCTAGTTCGTTTTGAAGATTGTGCTGTCTCCATGCTTGTGGATCAACATAACTTACTTCTCCGAAGGGTACCTTTACGAACTGCGTGCGAAACTGTACAACTGTGATTCTACGAGTCACGTATACCATTTTGGACCTAAATAAGAGAATTGGCTCAGTTCATTAGCTATTCTCAAAATATGAAAAGCAAATAATTGGTAGTAGAAGATATTTTTTATAGTAGTGAAGTGAGGTCATAGCGCTTAAATTTTAGGTACAGTATTCACCAATCTTTTTATCTATTTATTTCCTTTAAATGGGCGTTCCCTCCATATCCCTGAGTATTGATAACTCTTGGGACGCATCATACATTGATTTTCTCTATTGAATACTTTGAAGCAACGCTTCAAACAGACCTATACTCAAGAGGCAGAACAGCGCTAAAGAGATGTAAAAGAGGCCACTTTATTGTAGAAAATAGCACGCTAGAATGTAGAATATAAGGAGAAGTTTGGTGTCCTTAACGAATAAGCTGTCGTCATCGGTAAATTGTTAACGATTTCATGCTCATGCATAGACTTTGTGACGAACAAAGGTCAGTTCCGTGGGTCCCTATAGTATGATATTATTTCGTGGTCACACAATCACAGGTACAGTGAGAACACCGTAACGTCATTAATTGATATGTGAGTCGATGATGGAATTTCTTTGCGTATGAGAACGGAAAATGTTTGTAGTGGTATTTCATTAGTGGACGTAAGTGCCACAGCTCTAAGGTATATATAAATCGGCACCTCAGTTTTAATTTTTACTGTTAATTGCTGCATAATTGGAATTAAGTAAAATAAAGAATGGCCGATCACCTGGTCCTTAATGTTTAAAAAATAAGGCAAAATGTTAGTCCCATATTGGGAAAGACCTTCGTGGGTTTAGGCAGAATAGATCATGTACTGATACAACAACGAATGGAGAAATTTATAGCATTAGGGAAGGAGCTACTTATTAAATGTTTGTATAGCTTATGGGACTTAACTACTGGGTCATCAGTCCCTAAACTTACAAACTACTTATCAACTAGCTTATCCTAAGGACGGCACAAATATCCATGCCCGAGGGGGGATTAGAACCCCCGACCGTAGTGGCCGTGCAGACCGTGACTGGAGCGCCTCAGTCACCGCGGCCGGCAGCTACTTATTGCCTTTCTAGATTTAGCTAAAGCTTAAGACAGTCTCTATAACTAAACTGTGGGAAGCTCTGAAAGATGTAGGGATGGATGGTAATCTTTTACAAATTATTATTTAAACGTACAGAGACCATACGGCACAAATTAAAAAAGAATCAGAAAGGTGTCTGTAGCTATTAATGATACAAAATTGTTGAGACAAGGTTGCAGTATGTCACCCATCTTGTTGAGTTTATACGTAGAAGTGGAATGGGAATGAATATCAATGATGTACAGATGTTTTCATTAAGTTTTTCAGATGATCAAGCCATTTTTGCACAAATCTTTTGCACAAGATGATCTTGACTTTATGGTACAACCGGCTATATCAGGAATATTGCAGATGGGGACTAACCATAACAGAATATATGGTGGTGAACAGTGATGCTAAATATGAAGTGCACTTCAGTTACAAAGCAGTTACGAGACATGTAGAAAAAATTTAATATCTCGGTGCATAAATTAAATGTTCAAATGTTTGTAGAGCTTATGGGACTTAACTACGGGGTCATCAGTCCTTAAACTTACAAACTACTTACGAAATGGCTTATACTGAAGACGGCACGAACATCCATGCCCGAGGGGGGATTCGAACCGCCGACCGCAGCGGCCGTGCAGACCGTGAATGGCTCGCCGCAGACCGCTCGGTCACTGCGGCCGGCCGTGCATAAATTATGAAAAATGGATGAGTCATACGGAGGCCAAATAAATATAGAACAAGGCAGATAAGTATTGGCCTGATGACTTCTTTTTGGTGGGACAAGAGCATCTCTAACGGAAATGAGAAAAGATTGGCGAAGAATGATGGTGGAATGAGTGCTGTATGTGCTGTGGATCAGAACTATGGATCTTAAACGCTGATTTCAAAAGAAGATTAATAGTTGTGGAAATGGATTATTTACGTAGGGTTGCCAGATTATATAGAATCGAAAAAGAAACTAATATCAAACGGCGATATATAGAATTGAAAAGAAATGACTAAAATAGTACGGGCATTTGTTGAGAATGCCAGATTATTGGCGGCGAAAGAAAATGTATAAATGAAAACCACCATGCAGACGTAAACGCTGCAAACCAAGACGTTCTTGGACGGACGACATAAATGCAATAAGGACTGTCGCGGCATTCGCAAGGACGATGGGCTGGATAAAGAGACTTTACGAAAGATAACAGGAATACAACAAAATGTTATTAATTAATATTTGCATTATTTAATTTCTGTAGTGATAATAATTGATTGCTATGCATTGTTGAAACATTTTTGCATGTACCTGAGCACTCCAAAAAGTTACAGGCGTTTTTCACCTGATGGTGAACAGTATCTGACCTGATGATTTCCGAATTACTTGATAATTTCAAAAATTTGAACACATCTATGGAAAAGTATTCCAGCAAATCCAGATCATAAATGTGTAGAACTCGTCCCAGATCATTACTAGAAAACAGCACAATAATCTGACAAAAACTAATACTATGTACATCAGAACCAATATAAATATATATTGTCATTTCGTCGTTCTTGTAAATAAAAATTTATAAATTTGTTAAGATTTCTTAAACAAATGTTTGTTCTTACCTCCAGACAGACAAGTTACGTAGTTTAACTTATCTGTATATTTCGTACAAGTTAATTCCTAAATTGCGTTTGTGTTTTGTTTTTAAGAGCTTTATTCACGTATATGCTACATAATGTAACTTAGAGAAAGTAGCTTGATGATAGGGCCTGCGCCTGTTGGAACGCATCCAAGGGGGAACAGCCTCCCCGTCCATAAGCAGCTAGTAGCTGTGTTGGCGCCGGTCGACAGTCTCCAGGCTGCTACCCTGGGCTGAGGTGTCAGTGGGACACATGAGGCGCTGGGGAATCTGTGGAGCATGTGGCGTCACCTGAGATTCCTTACGCCACTGCGCTTTCAAGTTCCCACGTCCCTGCCAGGCGACAATTGCCTGGCAGTGACTGGCGAAAGCAAGGCGAAACCAGGGACTGGCCGTAAGGCTGTCCCATTACGTCTCAATAAAAGGTCTGAGGCGTTTCCCACAGCTGATGTTACCTCTGAGCTAACATTGGCTGCCTTGCCTGTTTCAGCGGTGGCCGATCTTCCTGAGAGGTTCGGACAATCGCAGGTTTGCTTGTCTGGGTGCTCCAATGTTAGATGTGTGATGGGGTTCCTTAGAGAAATCGCGGGAAGGCCAGAAGGATGGGGGAGGAGGAGATCTCATCCGGGATGTGAAGAGGTTCTACCGGCGTCGATAGAGAGCAATGGGTGCATGCGGTTGTAAATTGTTGCTTATGGAGGCTTCAGAGGCCATCCACGGTTCGTACAGGCGGCTGGCGGATTTGGCGAAGGACGCTGGACTCCCCCGCGCTGTGGAAGCAGAGCTATAGATTTGCAACGACGTTCCCAGAACCGACCGTGGTCCGTGAAGCCGTGTGGAAGCCTCAAACCAGACGTTCAGGTGATTCTGTGGCGACCTTGAATGCAAATTTCCTGACCTTCGCTAGCGGGTAGAGAAATGTTTAACCTCCGTTAATAGGTCAGAACTGCCCGTATTTATAAAGGGTCAGAATGCATTAAAATTATACTAGGGAAAGAAAACTAGCTGAAACTACATGTCGGTAGTATTGAAATTGTAAATTAGGCCTGGAATTATGACACAGAGACAGACAGAACAGTGAAGATGGAGGCGTGTTTATAGCGATAAAAATACGATACTATCAACTTAAATTATTACATATCGGGAATGTAAAATAAACTGAGTAAAGATCAGGTTTTAAAGTCGCTCGAATATGGTCAATGGATATTTTTATAGACATCTGGCTTAACAGCAGTAGTGATGGAACATCTGGGGGAAAATTTGGGACAATCGAAATAGATAACTTATAGTGTCAAAGAGTAGGTATAGTTATGAACGAAAAGATAACGACGACGTACTTAATAGTGTGTTGTTCCACTTTCGGTGCACAGTAAACCAGTGATTGTGTATTCGATAGGGACAGGCAGGTTTCCGGAGGTATCTACAGTAAATGTCAATAGACAGGTCATACCGTTCCCTTAAATTGATGGCCGATGGTTTGTCTGTGAATAGCTGCTGGCGTATATCGTCTTACTTTTCATGCAAGTATGCTGAAAGAGATAACATAAGTTCACTGTCATACTCCATAAATCTCTGTACCACGTTTGTGGCCTTGAGACACGGAGATTAACCCCGCTGCAATATGTCATCACCGTCGGGAAGGCGTCAAAGAAGAAGGGACTGTTAAAATAATCCAAAGCTGTAGTCTTTTATTACTGTCGTAACTCCAGTTGGATATCGAATCGCCGGCCGCGGTGGCCGAGGGGACTGAGCCGCTCCAGTCACGGTTTGCAGGGCCACTACGGTCGGGGGTTCGAATCCCCCCTCGGGTATGGATATTTGTGCCGTCCTAGTTCGTAAGTAGTTCATAAGTAGTTTGTAAGTTTACGGACTGATGACTCCGTAGTTAAGTCCCATAAGCTTAACAAACATTTGAACATTTTGATATCGAATGTCCTCCATAGTAGTATAACTTCCCGACTGTCCTGCTTTCGCGGTGAATGTGTGTTTGAAACAGAAGTTCGTTAGTATGACGACGTACCCGGACTCGACAATCGACCTTGTGTAACAAGGATCGTGGTTCGCCCATCCAGGCGACACGATGAGATCGATCCTCGGTGGAGTCTTTAGGCTCAAATCAAATGTTGAAATGTTTGTATAGTTTATGGGACTTAACTACGGGGTCATCAGTCCCTAAACTTACAAACTAGCTAATACTAAGCACGGCACAAATATCCATGCCCGAGGGGGGATTCGAACCCCCGACCGTAGTGGCCGTGTAGACCGTGACTGGAGCGGCTCAGTCCCCTCGGCCACCGCGCGGCCGGCAGTCGTTCGACCATCATCGGAAACCATAGCGACCTCGTCTTCATTGTGCGCGATACTGTGGGTTCTGAAACACTTGTGCCTGCAGCATCAACGTACTCTGCCGTATCTGCCAGAGATCGCCGCGTCTTACAAAGCGGGCAAGCCTGCGACCTGTTCGTCCTGTGGTGAAGTGTGCACGTCCTTGTCTCCCACTCGTGGTTCCAACGTCCTTCAACCACTTTCCACATACGCTCGAGACAGTAGCATGTGAACAGACGACCAGCCTCGCGGTTTCCGAGATGCCTGTCTCCAGATAGCACGCTGTAATAGTTTGCCCTTCGTCAAAGTCGCTTGTGTCAGTGTATTCACCTATTCGCGACCATTATCGTTTCCAGAATTACTTCCCATTTGTCTCATTTAATTTATTCTCGATCTCGTCAATTTTGGGTCGGCTGCATGTCACGAGCTTGAGGCGAGGGTGATTTTGTAAATCACTTTCCTACAGTTTGCTTGCAGAAAATGGAATTATCTCACCAACGTTATCAGAAAGAAAATTTCGAAGGTGATTACTTAAGGTTCATCCGAAGATATATTTTTGCAAATGAGGTGGAACGGTATCAGTCCATTAGTACACGACGGGAAGGAAACACATTTCATGTATGCATTTGATCAATGACGAATCTTGTATTATGGTCAAGAATGATACAAAGCACATACAAATTTTGTGTTTCCGTGTCGTTTCTAATTTTCTCGAGACTGTTAAGATTGAATGTTTATCTCCAGCCAGACTCCCACTTTAAGAAAACCAAAATCAGGACAGAACGGTTCCATCTCTGAGGAATGCTTTTTATTTTTCCTCAGCCTTTTGAGAAAATAATGCTTCTACGAAGGTCATTCTATAATTAAAGAGACAAACAAATCGGTCGGGAGAATAAACTGTCGGTAGAGCAAGCTTGGTAGGTTTTTTTTTTTTTTTTTTTTTTTTTTTTTTTTTTTTTTTTTTTTTGCCTTTAAGTTGGCGTCACCGTGATGAGCTCTGATCAGCTAATGTATCAACATGGTTTTGTTTACAGCCTCAAAAATACATTTCAAGATGGCGAATCCGCTTGATAGTTCCACATTAGTTGAATAACTTCCTGATTTCGTTTTTTGCTTGCTGAAGGCAAGAAACCAGAGAATATGTACTGTATAATATCTGAAGTTTATGGTGGAGGTTGTATGAATCGTGCAAATTTTTACAGGTGGGTAGAGCAGTTCAATAATGGTCACGACTCAGCGACTGACGAACACCGTTCTGGCCGACCAGTTGCAGTTTCAACTCCTTCACTTGAAAGTCCAAATGATGACATTATTCGTGCCGACCGCCATGTGACTGTGGAAATCATACTTAATAAGGTTCAAGTTAGTACCATTATAGTTCATAAAATTATCTATGAGAAGCTGAAGTATTGCAAAATATGTATAAAATGGGTCCCAAAAAGAGTTGAAGCGGCTACGCAAGGAAACAAGGTTGAAAGTGTGCACAGAACTAAAATAAATATATGAAACAGAAGGTGAGCACTTCCTCAACAAAATTTTAACCTGTCACGAAACTTGGGTTCACTATTATGAGCAAGAATCAAAGAGCCGAAGCATGGAGTGGAAGCACGCCAACTCGCCTGCCAAGAAAAAAATCAGAACCACGCATCAGCGGGAAAAGTCACGTTGACAGTGTTTTGCGACGCTGAAGGTCTAGTTTTTTTTAGTGGTTATCTCGAAGAGCAGTGTACAATTAGTAGCCAATACTACTCGGATTTGCTTTTAAACAAAGTAAATCCAGCCTTGAGAAAAGAGTTGTGATTTTCCAGCAAGACAACACACGCCTTCATATTACTCAACTAAACCTGGAAACCACCGAAAAATGGGCTGGTAAGTACTGCCTCATCCCCCTTACAGTCCTGATATAACACCTAGTGATTTCCATTGGTTTGAGGCACTGAAGGAGGCATTACGTTGGAAGAAGTTCCAGGACAAGGAGAACGTGAAAATGTTTGTGGGACATTGGTTCAAACATCACGATGATATTTTCCTTGCAGGCGGAAGAGAAAGGCTTGTAGCCCGTTAGAAGAAATGCATAAATATTCAAGGAGATTGTGTTCAAAAGTAGAAAAAAGTATTGTTTTGTAAAAATAAAAAGTTTTTTTCTCCAGACCAATTTGTCTCTTTAATTAATGAAATTCGTTAAAACCTCTAGATGATGTGTTCTTTGCAGCCAGAAGAGAAAGGCGTGTAGCCTCTTGGGATCAAGAGGATTATGTTCAAAATTAGAAATAGTATTGTTTACTAAAAATAAACTTTTTTCTCCAGATCAATTTGGCTCTTTAATCATTGAATGACCCTCGTATAATAATCTGTTTTTGTTATCCCCCCCCCCCACCTCCCATGTTGGACATGTTACTGTGTTACACAAAATATAGGCATAACTTATCAAGACGTACTGACAGATTTAGTTGCAGTTTAACTTCTTTGCTAATTGTCTGCTCGTTGCCGAAAAGTTTCGAGGATGCCCATTCATGGAGTTCTGCTTACGTCTAAAATAGTCCTCTTCATCGGCGTATGCTAGCTCACAGACAGAGCACCCATTGCAAATCATGGAATACAAGTTTTAACTCTTACAAAATTGTATTAAAAGATTTTCCTATTTGCAGTATAATGATCTTGTTCTACTGTTAGTTTTAAAGTAACTAGGAGACGAAATATATATTTGTTAGGTATTATCGTTCTGATTATCATGAAAATGAAATTGCCGTGAATTTTTGTCTGTTTCTGACCAGCAGTTATTAAACAAAACACTGTACACCTAACCCATTGCCTCACCAGCGCACCCTTTTCATTTGACCATCCTCTCAGGACGTAAAATCTCCTGCCAGGTAGTTATAGCACCGAAGTCGAGAACCACTGATCTACACTATGTGATCAAACGTATCCGGACACCTGGCTGAAAATGACTTACAAGTTCGTGGCGCCCTCCATCGGTAATGCTGGACTTCAGAACGCTATTGCCCCATCCTTAGCCTTCATTACCTCTCAGGCATACATTCAATCAGGCGTTGGAAGGTTTCTTGGGAAATTGCAGCCCATTTTTCACGGTGTGCTGAACTGAGGAGAGGTATCAATATAGATCTGCGAGACCTGGCACAAAGTCGGCGTTCCAAAACATCCCAAAGGTGTTCTATAGGATTCAAGTCAGGACTCTGTGCAGGCCAGTCCATTACAGGTATGTCGTTTGTGGAACCACTTCGTCACAGTCCGAGCATTATGAAAGGCGAGCGATAGTGTTGAAAGATGCAATCGCCATCCCCGAATTGCTCTTCAGCAGGGGAAGCAAGAAGGCCTGCTGCGATAGTACCACGCAAAACGAGGTGTGTTAGTTCCCTCCATGAAAAACACGACCACACCATAACACCATATCCAAATTTTACTCTTGGCACTACTACGATGGTAGAAGACGTTCACTGGGCATTCGTCATACCCACACCCTGCCACGCGATCGCCACATTGATTCGTCACTCAACGTTTTTCCCCTGTTCAATCGTGCAATGCTTTTTACACCAAGCGAGGCGTAATGTGGCACTGACTTGCATGATGTGTGACTCATCGACCATGAAATCCAAGTTTTTTTACCTCCCGCCTAACTGTCATAGTACTTGGAGTGGATCGTAATGCAGCTGCCTATTGTTCTCTACGACCGTCTTCAACTGTCAGCCGGTCTCTGTAAGTCTACAGATGTGGTCGGCTATTACGCTTTCGTGCTGTACGTGTCTCTTCACGTTTCCACTTCACTACCATATAAGGAGAAGTGGATGTTTAGTTGTGTGGACATCTCGCGTGCCGACTTCTGACATAAGTGATACTCAATCCACCTGACCACGTTCGAAGTCCGTGATCTGCTCTCTCGTTATGTTTAATGACTACTGTGGTTGCTGATAAGGAGTTTTTGACAGTAGGCAGCACCTTGCAGCACTATGCACGTATTATAAAAACGTATGTTTTTAGGGGTGTCCGGATACTTTTGATCACAGTATATGTAACTGATGTACGTCCTTAGAGCAGATGAAACGACAGTGGCAAAAATTGGTTTTAACTTCAATGTAAATGGGAAACGGCCAGTAGGAAGACCAAGGCAGCGATGGTTTGACACCCTGCATGAAAACCTCAAGATCGTAGTCAATGGCTACGAGTCAAAGCTGTGGACCCCGCCAACATGCGGGACAAAGGCTAAAGAAGAAGAAGTATATGTAACTGATCAAGATGTTCAATCGCGAAACATAATCAGTAGTTCTGCAGTTCGCGCTTTGCCCAAAAATTGAGTAAAATATAAAATTAATTAAATGCTCTTTCTGATTTTACTGGGAGTAAGTAACAGGTACGTTTGTGTTAATAAACAGCACCAATTCATCTGATTATGTGCTCTTCGATTTACTACGGACTTGCAAAAGATGGGTGCATGATACATCGGTGCCGTTAAATCTCCTTGACATTTGTATTCACGGATACAGTGCGGCGAAGATCGTGATTGCTTTTGTCATTTCCAACTCGTGTAATTATTTTAGTCCTCTCTTCACGATTCTAATGTCAACAAGTTCCGTGAATTGGCAGAATGTTATCCCTTTTTCAGTAACCACTTCGTGAAATGTGATGTACCTTATTTTGTTGAATAAAAATTGATAGATCTGACAGCAGTTAGTGTACTAACAACGCAGTAAGCCGGTTCTCGCAGACAGGAGTCTTTCGTTGTTGAAGAATTCATTTCGGCGTTTCTTGCCACATACACACAAAAAGTATCACGCGAAACTCAAGTGAATCTGATGATAGAAACAACCCATCATTTTAGGAAAGTTAACGTATCTGCCGCACTAACTGTCGTTGGCTGTATAGAGGGTTAGTTTTATTTCTGGAAAGATCTGGTGCTTTTTCCTTACTGAATAATTAACTCGTCCTTGGAGTCCCCCCTAGGACATGGGTGTTGTCCTTAGGTTAGTTTACCTTAGTTTAAGTAGTTTGTAAACTACGGACTAATAACCACGCAGTTGAGTCCGATAGATTTACAAACATTTGTACATTTTTAATAATTAACTTCCTGGAACATTTTCGCACTTTCCGGGTCTCAATAAATTGGCCTCTGCAAGCAGAATAAGCCGGCGTTGATCTGCCTCAGTTGCAGTATGGCATACAACTGTCCAAACTAGTGAACAATAGATAGAGATGTCAGCTATGTGTTTATATAGCTAATACCCAGACTTCCTTTTCGATATATCATGAATTTTTATCTGTGGAAATTGCAGGCGGTATTCAGTAACTGGTCTCTCTCTCTCTCTCTCTCTCTCTCTCTCTCTCTCTCTCTCTCTCTGTGTGTGTGTGTGTGTGTGTGTGTGTGTATTTATTTTGCAACTGCTTCTATGAAAATTACTGTGCATGCCGAAATATTTGCATCTCAATATCAGTTTAAAGAGATGTACAAATACAAATGCTGTTAGTAGCGAGGTATGAAAATACTTAGTGAATACTAACTTCAGATTACCACAATCAAAATACGCGACACACATGAGTACCGAAGACTGCGAAACCAGATATAATCAACATGATCGTTATCTCCTACAGCTTGTACAATTTGACGACTTTAACGCAAAAAATGTCCAATGTTTTTAAATCAATGGGAGTTAACTAGTGTGGTTATCAGTCCCTAGGTTTACAAACTACGTAAACTAACCGAAGGACAAAACACACACACACACATACATACACGAGGAAGGACGCGACCCTTTGACGGGGAGCAATCGCGCGCCCCGCTGCAATGCGCCTTAGAGCCCTCGGTCATTCTACTGCAGCTTATTAAAACAGATATAAAAACACAAATTAATACACACACAGCATCGTAAGAAACGAAGTCATTATTTCTCTCACCCCGCACAAGTAACAGCCAAATAAATTGCGTTACTAATTATGGAAATACTTCATTGTTTTATAGTTGTCACAAGCAAAGAACTAGGCAAGTCAGTTATGATTACTTAAGCAGTTTACTTATTTCTTTCTCAATTATGTTTTGCAGAATAATTTCAAGAGTTCGGTATTTCACGTATATTTTCATAGTAATCGACACATGAAGCATTCTGAAAATGAGTTCTTGTTCTAATTATTCCCTTTGCACACTAAATATGTTGTTTTTGCGGTGGATTAACTACTTTTGATGGAAAACACTCTGCGGCACCATTAGTGCCAGGTAGAGCTAGCACTAATCCAATAATGAGCTACAAGTTTTAGGACCAAATATCTTCAGATGCAAGTAAGTTGAAAATGAGACACCTGTTTTTAGCAGCTCGCTTCACAGTTCTCGATTAATGAATTTTCTCTTCACATATATTTTTAACGTAGTTCACTTCCTCAAAAACTTGATCTGCACAGCTTTCTTTCAAAATATTTTTATCAAACACCGATGGGATTCAACTTAACAGACATCCAAAGAAGAGGATATTTAATTAATAGGTTACTTAATTTGTTACACCTATAAAATTGTTTGTTTTCGGTGCATGTTTCGAGGATGCGCCTCATCTTCAGGTTGTTACGCCGTTACAACAATTATAAAATGTTTTAGTTAAGTTTTACATTAACAAAACCTTGCTGTCTGTAGTAATACATTTTGTTCTTATTGAGTATCTCTCTTCTTCTTCTGGTGTCCATAACGACAAACCCAGAAGAGAAATGCTGTTACCTTCAGACATCAGAATCAGAGAGTCACTCAACAAGAAGAAAGTGTATTACTACAGACAGTAATATTTTGTTGATGTAAACCTATACTAAAATATTTTTGTAATTTTTGTAATGCCGTAACAATCTGAAGATGAGGCACAGCCTCTAAACGTGTACCGGTACCTAAATAAATAATTTCTACAGTTGTAACAAATTAGTGGCTGGTTAAGGCATTGTAAGTAACCTGTTTGTTATTTACATACATTCACTGTCGGAAAACATTATGGCTTTAAATTGACGATATTTGAGGTGAACCCAGTAAAAGGTTTCAGTGATATAATCAGTTATCTGTCCAAGAAATCAGACCCCTTCAGCTCGCCATCTTCTAGCAGTGACCTGATTAACGACTAATTTTTTATATTTGGAGAAGCTGCACATGGCAAGTGAAAGCATTACTTACTACCAAACAAACAAATTAAAAAGTCGTGCCTTATTTACTTTGAGTTAAAACCTATTTTCTTTATTGTTGAAATACCACGTTTGGTTACGCTTGGTTGCTTAAAAAGACGTTATTTAAAAATATATGGGACGTTAGTAAAAAAGGACAATATACGTCCCGTATTTACTTTGTCGTGACAGCGAGACATTTAGATTATATAAGGGATGATAACTTATCATTATGACCAAGTGGAATGAGTTCGAAGAAAACCGTATCGATTTCTCAGGTGGACATCGACATACTGCTTTTCTGGACTCTGCAAGATCGTTCTATACGATGATCGCGATTTGTCGTTACAAATTCCATGCCCCCCCTCCCCCCGCGCTAGTAATAAATTCTTGCATAGCTAAGCATCTAATATACAGGGCGGATGATAAAAAGGTCGATTACTTTCCGAGGTAGTAGTACTCGTCGAAACAAGAAAAATAAGTCTAACAAACATGGGTCCGAAATCGCATACTTTCTGAAATAAGCACGTGTTTTTTTGGAGATGTTTCACTTGTCGTCCATTAATGTCAGTGCATCCCCCTGCTCTTCGTCGTGTGGGAAGAAGCACCCTGTGAAGCATACCCGATTGTTGAATACGCGAACCTGCAAATGTCTGCATATCGTTGATTGGAGTTGCATAGACCACTTCCTTTAAGTGTCCGCATAACTAAAAGTCCAGGCCAGTATGCCTGGGGAACGAACAGGCCAAAGTGTGGGTCCTTTCCGACAAATCCAGCGGCCCTGAATTGTCTGCGTCTGGGGTTCACACACGTTGTGACAAAAGTGTGCTAGTACGCGATTATTCATGAACCTTATATGTAGTCGTTGCTGATATGGCACATTGTCCAGTAATGTAGGCAATACATTAATGAGATAGGCCAGATAATGCGGCCCTTCGTGGTAGCGCGTATGGCCCTATCGCCAACTATACTTGCCCATACGTTGGTTGAAAAGTTGTGTTGATTCCCGTAGGTGATTGTGCCCATAGGTGGAGTAATGTACGACATCATAATATCCTGCTGACAACAATTGACGGAATGCCAATGCGACTGCGATGATATCCGAACACTATCTCAGAAAAAATGTGTTCCTGGATCCGTATTTAATCCACATATTTTTCTTGTTTACTACCACCTCTCAAGGTATTCGAGACCTTTTTTCTTTTTTTATATACAACACACTAATCTTCGTCTGTTGGTTCTTGAAATTGTAAATTAAATGAGTAAATATTTCTTGTGAGCACACGAGTCCGAGACACTACCACGCGACGAGTTATGGACTGACTGTGCCATGTTACGTGTGTATGCCACGAACAACCAGGCAGGGCCACAAGCCAGCCCTGAGCGCAATCTGTAGTATTGGGCTCCTGTAGCAGCCTGGTGACGTACGATATTGCTAATTTTCAACATTAAAAACATATTTGCAAAATTTTAACACGAATTATCTACAGGAGAACGGAAAAGCTGGTAGAGGCTGACCTCGGGGAAGATCAGTTTGGATTCAGCAGGAACTTAGGGACACGGGAGGCAATACTCACTTTACGACTTATCATAGAAGATGGATTAAGGAAAGGTAAGATAGATTAAGGAAAGGTAAACCTACATTTTTAGCTTTTGTAGATTTGGAGAAAGCTTTTGACAATGTTGATTGGAATACACTCTTTCAAATTCTGGAGTCAGCAAGGGTAAAATACAGGGAAAGGAGACTTATTTACAGTTTGTACAAAAACCAGACCGCAGTTATTAGACTCGTAGGGAAAGCATTAGTTGGGAAGGGAGTAAGACAGGGTTGTAGCATTTCTCCGGTGGTATTCAATTTGCACATCGAGTAGGTCGTGAAGGAAAGCAAGGAAAAATTTGGAATAGCGGTTAAAGTTCAGAGTGAGGAAATAAAAACATTGCGTTTTGCTGATTACATTGTAATTCTGTCAGAGACAGCAAAGGACCTGGGAGAACAGTTGATTGGAATGGACAGTGTGCTGAAGAGAGCGTATAAAATGAACATTAACAAGAGCAAAACAAAGGTAATGGAATGCAGACTTAGAAAATCAGGCGATGCTGAAGGAATTAATTAGGTAACGCAACAATGAAGGTGGTAGAGGGTTTTGTTACTTGGGTTGTAAAATAACATATGACGGTCGCAGGTCAGAGGATATAAAATGCAGAATGGCAATGGAAAGAACGGCATTTTTGAGAAAGCGAAATTTGCTAACATCGAATATTAATTTAAGTGTAAGGAAATCTTTCCTGAAGGCATTTGTGTGGACTGTTGCCTTCTTCGGGAGTGAAACATGGACGATAAACAGTAGGAACAGGAAGAGAATAGAGGCATTTGAAATGTGGTGCTACAGAAGAATGCTGAAGATTAGGTGGGTAGATCGCGTACGTAATGAAGAGGTACTGAACAGAATTGGCGAGAAAAGGCATTTTTGGCATACGTTGACTAAAAGAAGGGATCGCATGGTAGGACACATCATTAGATATCGAGGAATTTTAAATTTAGCTTTGGAGGGAAGTGTGTGGGGTAAAAATCGCAGAGGGAGACCAAGAGACATATTTAGTAAGCAGTGGATGTGAGTTGTCGTTCTTATGACATGAAAAGGCTTGCTCAGGATAGAGTAGGGTGGAGAGCTGCATCAAACCAGTCTCCGGACTGAAGACGATAACAACAACAGATAATAAGAGCCTGTCTCAGCAGCTTATTTCGGCCTATTATTTCTGTGTGTAAAACAAAAAGAGAGAAATTGGGGACAGGGGGTGTTCCAGATCTGAACATAACAGAATGGACCATTACCATGTTTTATGAGAAGGCTATATGACATTTCAGGTTTTTCTGATATCGTTTACCTTGACGACTGAGAAGTGAAAATCCTGAAGCTCTCGATAAATTTTTATCTCGTATTCGACTCTCGACCAGCGATCATGGCACGATGTTACAGGGCCTTTGTGTTGGGAACCGTCGTGCTACAACACTCTGCGTATCTATAAATAGGAAAACAAGCTGCCAGACATAGTCCTTTCAGCTCCTTTTGTACTGTCTTGTGATCTCAATAAACGTGTTTTCAGTCTGGAAATGTTAGTTATTGCAGCGCTGGAATGGCCGTGCGACCTAAGGCGCCTTGCCACGGATTGAGCGTCCGCTCCCTATTGGAGGTTCCAGTCCTCCCTCGTGCGTTTGTGTGTGTGTGTGTGTGTGTGTGTGTGTGTGTGTGTGTTGTTCCTGGCATAAATTAAAGTTGGTTTAAGTAGTTTGTAAGTCTAGGGACCGATGACCTCAGCTGTTTGGCCCCTTAGTTTTACAAAAATTTGAGCACTCGGTAGTAATTTGAACGGTCTAGCTATCGTAATTGGTACTTGCATCCGGAGACTGCATAACATTCTCTGTATTGTAATGATTTCTTAAAGAACGATATGGTGTAAGACACAATCGGAAAATGATCCTTTGGCGAAAAGATTTTTCGTTCAGTAATTGACATTAAACCATGCAAAGTACATGGATAAGTCCAAACACAATGATCACTGTGCATCTAGTTGTAAAATGCCGTCTACTGTCGTTGCCAATAGGTGTAGCGGAGAAGATATTATTCAGCGTTTTAAATAATAATAATAATAATAATAATAATAACATTGTCTTCAGGTTCCTTCGAGCGAAACAACGAAATAGTTTAGAAACATAGGCTCTAAAACGCATACCTTAAGATCTATGGCATTATATCAAATACGTCATCCGATATTGAGAATAATAAAAAATTCGGAGATCTTCATGTCCGAAAGAACAGACACAATATCTGTAATGGTTCCGAAAGAGATAAGTAACATGAACAACCTGTTAGTATCGATGCAAAATAGGAAAAGAAGATTTTTAGACAGTCATTGCAAAAGAAATAGTAAAGGGAAACCAAGGAACGAGTGGAACGATAATTGTCGTTTATCTAATTGAAGTAAGAAAGAGCCAAAAATATGCAGAAAACACAAAATACTACAATAGGAAAACTGGTTGCCAACGATGATACTTAGTGTTCAGAAGACGATGGTAATTTTCGTGGCATTGATATCCAGAAAACACAAAATAGTGCAATAGGAAAAGTAGCTGCAACGATAATACGTAATGTTCAGAAAATTATGGTGATTATCATGGCGTTGGTGATGATGATCTTGATGTCGTAGTTACTTTCTTAGTTTTTCTAGTGCTGTATAGCGTATGGAATAAAATCTAAAAAGACTGCTTGGTTGGTTAAGAAACTATTTAGAGTTAGAGAATTACTGATTTCACTGTAATATAGCTCTTGTGAGAACATAAAATGTCTTACGGTCCGTCAACAGTTGCGAATATTTTTTTTTAATAATTACATGTTTCAATTCTTATGGATGATCATGAGAATCTTTCACTTTCGTCATCATCCCGTCACGACCGCATTACAAGAAGTACTTGTGGCGGTACGTTCTGGAGCGTCATTTGCGTTCACTCCCGCCGGAGTTTCGAGTTCTCCTACGGGCATAGATATGTGTGTGTGTGTGTGTGTGTGTGTCGTCCTTAGGGTAAGTGCGTTTAACTTGTTTGAGTCTAGGGAGCGATGAGGAGAGTAATTTGGTCCCTTAGGTTTACAAACATTTGAACATTTTTAAAATCGATAGTCGATCATGTCGATTATAACAACAATAAGTTACGAGAAGCTTTATCTAATGCAGAAGTGGCTCTGGATTGAAGTTGGAAAACCGTCGATCTATTAAACACCATTAACACATTTGTATAGCTATGTAGCCTTACAGACTTTTTACGAATGTTCATCGTAGTAACAGAGTAACTTGTAATTTGCGGCTGTTTGCTGATGATGCTGTGGTGTATGGGAGGGTGTCGTCTTTAATTGACTGTAATAGCATACAGGATGACCGAGACATAATTTCTAGTTGGTGCGAAGAATGGCAGCTAGCTCTCAATGTAGGAAAACGTAAGGTGATGGGCATGAGTAGAATAAACAATCCCATAATGTTCGAATACAGTATTAGTAGTGAACTTCCTGATGTAGTCGCGTCGTTGAAATGTCTAGGCGTAACATTTCAGAGCGATATGAAATGGAACGAACATGTAAGGACAGTTGTATGGCAGACAGCCGACTTCGGTTTATTGGGAGAATTTTGCGAAGATGTACTTCATCTGTAAAGGAGACCGCGTATAAAGCGCTTGTACGACCACGTCTTGAGTATTGCTCAAGTGTTTGGAACCCGCAGCAGATCAGTTTAAAGGAAGACATAGTGGCCGTTCAGAGGCGAGCTGGTAGGTTTGTTACTGATAGGTTCGACCAATGCGCGAGTGTCACGGAAATGCTCCGGCAACTCAATTGGGGATCGCTGGAGGAAAGACGACGTTCTTTTCGTGAATTTCTGTTGAGTAAATTTAGAGGGTGCGCCTCGATTGCACAGTGGTAGAGTGCCAGACTACAAATCCAAAGGTCGCGGGTTCGATCCCCGCCAGGTCCTAAAATTTTTATCTATCACTTTCCACTTCTTTCACCTCTGGCAGTATTTCTCATGTGAAAAATACCGAGTAGCACCGTGGTTCGGAACCCACGTTAAACTGTAGGTCCCCCTATAACTGGCTGAGTAAGTCAGTTCGAAGGTCGGAGGAAGGCAACGGCATACCACCTCCAAAAAGGACCATGCCTAGTATAGCACTGTGGTGTTCAAACCAATCTTCGGATTGTTGACTGCTTTACCTTTAAATTTAGAGGGCCAGAATTTGAAGCTGAGTGTAGTACAATCATGGTGCCTCCTACTTACATTTCACGTAGTGATCACAAAGACAAGAGAAATTTGGGCTCGTGCGAAGGCACATAGACTTTCCTTTTTCCCCCTCGTTCTTTTTGGATGTGCTCGCCGGTTGCTCGCCGTGGAGGTTAGAGTCCTCCCTGGGGCATGGGTATGTTTGTCCGTAGGTTAGTTTACCTAGGTTTAAGTAGTTTGTAAGCTACGGATTGATGACCACGTAGTTTGGTCCGATAGATTTACAGACAATTGAATTTAGGGAAGGATATGCCTAATACTGGTACAGTGTACCCTCCACCATGCACCATACGGTGGATTGCGGAGTATATATGTAGATGTATAGCCTTCAGTCACGTAAGCCGTGTGAAGATGACGGGTGTAGCTTGCAGCTGTGATGAAGTATCGTGTGTATCTCGTCCGACTCTTACAGAACGGTGAGTGTATGGAACTGGTTATCGTGACGTGGGAACCGTTGTCAGTCTGACATGTACGCAGTTGTTAAGTAGGGTCATTATACTCTAGCACACTGGTCGATGTTGATGGAAATTCCTGATATTACGCCTGCCCGAATGACTCGGCCGCGCCGGCGCCGGTGTCGTGCCCTTTGTATTTATGAGATGTCGTTACGTGCTTGTCAGTGATCCCATTACGTGGCTGGAAAAAATTAATTAACTCCAAATGGGGGAGACGCGCCGGGCCGGCAGTTTCGCAGCAGTCGGCGGGGCTGCGCAATGCCCCTCGTGGCGTAAGATGTTATTGGCGAGCGGGGTAGCGGGGTGGGGAGGCAGCTCCGGCAAATAAAACACGAGACGGCGGCGGTAGCGCGGACGACATTCCGACGCACGCCGTTTGTAATCACGGCGCTGGGGATAGCGTAAATACACACGGCGCCGAGGGCCCCACCGTTATAATGGCGGGATGCTAGGCGCCGCGTAAAAAGAGGTCGATTTGCATCAGAAAAACGCGGCGCCGCGCCGCGCCGCGGCCCCTGCCGCGTCCTCCCTACAGCGCTCCACGCCCATTGTCGCCCCGGTGGCGCTGTAATTACACCGGCCACAATGCTTCTCCCGACTGACCGTCCCGTCTCTACGAGTCACAGCTCGTTACGGCGACCCAATGCGACCGAATGGCCTCATCTGGTCTTCAGTTTCTTGTAGCGCCACGGAGCATTTCTGTCGAGGTATTTGCCACACGTCAGCGTGTTCGGAATGTTCTTTAGAATAATTTGCAACACGGGATGTTCTTCAGACTTGGGAGAAAGAAAATGTTCTAAGGGACTTAACTACTTGGTTACCAGCCCCTTGGCTTACAAACGAGTTAAAATTACTTACGCTGAGGACAACACACAGCCGGCCGCGGTGGCCGTGGGGACTGCGGCGCGTCAGTCACGGTCTGCGCGGCCACTACGGTCGGGGGTTCGAATCCCCCCTCGGGCATGGATATTTGTGCCGTCCTTAGTGTTAGTTCATAAGTAGTTTGTAAGGTAGGGACTGATGACCCTTAGTTAATTCCCATAAGCTATACAAACATTTGAACACTTGACAACACACAGACACACACACACACACACACACACACACAAGCCCGAGGGAGGATCAAACTTCAGACGGCGCTCGGATACTCCACCGTTGTCCGTCTGTGGAGAAATCATGTGTGGGGCTCCACAAGTTTCAGTCCTAGGACCTCTACAATTCTGTTCTACAATTCTGACATTTGTGAACGACCGTTTGTCTAAAGTAGTCTTTCTTAGTTCTTACAAGCACAGATCTAAACCTGAATCTTAGAGTCACATTTGTAAAATGTTACATCTTGTCACTGCTTCTATATGGCTCTGAACAATGGACACTAAATACAACAATAACGACCAAGAAGTTAGAGGTCTTTAATAGGTGGATTGATCACAGAATGCTGAAAATATGGTGGACTGCAAGGTTAACCAACATCGAAGTATTGGATAGAATGAACAAACAGCAAAAAATGTTGATAGCGTTTAAAAGAAGAAAAACTGTATGCCTAGGACATATATTACGGAATAACAAATATATGCTCCTGCAGTTAATAATAGGAGGGAAGATTGACGGAAAAAGAAGACAGGGGCGAAAAAGAATATCCTGGCTAGGCAATGTAATGCAGTGGACGTGAATAAGTGTAGACAAGCTGTTACATACTGCGGTTCAAAGAACAAAGATGCATCATGTGATGCCAACATCCATTAATGGATAAACAGCAGCAGAAGAAGAAGAAGAAGAAGAAGAAGTCTTTTTCAACCTTTGCGAATATGCAAACCCTTCCAAGTAAAAATATTCTGCCCCCCCCCCCCCCCCCCGCATCCTCACGAACCGTACAAAACTATGTTGTCTCAAAGGAAACAAATCAAATCTTCTTTATTTTGCTTCAGCTTTCTCTTTCAATGTTGTACGAAATTTTATTTTGTGTATTTTTCGGAATGGAATATCTTAACCTATTTTTACATGATTTCTGACAGAAAAATATATTTTGTTTTATAGTTTTCCTCATTTCAGGCCAGACCCAGAAGCGAATTATGCTCATTAAGGAAGGTCCCACTGTATAGACAATTTGTAAAAATTTCGAATTTGTCAGATTCACTTATCGTATCATACTCTCCTACCTATTGATTGGGTCCTGGAAACAGTTTTAAGGTTTGCACTTATTCGTACATTATATTATAAAACAATCCATAGTCTTTTCAGTTCATAATTAATGTTACACAAGGGACTCCTTAAGTTAAACATCGAAAAAATTGCATTTTGACTGATTCTTCCGTCGCTTCTTGGTAGAACATAATCAAATAAATTAAAAACACAATTTTGTGTGTGTTCTACGAGTTTATTTTTGTTTACTTATACGGTTTTTGGCTTATGAGGCCATCTTCAGCGTATTGACTGGTGTGTCAAAGATACTGTATTGGAAGAGATGACAAACGTATACACTTGGATCGACGTACATAGTAAAACACTTCATTGACATTGTGTTATTACAATTGGCAACTTAAAAACTAAACAGTAATAAATTAATATACATCATGTGGAGGTAAAACATAACTTGAAACTGGTACTACCTAAATTTCACTTTGGCATACGGTTTTGTATTAATGAACCCCTAGGTATTTTATGGTGCAAGTACTGTCTCCTGTGACGACGACCCACAATAAAACATTCACACACATGCTTAAGAAAAACTAAAATAAAAAAAGAGAATAACGCTAGTAACATTTCAGTTGATCCATACTTTGAACGTAAAGAGCTCATATTATCTCGTGCTCTCCACACATAGAACGTTGGCATTCAATACAACGAAGAAAGACTTTCTTGTCTTTCGTTCTGTCACTGAAACAACACCGTGTTCTGGATTCTGATGCTCGTGATGCAGGTGCAGCCGTTTCGACTTCGTGTATCCTCAAACAGAGCTGACATGGGTTGTTTGACTGTAAGCAAAAAAAGCGGTCGTGTCTCGCCTTACCGACGTGGCCTCACTCACGCCTGGGGACAGGTTGGCTGGAGGGCAAACTGTTCTACATTCCGCGAATGCATAGTGGCGCATGGAGCCTGCCGACCCTACCTGGTATTAGGTGGGTTAACCTGAAAAAATAACCACATTTCTCAACGCCTGCAAAAACTCAGTTCATTTACATTTGTACTTCGAAACATTGCGGAGGAACAAACCAGTATGTTAACGTGCGCCTTTTTCGTTATGCAATTTCCTGTATACATTCAGCAATGCCCTATGGATTAATACTGCACGATGATTCATCTTCAAGAAGGAAAGTTTTCTATATCTAAATCCATACTCCGCAAGCCAAATGAAGGTGTGAGGCGGAGGGTACATTCCGTACTATTGCCGCTTCCTCCTGTTCCAGTCGTGAAATGCTCGCGGAGAAAGCGTTTCTTGTATGTCCTTGTGTGGGCACTGATCTTGCTAATTTTTCAGCGTGGTAGGAAGGAAGCAATATATTGGTTTACTCTTCATGAAACTTATTCTCTCGGAACTTTGACAGAACGTTTTGTAAGAATATTATGTGGAGCTAATCCACGAACATGTTTAATATACGTTTTTATTGTGTTAGGCATTGAGGATGCTGTAGTTCTTCAGGTTGTCCTAGCGAGGCGTTGTCATCTTTTACAATCGGGTATTCTGTCGACTGAACACCAGCGACCTGAAAATAACGTTGTAGCCGCTCTTGGCAAGCGAAGACTCCGGAGGGAACCACCGATACGGCGCACTGCGGTAGCAGACCGCCCCACAGCGTAAGAGAAGTTAATTGACGCCCTAGAGAAGATGAAATGTTTTTAACAACTAGGAGAACAATCAGAACGTCATACCGTAGGAGCGGTTATGGGTAATAACTGCAAAGCACGCGCACAACCATCGGAGCAGCCGCGGCGAGAAGACGCCACTGTCGCTGCAATTGGTCGGCGCAATACACCGCCGGCGCGGTCGGCATACGGAGCGCCTAGCACTGTACAGCCATAAATACCGGACACATTCCACTGTGGAATCACTGTCAGGAAGCACCTGAAGAAGGCTGCGATGTTCAAATGTTCAAATGTTTGTAAAGCTTATGGGACTTAACTACGGGGTCATCAGTCCCTAAACTTACAAACTACTTATTAACTACCTTATACTAAGGACGGCACAAATATCCATGCCCGAGGGGGGATTCGAACCCCCGACCGTAGTGGCCGTACAGACCGTGACTGAAGCGCCTCAGTCCCCTCGGCCACCGCGGTCGGCAGCTGCGATGTACTCAGTTGAAATATCGTGCTAGAAAAGACGCGAATAACCGGGAGAGTACCCGATTGTGCTAGATGACATTGAGGATGCTGCTTCACAGTATATTTATTTACCCATTAATTTTGTTGTAAATAACCCATTACAGTTCAAAAGGATCAATGATGTACTCGTGTACAGTTATAATATCAAAAGAAAATATGATGTTCGTTACCCGCATTAAAGAGTACACGACGCTGACACCAACAATTGTTATCACTTGACAAGTGACTGACAGGCAAGATACGAAAATCTAAACACAAACTGTAGATGTTTGTCCTTGAAAGCTGCTACTATCCTATAAAAGTATTTCCGTGTATGCAATCCGTAAAACATTGTGGACATCGTTTACTATTTCACCTATTTATTAAAAAAGATCGTAGAAAATGGACAACTTGTAGCCATATTTCTCACTTTATTTTTTCTTCTTTCCAATTTCAGTTGGTGAACAGTTGAAATGATGCACATCAATATCGCATGTATTATTTTAAGAATAGCTGCAAATGTGTTGGGATAACTAGTCATATGGTATTTAAGGGGGAAATCTAGCCGCACGGTTTGAGGTGCCATGTCATGGATTTCGCGGCCGCTCCCGCCGGAGGTTCTAGTGCTCCCTCGGACATACGGGTGTGTGTTGTCCTTAGCGTAAGTTAGTTTAAGTACTGTGTAAGTCTAGGGACTGATGACCTTAGCAATTCGGTCACTTAGTTAGGCAGTCTTTCAACTTTTGAACTATGGTGAATTCTATATTATCTATGTAAAGGTAATAACTTAGAAAAGCCTTTATTCTTTTCTTTGGCCGACTGGTCCATATTTGTTAATCCGAGCTGCAGAAGGCAGTTGCAACTGGTCTGTTGTATTGTGCTTCATTGCTGGATCACAACTTTTGTAATTGGTAGTCGTGAACAACTATCCAGTGCTCCACTACACTAGCAGCTCAACACAACACTGTACTGCTGTACTTGGTACCAGAACCAAGAGAGGTTTTCATTGTGGTTAGTTAGCCCACGCCGTCTGAGGCACAACTCGGGATTCACATGGGGCTGTGCTCTGTTCCGCTGAGAGAGAACAGATTGCCTGAGGTTCGACTCCTCACTGTTCCCGGGTCGTTGTTGTGCGTGAACGCTCTCTTTGGTGCGTCTTGGTCGTGTACCTGCCCTATCCTTGACTGTCAGTCAAAAACTTGTGGTTTGATGTGTGGAGATTCCACAAGTGCAATGAAGAACTGCAGGGGATTCGATTATCACACCGTCTCCCACTTACGAGCATAATCGATGAGCAGTTTTACAGGTTTATATGTGGGCCTGAAGATGGCGCCATTGAGGTACCGCAATTGGTCGTTTAATTAAATAAACTGCGGTGTTGTTTACAATAAATGTAGGCTTGCATTTCATAAGCTGATACTGTGTCTGCCATCGAGTTCAGATTGTGCCACAATTCCTCATTCCTTATTACTTTATATACTGCTGTGTTATCAAAGACGATCTTGTCCTGCCCCTGGAGGTAGTATATAGCTCCTGTGATAGGAAGGAAACATTGTATTTTGGATTTTTCTTTTATGTAAGGAAGGAACTGCTAACTTCTACTCTGTGCTGTCCCATATTTGTTGCCATCCTCTATCAATGCGTGCCTTCATTTCCACGTGGCTCTTTTACCTTATGATAATCTGCCTTTTTCATCCAATTTGTACACGTCTCTTTTTTATAGCTACGTCCAAATGCAGCTAACTTAGTATCAGCAGCAGTGCTTCAGTACTTGTTCTTCAACACGTGTCTGTCAGGAACACGAGTATACTGCTCTATGCCCACCGAATATTTTCTGTTGTCCTTAACCTGTAGACCACTACAACAATTAGGATTGCTTTGTGGTATATGGCTGCTAAAACCTCTTTGCCTCATGCTGCTATGTAATTCACAATTTTAGTGCCAAACTTGCATACGATTTCTGTGAAGGAAGTTTGGTCTTTCGTCGATGTTTATAACAAGCTTCCTGTAAACTTATGTTTCGCCAGGTACCTATTTTATTCTGATTTTGGAGTTCGTCGGTATAGAGACCGAGCGAGGTGGCGCATTGGTAACACACTGGACTGGACTGTGGTCCAAATCCACCTCCGGCCATCCAGGTATGGTTTTCCGTGATTTCCATAAATCGCTCGAGCCAAATGCCAGGATTGTTCCTTTGAGAGGGCACGACCGATTTTCCTCCTCATTCTCATCCAAACAAACCGAGAGTGAGCTCCGCATCTGAAGACCACGCCGCGGACGGGACGTTAAGCCATGTCTTCCTTCGTTCTTCTTCTCGATACAGAGAATGTCCCTTGTAGTAAAATATATACTGCTTTATGTACTGATATAATTATTTAATTTTCTACGCACCAGATCCAGAAATCTTTCATGAACTATCCTATTATTTAACAAAAATTTCGTGGTACTATATGAAATATTTACTTTAAAAATTCACATATCGATTTCGTTCACATGATGGAACATCATCAGTGCACATTTCCAATTGTGGCGACTCATTTACTCCGCATAAAACATTTAACAGTCAGATTCATAAAACGAATATAAAGGAATATTAGTGTTTTTTTTCTATAGGACCAAACTGCGTGGTCATCAGTCCGTAGCTTACAAACTACTTAAACCTAGGTAAACTAACCTAAGGACAACACACACACCCATGC
Organism: Locusta migratoria; assembly: GCA_026315105.1. Classification (NCBI taxonomy): domain Eukaryota; kingdom Metazoa; phylum Arthropoda; class Insecta; order Orthoptera; family Acrididae; genus Locusta; species Locusta migratoria. Next base: position 355,651,960 of record CM048744.1, read on the forward strand.
CCCAGGGAGGACTCGAACCTCCACGGCGAGGAACCGCACGCTCCGCAGCGAGACGATTTAGATCGCTCGGCTACTCCACCGCGGCGGAATATTAGTGTTTAACCTCCCGTCGACGGTGTGGTCATTAGAGACGGAGCACAGGCTTGAATGTTTTTGGGTAAGGATGGTGAAGGAATTCGGCCATGCCCTTTCATAGGAACCCGGCATTTTTTCGTGAGTACGTGCATGGCGAGGATGGGGCACCGAGCTAATGCAGTCTTTCTTCCTTTGTTTCCCCACTGGACTGCATTTCCTTTCCCTTCCTTTCTTTCCTATCGTCACTCCTTCCCCTCCCCACCGGAGACTGATGACTTTGGCAGATTAGTTCCCCTGTCCCCAACAACTCATCCATGTATCTTTATTCCTGCCGGCCGAGGTGGCCGAGGGGACTGAGGCGCTCCAGTCACGGTCTGCACGGCCACTACGGTCGGGGGTTCGAATCCCCACTCGGGCATGGATATTTGTGCCGTCCTAGTTCGTAAGTAGTTCATAAGTAGTTTGTAAGTTTAGGGACTGATGACCCCGTAGTTAAGTCCCATAAACGATACAAACATTTGAACATTTTCTTTATTCCTAGTGATTGGCGACAAATAACAAGGCATTGTGCCCAATGATTTTGGTCAACAGTATTTCCTATTACGTTATATACTGCCTGAAAAAATTATAATGTTGTTTAACGATGGCAGGACAACCAACACAAAGTTTCGTATTCATTGTGACGTAGCAGATATGTTTATCTGCTTCATCTGTATGCGCTATGAATCTTGGATTCACCAAACACGTGGACTATGGCAAGGATGGATAGAGATTACTATCACGTGTCAGCTTTCTCCTACTAATTTTCACTTCTCTATCTTTTCGCCTTTCATTTACTACTCATTTAGTTGGAAGCACAAGGCTGGACACCATTAGTCGTCTTTCTGTTCTTAGCTTTCGTTAATAGCAGATGGTCTCCGGACTCTGCGATCAAGTACAGGACTGACGTTATACTACCTTGGCTACAGCAGCGTCCATAACAAGAACAACACAAAGAATTTGCTCTCATTGGATTCATGTACCTGTGAAATAATGTACTCTCATCTACACTGACAGGAGATGTCAAGTGACGTAGACGATTCCCTGTATCTCCTCTGGAGAGCTGACACCAAATCGCCGGGGCGTTGGCCGGTTCTGGTCTTTTTGTGGGTGCATCTCCATATCATGGAGTCTGCGTTGCATAATATCCCCGAAAAGATTTAAATCCGGACTCTGGGTTGGCTATCACAGACCTCCCATGCATGTTCCTGGAACCGTTCTCGGGTGGCCTGGTAGCGATGTGCAGGCGAGTGATCGTATTGAAACATCGCAGGTCGTAGTGTTGGAAAGCTACACGGGTGGCAGCCAATCAGCTTATTGCACATCATTCATATTGCACAGTACCTTTTGGAACAATTAGGGGGCTCCATTCATTCTGGGAAAATGCACTCCAAAACGTACCAGATATACTAGCGTTCTGCATGACACCTTACCAAGTGGACTACATCGATGTAAGTGGTCTACCACTGGCGGTACCTCTAATCGCTATGTTGCAGTTGATGCCGCGGCGGAGCGCAATGAGGTGCTATGCTCCGATGCGCGAGACCGTTCCCCGTCGAGGGTTCGAATCCGTCCTCGGGCACGGACGTTTGTGTCGTCTTTAGTATAAGGTAGTTGATAAGTAGTTTATAAGTTTAGGGACCGATGACCCCGTAATGAAGTCCCATAAGCTATAGAAACATTTGAACATTTACAAAGTGAGGCGAGGCTGTAGCTGGCGGGCGCAGACAGACGGAAGCGACGGCGGCGGCGGCGGCAGTCCGTGGCCGTGGGCGCGCGTAATTTGGGCAGCGTGTTTGCCGCGCACACAAAAAGCGCCGGAAGACGCCGGCCGCTCGGAAAGTGAAGCCAGAACCTGTTCCCTATCTATAAATAGATCTCCACCTGGCCATTACTCAGGAATGCAAATAGCCTCTTGGATTACGCCCCGCCCCGCCCCTCCGCCTCGCTTTGCTTTATAATTGCGTGTAGCATGATCTACTATAAAGATGCGTCCGGCGTCCTTCCCCTCGGTCGTCTTTTTTCCCCTGCCCCCCTCCCCCCCCCCCCCCTCCGTCGCCCAGTAGCCAATTAAACGGGGGCTCCCGCGGCCGAGCCAGCGACCGGAGCGCAGCGCGCCGCTCCGGAAATTGGAGCCTCGGGTTCGTCGGACTACGGTATTCTCGCCGGATTGCGGGTAATCTGTGCAGCGAGGAAGATTACGGTTCTGCCTGCTGGCGATGGCGAAGTCATTACACGTCTGCTACTAGCCGGCCACGTTCTTAGGGAAAACGGCGGAATGAACGTTTAGACTATTGGAAACGTGATTTAGACATTAATGTAGAGAAGTGTTTCCATACCTTTTCGAATACGCGATTCCCTTCCATATAAAGGCTGATGACCCTTCCCCCTCCCCCCCCCCCAAAAAAAACCTCCCAAACCATAGCAAGACTATATCTGTAATGTCAAAGACAACTAATTTAATTTTAATATTCACAGAATATATGACATCAATTGCGATTGGGCAAAGCTGAAAATGTGTACACAGCCGGGATTCGAACCCGGGTCTCCTGCGTACTCTTACGGAAATTAGTTTAATAACTACGATGAGTACTGTGGGCAGGGCGAAGCTGGGAATTTGTATCTGACGGAAGGCGTGCTTAGGTAGTTCTTGCAGGTGCGGTGATCACTGTGTCCCCAGTGGTGTAGTGGTCAGCGCAACTGCCTAGAAAGCAGGAGACCCGGGTTCGAATCCCGGCTGAGTACACATTTTCAGCTTTGCCCAATCGCAGTTGATGTCATATGTTCTGTGAATATTAAATAATAACAACTGCAGGATCAGAAGTGACGTCTGTTCTATCGGAACAGACGCCACATGTATATATAATTTAATTTTAATTATCTTGGTAGGGTGTCTGTTCTTTCGGACATGTCCGAAAGAACAGACATCACACCAAAATAATAAGTATTTAGACGCGACGACGGCGTCAGCTTCAATTACTTCACCGCAGATGCGGTCATACGTTCTACCTCGCACGGAAATCCGATATGGCGAGTGTAAGAGGACATCAACGATAGGGGCGCTACAGCCATAGCGTGCGACATGTGGGAATATGAGACGGCCAGGTGGCGAGCACGGGTGGCCAAGTGGTTAAGGCGACCGCTGGCCCAAAACGAGAGATCCGGGTTCGGTTCCCGGTCCGGCTCACATTTTCACTTGTCGCCATTTCCTTTATCATTAATTTTAAAAGTAATTTAATTTTCTTTTGTTGATACAACTTTCTTTTAAAATACAATTAAAAACAAATAAATTTTAGTCCTTTTTCTGAATGCAACTCATCCTATTTTACAGGAATTTTGACAGAAAAATATATGTTGTAAAGCAAGGTTTCGCATTGCTGGTAAAGCTCGGAAGCGAATTATGCTCGTTGAGCAAGGCCCCACTGTATAGCCTATTTGTAAACAATCGAATTTCATAACATTACTTATTGTATCGTATAAATTTAGCTATCTCCTCATACCAGAATACAGTGTACAGGGCTTCGTTTATTCATTGTTAACACGGTGTATTTGTTATAAAACAATTTTTGTTCTATTCAACTGAGAATTAATGATAAACAAAGAATAGCGTACTTTCAATACAGAATATACTTCACTTCCCTTAGACATATGTTTTTGCTTTACGGAGCATGCTGTGGTCGCGTTGTTTAACAGTAAAACTACTTTTTCTTGTACGGCGACCCCCGCAACAAGACTTGGCACACCCCTGGGGGTCGCAACCCACAGGCTGAAAAACACTGATTTACACTAAAGAAACCATTTGTTTATTGCTGCAAAGGTGAGTCAAGATCTGACGTTAGGCTTTTAGGGTTGGAAGGTTACTGAATTTTAAAAGAAAATTTGAATGTATATAAACAAAACTAGGGGAAAAAAGGATACCGCCTACAAGAAAATAAGAGAGACATTTAGAGACAAGAAAAGCAGCCGTATCAATATCAAGAACTCAGATGGAAAACCAGTTCTCAGCAAAAAAAGCGAAAGTAGAAAAGTGGAAAGGCTGTATAAAGGGGCCCTACAAAGCAAATGAATTCAGAGATAATAGTGTAGGAAGGGAACGGGAAGTTGATGAAAATGAAATAACAGATACTTGTTTGTTTGTTTCTTTTTTTCTTTCTCCTTGGCCATGTTCCCGCACATGCAGGGTCGCCTTGTTAAATCCGGGCCGCGGCGGAGCGGCCGAGCGCATTGAGGCGCTATGCTACGATGCGCGAGGCCGTTTCCTGTCGGGGGTACGAATCCCCCCTCCGGCATGGATGTTTGTATCGCCTTTAGTATAAGGTAGTTCATAAGTAGTTTGTAAGTTTAGGGACTGATGACTCCGCAGTTAAGTCCCTTAAGCTTAACAAACATTTGAACATTTTGTTTAATCCGGATTTGGCGTGTTAATATTTACGGGGTGGCCGGATGCCCTTCCTATCGCCACACCATGCCCCCCCCCCCCCCGAGGAAATGTGAACCCCAAATGATTGCGTATAGTGTTGCATGTATGCGAAACGTATAACTGACACGGAATTTGGTTACCAGCCCGGTATTCACCTAGGAGAATGTGGAAAACCGCCTAAAAACCACATCCAGGGTTGCCGGGTCTCTGACCCCCTTCGTTAATCCGCCGTGCGTATTCGAACCGGGGCCGGTACGCCTCCCCGCCTCGGAAAGCGGTGCGTAAAACCACACGGCTAACCGAACGGGTCAAATAGCAGATACTATACTGACAGAATAATTTGAAAGAGCCGTATAAGACCTAAGTTGGAACAAACCCCAGGAGTAGACCGTGTTCCTTCAGAGCTACTGAAGTCTCTGGCCAGCCTTCACAAAACTAGTTCACCTGGTGCGTAAGATGTATGATCCAGTAAAAAGACCCTCAGACTTTAAGAAGAATGTAATAATCCCCATTACAAAGAAAGCAGGGGCAGACAGGTGTGAAAATTACAGAACCATCACTTTGATAAGTCATGGTTACAAAATTTTAACACGAATTATTTACAGGAGAATGGAAAAGCTGGTGGAAGTCGACCTCGGGGAAGATCGGTTTGAATTCGGGAAGAATATAGGAATATTTGAGGCAATACTCAGTAGAATATACATCAAAATGGTCTACGGACTCAAGACCACAACAACAACTGAAATAAAATTTAAATGCTTTCGGTTGGTAACCGCACTAAGCGTCAACGGGTAGAATGATTTGACTGTAAACATGTTCCTAAAAGTTTGAGTCAAAGTTTTAGGAAAAGAAAAATTGTAAAAGTCACCCAGTAAATTGGGAAATTCTGGGAAACTTTAAAGTTTTTTTTTTCTTTTTTTTCCCCCTTCTTGTGGAACTTTTACATGAAATTACGAGTGTAACTCAGGATTCGACTACGAGCAATTCTTTTATTATTTTCTTCAGTATGGTTCTGGAAAGTTTGCAAAAAAGTCGACAAAATTGACAGCTCCGTTTTATATTGGGCGCATATTACGTAGAAGACTTTCACAGTCCGTAAAGCAGCAGTATAGTGGGCGGCAGATACTAGCGTGCTGTGTTTGACCAATTGTAATGAATGACTGTAGACGACGACGACGATGATGGTCATGTAGAGGGCGAACAAAATCAGATAAAAAGAAAAGTCGAAAGACTCGGAGAGTACATTAAGTCGCTGACTTCCCCCTCTACAATGTTTGAAGATTAAAAAATTTTATATTGTTTTTATTTTAACAACGTTTCTAGTGGTATTGAGCCGCGTTGGTGTTTTTGTACTGTTTTGAAGTTTCGATATTTAGTTCCACGCCTGGAGCCATCGGTGGCATTGTGCTGTATCGATAGCGCGCCGAAATCTTTTGACGGGTGTGGTGCGCAGGGGACGTTTTATACGGGCTGAGCCGTGCTGGAGCCCGGAAGCTGAGGGGCTGGACTTTAACCTGTGACCGCTAGCTGTGTTCTCCACGAGTGGGGCTACTTCGCAGGTTCTGGTTTAATGCTTGTTAGCGGTTGGACCGTTTCATTGCCTCGGACTAGGAATCCTTGCTCGGGGTATTGTCTTGATCGACACAATTACTTAAGTATTACGCCTTATGTTGTAAGATGTGGCGAGTTGTTTGGCGGTGGTGCTTTCCTTCTGGCATCATAATCCTTCGAAGTTGCAAGTGCTTTTCTTAGTGTTTTAGGCAGTGATTTACTTTCACGCATTTGGCACCTAAATATTCAGTGGTGTTTTTTCGTAGAGGCCATTGCACTGTTTATAGCTACCTGCGTATTGTTGTTTGGCCTTTTTGACATGTAAGTGGTCCAGCGGTTTCTCTGCCTTGTGACCGTTCATACTATTGTAGTTACCCCGGTTTGTGGGCGTATTCAAGGGAAGCATTGTTTTGTCTCATTTTTTTTCTCTCCCTCACGTACTGTTCGCATTGGGAGATCTGCGAGTGGCAGTATTGTTCTTTCTTAGTTAATTCTGCTATAACTGTGCTAAGTGCTCTCATTGGGTGGTTAGTAACTCCCCTGTTATTCCATTAGCTCGCTTGTTGTTCTTAGCGGTGTTGCGTCATGACGTCATAGACTGCTGGGGCTGCACAGACACACGCTACGTAAGGAGAAAGAAGCTTCTATGAAGCACCCCGTCCTTTCCATAATCACCCTTGTTTCTATACGTGTTTTATTGATTATTGGTTGTTTTAAGGCTCTTGTGTTACTTGAGGAAGATCTTTTTCTCTGGGTGTGATGTTACAGGCGATTTGAGTGCTGCTTGTACTTCAAGGTTATGCCCGGGAGGGGGGGAGGGGACTCGAACCGCCGAGGGTGAACGACCGCGCGCATCGCAGCAAGGCACCCCAGAGCGCACGGCTAATCCGCCGTTGCAGAATACAGTTTCTTGAATTTTACACAATACGGTTTTGAGATATTTACACAGTCTCTGTCCAAAAAATTCCTGTTTAAATCGGTGGAATATTTGTATAAGGTTTTGATGTGAGCTGTAACACCGTGCCAAATTATAATTGGCGCGTTAGAATCCCGCGCTCATTGGAATTCCTTATCCATAATATCCTAAACTTTATTTTCGCGAGGGATGGGTTGCTTACTCACCACCTGGCCACTGCGGTCGGAGACTGCGGTCATGTCTGTGTGTATGTGTGTGTGTGTGTATGTATGTATGTATGTATGTGTTTCTCTCTGACCGACGAAGCCCTTAACCCTTTCATTTCCAGTGTTGTTCCTAAAAAACAACGCATTAAAGCTTGATTTCCACCGAATTTTGTGTATCAGTCTTTAAAGTTGCATTTTTGTTGATGAACAACATGCTTCTAGCACGACATTTTGCCGCTTGGTACGGCGTGTAGCCACTTCTGAGGCATTAATCTGTCGGTCTTGGAGGTTGCGTTGCGTTGCCGTCTGTACGTGGCTGAGAGTGTGAGCGTGAGTGTGATTCCTTTTATTTTATTCCAGCAGTGAATTGTCTTGTCCTTGATGCTGTGGCAAAGATTATGCTAGTATTATTGATCTGGCAGTGTTAACTATCAACAAAATAACGTCCAAGTAATGAAATACTTTGATACAAACGTCTGTGTTGTTCATGAAATACATGACATACAAAATCAATAGTTCGACGGAAAGTTTTAAAGCACACATATACAGTGCACTGTATTAATACAGAAAACGCTGAAATTTAATTTTTCGGAAGCTGATTTCATAATGTGGGGCTGAACGCCTATCAGGTTTATTTACGCCTGTTATTTGTGTCTTTCCGCGACTCATCAGACGTCTCTGAGATAGCAACTTGCCCTTCTCGAAAATATTGTTGAATCCTTCTTGGAATTTCAGTTGTTTGATATCGTAAACTTAGTCAGTTGGGGAGAAATTCGGCGATCTTATTGGCCAAGGTCGGATCTGTCAAGCTGTAAAGCAGCAGGAACTTTCACCTTGTGCGGGGGGGGGGGGGGGGGGGGTGTTCTCAGTTCAAAGCCTAGGATGGCTTATCATAGAGGGCAACAAGGCGGGGCGTGGGGCCTTGTAGACGTGTAGCTCTGCTGTAAGGGTGCCGCGGGCGACAGTCAACGCTGTGCTCCTTATACGGAATGAATTGCTACCCCAGACTATCACTCCAGGTTATAGGGCCGTTTGACGAACAAGTCTAAGGTTGCGGTGTATTTAGCTGAGGTTCCATTGATCCGTAAAGTCCCTTTTTTCCCTAAAGTACCTAAACGGCACCTGTTTCTTCAATTTGGTCCCTAAAGTCCCTTTTTCCCAAAAGTACCTAAAAGGTACCTATATCTTCATTTTGGTCCCTAAAGTACCTTTTTTTCCAAATTGAAACCTACATTTTCTCGTATTTTAATAACTCCAATAAAGCTCAACTGAGGTACCTGTCATGTTACAGCTGGCTTTAACCTTTGTCTCAGCATTTTGCTCCCTTCTCAGCTCCTGCACGTACAGAAGTGTCCTGTCAAGGGGAGTGCAGGGGGTTATGGTAGGACATCGTCTACCGCGGGGCGAGGAAACGTATGTGGAGACAGTGCTACGCAGTGCCAGAAACGTTTGCACGGCTTCCCCTTCATCTTGTATGGTAGAAATGACTCATGGAAGTAGTTTGCATATGTTGGCAGTCGCTCCAACGAGGACGACTTACGATTTCTACAGACAAAATAATATCGATCGGAGGCAGGACGTTCTGAGAAATGTGCTACCGAGATCAGCGGCAGCACTACGTTATTCTCGGCCACTGTACGTATGTTTCAGTCGCGCCACACTGAATTTAGTAGCAACGCCAAAACCATTATGTGAGCAAAATAATCACAGCACTTTGGTAAGCTGTCGGAACAGTAGGTCGTTAGCTGTGGCTGTGAAAGTCACGATAATACACTCAAGAGAATTAATTGGTATAGTAACTACTTTCGGATTGGCATTGTCTTGTGATATTTTATTAATGATTAGGTGTAAAGATGAGATTTGCGTATGCGAGAACTTTTAAGTTTAGTGGAGCAGGCAAAAATTGAAATTAAAGTTAACAAATAATTTTAACATGTAGATCACAATGTGGAATACGGTACTGTATATTTCTTTTTTTTTTCCAAGAGTTCTTAAACTGCATGCAAACTCTTAAATCTGTGGATCTTTCAATGTTTATAAACTATTCTTTTTGTCAGCCCATAGCTATACCGAAAATGGATTCTATAAGATACATCACGATATATCGCAAGACTCGCATTAAAATGAAACTTGCATGCAACAACGTTATAATTGAGTACGTTAGTGCTGTAACGGTAAACCATAGTTGTTGTTAAGTTGGTGTTCGCGGGGCTTAGTAATCACAATAAAAACAAATTCACCTATTTGTTGTGATAACGATTTGCAAATTAAAAACAGCCTTGATTGCACTTTATTTCTATACTGCTAACTTGTCTCATCCATTTTGGTCATCTTCAGAACAGGTCTGTGACAGCTGATGTGCAGAAATCAAACTACGAAGTCAAAATATTCAAGCCTTAACACTAAAACTTTGTGTATATATCATTCTGAAGATACCTCAAAATGGCAAAACACGTTAGCAGCAAAGGAATAAAGTACAATCAAGGCTTTTTTATTAAATAAGTAAGGAAAAATTGGTCATTGGGTAGGGTTGTTCATTAAAAAGAAATTTATTGGTGTCTCATATTTCGTACCCCTGTTGGTCCCTTAAAAGTTCTTTAGGTCCCTTTTTTTAACAAGTCGGTCCCTTAAGTCCCTACTTATTTTTAGAATTCTGCTAAAAAAACTGAGGTTGCTGTCCCACCGCTAGTTCGGGGGTCCGATCTGAAGCTGTATCAATCACAGAAGACAGATGTGACCCAATCAGAGTACAATCTATGTAACACCACGGGCTTATTATTGTTTAGAGGGGCGTTGTGAAGTGGGTCCCCTTTCTCTGAGCCGCCTATTAATGGTCCTTATGCCCGCTGAAGCACCAGTCAGTCTCTGCAATAACAAGGAGACCACTTGGGTATCGGATTTTAGAATTTGTGATACTTACGGAGCCGGCCGCGGTGGCCGAGGTGACTGAGGCGCTCCAGTCACGGTCAGCACGGCCACTACGGTCGGGGGTTCGAATCCCCCCTCGGGCATGGATATTTGTGCCGTCCTAGTTCGTAAGTAGTTCATAAGTAGTTTGTAAGTTTAGGGACTGATGACCCCGTTGTTAAGTCCCATAAGCTTAACAAGGAAAGCCATTCAAGCAAGACTCAAACTTTATCAAGAACATCGACTTTGAAGTTTAGGAAGTACACGTAAGTACCAAAAATTTGTTGAAGCAGTTGTCGGTGTAGTTGTTGTTGTTGGTTTTTTTTGAGGGGACTAAACAGCTAGGTCATCAGTCCCCGGGGTAACGTTGTCGCGTTACAACCACAGGATCGGTAGTTCGAATCCTACCGTGACAGGATTTATTTTCTTCGTTGTGTTCGAATACTTACCTAATTTTAATATGGAATGGTAATTTTTACGAAAATTGCATGTGTTTTTGTACATTCGTAATTTTCTATATTCTATAAAAGGTTAATAATAGTGATGGTTTCAATCAAAACACGTAAGTTACGTTTTTTAGAGTATTGGCTTCACTATTAATTGACGACGGTAGTCTTTGGTTGTTCAGTTTCTGAAGAGATACGTCGCTGTTTTTGGAAAGTCATCTCCATACTTACTAATGGCTTCCCAAGCAGCTAACCTACTCAACCATCGTTTTGGGTGACGAGAAGGTATTCAGCTCGTGTACATAGACGTAAACAAAAACTGACACAACACCTGGAATTAAGAGATCCCAAAATGTTTTATATAATTGAATTAGAAAAAGGAAAAAATCTCGCAATGGGATTCGAACCATCGACTGTATGGTTGTGAAGCCAGAACGCTGCCACGTGAGCTGCAACTTTTTACTTTTTGGTACTTACGTGTACTTGCAAAACATCCAAATCTATTTTCTCGAGAATTTTTGAGAGTTGTGTCAAATGGGTTTGGCTGATTATTATTTGAGTTGTGAACTACACGTACCATGAATATAAAGAAATTCCAAAATTGCGATACACATGTGGTCTTCTTGTAAGTTACACCAATGGAGATGGCGCAGTGGTAGGACTCTAGACTCGCATTCCGTAGGATCGTGGTTCAAATCCACCTGCGGCCATCCAGATTTAGGTTTTCCATTATTTTCCTAAATCACTCCATGCAAATGCGGGAATTGTCCCTTTCAAAGGGCAGACCGATATCCTCTCACATTCTTCCCCAAAAATCCGAGCTTAAGCTCCGTATTTAATGACCACGCTGTCGACCGGACGTTATACCCGAAGCTTCCTTTTTTCCTTGTAAGTTGAATCCAGAGCTCTGAGTGTCTCTCTGGCCATTGCTCGTTCCTCGCGTTCTGTCGTCTCTGTCGACCGCTTCCTCCTGTACGCTGTGTTCGTCCGTGGTTCACCCGTTCCTGCCAATATGGGATTATGGTATCACTCCAGTTCAAACGTAGGGCTCTTCGCCGATTATTCATCAGGCCATAGCTTACAAACTCCTTAAACCTAGGTAAACTAACCTAAGGACAACACACACACCCATGCCCCAGGGAAGACTCGAACCTCCGACGGCGAGCAACCGCGCGCTTCGCAGCGTGGCGCCTTAGACCGCTCGGCTACTCCACCGCGGCCCCAAACTTCAAGTCCTGTCCATATGATATCTGTGAATATTCTTCACACGCGAGAGGAATAAAATTCGCACACACTTTGTGCACTGGTATTGATATTTCCCATGTTTATCAAGCGTGACACTGCAGCGCTATTCCACACTTCCATCGAAACCGGAGGTTTAGAGTTTTTAACTACTTGGTGGTGCTCCCATTTTTCATCTTGGGGTATGTGTGTTTCTTCCGCGTAGGTGGTAGGTGAAGAAGCATAGGCAAGGAACGCCCGCTTGTGTGCCGGACAGTAGCAGTCGGCCCTCGGCGTAAGTTAAAAGGCGAGCGCTTGGCCGCTGTGGCGGCGGCCGCCCCCTGGAGAGGAGAGGAGTGAGCCGGGCGTCGGCACGCAGGACGCGCGCTTCCTGCCGGCTACGTGCATCCGCCGCGGCCGCGGCCGCGCCCGCTCCCACCGGCCACCGGCGCCGACGACATTCGTCAAGCCGACACACTCTCCCTTCTACACAAAACCACTCACTCTCACCCAAACTGCCGCACCTCGCACACGTAAAACTCTACCTGTGTTTTCCCGCCGTCAAGGATCGGAAAACTGTAGAATCCATCTATTTAGATCATTTAAACTGAAGGAGGCCAGCCGCGGTGGAGTAGCCGTGCGGTCTAAAGCGTCTCGTTGCAGAGCGCGCAGTTGCTCGCCGTGGATGTTCGAGTCCCCCCTGGGGCATGGGTGTGTGTATTTGTCCTTAGGTTAGTTTACCTAGGTTTAAGTAGTTTGTAACCTACGGACTGATGACCACGCAGTTTGGTCCGATAGATTTACAGACATTAGAACATTTTGAAGGAGGCCCCTTGCCCTTGAATTTTACCTCGAATGCGTTTTCAAGCATTCCTTCCGATTTCAAGAAGAATGTAGAGGACCTGCACGAAAATGGTGAAACGTTGCTGCACTTGTCAGTATTCGTCACAACACTTATATTTATCAGACATGAGGTCTTTCACGACCGGATGTCGTAGTTGCTGATGAATATTCCGCGTTGTATGGCCGTGTCCCTTTGCCGGCCGCGGTGGCCGAGCGGATTGCGACGCGCCAGTCACGGTCTGCACGGCCACTACGGTCGGGATTTCGAATCTCTCCTCTGGCATGGACATTTGTGCCGCCCTTAGTATTAGCTAGTTCATTAGTAGATTGTAAGTTTAGGGACCGATGACCCCGTAGTTAAGTCCTATAAGCTCTACAAACATTTGAACATTTTGAGCCGTGTTCCATCAAACATTTCTGCTCCTGACGTTTCGTCCAGAGTTGCGATGGACATCTTCAGATATGCTCCTGACGATGCTGAGTCTTTCCGAGTGCCTAGTCAGAGAGTGCATAAATACTTTCTTAAGTGGGCGAGCTCAAGTTTGCACGTGATGATCAGAGATAATCTTCGTCAAAGATAAAACGTAACTATCGATTCCATTGATCTCTATACTACCTGGATGTCATATGGTGAATTACAGAGAGTACTTTGCGCCGTTTCACCTTCGTAGTCTAGTGGACAGCATGGTGGGTTGCCACGCAGAGGGTCCGTGTCCGATTTCAGTTGGGTTTCTCCGCTCGGTGGCTGGATGTCGTCCTCATCTTCTTTTCATCATCATTGACATGCCAGCCGCCGAAACAGGGCCCCAGTTGGGGTCTGACGATCATAAATGCCACACGATCATGAAGTTAGTAGAAATATGCGAATTTTAATAGACATGAGGAGGAGGAGGAACCGGACTTAGAGACGCTTAGGTTTGATGGACAACACAGAGAGAGGAGATCTACAGAGATGTGGATGGGAGGGGGGAGAGAGAAGCGCCATGAGATAGGACAGTAGAGAGAGGTAGGGGGAGCAGGAGATGGACAGAGGAAGGAGGTAGGAAATGATGAGAGCGGGGCGATGGCAGGAGATGGGGATAGAGAGAAAGGAAGAGGAGAGGGACAAACAAAGGGGAACGCCGGGCTTGAAATAAGTGGTTCCTGTAATGTCAAAACATCAGCCGATTGCTCATACTGGGGGACTATCAACTATGGAGTGCCACAGGGTTATTGATATACATAAATGACTTGCCATTCTACATTGATGATGATGCAAAGTTAGTTATTTTTGCTGATGATAAAAATATAGTAATCACATCCAAAAAACAAGAACTAAATTATGTAATCGTAAATAATGTCTTTCACAAAAATATTAAGTGATTAATTAAATTTTGATAAAACACAGTATATACAGTTCTGTACAGTAAATGTCCCAACTCAAGTAATAAATATGGACTTTGAACATAAGTCTGCAACTAAGGTAGACTTTTCAAAAAATTTTAGGTGTGTGCATTGATGAGAGATTAAACTGGTAGCAACACATAAACGATCTGCTGAAACGTCTGAGTTTAGCTACGTATACTGTTACGGTTATTGCAAATTTCGGAAATAAGAATCTCAGTAAATTAGCTTACTATGCCTATTTTCATTCTCTGCTTTCGTATGACATCATATTCTGGGGTAATTCACCATTGAGTGAAAAAGTATGCATTGCACAAAAGCGTGTAATCAGAATAATTGCTGGAGCCCACCCACGATCATCCTGCAGACATCTATTTAAGGATTTAGGTATCCTCACACCAACTTCACCGTATATATATATATTCACTTATGAAATTTGTTGTTAATAATCCAACCCATTTCAAAAGTAATAGCAATGTGCACAGCTATAACACCAGGATAAAGGATGATCTTCACTATGTAGGGCTAAATCTGAGTTTGGCACAGAAAGGGGTAAATTATGCTGCCACAAAACTCTCTAGTCACCTACCAAGCAGCATCAGAAGCCTAACGGATAGCTTATAGCATTTAAAAATAAATTAAAAGAATTTTTGAGTGACAAGTCCTTCTACTCATTGGATGAATTTTTAGATATAAATTAGCAAATGTAAAAAAAAAAAAAAAAAAAAAAAAAAAAAAAAAAAAAAAAAAAGTGTCATGTAATATTTTGTGTAATGTAACGTCTTTTGTCGACACCCTTCATTAATCTAACACATCATTACGAATTGTCGTATTCATGATCTATGGAACAAGTATTAATCTAATGTAACCTTTCAGCTAGTTGCATGCATCCCCAGGATGTAGAACTTATGAAATCATTCTTTGAACTTGTATTGTGAAGGCGAACTGAAAAGACGGTTAAGACGTATTCTACAAAAAGTGGTCACTTTACGGTGTATTTAAGATTTGAAATGGAAAGCTTTTTGTGTATGCCAAGATCATGAGAACTGAAATGAAAGTATTAGAGAAAATTAGTATTTGGCTAATGAATTTCAGCGCCTTTCTGCATATGATCAGTCAGCTGCGATGACTGATAGTCCGTTTGAGGCAGCAGCCACTACCGGTCGAATTCAAATGTTCAAATGTTTGTGGCGCTTATGGGACTTAACTACGGAGTCATCAAGCCACCAATGATCCTCAAACCCACCTCCCGAGAGCATACAATCTAATTGCAGCCATATTACAAACTACAACTCAGCGTTAGTTGATGTGTGATACTGTAAAGACATTCATCACTGCCGCGGTGGAGTGGCTGAGAGTCCTAAGGCGCCTGCTGTGGAGCACTCCGTTGCTCGCCGTCGGAGGTTAGAGTCACGAATGTGTGTGTGTGATGTACTTAGCGTAAGTTAATTTAAGTAGTTTCTCAGCCTAGGGACTGACGACCAGGGTAGTTAAGACCGATAGATTTTAGGAGTGGAAGAGGGGGTATGCGGGAAAATGAACCAGTACACTGTATATCCTCTGTGACAAATCGTACAGCGGTTTACGTCTTACAGATGTAGACGTGGAATTATAGGCGCGATTTTCCGACTTGAGAGCCAAGAAGTAACTCGCGTGATTAAGAGTACTGTAACTAGGCCATAATTATTCGAGAAGTCGTCGTTATCTTGCCGTAATACGAAAACATACATTAGACGCGGCGGGAATCCGGTCGTAAAACGTGTCGCGTCTTCCTCGAATTGAAACATGAATCCGGTGATAATGGCGGCCGCGGCGGGTTTCCGTATTTGGCGGTGCGCGTGGCTGCACGCACGCCCCGACAGCTCCCGCCTCCCGGTTTGGGTGTCAGGAAAATATAAGCACCGTTGCGGCTAAGAAAAGCAATGCATCGTCTTTTTTCGTGGGCGAGACCGCTTTCGGTGTTCCCGAAGCCGGGAACCGGCTGGCCGGCATTCTGAGTTCCCGACTTGCCGTACGTCATATTCGCTTCCCGGTCCACCTGGCGCTTCTTGCGGGCGGGCAGCGCGGCGCAGCGGCCAGACGGCTATTTCCAGGCTGGCGCCTTCCGCGAGCCGGCAAGAACCCAACCCGGCACCGAGAGCTGCCGTTTTGCCTTGTACCGCATGTTGGGGCACAGGTGAGTAATTGCCGTGCTGGCTTTTGCGTGACACTGCGAGTCGCGGACGAGACACGTGTATGTTACAAGCTCCAATATTGCCACTTCCTAGGGAGACGAAGAGAGAGGGGAATAATAGTGAGGAACGAACAAGTGTCATATGGAATCCTGGGATGGGAGTTGTAATGTTATTTAGTTATGCATAATAACAGCCGACATTTGTCGGTAGGGGAGTTATCTTAATTGGTTAAAATAAAACACTTCTTAAAGCAGAGTAGTCTGGATCACATTTAAAGCAAAATTACTTTATTTCGCTACTAGTTTCGGCAATACTTGTTGCCATTATCAAGTGACAGGCCTACATTAAAAACTACAGTGCACATGTGTAGGAAAAGACTTCTCGAAATCGTGGTTTACCAAATGGCCCACCAATAGCAAAGGGGGGTGAGACAACTGTTCGAGCCGGCCGCGGTGGCCGAGGAGACTGAGGCGCTCCAGTCACAGTCTACACGGCCACTACGGTCGGGGGTTCGAATCCCCCCTCGGGCATGGATATTTGTGCCGTCCTAGTTCGTAAGTAGCTCATAAGTAGTTTGTAAGTTTAGGGACTGATGACCCCGTCGTTAAGTCCCATAAACTATACAAACATTTGAACATTTCAACTGTTGGACATGTTGTACAATTGCTGCAGGCAACTTCAAATCAGCTGTTGTTACATGTTCAGTGGTGGTCCTCTTGATGTTAAGTGAAAGACACACAATAATGTGTAACCATTTATTTTGACATTACCTTTATTGAATGATCAAATGTTGTATTGAAATTTTGTGATGTGTTTTTAGCTTTGACACCACTGTTAAACAACACGTTTTTTCTCGTGCGCTTGAAGCCTCGATTGTCTGACATCTTATATGTTTTATAATAGACTTTCATATCTTTCTCATGAGCGCCTCCTATAGGCACAAATGTCGAACTCTGCCAGCAGCCATCTCACGATAGTATGTCAGTCACCTGCAGCAGCGAACCATGTTTTTGTGGTATTATTAGTCGCAATGTACCACGGACTTTTATTTGAATGTAACCGTTTCTGACCTGTTGTTGCATTTACTGTTTACAGGTAATCTATAGCTTCTGTTGGGCTATCCTGTAATTCACACTGTGTATTAAGTTCTCACCATGACTTTAGTGTTTTATAATTATATTGCAGTTGTTCGCTGTCTGTCAATGAGGGCTTGCTTGGCACTAAAGCAGTGGTGTGTCACCATTTTATTTTTGACAACACACATTATTGTGTGTCTTTCACTTAACATCAAGAGAACCACCACTGAACATGTAACAACAGCTGATTTGAAGTTGCCACCAGCAAATGTACGACATGTCCAACAGTTAGCTCACCCCCCTTTGCTATTGGTCGGCCATTTGGTAAACCACGAATTCGAGAAGTCTTTTCCTGCACATATGCACTGTAGTTTTTAATGTAGGCCTGTCACTTGATAATGGCAACAAGTATTGCCGAAAATATTAGTGAGATAAAGTAATTTTGCTTTAAATGTGATCTAGACAACTCTTATTTAAGAAGTGTTTTATTTAGTTATGTTATAGATAGAAAATAATAAATCACATCACGCCGTCAGATCGCCTGAAATCATCTTGTAATCATGATCTATAAATGGCTACAGGTATTTTGAATGTCGAACGAACTACAAAATGCAACTACATGACATACCGTATTTGCCGGCGTATATGATGCACTTTTTTTCTACAAAAATTGGTCCAAAACCTGATGCATCTTATACACCGGTTGCCAGTTCAGGTAGGTACCTAAAAAAATCCATTTCTTTCAAGGGATTTCAAACGAATGGTGTAAAATGCGGGAAATAATGTTTTACGCGGGAAAATTTGCTGTAAGGTTCTCTTCATTTTCGTTGTTTATATTTGATATGTGTACATAATAAGCACCAAAATATCCGCCAGGAGCTTTATTATGTGGTAATTTTTATGTGAATTTCGCACCTATTTTTAGTGCCAGGTGTAACTGAAACTTCATAGGAAGTTGCACTTTCGACGTAATTTCATTCATCATAATAGATTATTTTCGACAATCCTGTAAAGGTGTCATTCACTATTTGTATAAATAAACTCACGTATTTGACCATGTTTCGTCTGACAATGTTTGAGATTTATTCGCATTCTAAAGTGCAAATATGTGATGTTTGCGCAACGTCTGCGTCTCACATTTGACGTATTTTTAGGTTATAACATGCCGTGCCCCATACAGTGCACCGACCAACACACATACGACAACCATCCATCTTTCTCACAGTTTATGGAACATCACAAAAATACTTACATAAATATTTTTAAAAAATCTTTAGTCATTAATTAATACAACAACCATTACCTACTACTAAATGGGTCCTAATATTCTACTTATATTTTTAATTTACAATACTTTATTATGAGAAAAATTTATTCTGGCATTGTTAATTTGCTAACTAATGCTACATAAATATTTGCAGTTGACAATAGATTCTCAAAACGATCATTTAAAATATGAAAACCTACCTGCGGCCTACTCATCGCTCGAACTGATAGTCGGCGCGGTGGCTCATGTGAGCAGTTGTAAGCAGTGCCACCTAGATGGCAATGTCGTAAGCCTTTACGACGCTCTCTCGTCAACCGTCGCGCCATAGTCGGCGTCCACAGTAAACAGTGGTAGGCGAAATATCACTTTGAATAAGCGCAGCCTGTCAAGAAACTCGACTGCGTGGAGTTTATGAATACTACTTGAAGGCACTGCCTTAGATATTGTTTGTTTGTAAATCTTATGGGACTTAACTACGGGGTCATCAGTCCCTAAACTTACAAACTACTTATGAACTACTTACGAACTAGGACGGCACAAATATCCATGCCCGAGGGGGGATTCGAACCCCCGACCGTAGTGGCCGTGTAGACCGTGACTGAAGCGCCTCAATCCCCTCGGCCACCGCGGCCGGCCCTTAGATATTTGATGTACATGAACCAAATGTATTCTAATTATATTGCAATAGATTTATTTTGTGTGATTCATTTTTTTTCCTAAAAAAGGTTCTTAAAAGTGGGGTGCGTCTTTTACGCCAGTACGTCTTACATGCCGGCAAATACGGTATATATTTCTACTGCATCGCTTACTGTACACAAAGACACATGATATTAAAATATACAAATCAAGACTGATCGACTACATGACATGACTCGACTTCTAGCGTGCCACAACAGGCACGTATGTATAATCAATGATGGTTTCCAGAATATTCTACAACAAAGTTTACACAATGGTGATACTTGATTCAACGTCCGTAAAAATAAGTGTACATTTTTTCTCAAATAAGAGGCATAACAGATTATTCAGTATAAACCAATAGTACTTTTAAATGTATTTATATAACAAATGAAAGTAGAAATTATTTGTGTATGTACAGCAGTGTTGATTTGTTTAAATAAACTAAATTTTAAAAGTTTAATACAATAACAAAAACTTTGTTACAAGTTGATCATGACAAATGGTTAAGTGTATTTTAAATAGACACAGAAAATGTTAGTGATTTCTTACAGTAATATGAACAATTGCACAATATTACGATTAATTGGTAGTACGAAGCTTTTATAAACAGGATTAATTTGAGAGAATGATCTAGACAGCTAATAGGATAATAAAGTATTTTCGTAATATATTGCAGTAATCTGTAAATATATTCGTAGTTGTACATAGGTAGAGCTTCTGTTCCACACACAAACGTTAACTGGACGTGCAATTCACCAAATCAATAGGCTTCCTAAGGCTAGATCCATTACAGAGGTCCAGAGTGTAAGGAAACTCTTCAAGATTCTAGGTGGCCACCGGGAATGGTCGCGCGGTCTAGGGCGCCATGTCACAGATTGCGCGGCTGTTCCCGTCGGACGTTCGAGTCCTCTCCGGGTCATGTTTGTGTGTTGTCTTTAGCATAAATTAAAAGTAGTTTGTTAGTCTAGGGAGCGATGACCGTAACAGTTTGGTCTCTTAGGTTTCATAAACATTTCAATATTTGATCATATATGGAGTCTGCTCCTATTCACACGAAAATACTCAAGTCTCCGAGTGACTGAGATACAGTGCGAGTAAGAGACGCGGAATGTGTAGTTGAATGGAGTAGTTCACATGGGGATACTAGAATACCGGTGTGGCAGTCGCCGCGACTCTGATTCTACGCGACGCAAAATGGAGTGGCCGAGTGTTCTAAGGCGCCCTTCTGCGGGGCGCGTTTGTTCGCCGTCGGAGGTTCGAGTCTCCTCTCAGACGTGTGTGTGTGTGTGTGTGTGTGTGTGTGTGTGTGTGTGTGTGTGTGTGTGTGTGTGTCCTTAGGTTAGTTTAAGTAGTTTGTAAACCTAAGGACTGATAACCGGAGTAGTGAAGTCCCATAGATTTACAAACATTTGAACTTTTTTTTTTACATTTTTACTTTTCTTTTCCTTCCAATATGCTGGTCGCCGAGTCTCCCAGTTGCATTCGTACTATTTGATTGCTCAGTGTGCAAAAACCTGTTTAATTTGAAATTCTTTTCAGGAAGCGATATTTGCTAGTTTCCCGATGAGTTACAGATTTGAAACATTCAATATAGCTCAGAACGTCTTGAATCGGTTTCTTATCTGGTCAGTAGCAGAGAGCACTTTTTGTACCACCGTTACTTCTCTCTTCCCCTCAATGTCAAGATTGTGAGTTCCGCTCTCCCTACTTTTTACCTTCACGCTCTTTCCACGAGATAGACATAGGATAAGGCAATATACTAATTGCCTCACAGAAGAAAAATGAAATTAATCTGAAAAATATCACATGTCTGCTGTAATCTCGTCATAATGTTTGAAATTGATTTTAAAATTTGACCCTACTTAGACAAAAAGATCAGAAAATGTTTATTTAAACATTTTTACTAATAAAATGTTTTTTGAACAGACTAAAAAGTATATATTAATTTCTCCTCATCCAATATAATTTCCTACCGCCATGTAAATGGACCTAAAAATCTGTGCTCATGAATTTTAAATACTTGTACAATTTAAAACTAAAAACGTACTCAACATGGAATATATAATAGCAAGAAATATATGTAGCTCAGAAAAATTACATTACAGTGGAGATGTAGTGCAACAATATAGTTTGTGATTTTGGTGAACTATTCGTATCTCAATTATGTTTTGCATGTGCTCGATGTTTTTCGTTTAAAATATTACAAACATTGTACTAGCTGTTAAAAATTCACATGGTCAGATTTTCAGGTCTATCACATAATAAAATAATAATAAAATTATTTTAATATCCTCGTCACTACTACAGTTACTAGATACTGTACCCCAGTCGGCAGGATACACACAAAAGCGCGCTTCCGTCACCCTCAGCCAAGGAAATCGATTTAATTGTATTTCACATCGCAATAGACTTGGCAGTACGAGAAACTCGAGTCGTGCCTGAGTGAATACGATCAACTACCGAGTCGTAAAGTCTTGCAGTGTCCTGGTTGTCATTTGGCTGGAGACACGATTTTCGCATCTCCAGGACCCGCGCGGTTTGAAGTTCCGGCTACGGGGACGACTTGGTGAGCCGCCCCGGTTCGAATTCCCCGTCTAATTAACGACGTGGGTTCGCGTACCGACCAGTCTCGATATGAATTTTAGGTGGTTTTCCACGTCCCACTACGTGAATACCGGTTTGGTAATCAGGTTTCGCCTCAGTTACAGGATTCACAAACATTTAGAAAAACAGTCGCACACTTCCACATACATAGCATATGCAGAGACATATATTTTCTCCCGTGGGTGGTCGGAGGTGAGTTGTGGGAAGGGAGCGGGTTAATGGGGTGGTAGCAGGGTCATCTGTCCAACTAACCACCGAGCGAGGTGCCGCAGTGGTTAGCTCACTGGACTTGCATTCAAAACGAAGTCGTTCAAATCCACCTCCGGCCATCCAGATTCAGATTTACTTTGATGTCTGTAAATCATTCCAAGAAAATGCCATGATGGTAACTTTGAAAGGAAACGCCCCGATTTCCCTCCACATCCTAATCGAGCGTGAGCTCCGTCTCTAATGATAACGCTGTTTACGTGACGTTAAACCCTAATTTTCTTTCCCTTCTTCCGTAATTAACCACACAAAACCCGACTTCACTACGCCGACCCTGCGCAAAACACGACAAAGGTAGAACGATAAAAAAAGTAAGTATTGGATGTAAGTTGTTAAAAGGAAACAAAAGCAAACTTTTCGCAAAAATCTTTTGTGGAAGCTCAGAGAACAGTCATTTGCGCCAGACTGCACAACAAGTCCATTGCCCGCCAGGGACGGATGTAGGATCTTTGGCACCCAGGGTAACATAGTCATTTGGCGCCCCCCACCCCATTCCACCTTCGATTCACCGTCGAAATTACGAAGTATGAGATTTAATAAAAACAACTAAAACTGCGTTTACATTGAGTTCTTTTATTCACAAACAGGAGAATATGTACTGTATAAAGTCATAAATGAATACAGGTAAAAATGTAAATAAAAAATAAACTGAAAAAATAGATGTTCCCAAACAATGCAAAATATTTCGGTCCAGCGTGGCATCAGCTCTCTTCTATCTAATGTAGTGACCGTAACGATGACTTTTATAAAAATGATAAAACTGCTTCTACCGCTGCTAGACTTGGCAGTGGAAATGTACTTTTTGAGATTTGGAGGTCCCTCAGGACGAGAGGCACGGGACAGTCTTAAAAAGAGATAGCTTTCGAGATTTGGAGGCCCCAAAACGGAAGGCCAAGGGCTCCCCCCTCCCCGCCCCTCCTTCCCGCAGAATGGACCGGATAGGGGAGCTCAGAGATTTCTGCGTAGTCATCTGACTAACAGATGGATCAGGGACATTTGGACCCCTTTAAGACTATCCAAGTCAACGACCGTTGGTAACCTGTTTGTGAAGTGGAAACGAGAAGGAGCAACCACAGATAAATCAAAACGAGACATATGTCATCTATTGACGGACACGGGGCATTTAACATTGTGCAAGGTGGTTGTAAAAATTGCAGCAAATCAGCGGAAGGATTTAGACATGAGTTCCAAGCCAACACAGTGGAATAAGTAAAATGGTCGAAAAAATCTTGATAAGCCACATATATCTGCAAACTGCTCGGCGACGATTCAGGTTGTATAAAGAACAACGAAACTGGACAGTGTACTGCTTTGAACGAGTGATTTCAAGTAATTAATCACGCTACAGCCCATGGCAGTGTGCAGAAATGTTTGATGCGTCGAATGATTGGAAAACATTATCTCCCATCTTGTGTACTAGCAACAGCGAAGTCCATGGTAGGTGGTGTAGTTCTTCGTAGTTTCGGCAATGTGAAAATATTTTACAGCATAATGTACTCGCTACAGTGGAGGAACAGTTCAGAGGCGATGTTTGATTGTATAAGCAAGGTAATTGACCCTGTCATTAAGCAGCATACGTGCGTCGTTATTAAAACACAATAGCGTTTTTGAAATGGTCTCACTTACTTAGAGCCTCATCCTCAATCCAGTGGAGCATCTTTGAGTTGAGTTGAGTTGAGTTGGTACGACGACTTTGCTGCATACTCCAGCGTCCAGTCTTACTACCTTCTGTACTTTCGGATCTCGACGGACATTGCACACCTTATTGAAAGAGTCTTTAGCAGAGTTCAAGCTGTTATAATGGCGAAGGGTGGACATAACTTTTATAAAAGTTCAGTGATAGCTGTCCAGAAAGTTTAGTTCAGTTAATGTGTGCGTATTTAAAACCCTCACGGTTAACCATGTGTTTAAAACGCCGCTTTCCAAGTCGGCAAGGTGCGCCGGCCTCAGTTAGAATTCGCCCGTCCCATTAACCCACCGTTGCTACTGTTGGGTCTGCTGACCCCGAGCTATGTGAATGATTCGTTTTTGTTAGGTTTACAACACTGAAAAGGTGCAGCGTTTCGTGTAGCTTCCTATCTCTCTCCGCTGCATGATTTGTTCGCCGAGTGACGGCGGAAGTCCACTGTCTAACAAAAACGAATGGCTCGCACTGCTCTGGTAAGGGAGACCAATAGTAGCAACTGAGGGCTAAGAACCTCGATCGCTGTGCCGGCCACCGGGAGCTTGGTTTTAAAGGCGGTTCGCCGTCTTCATCTGTTGGTTTCCCTACTCCTCGTCAGTTAAGTCAGCAGTTGCCTCGCAAGCTATTTCGTCGTGTTTTCACATGTCAGGGTATACACTGCCGACAGGCATATGTGCCACTTCTCTGACGACTGAGAGGTTCAATACCGAAAGTCCTGATACACGCCGCGGTGGAGTAGCCGAGCGGTCTAAAGCACCTCGATGCGGAGGGCGCAGTTGCTCGCCGTGGAGGTTCGAGTCCTCCCTGGGGCATGGGTGTGTTTGTCCGTAGATTAGTTTACCTAGGTTTAAGTAGTTTGTAAGCTACGGACTGATGACCACGCAGTTTGGTCCGATATATTTACAGACATTTGAACATTTTCCTGATACACCACGTCTATTTTGATCCATAAAGTCGCGAGTGAGGACATACTAAACGAAACAAACACGGAAAACAACATTCCTAAACACAGAACGAAACTGATAAACTTCCATTACTCACAAGGAGCTTTCTTTTGACACAGTGCTCTGCCAAGACGTTGCCTTTACTAATCATCAAAGTTTTAGTGATCAGTGTTTCACCAAGTGTTTATAAGGCTAAGAGACCAAAGTGCTGAGGTCATCGCTCCCTATACTTACAAACTACTTAAACTATCTTATACTAACGACAATGGCCATGTCCGAAGGAGGAGTCGAACCTCCGACACAAGCGGCCGCTCAATCCTTAATGTGCTGCCTGTTCTGCCGACCTTCCATAGCCCCTGACAGGCCGATAACCCAATCTACACAGAAGAGTTTCGGGCAACGTACACGTCCAGCGAGTTGGAGGGAAACATAAAAGAGAAGGATAACTTCAGCTGGCTTGCATGGACCTCTTCTTTCAGATGGCTCCGACGCACTGCACACCAGCGCATTACTATGCCAAGCTGCCGTTGTTGGGCCGACTTTACTTAAGGCCACGCTGGCTCGCTGCTTGCTTAAACGAAACTCTCTGCAGGGCTACAACTCTTCCGCTTAGTCGAACACCTGACAACCAACCGCAACCAGGGCACGCATACTTCGGCGGTATTTTTGGACTAGGAAAAGGCATACGACAAGATATGGAGGAAAAAACTACTGCCGGCCGTGGTGGCCGAGGGGATTGAGGCGCTCCAGTCACAATCTGCACGGCCACTACGGTCGGGGGTTCGAATCACCCCTCGGGCATGGATATTTGTGCCGTCCTTAGTATTAGCTTCTTCGTAAGTAGTTTGTAAGTTTAGGGACTGATGACCCAGTATTTAAGTCCCATAAGCTTAACAAACATTTGAAAATTTTGAAAAAACTACTGTGAAAGATCTTTACACAAAGCGCGATAGACAGAGGTCTGTGCGGATGCGGATATCCGCAGTTTTTCTTACTTTGCGGATAAAATTGTGACTGACGCGGATACCCGAGTGTCATATGTGAGGTATTTGCCCCGTACGTCTGTCGAAATGTTAGCTGAAAACTTGAAGCCTGTGGACATTCCTGGAACCCTTGCAGGACGCAAATAGTGATGTAAAGTGAAAAGAGGTGATTTGACATTAGTGGATGAAAACAAACTGAAATAGTCAATTTGGGGAAAATTTGGATACGTATTTGATGGCAAGGAAAAGTTCAAAGATATAGTGGCCTGTTTCTCTTGTAAAAAGTAATTTCTTGCACTGTGTCATCGCAACAGAATGTACGATACAGCCGCGCATAAAATACGAACAAACATACAAACAAACATTAATGTTTGTGTATTAAATGGTGACGGAAAAAGATTGACCATAGCATTTTATAGCAACTTTCAGAATCAGATACGGTTTACAGTGAAAGTAACGTATTTAGGAAAGTACGCAATGTTAGATTGTATAGGCTGGCCGTAGCTGCAGCCAACATTGTCTATTTTTGCTGACATTTACCACTTAGAAGTAGATGGCAGTTTTAACACTTGAAATGACATGCTTTGCTTTGTGTCACATAACCTCTTGTGCGTTAATATGGGGAAAATAAAAGAGTCCCTTTTGTAAAACTCCAAAAGAACTGTTTCTTTTTTTGAATGTAAATAGTAAAATCTACTCCATGCCGATCAGTTTTAAGCATTTAAATTTAAGAAGATGCCTGTATTAAACAGCTGACGTATTGCTCCAACCACACGGGCTCCGAAGCGCTACTGTGAATGTCCGGGGCGGCAATGTTTTTCCTGTTTGGAATAACCTGTTTTGGGAGTAGGTATAGAACAGTTACTGTGATTCGAGACGTCAAAAACAGTTAAGTTGTCGCAGAAATGACACTCTAACAAAATTAAATTAAGACATACCATGGTTTTAAATACTGCTATCTATTACTTCAAAAATGTTCAAATGTTTGTTAAGATTATGGGACTTAACTACGGGGTCATCAGTCCCTAAACTTACAAACTACTTATGAACTACTTACGAACTAGGACGGCACAAATATCCATGCCCGAGGGGGGATTCGAACCCCCAACCGTAGTGGCCGTGCTGACCGTGACTGGAGCGCCTCAGTCACCTCGGCCACCGCGGCCGGCTATCTATTACTATTACCCATTCAAAACATTAATATCTGCGGATGCGGATAACGAATTCTCGGATGCGGATAATTTTCCGAGGATGCTGATATGGGCCTTGTGGGTGCCGCGCAGACCTCTACCGATAGAAGACTGTTACGCCATACTCATCGCCGACTTCCTACGCGACAGGACAGTGTCAGTGACATATCAACGTGCTACCTAAGGCACCAGGCACATAACCGCTGGCATCCCACAGGGTTCGGTGCTCTCACCTGTCCTTTTTCCCGTCTTCATTGACGACATCCCGGTTGTCGACAATGTTAAGCTGGCTCAATATGCGGTTGATACGGCGTTCTACACTATTGCACGCCAGCATGGTACCAATGCCACGAGGCTCCAGCGCCAGCTCTCTGCAAGAACACAGTGGTGTCGCACGAACAAAGTAACGCTCAACCCGGGGAAGACGACGGCGGTGTACTTCTCGGACAAAAATCCACGCCTTATGAGACTCCCCAAGTGTTCAACAGGGAGGTCGACTGGTCACACTTTATCGAGGGTTCTTCTTCCGCCACCACATCTCGGAGAAGCGCCAGAAATGCCTACAAATGGCGAAGGCATTAGCCCCCTTCTTTATGGGCACAGAATTGTCCACGGCTATGAAGCTGCGCCTGTACAAGGCGATAGTCCAGGCTGCCATGTTCTACGGTTGTACAGGGTGGAACGTATAGCGAAAGCGCAGCTACAACGCCTGCAGGTTGTGTAAATGCTGATAGTCTAGAACAAGGTGAGGGATTCTACGCCCGCCCCTCCCCCTGCTATTGGAAAACACATGGCGGATCCTTGAAGAGACTGGCTTAGACTGTGTGGTGGACACCATTAAGAAAAAGGCTTCACAGCTATCTTACAAGACAGCACTGCTTCGAGACTCTATCCTATCTTAAGGGAACTGTATACCAGACGGCCAACCCCCAGGGACAGTCACAGGGTGGCGGCAAGTCTCCTTCCGGGTGCGCCGTAGTGATGATCTGTGCCATTAGCTAATGGCAGCGAAACGCCCTGTCACCCCTAACTCGGTGATCTACCCAGGGACACTGCCACAGGTGACTCCCGCTGCGGGAGACTTAGCCACCATTCACAGTTTTGTAGGGTTCCAAGAGGACCCACATCACCCTGTAAAGCGAAGATCTTTATGAACAAAGTGCTTCTTAAACACGCCAACGTCACACCAGTTCTGCCGGAGCGCATCAGGCGCTAGTCCTGCACCTACGACTCAAAAACACTCCAGGAATCATTCATCTGATCGTGAATCTACAAGATGATGCCAGCCTTTCCTATTACGACCGAAAGAAGACCACTCGAGTGGGGACTTAACTTTCTCTGTATTTAGAACCGCACTTGTTGTTCACTCATGTTGTAATAGAAAACTTATGTGGACTCTGTTTTAATACAGTGCATTTAGTATTGAAGACTGCCCACTGTTCACTTCAGCATCCCAGATCGCACAGCCATTCCCGCGCGGCAGTGTTTTTTAATTATATCATCTTGCTCAGTAGTTTAAGTGGATGAACGTAAAATCATCAGTTGTAAAAAGTAATGACACATTATGAACGAAAGAAAAATATCGCATTGCAGATGATCATTGTTTTGAGTTACAGAACACAACACTGCGACGTGAGAGGTCAAAGCCGATGGCTGGTATCCCGTGCTTCAGTTGACCCCCATAGGGGAGGTGAACGGTATTCAACAACAAATAAATCGCACAATAATCGTTTTGTTCGGTGCTGGCAGGGCTGGGTGAGGGACTGCAGCGAGGATGTGCATCGCCGTTGGTGGGGCAAAGTATCGCAGCTTTTGCATTCTGTGGTCAAATGCAATTCAATATTACTTAAAATTTGCAGGCTATTATGCCGTGGACTTACGAATTTATTATTCAACGTTTCGTCCCCAACTGCGGAGGACATTTTCAAGGGGATTCGTGGCACTTTTGTATGTCCGATGCACACCATGGCTCGCTATTGACTGAAGCCAAACTCCGTTTACGAGGGCTCGCGCGCGGAGGTGTGACGTCAGATGTTTTGGATATGCACGCGCAGTTCGTCGTTGCCGATTGCCGTCGTCCGTTGTTAATATCGTCCCATGGTGCAAGGCTGTTACATTTCTTTCCGGAATCCAGATTTTATTTAGTTTCACGCCCTCCTCCGTCCTATTGAAATTATTGGAGTGTTTTACAATTTCTATAGTCTCTCTGTACTTGATTCCGGTGTTGAAGAAGAAATGTAACAGTCTTGCACCATGGGACGATATTAACAACGGACGACGGCAATCGGCAACGAGGAATTGCGAGTGCATATCCAAAACATGTAGCCTTTCCCCAATGTTGTTCAATCTGTACATTGAGCAGGCGGTGAAGGTATGGAAGGAGAAATTTAGAGAGGGCATTAAAGTGTAGGGAGAAGAAATAAGCCGGTCGCGGTGGCCGAGGAGACTAAGGCGCTCCAGTCACGGTCTGCACGGCCACTACGGTCGGGGGTTCGGATCCCCCCTCGGGCATGGATATTTGTGCCGTCCTAGTTCGTAAGTAGCTCATAAGTAGTTTGTAAGTTTAGGGACTGATGACCCCGTAGTTAAGTCCCATAGACTATACAAACATTTGAGAAGAAATAAAAACTTTGCGGTTTGCCGATGACGTAGTAATTCTGTCAGAGACTTCAAAAGATCTGGAAGAGCAATTGAATGGGATGGACAGTGTCTTGAAAGGAAGATATAAGATGAACATCATTAACAAGAGTAAAACGAAGGTAATGGAATGTAATGTCAGAAAATTAGGCGATGCTGAAGGAATTAGATTAGGTAATGAGACAATAAAATTAGTAGATGAATTTTGTTATTTGGTGAGCAAGATAACTTGTGATGGCCGTAGTAAGAAAGATAGAGAAAGCTATGAGAAGAAAAGATAGAGGAAGCTATGAGAAGAAAAGCGTTACTAAAGAAGCGAAACTTGTTAATATCCAGTATTAATTTAAATGTTAGGGAGTCCTTTCTGAAAGCATTTGTCTAGAGTGTAGCATTGTATGGGAGTGAAACGTGGACGATAAGGAGTTCAGACAAAAAGATGATAGAAGCTTTTGAAATGTGGTACTACAGACGAATGATGAAAATTAGATGGGTAGATCACGTAACAAATTACGAGGTGCTTAACCGAATTTGGGAGAAAAGGAGTTTCTAGCATATACTGACTAAGAGAAGGAATAGATTGGTTGCACACATTCTGAGACATCAAAGAATTGTCAACTTAGCATTAGAAGGAAGCGTGTGGGGTAAAAATCGTAGAGGGAGATCGAGGTACGAATATAGTAAGCAGATTCAAAAGGATATAGGTTGCCGAACGTATTCTCAGATGAAGAGACTTGCTCAGGACAGGGTAGCGTGGAGAGCTGCATCAAACCAGTCTGCGAACTGAAGACAGCAACAACGTCCAAAATATCTGATGTCACACCTCTGCGCGCGAGCTCTCGAAAACGGAGTTTGGCTTCAGTCAGTAGCGAGCCAGTGTGCGTAACGGACATACAAAGGTTCCTCGATTCCCATTAAAATGTCCTCCGCAGTTCGGGACGAAACGTTCGCTTTGAATAATAAATGCATAAGAGTACGGCATAATACCCCGGAAATTTTTAGTAATATTGACCTTCTGGTCGTGAAAGCTTACATTTTATAAATACAATTCAGTTCACTAAATTTAAAAGTGCTTCGTAAAAATATTGATATCGAGGTGAAAGCACAATACCGAGAGGTATCGGCACATATTGTTCAAATGTTCAAATGAAACTTTCACTCTGCAGCGGAGTGTGCGCTGATTTGAAACTTCCTGGCAGATTAAAATTGTGTGCCGGAACCGGGACTCGAACCTGGGACGTTTGTGGCTAAGCCATGTCTCCATCATATCCTCTCTTCCAGGAGTGCTAGTCTTGCATGGTTCGCAGGAGAGCGTCTGTGAAGTTTGGAAAGTAGGAGGCGAGGTACTGGCGGAAGTAAAGTTGTGAGGCGGCATCGTGAGTCGTCTCTGGATAGCTCAGTCGGTAGAGCGCTTGCCCGCGAAAGGCAAAGGTCCCAGGTTCGAGTCCCAGTTTCGGCACACAATTTTAATCTGCCAGGAAGTTTCAAATGTTCAAATGTTTGTAAATCTATCGGACCAAACTGCGTGGTCATCAGTCCGTAGCTTACAAACTACTTAAACTAAGTTAAACTAATGTAAGGACAAACACACACACACACACCCACCCACACACACACACACACACACACACACACACACACACACACACACAGACACACACACACGCACGCACGCACGCACGCCCCAGGGAGACTCGAACCTGCGACGGCGAGGAACCGCTCCCTCCACAGCGAGGCGTCTTAGACCGCTCGTCTACTCCACCATGGTGCCACATATTGTGTGTGCCTACTGAAAAGGAAGGGAAACTGGTAGTCGTTTGATAAAAATCAAAGTTTAGTTTCATTTAAGGTGGCTGCGCTTGTGGTTGACGAGCTGGCAGGAGGCTGTAGCTAGCGCCCGCGATTGACGCGGAAGCGGCGCTGCAGGCGAGCAGATGGCCTCGGCGGCGGATGGCGGTCGCGTGTCCCGGCCGCCACCGGTTCCCAGATGGATCGCCGCTAAATAAGGGAAATGCCTGCCGAGGTTGTTGACACAGCGCGCTTTTTGCCGCGGGCTAACGGCACAGCGCGCCGCCGCGCCGCACGCACCGGACGGGACGGAGCGCGGCCCCAGCGCGGCCGCAGAGCAGACTCGCACTGGCCGCGGTGCGGCGCGGAGCGTGCCGCTACACTAACGGGGACGCCCCGCCGCAAATAACAGGCACAAACAGCTCTCAGCGGACACGTCGAAAGCGAATTGATCGCTCCTTTTGCAATTTGTCCGCCTCAATGGCCACAGGCGCTCTCATCACGTAGGGCTGGAAATTATAGACACAAAATGTTTGTCTAAACAGTTAAGCCATGCACTGGTTGCGCTCTAAAAAGAAACGTAAGTGGTCGCGTCGATTACATATGTATGCCACTGAATTTTTAGATATTTTTATTGGGTGCTTTATTTATTGTGCACAGTAATATTTATTAAAAACTATCAACAGAAAGTTAACACAACACATATTTAAAAAAGCAACAAACTTTTAACAGCAGGTCCCAATTTTCAGCAAGATAATATCATTGGCTTGGATTTATCGGGTAATCGAAAAGTCATTATAAACTTGAAAACTTAATAAATCACGAAAAAATGTAGATAGAGAGGTAAAAATTGACACATATGCTAGGAATGAAATGGGGTTTTATTAGAACAAAAAAAGTATTCCTAGACGCGTGAAATACCTATTGTGCGCGTCGTTTGGTGATGATCGTGTGCTCAGCCGTCACTTTCGTCATGATTGGCGTCCCAGGTCCCCAGACCTCAGTCTATGCGATTATTGGCTTTGGTGTTACCTGAAGTCGCAAGTGTATCGTGATCGTCCGACATCTTTAAGGATGCTGAAAGACAACATCCAACGCCAATGCCTCACCATAACTCCGGACATGCTTTACAGTGCTGTTCACGACATTATTCTTCCACTACAGCTATTGTTGAGGAATGATGGTGAACATATTGAGCATTTCCTGTAAAGAACATCATCATCTTTGCATTGTCTTAATTTGTTATGCTAATTATTGCTTTTCTGAACAGATGAACCACCATCTGTCCGACATTTGTGAACCTTTTTTTAAAATGTTTTATTATTTTTTTAAAATAAAACCCCATGTTATTCCAAGCATGTGTGTCAATTTTTACATCTATGTCTACATTATTCCAAGATTTATTAAGTTTTCATTTTTACTGATTTTTTTCATCACCCGGTACTTTAACAAAACACACATTTATGTAAAAACAAATGTGATCATGATTTTCTGAACACGAAATACAGACGATCCTGAGATGATCGGTGAAAACAATTTTTTTACACACTTTTCTTGTAGTTATGTCTTAATCTTCTGCAGTCATAACACCGACCCACAGAACTCTTCTGTGCCATTCGCGTAGTTGATGACTGAGTTTTCACCAGAGGAATGCCAGGAAATTTCTTTATTTTCAAGGACGGACTTCTTGACAACATTTTATTGTCTAATCTCCACCGAGGCAAAGGTTTCATGCCAGAATTCGACTTTCTTGTCTCTGTCCATTATTTTCCTAAAATTCAATGAAATTCCACTATCGTTTCAAATATTCATAAATTGTAAAACTGTATGAAAATATATAGTACGTATTCCAACAAACAAGTGAAAAAGTTGACTAAGAAGGAAAAACAATTTTAGGAAAATACTTTGGTAACAGGTCACACGGATTACAGTGGAGGACCACCGATTTTGACTAGAGCGGTCCTGTGACACAACCACACGTCACCGGCGCTCACACAACACTGAGAGGGTCCGCCAGCAGTCCTTGTTGAAATACACAGACTCGAAGCATTGTCGCTTCTGGACTTTTAGATTTATTCGAATTTCCACAGATGCATTACATATGTAATCCAAGCGACCACTGCAGGATTAATAGAATGATTATACGTCCTACATATTTGAGACAAATTGAATGTGATATCTAACAGACACGACCTACAGCAATATTCAAACACATTCACCACCATAGTTTTTGTTGAGCTTGACATACGAATATAATGTTTTTGATGCACCAAAACATACACAATGGTCAACGATACATTTGAGTACACTGTGGATTATCCAATAATATCAAAAGTAAGTAATCAATATGAAATAGCCTGTCAATTGGTAGAAACATAAATCACGAAATAGTTTAATGTAAATCTGTAAATATATAAAAGCACATGGATGACCAAATAGACTTCACGAACTGCAGCTCTAATACCAATTTAAAGTAATGTATTATAGATAAGTTAGTAATAATCAATTTTATATTAAATTTTCACAGAATTATCAATTAAGTCATTGATGACATATCCGCTGATAGATAAACTCAGAGTGTGCATTATTCTTTCTAATCAGTGCCCCTCATGGGTCTCAGCATTAATTTGCTGTGTACGGGCTTGGCAAACCCGGGGTCCCTGACCTGGGGACTGCGTCGCACCAACAGTCCTCCATACCGTAAGCTATGTGCGTGCTTCAGTGACCACCTTACGGCACGACGGTCGAATTTTGTTTGCTACAGAGTCCGAGGGTCTTGCCTTTAGTGCCCGGGTCACAAGGATGATCAAAACTTCTATAAAAAAATAATAAAAAGACTCAATCTCAAGGTGAGCTGTGTAACGAGGAAATGCATGGCTGTTGAGGAGGAACAGACGTTAGCGGGCTACCTATGGGGACCCTGCTGCACCTCAGTTGTATCAGGATTACCCAGGCAACCGGAGCTCTGCCTGGGTGGACTTCTACTCCACTAGCTGCTCCTGGGAACAAGATGAAACAAGCAAAGAATACCATGAGGAAAAACTAAATTTAATGCAGCGACATATGACCCAAAATCGTTTCCTGCCCTATCCACACCATGAGAGGCACGCAATCAAGACGAGGCTTATGCCTCTCGATACTTAGTCTGGACTAGAACTGATGGGGACTCCTTTATATCAACTAAGTATCTGTCCTACGTTGAAAATCTGGAGGACACGTTTGGAGAGGTGGACGGTATGTCCAAAATGAGATCTGGATCAGTCCTAATAACGACGTCATCTTCAGCCCTTTCACAGATATTGCTCATCTGTTACAAGCTGGCTGATGTTCCCGTTTCAATAACATCTCATAAGAGGCTCAATATCGTCCAGGATATCATTTTTCACGCAGATCTGCTATTACAATCTGCTTACGAGTTGCGCAACAACTTAGAGCGGCGAGGTGCTCACCTCATCCGTCGCATCTGTAAGGGTCCAGAGATTTGCTACCGTTGCCTTCATCCTGACTTTTGAGGGTGATTCGTTGCCTGAGAAAGTCAAGGTGATGATCTACCGGTGTGACGTCAAATACCATGTTCCTCCCCCTATGCGCTGCTTTAAGTGATAGAGGTTTGGCCACATGTCCTCTTGGTGTGATGCCACCCCCATCTATCTGAAGTGCTGATGTGCATCACATCCAGAAGTCCCGTGTACCCCTCCTCCAGTCTGTATTAACTGTGGCCAGTACCACTCATCCTACTCACGAGGTTGCACAGTTCTTCACAAAGAACGTAAAATAACGGCGTACTAGACCATGGACAGGCTGACCTACTCAGGAGCTAAACGTGAGTAACGCAAACTCCATCCTGTGAGCATGATCACCTCCTTTGCCACAGCTACTCTGCCGTCGATAACTCCAGTGACAAGGACCCAATCTTTTCAACCAGTCCTAGTGGGCCATCATGCCCTATCGTCTTCACCCGCCCCACTGATGATTGGGGCAACTCTTTTTCTGATGCTCCCAAATCCCCTACTTTGAGAGTAAACCACCCCCTCCCAAAAATCCATGGACGCGTTACTGCGCATCACACTGTGGTGTGTGTTACGGCGTCGTTTAGCCCTCAAACCAATTACTACGAGGCTTTACACTCTTGGCCTCCTAGCTCCTCTAACTTAACACCAAGTGATTTCTTCCTGTAGGGATATGTTAAACATTGTGCTTACGTTCTTCCCTCACCTCGTGACATTGATGAACTAAATATCACCTGCTGCAGTTTCAGTCACAGAAGACACACTTAGTTTGGGATGAGTTACTTTACACTCAGTTTGGTATGAGTTCGGCTATCGGCTAGATGTCGTCCGTGCAACCGAACGAGGTGGCGCGTGGTAAGACACTGGACTCGTATTCGGGAGGACGGTGGTTCAAATCCACCTGCGGGCATCTAGATTTAGGTTTTCCGTGATTCAAGGGGAACGGCCGATTTCGTTCCCCATCCTTCCCGAAAAATCCGAGCGTAAGCTCCGTCTCTAATGACAACGCTGTCGATAGGCCGTTAAACGCTAAGCTTCCTCTCCCCTCCTCATCCGTGCAGCCAATGGAGGACATATTGAACATTTATGATAGATTTTTATAAACTTATGTCTTTTGTGAGTAATTTAGTAATCAATTTTTTACTGTTAAGCCCTTCTTCCTAATAAATAATTCTATTTAAAATTGGGTCATTCTTTCTGGGACACGCCATGTATTAAATATTATAGGACCAGAAATGGCTAAACTGATGAAAATCCCGACCAACGATGTTGATGCAATTTCCGTGGAGAAGCGATCGGTGCTGACTCTGAGGAAATTAGATGGTGTCGGTTGGTTATGAGAATGCGAATCACGAGAATCAACACTGTACTCGCTGATTTTTTCAGTGTTACCACTGGTTTCATGATTACACTAACTGTTGTAGGTTCAAAATTATCTCTTAGAAACAACATGGAATCGAAATACGGCAACCACAGTAATGAACGTGTGTGAGCAGCGTCACCTGACATGTATTTACGAGGCTTGTTCAATCTCTCTATGAAGTGCTGGCGAAGAGTGTCTCATTTTTTCTTAACACGATTATTATTGAAACTAGCAGGAAACTATATTTGTAGAAATATTATAGAAAAAATAGTTCTAGCAAGTGGATGAAGAAAACAGACAGATATAAAACAGTAAGATAAACACTTTTTTTTTTACTTTTTTATTTAATTTTATTTATTTAGTTTTAAAAAATTGACGTTGTTGGCAACCGCGAAGTCGTATGCAAACCGAGCAAAATTATGAATTATCTCGAACAGAATTATCTGCTGACCCAAGGTCAACACGGATTTAGAAAATTCGTTCATGCTAAACACAATTAGCTCTTTATTCACACGAAGTGATGGATGCTATCGACAAGGGTTCGCAAATCAATTCCGTATTTGTTGATTTCCAGAAGGCTTTTTACACCGTACCTCACAAACGGCATTTAATCAAATTGCGTGGTTATGGCATATCGCACCAAATTTGCGATTGGATAGGGGATTTTCTGTCAGAGAGGACAAAGTTCGTAATAATCGATGGTAAGGCATCGACTGAAACGGAGGTGATATCGGGCGTTCCACAGGGTAGTGTTATTGGTCCTCTGCTGTTCCTTATTTACATAAACGATTTAGGGGAAGATCTAAGTAGCTCACTTAGGTCGTTTGCAGATGACGGCGTCATTTACCGTCTAGTAAAATCATCTGAAGATCAAAACCAACTGCAGAACGATTTGAATAAGATATCTGCATGGTGTAAGAATTATCGGTTGAGTGTAAATAATGAGAAGTGTGAAGTCGTCCACATGAGTACGAAAAGAAATCCGTTAAACTTTGTTTACAAGATAAAGTGAAGGCCGTAAACTCCACAAAATACCTAGGAATTACTATTACTTCAGACTTAAATTCGAAAGAACACGTAAATAATGTCGTGGGAAAGGCGAACCAGAGACTGCGTTTTATTGGCAGAGCCCTTAAAGGATGCAACAGAACTACTCAAGAAACTGCATACATCACGCTTGTCCGTCCGCTTATGGAGTATTGCTGTCCAGTGTGGGATCCTTATCAGGTGGGTTTGACGGAGGACATCGAAAGAGTCCAAAGAAGGGCAGCTCGTTTCGTATTGTCACAATAAAGCGTTACGGAAATGATACAGGATCTGGGACGGGAATGATTACAACAACGACGCTTATCGCTGCGGCGAAACTACAGTCGCCAACATTCTCCTACGAATGCGAAAATATATTGTTGACTGCCACTTACATAGGTAGAAATGATCATCAGAATAAACTACGAGAAATCAGAGCTGGAACTGAGAGATACAGGTGTTCTTTCTTCCCGCGTGCTATTCGAGAAAAGGATGTGAGATAAATAGTATAATGGTGGTTCGATGAACCCTGTGCCAGGCACTTAAATGTGATTTGCAGAGTATCCCATGTAGATGTAGATTTATAGAATCCGAAGTTTCGACCACTGCTGCAAGTGGCCTTTGTCAAGGTGTTTCGCTGACTGCTGAATGCAAGGGATTGCTGTTACTTATATAATGAGCGGGAGAAGCTGTTATCAAAGTATTAGTAGTAGTTCGTTCCAGCAGCTGACAGACTGCTTGACGCGCATGCGCAACGTTGAAATTGTGTTCCAGTAGCGCCTTCTCCCGATCCGGCTGCTTGCGGTGTGGCTGTTTGGCGTTCAGTTTAGAGTTGCGTAGTGAGCAGGAGGTCGGGGTTGGAGTCCCGGCCGTGCACAAGTCTTGCGTCGCCGTGCTGTGAATAGTGTGGTCTGTGTGTGCCCGCAGTACCCGGCGCCGGGCCTGTCGCGCACGCCGGACTGCGAGGAGTGCGTGCCGCTGTCGGAGGCTGCTGCCTCGGCGGCTGGGGTGGCGGGCCCGTCTTCGGCCAGCGGCGGCGGCGGGCGCGCGCCCGGCTCGCTGCCCGCGGGCTGCGCGCTCAGCCACGGCGCGCGCGCCCTGCTCATCCGCCTGCTCGAGCCCGAGCCGCGCGCGCGCCTGCGCTCCCTGCTCGCCCTCCAGCAGCAGCACTTCTTCAAGGACTTCTCCTTCGTCGACGCGCGCTCCAAGAAGGTACGCATCTTTTCCCCTCAACTTTTCTATCGATGTATCTCTTTAATTAGCAATTATATACATTTTTGACGAATTACAGCGTTCAAATGAATGAAATAAATCGCAATTTGCGATGTTATGGCATCACTGTATTAGGTTTACATGGTATACCAAACTGTGGCGAATGAAAATTGGTGCCCAACCGGGACTCGAACCCGTGATCTCCTGCTTACTAGGCAGACGCGTTGACCACTCCGCCACCGAGGACACAGTGACCAGCCCGACTGCAGAGGACTCTTTCCTGCACTTCTTCCCCCACAAACAAATCTCCATTCCCCACGCTGTCTCTTTCCTATACCACAGCCTAGTAAGCAGGAGATCCCGGCTTCGAATCCCGGCCGGGCACAAATTTTCATTCGCCACAGTTTGGTATTCCATCTAAACCTAATACAGTGAAGCCATAACATCGCAAATTCCAATTTATTTCATTCTTTAATTATCGTTGTAGGCAAAATATTCAGCCGCGGTGGAGTAGCCGAGCGGTCTAAAGCACCTCGCTGCGAAACGCGCGGTTGCTCGCCGTGGAGGTTCGAGTCCTCCCTGGGGCATGGGTATGTGTGTTTGTCCGTAGGTTAGTTTACCTAGGTTTAAGTAGTTTGTAAGCTACGGACTGATGACCACGCAGTTTGGTCCGATAGAATTACAAACATTTGAACATTTGAACAAAATATTCAAAAAAGTTCAGTTTGTATAGCTTATGGGACTTATTTCGGGGTCATCACTCCCTAAATTTACAAACGACTTATGAACTAGCTAACACTAAGGACGGCACAAATATCCATGCCCGAGGGGGGATTAGAACCCTCGACCGTTGTGGTCGTGCAGATCGTGACTGGAGCGCCTCAGTTACCTCGGCCACCGCGGCCGGCGCAAATTATTCTCAGGTATTGTTGAAAGGAGAGTGCGAGTAGTAATTGAGGACAAGTTACATGAAAACCAGTGTGTGTCTAGGCCTCTTAGAGGCTGTCAGGACCAGATCTTTAGCCTACGGCAGGTAATGGAAAAGTGCTATGAGTGGAACACGGATTGTATCTATGTTTTATAGATCTAGAAAAGGCTTATGACCGTGTTCCTAAGAGGAAGTAACTGTCAGTTCTACAAGATTATGGTATAGGAGCCAAACTTCTGCAGGCAATCAAAGGGCTTTACATAGACTGTTATGCAGCAGTTAGAGTAGATGGCAAATTAAGCTCATGGTTCAGGGTAGTTTCAGGGGTAAGATAAGGCTGTAACCTGTCGCCACTGTTGTTCATACTATTCATGGATCACATGTTGAAAACAGTAGACTGGAAGAGCAGGATTAAAATAGGTGAAAACAAAATAAGCAGTCTCGCATATGCGGATGACTTAGTCGTAATGGCCGATTCGATTGAAAGGCTGCAAAGTAATATTTCAGAGCTCGATCAGAGGTGCAACGATTATGATATGAAGATCAGCATCTCCAAAACGAAAGTAATGTCTGTGGGAAAGAGATTCAAACAGATTGAGTGCCAAATAGGAGGAACAAAGTTAGAACAAGTAGACAGGTAGACAGTTTCAAGTACCTGGGATGTATTTTCTCACAGGATGGCAACATAGCGAAAGAACTGGAATCGAAGTGCAGCAAAGCTAATGCAGTGAGTGCTCAGCTAAGATCTACTCTCTTCTGCAAGAAGGAAGGAAGTACCAAGACTAAGTTAGCGGTGCACCGCTCTATCTTTCGACCAACTTTGTTGTATGGAAGTGAAAGTTGGGTGGATACAGGTTACCTTATTCATAAGATAGAGGTTACAGATATGAAAGTAGCAAGAATGATTGCAGGTACTATTAGATGGAAACAATGGCAGGAGGGTGTCCATAATGAGGAAATCAAAGAAAAACTGGGAATGAACACCATAGATGAAGCAGTTAGAGCGAACAGACTGAGATGGTGGGGTCATGTTACACGCATGGGGAAGCAAGGTTACCTAAGAGACTCTTCAGCTCGACAGCGGAGGGTAAGAGGAGTCGAGGTAGACCAAGAAGAAAGTACTTACATTCGGTGCAGAATGATTTTGAAGTAAAAGCCACGACATCAAACGAGGCATCAGTGTTAGCATTGAATAGTGGATCATGGAGGAATTTTATTAGAGGTACTATGCTCCAGACTGAACGCTGAAAGGCATAATCAATCTCTAAAGATGATGATGACCGACGACCAGCTTCAATTGGCAGTGTCACCATCTTCTGGACGTATAAAATTCTACAATATGGTCATCTTACGTTACTTAAAAATGGACCTTAAACAGAAATAGCACAAAGACACGACATGAGTATCGGATTTGTGGTACGTGAAGTTCAGAACTTAAATAACAATCAGCCAAAGTCATTAGACACAACTCTCTAAATTCTCGAGAAAATAGACTTTGAAGTTTAGCAAATACAGGTAAGTAGCAATTAATACTCGTAAAACAGTTGCAACATCTGTGAGTATAGCTCAGATGGCAGCGTTCTGGCCTCGCAACCTTGAGTCGAAGGTTCGAAGCCCGCTGTGACAGATTTTCGTTTTCGAATTCAGTTATAAAAACATTTTGGAATCTCTAATTGCCGGCCGCGGTGGCCGAGAGGACTGAGGCGCTTCACTCACGGTATGCACGGCCACTGCGGTCGGGGGTTCGAATCCCCCCTCGGGCATGGATATTTGTGCCGTCCTAGTCGTAAGTAGTTTGTAAGTTTAGGGACTGATGACCCCGTAGTTAAGTCTCATAAGCT
The DNA here is from genome assembly GCA_026315105.1 of Locusta migratoria. Classification (NCBI taxonomy): domain Eukaryota; kingdom Metazoa; phylum Arthropoda; class Insecta; order Orthoptera; family Acrididae; genus Locusta; species Locusta migratoria. The sequence continues at coordinate 355,693,138 of CM048744.1, forward strand.
TTACAAACATTTGAACATTTTTTGAATCTCTAATTCCACGTGCTGTGTCAGTTTCTGTTTATGTGTATGTACACGAGCTGTACACCTTGTTGTCACCTAAAACGATGGTTGAGCAGGTTTCTTGCATGGAAAGCCATTAGTTACTATGGAGATGACTTTCCAAAAACAGCGACGTAGCTCTTCACAAACGGAACAGTCAAAGACTACCGTCGTCAACTAATACTGAAGCCAATATGCCCACTGTAAAAAGATTTACTTATGTTCTTTCATTGAAATCATCATTATTAATAACCTTTTATAAAATATAGAAATAGAAAATTACACATATAAAAAACCAGGTGCAGTTCTCATAAAAATTACCACTAGATATTAAAATAGTGTAAGTAAAATATGGTTGTAAGGCCCCAACGCTACCAACTGAGCAACACCAACAGTTGCTGCAACTGATTAAATTTTTGGTTCTTACGTGTACTTGCAAAACTTCAAAGTCAATTTTCTCAATAATGTTTTAGATTTACGTCGAATGAATTTGGCTGATTGTTATTTGACTTCTGAACTCACGAAGCATAAGTAACAAAAAATTCTAAAATTCGTTACCCATGTGGTCTCCTTGTTGGTCAAAATATAAAATAGATAACTTAAATTATCAACTGCTTCTTACACTCTCTTACAAGCAGTTTATTTGATTTGATTTGATTTTCGCAGGGAAGCCAAAACAGTCTTGGTCCAACCCGCCACTGCCCGCACCGAAACTAAGTTTATTGTGCGGTATCGCTCCCTGTATATCTAGTAAAGCCAACCAATGCCCTTGAACAGTGCAAGGTGTCCCTTTACCAGTTCTTTATTAGACACAATTTCTTCGGGTCTGGTTGTCCCAAATGTTCTGTGCCTTTTACTCTCCAATGCAATGCATTCGAAGATTATATGTGATGCAGTTTCATCACCGTCATCACAGATCCTACATTGAGGGTCCTCTTCTGTTATTCCCATTGCATGTAGGTGTTTTTTTTAAATTCCCATGGCCTGTCAGCAAGCCAACCATGAGTCTAATATCTCTCCTGTTCAGGCCTAGGACTGCAGAGCTTCTTTTAAAACATGGCTTTGGCATCATTACCTTGCCATGTTTTTGTTGATAGACTTTGGTCCAATATTCTACGTGCTGTCTTCTGAGCCAGTTACGTAGCTCCAATTTGATCATTGCCTTGGTGATTGTCAGGACAGGTTCCGGCCCAATAAATGGAGTTTCTGTCCCCATACTGGCTAATCTGTCGGTATGTTCGTGTTCGTTGCCACTGATCCCAAGTGGCCAGGGACCCACAATAGGTTTACTCTACTGCTTTCCTCTAGCTACAAGAAGTTGGTAATTTAATTTATATATATATATATATATATATATATATATATATATATATATATATATATATATATATATATATATTGGTATGTTTCACGTTCTATTTAACCTTCCTTTTTTAAATAACATAAGATGTCCAACTTATATAATTTCTAGGCACTGGGAAAAATCGGTGTTATTTTATGGCCAAAATAGGTCTTATTTATCGGTGTTATTTTCTGGTAATCTTTTTCTGTTTTCGGTACTACATTTTTGTCATATTTAACAATTTTTCAATGGTATGCTGAAAATTACTCTTTTGCTAAGATAGGGCGGGTCAAATTTTATATAGATGTTGAAAAAATAATTTTAATAAAATATTGATGCAAATATGTATCTGAAAATTCTTTTTTTATACAACAAGCATTTTAAATACTGTGAATAAAATTACCAATGATTGTATCCATCAGGGTATCCCTTTTTTCAGGTCAACAAACTGTTTTTGTCACAAGGACTTTTCTTGCTGACTTAAATTTTTGTGTTATATTGTCCCAGTTTCTTATAGAATAACAACATTGATAAATAGAGGAATATATTTTAATGTAAGCTGAAGAGTATTTTTTGCCTTTGCAACAGTATTGTAAATAAATAAAAAGTCTTTGCTACAATAGAAACTTTTTTATGAAAATCACCTAAAAACTTGAAGGTTCACATATTTTTAATGTATTTCTGAGGAACAAAATATTTATAAATATGTAGAAAAAGTATTTAACTCGAGGTTAAAATGTGACAAAATTGAATTTTCGTAATATTTTTTTAATGTTTAGTTACTTCTGTCTTTGACACTAAGATTATAATATAAATTTCGGTACAAGTTTCAGTTTTAAATTTTGTTTCCCGTCAGTAATACAGACTTTTAATACAAAAACATTTCTTTTAAAGTTCTCTTATTTTGCTACACAAAGAAATGGTAGTAGGGCTCATTTATGCTCTGCATTTTCTGGTGTGTGTGGGATCTTTGGCTCCGGGACAGAAACTCTTTCTCCTCCCCCCCCCCCTCCTCAAATCCGTCTTGAAACAAAAGAAATTTTATGTACGGCAGCGGCGGCGTTGCCGTAATGTTGGCAACGAAATGTTAGTATTCGAGTATAATTGACTGCTCGGACAATGGTTAGAAAGAACCTGTTGAGAATACAGCACGCACAGCATTAATTATTTATTTCGGGTCAACACAAAATTCAGCCTACAGTTCATGACTAACAAGTTATGGTCAGAGTCTATATCTGCCCCTGGGTATGTTTTAGAGTTTATCACCTGGTTCCGGAATCTATGTTTCACCATTATAAAATCTATCTGATACCTTCCGGTGTCTCCTGGTCTCTTCCACGTATACAACCTTCTTTTGTGATTCTTAAACCACGTGTTTGTTACGATTAAATCATGTTCCGTGCAAAATTCTACCAGGCGACTTCCTCTTTCATTCCTTCTGCCCAGTCCATAATCACCTACTATTTTTCCTTCTCTTCCTTTTCCTACTACCGAATTCCAGTCTCCCATCACAATTACGTTTTCATCTCCCTTAACTGTCTGAATAATTTCCTTTAGCTCCTCATATATTTCTTCGATCTCCTCATCATCGGCAGAGCTAGTTGGCATATAAACAGGCTGAAACTGAAAAAAACTACAGAAAGGTAGGAAAATAAGGAGATGGGACTTAGATAAATTGAAGGAACTTGAAGTTCTGGAGAAATTCAGAGGGAGATTTAGGCATCAAGTGACAGAAACAGGGGGAAATAAAACAGTAGAAGAGGAATGGGTAGCATTGAGAGATGAAATAGTGAAGGCAGCAGAGGACAAAATAGGTAGAAAGGCAAGACCTACAAAAAATCCTTGGATATCACAGGAAATACTAAATTTAATTGATGAAAGGAGAAAATATAAAAATTCAGTAAATGAAACAGGCAAAATGGAGTACAGACGACTAAGAAATGAGATTGACAGGAAGTGCAAAATGGCTAAGCAGGAGTGGCTAGAAGCCAAATGCAAATCTGTAGAAGAATGTATAAATAGGGGAAAAATAGATACAGCCTACAGGAAAATAAAAGAGACATTTGGAGATAAGAAAAACAGCTCTATGAATATCAAGGACTCTGATGGAAAACCAGTTCTCAGCAAAGAAGGGAAAGCTGAAAAGTGGAAAGAGTACATAGAGCAGCTCTACAAAGGAAATGAACTTGGAGACGATGTTGTAGGAAGGGAAGAGGAAGTAGATCAAGAAGAAATAGGAGATGCTATACTGAGAGATGAATTTGACAGAGCCCTGAAAGACCTAGGTCGGAACAAGGCCTTAGGAGTAGATGACATACCCTCAGAGCTACTAAAGTCTCTGGGAGAGCCAGCCATGACAAAACTATTTGAACTGGTGTGTAGGATTTATGAGACAGGCGCAATACCCTCAGACTTTAAGAAAAATGTAATAATCCCCATTCCAAAGAAATCAGGCGCAGACAGGTGTGAAAATTACAGAACCATCAGTTTGTTAAGTCATGGTTGCAAAATTTTAACACGAATTATCTACAGGAGAATGGAAAAGCTGGTAGAAGCTGACCTCGGGGAAGATCAGTTTGGATTCAGGAGGAACATAGGACCCCGGGAGGCAATACTCACTTTACGTCTTATCTTAGAAGATAGATTAAGGAAAGGCAAACCTACATTTTTAGCTTTTGTAGATTTGGAGAAAGCTTTTGACAATGTTGACTGGAATACACTCTTTCAAATTCTGAAGTCAGCAGGGGCAAAATACAGGGAAAGGAGAGTTATTTACAACTTGTACAAAAACCAGACCGCAGTTATTAGACTCGAAGGGCATGAAAGGGAAGCATCAGTTGGGAAGGGAGTAAGACAGGGTTGTAGCCTTTCTCCGATGCTATTCATTTGTACATCGAGCAGGCAGTGAAGGAAAGCAAGGGAAAATTTGGAATAGGGATTAAAGTTCAGGGGGAAGAAATAAAAACATTGCGTTTTGCTGATGACATTGTAATTCTGTCAGAGACAGCGAAGGATCTAGAAGAGCAGTTGAATGGGATGGACAGTGTGTTGAAGAGAGAGTATAAAATGAACATTAACAAGAGCAAAACAAAAATAATGGAATGCAGTCTTAGAAAATCAGGTGATGCTGAAGGAATTAGGTTAGGTAACGAAACAATGAAGGTAGTAGATGGGTTTTGTTACTTGGGTAGTAAAATAACATGCAATGGTCGCAGTACAGAGGATATAAAATGCAGAATGGCAATGGTAAGAAAAGCATTTTTGAAAAAGAGAAATTTGCTAACATCGAATATTAATTTAAGTGTAAGGAAGTCATTTCTGAAGGCATTTGTGTGAAGTGTTGCCTTGTACGGGAGTGAAACTTTGACGATAAGCAGTGCGGACAGGAAGAGGATAGAGGCTTTTGAAATGTGGTGCTACAGAACAATGCTGAAGATTTGGTGGGTAGATCCCATAACTAATGAAGAGGTACTTAACAGAATTGGTGTGAAAAGGAACTTTTGGCACACCCTGACTAAAAGAAGGGATCGCTTGGTAGGACACATTCTTAGACATCGAGGAATCGTAAATATAGCATTGGAGGGAAGTGGGAGACCAAGAGACACGTATAGTAAGCAGATTCAAGTGGATGTGGGTTGTCGTTCTTATGGGGAGATGAAAAGGCTTGCTCAGGATAGAGTAGGGTGGAGAGCTGCATCAAACCAGTCTCCGGACTGAAGACCATAACAACAACAACACAAAATATTATTCCCCCCATTCTATGTGACTGACTTTTCAAAGAGCATTCAAAAATCGTCGCAAACATTAGCACAATACACCGACGTTTACGTAAATAAAAGTTTACCGACTAGGTTAAAATGGAAGAAGTCTAAGGGACAGCCCAGGAGATCTGGTATGGATTTTTACCCCTGTATGGAAAGTTGGACTATCAGAAAAGTTATTAAAGCGATACTTTGGTATCCTAAGGGATGTTTCCAGAATGAAACTTTCACTCTGCAGTGGGGTGTGCGCTGATATGAAACTTCCTGGCAGATTAAAAATGTGTTTCGGAACCGGGACTCGAACCTGGGACCTTTGTGTCTAAGCCATGTGTCCACCATATCCTCTCTTCCAAGAGTGCTAGTCTTGCATGGTTCGCAGGAGAGCTTCCGTGAAGTTTGGAAAGTAGGAGGCGAGGTACTGGCGGAAGTAAAGTTGTGGGGCGGCATCGTGAGTCGTCTCGGGATAGCTCAGTCGGTAGAACGCTTGCCCGCGAAAGGCAAAGGTCCCAGGTTCGAGTCCCGGTTCCGGCACACAATTTTAATCTGCCAGGAAATTTGATATCAGCGCACACTCCACTGCAGAATGAAAGTTTCATTCTGAAAACATCCCTTAGGATACCAAAGTATCGCTTTAATAACTTTTCTGATAGTCCAACTTTCCATACAGGGGTAAAAATCCATACCAGATCTCCTGGGCTGTACACAACAGGTCGGTGCTTGTTGTTATACCGCTGACGGTCCTTCTCCTTCGTGTCCAGTGTCCGTATGCGAGCTAGCTGTCTTGCCTCTTCGACCCTGGTGATGAGCTATTTCACATAGTCATCCTTAGTGTGTCGTCCGGTTGGAACGGGAACAGCGTATCCATTGTCGTTCTCAGCTTCACGACCATGGAGCACGAAAAACGGCGTGAAGCCTGTGGTGTCTTGCCTTGCTGTACTATAAGAAAATATCACGACTGGCAGTATTGTATTGTTCAACATCGTCGTACATCAACAGCACTTCTGCTAACGTCTTAATAAAACGTGTAAGACCATTTGTCTGAGGATGGTAGGCAGTTGTGATTCTGTGGACAATGTCGCAACGTCGTATTACCTCTGATACTATTTTTGACATGAATACTTTTCCTCGATCAGATATCATCACACGTCGTGCACTAATGCTTCAAAATAATGTCTTCTACAAGGAATTTTGCGATCTCTGGAGCTTCTGCGGTCAGCACAATGTTGGTGATAGCGTAGCGTGTGAGGTAGTCAGTGCAGTCTATTATTCATCGTTTACCGGTCGCCGACTTCGGGAACCTCCCTAAAAGATCGATCCCAACTCGGTGGAATGGAGCTGCTGCCGGAGATGCCCTGGAGGTAATTGCGGCACATGCTTCCGTCGCTGGCGCTCTTTACAATGACTCACATAGTGCTTGACAGATTGGTAGAGACCTTGCCAGTAATACCTGCGTCTGATTCGGTCTAGGGTCTTAACGAATCCCAGATGACCGAGGAAACTTCTCACATCACGGATGAGCTGAGGAGGGAAATTCTGTGACTGCCCTTACTTTATCTGGATCAGGACGCACACTATCTCCGTTCACTAGATGCCCCAGGATTTTTATCTCTTTGGCGACGAAGAGAAACTTCTTTCGGTTGAGGAGAGTCCCGCTGTCTCATCACACTTCAACACAGTTGACAGGCAGCTTAGATGTTTCGCAAATGTCCTTGAGAAAACGACAATGTCATATAGATAACAAAGACATGTCGTCCATTTAATATGTCGAAGCAAGTTGTCCATCATGCGTTCGAATGTGGCCGGGGCATTACATAGTCCAAACGCCATGACTTATAGAGGCCGTCAGGTGTAATAAAAGCAGTTCTTCTCCCTGTCAGCTTCGTCAAACTCGATTTCCCAGTACCCTGTCTGCATGCCCATGGTTGAGAAATATGTTGCTTTTTTTTTTTTTTTTTTTTTTTTTTTTTTTTTTTTTTTTTTTTTTTTTTTTTTTTTTTTTTTTTCAACAGTCTAAGGTGTCGTCAATGTGCGGCAGTGGGTAAACATCTTTCTTTGTGATTTTGTTCAGCCGCCGATATTCGACACAGAAAAGCCACAAACCGTCCTTCTTCTTCACGAGGACAACCAGAGACAACCAGGGACTCTCTGAAGGTTGAATAATGCCATCATGCAACATCTTGTCCACTTCTTCCGGCATTAACCGTCGTTCAGCTGGCGACACTCTGTACGAACGCTGGCTAATTGGTGGATGGTCCCCAGTATTGATATGGTGTTTATCGTGGGCCGTTTCATCTGAGTCTTCTCGTGGTTGGCCTAGAAAGCACCTGCGAATTGGTGTAGTATGGGTAACACCTGCTGATGTTGTACCTGTGTCAGGCCAGGCCCCATATGCAGTGCCGTAGTAGTTTCCTCTAGTGTGTTGTCGTCAATAACAGCAGAGATGTGACTTCGTCAATTATATTGAGCTCACCGTCCTGGACTGGTTCAGCTGTTCCAATACACATTCCTTTACGAATAAGTTGCTATTGCTCGTGACAATTAGTGATCCTAAGTTCTCCCCGACCACCTGTAGTGCTTATGATAGCCGCTGGTATGTACATTTCCTTTGTTATACTGATGGGCTCTTTGTGATCGACAGGCACCTCACCGTCTAACTGATCATCTTGGCTGCTGCCTGTAACTCTTCTCATCGTTAACGGTGGGATCCCAACATTATCGACAGCAAACAACCGCCCATGGAAGTACATGTTAAGGGTACTCGTCAGAGCTGCTTCCTCAATTTGTAGCTCAGTTTTTCCACAGTCAATAACAGTCTGGGATGCCTGAAGTAAGTCCCATATGAGGATGGCATTAAGGCTACAGTCTGTTAAAACGACAAATTCAAAAGGCTGTGTCCTGTTGTTGATATTCTTGCAACACATGTTCCGGCCGGCCAGACGTATTTCCCATTTTCGACCTTCAGCACAATAGCTCTTCTATCACAGAACATTATCTTCTTTAGTTAGCGGCAGTAGTCACTCGACAATACAGAGGAGGAAGCTCCTTAATCGATTAGTGTCCGGACATGTTGGCCGTCGATGATGACGTCAGCGACTCTCGTCCATGGAGTATTTTCCTCTACGATGGCCTCATCTCCATAGATAGTCGCCTGGCCTAGTTTTTCTGAACAAGGCGGCTAGGTGTGGGGCTGGTATCTGAAAGGTGATGGTGAATGGTGGCAGCATGTTGGAGAGCGATCACGTCCAGGATATGTCGGCAGGCTTCGTCCCATAGGTCGACAGTAATCATCTGCAGTTGACTGCCGTTGAAAGGACTGCTCCAATGGTGCAGCATAGTAATTGTCAAATACTCCTCTTCTCTCCCTACAGTATCATACGACATGTCCAGGAAGCTCACAGTGAAAAGAAAATGGCGTGTTGTCTTCTGTCCTTCAGATGTCTGCCCTCCTGCGAGGCTTCACCATTGCTGGAGGGGTTGGTTGTGGTCTTGTCAGTCGGTTCCTAAGCCGCTGTTTGGCGGCTGTGGCGTAAGTCATAGTAGGGCGAAGCCGTTCTTCACATCGGGTGTGACTTGCAGGGCTGACAGGTGGTAATGTTTGAAATACCTCCTCTTCCTCAGCAGCGACGGCTCCCTCAGGACATACAGGACTCACATCCATGGCCATAATCTGGTGCTCACTTGGTCCAACAGTCCCAGCTGCCATAAACTGTGCCGGCCGCAGTGGTCGAGCGGTCTGTGGCGCACCAATCACGGTCTGCAGGGCCACTATGGTTGGGGGTTCAAATCCCCCCTCGGGCATGGATATTTGTGCCATCCTTAGTAATAGCTAGTTCATAAGTAGTTTAGGGACTGGTGACCCTGTAGTTAAGTCCCATAAGCTCTATAAACATTTGAACTTTTTATTTTTGCCATAAACTGTTGTAATTTTTTCTCACAATTTGTCGTATAAGAGAAGCAAAGTCATGCTGATGTTCCACAATGGCCATAGGAACAACATTCTGGAGTCTGTTTTACTTCTTTTGTCCAACATTCGTCTACTGCATCTCTTCAATTTTCTGGTACCATTGGATGAACTCTTGTGTCGTCAAAATGTCTTTTAACAGAAGAGCTTGTACACGTCTTCCTCAATGCCCTTCATCGGGTGTGAAAGTTTATTGACCTCCATCATATCTGGGTTAACTACGTGACATAGGCCCAAAACACTCTCTATATACGACTGTATTGACTCACTAAGTCGTTGTGCCCTGTTCTTAGATTGCTTTTCTGATAAACTGACTTGCCGCTGGTGGTCTCAAAACATTTTCTTAAGTTCTGTCTGGAATTTTTTCCAGTTATTGAGCTTGTCCTCATTATTTTCAAACCACTGCTGGGCCATCCCATCCAGGTAGTAATATACGTTTGCCAAGCACATAATGTGATCCCACCTATTATACTTGACGACTCGATTGAACCCTTTCAGTCATTTATTTGGGTCCTGTCCAGCATCTCCCAAGAACACCAATGGGTGTCTGATGTGCAGTTAGCTTGCTGCTGTTTTGGCATCCATGGTTCTTTTGATGGCACAGACCTTCAGACAGAGGTAGTCAGTATTCACTTTGTCTTCTGGTTCTTGTCTGTGTAAGCGACAGCTTACACTGCCCTGCTTATGCTGCCTAATTGGAGCCACAATGATGCAGATGTATTGCAGGATACCCTGTGCCTCCACCAGAAAGTGTCACGTTGAAAACTGCAGGTGGTCCAGAATTCGAATGCTGGTCGTTAATAGAGCACGACACTTTACACTTTGGACATGTTTGTTGCTAACACAAGAGTACAATCAGTACAGACTGCCTCCTGCTTGAAGTGCGCCACTATTTATACACAGAAAGAATTTTTTGGAACTTACAAGTACATCAAACATAAGAAACATGTAGAACAGTCTATAAATAGTGAATACAAAGAAATAAACTTTTTCCGCCCGTGGCAGGATTTGAACTGGGGACTGCAAGTACAGTGATCTGTGATGCTACCACTGCACCACACATTCCATCGGAAGACTCGCAGCAATATTTTCAATAACATTGTCATATATGGTGTCCAGAGTTTCCCATTAGAAGGAGGGGCCCCAGTTCTGTGAATAGCCTTGTCATGGCAGTGAAACAGATAGACGTTGAACACCTTCTGAAGGGAAACTGCTCCTTTTAGTAGAAGCATTAGGAATGGCCAATGTCATGAGGATGCAAAAGCATTGGAAAATTATGTGCCTTAGAACCATCAATATTTAGAAGGCATGGTTCCTGTGACAGAAAATGTCTCATAATCTCTCCAATGGAAAAATCTTTTCAATTAATTAGCCTTTGATTTCTCTGGCTGGTAACATCCAAATAGTGGTTCAACATGATTAAAAAAAATGGAAAAGCTATGAAAAGGTAGTACTGTATGTGCTTGATGATAGAATGTCATATGTCGGAATGTGTTTAGGAATGTAGAAAATTTTAATGGTCAAATGCAAAGAAAGACACTAAAATTGGAATGGATTACTTAAATGAAATGGTAAGAAGCTAACTATTTCACATCAGATATATATTGGTTGACATCAACAATAGCACAAAACATTATAATGGGATTATGAATTGCTGAGAATAGTCATGTAAGTAAAGGAGTGAGTTAGTAGGCGATGTTTAGTGACAGAATTCCTCTAATCAGAACTGAAAACATACCAATACAGTGTTCATGCCAACATCAGAAGCATAAAATGACAAGGTAGAGAGTTTGGTCATATACAAGGGAGCTGAACTGATAATTGAGTATTTGAAGAGATATGAGAATCTTATTATATAAGGGGTTGCAACATTATAATTTGAGAAGGGATTGAAGGCAGATTAATGAGAAAGATAGTCTGGATAATAGGAATGAGAGGGAAAAAAAATCATACACTCAATTTCAGCTAGAAAATCACTAAAGGTGGAGGTCTACCTGGAAAATCTTTGGATACATGAACAAAGACAATAGCTGAGACAGAGAATCCAAACTCAGATCTTCCATTATACGGTGTACCAAGGAGCAGAGGCAGACTCAGATTACAGTTTAATGATGGTGAAGAATAGGCTCAAGTATAAGAAAATTTATTAGGAACAATCATCTGCGAAGGAAGTGAGATAATAGAATACTGAGGAATGATGATGTGCATCCGAAGTTCTTTGAGGCTGTTGATACTACTGTACTGAACACCACTGTAGTTTGGTAGAGAAGGAATAGATATCCATAAAAATGGTAATTCCAAAATGTAGATAGATAATATAGGTGTAACAATAACTGTGAAGAAAGTTTGGGTAATACAAGAAATATAATAATTTACTGGTGATAAAATGAAATATAAAAATTTTCAGGAGAAGGAAGAAATATAGCAACATAAGTTGCTTAAAAAATTACAATGATGTATAAGGAAGCAAGGCAAAATGACATCTGAGTAAATTTTTGAAAACAGTGCAAATGAACTGAATCAGCATACTAGAAAGCACAAATAACTGTCAGGGTATTTAGAAGGAAAAGTGAGCACATTGAAAGTACAACATGAATGTCTCTGTTAAACACTGACTAGAGAACAGATAGGTGGGAGGTGGCGCTGAAGAGGAGGAACTGTATGCAGTCTTCATACAAAATGAAATGAATGTCGATTTGGTAGACATAGGGGATGCAAGATAACGGGGAGAGTTTGAAAGAGCTTTCAGAGAGTTTTTGTGAAACATGGAGGGAATCATAGGTAAGTATCCAAGGAAATTTGTAACATTTTTGGAGAGCCAACTGAAACATAATTTAAGTTTATGTGTAAGATCTATGTTACTACGACACATCATATGATTTTTGGGAGAATAATACCCACACAAGCCTAAAGGTCAGGGATATTATATGTGTAAGAACTATTACACAATCTGCTTGACCCATCTGTTCTGATGTTGTTATTGAATGTAGAATGCAAAAGAATAGAAAATAAACTGATAACCAACTACAAATACAGAATGTGGTGTTAAGGAAAGCAAAGACACCAGAGAGGCAATTCTGATATTATGCTTGATAACAGAAGCAAGCTGCACCTTGTTCAAAGATGCTAATGTTCGAAATCTATAGACCAATAGGTATTAACTGTAGAGCATTATGAATGATAAACATTATGTGTAAGAGCCAAAAGTGATATTTAAGAATAGGAAACTGTAATGGAAGTGTGCAGATTGAAAATGGAGTAATGAAAGGATGCAAGTACCGTAAATAAAAGATAGGTTGAGGAATGGGAATGAAATTCAGTGATAGGGGATATGATTGGTAAAATTTGTTGATGACACTGCTATCCTGTGTCAAAGTAAAAAAGGCTTACTGTATATTTTATCACATTGCTGGCCTTTTTTCAGTTTGAACATTGTATGAAGTAAACATAGCTGTAACAGAAACAAGATCACACATAAAATTAATTTGTGAATGAGAACCATAAGATAAATGTTGAAGGTCTGTGTAGAGTATTGTATGTGTATTATAAATAGTGCACCACTGCAAAACTATGCCTAAATCATAATTGATATTGAAAATTATTGTGCAGCTGCCTCAACATAGTAATAATGGATCTCTATACTTCCTGTGTTACCAGAATCATTGGGTAAAGACACCTTCACATGGAGTAGTGGAGAATTTCATGTTCCTAATATCTAGGAAGATGATATTTGGATTGCAGCATAGTAATGGATTATTGTTGACAATCTTCAACAGAACACATATCTGACTAATATAAGTCATGCCATATTGGCAGGGCATTTGATAAACTCCAGACTTTCACAGATGTTTACCATACCAATTTCATATATCTTCATGCACTGAAGTGTCAAATAAACTGTTATAGGCAAGAGTATGCAAACACAGAGATATATAAACAGGCAGAAGATGGCACTGTGGTCAACACTGCCTATGTAATACAACAGGTGTCTGGCACAGGTATTAGATCAGTTACTGCTGCTACTATGGCAGGTTATCATGATTTTAGTGAGGTTGAATATGTTGTTATAGTCAGTGCACAAGGGATGGAACACAGTATCTCTTAGTAATGAGGTGGGGATTTTCCCATTTCACAAATGTATCATGAATATCAGAAATACAGCAAAACATCAAATCTCTGACATTGCTGCAGCCAGAAGAAGACCCTGCAAGGATGGGACCAATGAATCCTTCAGAATGGCAGAATTACAACCCTTCCACAAAGTTCTGCATATTCCAATGCTGGGCCATCAACAAGTGTCAGTGTTTGAACCATTCAATGACACATCATCAATGTGGGCTTTTGGAGCGAAAGGCCCAATCATGTACCCTTGCTGAATGTACAAGAGAAAGCTTTCCACCTTGCTGGGTCCGTCAACACCAACATTTGACTGTCAATGACTGGATAGCTCAGACAGTAGAGTGCTTGTCTGTGAAAGGCAAAAGTCCCAGGTTTGATTTCCAGTTCCGGCACACAATTTTAATCTGCCAGGAAGTTTCATGTCAGTGCACTCTCCATTGCAGAGTGAAATTTTCATTATGTTTTACCTTGTTTTAGGCATACTGTCATTTTTGGGGTTACTATTGCCAGGAAGTTTCATATCAGTGCACTCTCCATTGCAGAGTGAAATTTCATTATGTTTTACCTTGTTTTAGGCATTCTGCATTTTTGGGGTTACTATTGCCAGGAAGTTTCATATCAGTGCACTCTTCACTGCAGAGTGAATTTTCATTATGTTTTACCTTGTTTTAGGAATTCTGTCATTTTTGAGGTTACTATTGCTAGTGAAACATCAAACATTACAATTGTGTTTTCACATTATTTTGTAAGTTATTACTGCTATAAGAATAGCTAATGCTTAAAAGCTGATATGAATACTGTTTCTTTTAAATATTTTTCATCAATCCCCTATAGCTGAGGTGTTGCCTTTCCATCATTTTACATATTACTCCATCCAGAAATTCCTTTTATTGAATTCTTCCAGCTATATTGTATATGCACAGTAATTAAAAAATTGATATATGATGTACTTACTGGTGGTGCAATATAATGATTAGAAGTCTATATATTATGGAGGTCTTGGTAATAATGTGAAACAGGAAGAATTTTAACTGTGTGGATTTGAATGCTTTATTTATTTTATTTATTTATCCATCCATAGACAATCAAAACTGTATGTATGTTATCAACATAGGTTTACATAGTAGATATGCAAGAATTCATAAATAATCAATGTAGTTACATAAATATTCAATGCAGTTACACAAATTCATACGTATTCAATGCAGTTAGACAATTTCAGACATATCCTATGCAGTAAATATAATTTTAAAAATTTTCATCCTTTTCTGTGACCAAACAAAGATTAAAATGTTCTTTTTTTATAGTTTCATCCTCAGAAAATACTGGAAAAGTACTTTCCTGATGGTCCTGTAACATCATCTGATTTTGTGTCAGATGATACTTCCTTTAGAGATTTTTCTCCAGACTCAAAATGATGGTAAGTTATTCAATGTGTTGACATTTTTAAGAAGTGTTGTACAATTTGTATTATATTGAAAACATGAGAATACATTCAACACTTTTATTTAATTTGTTGACAAATGATTATATGGTATTTGAATGAGTTAGAGTAATGCTTTGGTGCCTTTTGTGGATGGCTTTGTAGAAAAGATAAATTGGAATTCAAGCCCATCAATTCACTGCAAATAAATTCTAAATACTTTCTCAATTATTAATAGACTGAAGGTATAGAACTCAAAGAAATCAATATAACACAAAGAATATTAAGCTTTGCAACCTTCTTTTCATTTCCAAGATGGTCATACTCCATTTAATTACTGGGTTGAAGCCTTTTGCTTCCTTTCATTTCCTCTTTTTTACCAGGAATAATATGAACATGTTGCTTCAGTCCAATGTCATTGCCATCTTTCATTATATACATGTGAATGCTTATTGTGCAGGCTGGAAGGGATGGTGGGTTTAAAACAACCTCAAACTAAAATTATATGGATAAAATTACAGTGCTTCTAAACACAGGGTGCTTAGCTTTCTGTCCCTGATTATAGTGGATATGTGGATATACATTTAATATAAGTGAGTGTTGTACTCTTTCAGTAATTATTCACAATTATTTTTCTGATCAAACTTACCGGTAAAGTATATTGCAAATGCCTCAGAATTGCTTCAGTAGACCCCTTTAATTATAACTGGTGGGAAATACAAACTATTTAGCTGTACTCCATAATGAGCAACACAAATGTTTGATATGCAGAGTACTTCATGTATTTCTAGAACTCCTTATCTAAAAATGATTTTGTTCCATTTCATGCTATTTGGAAACATTATGCCTAACATTTAATCACTAATCAACATATTTTAATCATGCAGCATGTCACCAATACCATCTGCATGTATAGGAATATTTATCTCATGCATATCTTTCATCTATTCACATTTAAAGATACAAAGCAAGCAGTCATTCATAACACTGAATATAAATTATGTCTAATTTCTTGATGAAGAGGATATGTCCTTACTTTCTGCCATAATGAGACTGGTTCATCCAGTCAAGTTTATGGGAATCTAAAATGTGCTATGGAAATTAAAACATGGCACAGTATTAATATATGCAATATAGACACTTGTTTCAAATTTGTGTCAAGGTTTGTTGAGAGGTTAACTTCATGTAGTAGCTCAGGTAAACATTGCACACTCTTCACCTTCATGGCAGCCTCTGTACTTTTCTGGTCAACCAGGTTTAACAGAAAAATGTATCCCATTCATTGGGGGAGGTGGGAGGGGGGGACAGGTAAAACAAATTAAATTAGTTATCCAGGTTCTTGTTGCTTAGAATCAAGTTGTTTATCTGAATCTGGAATGTTTTGCTGTTCAGTTCCTTGCAACCCATGTAAAATAGATATAGTTGACACAAACAATTCTTTTCAGGTAAACAGCTGGTAAGCCATGGAAAGGTTTTTGTTACCATATGTCATATCACATATAACAATGAGAATTTAAAGTAAATTCCCCCAGAAACAAGATGAGACTGTAACTCTCATTCCTGGATTCCTTCTTTGCATACTGTGGCTAGTGTCTGCAAAACAATTCTGCTTTTTTCCTTGGGTCTTGCTTTATACTCAAAGTAAGACCATGGCAACCATATTTCAGGTTGACTGGTTTACTCATAGTGAAAGGAGTTTGTAGTCAGATGATTAATACTGTTTGGCAACAGAAGGTCTCAAACTACATTGAAATTATACTAGGATGCAGGATAACTCCTGAATGACAATAATGCACTCAATGACACTGATGAGAGCAAGTCTGGTAGTGTACCATATATGGGGAAAATGGTAAAGGTGTCTACACTCAACAGCCACATAGATCCCTGAAATGGCTCAACAGAATCAATGTGCACCATCTCCCATGGTTGATTAGTGCAAGGTCATGGCAAAAAAATATTGCTCTGGAGATGCCTGATTGAAGGAGCAGTGGCATTAACTTATCTGTTCAAATAACAGCATCTGTCTGTTGTTCTCAACACTTCACACAACTGTCATGTTTAGTTGTATTACAGTGTTGTCGCACATTCTAACTTTACAAAGTTCAACAAATATATCCTTGTCAGTACTGAAGAACTTTGAACGAAAATCACGGTTAAATCCTCACAATGTTGTTGGAGTGCTTTTCTCTTGGCATATTAAACCAGATTGAATTTATATCCACATAGAATAATTTGACCATGTATGCAATGTTCATCAGATCAGAAACCATTTTTGGCTTCAAGACCATTTTGTTGACCCCACTCACTTACAACAACATGATGTCTTATGTCAGTGATTTACTAGTGTATTATCCTGCTTGTCTGCTATAGTTCTGATAAATAAAGCTGTGTAGTAATTGTTGTGATTACTATCAGGACACAAGAATAAAAACATGAAAATGTTTCTCACATGTCAATGCTTCAGGAAGTATTTAACAATAAAATGATTATAGCTTATCTAGCCACAGTCAGTTACCTGGTGTTGTTGTGGTCATCATTCCTGAGATTGGTTTGATGCAGCTCTCCTTGCTACCCTGTCCTATGCAAGCCTCTTTATCTCTAAGTAGAGCAACCCACATCATTTTTAACCTGCTTTCTGTATTCGTCTCAGTTTCCTTCTGCAACTTTTACCCCACACACATTGTCCAATGCTAAATTTATATCACAGAATGTGTTTCACCAATCAATCCTTTCTCTTAGTTAGGATATGCAAGAAATTCCTTTTTTCCCCAGTTCTGTTTAATACTTTCTCATTAGTTAGATAATCTACCCATCTAATCTTCATCGTTTATCTGTGGCACCACATTTAAAGTGCTTCTATCATCTTTCTAACAACAATGGGAGGTTCAGTAAGGAATGTTAATAATAATATGTAGATAGGGAACAACTCACCATAAAGACCGATGTTGAGCTGCTGTCAGACACAAATAAAAGACACACAAACATACACACAATTCTAAATATTTTGCCACAGCCTTCCTTAGAAAGAAAACACTCAACCACACAATCACTCAAGCACACTCATCCACACATCAGCCATCTCTGGCTGCCCAGCACAGTCTCTGTGTTGGGCGGCCAGAGACGTGTGTAGATGAGTGTGCCTGAGTAATTGTATGGATTAGTGTTCTCTTTCTGAGGAAGGCTGCGGCAAAAAATTTAGAATTGTGTGTGTGATTGTGTGACTTTTATTTGTGTCCATCGGCGACTCAATGTTCATCTTTACGGTGAGTTGTTACCTATCAACATATTATTACTTCTATCATCTTTCTGTCTGAACTCCTTATGGTCCATGTTTCACCCTCATGTAATGCTACACTCCATACAAATACTTTCAGAATCGCCTTCCTAACATTTAAAGGAATGCTGGATGTCAACAAATTTTGCTTCTTCACAAATGCTTTTATTTGCATCACCATTATGCATTTTGTATCTTCTGTAGTTATGAGTAGTTATTTTGCTACCCAAATAACTAAACTCATCTACTACTTTTATTTTCTCATTACCTAATCTAATTCCTTTGGCATTGCCTAATTTTGTTAGACTACAGTCCATTACCATTGTTTTGCTCTTGTTTATGTTTATATTATAACCTTCTTTCATAACACAGTCCATTCTGTTAAATTGCTCTTCCAGGTCATCTGATGTCTCAGACAGAATTACAATGACATCAGCAAACTGCAAAATTTTTATTTTTTCTCCTTGAACGTTCATTCCTTCTCCAAATTTTTGCCTTCACAGTTTGCTCATTGTACAGATCGAATAACAATGAGGAAAAGCTACAACCCTGTCTCAATCCCTTACCGTCAACTTTGTTCCTTTCAATCCCTTTGACTCTATAACTGCTGTCTGGTTTTTGAGCAAATTGTATATAACTTTTCAGCACCTATAATTTACCCCTTGTTTGTTGTTGTGGTCTTCAGTCCGGAGACTGGTTTGATGCAGCTCTCCACAATACCTTATCCTGAGCAAGCCTCTTGATCTCCACATAAGACAGCAACCTACATCTGTCTGAATCTGCTTACTGTATCCATCTCTTGGTCTTCCTCTGCGATTTTTACCCCACACACTTCCCTCCAACGATAAATTCACAATTCCTTGATGTCTAAGAATGTGTCCCACCAATCTATCCCTTCTTTTAGTCAAGGTATGCCAGAAATTTCTTTTTTCCCCAATTCTGTTCAGTACCTCCTCATTAGTTACATGATCCACCCATCTAATCTTCAGCATTCTTCTGTAGCACCATATTTCAAAAGCCTCAATCCTCTTCCTGTCCGCACTGTTTATCGTCCATGTCTCACTCCCATACAAGGCAACACTCCATACAAATGCCCTCAGAAAGGACTTCCTTAGGCTTAAATCAATATTCGATGTTAACAAATTTCTCTTTTTCAAAAACACTTTTCTACCCATTGCCATTCTGCATTTTATATCCTCTGTACTGCGACCATCATTTGTTATTTTACTGCCCAAGTAACAAAACTCATGTTTATTGCTTCGTTTCCCAAAGTAATTCCTTCAGCATCACCTGATTTTCTTACACTGCACTCCATTACCCTAGTTTTGCTCTTATTAATGTTCATCTTATATGCACCTTTCAGCACACTGTCCATTCCATTCAATTGCTCTTCCAGGTCCTTTGCTGTATCTGACAGAATTACTATGTCGTCGGCAAAACGCAATGTTTTTAATTCTTCCCCCTAAACTTTTATTCCTTCACCATATTTCTCCTTGCTTTCCTTTATAGTTTGTTCAATGTACAAATTGAATAACATTGGAGAAAGGCTACAACCCTGTCTCACTCCCTTCCCAACCACTGCATCCCTTTCATGCCCTTCAACTCTGACAACCGCTTTCTGGTTTTTGTACAAGTTGTAAATAACCTTACGCTCCCTATATTTTACTCTAGCTTGTATCAGAACTTGAAAGAGTTTATTCCAATCAACATTGTCAAAAGCCTTCTCCAAATCTACAAAAGCTAGAAATGTAGGTTTTCCTTTTCTTAATCTATCTTCTAGGATATGCCATAAAGTGAGTATTGCCTCCCGAGTTCCTACATTTCTCCTGAACCCAAACTGATCTTCCCCGAGGTCGGCTTCTACCAGTTTTTCCGTCCTTTTGTATATAATTCGTGTTAATATTTTGCAACCATGACTTATTAAACTGATGGTTCTGTAGTTTTCACAGCTGTCTGCACCTGCTTTCTTTGGAATGGGGATTATAACATTTTTCTTAAAGTCTGAGGGTACTTCGCCTGTCTCATACATCTTACATACCAGGTGAAACAGGTTTGTCATGGCTGGTTCTCCCAGAGACTTCAGTAGCTCTGAGGGAATATCATCTACTCCAGGGGCCTTGTTTCGACTTAGGTCTTTCAGGGCTCTGTCAAATTCTTCTATCAGTACAGTATCACCTATTTCATCTTCATCTACATCCTCTTCCCTTCCTACAATATTGTCTCGAAGTTCATTTCCTTTGTAGAGCCCCTCTATATACTCTTTCCACCTTTCAGCTTTCCCTTCTTTGCTGAGAACTGGTTTTCCATCAGTGTCCTTGATATTCATAGAGCTGTTTTTCTTATCTCCAAATGTTTCTTTTAATTTCCTGTAGGCTGTATCTATTTTTCCCCTATTTATACATTCTTCTACATCCTTGCATTTGCCTTCTAGCCACTCCTGCTTAGCCATTTTGCACTTCCTGTCAATCTCATTTTCTTAGTCATCTGTACTCCATTTTGCCTGTTTCATTTACTGCATTTTTATATTTTCTCCTTTCATCGATTAAATTTAGTATCTCCTGTGATATCCAAGGATTTTTTGTAGGTCTTGCCTTCCTACCTATTTTGTCCTCTGCTGCTTTCACTATTTCATCTCTCAACTTTACCCATTCCTCCTCTACTGTTTTATTTTCCCTTCTTTCTGTCAATTGTTGCCTAAAGCTCCCTCTGAAATTCTTAAGAACCTCAGGTTCCTTCAATTTATCCAGCTCCCATCTCCTTCTTTTCCTACCTTTTTGTAGTTTCTTCAGTTTCAGCCTACAGTTCATAACCAACAAGTTATGGTCAGAGTCTATATCTGCCCTTGGGTATGTCTTACACTGTAAAACCTGGTTCCAAAATCTATGTCTTACCATTATAAAATCTATCTGGTATCTCCCGGTGTCTCCTGGTCTCTTCCACGTATACAACCTTCTTTTGTGATTCTTGAACCAGGTGTTTGTTATAACTAAATTATGTTCCGTGCAAAATTCTACCAGGCAGCTTCCTCTTTCATTCCTATTGCCCAGACCATATTCACCTACTATCTTCCCTTCCCTTCCTTGCCCTACTACCGAATTCCAGTCTCCCATAACAATTAACTTTTCGTCTCCCTTAATTGTCTGAATAATTTCCTTTAGCTCCTCATATATTTCTTCGATTTCCTCATCATCGGCAGAGCTAGTTGGCATATAAACCTGTACTACTGTTGTCGGTTTTGGCTTCATAACTATCTTGACAATGATAATGCAATCACTGTGCTGGTCATAGTAGTTTACCCGCATTCCTATTTTCTTATTCATTATCAATCCTACTCCTGTGATACCCCCAAATGATTCTGTATTTATAATCCTGTACTCACCTGACCAGAAATCCTGTTCATCCTGCCACCGAACTTCACTAATCCCCACTATATCTAGCTTCAACCTATCCATTTCCCTTTTTAAATTTTCTAATTTTCCTACTCTATTAAGGGATCTAACATTCCACGCTCCGACCCGTAGAATGCCAGTATTGTCTTTCCTGATGATCACATCCTCCTGAGTAGTCCCCGCCCGGAGATCTGAATGGGGGGACTATTTTACCTCTGGAATATTTTACCCGAGAGGATGCCATCATCATATGTTCATACAGTAGAGCTGCATGTCCTCGGGAAAGGTAACGGCTGTAGTTTCCCCTTGCTTTCAGCCGTTCGCAGTAGCTGTGTGGCAAAGCCACATTAGCTGATGTTACAAGGCCAGCTCAGTCAATCATCCAGACTGTTGCCCCTGTAACTACTGAAAAGGCTGCTGCCCCTCTTCAGGAACCACACGTTTGTCTGGCCTCTCCACAGATACCCCTCCGCTGTGGTTGCATCTACGGTACGGCTATCTGTATCATTGAGGCACGCAAGCCACCCCACCTCGGCAATGTCTGTGTCTTATGCCTTCAAAATTTGAAAAAGTGTTTTCTAGTCAACATTGTCAAAAGCTTTCTCCAGATTTACAGAAGCTAAAAACATAGTTTTGCCTTTGCTTAGCCTATCATCGTAGATAAGTTGTAGTGTGACTATTGCCTTGCATGTTCTTACATTTCTCCTAAATCCAAACTGATCCTCCCTGAGTGGATTCTGCCAGTTTTTCCATTCCTCTGTAAATAATTTGTGTACTACTTTGCAACCACGACTTAATAAACTGATTAGAGAAAGCTCCATCCCACACAGGACTCTAGGGCTCAATGGGTACCGACTGGCTGTCACATAATCCTCCGCCGGTAGGTGTCAATGGATGTGGTATGGAGGAGGATGTGGTCAGTGCCCTGCACTCCTGATCATTTATTAAACTAATAGTTATGAAATGTTCACACTTGTCTGCACTTTCTTTCTTTTCAATTGGAATTATTATATTCTTCTTGAAGTTTGAGAGTACTGCCTCTGTCTCATACATTTTCTACACAAGCTAATGGTGTCAGCAGTTCAGAGGGAATATCATCTACACCAAGAGCTTTGTTTTGAATCATATATTTCAATATTCTGTAAACTTCTTCTCTCAGTATCATATCTCCTATCTCATCTTCATCTACTTCCTCTTCCCTGTCTACAATACTGCTTTCAATTTCATTTCCCTTGCATAGGCCCGCAATATATTTTGTCCACCTTTCAGCCTTCCCTTCGTTGCTCACAACTGGTTTTCCATCTGAGCTCTTGATATTCATGGAACTACTTTGTTGTCTCCACACATCCTTTTTATTTTCCTGTAGGTGGTATATATCTTTCCCCTAGTTATACATTTTTATATGGATCTCTCCTGCTTAGCTCATCTACACTTCCTGTCAACCTCATTTTCAGCTCGTTGTACTTCCTTTTGCCTTCTTCACTTGCTATATTTTTAAATTTTCTTTTCCGTCAGTAAAGTCCAGTACATGTTGTGTTGTCCAAAGATTTCTTTTAGACCTTCACTACTTTGTCTCTCCGAGCTACCCATTCTTCTTCTGCTGTATTACTTTCCTACATCCCTACTTTCCTTGCCTAATGCTCCCTCTGTAACTCTCAACAACATCTGGTTCCTTTAGTTTTGAGGTTCCATCTCCTTACGTTTCTACATTTTCCAAGTTTCTTAAGTTTTAATCTACAGTTAATGTAATATGTTATGTTCAGAGTCTATATCTGTATCTGGAGATGTCTTACATTCAAAACCTGCTTTTAAAAATCTATGTCTAGCCATTATAAAGTCAATTTTACCTTCCAGTGTCTCCTGATCTCTTTCATGTATACAATCTTTTTGCATGGTACCTTAACCAAGTGTTTGTCATTCTTAAATTGT
The DNA here is from genome assembly GCA_026315105.1 of Locusta migratoria. Taxonomy (NCBI): domain Eukaryota; kingdom Metazoa; phylum Arthropoda; class Insecta; order Orthoptera; family Acrididae; genus Locusta; species Locusta migratoria. Next base: position 355,716,375 of record CM048744.1, read on the forward strand.
GCTCTGCACATAATTCTACCAGGTGACCCCCCTTTCTTTCTCCCTATCTTTCCTTTTCTTATTATTGAGTTCCAGTCCCCTATCACAATTGAGTTTTCCTCTCCCTTGATTGTCTGTATAACTTCTTTTATCTCATCATACATTTTTTTAATCTCATTATCATCAGCAGAGCCAGTTGTCATATAAATGTGTACTACTGTGCTCATTGTTGAATTCATGTCTATTGTTGCTACTATAATGCATTCACTGTGCTGTTCATAGTAACTTACCCACATTCCTATTTCCTATTCATTATTAGACCTCTCCTGTGTTCCCCCTGACTGATTTTGTATTTATAACTCTGTACTCATCTGACCAGAAATCCTGTGCATCATTCCATCAAACTTCCTTAATCCTCACCATATCTAACTTCAACCTATCCATTTCTGTTTTCAAATTTTGTAACTTATCTACCTGATTAAGGGATAGAAGATTCCACACTCCAATCTGTAGAATGCCTGTTTTGTTTTTCTTGGTGACTACATACATCCTCCTGAGTAGTCCCCACCCAGACAATCTGAATGGGGGACATTTTCACCTCCAGAATATTTTACCCAAGAAGATTCCATCATATATTCATACAGCAGAGCTGCATGTCCTTGGGAAAAGTAACAACTGTAGTTTCCTCTTGCTTTCAACTGTTCACAGTAGCTGCATGGCAAGTAATGTTAGCTGATGCTACAAGGCCAGCTCAAACAATCATAAGACTGTTACCCCTGTAATTACTGAAAAGTTTGCTGCCCCTGTTCAGGAACCACACATTTGTCTAGCCCCTCCACAGACACCCCTCCACTGTGGTTGCACCTATGATAGGGCTATCTATATTGTCGAGACATGCAAGCCACCCCATCTTGGCAATGTCTGTGGTTCATGGGGATGGTCAGTCACTAAAAAAGGCAATTAATTACACACACACACACACACACACACACACACACACACACACACACACAAATTACAGTTTTCACCCACAGTCTTCATCAGTATAGAACACCCTCTCATTGATAAATTCACAGACTCGGGTAACACACAGCCGTCATCTCCAGCTGCTGCCTTCTGAGTGACACTCAGCAGTAGGTGTGACTCGAAGTGATGAAGGGACGAGAAGGGAGGGGGAAAGGGGTGGACACAATATGAGAGTAGGAATAGATATAGATATACAAATTAGGTAGGTAGTGGTGGATGAAGGGAAATGAGCTTAGAAAAGTCAGGGGGGAGGGGAGGTTAAGCAAAAAATATAACATACGCAATGGAGTAAGAGAGCAGCATGTAATATAGTGTACATGGTGGTTAATGAGATTTAGGATAGAGAGAGATCAGGAATTGTAAGAATAACTCCCATCTGTGCAGTTCATAAAAATGGGTGGGGGAGGGGGGTCCAGATGGCGGCTTTGTTGTGAAACAGCCATTGAAATCAACCATGTTAAGCTCAGCTACATGTTGTGCCACAGGGTGCTCTATTTTTGGTGACAGTTTGACAGTGGCCATCATCCTAATGGTCAGCTTATTAGAATAGGAATTGGGTGCTTTAAGTGGTCTTGCACTGGGGTGATGGATTATGAGGGGGGTAGATAGGTGGTTGAAGGATTGGAGATGTGTGGAGGTATGGTATGGGAAATCTGTTTGTGTACTAGGTCTGGGGTATAGTGAAGGCCTTTGTCAGACGAACAGCATATCAGAATTTACGCATAAACTGTTGTAAAAATCACCCTAGAGTGTAGCAAAAAATTAAAGTGTCATTAAAAACCACTATATATTTATTACTAAAGGAGTGTGGAAGTGAATAAATGAATGCTGAGATCTGAGAAGCACACATTTAATCAATCACTCTGAGAAAACCTTATATTAAATATGAATATGATGTTTTTGAGATATGTCCCAGTGCTTAAACAAAATAAAGGTAAATGTTTATTCATTTGTTGATGTCTTTCAAAATATGAGACTGCATTTTACATGCCTATAACAAAAAGTTCTAAAATACATTCAGTAACCTCTCTTCCATGGCTCTGCTGTTAAAAGAATGAGTTATGAAAAAGATGTATCCAGATTACCATAAGTTCTGGAAATCAAGGAATTTCAAATAAAATTTGTGAGGGAGAAATGCTAAAACTGTGTGGAAAAGCAGGTATGTTGAATAGGAATTTCACTTTGGGAAACTTGTTGCAATCTTGTAATGCATGCTAATTCTAATATCGTTCATTGTCATGTTCTGTGCTTATCTGAGAGTTCTATTAACAATTATAAAGTACTTTAACCATTTTATACCAGATATCTTCTCCACCGCCCCTCACATACCGCTACTCACACAGATGTCACAACCCCCCCCCCCCCCCCCCCCACAAACACAGAGAGAGAGATTGAAGATTGATGGTTATCTATGTGACAGAAATGCAGTAAAATAAAATAAAAAAATATTATGAAAATCCACCCCCCCATGAACCACAGACATTGGCGAGGTGGGGTGGCTTGCGTGCCGCAACCATACAGATAGCCATATTGAAGGTGCAACCACAGTGGAGGGGTATCTGTAGAGAGTGGTTACTGAAAAAGGGAATCAGCCTTTTCAGTAGTTGCAGGAATAACAGTCTGGATGATTCACTGACCTGGCCTTTTAACATCAGCTAGCATGGCTTTGACATGCAGTTACTGTGTACAGCTGAAAGCAAGGGGAAACTAAAGTTGTTCCTCTTTCTGAGGATATTCAGCTCTACTGTATGAATATATGATGATGGTGACTACTTGGGTAAAAGATACGGCAGGTAAAATAGTCCCCTATTCAGATCTCTGGACGGGGACTACTCAGAAGGATGTTGTCATCAAGAAAAACAAAACAAGCTTTCTATGGATTGGAGCTTGGAATGTTCTATCCCTTAATCGGGTAGGTAATTTAGAAAATTTGAAAAGATAAATGTGTAGGTTAAAGTTAGATATGGTGGGGATTAGGGAAGTTCAGTGGCAGGATGAACAGGATTTCTGGTCAGGTGAGTACAATGTTATAAATACAAAATCATTTGGTGGTAACGCAGGAGTAGGTCTGATAATAAATAAGAAAATATGAATGCTGATAAGTTACTATGAACAGCATAGTGAACGCATTATCATAGCAAAGATAAATATGATGCCAACACCGAAGGCAATAGTACAAGTTTTATGCCAACTACCTCTGCTGATGATGAGGAGATTGAAGAAATGTATAAGGAGATAAATTATTCAGACAGTTAATGGAGAAGAAAACTTGATTGTGATGGGGTATTGGAACTCATTAACAGGAAAGGGAAGAGAAAGAAATGTAGTAGGTAAATATGGAGTGGAGAAAAGGAATAAGAGACGAAATCACCTGGTAGAATTGTATGTAGAGCACGATTTAGTCATCACAAACCCTTAATCACCATGAAAGAAGGTTGTATACATGGAATAGACCATGAGACAATGGAAGGTAGCAGATTGACTTTATAATGCTAACGCATAGGCCTAGAAACCAGGTTTCAATCTGTAAGACAAATGTTCAAATGTTTGTTAAGTTTAAGGGACTTAACTGTGGAGTCATCAATCCCTAAACTTACAAACTACTTCTGCACTTCTTTATACTAAAGACGACACAAACATCCATGCCTGACGGGGGATTTAAACCCCTGACTGGGAATGGCCTTGTGCATCAGAGCATAGAGCCTCAATGCGCTTGGCCACTCCACTGTGGCTGTAAGACATATCCAGGCGCAGATATAGACTGTGACCATAAGTTCTTGGTTTTGAACTGTAGATTAAAACTTAAGAGACTGCAAAAAGATAGAAAAGTTAAGAGATGGAACCTGGAAAGACTGAAGGAACCAGAGGTGGCTGAGAGTCTCAGAGGGAGCATTAGGCAAGGAATGGCTGAAACAGGGGAAAGTAATACAGTAGAAGAAAAATGGGTAGCTCAGAGACATAGAGCAGTGAAGGCTGCTGAGGATCATTTAGGCAGAAGGACAAGACCTAATAGAAATTCCGGGGATAACACTGGAGATAATTAAATGAATTGATGAAAGAAGAAAATATAAAAATATAAAAAGCAGGCAAAGTGGAGTATAGACAACTAATAAATGAGATTGATGGGAAGTACTGACTGGATAAGCAGGAGTGGCTAGAGGACAAATGTAAGACTGTAGAAGAATGTATAAATAGAGGAAAGATAGATACCGCCTACAGGAAAATAAAAAGAGACATTTGGAGACAAAAAAACAAGCTACATGATTATCAAGAACTCAGACGGGAAACCAGTACTATGCAAAGAAGGGAAATCTGGAAGGTGGAAAGAATATATAGAGGCCCTATATAAAGGAAATAAACTTGAAGGCAACATTAAAGAACATGAAGATGAATTACAGGAAAATGAGATAGGAGATACAATACTGTGAGAAGAATTTGACAGAACACTGAAAGATTTGAGTCGAGAAAAGGCCCCTGGAGTAGACGATATATCGTCTGAACTGTTGATATCATCAGGAGGGCTGGGCATGAAGAAATTATTCCACCTGGTATGCAAGGTGTATGAGACAGGGGAAATAGACAGGGGAAATTCTCCGAAACTTCAAAAATAATGCAGTAATTCCAAGTCCAAAAAAAGAAAGTGCAGACAAATGTGAAACTGCCGAACTGTCAGTTTAATAAGTCGTGGATGCAAAATACTAACACACATTATTTACAGACGAATGGAAAAACTGGTGGAATCTGATCTTGTGGAAGATCAGTTTGGACCTAGGAGAAATGTAGGAAAAGGGAAGGCAATACTAGAAGATAGTTTAAGAAAGCAAAACCTACATTTTTAGCATTTGTAGATCTGGATAAATTTTTGACAATGTTGACTGGAATACACTCTTTCAAATTGTGAAGGTAGCAGACGTAAAATAGAGGGATCAAAGAGTTATATTCAACCTGTACACATTTCAGGCAGCAGTTATTAGAGTTGAAGGGCATGAAAGGGATGCAGTGGCTGGAAAGGGAGTAAGACAGGATTGTAGCCTTTCCCCATTGTTGTTAAATCCTTGCATTGAGTAAGTTGTGAAGGAATGCAATGATAAATTTGGAGAGGGAATTATAGTTCAGGGAGAAGAAATAAAAACTTTGCTGTTTGCTGATGACATCGTAATTCTATCAGAGACAGCAATTGAATGTAATGGACAGTGTTTTGGAAGGAGAGTATAAGATGAACATAGTGATGCATATATGCATCAATCTATTTCCTTGAGTATTTTCTTTCACCACAGCTTTACTGACTACTGTAACGTAGCTTGTGTATTTGTTGTATCTTGACCAGTGGAAGTATTTATTGTGAAGGAGTTGCTACCAAGGAGGTTAGAATAAAGGGAGATGGCATTATCTATGCCAAGCACATATGTCAGTTTCAGAATGCTATTTCTAACAGAAACTATGCGTTAAGTCAACCCTCTTATTGTTAATACATTGAACTGACAGTCACTGCAAAGTGTGTACTTTCAAACTATATACTTTCTTGAATAAATAATGATAAATGCTTATCATAATATATTTGAAAACTTAATTTTTAATGGCTAATTTACACTCTTTTAACATGTTGTACATCACGGCAAAACTGTTGGATGTATTATTTCTGTTTTAAGTGACATAAAATGTTAGCTTTGAAATACGAACACTTCTACAAAACTTAGTAATACAGCAGATTCAGGCTTCACATTTTCAGCATAGGGGCATCTCCGTGTATTCTAACCTCTTCAGTTGCTACTTTTGTAGCATTATCTTTGGTAATGGAAGTGTAACTCATTATTACTGCTGTTCACCATTATCAGCTGATTGTAGATGAAGCATTAATTAAAGATAAGTGCCACAAAAATTACAGCCATGTTTTTTATAGGAATTATAGGTATTTATATATTTTATACAGTTTTTTAAGTTATTAGCTCTAATATGAATGATTCACATAGGAATCATCATGTGTAAAGGAACACAACACACACAATCCCTGTTCACTTACAAGTAGTTATTCCTTATTTATGTTCCTTATATATTAACACTGTCTCTTGTTCTTGATAACATGAGTCTGGCTTACATTATAAAATCATTACATGAGTGGAAAATATATATATATATATATATATATATATATATATATATGTCTACCTTGTTGTGTTAGCGTGTGTATGTGTGAGTGTGTGTGTGTGTGTATGTGTGTGTGTGTTTGTGTGTGTGTGTGTGTGTGCATGCTTGTTTGCCTTTCCTTTTATCCCCTTAAGGTAAGTCCTTCCACTCCTGGGATTGAAATAACTCCTTTTCCACTTCCTTAAAACCCGTATCCCTCCTTTTTCCCCTCCTTCCTTCCTCTTTTGCTGAAGAAACTAGCAAGCGGTGGCGAAAGCATGTATGTGTGTTTGTGTGTGATTTTATTTGTTTCTGTCGACGGGCCTGTGCTTTGGGTAAGTCATCCGTTTTCTACTTTAATATATATATATATATATATATATATATATATATATATATATATATATATATATATATATATATATATATATATGAGAAATGAGATCCATCCTTAATGACATCCTCCCCACTCCTCCGAGAGTGTCTTTCCGCCGCCCACCTAACCTTCGTAACCTCCTAGTCCATCCCTATGAAACCCCCAAACCACCTTCCCTACCCTCTGGCTCCTACCCATGCAACTGCTCCCGTTGTAAAACCTGCCCTATGCACCCTTCCACCACCACTTACTCCAGTCCAGTAACCCGGAAGGTGTACACGATCAAGGGCAGAGCCACTTGCGATAGCACCCACGTGATTTACCAACTAACATGCCTGCACTGTGAAGCGTTCTATGTGGGAATGACCAGCAACAAACTGTCCATTCGCATGAACGGTCACAGGCAGACAGTGTTTGTTGGTAATGAGGATCACCCTGTGGCTAAACATGCCTTGGTGCACGGCCAGCACATCTTGGCGCAGTGTTACACCGTCCGGGTTATCTGGATACTTCCCACCGACACCAACCTTTCAGAACTCCGGAGATGGGAACTTGCCCTTCAGCTTATTCTCTCCTCCCGTTGCCCACCTGGTCTCAATCTCCGCTAACTCAAATTCCCGCCCACCATCTTTAGCATCTTTGCCTTGCTTTTGTGGACAGAGCCTCTGCCTCAATTGGTATCTCTGTCCAATTTCTTTGCTTTTTACAAATGTCTGTCTAGGTGTGTTTGCGTTTCGATATGTCTGAGTGTGTGTGTATTTGTTTACCTTCCTTTTTTTTCCCCTAAGGTAAGTCCTTCCACTCCTGGGATTGGAATGACTCCTTTTCCACTTCCTTAAAACCCATATCCTTCCCTTTTCCTCCCCTTTTTTCCTCTTTTTCCTGAAGAAGCTGCCAGTGGTGGCGAAAGCTTGTATGTGTGTTTGTGTGTGATTTTATTTGTTTCTCTCGACGAGCCGGTCCTTTTGGTAAGTCATTTCTTTTCTATATATATATATATATATATATATATATATATATATATATATATACGAATATTATAGAGGAAAAATTCCTAACAGGAAAAAAATATACGTAAAAAATAGATGAAGAACACTTACCAGGCGAAGGGGCACAGGCAGCAATAGCAACAAATAAACACACAGACACACACACACTCAAAAATGCTAGCTTTCGCAGCCTAGCTGCTTCATCAGGCAGAAGGGAAGGAGAGGGAAAAGGAAATGATGAGGGATTTAAGGAAGGGGGTAAGGAGCCATTCCAATCCCGGGACAGGAAAGACTTACCTTGGGGGAAAAATGGAAGGTAAATAAATGCACATACACCCACACATTTACACAGACACAAGTACACTTAGGCAGACATACTGTAGAACTACAGTATGTCTGCCTAAGTGTACTTGTGTCTGTGTAAATGTGTGGGTGTATGTGCATTTATTTACCTTCCATTTTTTCCCCCAAGGTAAGTCTTTCCTGTCCCGGGATTGGAATGGCTCCTTACCCCCTTCCTTAAATCCCTCATCATTTCCTTTTCCCTCTCCTTCCCTTCTGCCTGATGAAGCAGCTAGGCTGCGAAAGCTAGCATTTTTGAGTGTGTGTGTGTCTGTGTGTTTATTTGTTGCTATTGCTGCCTGTGCCCCTTCGCCTGGTAAGTGTTCTTCATCTATTTTTTACGTATATATATATATATATATATATATATATATATATATATATATATATATATATATATAACTCGGACAGTGTAACACTGTGCCAAGATGTGCTGGCCGTGCACCAAGGCGTGTTTAGCCACAGGTTGATCCTCATTACCAATAAAGATTGTTTGACTTACCCAGAGTACAGGCTCACCAATAGAAACAAAAAAACACAAATAAAAACACACAAACATTCAAGCTTTCGCCACTGCTGGCAGCTTTTTCAGGAAAAAGAGGAAGGAAGGAGAGGAGAAAGGTAAGGATACGGGTTTTAAGGAAGTGGAAAAAGAGTCATTCCAATCCCAGGAGTGGAAGGACTTACGTTAGGGGAAAAAAAGGAAGGTAAACAAATACACACCACCCACACATATCCACACGCAAACAAACCTAGGCAGACATATGTAGAAACCAAAGAAGTTGGACAGAGATACCACTTGAGGCAGAGGCTCTGTCCACAGAACCGAGGCAAAGATGTTAAAGATAGTGGGCGGGAATTTGAATTTAGTGGAGGTTGAGACCAGGTGGGCAATGGGAAGAGAGAATATCATGAAGGGCAAGTTCCTATCTCCGAAGTTCTGAAAGATTGGTGTTGGTGGGAAGTATCCAGATAACCCGGACGGTGTAACACTGTGCCAAGATGTGCTGGCCATGCACCAAGGCATGTTTAGCCACTCGGTGATCCTCATTACCAACAAATACTGTCTACCTGTGACCGTTCATGTGAATGGACAGTTTGTTGCTGGTCAATCCCACATAAAACGCTTCACAGTGCAGGCATGTCAGTTGGTAAATCATGTGGGTGCTATCGCAAGTGGCTCTACCCTTGATCGTGTACACCTTCCAGGTTACAGGACTGGAGTAAGTGGTGGTGGAAGGGTGCATAGGGCAGGTTTTACAATGGGGGCAGTTACAAGGGTAGGAGCCAGAGAGAATGGAAGGTGGTTTGGGGATTTCATAGGGATGGACTAGGAGGTTACGGAGGTTAGGTGGGCGGTGGAAAGACACTCTTGGTGGAGTGGGAAGGATGTCATGAAGGATGGATCTCATTTCGGGGCAGGATTTAAGGAAGTCGTATCCTTGCTGGAGAGCCACATTCAGAGTCTGCTCCAGTCCTGTAAAGTATGTGGTGACAAGAGGGGCTCTTTTGGGGTTCTTCTGTGGAAGGTGGGGATGAGGAAGTGGCTCTGGCAATTTGCTTCTGTACCAGATCAGGAGGATAGCTGCGGGATGTGAAAGCTGTTATTAGGTTATTGGTGTACTGGTTCAGGGATTTGGGACTGGAGCAGACTCATTTGCCACGGAGACCTAAGCTGTAGGGAAGGGAATGTTTGATGTGGAATGGATGGCAGCTGTCATAATGGGGTACTGTTGTTTATTAGTTGGTGTGATGTGGTTGGATGTGTGAAGTTGGCCGTTGGACAGATGGAGGTCGACATCAAGGAAAGTGGCATGGGATTTGGAATAGGACCAGGTGAATTTGATGGGACCAAAGGAGTTGAGGTTGAAGAGGAAATTCTGGAGTTCTTCTTCACTGTGAGTCCAGGTCATAAAGATGTCATCAAATAATCTATATCAAACTTTGGGTTGACAGGCTTGGGTATCCAGGAAGGCTTCCTCTAAGCGTCCCATAAATAAGTTTGCATACAAGGGGGCCATCCTGGTTCCCATGGCTGTTCCCTTTAGTTGTTGGTATGTTTGGCCCTCAAAAGTGAAGAAGTTGTGGGTTAGAATGATGCTGGCTAGGGTATTAAGGAAAGAGGTTTTAGGTAGGGAACAGGGTGGTCGGTGTGAAAGGAAATACTCTATCGCAGTGAGGCCCTGGGCGTGTGGGATATTTGTGTATAAGGAAGTGGCATCAATGGTTACAAGGATGGTTTCTGGAGGTAACAGGCTAGGTAAGGATTTCAGGTGATCGAGGAAGTGGTAGATGTCTTTGATGAAGGATGGGAGACTGCACATGATGGGTTGAAGGTGTTGGTCTATGTTGGCAGAGATTTGTTCTGTAGGGGCTTGGTAACCGGCCACAATGGGGTGGCCGGAATGATTGGGTTTGTGGATCTTGGGAAGTAGATAGAAGGTGGGGGCGCGGGGTGTCGGTGGGGTCATGAGGTTAATGGAGTCAGGTGAAAGGTTTTGTAGGGGGCCTAAGGTTTTGAGGATTCCTTGAAGCTCTGCCTGGACACCAGGGATAGGATTGTCTTGACAAACTTTGTAGGTAGTGTTGTCTGAAAGTTGACACAGTCCCTCAGCCACATACTCCCGCCGATCAAGAACCACGGTTGTGGATCCCTTGTCAGCTGGGAGAATGACTATGGAATGGTCAGCTTTCAGATCATGGATGGCTCGGGATTTAGCTGTGGTAATGTTGGGAGAAGGATTAAGGTTTCTTAGGAAAGACTGAGAGGCAAGGTTGGAAGTAAGGAATTCCTGGAAGGTTTGAAGAGGGTGATTTTGAAGAAGGGCGGGTGGGTCTAGCTGTGATGGTTGATGGAACTGTTCCAGGCAAGGTTCTATTTGAGTGACGTCTTGGGGAGCTGGATCATTAGGAGTAGGATTATTTTTCTTTGTATATATAATGTTAGTTCACTATGCAGATGAGAAAGGAATCCCCTGTGACAGTGGGGATGATTTAGATAGCGGAAGCTATAGTGAAGAAATTGGAGAAAATAGTACAAGCAGCACCAATGCACAGCTCAGGGAATCACATTTAACTTCATCTTTATTGGCTCAGGGAATCACATTTAACTTCATCTTTATTGGACACAGCCGGAGATGCTTTATCTGAAGAGGAATCTTGTGTTCATACTAATCTTGGTGAAAATGACATTGTGGGCAGGTTGTTTGTTAGCTAATCAGGCGATCAATTCATACAATCTGAAGTTCAAGAAGAGAGGGACCCAGCCGCCAGTGTACAATTCAGAAACAAGCATGCAGTCACTTAACAGAAAGTTTGTGCAACTATGAAGTGATTCCTCAACCTTGTTCCAGCCCGACCCTCACGAAGTAGTGAAAGGCACTTAGATAACACACAGTTGCCAAAATCAATGAAGCAAAATACATGAAACAAGAAAATTAGGAATGTGATTTGGAGGAATACAACTCTAAATATCCCAGAAAAGCAAAGAAGTTCATTGGTTGTAGGGATATTCCTGAGTTTTTTCAAAAACTTCATCCCCCATTTAAAATTTTCAAGTACTTATTCAGTCATGAACTAATGCAGAAAATTATTGATGGATCTCGTCTTCACAGTATTTTGAAGGACCCAAGCAAACTGCTGATGATGATCAGATGTTCCTGCAGTGCCAAAATGTGGGAGTTCTCCTTCTGGAGTACAGAATATGAGTTCTCCTTCTGGAGTACAGAATAATTATGCTGTAAAGAATTCCTCCACAAGATGTGCAATTTGAAAGCATAAAACATTTTCCAACATGGAATCCTACAAGGGTACGAATGTTTCTGAGATGTGCAAAGAAAATCTTCTTGGTGTGCAATGAATATTTTGTTGCACTTTGCTTTAGTAAGGACACAAATTGTTTTATACAGATTTGCACCATGTAAATTACAAGGAAATAAGTACTCACAGTGGTGTTGAATACTGGTGTTAATATGATTTCAAAATTAATTAAGATTTAAAAATGGAATGCTTGTGTTGTAAATGCAGTGTATTTCTGCATACACTGTGTGATAACAAAAAATAATTGGCATTTATTATCTATATTACTGTATTACTATTTCTGTGTCATTTACCAGTTATGACTGGACAGACTGCATCAAGATTATAAAAGAAAAAAAGTTTACAATTTTGACATATACATTATCATTTTGTCCAGTCACTTTCGTCACTGATGAAAATTCACCAATTGAGTATAGTGGGCGCTCTTTCAGATCCTGTGCAATTTTCGTTTTGAAAGGTTCTGGTGGCAGGGATTGCACTTCTTTTGGCAGCGAGTTAAACATTTTCACTGCAACCATTGGAAAACTGTCTTGCGTTCCAGTCAGATGACAGCTTGGTATTTCAATACTCCTATTGTTATGGGTGTCATGGTTATGTATATCTTGCCTCATGCTGAACTCCCCTTGGTTTTCTTTTATGCTGATGAGGCGTAAAAACACATACTGGCTGAAGATTGTCATAATACTTAACCGTTTGAATATTGGCTTGCAGTGGTCCAATCTTTTGCTGGATGTAATTATTCTGACAGCCCTTTTTTGTAGCATTAATACATCTTTACAACCTGCAGCATATCCCCATAGTAGGCCATAATTAATATGGCTATGAAATAGTGCATAATACACTGTTACAAGGTATTGGTCAGTTAATGTAACTTTAAGCCCTCTCAGGAGGAATATTACACGGGAGAGCTTGGAGCATACATACACTGTGTGTTCGTTCATTGTAAGTTTGCTGTCAATCATGAAGCCTAGAAGTCTGACAGCATCCATATTCTCGTGACAGCTAATGTTGCTTAGGCTGCGTATAAGATGCTGTGTTTTTCCTTCATTCAATTTCATTTTATATTTGATGAACCATTCTTTTATGTTTTCGAAGAGGTCACCTGTTGCTTGGAGAGCTTGTGCTGCAGTTTTTCCTTTGGCAAAAAGAGTGGTGTCATCAGCAAACTGTAACACAGCCCATATTGTTTACATGTATTAGGAACAGGAGAGGACCTATGATGGACCCTTGGGATATGCCATGTTACAACTTTTGTTCTTGTGATAAGGCTCCATGAACTGACACCACCTGCTTTCAGTTTTCCAGATAAGATTGGAGAGTTGCCAGAACAGCACCTCCAACACCATAACAGTTTAATTTATTGAGGAGTATCTTGTGTGAGATGCAGTCAAATGCCTTGCTGAGGTCACAGAGTGTCAGTGCCACACTTTCTCTGTCTTCAAATACCTGTCTTATCTTTCTAGTCAAGTCCAGTGCTGCTGTAAATGTTGACTTACCCTTGCAAAACCATGCTGTGTGTCCTGGAAGAGCCTATTTTCTTCAAAATAATATTGCAACTGATGTTTCATTACAGACTCCATAACTTTAGCTAGGATGAGGATTATTGAAATGGGTCTGTAGCTGGACACTTCACATGGATCACCTTTTTTGTAGACTTGTACTGTCCAATTTCAGGATTTCTGGAAAGATGCCAGAGGATAAACATTTGTTGATTACTATGGCTAGTGGTCAGGCAAGCTCTGGAATTATTTTATTTAGCACTATGCAAGACATGCCATAGATATCTGCACTCTCTGAATGTTTATAAGAGCTCACTATTTTTATTATGTCCTTAAGGTGCACTTCCTTCAAGTTTACAATTCTGTCACAGCTTTCATTTTTTTATATTACTTGTGAGAAGTAAGCCTGAGTCTGGAATTTCACTGACAGTATTCTTCACTATCGTAATGAAGTACTGATTGAAGGCATCAGGACTACAGGAATTTAAGGCACAAGCAGGCTTCTTCCTGTGGTCATTTACTAGATTCCAAGCTGCTTTACATGGATTGTGAGCCTCTCTGATGAACGTCTCATTATATGTCTTCTTTGCTTCCTCCACTTCCTTTCTGTAAATTCTCTCAGCTCTTGAGTATTTACAGTGAAGCAGATCTTTAGTTGGAAGATCTTTAGCTGTCTTCATACAGTCCATGAACATTACTACAATGCTTTTTAATCTGTATAGCTCAGGAATATACCACATATTCGCTGTTACAGGTTTGTCCCTTCCTTTTGATTTGCCTGCAGGATCCTTCTTGTGGATTATTGGAAACAAACCATCAACTTTTGTTTTTAATGTTTGTAACAGACATTCAAATGAGTCACTGGCTCCCAGTTCTGCAATTTTCTGCTGCCAGTTCACAGCAGACAGGACGGTTTTAAAGTCATTTAATCTGTCTTCTTTGATAACCCTTCTACTGAATGTGTAGCTTGAGTGCCATGTGCTTGGCTGTAGTTTATTGTTGCCATTCATATTGATTTCCACTACCAATGGACTGTGGTCTGCAATCATTAGTTCAACTACATTGATATCATAAACCCAGGTATTTAGGTTGGTGATAACTGTATCTAGACAGGTATAACCTCTTGATGGGAGTCGGTTTGCTACAAATAGTCCATAGCTGTTTATTAACTTCATGAAGACTCTCTCTTTGATACTTCCATCACCTATATGCACATTGAAGTCACCACATAATGCAATTTAGGCGTGTTAGGTAAGACAAACAGTTCTCCATTTGTGCAATAAAGTTTTCAAAATTACCATCTGGTGAGTGGTACACAGAGATAATAATGAGATCAATATTTGTTAAGACTAGTGAAGCTAATTCGAGATCTAAGTCTGTAGAGAAGCTTTTTAGATCTATTTCCTTTACACTAAGATTTTTGTTTGCATACACAGATACGCCACCATGAATTTTAGTTGTTCGATATCATGCATTTACCTCATTCAAATATTCAATATATCTGTAAAAGTCACCTTCTGCTTCAGTCAACCAGTGCTCACCGATACATAAAACATCTGGTTTACCGTCTTCTACAAAGAATGATAAAAAGTCTATGTTGGTTCTTAAACACTGCACATTGACAACTGCAATAACTAAAGGTGTATGACTGTCATCTCTATTGTTATTTTTGTGTGATAATCTGGGGACCTGTTTTTCACTGTCAGGGTCTATTGTATTGGGGCACTGGTCAATCTCTGAAATAAAAAACACCTGATTACAATTTTCTTTGGCCATATAGCAGTGTCCATTACCTTGTCCTTTAGATGGAAGTCAACACCAATCTTGAAGCTGTTGTTTACACCCTTTGTTTGTAGTTTCTCAACTTGAAAGTTGCTGTATCCTGGAAAGATTCTCTTAAGAAATTTTATTACATTTTCAGTTGTTGTACCATTTTTCACTTTTCCTAAATGGAACCATGCTCTTTTCTCTCCATGTAGCATTCCTTGCTCATCACCAGTGCCTATTAATTTTTTTTTTTTTTTTAGAGATTTGGCCAGATGTGACACTAGCGTTTCATATCTGGAGTTTTCAGTGATCACAGTACTGAGTTGCATTTTCATTTTTGAATTGTCGTTTACTAGTTGATGTACTGTTTTTGTTAAATTTTTGACTGTGTCACTTAATTTCAGTTTTTCTTTTGTATTGTTTGCATCACAAGCACCCTTTTCTATTTCCAGCAGTTCAATTCCACATAGTTTACAAGGTTGATTTTGTGAGTTCTCTTGTGTATTGTCACTTTTGCACTCATTAATGATTTTGTTATTGTCACTTTTGCACTCATGAATGATTTCTTTTATTTCGTCACCTACCTTCACATTTCCACTGTTTCTGTAGCTTGATGCATTTACAGAATGTTGATGTTTTGCTGTTGATGCTATTTCTGGTGGCCCATTATGTGGTCTGACTTCACATGCACCACAACAGAACTTAATTCGTCCTTTTGAACTATTTACCAAGCGAACTTCACTGTTTGTAAGATCAAAACAATCACGGTGAAACAAATTCCCACACCATAGTCCACAAATCACACTTACATCCGTGTGTTTTACTAATTTGTTGCACATTTCACATAATCTGTTTGCTTCACTTTCCGCCATCTTCTATGCACCCATGAGTGTAAAACTTACGTGACACAAAATACTAAGAATGATTCATATATGCATCAGACGTCCTAAAACACAATGATTCATTTATGAATCAAACCAATAAAATCTTTAGAAAAATTATAAAAATGAACAATAGAATGTTTTAAAATATTTTTCCGTTATTTAGTTTGTATCTTCCTATGTGTGAGATTTTTTTATTTTACGAAAGAAAAAAATCATGCATTCAAGGGTTAACAAGAGAAAAACTAAGATAATGGATGTAGTGTCAGAAAATCTGGCGATGCTAAAGGAATTTGATTAGGTAATAAGTTTTGTTATTTAGGTAACAAAAAACTTCTGATGGCCGAAGTAAAGAAGGCACAAAATGCAGAAGGGCTATAGGAAGACAATCATTTCTGAAGAGGCAAACTTTGTTGACATCCAATATTAATTTAAAAGTTAGAAAGTCCTTTCTAAGGTATTTGTCTGGAGTGTAGCATTGTATTGTGGTGAAATGTAGAAAGAGCACAGACAAAATGATTATAGAAGCTTTTGAAATGGGGTGCTACAGACAAATGTTGAAGATACAATGAGTGGATTAAGTGACAAATAAGGAGGTGATAAACAGAATTGGGGAGAAAAAGAGTTTTTGGCATATTCTGACTCAGAGAATGGATAGGTTGGTGGGATGCATTCTGAGAGATCATGGAATCATTGTAGAGGGAGATCAAGGGAAGAATACAGTAAGCAGATACAAAAGGATATATGTTGCTGTTCAGATGAACAGCCTTGCACAAGACCGGATAGCATGGAGAACTGCTTCAAACCAGTCTGCGAACTGAAGACCGCTACAACAACAATATGAAAATTTAATAATATTTATTCAACGAATAATATATATACAGTCTCTTGACACTGTACAGATTATTCTAATGAATACGTCAGTTTCATAAATTATAAACTAATGATTACTGTTTCATAGAAACATTACAATTCATGAATTATTTTTGTATACAATTAAAAGTATTACATATTTTTAAGTCTTTATTTGACAATTAAACAGTTAACTACAGTAAATCATGCATTCAAGGGTTAACAAGAGAAAAACTAAGATAATGGATGTAGTGTCAGAAAATCTGGCGATGCTAAAGGAATTTGATTAGGTAATAAGTTTTGTTATTTAGGTAACAAACAACTTCTGATGGCCGAAGTAAAGAAGGCACAAAATGCAGAAGGGCTATAGGAAGACAATCATTTCTGAAGAGGCAAACTTTGTTGACATCCAATATTAATTTAAAAGTTAGGAAGTCCTTTCTAAGGTATTTGTCTGGAGTGTAGCATTGTATTGTGGTGAAATGTAGAAAGAGCACAGACAAAATGATTATAGAAGCTTTTGAAATGGGGTGCTACAGACAAATGTTGAAGATACAATGAGTGGATTAAGTGACAAATAAGGAGGTGATAAACAGAATTGGGGAGAAAAAGAGTTTTTGGCATATTCTGACTCAGAGAATGGATAGGTTGGTGGGATGCATTCTGAGAGATCATGGAATCATTGTAGAGGGAGATCAAGGGAAGAATACAGTAAGCAGATACAAAAGGATATATGTTGCTGTTCAGATGAACAGCCTTGCACAAGACCGGATAGCATGGAGAACTGCTTCAAACCAGTCTGCGAACTGAAGACCGCTACAACAACAATATGAAAATTTAATAATATTTATTCAACGAATAATATATATACAGTCTCTTGACACTGTACAGATTATTCTAATGAATATGTCAGTTTCATAAATTATAAACTAATGATTACTGTTTCATAGAAACATTACAATTCATGAATTATTTTTGTATACAATTAAAAGTATTACATATTTTTAAGTCTTTATTTGACAATTAAACAGTTAACTACAGTATATACTTGTCATGATTAAGAAACACTTTTCATATAGCCATAGAATTCATCTAGGGAATAGAATGGATTTTCAATTAGGATTCTTTTTAGTTGGTCTTTTAATTTGTTTTTAGGAAGGGCTGCGAGGCTTTTGGTAGTGCATTGGTAAGCTTCAGGCCAACATGAAGTCAATTTTTTTTTCATATAATGCTGTTCTGTGGTGGTTTAAATGATATCTTAGCTTTTGCCTTGTGTTATGTTGATGTAGGTCACAGTTTAGATCTGGATTGATTTTTTCACATACATTATTATTTTTAATATATATACACCAGTAATGGAAAGTATGCCTAATTTTGGAAAGAGATTCCGACATGATTCTCTCAGTTTGGCCCCACAGATAATTCTGACCGCTTTCTTCTGTAGTATCAACAAAGTGTTAATGTTGGCGTGTGATGTTCCACCCCAAATCTCTATTCCATAGTTAGTGTTGGATGCAAATAATGCATGGTATGCAGTCTTTAGGATATGCATATCTTTACAATATTTGCTGATCTGATTTATGGCAAAGATATTTTTATTGGCTGGAGCTGGTTTTGTTTATGAATAGTAATTTACGACTGGAATGAAATTTTCACTCTGCACTGCAATGTGTGCTGAAATAAAACTTCCTGGCAGATTAACTAAGCACTGGGACAGTGCTCAATGTTGAGATCTCTGCTTTTCACAAGCTAGTCTCTGACTTCTGGAAGATAGGAGGTGTGACGAAAATTCAAGAGCCTCTGCTGCCACAGGTGTGCACAGTGACAATACCAAACGAGTCACCATCCCATTGTCAGTGCCATGATGCCTACATTTTCACTTCATTCATATTGTGATGGTGATAGCTGTAATTGACCAGGAATGAACTATAATATCTTTACAAAAATCTTTGGACGAGCCGCATCTCGGCTGCCACCAACAATCACTTTCAAAAACAGTCTGTGTTAAGCTTGTTAACAGTTCAGTTCAATAAATTGTTGATACGCTGAAAAGTGTGTTTTCTGGGGCTCACACCTCATGAAAAACCCACAATACAAAAACATTTATGCTTCCTGTAATAATGGGAACTAAAATGCACATTGACATAACTTGATTTATTTTAATATTTACATAGAAAATAAATCAAAATAAGCCTCAAATAAGTTTTTCATTCACATTAAAGAACAGTATTATTATTATTATTATTATTATCATTATTATTATTTTACCTTTTTCACCCACTGTCGAATGGCGATAAAGCATATGGCATTTTAAACATGATGCCACCGATTTGAATTATGTACACTATTTACAAATGTCACATACTACAATGTACTGCTTTTTATCACCCAGAGTGAAACAGTTCCACAAAGGGCAAGATTTTTGCCTACTTGCCATTGCCAAGAAATTCAAGACAGTCAGTAATATAAAGAAAAACCATAAGCATAGTGTGAATGGTCTGGCAGGACTGAAACAAACACCTGCTATAGAAGCTGTGTGTCCTGGCACTACCACTAACACTGTCACACCGGCAGGGATCTGAAAGCATTGGCCCTTTAATTGTACATGCCATGCTCTCATAGACAATGGCCTAGCATGGCCAAAGCAGTCATGTGACTACTCGCAATAATGATAGTGTCACTGCCTGTTCCTGCTATACTGTTTGCTGTACTTATAATAATAATAATAATTTCGTGTGACCCATGGGCCTGGCGCAAGTCTTTCAATTGGGCGCCACTTCAGCGACTTGCGTGTCCCTACCCTATCCCAGTTATCCAACCAGAGAAAGAGGACCTACAGCTTAAAGTGGAATCTGAACCATGTGTCGTTTCTGGCGACTCCTCACATCGTTGAGAGGTGAAGGATGGGTTAAAGTGCAGACTGAAAAAATCCGAGGTCTGACCAGGTTTCGAACCCATGGACCTTTGGTTTCCAATTGAGCGCTTTACCCCAAGACCACCAGGTTCGACTGCTGTACTTGTGAAAAGTCAGGATTAATTTGTATGTTCTTGGCATTACTACATAAAGAGTGGTCCTTTATGGCCAATGTTCACATCACAGACCTCTTTAGTCTTGCAAACATTTCACAGATTTATTCTTATAGCAAGTGCCACTGGCACTGGTTCATTTTAAATCACAGCACCGGTTGTCTTTGGGACCAGTGTCAAAGGATGGTGGCAGTGCTTTCCTTACATCGCTATTGGAGGTGAGGTACTGGAGGACTGGTGTAAATATTTGAGTGAGGATGGGTGATGAGTAATGCTATAGTTCTAGGAATGAATTATGCATTGGGTTGTGCATGTCCAGGCATGAATCTTTGCCGCTTTCAAGCGACATATGAAGTACATGTATCTATGTGCTTTGTGCTTGGAGAAACTTTATAGCCTGCAAATAATGGCTCTTGCTTGCTGAAGTAAAATTTCTTTTCATTCAATAGCATTAGCAATGACAACTTGGAAAAAATAGAATAAAATCCCCTAAATAACTAACTACAACCAAGTTTAATTTTGCCGTGCCCATGACAGTTACAGCAGTGCATTCAGACCAATACATAACTCTCATTTTCTGTCAGAGAATGCATGACATAGATGTACAGACCAAGCCTAAACTTTCCTGCCATCATTCCTGATTCCAACTGTAGGAACACAGTCAGTATAGCACTTGCTCACAAAAGGCAAAGGTCCAAATTTCAAGTCTCTTTCTGAACACTGTTTTAATCTGTGAGGAAGTTTCAAGTTTTGAATAGTTTTATAAATGCAGCTGCTAATAAACTTGGATAAATGTTTATTCTTATATCAGCCACCAAGCAACAATAGATTTTCTGCATGGTGATAAAGTTGATAATTTGTTACTGAAAATCTTTAGAAAAATGGCATTAAGAACTCTTAAGGCAGTTACATATATTACAGTTTTAATAACACAAATAATTTCTATTGTTCATATTTTCTCTTTATGCCACATTGAAGTACTTGTAAATTATTTCTCAGTGACATTTTCTAACTTTTAGCTGATCCCTTAGTGTAAGTTTCTAAAATAAGCAAACTGTGGATCTAGAACTATAATATTCAGCATTCAAACAGTAGAGTAGGTATTTATTTGTGTTGTTTCACAGTATACGTCTTTTAGATTGTTTGCATAACAAAATTGCTTTCTGTGCATTGTATTAATAAAAATTTAATATTTTTAAGTTGTAGCAGTGAACACTAAAATTACACACTTTCAATCTGTTGATTCCTGTTAGTAGTTATAGTATTAATATTTCTGTCCTTGTATTTTTCTAGATGCCCAACCTGTGTTTCTTTCTGTGGTGTTAGTCCTCCGTCTATAAGAAGATGTCATTTATTTTTATGAAATCGTACAAGACTAAGCAGTGGTCAGAATCTATCTTCTGTGGGTACAACATACTACCAAAAGAACCTTTTGGTTCAAATTGAGTGCAGCTTTTGTCCATTATCCTTTGTTTTATATTTTCCTTTTTAAATTAAATTAAATATGGAGAAATTATTTAAACTACAAAAGTAACACTAAACCACAAATTTTTCTCTTAATATTTTAGCTTTTAGTTTCATTGATCATTGTATTAACTGTTCTTATTATCATTATTTTCACATTAAGTGAGGGAGATGAAGAATATCATGGTACAAACTTTATTTCTTCTCCTCCATTTCCTTTTAGTTGTCATTTTGTCACAGTCAAATTGTTGTTGACCAAAGGTTATACCTATATTTGTTAGCATTGTGTAACTGTGTATCTAAGCCGAGTGTACTTGTAGAGATTATTTGAAACACTATTTTATGCTGTTGCCTGAAAACTTGGACATATAATTTTTTGTTTAATAGAAAGTGATTATAACAAATGATAATAGCAATCTTGTGCTGTTACTTATTTTATAACAAAGCATCATTATTGCTGCTTATAATTTATGTACCCACTCTACAAAAGAAAAAATGCTCATTATTTTGTGGCAGTACTCTGAAAGTGAATATACTCTGGCTTCAATATAGTAATAATACACTTTTATGTGCTCATGTTAATTCATCTAACTTTGTGTGTCCATTATTTTGTATTTTGTTTGCTCCAAACATAGGATATTCCTTATCTTCGTAGTCATCTCATCTTTTACCACTTTGATCAGGTATTAATGTAATAATGTTCTTCATTTTTATCTCATTGCATATTTTTGATAGATGTTGATATGTACTGTCTGTTGTAGATTTATACATTCCAAAAGTATGACTGTACATGTAGTATATATAGTATGTTTGGTAGACCTGAACCAACCATGCAGAGGAAAAATATATTTATACTCACTGTCACAGTATACAAACACACAGTATAATTTTTGTGACAAAATTAGGTAGGCATACATTAAACTTTACTGAAAAATTTTGTTTTAAAAATTTCATCAAAATTGATTGTAGTTAACATACTCTATGGCTATTATGTGTGACATTTTCCCTCTGATTAATTTTATTGTACACATAATTATGTAGCATTTTACATAAAGTAATTATATCTAGGGTAAATCATCATACCACTAATTCACATATCATATAGTATACAGTAAAATCGAAAGACTTCCTTAAATTTAAATTGTTTTAGTTGCTAAGGTGCTGCACATCTGGCAAACATATGAGGCCTTGTTCTCAGGGATTATTTTACTATTGTATATTCAAACATAGTCTGGGGAAATGTGTGAGAAATGTGGACTCTATATTTTATAATGCATGAAAAATAATTGTCACAAAAGCACATTCTCTTGCATTAGAGTAATATATCATTACCGGTACTTTAAATTATTTATGTCAGAAAAAGTTCAGGTTCAAAAAATCTATTATCATAATTGGATGTACAGAGATCACTCACTGAATAGCACAGATCCTTTGTCGTTGACAGGTGCACACACAAACACACACAGACTGTGAGAATATATGTGTGTTCATCGTGCACATTTCATATTTCTCATACTACAGCTCATAAAAGGATGTGGTGATTACTGGAGGCAGGGAAGCCAAATAACCATGCACTTCACTGTTGCACAACTTTATTCGCTGTTGACAATACAACGTTCAGAACAAGACTGTTTTAAACATGGCGGAAGCCGAACTAGCCAGCGAGAAAAGCAAAGATTGTCACAAAGATGTCACACTCCACTCGAACTGGTGGCTAGTGCTGCCACAAGGATTTTTCTGGAAGGTCACAAGTCTCTTTTATGTGCGCTTGCCAATGACTAATCCTCTCTGCTTTTCAGTGAGTGGTTTCTTCACTACCAAGTACAATTACTTGAAATTATTGTATATCAATAACATGATGGTAGGTAAAAATAATCATAAAGATGTCCATTGACCTGCATATTGGCATGTATAAAAGAGACTCACATTCGCACATCTTAATTTATAAGCCACATTCTTCATCAGAAAAAGAGTTTACAAACATTCACACAGTCACCTAAAGCAAAACTCATAAATACATGGCTGCCATCTCCAGGCACTATGGCCATAACAGCCAGAGATGGCAGTCTTGTGTTTGAGTTGTGCCCGAGTGTTTGTGTGAATGTATGTACGCTCTTTATCCGACAAAGTTTGCAGCCAAAAGTTTAAGATCTGTGAATGTGAGTGTTATTTGTAAGTGCCTGTCTGTGGCTCAATGATTGTCTTTAAGGTGAGTTGCTACTTATCCTCATATTACTGACATTCCAACCCAGACTTTTGATTGTTAGATTTTACTTGAAATGATTGTAAGAATTCTAAATTTTTGGAATTTAGTTTTGGTAATAAGCTGTTGTGATTCAGTTCTATTACTTTCCACTGAAACAATGTGTCATGATACATTGATCTTGTTATTTTTGTTCCTCTTCTTAAAAGAGGAAATGAAATTTTTTTTCCATATATTTGGATATTTTGCAGTATTTCAATATGTATTATTAATTATGTTTCCGTCCACCACAAGTAATGTGGTTGAATCATTCCAGAAGAAATATCAATACTTCTGTACTTGAGATTTTAGATGATAACCTCTATACTGGTGCTTCTTTATGGCAATATTGAGACTTCTGTGATGACTAGTATTTTAAGCTTGTGTATTATTGCACTACAGTATTATCAGTGTTCAATTCTTATTATACTGGTGGATGTGTGGTGTGCAAGTTGTGTTTTTCTATCTGCACTCTTTTATATTTGTTATACAATGTGGTAGCTATTTAATATGTGTGTTCTGTACAGTATAAATGACAATGTTTTTCTCTGCTTGTACAAGTTCTGCACCTTTTGTGATAAACATTGAATATTTTCCATGGTTTCAAGTTTTGTATTGTTCGTTGTGAGGAAATAAAGGGTTCTGAACACTGTTAGGCTGTTTACTGTTGTAATTAGTTAGAATATATCATGATTTTAGGTTTACAAAAGTGACCTGTTTAATATTTTTATGGGATGAAGATTGTGAAGTATTTAATTGTTAAATGATATTTACCTTTAAAGTACAGGTAAGATTCAATTAGTTTCAATTTCATTGTCCATTTCTTCTGTAGTACCTCCAAGGTAGTGACAAAGGGAAACCATGACAGATGAATGTGCCCATTCTTTGTTGAAGCTTGTCATTTACACATGATGTTCTGCTCTTCTTTTAGAAAGAAAAAGAGTACACACAGTAGGGCCTCTCTACTGTGCAACACATTGTCTAACTTAAATTATTTTACAAATTGTCATGATCTTCTTTATTTAGCTTTAAGAGAGCACGTGTACCATGTCATTTACTGCAAGTCACATGTAACATACATATTCCCCCACTCAACAGGAAGATCTCGGGACAACATCTAATTCTATTAAATTTGAAGCAAAACAACTTTTTACCATACAGGGAGAGCTGTCGCATGAAAAATGGAGAAATGTAGAAATAAAATGTATAGTGTCCATAACATGTATAATGACACAAAGAGTGAAATCTGATGGTGCAAACAGATAGTAGTTGTCATATAAAGAAAAAATGTATACATTTTCTTTATGTGATTAAGGATACCTGCTTTTTACTGCTATTTCAGATCCAATACACCTAATGAAATATGTTATGATATACCTTGTATTTCTGCATATGAGAGGAGAAACAGTCTTCTGATCATTGATTATTGATTGATAATGTCGATTCTGATGTGACTGGATAATATTATTCATGGGATTCCACTTTTTATGTGGTTGAAAGCCATTATCATAATTTGTAAGATTGTCAGTAAGATATATATTCAACAATTCTGTAATGACTGAATCCCAAAAACTGGAAATTGGAGCTAAAAGTTTTGGTCTGTTGTATCAAATTGCATGTCACATGGAAATGCAGTGTTCTGCTACTGTCAATTTCAATGGTTGTAGAAGACGGATATATCTTTTATGAATGAAACTTTCACTCTGCAGCGGAGTGTGCGCTGATATGAAACTTCCTGGCAGATTAAAATTGTGTTCATATCATTTTGTCTGTATATGCAGAAAACTTTTTAAACACCCAATTTCTCAGATGTAAATTATCTTTGATGGCTCCTACTAAGACCAGGCTCTTTCCTGGTTGACGGAAAATGACTGATATTTTATTTTGCATAACAAATCTGCCTATTTTGGAGGACACAATTCCAGCATAAGGAAAGAATGTAGTTGATTTTTAGTCATTATCAGTGTCCTCTGTGCTTGGATTCTCATTATTATAGTTGTACATTGTCTTTTTAATTCGGTGAGCAGGAAAATTGTTCTCCAGGTGTTTTAATTCTATGTGGAAGTTATCATTTGATGTTATGTGCACCTGATGTATTAAAGTGCTAAGAACACCAGCAGTGTAGTGATTGCAGTTAGACACCTGTAAATAATGATCTTTGTGCATATGTTTTCTACACACAAAGTGTCTTAATGGCCCATCATTCTTACGGTGTACTAGTATCTCTAAAAAGGTAAAGTCCCATATTTTTCAATCTCTATTGTAAACTTGATGTTTTCTTGCAATGAATTTAAATGACAATGGAATTTATTAAGTTCTTCTCTACCATGAGCCCATATAACAAAAGTATCAGAGCAGAACACTATGGGCTTTAATAGAGCAGACTCTAATGCCTTCTCTTCAAAGTCCTCCATAAACAGCTCAGCCACCACATGGAACAGAGTGCTCCCAACGGGGACACCATCCATTCGTTCATAAAATTTGTTACTGAATAAAAAGTAAGTTGGGGAGAGTATGCATTTAAAGAAGGCTGTCAGTGACACACTAAATAAGTTACCAATAACATTAATGATTCTATTAAAGGGACTTTAGTAAAAAGTGAGACCACATCAAAACTAACAAATAAGCAAATATGAGCTACTAAGCATAATAGTCTCTGAGCAATTGACAAAATTTTGAGAATTGCATATAGGGTGACAACAATTGCCCACATACGGCCATTGGGGCACACTGTGTTTAGGAAACTTACGCACACAGTTCTATATTTCCAGGTGTCTAGCTGCCATCACCCCCCCTCCCTCCCCCCCCAAACTGCTGGTGTTCTTAGCACTTTAATGCATTGGGTGCAGGTAATATCAGGCAATAAAAACTTCCAAGCAGAATTAGAACATCTGGAGTAAGTTTTTAAAGAGAATATACTTCTCGCAAAATAAGAAACAACAAACAGCGGACACTGATGATGACTACAATTCAACTTTATTTCTTCCTTATACTGGAAATTTATCCTCCTAAATAGGCAAGTTGCTTACAAAAAATAAAATAAAGTAGTCTTCTGACCACCAGTAAAGAGCCTGGCCTTAGTAGGGTCTGTCAAAGATAATTTACAACTGAGAAACTTGGATGCTTACAAAATTCCCTGTAAGTATGGTTTTGCATATATATGGGCAGATGATACTAGATGTTTGGGAATATGTATAGAACATTAAAGACATACTCATTTCTGCAACCATCAAAATCAGCAGTAGCAGAACACTGCATTTCCTTGGGACACACAATGGAATGTAATAAAACAAAAATTTTAGCTCCAGTTTCCAGTTTTTGGGATCCAGTCATTAAAAAATCAGTGGAAATATATCTTGCTAACAATCTAATAAATGTGGCTACAGCTTATAGCTGGATAAAAATTGGAATACCATGGTTAATATTATCCAGTCACAGTGGAATCGATGTCATCAATCAATAACTAATGATTAGAAGACTGTTTCTCTTCCACCACTGAAGGCAGAACATATAACTTATCTGTATCACACTTCAACACCTAATATATGTGCAGAATGATGCTAGCACATATGGTATGTGCAAGAACCATCATAAACACCATGACTGCAGCTGAGATCTTCAGTGGTTGTCTAATCACCTGAAGATGGCAGAACATCTCTGGACAAATAAATATGCTGGGAAAACTTCAGAAGTCACATCTTATGGAACATCTTTGATCTATACCTTAAAATCTTCTGTATTTTGTCAAATACTTTCCCGTTAATAATCAAGATTGGGAAAGAATGATGTCTGATATGGCCATATTTCTCTATACAGTTTCCTACTTTAGTCATTACTGCACATATTTATTTTGTATTGAAACTTTTATCCATCATGGATGTTAAGTGTCCCCTTAAATTATTATTATTGATTTTATGTATTTACTTTGTTAAGGCACTGGTCACTTCATTTACTGGTTTCACCTGACCAAGGAATTGTAGTTTCACAGGCATTGATGCCATCAAAGAAAACTACTCCACTATTAATACTGACAGTCACAACTGCAGGAACACTACAACATTGGAAGTACCAGTTCCCGAATTGCTGCAAAAGGCCACACTACTCCTGAGACAATCACATGTGTGTAATATGATGGCCTGAAGTAAGTTAAAAGAGCCAACACATTTGGCCTGTCGGGCAGTGCTTTGTGCACTCCATAGTTCATTGTGTCTTTATTGCACATTATTTCACTGGATGTGTGACTTCACCTGGATACAGTGCTCTGCAGTGCTTCAAGACTTGTTTACAGATTGATATTTAGAAATTGTTGTGAACTGTCAAGGGAACTTTCACACAGATGCTTGGACTTCATTAGTCTGAAATGATTGTTCTCCAATTCCCAAAGATGAATATTACTAAAGTTGAGGGGACTTTCTGTTAAAGTGCACCTACATTACCTTAATAACAACACCCTACAAGAGGCACAGATCATTCCTTCCCAAGGTTCGCCTATTCCTAATCAACTGTCTTCTACAAAACTGGTACAGGTCACGCCTCTGTATTCACCTCCCCGAGGCACTGACCATCCCTTCTGTGGGTTCACCCATCCGTTTCCTCTCCTACCCAAAATCCTAATTTGGATACTTGTAGTCTTGAATTAATTATTCTATGCACACATTTTTCTTCTAATTATTTCCACATATATTTAATCAAAAGAAAAATGTTCTCCATAAACCTTTTGTACTGCCCTTACCTAACATTTCTTCTATAGCACATTAATTCCTTGTTACATACCCTGTTTCGTTGCTTATTGATTCCTATTGTCTCACTACCCTCAGTTTAATAGCTTATTTCTTCACGACATTACGTTTTTCATATAATTTTATTCATTAAATTTCTGTAAACATCTCTTAACATTCTTAACTACATTATTTAAATGAAATTTTTGTATTAGAATAATTTAAAGAAACAACCATTTTCTGTATATCTTTAGCTAGATATAGTAATGTTACTTTTATTTTCTCATCTCTCACCACCCTTTTTTCTAATATTTCCAGTTACGTCCTGTTATCCTCCACTTTAAATTGTGGCTTGACTAACGTGAGTCTATTATACATTATTTTCATCAGTCTGTGTTGTCAGCCTATAATTGCACAATTCATGACAATTTAATATTTAAAAAAAGCACTGTGTTGTCAAAACAAGTGAAATACTTTCCCTGCAAACCTACTGCTGCCTGTAATTTAGAAGAAACTGTCAAAAAGAGAAGAGATGCAGTGATAGGAACTTCAAATATGGAAACAGGGAGGACAGAATTAGTACTTCAAAAGGAGGAGAAAGAAAGAAAGAAAAGAAAGAGAGAGGTTTGTTTAGGTTTTAAAATTAAAGAAGACATGCACCAAAGATGTTTCCAGATGAGATACTTTATGATTTACATCTTATTTTTTTGGTTACCGTGTTGTTGTTACTTCAGATAGGAGGACATACTCATCAGTTCCTCCTTGTAACTCTGAACTGCTGAAGATATCTTCATATATTTTACTAATAATGCTGGGGTTGGTACGAAGGAAGTTTCCTGTCTACCCCAAATATGAACATCAGCAGTGTAAATTGTAGATATCCTTCTATTTATTCTCTCAGGTGTGCAGGTCAATGCTGTTTTGTATTTTTCATTTGTTTATTTATCTAATTAGGGCCATCAGGCTCTCTCTTACATTGGGCCATGTTTTTACTCATACAGTACTTTGTATATCTGAGTTACCTATAATTTAACAATGGTTTAATAGATAAATTATTAATAAGGTATTACTGTAATGACATAATTTAAATGGATTGAATTCATATAAACAGGATATAAATAAACAGTATTCACTAAACTTTAATAAAATTAATACTAGTAATACTAATGAAACCACTTCTTCTGCTACCGATTTAATAATGGAAATAATTACATTGCCACTGGCAGATACAACATGTATTTTTGAGTATGCAGAAACTGATTATGAGTTAGGGAATACTGATATAAAGAAGTAAGAAAAACTGTACTTCATGAGAACAATGGGAATTGCAGAATATCTGGAAAAGGTATGGATCTGAAGTTGTAGCAAGAGCTAAATGGAATAGAGAATGACATTTTTATTGCTTTAGTAGATGTTCCATTAACTGTTGTTTGAAGCTAGTTGTGTGAATCTCTGATATTAGTGAGGGAGGTTGGTCCAAAGCCTGTTTCCTGCTACTGAAAAGGTCTGTGAGAAAGCGGCTGAGTGATGGAGAATGACAGAAAGTGTTTTGCTCTGGTAGGAAAGTGTACTTCTGCTGTGTTGTTCACCCAAGAGTGTTAAGGTTAAAGAAAGGTATGAGGGACTATGTAGCTTAATAAGAGAGTAGAGGAAACAGAGTTTGAAAATCTCTGCCCTTGTCAGCACAAGTTAGCTGCATATAAGATGGTGAAATATGATCATAGAGTTGAGTGTTACAGATATATTGAACACAGGAGTTCATAACTAGTTCCAATGTCATGAAAGGTGTATGGATTTAATGGCAACAGAGGGGGGAAAGGGATCCTAGGATCCTGGCAGGTTTCGCAAAAATATAAGGTATGTATAATAAAGATGTTATTATTGACGGGATAGGTGAGGTCACAGGCAGGTGTGGCTGACTCTCAAAGACTCTGATAATTCCACATCATTTACAATTCATTAATAATGTTTAACACCTGACTGCAGATGTCAAACACAAGCTTAATATTGTGGATTAAAGAAATATATTGGCCCTGTAATCTGCAGGATAGTCTGTTCCTTTACATTTTATAAATGTGGCTCCTGCTGCCAGTTCCAAAATCAAAACTCTCCCATCCAAAATATGTGACTGGTTACTAACTTATAAATGATATTCTCAGCAACATGTTTGTGTACAAATTGACTATTTATTCTGATGGATCAATGTCCATATCAAGAAATCATAAGCAAAACAAATATATTGATTACAATATTAGGTTGACACTAATGATTACTTAATCATACTACTGCTGTTTAAAAGGAAATGAGAACAGTTATATTTGTGCTACACCACTGACCAGCAAGGCAATCCTATTCCTATGATGTTCAATCTATGTAAATGTTTCATAAACAAGAATTAAATTGCTTGATGTTCAATCTATGTAAACATTTCATAAAAAGGAAGTTAAAATGCTGTAGGTCTCAAACATGCAGTGCGGGACTCAAAGTGAGGGACACTATTTTCAAAGGGTTAGAAACCCATCACAATTCCTGTCTACAGGTGTGAGCAGGCAGTACATTACACAATGTGGTATGGCAGTGAGAGCTTAGTGAGCAGATGTGGGATGGTGCCTGACTGTTGATTGCTGAAGATTCGTGCCCACAAAACAATGTCATGGTCCAAAAAATTGGAAGATGTTACTACTGAGAAATCAGCCACTTCATTCCCAGCCACTTACAGTTCCAACGACCTTCAACAGTTCTTCTGCAAAGTCTCTGCCACGTCAGTTTTTATATACTGGTACACATTAATTACTGAAGGCCAAAGATTACTCCAAAACTATGAGCAAGGCGTAATCAGAGCATCAGTGCTACTAATAAGGCTGGCTGACTGTATTCTTGCTTCACTAGAATTCTTGAGCACACATTCAACGTTCGGAGCAAACCCCAAATTACCAAGACTAGAAGTCAAAGCTAAATGAAATAAGCGTCCTTCACACTAAGAGTAGCTGTAGAAGTTATTTCTTCTCTGCCTGGAGCCGAGTAAGCAACCCCCATATCGTCATTCCTTGGAGGCAAAGCACGAAGTTTTCTTCTTGCTGTTCACAGCACCTCTTCCCCCCCCCCCCCTTTCTCTCTCTCTCTCTCTCTCTCTCTCTCTCTCTCTCTCTCTCTCTCTCTCTCTGACCCAGCTGTCTCTTAATACCAAAGATCTTCCTGATTCTGAGCATTGGCCAGTGGAAAATCACCCTCAGAAGATTAATACAGGGTGTCTCACAAAAGACGCCTACCAGGCATCCGTGGATCGCACGGTACGGCTCCCAGCCGCCGCCACCGCATCCACTGGCCATGGCAGCACCTGATTCTTGGACTCTATTGAGCCGCGGGCGCATACACTGAATTAAAGTCTAAAAAACATTGCCATCTGACTAACCTAAGCTTACCTATATTTACAGTAGATGTTCAAAATGATGTCCCTCTATGGAAAGAGCAGCCTGACATCTCTTGGAAACATTTGTGAACACTTGATGAAATTTGGCTGCCGAAATCTGGGAAATGACTAGTCGAATGCTGTCTTCCAACTCTTCAAGTATATGGGGATTGCTTGCACACACCTTGTCTTTTAACATTCCCCAAAGATAAAAGTCACAGGGATTTAGATCTTGAGAACGAGGAGGCCAGTCAACTATCCTATCATCAAAATCACTTCATATTGCTGCCATAGAAGCATTGCAAATAAGTGGTCTTGCATTGTCCTGCACGAAATAACCATACAGATTTTTGTTGGGTGAAAGTGTTTGAAAAAATGGATGCAAGATATTGTTCACTTACCTGTCAGAATTTATCGTTTCATGAAAAGAGATTCGCCTAGTCATTTCCCAGATTTTGGCAGCTGAAATTCATCCAGTGTTTGCAAATGTGTTCAAGAGATGTCAGGTTGCTCTTTCCATAGAGGGACATAATTTTGAACATCTACTGTAAATAAAGGTAAGCTTAGATTACTCAGATGGCAATGATTTTTAGACCTGAACTCAGTGTATGCCCCCGCAGCACAATAGAGTCCGAGAATCGGGTGCTGCTGTGGGTGGCAGCAACTGGGAGCTGACAAATTTACTAATTGTATGAGAGTTACAATGACACTTTAATATATTTTCCATCCAAAATTGTCAACGCTGATTAACAACACATTTAGCAACACAGAACTGACACAGGTGCTATGATGGAACATATGCGTAAAGTGAGTCAGAAGCCACTAACGTGCATATATAAATACCTGAAAGAAATTTATAATTAACTACAACTAAGTATTGTGCCAACTAATGGTATATCCATATAAAAGAAGGAAAAATAAAAACTTGTTTTATATGCAAATTGCAGTCTGCCATTTTCAAAATCTCCACAGTTATGACATCCATGACAGGGTTCAGTAAATGAAAGGTATATGGATTTAATGACAAGAGAGGGGAAAAGGGATCCTTGCAGGTCTCACCAAATAGAAGGTGTCTGGTTCTTAATGGAAAGTAATGGTGGGGAGGGGAAAGGATCCTGGCAAGTTTTCCAAAAGTGAAAGGTATGTATAATAAAGAGGTTATTATGGAAGGTAGAGGTGAGGTCACGGGCAGGTGTGGCTGACCCTCAAAGACTCTGATAATCAGCATAATTTACAATTAATTAATGATGTTTTAACACCTGACTGCAGACTTCAAACACAAGATTAATATCATGAATTAAAGAACTATTTTATATATCTGGCTTCTACTACCAGTTCCAAAATCAAAATTCTCCCCTCCAAAATATGTGACTGGGTACCAACTTATGAATGATATTCTCAAAAACATGTTTGTGTACAAATTGAATATTTATTCTGATGGATCAATGTCCATATCAAGAAATCATGAGCAAAACAAATATATTGATTACAATGTTAGGTTGACACTAAACAAATAATACCAAAGACTAATGATTACTTAATCATACTACTGATGTTTAAAAGGAAATGAGAACAGTTATATTTTGCTGCACCACTGACAAGCAAGGGAATCCTACTCCTATGAGTTTTAATCTACGTAAACTTTTTTTTTTTTTTTTTTTTTTTTTTTTTTTAACAGGGAGTTAAAATACTTGATGTGAAATCTACATAAACAGGAGGTTAAAATGCTGTAGGTCTCAAACATGCAGTGCGGGGCTCAAAATGAGGACACTTTTTTCAAAAGGTTAGAAACCCATCACAATTCTTGTCTTTACAAATGTGAGCAGGCAGTACATTACCCAACGTGCTGTGGCAGTGAGAGCTTGGTGAGCAGATGTGGGATGGTGCCTGACTGTTGATTGCTGAAGATTCATGGTCACAAAACAATGTCATGCTCCAAAAAGTCAGAAGATGTTACTACTGAGAAATCAGCCACTGCATTCCCAGCTGATCACAGATCCAACGACCTGCAACAGTTCTGCAAAGTCTGTGCCACATCAGTTTTTGTATACTGGTACACACAAATTACTGAAGGCCAAAGGTGACTTCAAAACTATGAGCAAGGTGTAATTAGAGCATTGGTGTTACTAGTAAGGCAGCCTGACCTCATTCTCGATCCACTATACCTCTGACCACAAGTACAATGTTCAGAGCAAGCTCCAAAGTTTGCCCCAAGACTAGAAGTCCAAGTTAAACAAAATAACCAGAGCAGTTGTAGTAGTTACTCCAAGGAAGCAACCTCCATGCAGTCAATTCTCAGAGGGGAATCACGAAGTTTTCATCTTTCTGTTCACAGCACCTGTATCTCAACCCCCCCCCCTCCCCAAAAAAGCCTCTCTCTCTCTCTCTCTCTCTCTCTCTCTCTCTCTCTCTCTCTTTGTCTCCAGAGTGTGGGCCAGACCATACTGTCTTTTGAAACCAATGATCTACCTGATTTTGAGCACTGACCAGTGAAAAAGATGCCCTCAGAAGATTAATATCTCAAACTGTCAAAAATTATGGCTATAGCTAATCAGAGACAACCATGCATTCTTCACACTCAGCTTCTCCATTTCTTGCATTTTTTCCAAGCCATGTCCCTGTTTGCAGCAAGACATGTTAACAGGACCACAGCTGGTGGTATTTGGTGTCCATTAAAAAGCAGCCTGCACTGGCCTCCATCGGTGTCTGACAGCCCCTGCCAGATGTCTGCACCCCAGTGTGCTTTTTTTTCCAGTACATACTGGGCTGATTTATCTTCATGAAAGAGCCAGAGGGACCCTGCAGTATCTTTTTATATCTGAGAATACAGAATTTTCAGATATTTCACACAATACAGGTGCCAGCCTCCATCCCTCAGTTCGGGAACGTTGGTGAAAAGTTTTACAAGCCCTATTTATCTAGGTAACACACCTGGCTCCTTGTAAGGGCAGTAGAATGCCACAGCAGATAAACACTGACAGAATAAATTACCTTCCCCCGAACAGTGTGGTATGCTGCCCTTCATTGCTTCCAGAGACTGAAATGAGCAGGTAACATCGTAAATGGTCACACCAGTTTTATCTCCATTGAAGATTCACCTCCACCCATTGACATGTCAAGTCTTTGGTGGCTCTTTTGTTTGGCTGACCAAATTGCCTTTTTCCACACATAACTGCCCTGTACTGTATATTTCACCTTTTGTATATCTCAGAAGACGTATAATGAAATAATTATAGAAATTAAATCAAGTGAAATTGCGAAATAGTGTGAGAGAGGGACAGCAATCTCCCAAGCTTTCCCAAGAAAGACCTTGCAAGATAACATTGCTGTAATCAGTGACTGGGATTATAAGTATTTGTACAAATTTCTTTTTAAGGTTGAGAGGAAAGAGTTTCTTATATTTATGAAGCCTTCTTACACACTGCATCTCAGCCCAATTTGGTTTGTAATATGCTATCACTCCCAGACTTTTTGCCAAGAGTCAAAATAAGATAATTGTGCCATTTAATATTACTGATGGCAGCGATTTGTTATATTTTTGGCTAATGAGTCTTGAATGACCTATCAGAATTACTTGTGTTTTATTTGGATTGAGCTTTAATCCTCTATTTTGTGCCTGTTTTGATAGTGCATATAGGTCAGTATTGAAATTCTTTATTGCTGGCTTCTGGTTTGTTAGTTGTGCTCTTACATACAACTGGAGGTCATTGGCATACATGTGGTATTTGCAAATCGACAAAAACAGGTGACACGTTCAAAAAAAATGCTTGTATAGCTTATGGGACTTAACTACGGGGTCATCAGTCCCTAAACGTACAAACTACTTATGAACTAGCTAACACTAAGGATGACACAAATATCCATGCCCGAGGGGGGGATTCGAACCCCCGACCGTAGTGGCCGTGCAGACCGTGACTGGCGCACCGCAGTCCCCTTGGGCACCGCGGCCAGGCAGGTGACATGTCATTCACTTAAAATGAAGAGACTATTGAACCTGATACTGAGCTCTTGAGTGTGCCTGATAGTACCTTTCTCTATTCTGACTTTGTGATGCTGGACATGACCTACAGAAGCTGTGATGTTCAGTATGAGTGAAACTGCTGCACTGCACTTTGGGAGAAATTTAGGCTGCTAAGTTTAAGAAATAATACATCAAAGTCCACAGTGTTGAAGGCTTTGATAAAGTCTAAGAAGCACATTATAGTTGCTTCTTGTCTATCCCTCACCAGCTTGAAGGTGTCTGTTACATTTACCAAAGCAGATGTGCTGTGATACTCCAAGAAACCTGACTGGTGTTCATCATGAAGGTTATATATAGTCTAGTAGCTGCTTAGCTGGGTGTATACTATATATTCTATGGTCTTGGACAGTGCCAGAAGAATTTAGATAGGTTGGTAATCATAGGGTGCTGTGCAATGTCCTTTTTAGGTAGTGGCTGAAGTAGTGCATATTTCAAAACCTCTTGCATCTTGGGTAGATATATAACATAAAAACATTTTGAGATAGATATGTCTTGTTAAAATCAGTTCTCAAACAAGAGCCCTCCTCATACAATACAATCTTATTGTTTCATTTGTTTCTTGAATTACAGTATTTAATATTACAGTTACTCTGAGATGCTTAAGACCTTCAAGCATTGTTGGCAAAGGAGAAAATGCTTGACGCACAACTTGTCATTTTCATATAGTCTGTCTATCTTCTTTTTCTTTCTGCAGATATGGAAAGAAAAAAGCCTACACACAGTATCTATTGCAAAACCATTCTCTAACTAAAACTGTTTTGCAGATTGTCATGATGGCTGAGTAGAATGAGGTGGTTAATGAGAAGCAATAACTGTTAACAATTGTAAGCAACACTTGTAATATGCTGATGATGATTGATATAACTCCAAAATCACGTATCCCAACTAATTTAAATGCCCTCCCAGATGTTGCACAGATTTGTTTTTGGTGTCAACTTTGTCAATAGGCACTGTTGGTTTTTCTTAAAGTGCAAGCACCTGTACAGTACAAATTCTTTTCCCAACAGTAGCAGTTCTTTTGAAAAGCTGTAATTTTTTTTTTTTTTTTTTTTTTTTTTTTTTTTTTTTTTTTAATGTTTGTGGCATAATATCCTAGGTAAGAAAAATTTCTCTAAGAGAGTGTAGTGTAGCAAGTGGCACTACAACCCAATGAACCAACATAATAATATCAAATAGTTTATTTAAATACCATTTATGGAGAAATATTTTCTTATGATTTCTTTCTGTCTCTATTTTTCAGATTAGTTATCAATTACTTTTTGATGAAAAGTATTATGTAAAATGAACTTTAAGGTCAAGAAATAAGTATGTAA
Source organism: Locusta migratoria (assembly GCA_026315105.1). NCBI lineage: Eukaryota > Metazoa > Arthropoda > Insecta > Orthoptera > Acrididae > Locusta > Locusta migratoria. The sequence goes on from CM048744.1 coordinate 355,753,223, forward strand.
TTTGCATGTTCTATGAACTTTGTCTCTTTTGTTTGATGAGTTGATGTGATTTTGTTACATGAGTATTGTTGGAGGGTGTTGTAAGACAAGTTGGTTTGTCTCAAGTTGGAATCCATCATGTAGTCTTTAGAAGAATAAATGAGTGTATTCTTCTATCAATCTCCTCTAAAGTTACTGGGCAGTAAATGTGCATTATAATTATTCTCTCTGATCTGTCCAAAAAGAATTCTCCATAATTATTATGAGGCCAAGAATATTTATACAAAGAAGAAAATGCATGAGGAACAGAGTAGCTGGGTCTCACATTGTGTCATCTTAATTGTAGAGAAGAATCAATTCAGAAGATTAAATTTTACTTAAATATCAACAGAATAAAGAGTTCTTGTAGTAACGGGGATATACCAATTTACCATGCACAATCCTGTAGAATTTCAAGTTCTGCAGAGGCAACACTACAGACTGTGATGCTTGTATGTGGTATTGGTAAATTTCCTGTAGAATGTCCCAAAGAACCTCCTTAAGCAACAGTAAAGAAAAATGGGAAGAAAAAGATAAATGACACTTTTATTTTATTTCCATTATGGATTTACTAGTAGTATGGATTATGATGTCATGCTCTAGGATTTCATAAGTTTCTCAATCTCTTTTGTTCAGTTTACAGATATGTCTTTAACGTACTGAAAGAAACAACTAAGTGTGTTGTGACCTCATAGCCTTTTTGTTGTTTACTTGTCCTGGTCTGGTTGTTAATAAAGGTATTGGTGCAGGATCCTTTGACATCTAAAACAATTGATATAGTTAGTGTTACAAGATATTTATTGACTGAAATTTACAATATTCATCTTTAGAACATATGTCTATTTCTTCTCTCTTCTTGCTTCTCGCATCATTGTCTGTACGATGCTAGCTGCACTGTGACCTAGTTACTGCTAAGTTCGTAGCTGTGTTCTGACTTAGTACTGTCCTATTTCTGGCTTTGTAGCTGCCTAGTAACTGATGAGTTCTCACCTAGTAACTGCCAAGTTCTCAGTAGTAACTGACAGGCAACTGACGGGCTGTCCGGACGTATGTCGGCCTAGATATAGCTGCTTGTAGAGGGCATGCATCTTCGGTTACTCCCTCCAGGATGTGCGGCACCTGCTTGCGATTGGCTTTCGGTCGGTTGCTGCCTTCTCCACAATCATTCTCTTATGTCTGACTTGTGGCGCTGACATTACACCACAACAAAGTGTATACGTGTCAGTTCTAGTTCTGTGGTCTTGAAATTCTCCTCATATAGACTGCAATATAATTTCAATAATATGATGATAGATGATCACTGAGCTGCAGACAGGCATGTAGAAAAAACAATCACATTCACACAATTAAATTTTGGACCACAGCCTTCCTCATAAAATGATAATACATACATTTACACCCATGTCTGCTACAGCCCAACTTTCATCTTAACAGTGGGTGAGGAGGAGAGGGGATGGAGAAGGATGCGAGGCAAGGGTGAGGAAACAGTGTTCCACACTGCTTGGTGGAGCATAAAGGCAGTAATTAGTGGTAATGTGCTATTCAGCTTGAAATGCAGTAAAGTGTGGGGGTTGGAGGGGGGTGGAGGAGAAGCAAAACGGGGATGTGCATGGGAAGACAGGGAGGTGCACAGGGGAGAAAATAGGTAGCATACAGTTGGAAAAGGGCCATTAATTAGGAGGAGGTGTAGGATGGATGGGAGAGGGGGTTATATTTCAACACCAAAAGTAGTCTACTTTGCTTATTTTCATTAACTTATGACATATGGTGTTATTTTTTTGGGGTGACTCCTCTGATTCAAAATTGCACAGAAATGTATTGTTTGATCAATATGTAGACATCTTGTCAACCTGTGTTTAGTAGTCTGGGAATTCTGCTTTGGCCTCTCAGTACGTATTTCCTGTAATGTCTTTTACTGTTAATAATATCTGGTAATTCTCAGGAGTTAGCAGTTTTCACTCAGTTAACACTAAATAGAAAACAAATATGTATATCGATCACGCATCCTTGACCAATGTGCAGAAGTGTGTGCAGTGTATGCCACATCCATTTTTAAAAAGCTGCCACAGGAAATCAAAATGCTTAGTAGTAATCCATGCACTTTCAAGGCTAAACAGAAAAGTTTTCTCAGGGCTCACTCTTTCTATTCTGTCAATCCCTTAAAAAGAAAAGCTAATTTATGTGTTATGTTGGTGATTCTTTTCACTTATGCTTAGACTTGTCATGTGCAAAGATTGTTATGCATTTTGCTTTGTCTTTTATGGCTATTTTGTTACAATTTGATGTAATTACTTATTCCGTGACCATTGCTCCTCAATTTGGTCCTACAGAAAGTGATAAGTATAAATAAAAACTCTTAGGATTACCTTAAGTTGAGGATAGAATGGTTGCAGAATCCTAGAGTGTTTTATAATGACAACTTTTTTTAAAGTAACTAAGTTACAGTTAAAGTTACTTCCATAAAAGGTAACTTTTACAGTTATAGTTACTATAGATTGATAGTAACTGTATCAGTTACAAGTATCTTTACAGTTATTTTAAAGTTAATCTACAGTTACTTCTAAAAATTGTAACTCATTTGTAAATCCGTAATGTACCTCACACGTGTATAAAGGAAACAAGCTCTATTGTCAATCAATAATTAAGTATATTACTACATACATAATTAATGCATTGTTAAAAAATTGCCCACCGAATCTTCGATCTCAGTTACACTGTATGTTCATTTTCAACAAAAGGTGTTTTTCAAACGTTCCCTCTCATGAAAGTTCTGTTTCATGTTGTTTGTGACCCCATGAAAACTGTTTTCTTTGTTCTTTACTGTATATTTGCATTCTTTTTTACACTGAAGTGACATGAGGCACTGCATTAATAGTAGGCTATTTGACAAAATGAGCAGACGAAGAAGACGTAGTTGTCAGAGTAGGACAAAATACATACCATAGAAGATGTGACAAGAATGACTCACTACCGCAAGGGAGTGGCCACGTGGTCTAAGGTATCGTGGACTGGGTGGTCACTCCTGCTGGAAGTTCGAGCCGTCCCTTGGCATGGGTGTGTCTGATGTCCTTAGTGTAAGTTCGTTTAGTTAGTTTGTATCTCTAGGGTCAGATGACACAGTAGTTTGCTTCAATAGGTTTACAAATATTTGAATTTGAATGATATGCTGAGCAAGCTGAATTTGGAAGATCTTTTTGGTTTTCATAACTTCAGTAAGATGTCACCATCAGATTTTGAAATTATAATGAATATTACATTGCGACTTATTTCAAAGAAAGGCACAAATTTTTGAAAAACAATACCTGTGAAAAGAAGACTTTCTGTTACTCTTCATTTCTTGGTGACAGGAAGTGTCCATGAAACCCTTAAAGCTGGCCGCAGTGGCAGAGGGGACTGAGGCGCACCAGTCACGGTCTGCACGGCCACTACGGTTGGGTGTTCGAATGTTCCCTTGGGCATGGATATTTGTGGCGTCCTTAGTGTTAGCTAGTTCATAAGTAGTTTGTAAGTTTAGGGACTGATGACCCCGTAGTTAAGTCCCATGAGCTATACAAACATTTGAACATTTTTTGAAACCCTTGCATTTTTATTCAACATTTTAAAGCCAGCCATAGGTGTCATTACTGTCCCCGCAGTTTGTGAAGCTTTCGGATACAGGCTTATGTAAACATAATTCAGTTATATTAATAGCATCAAAACATATATTTAATTAATTGTATATTTATTTATGTTTTCACATTAATCCAAATAGTCATTTTCAACAAAGGAAACTTCTTTAGCTTCAAAATCACTCACACTGTAAATAGATGTTGCAAGGAATCTGCTGCTGATGATCCCCTTTTCACGTCCACATTTAGTACACACTGCTGTCTCCAAATTCATTTCTGCTTCATAAAAATCACTGTAAAATGTTATTGCTCTTTCACATGCGGCTAACAAACATAACTTAATGATGACTCATTTTGCAAAATACGATAATGAATCCTGTTGTTACTGCTGTGGTGTTGAGAAATGAGAGACTTAGCTGTTTCATCTGCTTAACATACAGCTGGTGCCAAACAATGTAGCAATTTTCTATAGGGAGTCATGCTTCTTTTTAATATCTTTATAGTGTCAAACATTCCACAAGCACCTCTGCCTCTCATTAAGTGATGAGTTCAGACATGTTCTTCTTGTCTACTTCATTTTGGAAAGGAACACACAGAAAGACAACATGTAACTCTATAGATACACAGAGTAAACCGAACACTACTGCTGCAAAGAAGCATCTAGCGCAGGCAAGCCACGGAGATTGTTTCTTCACCGACACTGCTACATAATACAGTTTTTGTGTTGCCAGCATGTTGTGAAAATTGGTACCATAGTCCAGAACCAATAGTGGATAATGTTGCAGAACATGTTCCAAACTCATTGTAAACATGCCTTAATGCCAACAGCAAGCAAGAAACTAACCTGTACATGATGCCTTAAGTTTGCTGTGTAGATTCGACTGCTATGAATTGCTACATCACCGACACACAATTTGAAGTCAAAGGAATCACTTTTTCCATCCAACATAAAAAAAAAATTCGAATAAATCAGCATAAGCTGGCCTAAGCATGCTTGTGTGTCTTCTACCTACTCCTTGTCGAAAGGTATGGAGATTTGGAGAATAATCCGAGACTACATGCTGTTTACATGTGACACGTCTGGTAATTGTTATAGGCCTAGGCCTGTACTCATTGTTGCAACATAATAATGAAATAAAAATATTATGAATGTTATAATGGTACTAAAATACAGTATATAATTCATACATTTGTAACGTACATTGTTCAGAAGATTTAATTTAGAATCAAATATTACTTCTTTTTTTCTGTTCATTAAAATCAAAGTCTGGAATTCTGCAGTTTGAGATTCTTACGAAAAATGTTACGCTACTTGTGACAAAAAAGTAACAATACTTCCGTTAAATAGTTAACTGATAAAAGTAACTCAGTTACAGTTAAAGATACTTTATGCAAACAACAACACCGTTATCGACTGTTACTTTCAAAAAGTAACAGTAACGGTGACTCCTATTAGCTCAGTTCAGAAATGCTGCTCGTGGATAAGGGTGGTCCATCTGGAGATGGCAGTCATGTGTGCAAGAGTTGTGCCTGAGTGAATGTATGTATGCTCTTTTTCTGATGAAGTCTGTATCCTCTTGTATGAATGAGATTGTCTGCTTATATGCTTGTCTGTGGCTAAGCAATCATTTTTATACTGATATACTAGCTATCTTCATATTATTGACATTCCAATCTGAACTCTCAGTTGTAATATAATTTGACATGTAAAAAAATACAGGAGAAAACCCACACAACATATAGGAACAGTGCAAGCTTTCTGAGTCAGTGGATCTGTTCTTCTAGCAGAAGTGATGAAGGAAACAGACTGGAAAGGTTTAGGAAATTTGGAGAGTTGTAAAACTCAAGTCTCTGCTAACTGGGGGTTCTGGGTGATATTTCCATAACTCTACTAATTTCTTAAACTTCACCAGTTCATTTCCTTCATCCCTTACCTTTAACCTTTTTGCTAGAATAAAGAGCCACTGACTTGAAAAACTTATGCATTTTCCTATATATTTTTGTGTGTTTTATCCTGCCACAACTTACCAAGCAGATTTTTGGTGTATCAAATTGCATCATACTTTAAACTGGCATAGTACATACTGGAAACTGATGATACTATTTTTATTGTGAATTATGATTTGCTAAGTTAGAGCAAGATAGTCTTCCAGGATACTCAGTATAGGTGAAGAAAAGTTGTAACACATAGAGTGAAAACACTTACAGACTCAATTTAATGACAATTCTGGTACTGATTGATTTTGCTCTCTATGCTAACTACTTATATGCTGATTTTCCTGAGCCCTAGTATGAGCTTTTCTCATATCATTACCATCCCCCCAGTTTTTCCAAAGGTCTTCCTAAGCAAATATATTTTCGTAGAATGTCCTGGCTAGTTCAAACCTATTGCTTCTGCTGGGTCCAATCACTTTCGTGTCTCCATGCTACCCTGTGGATAACTGGCCAACAAAATATCGTATCTCAGTATAGAGGTCTGGCCCACTTCTTTCAGACCATGTGACACACACACACACACTTTGTGTCATGTCTTGACATTATAAAAAATAAATAAAAAAACAGTTCTTAACCAGTAATTAATTATGCTATTCATTCATTGCCGGCCAATCTCTCTCTTTTCAAGAATATTTTAGCATCTCAGTAGAGAATTTCCATCAGTAATCCAGTAATCACACACACACACACACACACAACATGGGCAATGTGAGCAAGTTCAATGACATGGCAGTGGGCTCAACAAAGTAGTACCATAAGATATTTTGCTGGATGATATGTTGGAGCACCAAGTTACATCATTATAAGTGCATCAGATGTGGTCAACCAGTTTGCCTTTGAATGTACCAGAAAGATGTGTGTTGGCTGTGATTTAATATTTCAAACAGTGGAAATTCTAGGAAGGATTCAACAATATTTTTGAGAAGGATAGGTTACTTGCTCACCACAGAGACATCTGATGAGCTGTAGAAAGGCACAAATAACAGAATATAACATTAGAGCTTTAGCTGTGTGTGTGTGTGTGTGTGTGTGTGTGTGTGTGTGTGTGTGTCTAACCAATGAAGGCCTAAATGGGCAGAAGCTCTAACATTATATTCTACAAAGATTATAGAGGAAAAATTCCTAGTACAAGAAATATATATATAAAGTAGATGAGGTTTACTTACCAGTTATGTGACAGTAACATAAATAATAATATATTGAGGACAGTTTACAACTCACCGCAAAGACGTGGCGACGATCTGCAACAGGCACATACAAAAGACACACACATACAACACATTCAGCTATCGGCCACGGTCTCCTTCACCTCCGCTGGAGGTGATGGTTGTATGACTATGTTGTGTGACTGTGTGATTGTGTGAGTGTTCTATTTTCTGAAGAAGGCCATGGCCGATAGCTGAATGTGTTGTATGTGTGTGTCTTTTGTATGTGTCTGTCGCAGCTTGTCACCACATCTTTGCGGTGAGTTGTAAACTGTCCCCACTATATTATTAATTCCAACGTGGACTTTCCATTATTATAGTAACATAAATAAAACACACACACACATACACACACACAAATGCAAGCTTTCGTAACCATTTGTTGCTTCTTCAGGCAAAGAGCAGGGAAGGAGAGGGAAAAGGTAAGGATGTGGGTTTAAAGGAGTGGGCATATGTCTGCCTTTGTGTGTGTGCATGTGTATATGTGTTTGGGTGTGTGTGTTTGTTTACCTGTCCTTTTCCCCCAAAGGTAAGTCTTTCCTCTCCTGGAATTGGAATGAATCCTCACCCGCTCCTTTAAACCCACATCATTCCTTTCCTTTTCCCTCTCTTTCCTTGCTTTTGCCTGAGGAAGCAACTAATGGTTGTGAAAGCTTGCTTTTGTGTGTGTTTGTGTTTGTTTTATTTGTGTTTGCTGTTACATACCTTTGCTCCTTCGCCTGGTAAGTAAACTTCATCTATTTTTTATATATATTTTTCCCCACTAGGAATTTTTCCTCTATAATCTTTGTATAATCAATTTGTGAATTTGTCATTCCTAGCTCGAAACTAATAAATGTGTATTGTTTAGTTATATATCATTTTCTAGACTCTTAATAATCAAATTAATTACTGATGTAAATTGGTGACTTTTGGATATTTTATCATACTTCTGTAAGTTTAAAAATGTAAATGACATACTTAATTGATTGCTAAAAGGTGTGACTAATTTATAAAATATGAATAATCATAACAAATTTTCTGGGGTCTTCATAACCTAAATAACTTGTAACTTTATGTTTTGAAGGAATACAAGTTTCATTGTGCTTCTATAAATCTAAAAATGTAGTTTACAGACATAAATGTTTACTAAAAGATGCAAGTAACATTCAGGAGTAAATATGAATATTACACACTGGCTCATTAGTATATTAATTAACTGACAGATCCTGATAGCAATATCATTTACTCTCACAAATATGCAGTCCATAAATATTTGTAATGGTGTTCCCAACAAGTGCAGTGATATTTACAGATACTGTTAGGTTGTGCTAGTTTTGCATCTTTCAGTAAATGATGATGAAGGGTATTGGGTGCTTCAGTAACACTTATCCAGATAGGGTCTTGCTATAAGCTGGAGTAGGATCTTGTGTTACTTATTTCTGGGCACAATGATAAATACTCACCTTCAGCTCCAAAGTCTTCTACCAGGAACATGAACTTCTCAACCAAAAACAATAACACCAGATCTCCTACCTGCAGGTGTAGGCTCCATCAATGAACTGATGAACTGAAGTGAACCTGACAGAAAGCATGTGTGAACTGTTACTCTCTTCCTCCTACAAGTCCTGTCATAGTGCATTTCATTCCATTCCATGATGGTGGTGGTGGTGGTGGTGGTGGAGGCTGGTGCAGCAATAGTGTTGAATAATTAAATAATTCTCAGTCTCTGTTGAGAATTATTTAATTAATAATCGTGTCATAGTGATTCCATAACAGAAATTCAGTATTACCCTGATCCTTAGATTCTAAATAACAGCCCAAATGAGCATTTTACAGCAATGACAAACTTGGCCCCTCAACAAGAAGCCCACTCTTAAATATTGCCAAAACAACAAGCCTTAGAATGCAGGGATCTTTTGCAATATAGATTACTTTAATACATACAGTTATGCAGTACTGCTGATCACCTTACAATTGACCGCAGGTGCACATAAGTTAAATAGCCTGCACTGGAAAGATAAAACTCCCAACCAATAATGTATCAGAAATGTATAATTTAAAAAAGTATGCTATTCTGCCCAGAATTAGGTCTCGAGGTTTAACATGAATTGTACTTATGAGCAATGTAAAAAAATTGAATCTAATACCCATCAGTCTTTCTCAAGTATAAATTATACATAATACTGGTTACACAATCGGTGCATGATATTACATATTGTCAAATTAACACAGTTCATATAACTCAATACTGCATTGCACAATGGCATTTTTCACAAGAACAGGCCCCAGAACTTATATTTGAAATAACCACAATAAGGTCCACATGCCTTCCAATAATGGGGAAAAAATAATAATAATAAAATAAAAAAAGGTACAAAGGTGATGGCAACTTTTTGGAATTAGCTCCAGTCAAAGACACACAATTCTCAGCAGAGGCCCACTAATCCATCAGAAACCATCCTACGACAAAGAGGAAAGCGGCACTACATTGTTGTTGTTGACAACTACAGTAGAACCTCGTTTTTACTCTTTTCAAGGGACTTAAGTAAAATGGTGTAAAATGCAGGAAAATGTAAAATGCAGGAAATAATGTTTTAAGTGGTAAAAAATGCTTACTGCATGAGCCTTGCACTTTCGTAGTTTATTTGTGATATATGTACATAATAGGCATCTAAATACTCGCCAGGAAGTTTATTATACAAATTTTTACTATTTTAAGCGCCAGGTAAAACATAATTTTACGGGAAGTAGAATTTTTTGACGTAATTTCATTCATTATAATCGAGGATGCCGCTATTTTAAGCGCCAGGCAGAACTGGTAATTTTATGGGAAGTAGAAATTTCGACGTAATTTCATTCATTATAATCGAGGACGCCGCTATTTTAAGCGCCAAACAGAATTGGTAATTTTATGGGAAGTAGAAATTTTTTATGTAATTTCGTTCATTATAATCGAGGACGCCGCTATTTTAAGCGCCAGACAGAACTGGTAATTTTACGGGAAGTAGAAATTTTTGACGTAATTTCATTCATTATAATCGAGGACGCCACTGCTAGGCTATGTAACACATCTTCAAAGTTACCTGTACCACTTCGATATTGTTTGGACGCTGCTGCCAGTCTATGTAACACATCCCCAAAATTACTGCCTTTTTCCGGAATTACGTAATTATTTACGTAGTAAAACTCAAAGTTCCGTTATTTTTTTATTTTTAGATGATTCACACGACGATATTAGAGAATTTATTCGCGTTTTCGAGTACAAAAATATGCATAAGTATTTTTGTGACGTTTGCATAGGTTCGGCACCTCTCACATTATCGCTTTTTTGAGGCTGTGGGTATAATGATACCCAACTTTGACAGATATCGTTCCTTATTAATCAGAATATGTATCACAAAAACAATCCAACTCTTTATTCTCACACCAACAAAGCAACTGGTTCTGATTGTTTGAGTAGATGCCAGCCGCTTTGGCAAAGAAGCTAGCGGAAAGAGGAACTGCACCGCCACAAATCTGCGTTATTCTCACCCCAAGTGCTATGGCAAAGAAGCTGGTTGAAAGAGGAACTACATCGCCACAAATCGGCTTGTCGTAAGTCATCAACGAAAGGCGAAATATACGTTTGAATAAATGCAAAGTGTCAATAAACTCAACTGCGAATAATTTTTAAGCGCTATACTTTATGGGGAAAGTCATGCTAGCGTCAATTTATGTACATTACGTCATTTTTCTTCACGAAAATTCTTCCGAAAAGCGTAAAACGCGGGAAAAATGTAAATATGTTAACGCAAAAACGAGGTCGAATTAACATTGTAAACATAGGAAATTTAATGGGACCAACAAAAAATGGTGTAAATGGCGGGAACACGTAAAAACCGAGAATGTAAAAACGAGGTTTTACTGTACACACAGACTCCACAAAAAAGCATCATTGGAAAGGAAGTCATACCAACATTACTGAAGTGCCCTCTCATGGGAACAAGGAAAGGAATCTAAATGTACTGCAGCAAAGATAACTGCTAAGGCTATCAAGATGTCCAGTGGTGAATAAAGCAATGACTTAATGACTCTGAAGGAGTGAAATGAAACAAGAAAATCCATCCACAATCACAAAAATATTCTTATTCCCATTATTAGTGTGGGAGAGGGGCCCAACATAATCAATAAATAAGTTGTCAAGGAGCTGATTTTCGCCCTTAGACTGAAGTAGGCCAGCGAAGGAAGGTTAGTAGGCATGGCCAAGTTGCAAGTTTCACACTCCCTGATATCCTTATTTAAAGAGGGTCAGTAAATATGTTCTTGTATTTTAGCAATAGTTTTATGCATGCCAAGGTGTCCACCAAGCAGAGACTCATGAAAACAATGAAATATCAGGGTGACAGGCTCTACTGGTAAACAAATATTAGGTTTTATATCCTTAATAGTTTGGTGACAAAAGACTCCCTTACACAGACAATAACTTGGTACAGATCTGGAGAAAGCTTTTGACAATATTCACTGGAATACACTTTTTCAGATTCCGAAGGTAGCAGGGGTAAAATATAGGGAGCAAAGATTTATATTCAATGTGCGCAAAAACCAGACAGTAGAGTCAAAGGTCATGAAAGGGTTGCAGTGGTTGGGAAGGGAGTAAGCCAGCATTTTAGTTTTTTCCCAATGCTGTTTAATCTATACATTGAGCAATCTGTGGCAAGGAGAAATTTGGAGAGGGAATAAAAACCTCACAGCTTGCTGATGACACAGTAATTCTGTCAGAGACAGCAAAAGACCTGGAAGGGCAATTAAATGGAATCGACAGTGTCTTGAAAGGAAGATATATGATGAACATTAACAAGACTAAAATGAAGGTAATGGAACGTAGTTGCGTTGAACACCAGAGGCACACATGATTGATGTATCCGAGCAAATCGGCGGTCACTGAACATTGTTTGTCAGAGAATCACGCGATGGGGTATGAACACACTAGGATTCTGGTACATACGTTGAGATACTGGGACTGCGTCATTAGAGAGGCCATTGAAATTCGCACAAGTGACGACCTAATAAACCGTGACTGTGGATATAATCTTGGCAAAGCTTGGGAACCAGTGATTGGGTTAATTAAGAGTAAATGTAGCAATCATAACATAGTGATGACCACGGTGGACAGAGCCCTCACATCGATGTCATCTCAGTCGCCATCACAATTGGTTCCAGTGCACGACCGCGGTGCGGGGCGCAGACCTTGGAGGGGTCGCTCCACGGGCTGAGGGTATTTAAATCACCTGCTACCGGGCTAGAACCCAGTTCCTTTTGAGCCGCCGTAGCATGCGGATCTCCGTGCCAGCACGTTTCCAGGAGCTCAGTCTGTCAGTTCACCTGATGATGGCGACACTATAGACTGGCAGTACACCTGTGGATATTTTGATTGTCTCAGCTTGTTCAGAGTCACTCTGACAGTTATTTTTATATGTATTTCTCAGTAACAACATCTGTTCCCTTGTTTTTGAAGTTCACTATTGTACCAGTTTGTTAACTTTCTTTTGGGATTGGGTGTGACATTTTTCTTCTTTAATGGTGAACAAGTGTACCACAACTCAATATATTTTGTAAAGAACCTATCAAACATATTTTCAAAATTACATGGTTCTATCTTTGTTTCATACAAAAAACCCACTTTCCTTGACTCAATCTTTCAATTAACAGGTTCAAATACTCATCTTGACCTGTCTTCCAAGCAACTCTCTTTTCTTCATGAGTAGGCTTAATGTTATTGATCTGACTCTACAGTTTGTTGTGGAGTGTAAACAGTAATGGTTCATGGTCAGCAAACATCCATCTTCTAGGCTAACAGTAAAAATATCACTGGAAAAGTTAACAGTAATATTGTCCAAACAAGCTTGCTTACAGGTATCCCTTTGTTTGTATAGAATAAATCTAATGCCCTGAAAATATTGAAAAAAAAGTTGATACTTGCTTCTCATAGTCTGATATTTCTATGTGACAGCATCAGATAGCAATATTTTCTGTTTTCCTTAAAATATTTTTCATAATGAGTTTAAAATTTTTAAGAAATATTTCTACTTCTCCATCTGGAGACCTGTAAAGACTTATGACTACCATATTTGGGGTCTGTCAGTTTTATTCAGATGGACCTACTACTTCAGAACATTATTTAGGAAGCGAGCAAGCTTAGGAATTAACATTATGTCAACAGTGTGGTCATTAGTAATGAAGCTAATGCTTGGATTTTTGGTTAAGAATAGCCATGCCCTTTCAAAGGAACCATCCTGGCATTTGCCTGGAATGATGTAGAGAATTCACAGAAAATCTAAATCTGGTTGGCCAGAGGTGGGTTTGAACCACCTTCCTCCTGAATGCAAGTCCAGTTTATTACCACTGCACCTCCTTGCTTGTTAACAATATTTATTTACATAAACTATTGTGAACTTTAGAACTTTAGTTCATCCTTAATAAAACTTGCAACCACACCATGGTTTTTCTGCTTCCTACACATCACATTTGCAGCAAGATAGTCCTGAGGAACAAAAATGTCTATTTCTTTCAGATAGCCAGTCCTCTGACATGCAAATTACTTCAGTTTTCTTAATTCTGCAGTAATGTTATAATCCTAGTACCTCATTTCTAATGCTGCATATATTGATTTGTAGCCCACTTAGTACTGTACTTTTTCTCTATCTATGATAGTTATAAGTTGTAATGGGTTTGCCCTTCACTACATTAAACTGCCTATTCCTTGAGGATGAGGGACACTGATTATTATAATTCTGATTAGGCACACAAATTTCTTGTCCTCTGTCTTTTTGATGCTCCCAGTAACATGCATCAAATAACTTAGCAGTCTCCCTTAATTTACTCGCCATAAATAATGCTTTAGAATTAACCTTTTCACTAGGAGTCTTAGTACCTTTTACACTTCTTATATCATGGGCTGCTTCAGCTTGCTGCATTCCACTAAACAATCCTGTGGCACATGAAGAGGCAGTGTTTTCTGCAGTGGCGGACTATTGCTGTTGGAAGCCCGGGGCGGGGGCAAAACGAAAGGAGACCCCCTCCCCCCCTCCCCCCCCCCGTCCACTAGGAAATACATGTGTTACTATAAAAAAGAATTGGAGGCCCCTTCCAGGATGAGAGGCACGGGACACTGAAAAAAATTGAGATTTGGAGGTCCCAGCAGAGCGAGATGACAAGTGTGCTCAAACACAAAAAAAAAAAAAAAAAAAAAAAGACCTTTCTAGGTATTTGGAGGCCCCCAAGTCTGAAGGCCCCCTCCCCCCCCCTTAGACCGCCACTGGTTTTCTGTAGCACTTGTTATGGCTTCATCTGTCACGATTTCTGATGGTGGTGTTTCAGCTGTTTCATCTACTACTGCTAGCCCTAATGATTTCATTGGTGTCAGTGATGCTTCAGAAGCTGGATCTGGGGTAGGTCTAATTGCTTCAAGAGATGTAGCCAGAGATATTTCTTCCTCATATGCTGCTGGTGCATTCTCTTTTCTTTTGTTATTGTCAGCAAGTTTATTGCAGGTTGTGCAAGTTTATTATGTCTACTCCTACAGTTTTTATTGCTTGAAACATGTCTTTTGGCAGCACTTTCTTGCCTAGCTGGTTTCTATGAAGTCTGTGTCTTGTGAAATGCTCTGATAGAACTCATTGCCTCAGTGAAAGTTGTATGAACAAAGCTGTTTCAGACCTTTCTGAATCATTTGTTTGTTGTAATGATTTCTCTGTTTACACTTGAGTTTTCCATTAAGTTATGCATGTGGGTAATTCTTATGAGAAATACTTTCATTCATGACATTTTCCTAGCAATTCTCTCAATGCTTTTACAACAAGGTTAGTCTCATTTTTACACACACCATTGCCTCCACCAATTACAACACAGTTCTCACAACTTTTTTATTGTTTCACAGTTTTTCAGTACTTCTCTTAAAGGAGCTTCAGGCTTTGAAATTCCAGTGATTTTATATTCTGATTGGCTATCAGGCATTATTTTTGCTAAACCCTTACCATGACTTGTTGGCAATATGTGAATTTCATCTTCACTGCTTGATTTTCTGTTTTGTGTTCCTTGTTGTCAGACGTTACACTAACATGATTTTTGTGTTGAATAGTAAATGGCAGTTGAGAGATTGCACTGGCAATTTTTTTTCCTTTTTTTATCAATAGATCCTGTCTGTGCACTGTCTGGGCACTGTATCTGTTCATTTGTGAAACACTAAAATCATTCATTTTTAACACAGGACGGGATAATTTTTTAGGCCTAATGTACACACCCTCTTGTTCAGACTTGTATCTCTGTGGATATATCAACATAATGAATCAGACTTATGAGCATTTCAGCATATTGTCTGGCTTTAGTTAAGTCATTTTGCAGTTGTTTCTTAACACTTATTTAGAGTCCAGCAGTACACATTTCTAAAGCAGCTTGAAGACCGTTACATATAGTATCAGTCACACCAGCTTTTATTGAGTTTAGCTTTCACAAAATGACACGAATGATATCATTTATGCATCACTACACATATGCACCTTTCATCACTTTTTCACATAGTTGACAATTTACTGATTTTTGTGAAGCGATTACGGTGACCAGTGGCGTAGCTATGTCATCAAGGGCCCCGGGGCAAAAATGACATTGGGGCCCTCTTTACACTAATACTGTACAGATGCAAAACTACTTCTTCATCAACTCCTTACCACCCACTGGAAAACATAATAAGGCAAACCTAAAATACTATTAAGTAAATTATTACATGTCACTCAGCAGATAATGTTTAATAGTACTCTCTAATATAATTGTGAAAGTTGGTTTGTTTGTTATGCTGTCATGCAAAAATTACTAGGTGATTTGGATTGAGATAGAGTTGGACCTGGGTAGAACATACAGATGAAAATGCCCCATGGGATATTTTTCGTCAGCATTGACAGCAGGCGAACTTTTGTCACTCTCGCTAAACTACTGCGCTGTTGGCTCATTTCGTTGACAGCCCAGTCAAAGACGGAAAATAGGGGAAATATTCGTGTAGGATGGTTTCATCAAAAGTAAGTTGCCGGATTTTGTTTGATGAAACACTTTGGATTGAGCCGTGCGCCTACCAGGCTTCTTGAAGTATGTTAGTGTCTGGCCAGGAAAAAGGAATAAGTAAAACAACTAAGTCGATATCTTCGCTTATTATCATGACAGTGGGGTAAAGGGCAGCGTCTTGATGCACAATTCACTATTGAGACAAAGTAATTATTACATGAAACTTCTGATCCGTGAATATAATTAAACCTTTAAATGGCAGAATAAACAAATAGTGTGCGGGTAGAAAAGTACCTTAAAAGATTGCGTGAAGTGCTGAATTCTCACCATTACTTTAAAACACAGTGAAGTTGTTCGTTTTTCACATAGAAGAACTGAGCAGAATGCGGCGGAGGGTATAGTGTTAGTATGAACGTAAACTGAAGAGCGAATAGTTTTTAAGGTATGGAAAGGCGCCGTTCTCAGAAAAAAGCCACAGAATGCCGAATCCATTTCCCGCCTTCCATTGCAAGGTAGTGTGTAGAAGGTATGTAGATTCTGTTCGGTATTCCTTTCAGTATTAACGCATTTGTGGAAAATAAACATACCTGTTTCCTGGCGCAACGAATTTTGTGGAAAATGCGCACTCTCATGGTCTGTCTGAGCAGTACGTCATATGTGATTTATGAGGTGCACTGTAGAAGGGTCGGTATAACTTTGTAAAACTCCTTGTAATTTCCTTTTGCGACGTAACGGGGTAAACAGAGTGGGGGTTCGCTTTCTCGCTATTTGTTTTGCAGGCGCACAAAGAACCGCAATGCCTGACCATCCAGCGGTCTGCCCTTTCCCGCACCTTCTGCCCTCCAACCCTACCTGCTGTCACGTGTCACATTCCCACAACAAATCATATGCCCAGTACTGTTCTACTGTACTTAAATATGCTGTATACATTCAATATTTTGACTTTGTCCATTCTGTTTAACAATAACTATATTAACATATTGGCTGCCAAAGGAAAACTTCGGTTACCGTCCTCCGGGGACCATTTACTTTTTTTCCATATTCTGCTTTAGTTTGCTTGAAGTCTATTTAAATACAAATAAGTTGAAAATATTGCAATTTAGTACCTTAGTTTATTTTTTTTTTGTGTGAGTTACATATGACTCACTTGGCGCCAGAGTAAGGTGCCAGGTGTGTCATTTGCTATGTCGCTAATAATTTTTGGTTGGTACTCCTGTAAGTCTTTCATTCCACAACATTATTTGCGTACTGTTCCATTATTGTTTTCCTGCATTGTTCAGTCTTTATTCAGTGTAATTTGCTCCGTAACACAGTGATATTGTAGCAGGAGAAAGTGTCTCGTAGAAGTACTGTAGATGAACAAAGGCATGTACAGAAGCTTTTAGATGAAGTTATTGACATAAGTGAAGAAGGTGAAGATACTACTGAAATGGAAAAAATAAGAGTAATGTGTTGCTGCTGAGTACTGTTCATGGAGAGGAACACAATGAGGGGCACAATGAAAAAACCAGCAATGGTAACTGACTGTAATCAGTCATTTATAGATCTCTCTCACCGAATTAAGTCCTATATTGTCTAAGGCGGGGTGTGAAATGGTACAGGAAGTTTGCAATTGAACTGTTGACACGGTCAATGCTCTTGTGATTTACCGATACATGAACAACAAGATCATCTCAATCACAGAATTCTAAGAGGAAGCGACTTTGAGACTACTCCATACAGAAGATGCCGATGCCCCTGAGAAATCTCTCACCGAAGCCACCGAGCTGCCTGAAGATGTGCTCTTCTGAATATGGGAGCAGCAAGTCATATGTGTACGGATGCTACGAAAAAATGAAGAATGAATTTGGACGAGAGCTAACTGTCGAGAAATGCAAACAAACTACATGGAAATGTAAGAAATTGTGACTCATATTTTTGCGAAGTGTTTCTTCATAAAGCACAGTGCATGCAGGTGTTAGAGATACAAAGTGGAATTGCCCAATTTCTTCAGTCTGTTTCATTGTTGTTGCAAATAGAGTTGGAGAATGTAATTAAAACTGTATGTGATATACAATCTACTGTATAAAGTAATATGTAACACCAAATAATAAATTATAAAAACAAGGAAACTCCAATATGACTGGGCCATATGAGTTATATGTAATTCACGACTTCAAGTGTCGATGACTCCTCTTGAACTCTTGAAAACTGAAGGCCAAGAACATGATTTGTTACTGAGGCCACAACGTACTGTACCACCAAGTCACAGCACGCTACTGTGAGTTACAACTGCACCACGGAGCTTTAAATGGAAAAAAATGTCCGTGAGTTGTATTTACTTCACGTGGCCCGAAGAGAAGACTTCTTGTGACTTATATTTAATTCACGTGGCAGTCAATGTGTTAAAACATTGTTTTCTAAAAGTTGGAAATTTTTATATTTCTTGTAACACGAATACAATTAGTCCATGAAAAAAAATCATATTTTTCGCGCATAACTGTGTATCGCGAACTTAATGAGTGGCGTTTTTCAAGTCGTGGGGATTTCGTTCGTATTTCCTCACGCACCAAAGTAAGAATGAGAGAATACCCACTGGAGTAATACAATGCTTCAATCTGTTAGATTGCAGATGTTGGCAAAGATATGATTTCTGATCGGTTATTATTGGTAAGCGTTTTCGTGACTGCAGTATATTATAGTAATTATATGGGTACACAATTAGAAAGTAGTCAATTTTATTTTAACACTTATTATACAATCTTTTCCTGGCTTTGGGTTTCGCAAAATCATCAATAAGGTCTGTTAAATCTAGACTTGATGCAGCCTTGTTTTCGACTGCTATGAGTACCAAATGTGCGAGTGAAGCTTGAACCATACTGTATTTAGGTGCGTTTTGATAATTTTTAATTTGCTGAACGACCTTTCGGCTGCTGCAGAAGAATAAAACTGCGGTAAATACTTCTGTAACCTTACATTCTAATAATGCATATCTTGTTATAATTTCCTTCCATAATTGACGAACTGTCCATGTTGAGGTAAATTTCGGCAGGAGAAATTAAAAGTCGAAATTCTTTCATTCACCTAAAATATTATATACAGTATAACGTCTATTATCCGAAGTAATTTTGGGACATGGATATTCGGAAAACCGGTTTATTCGGATATTCGAACTGTACACTTCTAATTGCCAAAAAGAAGTACTGTACAGTAACTGTATTTATACTGTATTTGGAGGAGCGCGGTCCTTCACATTGCGCTGAGCCGGCACGCCGCAACACTTGGAAGACGCAGCTGTTGCTGTGAGCAGCTTTGATGCTGCCGCTACTTCTGCAGCTACGCAGACTGCAGTGTGCCGATTGTTGGACATATTGGCCGGCAACTTCGCCTATCAGCAGCGCCACACACATTGTGGTGTCTTGTGAAGGCCCAATTAGAAGCATTGTTCCGCCATGTTCCGCCAGCTGGTGGCCCAGTGCGGCTACTGTGGGAAACTTGGTTTGAGGGGAAGGGGATATGATGGACGATAGGGTGGGAGAGTAAAAAAAATCCTTGCTTACGAAGGCCGAGGGGCCCCTGGAGCTCGGGGGCCCCGGGGCACTGCCCCGCCTAGCCCTATGATAGCTACGCCACTGACGGTGACCAGTGCCACCATTTTCAGGAGGAGGTAACAGTCAATCAACACATTTCAAGATCCAGAAATTTGTAAATACTATTATCTTTTATAAATTTTTTCTCATTCTTCACGTAAAATGAGTGTTCATATTGAGATTTACTTACACTCTTATGTGTGACATGAATTTTTATCCCCTCTAAAGCTGTTCATATGGACATTTTATCCATATAATTTACTGACAGCAAATTTACTGCCCAAGTAAAGAGGTAGATGTCTTCAAAGTCAGAAACTGAAGTAATCATGATTAATTAAAATTAAATTAATATATAAAAGCATCAGTAGGCTATCTAGAGTGCTATTTGCAGTTAATAAATAATTGAAAAACGAAAGAATTTTAAGATTAAAAAATATATTTCTTATATTTCATTTCATTTTACATTTGTAAAAATGATACATCTTTTTTTTATATACTGAAGGACACTTTTTATTTTTTAATGTATCAATCACTTCAACAAATGATAACAGTTATTTGTTTTCTAATGAATTGATGTTAACATTGTTAGTAATATGGTCCAAATCTACCCTAACAGATAAGGACGTTTCATAAAGTCGTATTAAACTAAATCATATTTTTAAAGCTTAATTGTTATATTGCCCTATAGTTTGCATTAACAAAACCTTTGTGCTTAAAGAAAATATTATTTATTGAAAAATTGCCATTTAATAATTAATTGGACAATGGCAATACAAAATATATGAATTTCTTTGTAAAATATAAGTTTGTATTCTGAAAAGCATCACCTTATGAAAGCAAGAATAATTCAGGGGCAGAAGAAAAGTTATGAAGAATAATCTTCCAGTAACTGTTTTGATATTACCAGTAGAATCATATTTAATGTTGTTTGCAGAATTATTGCATTATGAAATGGTGTTATTTCTGATTACTCTCTCTGATAAAACTTAGATTTTGCAACACAATTATAAATTTAACAATTAAAATACTAATGATAAGTTGTGTACATAATCATGAAGGTACACATTCTGGATATCAGTTTATGCTACTTACTAACTGAAAAGCACAAACCTTATGGAAATAAAACTATTACAACACATAACAGATAAAATGAGTGAGGGCAAGAGGAGGAACAAAGACGTTTTGATGGCATATTCAGTGAGATTCATATTATTAGTAATACAAATGTGTGATAATGGAACTCTGAAATTCATCACAAAGACAAAATTTCAATGAAAGATATAACAGTACTATTTCTATATATGTTTTTTTCTTTACCACATTTCTTGCCTTACAAATTATTGGCTGTTACACATTTAATTATCCATTTGTCACCTTAAAAATTTAAATTCATACCTTCACAACTCTCACAAAACATTACTTTTAACACTTTCTGCCTCTAATAGCTGCACTGTTCTTTTTGAAATTACTCAGTTATTGCAAATGTGCCTATGTTAGTACAGCTTTTACTGATAAATTATTTGTATAGAAATATCTCATGGTTAGTTCAAGATGACAGGTCCGGTGTTACCCATGTCACAATACAGCTGTTACTTTGTCAAATATTAGGTGGTACATAGTGTAATAATGATTAGTACTGTTTTTAAGGATCTTGGTAATTGACTTTTAAATGTATAGTGAAGGAAACATAATGTGTAATTAAATCAAAACATTTAAGAGAAAGGTACATCTGCCAGTCAGTTTCTGAAAATATGTCTATCTTTTTACTTCTCAAACATTATATGTGAAGATCAACACCATTTAAAAAAATAACATGGCAATATATGAAGAGGAAAATAGAATTTGCGTTTGAAATCAATAAACAATCTTGAAATACAGCTCACAAAATCAGTGTTATGTATTTATATCCAGGATAGAGACATCAGGACAGAGAGAGAGAGAGAGAGAGAGAGAGAGAGAGAGAGAGAGAGAGAGAGAGAGAGAGAGAGAGAGAGAGAGAGGTAGTCATTGTCAGCTTTAAGTTTTTTCTTGCAGAGCTAAATAGCTTTCTAAGAAACTGTCAAATTATCATAAAATAAACCATTTTTCCTCAAGGACATGAATTTATCTCTGTTTTTTGTCATCCACTTTACAGAATATTTTAGTGTTTTTATAGTAATCATTTTCTTTTGGAATTGTATGGTTTTGTTATCAATACTGTTTGGCAGTGCAAAAAGTTAGAGCTTTAAATTATTTACATATTTACAAAATATTTTACAGTTGCTGAAAATTAAAAGTAATGTTATGAGTACAGTTCCAAAAATTCTCAAAAATATAAACTGTTAAATTTTTAAATTAATATCTGGAGTAGTGTACACACAAGTTCTGACTTTGTCAGTTACATTTACCAAGTAAAACACACATTCAAACACAAGAATCCCATATAGCTCACATACATCACATTTTCATTTCAACAAGCTAAGTATTTGGTGTTCTGTTACTTGTGTTTCAAAATAAAGGCAATAAAAATATTCTCTTAGGTCAACATAGCATTCCCATTTTGCTTAATGCAAGGGGAAATGCATTGTTCATCTTACAGCAAGATGCAAGAACTTTGGCCCATTTCATAACTATAGTTTTAATACTATCCATACAAATATCAGAAGTCCAAATCCCAATTTGAAAATTCATCTGGAGGGACGTCTAAATCCTTTGGATATGAATCAAAATTTGATGTGTCAGTAGGGCCTCTTATCTGGAAAAAAGAGAACGTTATAATATGAAAAGGTGTGAGCTATAGCAGTTCTAATTATCATCACTCTGTATAATTAGAAAAGAACATTCACTATTTGTGAGAGTAACAGTGCTTTAATAATACAGACTGGTTGCATCTTAATAACTGCCCTGTTAGTTTGGTGTTTGGTAACCTTACACATGTTTAAAAAATTAATACATTGTGAAACACAATGTGTAGTATTGCCAGTTGATAAGTACAAAAGTAAAAGTTCACCAAAGGAAAATTCATGTTGGAATGTCAGTAATAGAGGATAGTTGCAACTCTGATGACCTCTGAGCCATAGACGAGGGCATAAAACAAACAATCACATTCACAAAACTTAAATTTTTAGCCATGGCATTCATCAGAAAAAGAAACACATACATTCACACAATTACTCGGGCATAACTCAAGCTCACATGACCTCCCCTTCTATTTACTCTATTCCATGCTGCATCTTACTTCCCACCTATCAGAGCCTTTACTGTGGAATGTTCCGTCACTGTCCTTGCTGGCAACCTTCACCATTTGCTCCCTTCACCATTTGCTCTCTTCCACTCCCCTCCTCTCACTGTCAAAATGCTTGTTTCATTGGAGGGGCCAGTGATGGTGGTCATATGTTCATGGTTATGTCCTAGTGTGTGAATGTCTGCATTTCTCTTTCTGGTGAAGGGCATAGCCAAATGTTTTCTGTTGTGTGAATGGGGTTGTCTATTTTATATGCCTGTCTGTAGCTTGGCACTGGTTTTTATGGTGGTTTGCCTCTATCCCCTATTATTAGCAGTAAAAGTAATACATTTCCAGCCAGCCACGGTGGCCGAGGGGACTGAGGCGCTTCAGTCACGGTCTGCACAGCCACTACGGTCGGGGGTTCGAATCCCCCCTCGGGCATGGATATTTGTGTCGTCCTTAGTCTTAGCTAGTTTATAAGTAGTTTGTAAGTTTAGGGACTGATGACCCCGTAGTTAAGTCCCATAAGCTTAACAAACATTTGAATAGACTTCCAGGAGTGGAATAAGCCTAACTACTGCCCCATGTGAGCTGCAAAATTGCCGCACCCCTTCATGAGAGAGAGAGAGAGAGAGAGAGAGGGAGAGAGGAGGAGGAGGAGGAGGGGAAGAATAATAAGAAGAAACTATTTTAATGTTAAAAATCAGTCCATTTTTTGTATGACAGTTCTCCTGTCATCTGTTTTCATAACAAAATAAAATAAAAATGTTTGACAGTTGTATAAAAGACATAGAAGTATACATGTAGACTTAATATACAGGGAAAACATTTTTACCAAAAAACTCAAAGTTCTTGACTGATTTATTGTAAATTTTTATACTACTTTGATAAATATTCAGAGGGATGTGGGCAGTATATTTTTGAAATATAGAGAGTTTTTGGAAGTTCCCATTATAAATTTCGAGCACTCTGGCCAGAGAGCACGTATTTTGATGATGACCTCACGTCTGGAAGTGTGATCCAGTGTCACTATGAGTACTTCTTTATCTTTATTACTTTGAAGCAAATCTCTGCTCTATGCTTATAACATTTTAGGAGGTATTGATGAGTGAAATAAGAAAGAAAATCCATGAAAAATGGACTCTACGATGAATACCCTAGGAGCTATGGGCACTTGACCAGTAGCTGAGATGTGTAAACATTAGACAACTGAATATGAAGACATGCTCAAAGCTCTTAGGCATTATTAGACATTTTGTTCCTGTTTTTGTCCGTATTTTTGCTTCTTTCTAAAATATGAAAAGCAAAGAGCTTGCAGTAGTATAGATTGTGTGTAGTGGCCAATAATGTGTCTCATAATTTATTACTTTTTATGATTTCTATTTCTTTTGGTACATATTTTAAATTCATCCATATATACATGATGAAGCACGAGGACCATTTTGAAACTTCTGCATAAAGTACACACTTGTCGGCAACGGCAGAATGGTTTCTGTGTGTAAAGCATTAGTAGTGAATATCAATAATAGAAATTAATGGATGGATCAATATGTAAAATAAGGGAGAGGTGACTACTCACATAAAGTGAGTAAACTCCTGTTTGTATGAAAGATAAGAAAATAGACCAATATAAGTGTCTGTTTGATGCATCATTCTAGAACATGTTCTCAGTTTGAATGCAAGAAATTCCCTTGTGACTAAAAAATCTCCTAGCCATGCATCAGCACAGCTTTAGAAAGCATTGCTCATTTGAAATTTGGGAATGAAGGGCAACAGGCAGGGTGCATATTCCTTGATATGCAAAAAGCATTTGATATTTGATCACACTGAAGACTGTTAATGAACATATGAGCATAAGGAATAGGTTCTCAGATACGAGTGGCTCAAAGACTTCTCTAGTAGTAGAACGTACTATGTTGTCATTAATGGCAAGGCATAGGCATCTTCAGGAGTGCTATTATTTTCTGTCTACACAAATGTACTGACGGATAGGGTAAGCAGCAAACTGCAGTTAATTGCTGATGATGCTGTGGTGTGTGGGAAGGTGTCATCATTGAGTGGTTCTAGAAGGGTACGAGATGACTTAAACAAAGTTTGTAGTTGGTGTGATTAATTTTAACTAGCTCTGAAAGTAGAAAAAATTGAAGGTGATGCAGATGAGTATGCAAAACTATCTCATAATGTTTGAATACAGTGTTATGCTTGACACGGCCATGTGAAATATCTAGCCATAATGTTGCAGATTAAATTTTACTTACGATGTTGGCAGCCTAGCATATGTTGGCAACAGATAAGAATGGCCGAAATTGTATGATGTTGTCGTTAGCCAATCATATGATAGTATGCAGTATATAATGAGATTTGCTAGTTTTTATGCAAAATAAACAAATGCAGTTTGTTGTTTGACATTTAAGGTTTTGTTTTGTCACAATATGGCACAAGAGCTAAAGTTGACAACGAAATCTTCCCTTTACAATGATGATTAATCCAGTGAGCAGGCAAGGGTACATACAAAAACATGTCAACCATACAGCAGGAACAGCATTATTTACTTCAATGTTAACTCAAAGGATTATTTCCCTCTTATGTAAAATTTTACTTAAGTCATAGAATGAGGGGCATAATCCTTTCTGTTGACCACAAAGTAAGTAATTAATACTGTTCCTGCTATATGATTGCTAGGTTCTTGTTTGTACTCTTGTTAGGTCACAAAATTAATTATCATCATAAAGCAGGGAACGTTTTGTTGTCAACACTAGCTCACTGCACACTGCTACTACCCTTCATAAAACTCAACCATGTCACAGGGATGCATTGGACATTCTTTTAAGTCTTTTTGTATCTTTTAATTGATTTTAAAAAACAGCTGAATTCTGATTTGCTGCCTGTCTCTGCTCCATCATTGGAAACCTGATTTCCAGCAATTCTTATATGTTGTCAACACTAGGCCACCGAGATTGTAAACAAAATTTAACCATGTTGTGGAGGGATATGAAATAGAAAGATCCTATAATGATAGTGTGGGAAGGTGATGCTTGACATCAGTTTAAGGGGAGAATTTTAGGCAGCTGTAATTGATCAGTAAAGGAAAGTGCATATTGGGAAGTAATGTAACCCAACTTGAGCACTATACAAGTGTATGGGATACTCAGCAGACTGTTGAAAGGAAGACATAGAAGCAATTCAGAGGTAGGCTGCTTGATTTGTTGCTAGAAATTCAATCAAGAGATGGGTCAGGAACACAAATGGGAACCCCTGAAGTAAAGGAGATGTTATTTCTGAGGAAATTTAGATAGCTGGCATTTGAATTTGACTGTGTAATGATTGTACTACTGCCAACTTACAATACATAAAATGGAGAAATTAGGGTTCATACAGAGGTGCAGGATGAGGTACCTTCTACCACACACTTTATGGAGGCTTGCGGAGTATGTATGTAAAAGTAGATGACATATGTGTTGAACACACCAACATGTAACAGAATTTTGCCTGGCCATGGGAGTATATGTTTGTGTGACTGTGTCTGTGAATGTGTGTTACAATGGAACTGTATGGTTCACAAACATTTTGTAACACTTTATACTTATATCACTATACACAGACATTTGGAGTACATGTTTTCTCCTGGGGGGGGGGGGGGGGGGGGCTGGGTTGGCAAGATGTGCATCTGGCCACCCCATAAATATTAACATGCCAAATCCTGATTTAACAAAGCCGACCCTGCATGTGTGAGAACTTGGCCAAAGAGAAAGAAAGAATGGAACTGCATTGGGAAATTGTATGATACTGAAGTAACTGATATATCTTGACGTAATGAAGACACCAATATGCTTGAAGTATTCTGATGCAATGGTTGAAATCATAACCTTTTCCCCATTGTGTGTGTTTTATAGCTAATTATGTAGTACAAAATGAAAATTTTATTTTTTTCTAAATATGGTTCTCGGCCGAGACGGTTATTGTTGTCATAACTGTACAATATTTTGTCAGCACACCTGGCTGACATCTACAGGTGCAATGGGCACACTGCTGGGCCGTGAACATCAAATTCCTATTTAAAGCATATAAAGAAGGGAATGCGCATGCATGAACAAGCCAAAAATGTTGGCCAATAGTGCACAAGGAATGATTTTGGGAAAGTTGCAATATTTCTTTCTTTATTTTTATTTTAGAAGTAGATTTAAAAGCTTCTCATTAACTTTCATTTATTTTATTATTATCTATCTGATGGTAATAATATTGCAGATTTTTCATACTACATCCATAAATGAAAGAGCCAACTGTGCCAAACTGTTGGACTATGAGGTAAACATTTTGACACTTGCACAGAACTGTCCACATGCAAAGTACCACAGCTGACAGCCCCAACGCCTGCTGTTGGTAGCCGCATGTCGATATACTGTGTGTCCATGCTGGCCTGTGTCCATCTCGCTATGGTCAACCGATAAAACTATGTCATTACCAATACCTCTTCATCTTTACATGCAGTCATTTCCTCCGGTGGTCTTTGTGATTTTAAAAGATTCAGTGCAGGATACCATGCTGTGCTGAGTTGGTAGCTGGTGTCCCTGTTGAGCAGGTTCAAAAAGCTGGAAATTTGCATTGCCTCTTTAATAACACTGTCCCAGTACGAGCATGTCGATAAAATAATTTTGGTGTGTTTGTAATCCATACTGTGCCCTGTATTGAGGCAGTGTTCAGCCACTGCAGATTTCTCTGGCTGGTCCAGACACATGTGTCGTCAATGTTCAATGCATCTGTCCTCCATGTTGAGACACATTTAACCGATATAAGATTTTCCGCAACTACAGGAAATCTTATCAACACTGGGCCTTTTCAGACCAATATCATAGTTTACAGATCCTAGAAGAGCTCATGGGCTGATGGAAGACACAATTAACATTCTGTTTCTTCAGTAATCTTCCTATTTTTGAAGAAACACTGCCGACATATGGCTGACATTTGGTTTTCGATTTCTTCCTGATCCTCACACTGTCTGACATGTCAGGTGTAAGGCAGGGTGAACCAGTGTCATGCATATGCACCACAGATTGACAATATGCTCCCTGTATTTGCCACCACATGACGCACTTAATGAAGAGTCTCTGGAAGATCGCCTTACACAGTTCCCCCATCCATTCATCCTCTGTGGTGATCTTAATGCACATAAAGTGCTTTGGGACTCCATCTCCACCTGCCGCAGGGGTAGAGCAGTTGAGAGGCTTCTCTTGTCTTCAAGCACAAACTTCCTAAATACAGGTCAGAGCACACACTTCTGCACTGCAACAGGGTCGTTCTCTGCCACTGACTAGTCACTCTGGTCTCCAGCCCTTACCCACTTTATTCATTGGGAAGTTGATGATGACCTGCATGGTGGTTATCACTTCCCCATTTGAATTCACCTTCCAGAGGGAGTGGAACCTGAAAGACAGTCGCCTCGATGGATTCTTTGCAGTGCAGACTGGGCACTTTACGGTTGACATGCCGAACTTGAACTCCATGACAACGTCTAGGAATGGGTGGTTAATATTGTCACTTTGAAATGGAAGCAGGCTTGACTTCAAAGGCAGGGTTGTCAAATGAACACAGCACTTATACTGAAAGCAGGTTTATTGCAAACTGAAACATACACACAACACTGACTGCCTCTCAGGCAGAGTGATCTGCTATTTATACACAGACATAATGTACCAGAAATTAGAAGAATAGTTAACACAAGAAACATGTAGAAGTTACAAGTGAACATAAGAAAACCATAGAACATTCTGGAAAATATAACTGCAAATAAATTTTTGCCATTGGACAGGATTGAACCGGCAACCTTCAGCACCGCAATCGGTGACGCTATCCATTGCACCACAGCGACCTGCTGTTAGGTTCCCTTTGGAGCCAGCTGCAATATCCTGGATCTTGATTTTGTCTTGGGTCCTCTTTATGGCAGTTCCAGAGAATCCTTCCCTTATGCACGATTACTGACGACAAACATTACTGTCATGGCTTCATCAGTATCATTACCGTCCTTAGAGTCCTTGAACAAGAAGACATTTTTGCCTACCTGCTCTTCAGGATTATAGTAACCCTTCATGTGGAGGACGTGAACAATGTCTCTTCATTTTTGTCATTTCGACAATGGGTCATAATCCTCGACTTCGAATGTGACATCTGACAGCTGGTGTATGATACAATACAGACCAAAGCATCAGTTCAATAACTTTTATGATAGCACATATTTCTGTACAGTGGTAAAATCCATACCAGTTCTCCTGGGCTGTACACAAAAGGCCAGTGCTTGCCGTTATACCATTCACGGTCCTTCTCTTGGGCGTCCAGTGTCCGTATGCAAGCCAGCTGTCTTGTTTCTTCGACCCTGGGATGAGTTATTTCACAGTCATCCTGAGTGTCATCAGGCTGGAATGGGAACAGCATATCCATGTCATCTCAGCTTCATGGCCATGGAGCAGGAAAAATGGTGTGAAGCCTGTGGTGTCTTGTCTTGTGGTATTAATAGCAAATGTCATGACTGGCAGTATTGTATTCCAATCCTTCTGCTCAACATCGACAGCATATCTGTTAATATCTTGGGAAAATGTTCTGTAAGACCATTTGTCTAAGAATGGTATGCAGTTGTCATTCTGTGGACAATGTCACAATGTGACATTATCTCTGATACTAGTTTTGACTGGAACACTTTTCCACAATCAGGTATCATCATACATGGTGCTCCATGCTTCAAATTAATGTCTTCTACAAGTAATTTTGTGATCTCTGGAGATTTTGCAGTTGGCACAGGTTTGGTGACAGCGTAGACAGTGCAGACTAATATCCAGCAGTTACCAGTTGTTGACTTCAGGAAGCTCCCTAAAAGGTTCATTTCAATTCGGTGGAATGGAGCTGCTGCAGGTGGAATTGGCATGAGATGGTCTGGAGGTAATTGCGTCACTTGCTTGCATCACTGGCACTCTTTACAGTGACACACATAGTGCTTAACAGATCGGTAGAGACCTTTCCAGTAATACCTACATCTGATTCTTTTTAGGGTCTTCACGAATCCCAGATGAGTGGATATTGGAGCATTGTGGAAATACTTGAGAATAGCTGGATGGAGGTGAGCTGCAACAACCAGTAGCCATTTGGGGCCCAGTGAATTGTAGTTGCTCTTATTTTTTCAGCACCTTCCTGAATTTGCACAGCACTGAACCAATCCCATAGCCGCTAGTGTCAGTGTGAAGTTCGGTTTCCGCATTCTTGTTGTATAGGGTTAGAACTGGTGCGGAAGTTAGAGTCTCCTTAATGTCCAGAGAGCTCTTTCTTTTGTCTAATTCCAGTAAAACTTGGCGTCTCACTGTAGAAGTTCTTGCAATGAACGTGCCTTGTTACAAAATCTTCTTATGAAACTTTGGTAGTACGAGCACAGACCACAAAAACTTCTCACATCACGAATGTGCTGAGGAGTTGAAGTTCTGTGACTGCTCTTATGGTATCTAGATCAGGTCGGACACCATCTTTGTTGACTTGGTGCCCCAGGATTTTTATCTCATTGGCAACTAAGAGGCACTTCTTTGGATTGAGGTGGAGTCCTGAAGTCTGAAGACACTTCAACACAGTTGACAGGCGGCTCAGAGGTTTTTCAAATGTTTTTGAGAAAATGACAATGTCATCTAAATAGCAAAGACACGTCATCCACATCAGGTGTCAAAACAAGTTGTCCATCATGTGTTCGAATGTGGCCAGAGCATTACATAATGATTTCATAGAGGCCGTCAGGTGTAATAAAAGCTGTATCTTCACTGTCAGCTTCGTCAACCTCGATTTGCCAGGAACCTGTCTGCATGTCCATAGTCGAGAAGTATGTAGCTCCTTTCAAGCAGTCTAAGGTGTCATCAATGGATGATCCCCAGCACTGATACAGTGCCTTATCATGGGCTGTTTCCTCTGACTTTTCTCCTGCTGGGGTGTAGATGCACCTGAAAATTGGCGTAGTATACCTAACACCCGCTGGCATTGTTCCTTGGTCAGTCTCGGCCCTATTGGCAGTTCCATGGTTGTTTCCTTTAGCATGTTGTCTGTACTAACAGCAGATCATGGGTCTCATTGAGCTCAGTGTGTTGAATTTGTTCAGCTGTCCCAATACACATGCCTTTGGGGATAAGCTGTGACTGCTCATGACAATTAGTGATCCAAATCTCTCCTTGCCCACAGGTAATGCTTATGATAGCCGCTGGTATGTAAATTTCTTTTGTGAGCCTAATAAACTTCTATCAACAAGCACTTCACAGTTTAACCACTCATCTGTATTTGTCATTGGAACTCTTCTCATTGTCAACGGCGGGATCATTACATTGTCAATGGCAAATAACTTCCCAGAAAATTCTGTATTACATGTACCCATCAGACGACTTCCTCAGTTTGCAGCTCAGATCTTCCACAGTTAATGATAGCATGGGATGCCTGAAGGAAGTCCCATCCGAGGATGACATTATGACTACATTCTGTTAAAACGACAAATTCAAATGGCTGGGTCCTGTTGTTGATTGTTATTCTTGCAACACAAGTTCCTGCTGGCTGGACATACCTTCCATTTGCGACCTTCAGCATAGTTGCCCCCGTATCTCGGAACATTGTCTTCTTTAGTGTGTGGCGGCAATTATCCGACAATACAGAGAAAGAAGATCCTGAATCAACCAATGCCTGGACAGGTTGGCCATCGATTATGACATCAATGAGTTTTCCCAATATCTAGTGACTGTTGTCCGTGGAGGATTTTCATATGAGGAGGCCTCACTTCCATAGATGGTCACCTTGGTTAGTTTTTCTGGGGGCAGGAGCTAGGGGAGCACCTGGTACCTCTGTATGGTGACAGTGAATGGCAGTGGCGCGTCGAGGAGTGACCTCGTCCACGGTATGGCAGTGGGCTTCTTCCCATAGGTCGATTGAATTCATCAGCAGGTGTCTGCCTGGGGTAGAACTGCTCTGATGGCTGACGTCTTGTTACAAAATAATCATTGAATACTCACCTTCTCTCTCTGCAGTAGTGTACGACATGTCCAGGGCGCCCATAGTGGAAACACGCTGGTGTGTGTGTTGTGTCCTCCAGATGTCTTCCGCAGTGGAGAGATTCGAGTCCTCCCAGGGGCGTGTGTGTGCGTGTGTGTGTGTGTGTGTGTGTGTGTTCTCCTTAGGTTAGTTTACCTTAGTTTAAGTAGTTTTTAAGCTATGGACTGATGACCACGCAGTTTGGTCCGATAGTTTTTCAAATGTTTGAACATTTTCCAGACGTCTGTTCTTCTGCGGGGCATCATAGTTACTGGGGGTCTTGGTTGTGGCCGCATAAGCTGGTTCCTAGGTTGTTATTTGGTGGATGCAGTGTATGTCAATGTAGGACGAGGCCATTCTTCATGTTGGGTGCGACTGGTGGGGCAGACAGGTGCTAATGACTGAAATACCTCTTCCTCAGCAGCGTTGGCTTCCTCATGATTTACAGGGCTTACATCCATGGCCATATTCTGATGCTTGCTTGGTCCAACAGCTTCAGCTGCCGGAAACTGTTGTAATTCTTCTCTCACTATTTGTCATATGAGAGAATCAAAGTCTTGCTGGTCTTCCACAATGGCCATAGGGACTACAATGGGGAGTCTGTGATACTTCTTTCATCCAATCCTCTTCTGTTGCATCTCTTCATTTCGCTGGCACCACCTGCTGAACTCTTATGTCGTAGAGACGTCTTTTATAAGAAGAGCTTGGTACAGGTCTTCTGCAATGCCCTTCATCATGTGTGCGATTTTGTCGTCCTCAGTCATATCCGGATTAACTGTGTTACATAGGGCCAAAACATTCTGTATGTATGACTGCATCTGCTCACCATGTCGCTGAGCCCGGTTCCCTCATTTCTCTTCCACTTAGCGCATTTGTTGCTGGTGGTCTCCAGTCGTCTTCTTAAGTTCTGTCTGGAACATTTCCCAGTCATTCAGCTTCACTTCATTGTTTTCAAACCATTGCTGGTCTGTTCTGTCCAGGTAGAAATAAACGTTGGCCAAGCACATTGTATAATCCCACCTGTTATACTTGGCGACTTGGTCAAACCTTGTTAGCCAATTGTTGGGGTCCTGTCCAGTGTCTCCAGAGAACACTGACGGGTGTCTGATGTGCAGCTGGCTTACCACTGGTTTTGTGTCCATGGGTCTTCTGATGATACGGACTTTCAGAAGGATGTACTGGGTATATCCCTTGTATTCAGGTTGTAGTCTATGTAAGCGACGGCTTTTACATTGCCCAATCTGACCCACGGTGATGCAACTGTTGCACAGGATATCCGACACCTCCACCAAACAATGTCACATTGAAATGGAAGCAGACTTGACTTCAAAGGCAGGGTTGTCAACTTAACACAGCACTTACACTGAAAGCAGGTGTATTGTGAACTGAAACGTACACTCAGCACTGACTGTCTCTCGGGCATAGTGCTCTGCTATTTCTACACAGACAGAATATACCAGAAATTAGAAGAATAGTTAACATAAGAAACATCTAGGAATTACAAGTAAACATCAGAAACATGTGGAACATTCTGGAAATGATATGTGCAAAGAAATAAATTTTTGCCAGTGGACGGGATTGAACTGGTTACCTTCAGCACCTTAATCGGTGACACTATTCATTGCACTACGCCGGCAGTCATGTAACTTGTGTTCTTGTGGCAATATAACCGGTAAGATCCACTATGCTGCTACTTTATCCATTCTGCAGTCATCAGGTCAATCAAAATGGCATCAAGTCCCTTGGTGGAATGATGAATGCCGTTCTGCCATTAACATCAGTTGGGCGGCTCTGCATCGGTTTAAGTGTAGGCTGGCTGCAGAAAACCTGGCAACCTTTCGGGTGGCAAGGGCCAAGTGTCGCCACATTATTCGAGAGAGCAAGAAGAGGTAATGACAACAGTTCCTAAATTCCAGTAACTGTTCGACTAAGAGTTCCATTGATGGGAGGCCATTAGGAAGATATCAGGGAGAGGTAAAAGGGGTCCAGTACTGCTGTGATATGTAATGATAGTCTTGAGACCAACGCAGGTGATATTACCCTGACCATGGTGGTCTATTTTGCTACAGTAACTGCCACCACCAGTTACAATCCAGCTTTTCAGTGCCACCAGGTGGTTGCTCACAGGGAAATTTTGGACTTCAGATCCAGCAATGATGAACAGTATAACTGCTCCTTTTCCATGTGGGCGATGGGTCAGTGATGCCCTCTCTGTTCGATTTGTGCAGGAGAATGGCATCCCTCAGGGTAGCATTTTAAGTGTGACCTAGTTTGCTATAGCCATTAACAGTATTAGTTTTGTCATGAAACGTCCTATCCTGTGTTCCTCATTTGTGGGTGACTTCTCTGTCTTTTGCAGTTCATCCAATCTGGCAACAACTACGCGTCAGTTGCCGTTAATTCTTCGGCGGTTGGATGAATGGGCAGGGACGACTCGTTTTAAGTTTTCAACCTAGAAGTCTGTGTGTATTCTTTTTAACCATTCCTGTACTGTTTTAAATCTATTTGAACGACATTTTAAAGACACTGTGAGGTTTATGGTCCTCACCTTGGATTCTAAAGTCACATAGTTGCCCCACCTTAAGGACCTGAACTCACGGTGCCTCAAAGCACTGGTGATTTGAAGTGTCTTAGCCTCACTTCTTGGAGAGCAGACAGAACCTGTTTGCTTTGGTTTTTCAGAGCCTTTGTGTGGTCTCGTCTCGATTAAGGGTGCGCAGTGTATGGGTCTGCACGCCCCTCTTATTTAAAGATGTTGGATGTGGTACACCATGCAGGGATTTGGCTGGCAACTGGGGTATTTAGGACGAGCCCCATATCTAGTCTTTGTGCTGAGGCTGTGGAGTCACCACTGCACATCAGGCAATGGCTACTCATGGTGTTCCAGGCATATAAAATGCTGTCCACACCTTTCACAGCAGCCTGTCTCACTGTTGCTCGACCTCCGATGGAAAGGCTGTTTCATACTCATCAAAGAGTGACAAGACCATATTGGATTTGCACAAAGGATGTCCTTTTAGAAATAGATTTTAATGTTTTACATGGAGGTTGGGGCAGGGTCCCACCTTGGCTTCACCACAGGCCCAGAATTATTTTAGACCTTGTGAGTTTTAGGAAGGAACAAACTTCCCATTTTACTTATCAGTCATTCTTTTTAACTGTTTTACTCATCAGTCATTCTTTTTAAGGCATCATGATTTAACAGTTCTGTACACTGATGGATCCAAGCATGGGGACTCAGTCAGGTGTTCTATTGTGTTCACCGACCATGTTATCAAGTTTTGCCTCCCCAATAAGTACTCTGTTTTCTCTTCAGAGCTCCATGCGATCTTGAAGGCACTAGAAAAGTTACGTCTTGCTCAGGGCATACAATTTCTTCTCTGCTCTGATTCTCTGAGAGCACTGCACTCCTTGAGCGAGCTATTTCCATTTGATATCTTACTGCAGCATAAACAAGACGAACTGTCCTTTGTTCAGCATCATGGTAGGAGGTGTCATTTTGCTGGATGCCGGGACATGTGGGCATTCAGGTTAATGAAGATGCTGATCAGGCTGCCAAAGAGGCTTACAGCACTCCTGATGTGACACTGTGTCCTATTACCTTAGGGGATATTACTTCCCTGTTGTGGCTGCAGTCCCTGCAGTTGTGGGAAGAGAATTGGCTCTCAGTGACTCATAATAAGCTGCATTACCTAAAGCCCACTGTCCATCCAAGGCGTTCCTCCTGCTGACCTCTTAGGTGGGATGAAGTCACCATTACATGCCTCCGCATTGGGCAGAGTCATCTGATAGATGGTTTTCTGCTCTGACGTAAGGAGTCCCCGATCTGTGATGCCTATGGCGTGCAAGTTACTGTCCGTCACATTTTAATTGGGTGTTATTTATATCATGCACAGGCGATAATGATGTATGGAATGTGAGCAAAGTTATAACATTTGTGATTTGTCTCAACTCTGTACTAAGCTTTTAGGCTGGGGTTTTTAATATGTTGCAGGGTGGTTGGCTCACCATTTTTATTGCTGTAGTCAGCCAGCCATGGTCCTCTGCTTAGTTATTTTAACTCTTTCTCCAGCTTTTCCAATGGGGTGCTTTTCCCACTTTCATCTCTAATGTTCACCTTTCGTATGTCACTTCAGCTGCCCATGTTACTTGCTGGATTACTCTAGTTTCTTTTATCAGTTTCTTTACTGTTAATACTTATTAAATTTGATTGGGTGCTGCAGACCCAGATGTCGAGTGCCCAAAACTCCCTATCCCTCCATTTGTCAGTAACTTCTTATATGTTTTCGTTCATTTTTTTCATTTGTTGGTGTTGAAGCCACGATTGATAGATATTAACATTATTTGCACAAACCTTACTTTACCACTGAAGAAACTGAAACACTTGGCACAAACTATTTATCCAGATTTGTCACACAAATAATTGTGATATAAATAATTGTGATATGCAAAAATAAGACAACACAGATGAATAACATTGTGGAAAAGGTTGATCATGGCTGGAAGTGCAGGGAATTCAAGATGTTAGTATTTGAAATTTTCACAGGGTAGAATAAAACTCTGGAATAATCCATGAGTGGTACAGATCATAGTTAATAATTGATTAAATAATTGGATAATAATTTGCAATTTGCAAAAACATTTGATTTTAGTTGCTCATCTTAAAGAAAGAGTGACATGTGGCAGTTTTGAGTCTGGTAATGGAACATGCATGGATGGCCAAAGAACGATAGTGACAGCTCTTGAAAAGTGGGAGATCCTGGTTCAAGTCCTGGTCTGTCATAAATTTTCACATGTTACAAAATGATAGACCATAGTAAGAGAAGCAACTAAAATCAGATGCTTTCACAAATTTACAATTAATATCTGATCCCTCTTACATACATAAAAATTGAGGTGTTTGTGCCTAGTTTTGTAGCAAAAACAATACAATGCAGATTAATGGTCACTCTGTGTAACTGATAGCTTTGAGGGGATGGAAGATACAGTAAAGTTGTCAACTTCTATAAAACTTGGACTGAAGACAAGTGATGACTTTTGAGACTATATAGCAAGGACAATTAAATATTTTTGGTGACGTTACAGCATTAAATAGCTAGGTGGTCACATACAGCAAAATGGAATTTTCCCACTGAATTGTAAAAACATTATAAAAAAAGAGATTGTGGCTGGCCAGTACTTTACCTTGGATTGGTACCACCAATTCACACACAAACTAAGATGAAAATAAATGTGGGCACTAGCTTTCAGAAATATTTTCCTGTGTCAGGTAGAAGAGGTGGGAGAAAAGAGGTGAAAGAAGGAAAATGTTACTCAAGACTTAGGTTGTGATCCATGGTAACAAACTTTTCTTTTAGTGCAAGTATCTGTCCACATTGACACACACTGCCTTCCATATCCTGCAAACCATAGAGACCATAGCTATACAGTATTAGCCTGCTCCCTTTATACCTTTCAAGCAATTGTTAATGAGTGAGGAAGCATCTCTTGCTCTTCCAGTAGGTTATCACATTTCTAATACTATCTGTGCAATTTCTTAAAAGCCTGCAACTGCAATTGTACTAAATAGTAGCACACATCCTTACACACTTCTCTAAAACATTGGATTTTGCCAGCATTGGAAGATCACTACTTCTATTATTCATATGACTATTATGAGAAGCTTTGTAGGTATACACAAGTCAAAACAAGGTACTGGCACTACTGTCATGAAGGGCTAAAATCTTAAGACATCCACTATGCTCTGCAAAATATACAGATTTATTGTGCAAATTTCGCCATGCCATATTATCTCCCGATCTCTTCAGATAAATATAGGTTTCCTGTTCCAGTATTAGAGAAAGTTCTTTTGACTTTTCCTCGCATTATTTAATGCTTAAATGCTGGGAGTACTTTTGCTATTTTCTGTGTATTTCTGACATAACAATATTAACCAGTGCAAGACTCCTATGATAAAAACGAAAACTATTGTGAATTGCTTACTTCCAGAAAACTTGAGTGGTTTGCACTAAACTATCTGCTTCAGGCTGCATTCGCCCCATTCCCAGCACTCTCCATTTCGCTTTTGCATCAAGCTCTGTTGTCTTGGGCATGGCCAGATACATGAATGAGCTGTGGACCTCAACAGCATGTTGTGGTGCATGCAGTCTGAAGCCGAACAGTAAGGGGTCAATAACCCACAGTACAAGAAACAGAATGCAGCAGTCAGGTAAATGTGTCAGTATGCGCAGATCTGGTGACAGGTGCTGTTTGGATGGCCACGGGGACTGGTCAGCTAACTGCAACACTCCTGCAACAGCAATTGATGCATGCATCCCATCTCTCATGCCCACTAGAGAAAGAGAAGGTAGTTGGTAACCGTGTTGCACATGTGATTCTCTACCTCTACTAAAGGCATATGTTATACCTTCACTTGCTACAGTGCTGAAAATGTTCAGATATAAATCAGCATACCTTTTCTTGTGTTTCCTAATGTTTTCATAGATAATATTACTTATCGTAGTAGTTGTGACTAATTATACAGGGCATACCAAAATGAATATAGGGGTTTTACAGCTTTTCAGATTTTCTTACAGTGGCCTTACCATTACAAATTATATGTCAAATGAACAAGCAACTCAAACAGTTTGTCCTACAAGTGTTCAGTGTCAACATTTTTTGTAACATGGCACACATTGAGTCAATAGCTGAGTTTCTCCCAAACTTTGCTCAGTGTGTCTGGTATAATGGATGCAGATACAACTGCAGCTTCAATGATATGTCATAGGTTGTTTACACCAGCTGGTAGTGGAGGCACAAATATCAATCCTTTACAAACTCCCAAAGGTAAAAATTGCAAGGTGTCGGATCTGGTGAACACGGAGACTATGCAAAACAAGATGTCATCCAGCTCCTTGCAGCCAGACTAGCAGCTGGGAACAACATTGTTTAACCAATCACTTATCAAGGTGTGCCAATCAGTCAGCTCACCATCTAGCTCCCAAATAAAGATCTGTTGTTCAGCTTTGTGTAATTGAAGAAAAAGCCATTGTTGTAGTACTTCAAGATGAGAAACACAAATTACAGTTGTTTCAGCTTAAAAGAAATTCCAATACTCTTTCTGCTAGGATATGGCACAAAAAATTAATTTAGGAGAGTTTTGTTGCAGCTGTACCACCTCATCTGGATTTGTTAACCCCCAGATAAGCACTTTGAGTGTTCACAAGATCACTCAGGTGTAATGTTGTTTCATAACTGAAGACAAACCTACCCAGAAAATTATCATAGGTATGCAGCAACATATCATTTGTGAATTTGGCATGTTGTGATGATACTGCTGGCCCTCTCATCTCAATGTTATCGTACAATACCGTCTGTGTCGGACCCGGAATCATGTGGTATAATAGTGATATATTTTGTGTGTGAAGTTACAAACGAAATAGCCAGTCTAGGAATCAGTGTAGGACAGTGTCTCAGTGATACTGTGATAGTTTTCATTAATTAAGAGATTTGTATAAGACGTTTCAAGACAGTTCTATAAACAATACTTTTGTCATTGTACATTATTTTAATAAATAGACAGACGAAGGGTACAAACTTATGTAAAACATAAAGTCATGAAAATAAATAGCATTTTATATAGGTTAGGCTCATAAACAAATTGTATTGACCAGCTAATTGTGTTAATTAATGTAATAGTCAAAATTCAATATTGTAATTCTTTGTATATATTGACTGACGTGAGATTTTGAACCTATTTTCAGATTTGCGACGATATTTGATAGTTCAATATATGTTAGGAACATGTATGATGTACTCATTAACTAATTAATTGACGTTTAACATTGCTGTTTGTTATCATACAGAAAGAACCGAAATTATGACTTAAGAATATATGGGCCATGTAAAATTAGTGTATGTATAGTTTTCATTTTATATTGTGATTATTTTTGTGTACATGAAATGTTTTCTTTGTGTGTTTGGTAATTGTAAATTAGTATATTCAATTGTTATGAACAATGCATGATGTAATGTCATTATTGTCGATGTTATATATTTGCCTCACCGCCTTGCGTGGGGGAGTTCGAGTTTTGCCGCTTCT
This sequence comes from Locusta migratoria, assembly GCA_026315105.1. Taxonomy (NCBI): domain Eukaryota; kingdom Metazoa; phylum Arthropoda; class Insecta; order Orthoptera; family Acrididae; genus Locusta; species Locusta migratoria. The sequence continues at coordinate 355,792,948 of CM048744.1, forward strand.
GAAGTACTTTGGAATCTATGTCAGTCTGATGTCTGTGTTGTGGTGTATTGTAAACATTCTGAACTTGTAATGTTTTGGTGGAGAAGAAGTTTGATTCAAATTAAAGATGAAGTGAAAAATTGTACCTACGAGTATTTATTTCTACCACGACGCCCCAGGAGAATAATTTTGCAGCGAGCAGAACCCCCAATACATCATAATGTTGAAAAGCTAAGTATCTTGTTTGGAAGTGGTAGAATGAACTGTAATTACTTAAATAGCATATAAATCTTACAATGTGCACCATAGTCTGTAGGTTTCAGAACTTGTAACAGCTACGAATGATATGGACGTAGTCATAAGTGTCTCTGTAAAATTCCCCAAACAGACACAATTGCTGATTCACAATTTCTTGAGGCTACATGTTAAAATATTTTTCACTCATTCGACATGCTACTCCTCTAGTGCTGGTCTGCAGATGCAGTTAACTGGCGGGTAAATTGAAGGTAAGACTAATGCGCCACATCTGGTGATTTCCGGTATTACTGTAGGAAGTGCCAGGCTATTCAGAGGCTGGCTGGAGGAAATGGAGGCAGAAGGCACATCCGATGAGTGTGCTCCACATAGCATTTCTGGTACTACCATGTAGGCAAAACAAATGAGGCGATTGTTTTGAACTTGTGGGAATGTGTCCTTTCATATTTTTGTATTACACACAGAAGCAGGTATTTTGATGATAATTAATGTTTGCAAAATGTTCTTTTGTGACAAGTCTTTATCTGAGTAAAATTTCATTTTTAATCATAAAATAATGTTTCTAGATATGATAAAATGCAGATCCAATTTGTGGTAGTTCTTTGAGAGTGCAGATGACAATGCAAAAGGCTACATGTAAGTTGTGTGGACAACTGTATGGCACAGGTAGAGGAACATCTAATCTTCAGGACTATTTAAAAAGACTTCATGAAGATTCCTACAGTACCAAGGGCAAAACACTATGAAAGTGGTCAAGAATGCAAAAGAAAGTGTCAATAAAAAGAAAAATACAATACTTTCAACCTTGACACACATCATTATTTCAGCAGTGAAACCATTCATAATTGAAGACATGGGGAGGTAGCTGCATAGCTTTCCTTTGAAATTTTACTTTAAAACTGCACAAGCAAAGCTACAGAAAAGATGATAAGACAGAGCACTAATACCACTCCGTTCTTTGCTGCTTATATACAATTTTTTAATTATTTTTGTGGACAGACTATTTGAGTATGTAAGAGGTCTTCAATAGCTTGCAATGTAATACTTTTGGTTTTAATATTGTTATGTATAGATGTTTGTCTCCAGTTACACGGTCATGACACTATTTTCAAAGACAACAAGAGACAAATTTATATGAAGATGTAAGGACGCAATTAACAGATTCAAGAGTTTTTGACAGAAAACTAAAAGAACACCACTTGTTAAACATATGACATGTACAAATGTATTACCTCAAATAATAATAAAATTTTGTAGTAGAAGTAATAAAGAAAAAGAAATCTTGAACAATTACAGAGAAATGTTCGCACTTGTTGGGAATAGAACACAGGGCCTTCTACTTGACAAACTAACACGCTACTACCTGACCTACACTGCACTCAACTATAGGTGGTCTAAGTTTTTGTACTTTGTGAGTCTTATAGGGCCATCGTGAAACTTTTATCAAGAATTGTACATTTACACAACTTTTATTGTAACAAACTCATATTAGAAAACTTCGATTTTGATTTATATTTATAGAACTGATGTTGGAAAACAGCATCTTTTCGAGCTACACAAAATAAACTGCCAAATCAAACAAATACGGCAAGATTCGTCTCCAAAATGGCATCTGCTCGATTCGACCTGTCCAACCGGAGGTAGCCGGAGGCTCCAAGTGAACTGGCATGAAATCTCCATTTCAAAGAACAACCGCTCCGTTTCCAACACTATACTCTTTCCTTTGCAAAGACAGCATGTGTCTTTAAATTAATGATATCATCTATGGATATTATCACTAGGAGGAGTAAAGTGTAACTTAATACGGAATACATGTTGCACTCTAATTACAGCCTCTGTCTTTGCAAACTATAACACACAAAAAGTCTTCTGCTCTCCAGTTGCCGTCTTGGCTATCAGCAATTATAATGGAAGATGGAGGGACTAGAGCATACCCATGCACATTTGTAGGACTAACAGTCTAAGTTACTCTTTCATTTGATGTATAATTTGTGTTGGTAAGACCAATGTAATAAAGTACACAAAGCTTTACAACATCGATATTTGTTTTGGTAATCCCTGTATTTCTTTATTATTTTAAATTAGTTTCAGATCAGAAATATATATATATATATATATATATATATATATATATATATATATATATATATATATATATATATATACGTAAAAAATAGATAAGGTACACTTACCAGGCGAAGGGGCACAGGCAGTAATAGCAACAAATAAACACACAGACACACACACACACAAAAATGCTAGCTTTCGCAGCCTAGCTGCTTCATCAGGCAGAAGGGAAGGAGAGGGAAAAGGAAATGATGAGGGTTTTAAGGAAGGGGGTAAGGAGCCATTCCAATCCCGGGACAGGAAAGACTTACCTTGGGGGAAAAATTGGAAGGTAAATAAATGCACATACACCCACACATTTACACAGACACAAGTACACTTAGGCAGACATACTGTAGTATGTCTGCCTAAGTGTACTTGTGTCTGTGTAAATGTGTGGGTGTATGTGCATTTATTTACCTTCCAATTTTTCCCCCAAGGTAAGTCTTTCCTGTCCCGGGATTGGAATGGCTCCTTACCCCCTTCCTTAAAACCCTCATCATTTCCTTTTCCCTCTCCTTCCCTTCTGCCTGATGAAGCAGCTAGGCTGCGAAAGCTAGCATTTTTGTGTGTGTGTGTGTCTGTGTGTTTATTTGTTGCTATTACTGCCTGTGCCCCTTCGCCTGGTAAGTGTACCTTATCTATTTTTTACGTATATTTTTCCTGTTAGGAATTTTTCCTCTATAAAATATATATATATATATATATATATATATATATATATATATATATATATATATATATATATATAAAATTGAGGATAGATAACAGCTCACTGTAAAAAAAATTGAAAATCACCAGTAAAGGCTACACTAACAAACGATGAAAATTCCAGGAAGGATTCAACAATACTTTTGAGAAGGATAGGTTGCTACTCATCATAGAGATGCCTGGATGAAAAGCAGAAAGGCACACACAACAGAATACGACTTAGTGAATGGATTTCGGCCAGTACAGCCTCTGTGCCTCTGTCAGACAGAGAAACCCACACTGTGTGTGTGTGTGTGTGTGTGTGTGTGTGTGTGTGTGTGTGTGCGTGTGTGTGTGTAACAAAGGCTGTAATGGCTGAAAGCAATTCACTAAGTTGTATTCTGTTTTTTGTGCCTTTCTGTAGCTCATAGACATCCCTATGGTGACTAGCAACCTATCCTTCTAAGAGAAGTTAAGGCTTATTTGAGATGAGAAAGTCAGTTACATTACTTTGTATTTGGAATATATCTCCTCATTGTACATTGATAAGAATAATAACTGTAAGCTCATACTAATCGTATGGAATAAGTGTGACAGTGGAACTCACCTGTTGGACAATGGGAGCTGGTAATGTTCTATGCCTTAGGCCTTCCCAGTCAAAGCCCTGGAACCACCTGGAAATTAAAAATTGACAAAAGCATTGGTTGTTTCAGCATGGGCTTCACTCATAAGTCTATATTTATGAGAAAGAAAGGAATACTTACTTGTGCTTCTTGATGTCCTGTATGCCTCCTCGCTGATAACCAAGCCTCTCTGAGGGGGCATCACGACACAGTCGTTTTATCAAACTTTGTGCAGCTCGTGTGATGTGGCGAGGAAAGTCCACCATGTCAATCCCTTTCAAAATTATGTTATATGTCTTCATGGGGTCAGCTGCTGTGAATGGTGGCCTACAAAATGTTTGCTTTGTTATTAAAAGATCAAAGTTAAAACAAAGATGAGAGGTTTGCAATTTTTAAATAACAGCAATAAAATTCTAAATGAAGTAACAGTACAACCAAAAAGAGCAATACAATCTTCTACAATTTCTTACATGAGGAAAAATACTCTCCTGTGTATTTATTGTGCTGAGCTCGAATGGAAAACCAGTTACAAGTAAAGAGAGAAAACTGAAAGGTATATGGAGTATGTATTGAGGCCACACAATTAAATAAATTTAAAGACAGTTTTTATAGAAAGGGAGAAAGTAAATGTAGATGAGATGGTAGTATGATACTTTAAGAATAATTTGACAGAGCACCAAAAGTGCTAAGAGAAAACCAGATAACTGGAGTAGATGACATTCCCTCAAAGCTACTCATACTCTTTAGAAATCCAGCCATAACAAAACTAACCCACTAGATGTAAAAGATGTATGAGGCAAGCAAAATACCTCAGACTTCAAGAATAGTGTAACAATTCTAGTTCCAAAGAAAGCTGGTGCTGACAGGTGTGAATATAGAGATAGAGAAAAAGATGTAACAAATATAACAATATCAGGTATACTTGAAAATGGCAAATATACTGAAATGAGCGTGTCTAAATAATTTGTGTTATTACTACCATTATTAAAACAAAAAACAAAAAAATAAAAATAAAAATAAAAAATAAAAAAAATAAAAATAAAAAACATATTATTACACGATTAAAGCTGTGGGTGCAAAGCAGTAGTAGTTTAGATTCTAAAGCAATTTAGGATGTTTGACTTATCTTGGAAGATAAGTTAAGGAAAGGCAAACCATGTTTATAGCTTTTGCAGATTTGAAGACAGATTCTGACAATTGTAATGTAACATCATGAACCACGGTCTACTGAAGTACAGGATACCTTTTTTCCTATAGTGAAGCTCAGGATAGCAGTTTTCTTCCTTCCTACCTTATATCAACCACATTGTTTCTACCTAAGAATCCCTTTCCTTTTATCCCCTTTATTAAATTCCAATAAAATTCATAGTGTTTATGACTTGACCAAATTTCAGTACATCTAGTTAATGAAACAATTATTGACCACTGATTGTCAAGCATTATTTACAAATTTTAAGTAACAATATAGTATGTTCTAGAAGTTTGATTATTTAATACAATCCTATTGTTTGATTATCTAATACAATCTTATTGTTAAATAATGCTGCAATTTATTAATTTCTTGTAACATAAAACTATTTCGTCTTACGGTTTCTATCCAATTATAAAGTACATTTTTATCAGACTATTGTATTTTGAAAGATTTAATTGTATATCAATAATTACAAGTCACTGTTGTGCCAATGTTAATTGTCATTAACTCTATATAAGGGAGACGAATGGAGCACAAGGAGAATGGAGTGGTTGTTGAATGTAGCTCTGGTGCTGTTGTACAATATGAATCTGTGATAGAAATAAAAATTCTTCAAAGTGAACTCGTGTCTAAGTTTCAAATTAAATTAATATTTATGATGGTAGCCAAGATTAAATGGGGATCATCATACAATGTCAACTGAAATACACACTGTGAAATTCTGAAGGTAACAGGGGAAAAACTTGTCTTCAACTTGTAAAGAAACCAAACAGCAATTATGAGTCAAAAGACATGAGACAGAGACAGTGATTGGGAAAGGACTGAAGCAGGGTTGTAGCTCCTAATTGACTGTGATATCCCTGCCAGGGTTTGGCTACCTACTCCAAGTAATTTTTATGCCACTTTAGTAACTTTCAGCCAGCCACAGTGGCCGAGCAGTCTGCAGTGTGCCAGTCATGTTCTGCATGGCCACTACGGTTGGGGGTTCGAATCCCTCCTCGGGCATGGATATTTGTGCCGTCTTTAGTATTAGGTAGTTCATAAGTAGTTTGTAAGTTTAGGGACTGATGACCCCGTAGTTAAGTCCCATAAGCTCTACAACATCTGAAAATCTGGTAACTTTAATGTCAGTGATAAGTCATGGTGAGGACAAACATACAACACTTAACTCCCTTGCATGGCGGTCAGTGATGTTACCACTGAGCTATGGAGGTGGATGCAAAAAAATAAATTTCAGTGATGAGAACTGAAGACTTTGAGATTTGCAAATTCCAGTGCAATTTTATTAGATATTGCAAAGAACTTTTGTCATGTGGGGTAGTCGCCGAGGGAATCAGACTAGAAAATGAGAAGTAGTGGCTGAGTTTTGCTATTTGGTCAGTAAAATAACTGATGATGGACAAAATAGGTACTAAAGTAAAAAAAAAGTTATCCACAGTCGAGCGCCCCTTTTGGAAACCACCCTGGCATGGAGCCAGCAAGTACCAAGATTCAAGGAATCAACACAACTGCCAGCTCACCATGCTCTCTAGCAGTTTACAGAGAACATTTGTAATGCTGATGGGCCGATAACTATCTACATCTAGCGGGTCTTTACCCAGCTTAAGCACTGGAATAATGGTACTTTCTCGCCACTGTGATGGGAAGACACCACCGCTCCGGATGCGATTAAACAAGGCTAGAAAATGTCGCTTGGAATCCTCAGATAGATGTTTTAACAGGTATTTTCCCAGGTCATACCTGGATCTGGTAGCCACGCATGCATCAGATATTCGTCCACATTTGAAAAGGGCCCTATGGTTGAGACATACCTATCCCAACATTCGTGTTTTCGTATTTCTATTATCTGGCAATCACGAGCACGGAGTCGTTTGAAGGTGATAAAATTTTCTAGTCATAGGTGTCGCTTATTGTGCTGAAGAGCACGTCTACGATCTTTAATAGCTTCCGCAACTTCCGACGTCCACCAAGGCACTGTCTTTCGCCGGGGGCATCCTGATGAACAGGGGATTGTATGCTGGGCAGCAGATAAACTTTTTTAGTGACTTTCTCAGCCACCACGTCGATTGCGTCGTGTGGGAGAGGTCAAAGAGTGTCAGCAGGACTGACTTCTTCCCAATTTGCATTGTTAAAAGTCCATCGAGGAGGGCGTCCAGGTTACTGATGACGGGGTAGTGACAGAAAGGTAGGAAAGTGGTCACTACCACACAAGTCGTCGTGTCTCCTCCAGTGGACAGATGGTAAGAGACGAGGGCTGCAAAACGACAAATCAATAGCCGAGTAGCTGCCATGTGCCACACTGAAATCCATGGGATCACCGACGTTTAAAAAAACAGAGGTCGAGCTGGGATATTATGTTCTCTACATCTCTACCGCGGCCATTGGCCATGGCACCACCCCATAAGGGATTATGGGCGTCATTTGATGGTACATCACCATCTGGTGGGAGATATAGGCTGCAGACAGTTATTTCGTGTGGTACCCTTACCCTGATAACCACAGCTTCTGAAGACGTTTGAAGGAGCACAGGTTCACTATAATCAGAGTTAAGGACATACACACAGATTCCACATGACGCTCTACAATAAACACTATGACTTTTTTAACTTCCCCTGTAGCCACAAGGGGCATGGGTCTACATTGCCGGGAACCACGTCTCTGAAGGGCAAAGCAGAAAGCAGGTGTTGTGCATAAAGTTGTCGTAATTCAGCCAGGTGTCGGAAAAATCTACCCCAATTTCACTGGAGAATTACATTGTCTCCAAGCGTAAAGGCCATGATGAATAAAGAAGCAGGTTATTCCAAGAGAGCACCTACTGCCATCTGCTCTGAATCTGCAGGATCGAGAACCATAGGTTCTGGCGATCCAGTTATCTAGAGATCCTCAGGGAAGGCTAGGATCTCCACCTCATCTTCTGAGTCAGATGATGTGGCTGGCTGCGACTTTGAAGCCACCAAAGATTCCTTCTCCCTTTTCTTTGCCTCTCACTGGCTCGTCGGTGTTATGGGCTGAGAGGGTTTCAGGGGCTGACGAAGAGTAGGAAGCCCTTCGACCAGCAGCTTGGGGATCCTGCAGCAATTTGCTGGGATCCTCTTTGTCACATGGAAAAACCTCGGAAGGGGGCGTCCCGAGGGACTGCTGGGGTTGCAAACCGACGTCCTCGGTGTTTGGGGGGTCGTTGCCCCCAAGGTGAAGAATGTGGGAGCAACTGAAGAGGGAGTAACCACAACTGTCAAGGGGGCCCACTGTGACAGATTCAAAAGATGGATAGGATGTTAGGGGTGGCAATGGAGACGCTGTTGTTGCATATGAAGACTGTATGTTCACAGGGTGGAGTTTCGCTTATTTTCGTTTGTCCTCTGGATAGTACAACGGTTCCAGGGTCGTATACTCCATTATCTTCCTTTCCTTATGCAAAACTGCGCAATCAGGAGAGCAAGTCCACAGTTAACACACACTGGAGGAGGGACCCAAGGGATGTCAAGGGACATGACGCACTTCTGCACTCCCGACAGGTGGGGTTGGCAGCACACTGAGGGGACATGTGCCCAAACCTTCGGCACTTGAAGCAGCGCATATCGCGAGGAACTTAGGGTTTTGCGTCACCCTGGAGATCATCACCTTCACCTTCTCAGGCAAGGAATCACCCTCAAAGGTCAAGATGAAGGCACCGATGGCAACCCTTTCGTCCTTCGGATCCCTATGGACTCGCCAAATGAACTGGACTCCTCGCCACTCCAAATTCTTGTGTAATTCATCACCTGATTGCAAAATGGGATCTTTATGGAATATAATTCCCTGGATCATGTTCGGGCTCTTGCAGGGAGTGATTGTAACAAAAACATGCCCAGTTTATCACAGGCTAGCAATGCCCGTGACTGTGCTGGGGATAACACTGTTATTAGTACAAATCCTTAGTGCATCTTCGACATTCCTTCTACCTCCCGAACTTATCCTCTAGGTGTTCGACAAAAAATAGAGGCTTTGTGGCCATGAATGATTCACCATCTGACTTGACACACACTAAATATCTTGGAGCATATTGTTGTTCTCCCTTAGTCCAAGCCCTATGTTCCTCCCATGGTGTGACCAGAGAAGGGAACGAGTGGGGGATGTGTGTTGCTGCATTGTAGTCTGCCTCGCTTAGAGACGGCGGTTTGGCGTCCGCCAACGCTGTTCTTAGCTCGTTTCATTGTGTTCCCACGGGTATCTAGGGAAATATACGTCCGCCCAGGCAGAGCCCCGCTTCCCTGGGTAAGCCTGATACAAGAGAGGTGATGCAGGCGCCTTAGAGGTTGGTCGCTACCTCAGCAGATGCATCTTCTCGGCACGTAGCATACCTTGAAATTGAGGTGTGGAAAGACGGCACAAACATCCATGCCCAAGAGAGGATTCGAACTCCGGCGGGGAACGACGTCGCGCATCGTAACATAGCACCTCAATGCGCTCGTCCGCTCCACCGCGGCCAAACTAAAACAACCTGGAATGAAACTTTTACTCTGCAGCGGAGTGTTCGCTAATATGAAACTTCCTGGCAGATTAAAATTGTGTGCCGGAACCGGGACTCGAACCTTGGACCTTTGCCTTTCGCGGGCAAGCGCTCTACCAATGAGATATTCCGACACGATTCACGGTGCCGCCCCACAACTTCAGTTCTCCCAGTACCTCGCTTCCTACTTTCCAAACTTCACAGAAGTTGTCGTGCGAAAGGCAAAGGCAAATGTCCCAGGTTCGAGTCCCGGTTGCGGCACACAGTTTTAAGCTGTCAGGGAGTTTCATATCAGCGCATACTCCGCTGCAGAGTGAGGGTTTCATTCAGGAAACATCCCTTAGTCTGGGGCTAAGCCATGTCTTCATCTTATCCTTTCTTCCAGGAGCGCTACTCTTGCAAGTTTCGCAGGAGAACTTCTATGAAGTTTGGAAAGTAGGATGCGAGGTACTGGCGGAAGTAACGATGAGAGGCGGCACCGTCAGTCTTGACGGGATAGCTCAGTGGTGCCGGGCGCCGTGGCTCAGCGCGCCCGGTCAGGGGGCTGAACGCCCTCTGTGATACAAAAAAAAAAAAAAAAAAAAAAAAAAAAAAAAAAAAAAAGCTGAGCCAACCATTCAACGAACAACCACGAACAAACTAAACGAACGACCGCGAACCATAGATCTACCAGATGAAAAAAAGAGAGAGAGAGAGAGAGAGAGAGAGAGAGACGAAAGGCAAAGGTCCCGGTTCCGGCACACAATTTTAATCTGCCAGGAAGTTTTTCAAAACAACCTGTATTGCTGCGCGCCTTGCAGTGACGTCAGAGGGTAGGTAGAGGGGAAACTGGTCGCAGGAACACGCCGACTCTCGCTTTAGTGTAGCGCATTTGACCACCGTCGCCTAATTCAATCACTATACCGATTCACCCGTACGGAAGAGGAGCTCATTTCAGCCGAGCTGCTGATGTAGCGTAGAGGACAAAGGCGTGTTACATGTGATTTGGAGGGCCTCAGTACGGCGTGCCGCACTGGCTAATTCTGCTGTGCCTAACCTAACTTCTCCTGAGGATGAAAGCCGCCCGACAACGTGCGGAGAAACAGTCCAGCTTCCAGTAGAGTGGACACCTAAAGTGTTGTTTGTATACGTCTAACCAGGCTGTTGTAGAACTTGCAGTTAGTCGAGAGCTTCCGCAAAGCAGCACTCCAGAGCACAGCATTTCGCTTTGTGAGTTACAACGAGCTAACTAGATACGAATTATTTTATTTACTGTGTGCACCTCAGTTTAAATTATTAAAAGTCTTGTGCGTAGTAGTCACAGCTGTTTGTTTTTGTAACTCGGTTGTTTGTTCGCGCGGCTCGTTGATTCATATTTAAGTAGCCAGCTGCAGTCGCAGGTCTTGTCAGTTGGGCGGCAGCTCCAACTCACAGGACAGTGTCTCCCTTTGTACCGTAACTAGCTTTTACCTGAAGACTTCTTTCTTCTATTTTCTGTGTACATTTTAGTTCAGTTTTTTATATACATTTGTGGAGTCTTTTGTGTGTTATAGCCGTAGTTCCAATTGTCTGTAAGTGTGTTTGGTGTTTAGTTTCGCTGCCTTAACTATCACTACATTTACACGTAAGACATCTTCCGGAAGACTAAACCCGAATTTGGTAAACCGGTTTTCGCTGTTGTTTTTACATGTTATAGCCTAAAGAGGATTTCCTAACTCAATATACGGCTGAAAATCAGATGATTCCATTCTTGATTCAAGTTAGCACAATCGCTATTTTTGTTTATTTAAATACACAAATTCATTGCTCGCTCTATATCTACATCTACAGGGGATACTCTGCAAATCATATTTAAGTGCCTGGCAGAGGGTTCATCGAACCACCGTTTTACTATTTATCTCCCATTCCATTCTCGAATAGCGCGCGGGAAGAAAGAACACCTGAACTCTCCTTCGAACTCTGATTTCCCGTAATTTGTTCTGATGATCATTTCTACCTTTGTAAGTGGGAGTCAACAATATATTTTCGCATTCGGAGGAGAATGTTGGCGACTGGAGTTTCGTAGGTAGACCACGCAGAAAGCGATAAGCGCCGTAGTTGTAATGATTTCCATCCCAGATCCTGTATCATTTCCGTAACGCTGTCTCCCCTGTGTCGTGACAATACGAAACGAGCTGCCCTTCTTTTGACTCTTTCGATTTCCTTCGTCAAACCCACCTGATAAAGATCCCACACTAGGCAGCAATACAAAAAATGGACGGACAAGCGTAGTGTATGCAGCCTCTTTAGTAGTTGTGCTGCATCTTTTAAGGGTTCTGCTAATAAAACGCAGTCTTTGGTTCGCCTTTCCCACGACATTATCTACGTGTTATTTCCAGTTTAAGTCTGAAGTAATAGTAATTCCCAGGTATTTTGCGGAGTTTACGACCTTCACTTTTGATTGATTTATCTTGTAAACAAAGTTTAATAAATTTCTGTTCGTACTCATGTGGACGACTCCACAAATCTCATTATATAGACTCAATTGCCAATTTTTACACCATGGTGATATCTTATTCAGATCGTTCTGCAGTTGGTTCTGATCTTCAGATTATTTTACTAGACGGTAAATGACGGCGTCATCTGCAAACAACCTAAGAGAACTGCTCAGATTTTCTCCTTAATCGTTTATATAGATAAGAAAAAGCAGAGAACCAATAACACCATCCTGTGGAACGCCGGATATCACCTCCGTTTTAGTCGATGCCTTACCATCGATTACTACAAACTGTATGCTCTCTGACAGGAACTCTCCTATCCAATCGCAAATTTGGGGCGATATACCATAACCACGTAATTTGATAAAAAGCCTCTATATTTATACTTCTCTTTCACTGCATAAAGTGACGCTTTGTTCTAATGAGCCGAAAATTCTTCAACAAGGAAACACAATCTGACAAGCCAAGAACGTTTCAAAAACGGCTGAGTTTACACGGGTACACGAAAATCGATTGTGGAACTGGAAAACCGCTCTACGGAAATGGATTTCCAAAATCGCTTTTGGAGTGTTTATATGACCAACCAAAAGCGCATTTGGAGAATCTGTTTACTAAATCCAGTCTTGGTAGCCCATGTAAACGGGGTGTTTGGTTTGGAATTCTGATTACTGTGTTTGAGCTGGGTGATCATTCGCTCAGAAATCCAGGGAATGCTGGCTTGTGTCACACAGCTTGAAGTTGTTACCAGTGGGGATCTAGAAGGGAACAAACCGTGCAATAACTGTCTGCCTCATAGCGGGAAGGTGAGGGGCGGGGGCTGCTTCGGACTGCATTCGGGTTGTGAACAGTGAACAGCTGCGGTGACACTGCTCGCAGCTGTTTCAGGTTCGCTGGCCAAATTCCGTTGAACTCGGTTCTTGTAATCGAGCCACCTGTTAATTCAGGCCATTCTTATTTTCGGTTGCACAGTGGTAGAGTGCCAGGCTACAAATCCAAAAGTCGCGGGTTCAATCCCCGCCAGGTCCTAGGATTTTTATCTGTCACTTTCCAGTTCTTTCACCTCTGGCAGTATTGCTCATGTGAAAAATACTGAGTAGCACCGTGGTTCGGAACCCACGTTAAACTGTAGGTCCCCCTATAACTGACTGGGTAAGTCAGTTCGAAGGTCGGAGGAAGGCAACGGCATACTACCTCCAAACAGGACCATGCCTAGTAAAGCACTGTGGTGTTCAAACCAATCTTCGGATTGTTGACTGCTTTACCTTTACCTTATTTATGTCTGTGCAGACACGTAATTCGTCGATCCGAGGGTCCGGATCTTGTTCGTGGAGGCCGTGGATTGGACATGGGCATAGTAGCCCAGTTTTATTCTTTACCTGTTTCGGTACTGGCTGCATTCAACAGGGGATTATACAGTACACTTTTAGACCAACTGATAAACATTATGATGTCCTGTTTATGGGAGCCAGTACCAAAACATAAGACAATTAATAATAAAACTGTTGTTGGCACAAGAATGATTTTTTATTGTGGGGAACGCCGTGAACCATTAAAGAAAACAAAGAAAAGAGTTAACAAAAGAATATATATGGAATACAGTGATTTACCAGACGATAAAGACAACAGAAGAAAATATAGCCATGTCATGCAATGTCAGATGGTAAGTTATCACACTGGTTATGTTATCCTTTGTCTTCCAGTTCACTCCCATGAATATTACAATTAAAATTAGGGAACGTGTCTCGCAGGTGGCTTAGAGCTGAAATAAGCAATAAATGAAATGGTTTCATTGGTTGTTTGTAGAACAAAAGTAGCCTATGTTTTGTGCATGTAGATCTATGAATGTACTGTTTGTCAAAGTATACAAGCTCCTTGCAGCACAAAAACTATTATACTGGATGTTGCATTTCAGAAGAACTACTTCCTTTCCTTTCTGAAATGCTCACTGAACGTGATGAATCAAAATAGCGCGATGTGAGTCGAATTACTGTATCACTGATTTTGAACCACCGTCAGGTAGCATAACACGATAGTTCACTCCTGTTTATAATATCTACTGCAACGACAAATACATTATGGCTGTTATTAGATCTGTAACATTAACTATGAGGTAATATTTCACACTTCTGGTCTTCTGACTTCCACCAACGCATGTCGATTAAGAACTAGAAAATCATGACAAATAAATAGTATTATCAAGGTTAATTAGTTCAGTATCAGTACTAGACTTCAAGTCGAACCTGCGAGGAATTCAAAATTGTGTGCTGCTTACCTTTTAAAATTTTCAGTTAAAGTGCAAGTTGTGTTTATATGACTCTTGTTGGAGTAAGAGAATGAAGAGGAAGGCAGTATTTTATATGGGCCAACTTACACCACAAAGCCAACGGCCGTGCCACAGTGGATGCACCAGTTCCCGCTAAATCAACAAAGTTAAGCGTCGTCGGGCTTGTCTAATACTTGGGCGGTCTACCGTTGGGGCTATCAACCACTGTTGGCAAGTGGGTTGCACCCAGCCCTTGTGAGATTAACTGAAGATTACTTGATTGAGAAGTAGCGGCTCCGGTCACGAAAACAGACAAACGGCTGGTAGTGTGGGGCGTTGACCGCGTCCGTCTCTATACCGCAGCCGCAGATGCCTTCGGGTGTAGGATGACACGGCAGCCGGTCGGTACCTCTAAGGGTCTCTCGAGGGCTGTAGGACGGAGTATACTTTTTCCTTCGTGACAATGGTAGTACTGACGTAAGCAGCCCAAAAACGATGAAAGTGTTGACTTGTGCTTTGCCATTTGAAGTTCAAAAATTCAAATGTTTGTAGAGCTTCTGGGGCTTAACTTCGGGGTTATCAGTCCCTAAACTTACAAAGTATTTATGAACTAGCTTATACTAAAGACAGCATAAACATCAATGCCCGAGGGAGGATTCGAGCCCCCGACCGCAGCGACCGTGCATACTGTGATCGGCACGCCGCAGACCGCTCGTCCATTGCGGTCGGCACCATTTGAAGTAATTTTTACTATTCAGAAAAGAGTAATTGCCATTTTAGCCGCCCTTCCCGAGTACGGACGTCAAAGCTCAAACTGTGATCTAAGAAAACACGCCGCAATTCTCCAAGCTGACCTAAGTGAATAATGGCGAAACAACGCCGATCAGTGACAACCTCTAATGAACCCGTGCCCCAAGATAGGTCGTCATCAGCATAAAGATCAATACCAAAATGAGATACAAAAAACCCGCGGTAGAGTAACCGAGCGGTCTAAAGCGCCTCGCTGCGGAGCGCGCTGTTGCTCGCCGTCGGAGGTTCGAGTCCTCCCTGGGGCATGTGTGTGTGTGTGTGTGTGTGTGTGTTGTCCTTAGGTTAGTTTACCTTAGTTTAAGTAGTTTGTAAGCTACGGATTGATGACCACGCAGTTTAGTCCGATAGCTTTACAAAAACTTGAACATTTTTGAAGAAACAAGAAAAATAAGTAAAAACACAGCTAACGAGACAGTGTAGCTAAGTATCAGCCAACATGCTAGTGAACACACAACTGCCCAGAAATGGAGAGGGAGGGGTAGTCACCGGAGATCCAACCCCCCTCCCCCAGAGCCATACAAGCACATCCATGGAGCTCGCACTCTTTTATTGTTAGTTTTTTTTCGCTCACCATGCAACTTGTGTTCAAATGTTTGTAAATCTATCGGGCCAAACTGCGTGGTCATCAGTCCGCAGCTTACAAACTACTTAAACTAAAGTAAACTAACCTAAGGACAACACACACACACACAAAAACCATGCCCCAGGGAGGACTCGAACCTCCGACGGCGTGCAACCGCGCGCTCCGCAGCGACCGCACGGCTACTCCACCGCGGCATGCAACTTGTGTTCCAACTTTAAACGATGAAACGGCATCACAGTTCAGCTGCACATATTTTGGACACTGGTGTAAATGAACTACTTGTACTTGAGAACTGAATCCCCCACCCACCAGAAGACAACAACCCCCTCCCCAGCAGAATAAATTATCTACATCCCTGCATCTGATTCTATTCGGCGCCCAACCTAGCTCCTCGCGTCAGTCGCCAGGGTGCATTCCAGTCGACCCAAAAGGAAGGAACAAAGAAAGATTAGGGTTTAACGTCACGTAGACATCGTGCTCATTAAAGACGCTCGGGCAGATTTTGACAGGTATGGAGATGGAAATCGACTATTCCCTGTGAAAGGAACCATCCCAGCATTTGCGTGGAGTGATTTAGGGCAATCACAGAAACCTAAACCTGACTTGTCGGAGGCGGGATTGAATCCCGTCCTTCGGAATGCGAGTCCAGTGTGTTAGCAGTAGGTTACCTCGCTAGATCCAGAGGACGCCGCGCTGGCGGACAATACAGTTGCTTTCACATTCTCTACTGCCATGACCTCACCGTCAGATGCTTATTCCGAAAACGCATGATAAATCTTCCTTGCACAGATCAGTTCATGGAGATGTTCATGCGATGTCTGGGGCATCAGAAAAAAATCAGCGACCAAAAAAAAACTTGAGGGGAGTGACTTCATCGGTCAAGTAACCGAAAAAAATCGAAATATTGTAATATTTCGGCCAGGGACGCTTTTGTTCAAGGACTTTGTCGATGGAAGCATTTGCACACACAGCGCCAGCGTAGTACTGGCGTCCAGCCGGCCGCAGTGGCCGAGCGGTCTGCGGCGTTCCAGTCACGGTCTGCACGGCCACTGCAGTCGGGGGTTCGAATCCCCCCTTGGTCATGGATGTTTGTGCCGTCTTTAGTATAAGCTAGTTCATAAGTAGTTTGTAAGTTTAGGGACTGATGACCCCGTAGTTAAGTCCCATAAGCTCTACAACATCTGAACATCTGGTAACTTTAATGTCAGTGATAAGTCATGGTGAGGACAAACATACAACACTTAAGTCCCTGCATCTACATAGATACTCCGCAAGTCACATTCAAGTGCCTGGCAGAGGGTTTATTAACCCACTTTCATAACTTTTCTCTACCGTTCCATTCTCTAATAGCGCGCGGGAAGAAAGAACACCCAAATCGTTCCGTTTTCGATCTGATTTCTCTTATTTTATTGGGATGGTCATGTCTCCCTCAGTAGGTGGGTGCTAGCAAAATATTTTCACATTCAGAACTAAAAGTCAGTGATTGAAACTTAAACAGATCACGCCGCAATGAATGACTTCTTTTAATGATTTCCACCCCAATTCGTGCAACATTTCCGTGACGCTTCCCCCCCCCCCCCCGTAACGCGATAGAATAAAACGAGCTGCCCTTCTCTGTACCTTCTCAATGTCGTCCGTCAATCCCACCTGGTGAGGGTCCCACAAGGGGCAACAGTACTCCAGGAGAGGATGCACAAGTGTGATGTAGCCAGTCTCTTTGGTGGAGCTGGTGCATCTTCGAAGCGTTCTGCCGATGAAACGTAACCTTTGGTTCGCCTTCCCCACAATATTTTCTGTGTGTTCTCTCCAGTCAAAGTTGTTCGTAATTGTAACTCTTAAGTATTTGGTAGAATCTACGACCTTAAGGTTTGACTGATTTATCGCGTAATAGAAGTTCATCGGATTTCTTTTAGTGGTCGTGTGTATTACTTTACACTTTTCTTTATTTAGTGTCAATTGCCAATTTTAGCACCATGCAGAAATTTTGTCTAAATCGCTTTGCAGTTGCTTTTGATCCTCTGTTGACTTCACTAACTGATAAACGACAGCATCATCCGCGAACAGTCTAAGGGAGCTATTCAGATTGTCTCCTAAATCGTTTATAAACACGAGGAAGAGTAGGGGACCTATAACGCTTCCCTGTGGTACGCCAGATATCACTTCAGTTTTACTCGATGACTTACCGTCAATTACAACGAACTGTGTTCTTTCTGATAGGAAATCGTGAATCCCATAAGCTCTACAAACAAACAACAAACAAAACAACTGGTGTCCACCTTGTGCGAACGGTCATCCTTCCAAATGTCTCATGTGTAAGACTTACCTACGCCACCTTCGACTGATCATCCTTTCCCGGCTTGAAGACCTGCCAATTGGTGGAAGGAACGGTAATATCACAAGTACATTATGGTGCTCCAGCTAATTGTCTTTTTGAGTGTGGAAGTGTGAGCTAAAATATTGTCAGAAAGAGCCACATTCTCACTTGCCTGATAGAATGCATAGTTCAACTCAATGAACAATGAAGTGTGAAAACTCCTTTGTTTCCGCCTTAAAGTGGGCGTACCTCCCTTGGAACGTGTTTCTGGAAACTGCTTATTTGACTCTTCTTTTGCTTCTTATCATCTGGGGGATCGTTTCCAGTAGTTTGTGTCCATTTCGGTAAATCATCTTGGTATAACGTTTTATGTGCAACATAGGTAGATTTTAGAGCTTGTAGAACATATAATGTGCGGCGCAGGGAACTGTATACATTGTATTTTAATCATGGATGAACTGTAACGCTAAGGCAGTAGATCACGATTTGCAGTATTTTAAGACTGTACTTACGTGCCAGTCAGCAGCTCGTGCATGAGGATACCCAGCGACCAGTAGTCCACCGCTCGGTCGTGGCCTTTGTTCAGTATTATTTCAGGTGCCACGTATTCGGGCGTTCCACAAAACGTCCACGTCTTCGCGCTGTACCCCAGCCTTTTCGAGAAACCGAAATCCACCTGAAACACATAAAGGAAGTTAATAGCGGACTAAATTTACTCACTATTTTACTTCGCCCTTTTATTCAAATTAAGTTCTAAATCAGCTGCTAGCACCTTCGAATACGAGGGCGGTTTGATAAGTCTGATAAAAATAGAATAAAAATTGTTTTAAAGGCGAAAACTCACTTTATTTCTCTACAAGTCTCCTTGCAAGGCTATACACTTGGTACAGCGAGTTTCCAATTTTTCCAACCCATCGGAAAAGTAGACTGTCAAACTCTGCAAAATGGTCTGTCACAGCGGCGGACACCTCGTCATTCGACGAATATTTCTTTCCATCAAGTCAAATTCTCAAGTTTGGGAATAAGAAGAAGTCACTCGGAGCAAAGTGTGGTGAATAGGGTGGGTGAGGAACCAATTGCGGCGCGGGGGCAGCAGAGGGGTCTGGAGCGCCACGTTATGGATAGCGCGGCATCCAGCGTCTGAGGTTCAAATCCTCCCTCGGGCATGGATGCGTGTGTTGTCCTTAAATTAGTTTAACTTAGTATAAGTAGTTTGTAATACTAGGTACTGATGACCAACGTAGTTTGATCCCATAGGATCATAAACATTTTTGAGGAACCAATTCGAATCCCAAGTCGTGCACTTCTGCCATTGCGATATCTGCTGTGTTGGCTGGAGCGTTGTCCTGATGAAACAGCACTTTCTTCCGTGCCAATCTGGGACGTTTTTCAATTAGTTCCTGTTTCAAACGATCCAGCACAGCAGCATAATAGGGCCCATTTATGGATCTGTCTTTTTCCAAATAATCTATCAGGATTGTACCCTGGGAATCTCAAAAGACAGTGGCCGTCATCTTTCCAGCTGACAAAACAGTCTTCGCCCACTTTGGTGCACTCTATCCACTCTTCGTCCATTGTTTTGACGGTTGTTTGCTCTCTGGAGTGTAATGGTGGATCCAAGTTTCATCTACAGTTATGAATCTGCGCAAAAAGTTCTGTGGATTGCGCTCCAACAGGAAGAGATTCTGAGAAGAAATTTTCTTTCCGTTTTTGGTCCAAAGTGTGCAGGCGCGGCACATATCTCGCACAGAGCTTCTTCATGGCCAGTTTTTGATGGAGGATGTAATGCACTCATTCAGTTGAGATGTCTACAATATTAGCTATCTCTCAAACTTTCAATCTTCGATCCTCCATTACCATATCATGCACATTGCCGATGGTTTCCTGCGTCGTGACTTCAACGGGCCGACCGGAGTGTGCTCCATCTTCCGTGCTTCTCCGACCACTTTTAAACTCATTGATCCAAAAGTAAATGGTCTTCATTATTGGCGGAGAATCCACATGGACCTCATCCAACTTGTATTTGATTTGTGCGCCTGTCCAACCCTTTGAATGAAAATGTTTAGTGACCGCACAAAATTCATTTTTCTCCATCCTAAGGAACTAGCTACGCAGTTACCGCTTCAGCTGAAACCAACAATCAACTAATAACAGCTGCCATTCGAAACTTACTGTAATATCCGTGGAAACATCAGACATTGCACGTTCCGAAAATTTCCCAGTCTTTCATACAAATTTACCAGACTTGTCAAACCACCCGCATGTTTCCAGACCACCAGTTTAATACTTCATGGTCTACAAAATACTAACAAAACTCATCACTGAAATTATTTCGAGCGCTGTATCACATCGTCAGTATATTGAAATTCACTGACCACTATTGCAGTCGGCCTCCTCATGGTTTCCTCATGTGGTTACATCCCCTACGTTGATGTAAACTTCATTCGTACTACATGAACACGACACCCAGAAGAAGGTTGCTTACAAAAAAGGCCGAAACGTCGATGGATTTTAATATATTGACGATGCGGTCCAATGCAGAGAATAGTTTTATCCACAGTGTCAACGGACGCGCAAGCCTTCGTTTACGACTATCTCAAATTGTGTACAAGGAAACGATTGGTAGTAATCTGCCTAGGGTAGATCAATTTATTTTTGGGAGAAATATATGATGGGCAGTCAGATGAAAAGGTGACAGATGGATCAAAGCAGGTAAGCTGTTTATTACCTCAAGTACAACCACCATAACTATTAATACATTTATCCCAGTGTGAGACAAGACGGCCAGTGTGTTCAAACAAAACTGTTTACAGTTGCCTATGGAACTATGACTGTACCTAGGTGTGCAGCTGTTCACCTGAAGGAAATCTACAGCTGTCTATTTTCAGGACTGAGAATGGGACTGTATTTAGGAGGCTTCCAGCAAAACTTAATGCAGCACAGTCGAAACGTTATCATTCTGTTGCAGGATAGTGCCTACTCACGTGCAGCCGAGGGTGTGTAGACTATGCTGCAGAAGTTTCACTGGTAAGCCCATTATCTCTCTCCCCCAATAGTCCCGGTCTTTGCTCACGGGAGTTCTACATTTTTGGAGTGTTGAAGAATAACGTTTGTGGTTGTCAGTGTGCTGTGGACGAAAAGGTGCTTGCCTGGATACACCATGTTTCTTTGAGCAAGCGCATACATTTTTCCAGGTACACACTGACAGTTTTGTCTTACACTGGGATAAATGTATTAACAGTTACTGCAATTACCATTGAAATATCCGCCTCCGTAGCACAGCTGACTACCGCGCAGGCGGCCAGGGGTTCGATTCCCGGCAGGGGACTGGGTGTTGTGTGTTGTCCTAATCATCATCATCTCATTATCATTGGCACGTAAGTCGCCCACGCGGCGTCAAATAAAAAGACTTACACTAAGGCGACCGAACAAACCCGCAAGTGTTCTCCCGGCCAAGAAAGCCATACGCTCATTTCCATTTTTACCATTGAAATAAACACTTGACACATTTTTCCATCTGTTTTGTTTTCAATTGATTGCTTCTTAAAACAACACTTGATACAGTACCAATAGTACAACTATTTGTTGGATGGTAATTTTTTTCAGCCTGACATATACTTTCAGCATTTGTAGATTTAGATTTCTTTTCAAGTTACTGACAAAACAAATCCAGTAATTGTGCAAGGTGAAATATAGGGAGCGTAAAGTTTCCTGCATTGATCAGCAGGCAGTAAAACCAAATAAGGTAGTTTTGAGGACAAAAAACAAAACAAATAATTAAGTTTTAGCAATTACACTATAAAAATTCAATCCATCGTAGATGACAGCATTAAAAAACGTAAAACAAGGGGTATCAGGTGTGTTGAATTAAATCAGGTAATAATGGAACGAGAAGATGAAAGCAGTATTTGGGCAACAAAATAATTATGGGTGGTAGAAAAAGATTTAAAGAAGTGAAAACTGGCAATGGGGAGAGAAAGCTGTCCTGACACTGCCATCTGGTAGGGGTGAGCGAGCAGTGAACTCACGAGTTTGACGTATCCCTGAGTGTCGAGCAGCAGGTTCTCGGGCTTGAGGTCGCGGTAGATGATCCCGCGGGCGTGCAGGTACTCGAACGCTTCGACGACGCACGCCGTCACGAAGCGCGTGGTGTGGTCGTCGAAGCAGCCCCTGTCCCTGAGAATGGTCCACACCTCGCCGCCCAGACACGCCTCCAGCAGCATGTACACGTACTTGCAGTCCCGGAACGTGCGGTACAGCCTGCGAAAAAGCAACAGAGTAGAGCAAGAGGCCGCTCAGCTACTCTCCTGGATTTGGGGGGCGTCCACAACAAGTCAAAGAAGTTTGCTCACTGCGCACAGTACAAAAAAGGGGAGCTCAAACATCATACGATTAGGATCGGTTATTCTCGTTTAAGAGTCAAATAAATGGAAATACTTCAGGTTTTGGCGGCGCAAACACTGTTCCATTAAGTTTCGGGTGTGCAACCCCAAGAATTCTCCTTCTTCTTCTAATATTTCGACTGTGTAACGTTCAGCCATCTTCAGACTGAGGCGATAGACTGACGCTCCAGTTTTTTTTTTTTTCCTTTATTGTGTTTCACACCAGAGTGACACTGGTAGGCTGGCAGCAGCAACAGAGGCTGCTCTTCAACCGAGAGAAATTAAAATACACATATGAGGTGGGAATTAAAATACATAACAGGAGATAAAACAACGGAGACACAATAACATAGACAAGGCGACAGTTTGAAGTACATTACAATAGACAGATGATTAAAACCACATTTAGTCAGTTAAAAATGAGGAGCCACGATGACCTGAAAAAAAAAAAAAAAAAAAAAAACCATGTAGGACGACAATAGTACAGGACGGCGAGTACACGGAGACACTAATTAAAATACACGGTGCGACGCTTGTTTGATTGCGGTGGACGCAGTAAAAAAAAAAAAAAAAAAAAAAAAAAAAAAAAAAAAAAAAAAAAAAAAAAAAACCATACACTTTACTGGAGCACTGCACACAACACTGAACGTAGCACTGATAAAACTGTCGTTCCAGGACCCCGAGGAGGGGGAGGGAAGCGCGGGGGAGAGGAAAAACGGCGGGGAAGGAGGCGGTAGGGACTCCAGGGCAGGGAGGGGTAGCTAAGCGGGGGAGTGGAAGGGGCGGGGAGGGGAGGGGGCCCTACATCTACGGGGAGGGATCAGGGCTGTTAGGATGGGTATATGTCAGGGCGGAGACGCTCCAGTGCCCGCTTCGGCACTTTAAACTCGTGTACCGCGCAACTGCGCATGCGGCCACAGATACATATGCGCCAGAGACATTGGTCGGCGGCAAAGACGTGCAAAATGGACGGAGTTGAATCTATGACTCAGCAGTCGATCGGTGTTGGCATTTCGATGTATCACCATGAGCTGCACTGTGACGACGTCTTTGTGAGTTTATTACAGAAAGTGCCGGATTCCATGATTTATCTAGATTGAAACCAGCATTTCTACTAATTAAATTCGTCGTCAAGCGGATTTCAATTGCCTCCATCACTATTGAATCCCAAAAAGATGATGTCGTTGCCAAAATTCCAACGTTGTCATACAACATACTGTGACCAGTGTCAATGCAGTGCTCTGCCACTGTAGACTTGTTAGGTTGTAAAAGTCGCGTGTACCTCTGGTGTTCTGTACATCTGTCATGGACAGTTCGAGTTGTTTGTCCGATGTAAGAAAGGCCACATTCAATAGTGAAGGAGGCAATTGAAATCCGCTTGACGACGAATGTAATTAATAGAGATACTGGTTTCAATCTAGATAAATCATGGAATCAGGCACTTTCTGTAATAAACTCACAAAGACGTCGTCACAGTGCAGCTCATAGTGATACCTCGACATACCAACATGCGGAGTCATAGATTCAACTCGTGCATTATGCACGACTTTGCCGCCGACCAACGTCTCTGGCGCATATGTATCTGAGGCCGCATGCGCAGTCGCGCGGTACGCGAGTATGAAGGGCCGAAGCGAGCACTGGAGCGTCGGTCTTTCGGCTCACTCTGAACATGGCTGAACGTTACACAGCCGAAATATTAGAAGAAGAAGAAGAAGAAGGAGAAGAAGGAGAATTCTAGCGGCTGCATACCCGAAACTTAATGGAACAAAAGGAAATACTAATTGTGAATATGGGGCATACGTTCCGAAGATTTCTAATACGTCGAAGCTTTAGATAGGTACATTTGAGGGGTATAGCCCTTACTTACCAAAGTTTTTGCGAAGTTTAACAATCAATTTAGTTTTGTATGTATCCCATAACGAAATGTCCAGACTTTGGAAAAAAAATTTGGGGGGCTCAAAAACGAGCAAAAGTTCCTATGAATTTTTTTTTCCATTTTCATTTCTTACTGGGATCTTCGAGAAAATTAAGTTTGAAACGGAAAACTGAAGTACAGTTCGTTTAAATGACTGTTTCTTTTGTCATTAAATGTAAGTAACCAAAGTAATAGCAAGGATAATAAAAAGTACTTGAATGAAATCCGGATGGGATGGAAGGGTGTAGAATAAGTCAACTGCAACGGATGAAAATTTTTGTGCCGTACCAGGTATCGATTCCGGCTCTGCTGCTTGATGGGCAGATGTGCTAACCCAGCACCTTAGGGACAAAATCATGCCAGCAGCTCAGCGCATTACTCCTAAGCAACGTTTGGTAGCAACACGAGCTGACGTATCATGGTGCAACGATTGCTTTGCCATGGGAGAACACTTTGAACATCATCTACATTAATGGAATAATCTTGGTTTATTTCTGTTTCTTCCTATATAATTACGTTGTATTAATAACATGTAATAAATAATATTATTTGCATTGTTTATTAATGTGACTTGGTTAGTTTATGTTGCAAAGTAATTTGCAGATAAGTGCTTAAATTTAGTGTCAATAAAAAGAAAGATTCAAATGAAATATAGTAGCGTTTACCGTTTAAAACTTCATCTTCCCATTTAACTCTGTAAGAAATTATGGAGAAAATTTGTGTAGAAACTTTTTCGCTTATTTTTGTGCCCCAAATATACTCCCGAAGTTTGGCCATTTAATTTTGGTACATCCTGTATAGAGTGACATTTTATTATTAGACAAATTAACCTAAGTCGAGAAAATAATTTGATGCTGTATGAAGTCTGAAGAGCTTCGTGATAACTAATAGTCGACGCTGGCTGCAAATAACTTATTTTCAGTTTCCTTATATTTATCTGTTTTATTATTTCTACACCTTTATCGAGCCATATTGACCACCTTCTGTGGCACACTACTGTAACACACAAAGCAAATACTTAATAAGTCAAGAGTTTTGTTTAATTTCATATATATGATGTCTTCTGGAACGTTTTTGGCATTATAGACGAATGTACAAAAAAAAAAAAAAAAAAAAAAAAACAACTTTAACTGTATCTACAAGGGAACGAGTAAGTATGTAGTAAGAGTACGAGCCAACCAGTTGCGAATTAAAGTTTAATAAACTTCACCGCGGTTTCAATTGATATGAATCAATCTTCTTCATAAGATACATGGACCTATAGTGAATAAGAAAGTAACAATCAAGCTATGTACAACCGTTTACCTATAAAATTACGAGAAATTTTAGTTTATAGGAAACAAGTATTTACATTCTTACCGTGGAAAAGTTACACGCGTCAATGTTTGTACGTATAGTGCAGCCCTTTAGACAAAGGCACGTCAGACATAAAAAGTGATGATAAAATATGCTGTGTAACAGATTGCGCGGCGTGCTAACCGCCGACTGACCGTCTAAGAATGACGTGGACGACAGGTAAACATGACACGAGGCGCATGCGCCTAGTGACGATGATGCAGCGTCAATAGTTAATACATGTTAATATCAAATTATAAAATGAGAAACCCACAGAAGCTTAAATGGAAATACAATAGAATTTTGAGGAAATGACATCGCAGAGGTTACCGTTGACTGTTAAATTTTTTTTGATAATATTGGTTTGAAGCTTTCAAAAAACTGTTTGCACGCGAGATGGAGCTGACCATTTAATATGTTGACATCTCTAGATTGTAAATGTTTCAAAATCTCCAACTCCTCCCAAAGATCGAGCTTTCGACCCTTGTCTTCTCTACGTAAAATCAAAGTGTCTTCTACCTTTTGCGGCGAATGGTTAGCAATAAAAAGGTGTTCAGCGAATGTCGAGTTACTTATATTTTCTCTATTCTTTCCCAATAGATGTTCTCTATATCTTACTTTCACTGCCCTGCCTGTTTGGACAATATAATAAAAGGGGATGTCGTTACAGATTAGTTTATAAACGCCGGAATCAGATAACTTATCTTCAGTGTTTCGGGCAGTATGTAGAAGGTGTTACTTAAAACTGTTATCTGTAGAAAATGAGGCATTGCAGTTGAAATTCTTTATTAGAAGACGACTGATACTATACGAAATGTTGCCTAAGAATGGAATAGAAATAAATTTATCTCTTTATTACTGCAAGAAAATGGAACATTGCCTAAAGAAGAACATTGCCGTGATGCTTTCTTACTGAGAATGTGATCTATCATGTGATACTCGTACCCGTTGTTGACAGCGATAGGTTTAATTACACTTAGTTCATTTTGTTGATTAGCAGGTGACAAAGGAGTGGTTGTCATACGATGTATGGCCGAGTGAAAAAACGGTAATTTGTGAGCTTTGGGATGCGTTGAAGCAGCAGGTATGAAGTTACCTGAAAAAGTTTTTTTTACGAAATATACTGAAACTAAATGCCTGATCAACGATCGAAATAGTTGGATCCAAAAAATTAAGTTCGCCATTTTCGTTTTGAAGTTCCTTAGTAAAGCAAATTTTCTCATGAAACTCATTGAATGCATTGAATAGTAAATCTAGCTCATGATCAGTGCCGTCAAATGCAATAATAATATCATCAACATATCGCGCATAAAAGCAAATTTTGTGACGTAATTCAGAACTGGAACTGAAAAATGTTGTCTCAGGGGCGTTAATGAAGACATCGGGTAAGATACCAGCAAGCGCACTCCCCACAGCCAAACCTTAGGGTTGGATGTATATTTTGCCGTTAAACTCGAAATAATTATATTTAAGAACAACCTTCAGTTAATGGATAAGTTCAGCAGTCTGATTAAATAAAGCCAGTACTGGTTGAGCACTGTACAATTTGCATTTTACTAAATAGATCTTTGCTGGTTATAACAGAAAAATTATGTTCAAAGACATACGACTCTTTAATTTTGCAATGAAGAAGCCTGGCCAAAATATGATGTGCACTACCGATTCCGTTTACCAAGGGTCGAATTGGGTGTCGCTGTTTATGCAGCTTAAACTGAGTTCTGGGTACCGGAGGCTTGGGGTTCATATTTATGAGCCACTTTTTTGAAAATTATTAAACAAATTTCCTGTACTGTATAAAGACTGACGAATTTCTTTTTGCAAGTCCGCGTTTGGATCTACGGCGGCCTCGACAATATCATTGTCCTAAAAAAACTATACAGTTTTATCAACATACTCTTCAGCATAGGCAATAGCAACAATGTTACCTTTATCACTTTTAGTAATTAGTGCATCATTTTATTTTAGCTTACGATTAATACTTTTTATCGTTCCAAGTTCAAGGGACTGAAAATTGCACTGTAATGCAATTTCTTTGCCTACAACATTATTACATCCGTAAGCAAATTTTACTTGATCGGGTTTCTCAGTCATAAGGGATTACGGGCCAATTTTAAGATCTACAATAAGGTAAGCAATTACAGAGTCTTTATTAACTTTACAGTGTCTTTAATTTGCAACTTGTTGGCTGGTACTTTTACTGCTGTGAATTACCGTTGCTGTATGCAGCCTTGTTTAAGATTTTGAATAAGTATGTGTTTCATAATCCGTGCATCAAACGTCACGACATAAGGAATAAAATTTTGCCACACGAAAAATGTACACTGGAGCTTCGAGCATTGGCAGGTTCCATTAATATTCTCTGGTGCTTGTATAATGATATTTCACAGAACTAGTAGTGTCTACTAATTACACCAGTAAATTGATTGAGAGAGTGAATTTCCACGTGAAATATCTTAAGAATGAGTGCGTCTGAGCGGTGGAAGATGTTTTGGAAGCAAATCACGAACTTCAATTTTGCTGGGCCACCCCTTTCATACGACCCAAATGACGGGATCACAGCTAACACACGACGCATGCGTGGAGAGTAGAGTGCCTACGATCCGTCGCCTTTTATCTTCATTACAAACACAGGCGCATGCCTATTATCAGAGGCAACAGCGAACATTTTGACGCTCTGATACGCGTTGGTCCCCCTAATAAGAGACACGAAAATTCCGTGAAAACGGTAATGCGAAAGATAACGCGTCATTGGAGGTATTTAGCGAAATTTCGCGATATCGACATATTTACGAAATATCACGACATTTAAAATTTAGTTCATATAAAAATGTTATAAAGTTTGACATTATTCGTAAGTGATCTACTTATTGAATGTCCAAATTACATTTCAAATTCTTTATCCTCAAAATTGATAATATATTACAATATAAAATGACAGTTCATTTCCCGTAGAATGAAGTAAGATTAAACACCTAATTTGGCAATAAAGAAACCGAAAATGGCAGTAAACAAACCGAAATTGGCAGTAAACACACCAAAATCTACAGGATGAAATGTAAATATTCGTTAGTACAAAATCGTTAATCTCCGAAAGTTCTTGACTAATTGCTTTAAAATTTTAACAAAACATTGAATTCTATTACAGAAAAGATTTTAGTTATCTATTTCTATAATATATGAGAC
The DNA here is from genome assembly GCA_026315105.1 of Locusta migratoria. Taxonomy (NCBI): domain Eukaryota; kingdom Metazoa; phylum Arthropoda; class Insecta; order Orthoptera; family Acrididae; genus Locusta; species Locusta migratoria. Next base: position 355,821,523 of record CM048744.1, read on the forward strand.
CTAATATAACTTTTTGCGATTTTTTGTAACAACAGCTTCCTAATATATTATTAATTTAAATTTATGTTTGACATATATTTAAAACTTAGTTATATAAAAAACACGCGCGTATTGAAGGTGACGTCGGTTCAAAATTTAAATCCATTCGGGACCGAATTTTGACATTTTGGCCGAGGAACATCTATATTTTCTATACGAGTAGGAAGAGAGATCCGTGAGAACTACCGGCTACTCCCTGCTGTAAAACCTTGTTCCCTGGCCCTAATTGAGAACTGACTTGATTCAAATTACTCTTAACAACAGGAAGTTAACGACACTGTTGAAAATATACGTAGCAGCTTACACGAAATTACACAAAGACATTAATAAACAAACCACCAAAATTATAGTTATTTCATAAAGGTGGCTAAGAAAACATTTATGGCGCAACGGAACTTAAACAGAAAAAAATTGCATCTGAGTTTGCTCTCAGGACTGATGAAAAACAATGTTAAATAAAACGGGGAAGATGCTCAAAAACTACAATTTATAGGCAAGTTAAAATTATACTGAACTTAACTTGTTTATTCAGGTCGAACACAAGCAAAATGGGGAACCAATTTTGTTAATACAATAAAAGTGCATCACACTAAAATAATGTACTTAAGTTAATTTATCTTACGCAAACGATGCCCAGCACTGAATTTAATATAAATTACACAGATCTTAACACTACTGGGGGAGGATTTACAAACAACCCTCACTCGCTCACACACATGCAATGCAACATCGAAACTCACCAAAATCAGCGAGCTGAAACGAGGCAGAAGCAGGCGCCGCTATCATAGGCAAAATTCAACAAAGCCGGAGGTACCACACAACACAATATACAATGAAACTGCGAAGATGGCTCTGGTCTGTCGTGCCTGATTTAAGATGTTGCGTGAGTATAGCTAGGTTAGGTTGCATTTAGATTAGACCGCGACCAAACACGCTAACGGCGACACACGGCTACGTCACATGGTCGCACTCCACTGAAGGTGAAGTGGTTAAAAATCGGAATCGTTACACAAAATCACGGCGGATTCTTAAGTTTCAATCTGCGAGTAAACTATCTAGGCACTGGTATCATGAGAAGTGGCGTGAATTCAGGTGACTAGGTGCAAACCCCTGAAGTCGGAGTTTGGACCTACGTGGTTCCGAAAACCGATAAAAAATGTATAAATTCAATTTCCGAAAAATAAAGGAAATTAACTACGGCATGCAACCCCTACAAACATAGAATTTCATAAAGAAGCTACTGAAATGCAGCAACATGCGATTGGGAATGTTCACAGAGACGGAAAAAGTCCAGTCTGAAAACCCGGAAAAGTGAAATAATTACAAAGCCGGAAAAATAAAAATAAAAACTATGGCATGCAACCCATATAAATGTTTAGAATTTAATAAGCAAGCTATTGAAGGAGGTTGTACAAGGCTCAGAGAGGATTACTGACAAAGACTGAGTGCATACTACAAGTTCGGAGAAGAAACAGCAAAATTAAAATAGGCGGAGAGAGAAGATCGAGAATGTTAATGGAAATCAGAAGCATACACACTCAGTTACTTGCTTGATGGGCATCGAGCAAACAATAGTGGAAGCTGAAGGCTTTGTTCTAAGAACCGACCACGTGGAACACGTATCACTCACGGAAGGAAATGATAAGAAAGATTTTTACCTGCACTGTACAAAAATCTAACAATCTGTCAGAAATCAGGCCGCACAAAGCTAGAGAGAATTTACAGAGTTGATACACTGCCACATAATCACAAAGGTTTGAATATACCAGGCCATTATCAAACTGCAACTAGTAACACATACACCGCGTTTATATGTTGGAAATCACTGGACTGAAAAACTAGAACACATTTCCGTGCAAGATCGGAAGGAATATTTAAAAAAAAAAAAAAAAAAAAAAAAAATACAGCTGAGTTCAAGAGTGTAAGTTAAACATGCTAGACAACGAATCCCTACCATCTCTGCAAGCATAAGACAAGAACCAACCTTACCTCACTACGATCCCAGCACCAAGTGAAGACCTAGCGGCCAGGAGGAGTGGGAAAAGTACCGGAAAGCGGGAAAAACCACGAGTATAGCGGTGGTGGGGAGAGAAGATCGTGTGACTCGCCCTGGAGTAGGCTCATCGACTAGCTCGTAACCAAAGGGTGCAGAAAGCTCTTTGGTCGCACCAGCAGCAGGGTTTGGTAACGACTGACGGAGAGAACCATGCATAGCGAGCTATCACTACCCACATTCAGACAGCCATTAGATCCTTGCACATCCACTTAAGAATAAAACAAGTACACATTCTCACAGGAACAGTGGCGTAGCGGAGGAGACGTACTTATTGACACATTCAAAATCACAATAATAAATTATTAAAATAACAAAATCCTATCAATATTAACTAATGTTTCAGAAAATAATATTTTAAAACATGATATAAAAATGCTATTCCTCATCCCTTGGAAAGAGTGGGGGGATTCTATTTTTAACATGATGCTAATCTAGTGACATTAAATAAATTACAATTATATAAAGAATATATGGAAGATGACAGACCGTCGTCTTTCATCGTTTGTGCAAAACTCTTAATCTCCAAACGTTCTTGGCCGATTGCTTAGAAATTTTTCAAAACAGTGCATTCTTATAAAGGAGGGGTTTATAAGCCTATTTCTTTTATCTACGATGTATAACCTAAATATATTAAGTTTTTACGGTTTTTATATAAATTCATATAGGCACGTATTAAGAATTATGTTACCTGGAAACGAAAGACGAATGTACAAAAATGTAAAGTTCTATCAAAATTTCAAAGCATTCGCTCAAGAACTTTCGCAGATACAAGATTTTGAACATAACACTAAACAAGGCTATAGTTTAGACAGAGTTGTAAGAGGGATAGCGGAGGTGGAGGAAATCATTGTACAAAGGGGGGAGTATGTGGACTGGGAGAAGGGGGATGTGGAGATGCACAGAAAGCGGGGCATGATGGAGGGCCGCGGGTGAATAGCCGCGCGCACTAAGGCGCCTTGATACGGTGCGCGCAGCCGTTCCACGTCTGAGGTTCGATCCTCCCTCGAGCATGGGTGCATGTGTTGTGCTAAGGCTAAGTTAGTTTAAGTAGTTTGTAAGTTTAAGGACCGATAACCATTGCAGTTAGATCCTGTAACTTTAAAAACATTTAAACTTGGGGGAAGAAGATCTTAAACATGTGCTTTTACTTTTCTTTCAAAAAATATTTCATATGTTTGTATAGATTATGGGACTTAACTACGGGGTCATCAGTCCCTAAACTTACAAACTACTTATGAACTAGCTAATCCTAAGGACGGCACAAATATCCATGCCTGATGGGGGATTCGAACCCCCGACCATAGTGGCCGTGCAGACCGTGACTGGAGGCCTCAGTCCCCTCGGCCACCGCGGCCGGCTCTTTTCTTTCTTTTCCATTTAATATATAGCAAATCCCACAGCAACCCGTGACCGTGTACTGCTAGCTGTCAAGTGGACAGGTAAAAACATCATATTTGCCAAAAACATTACACTTAAATCGGCAAAAGAAACACCTAACTTGCTAAAATATGCACCAATTATGAAAAATAACGGTTATCTGCAACATAGAATAACATGGAAACTGCCAGAAAGCACCGGGTCTGAGAAAAAAAATCTAATTTAGCTAAAAATAATGCCAAATACGGAAAAAGTTCTGGAGTTGTCAAAATTACACAACAATTGGCAATAATAATACATTCGACGGTGAAGTAACGCCGATTTTGAAAAGGAAAACACCAAAACTGAAAAAAAGTGCAACACATTGTGCTATAGAATAATTTGTTTATCACTCTTTGCACACGGCGTGAGCTATCATCCCTTAATGTGCGTCTCAAAGACTTTGAAATACCCTGCTTAAATTTCTCTATTTCTCAGGGTATAACCATGTTATTTGGACGAAACCGGATTCTGCCTCAGGGCTTTAATTTCGATGTGATCATAACCGGAAGCTTAGCGGTACCTGACTGGTATGTTGAAGTTTGTAGATATAGTGGGGTCTGACCTCTCCTTGTAATCTTCCGCGACCTCGTCATTATTTACGTAATCTACCCATATAATTTTCATCATTCGTCTGTAGCACCACATTTCTAAAGCTTCTGTCTTCTTTTTGTCTCAACTTCTTATCGTCCACATATGACTCCCATACAATGCGTCACTCCAGACAAATGCTTTCAGAAAGGAGTTCGTAACATTTATACTAATATTGGATGTCAACAAAGGCAAGTGCTGTTGGCAAGCGGTATGCACTCAGCCCTTGTGAGGCCAACTGAGGAGCTACTTGATGGAGAAGTGGCGGCTCCGGTCACGAAGACCGACATAACGGCCGGGAGTGCGGGGCGCTGACCACACCCCCCTTCGTTGACGCCCTCGGGCAGAGGGTGACACGGCGGCCGGTCAGTACCCAGTGGGCAACTCGAGGCTTGTCGGACGGAGTTCTGCCATTCTGAATTTCATATGTTCCTTAATTCGACAATCAGAAGTTATATTGCTACCCAAATATCAAAACTTATCTACTACTATTATTGTCTCATTACCTAATCTAATGCTTTCAGCGTCGCCTGAATTTCTGACACTACAGTCCATTACCCTCGTTTTACTCTTGTTAAAGTTCATATTATACCTTCCTGTCAAGATTAGATTAGATTAGATTAATACTTGTTCCATAGATCATAGTGCGGCGAGACACCATGTAAACCGACTGCCGACGTGGCGCAGGGGATAGCGTCAGCGACTGCGGTGCTAAAGGTCGCCGGTTCAATCCCGTCCACAGGCAAAAATTATTTCTTTGTAATTAACAATTACGGAATGTTCTAGATCTTTATGTTCACTTGTAAATTCTACTTGTTTCTTATGATAACTATTCTTATAATTTCTGGTACATTCTGTCTGTGTATAAATAGCAAAGCACTCTGCCCGAGAGGCAATCAGTGCTGCGTGTACTTTCAGTTCGCAGTAAACCTGATTTCAGTATAAGTGCTGTGTTCAGTTGACAATCCTGCCTTCGAAGTCAAGCCTGCTTCCATTTCAACGCGACAATATATATATATATATACGACATTTTGTAAGGATGTGGAACGTGTCAGTCTAGTAAATGTTGTATACACTTGAAAATCAATATTTTAAGAATTTTTTGTTTTTTTATTATTTTTTAAATATTTTGTTATAAGTTTTATCATACAATTCATCCATTGTAGAAAGAGTTGCCATTCAGAAATTCCTTTAAGTTCTTTTTATATACTAGTTGGCTATCTGTCAGACCTTTGATGCTACTTGGTAAGTGACCAAACTTTTGTGGCAGCATAATTCACCCCTTTCAAAGCCAAAGTTAGATTTAACCTTGAATAGTGAATATCATCCTTTCTCCTAATGTTGTAGTTATGCACACAGCTATTACTTTTGAATTGGGTCGGATTGTTAATAACAAATTTCATGAGTGAATATATTTTGAAGTGAAGATCCCTAAATCCATAAATAAATGTCTGCAGGATGCTCTTGAATGAGCTCCAGCAATTATTCTGATTGCACGCTTTTGTGCAATGAATACTTTTTTACTCAATGTTCAGTTGCCCCAGAATATGATCCCATATGAAAGCAATGAATGAAAATAGGCGTAGTAAGCTAATTTATTGAGATGTGTATCCCCAAATTTTGCAATGACTCTGATAGCTTAAGTAGCTGAACTCAAACGTTTCAGATGATTTTCAATATGTTTCTTCCAATTCAGTCCCTCGTCAATGCAAACACCTAAAAAATGAATATTCTACCTTAGCTACAGATTTATGTTCAAAGTCTAAATTCATTAATGGTGTCATGCAATTTACTGTGTGAAACTGTATATACTGGGTTTTAGCAAAGTTTAATGAGAGTCCATTTGTAGAGAACCACTTAATAACTTTCTGAAAGATATCCTTTACCATTTCATCAGTTAATTCCTGTTTTTCAGGTGTGATAGCTATACTTGGTCATCAGCAAAAAGTACTAGCTTAGCATCTTCGTGAATGTAGAATGGCAAGTCATTAATATACGAGGTGCGTCCAGAAAGTAAGTTTCGTTTGGTTATATAAAACGAACGGATACAGATACAGAAAAAATATTGATTGTACAAAAATCTACAACTGCTAAACTACTTTTCTACATAGCTTCGGAAATGTTGTAAGCAATTGTCAAAGCATGGCACATGGTTTTGTGTGCCTTTTTCATAGAGTGTTGCCGCCTGTGTATTCAACCATGTGGTTACATGTTCTTTCAGCTCGTCATCATGGTTGAAGTGTTGTCCACGTGTAAGAAGAGGTTTACTGTCAAAAGATTTTTTTTTTCACGATAATGCCTGACCTAACACACCGAATGTGACCAAACAGTTGTTACGGAAATTTCAATGGCACCTGTTTGATCATCCTCCATACAGCTCAGACCTCTATCCTAGTGACTTTCATCTCTTCTTACACCTAAAATCTGTCCTTGGTGGTCAACAGTTCAATGATGATAAATAGCTGTTAGCACATGGTTGAATACACAGGCGGCAAACTTCTGTGAAGGATGCATGCAAAAACTTGTGGCACGCTATGACAAGTGCCTACAAAATTTCGGCAGTTATGTGGAAAAGTAGTTTAAGAGTTGTAGAATTTTGTGCAATAAAAATTTCATTTTATTACCAAACGGAACTTACTTTCTGGACGCTCCTCGTATATTAAGAACAGCAAAGAACCCAAGACCGAACCTTGTGGGACCCCATTTTTGATAACTCCCCAGTTAGAGGAATTAATTGTTTCATCTATATCATGTGAACTGCTTATTTCAACTTTCTGCACTCTTACAGTTAAGTATGATTTTAACCATTTGTGCATTATCCCGCTCATACCACAATTCTTAAGACACTTTCAACTCCGTTTCATTGCTCTTCCAGGTCTTTTGCTGTCTCTGACATAATTACTATGTGATCAGCAAACCGCATGGTTTTCATTCTCTCGCCCTGGAGTTTAGACCTGACTGGTATGTCGAAGCTCGTTTGGTCGCAGGGTCTGACCTCTCGTTGCAATCAGCCGCGACCGAGAAGTAATAGCACAGAGTAACATATACAGAGAATCAGCCCCCTCTAAACCACTGTCCTACGCTCCCCTCGTAGTTCCGTAAGATGCTAGCAGGTGTCAGGTGGTTCCCTGGCTTAGTGCCGGTAGACGACACTAGAGGCGCTTCTGAGGGTAGCGTGGAGGGGAGGCTGAGGGGAGAACTCGTGCCGCCTGCCACGAGGCCACGACTGTGTCCGGTGTGCCGAGGTTTGAGGGGAAGTGGTGGTGGGGGCAGCCACTACCTGCCGCCTGCTCTGGCCAGTTTAAAGGGCTGCTTCTGACGGCAGCGCCATCGTGGGACATCTTCCGGAACTACTTCAGAACCCCCCCCCCCCCCCGCACCCCTGACCGTAGGACCGGGCCCTTTTACGGAGGTTTCCCGTCTATATATATTTGTCTGTGGTAATAGGCAGTGGCGTATCGTGGGGGGTGCCGGGTAGGCCATGGCCCCGGGTGGCACATATTTGGGGGCGGCAGTGAGCGGCCGAGCTGGCTCTTACTCAGCGATATCAAGTATACTCTCTGTAAAGGGGAGTACACAGACTCTTACAGATTTGTCACGAAATTACATCGTCTTTTTATAACGTTGCATTCAAACATTGTTAAGTTCCCCTATTATTTTAATTGTGCTATGAAAAATACTACTTGTAAATTAGTCAATCCGGCTGAAATCAGTTCGAGTCCTAGACCAAAATAATCTGTTAAAAGGAATATATTTTTATGGGGTCAGTTTGGTTAAAAAAACAAGTAAGAGGTTTCCAGAATTTTATTTCCCAAATACAGAATGGAAAAATGGTCACTCCACATTTGATGTCAATTTTAAATGTGATATATTTTGTAAGGTACCTTAGTTTCTGAATAAAAGCATTCCAAAACTTTCCATATTTTGCACGTATTAGTCAACATATGCAAATTAGAGCAATCGCTCCTAAACGTAGCATTTTATGCCAGAATTTGCTGACACAGATGTTCGGAATAATCGTTACAGTTGCTTTCTAAATCGCTCATGTGTAACGTGGCAAATAGTGACCGATTGCAGGCATGAGACAATACCAATGACGTGTCTGGGCGGACGAAACAAATTGTATCCATAAAGCAAATGCAGATTACAAGTAATCAATGTTATGACATACTTATAGACCAAGTATTCTTTAATTTTATATCAGCAGCGCAAGTTGATTTGATTTCGTCGCTTTCTATTTGACAGATACCTAGGAGATTAGAGACGAACGAATCCAGAACGTAGTGACTGTCGTATATATTATCATTGTTGTACAAACATTTCGGTCGGTCCTGGAAATTTGCTCGTATAACCGAATGTTACAAGGCGACCGGTCACGAAAAGTGGTTAATACCGGTTCGAGTCGCAGCTAGGCACAACTTTTCGTATGTCTCTAATGGGTAGTACATCTAAACCTAATACAGGAGCTGGAAAATCGATATTGCGAGTACACTTTCGATTTAAATTATTTCAACCCACTGTAATTCATCAACGTCGAGGATTTAGTTAAGTTGTGAAGCTCCTTCCCATGTTTTGCCACATTCGCGAGACGTCCGTTGTCCTCGTCACTGAGCTCCAGGTGTAATGAGATACACTCTACTTCGTTACGTAATCTTCGCTACTTCACTATCGGTAAATGAACTGTTAATTCAGTTTTCAGTAGTGGCTCTAAAATACTTAAAGGTTCGCCCTAATTCTGTAGAGAAGGATATTGGATATTTCATCACAACTAATCGCCTCTTTGCCCCAGCTACAAACAAATCTGTTTCTGCTCTACAAAATAACACATGGATACCTGTGAAAGATCTACTGTCAACCCAGAAAAACGATGTGGGCAACAGGTGTGTTAATTTAAACGATTTGAAAATGGGCTAAAAGATCCGAAGCGGGTAAGCCTACAAAATGGAGTGTGTGTGTCCACACGCTGACATATGCGGGGGACGGGAGGGGGGGGGGGGGCAAAAGGGGGCCTTCTCCGGGCGGCAGAAATCCACGCTCGCCACTGGTGATAGGTGTGTTTTCTGACGCAGTGATTGGGCGCGGGTACCTGCAGATGAAGGGGCTGCGGCAGCTCATCATGATGTTCTTCTCGCTGTAGATGTGCTCCTGCTGCTGCGTGTCGACGATGTGCTGCTTCTTGAGGCACTTGAGCGCGAACGTCAGGCTGCGGTCGTACATGTACTGCACCAGCTCCACGCGCCCGAAGCCGCCGACGCCCAGCGTCGCGATCACGTCCAGGTCGTCCAGCCGGATGTAGTCGTACTCTGCGAAACACACGAGCCAGTGAGGGAAGCAAACTGATGTTCATGTCACCAGCAAAATAAATAAATAAATAAATAAATATATAAATAAAAAATAAAAAATAAATAAATAGAATAAAAAAAAATAAAAAAATAAAATTGGGCACTTGAAACTTTCCTGGCGGATTAAAACTGTGTGCCGGAAACGGGATTCGAATCTGGGACCTTTGCTTTTCGCGGGCGAGCGTCCTACCGACAGAGCTACCCCGGCACGCTGCACGGTCCTTTCTCACAACTTTACTTCAGCCAGTAACTCGCGCCCTATTTTCCAAAATTCTGGAAATTGGCACGTGTTTTAGAAATAATTGAATTATCTTAATATCGTACACTAAAAGATGATCAAGATGGAAAGAATATTTGTATAAATCTTAAGGCTAGTCTACTCGACGGCACCAGGTTGCGACCCTCGTTGCATCAAACGAATTTCGCGCAACTGGTTTCGTGTATGTCTGTAGACATGGCGCCAATACTATACACTTCAGTTTCGTTGTTTTGCGAGTGCCGTAGTCGCCGTAGAATGAAACGTTAGGTAGTTGTAAGATTTATGACGGAGCTATTGCTTTTTTGTGTAAAGTCGCTGCGTAAGACTAAACATAAAAAGAATAAGAAACGTGTTTCGGTTTGTGACTGGATTAAAAAAAAAAAAAGACGTCAGTTCGGTTGCTCAGCGACCTTACTGAAAGAAATTGTGATTGAAGATCCTAGAAGTTATTTTAATAAACCTTCAATGTCACCAGAGCAGTTTACGTTCCTTTTAAATGGAGCTAGTAATGCAATAAAGAAACAAGATACCGTTATGCGTGAATCGTTGTTACCAGAACTGAAATTACAAATTGCGTTACCTTCCTTCTCAAGTAGATATTCGTTTCTTCGTTTGTATAGATCTTTCGAATTGAATGTACTTTAGTATGCAATCCAGTAATTCTTAACCCATCAACATTTAATTCACGAATAATTGCTTCATGAGCACTAACACGTCGCTGCTTATTCCTGAAAATGTCATCGTTAAAATCGCACAAACACCTATTCATCGCATATATGTCCAAAAACGGAACTATTTCTTCCGTTGCCCCCTTATGTTGTATTTTGTTCTGTTTTGGTTATAACCTAACCTAAAAACACGCGCAATCAGTTTCGCCAAAGTTGGAAGGTGCCGAAACTGTTTAGTTTCGCCAACGAGTTGCGCGAACGCCTGCCGCGCATGCGCTCTCGCCAGTAGCGCAGTTTAATGAAACGTAGTGTCGTCGTGTAAACAAGCCTTTACTGTTGTCCCGAAGAAATTAAGCCAACTGACAATTAGAACAGTGCAAAAAAGTTGAAGAAGGCTATATCATTACCTGAGACGCACGAAGCTTAGCACGACCTCAGGAACGAATGTCCAGATATAAAAGAAATATAGCAGCGGTCGTCAAAGAGAGTGGATTAAAAACTAAATTTGTTTGTGAGTCAAAACGAAACTGGGGAAGCTCCATTAGGTTTACAAATGATTGTTACGAAATACACGTCTGAAGGGAAAAAGGGGGTGGGGGTTGTTAATGAATTACCGTACAATCAATTATCCGTACCAACATAAAAATACTTCCAAAGCCAATTCATTGATAAATGTCAGGGTAAATTGAAAGTAAATTAAGGCAAAAGTAACAATGAAATGAAGTACTCATACAGACTAAATAGGGTAAGCTATTTATAACAGAAGAAAATACTATTGTAATAAAGAACTACAATTGATATCAAAATCCTTATACCAACATCACAACCTCCTGACAGAATTAGCGTTGAACCTAACTTTATCTTCTGTTTAACACAAAACAAGGTTGCAAGATCTAATTCCTTGCTGCATTTCGCTGTAGTTCAATTGATTATAAATTCATGCACATCAATGACTGTAACCACCAGTGGCGGACAAAAGGGGGGGGGGGCGGACCGCCGCGGTCGCTCGTCTTGGGAGGCCCCCAAATACATCGAAAACACGTCTCTCTCTATAGTGATTTTTTGTTTGTTTGTTTTAGAGCCCTTGCCCTCTCGTTCTGAAGCCTCCAAATTTCGAAAGCTATTTTCAGAGTGTCCCGGACCTCTCGTCCTGGAGGGTTTCAAAAGCTGAAAAATTTCTACCGCCAGGACTGGCACATCAATCGCAAGTACGTAACAATGATCTCAGAATGGTACCATTTAGTTGCATGTAGTCATTTATAGTCCACGGAAAAACGATGAACAAGGTCCAGGCACACACTACTACAAGTGGCCAGAGAATAACTTGTAATTGGGACAGTATTGTAAAGGCAGGAGGACGCAGACAGCTTGGAATGAAAAAGAAGGCGTCTCAAAGAAATATTAAACGTCCGACAGAACAGACACCACACCAATACAATAACTATTAAACGCGACGACGGCGTTAGCTTCAGTTATTTCACCGCAGATGCGGTCATATGTCCGACCTCGCACGGGAATCCGTAATGGCGGGTGTAAGAGGGCTTGGACGATAGAAGCGCTACAAACATAGCGTGCGACTTGTGAGAATTTGAGACGGACGGGAGGCGAGCACGGGTGGCCAAGTGGTTAAGGCTACCGCTAGCCCGAAGCGGGAGACCCGGGTTCGATTCCAGGTCCGGCTCACATTTTCACTTGTCACTATTGCTTAATATCACTGCCCAAAATGCGGCCAGTGTCAATCCTTTCTTTCCTATCCTTCTTCCTTCCCTTCCTTTATCATTTGCAAATAGTATAGGATTGCCGTATAGACCTTCTGTCAAGGTCAGTATACATGTCATGAGCACGAAACAGCGAGAGAAGTGGAGGACGAGTCGGAGGAGGATGAGGAGTTGGACAGAGAGAAATAGGGCAGCAGGAGAAGGAAAGGAAACGAGAAGGAAAGATATAAACGAGAAGGAAAGATATAAAACAAAAGATGACTTGTGAGGAAGAGATGGACAGAGAATGGGGTGTTGGCATGGGACATTGGGGAAGAGAAGACTGGAAGATTGAGAGGAGAGGAGACGCAGAGAGAGAGAGAGAGAGAGAGAGAGAGAGAGAGAGAGAGAGAGAGAGAGAGAGAGAGAGAGAGATGGAGAGGAGGGGTAGGTATGAGAAAGTCATAGATTAAGAGAGGAAGATATGGATGGAGAGAGGGGGAAGAGGAAATGCGTACAAAACGTGTATAGAATACATCTGTGAGTTACATATGCAGTGTGCAGATAGATGGGCATAACTGAGCATAAGGGGGGGGGGAGATGGAGGGTGAGACAGGGGAAGGATTATGTTGACAGAGAAAGTGGGATAAGGAGACGAAAAAGATTGGTGCAGGAAACGGAGAGGAGCAGATAGAAAGAGAGGTGGGAACAGATGTGCAGGAGGAATGTGTGCACTACGTGCGCCTTAGTTAGAATCCACTGCAACATAGTTCAGGATATGTGACGTTGCAAACAGTATGAGGTGCAAGAAACTGACGCACGCGACGAGAATGAATGTTACAAATCATTTGTATTTCAATCTCTAATTTTCATTCTTTGGATACTGCTTTTTATAAGTTAGTACATTATGCATGTTTATTTCACTGTTTCACACTTTCTAAGCTGTTGTCATGAATACATGAAGATGAAAAGTGTCTGGATTTTTAATTTTCGTTTCTAATATAGGACTGGAAAAATATATACCTGGGTAATGTCGGGTTTCGCAGCTAGAGATAAATCACATCGAAAACTGAAAGTTGTATGTTTTAAGTTTTCCCGCACGTTATTAGAGAATGGAACGTTCTACATCTATATGGGATAGTCTACAAATCACATTTAAGTGCCTGGCAGATGGTTCATCGAACCACCGTTATACTATTTATCTCCCATTCCATTCTCGAATAGCGCGCGGGAAGAAAGAACACCTAAATCTCTCCGTTCGAGCTCTGATATTTCGAATATTATTCTATGATTTTTCTACCTATGTAAGTGGCAGTGAACAATATATTTTCGCATTCGGAGGAGAATGTTGGCGATTGGAGTTTCATAAGTAGCCAACGCCGCAGCGATAAGTGTCGTTTTGTAATGATTCCCATCCCAGATCCTGTATCATTTCCGTAACGCTGTCTCCCCTGTATCGTGACAATACGAAACGAGCTGTTCTTCTTTGGACTCTTTCGATGTCCTCCGTCAAACCCATCTGATAAGGATCCCACACTGGGCATCAATACTCCAAAAATGGACCCTTGGTATTTTGTGGAGTCTACGGCCTTCACTTTTGATTGATTTATCTTGTAAACAAAGTTCAACGGATTTCTTTTCGTACTCATGTGGACGACTTCACACTTCTCATTATTTAGAGTCAATTGCTAATTTTTGCACCTTAGTGATATCTTATTCAAATCGTTCTGCAGTTGGTTTTGATCTTCAGATGATTTTACTAGACGGTAAATGACGGCGTCATCTGCAAACAACCTAAGAGAGCTACTTAGATTTTCCCCTAAATCGTTTATGTAAATAAGGAACAGCAGAGGACCAATAACACTACCCTGTGGAACACCCGATATCACCTCAGTTTTAGTCGATTACCACGAACTGTGTCCTGTCTGACAGGAAACCCCCTATCCAATCGCAAATTTGGGGCGATATACCATAACCACGTAATTTGATTAAAATCCGTTTGTGAGGGACGGTGTTAGAGATATATGATGAAAACGGTTAGATGAAGGGCCTGGCATTCATTTAAATGTGATTTACAGAGGAAGTACAATGTGTCGCCAAAGTCTCTCCACAACGGTGAGCTCCGTGCGCCTCGCCTTGTGGGGTGCGTAAGGGTGGCAGGACATTCGTGTCGTTGTATAAAGGAAAGTTGACACGATCATGTTTACGTGCGCCAATGGACTTCAACTTGCGCAAGTTTTCAGTCCAAGCAAGTCCAGTGTAGGTTTTCAAAATGGCTCCGAATGATTTGATACGTGTGAGCATCCGCGTTGTTGCCCTAATTGCAATACAAAAAAAATCACCAAATGTTTAGATGGGAAGAAGAGAACACGCAGATTCTGGGTGCAAAAGTGGATTGCGAGGAGAAATGAGTTGGGAGCTTCCACAGTTCTCATTAGAGAGTTAGAAAATGAGGACGAAGCATAATTCGAAAATCATTTTAGAATTAACTTGGTCAATTTTAGGCATTTATTGAGTCTGGTGGGCCCAACTATTCAGAGGAAAAATTGTTTCTCTTGCCGGCACAATATTATTTAAAAACCGATCAACAATGTTAAACCAAGGCAGTGTAGGTACATAAATTTCACTTTTTGATGAGCCACTTTCCATAGAATTTCTAACTTTGTTCTTGTCGATGAGGTAAGAGTTTCTTAAACTCCTTATTTTTGCCTTCACCGCATTCTCATCTATCTGTGTCACGTTTTCTCGCATTCCGTTGATTGATTTTATTGCGTCCTCTTTCGTGTTTCTATCTTTATAAATTGGAAGATGAATGTTCCATAATCACGGACGTTCTTCGTAGAGCTCTAGAAACTGGATTGTAAAGTGCAACGGCCACTTTCTTGTAACTGACATTGGCTTTCAAAATAAAAAGAAACAAAATATAGAGATCAAAACCAAGACGCGAACGTACAAACAGAGACTACAGATGTTATTCGACACCAGCGACCATCTTGCGGAAGTGGGGGGAAGTGGGGGGAAGCCAATTTGCACAAGTAAGTTGACTCGACCTCAACTTTCATTTTTACTTGCGCAAGTTGCGAATTTGGGTGTTCACACGTACATTTTGATGTGCGCAAGTTAACGTGCGCCAACGATACATGTCCTTGTCAACCCCCCTTAAGCAACACTACCCCCACCCTACTACCAGTGCAGTCCGCTGAACTCTTGCAGGTGGCGCTTCTGTCTGTGCTGCCCACAATGCGAGACGTGCGGAGATCGCCACTGTGGAGAGACTTTGCGGACACTCTGTTCGCAGATACTGTGTGAAGGTGCTGTATTGATGTAGAGATGACAACAAGAACAGTTGGTGTGGTACCCTGCTCGACGTCGGCGTAGAGGCTGAAGGAGGAGGCGGGCCTGGAGAGGCCGCGCGTGTCGTCGCCGTAGTCTTTCTCGTGCAGCTCGCTGAGGTCGCCGATGAGCTGTATGAAGGAGTCGCGGTCGAGCGTGAGGCACTCGACGCCGGGCGGCAGCGCGATGACGCTGGCGGTGCGGCAGTCCTCCTTGAGCAGCGCCTGCTCGCCGAAGTAGTCGCCGCGCTCCAGCCGCCGGATCTCCTCCTCGTCGCGCCGGCCCGCCCCGCGCTGCGTCACCTTCACGCTGCCGCCGCTGATGATGAAGAACGTGTCGCCGCTCGCGCCCTGCCGGATTATGTGCGCGCCCGCCGGGTAGAACTCCTGCGAAAACGGCATTCGTACATGTAAGCTGAGTGGCGCAAACGTTGGGCAGTGTTCCCGCATATGCAACTGTAGGTAGGGATGGGCTATGAGCGCTCTCGAGAAACGCGCGACGTTAAGGCAAATTCGCGAGAAATTCTCGAGAAGTTGTCGACAGTGCAGCGCTCTCTGGAGACTGAGCGAAACTACTAATATAGGAAGCATTGCGACAGAGCAGCATTACGTTGTCTTGTGTACGTGCAAGGAACAAACTGAATTATTATCATTATTAGTAGGCAGTGAAGGAATGGAAGGAGAAATTTGGAGAGGGCATTAAAGTGAAGGGAGAAGAAATAAAAACAACGCGGTTTTCTGATGACATAGTAATTCTGTCAGACTCCGCAAAAGATCTGGAAAACCAATTGAATGGCATGGACAGTGTCTTGAAAGGAAGATATAAGATGAACATTAACAAGAGTAAAACGAAGATAATGTTCAAATGGTTGTAAATCTATCGAACCAAACTGCGTGGCCATCAGTCCGTAGCTTACAAACTACTTAAACTAAGGTAAGCTAACCTAAGGACAACACACACACACACACACACACACACACACACACACACACACACACACACACACACCCATGACCGAGGGAGGACTCGAACCTCCGACGGCGGGCAATCGCGCGCTCCGCAACGAGGCGCTCAAGACCGCTCCGATACTCCACCGCGACCGAAAGTAATGCAATGCAATGTCAGCAAATCAGGCGATGCTGAAGGAATTAGATGAGATAATTAGACAATAAAAGTAGTAGATGAATTTTGTTATTTGCGTAGCAGGATAACTTCCGATGGCCGAAGTAAAGAAGATATAAAATGCAGAATGGCTATGGGAAGAAAATCGTTTCTAAAGAAGCGAAACTTGTTAACATTCAGTATTAATTTAAATGTTAGGAAGTCCTTTCTGAAAGCATTTGTCTGGAGTGTAGCATTGTATGGGAGTGAAACGTGGACGATTACGAGTTCAGATAAAAAGATGATAGAAGCTTTTGAAATGAGGTGCTACAGACGAATGATGAAATTAGATGGGTAGATCACGTAAGTAACGAGAAAGTGCTTAACCGAATCGGGTAGAAAAGGAGTTTTTGGCATATCATGAGATTTTTTCCACATTAATAACATCTCCAAGTTAAACGCATGCATTGATAATGGCCAGTTACTGGCCGAAATAATGATTTGCCAAAAAAGATTAAAAAAAAAATGATCGACTGATAGCTGAAAATTCTTAGAGTATTACAGAAGAATGTTGAAAATCAGGAGGCTGACTATACTGGCGCGGGAAAAAATAGGTAAAGAAACTGTTGTGTATGAGGTTGCAGGTCGTTTAGTAAGCGTGCAGCCAGACAAGGGGATGGGAGGTACTCACGACTTCGAGCACGTCTGCGATCTTGGCGAGGACGTCGCTGCTGAGGTTTCGCAGCAGCGGCACGCTGCGCAGGAAGTTGATGTTGTCCTCGAGGCGCTGCAGGCCGGTGCGCATCATGATCTGCTGGAACACCCGGCGGTCCAGCACCCACACCTTGGCGTCGTTCACCACTGCACACACACACGCCACGCGCTTAGCAAGGCTACCCGCTATCTGGCGTCAGAATACACAGGGCGCTCCACGCGAGCAAGCAGTTGCACGCTACCTTTAATGGACGCTGTCCGGGTGCAGTTGTACAGAATGGCGAGCTCTCCAAACGCTTTCCCAGGCCCCATCCTTCCCAGAACTTTATCCTCCTTGATGACTTCGAATTCGCCCTCGGCCGACACGTACAGATGTGATCCTGTGAAAATTACAAAGAAAATTACAGTTTTGGTTGACACTAGTGTAATTTTTCTCGGTTATTGAGCTAGCTGCACATTTGTTATAATAGGAATTCAGCATTTAATTTATTCTTTAAAGAAAATAGTATGAAGAATGAAACTTCCTGGCAGATTAAAATTGTGTGCCGCAACCGGTACTCGAACCTGGGACCTTTACCTTTCGCGGGCAAGCGCTCTACCGACTGTTATTCCGACACGACTCACAATGCCGCCTCACAAAGTTACTTCCGCCAGTAACTCGCCTCCTACTTTCCAAACTTCACAGAAGCCCTCCTGCGAAACATGCAAGACTAGCACTCCTGGAAGAAAGGATATGGTGGAGACATGACAGCCACAGCCTAAGGAATGTTTCCAAAACGAAACTTTCACTCTGCAGCGGAGTGTGCGCTGATATGAAACTTCCTGGCAGATTAAAATTGTGTGCCGGAACCGTATCGGGATAGCTCAGTTGGTAAAGCGCTTGCCCGCGAAAGGCAAAGGTCCCAGGTTCGAGTCCAGGTTCCGGCATACAATTTTAATCTGCCACGAAGTTTCATATCAGTGCACACTCCGCTCTAGAGTGGAAGTTTCACTCTAGAAACATCCCTCTGGCTGTGGCTAAGCCATGTCTTCACCATATCCTCTCTTCCAGGAGTGCTAGTCTTGCATGTTTCGCAGGAGAGCTTCTGTTAAGTTTGGAAAATAGGAGGCGAGGTACTGGCGGAAGTAAAGTTGTGAGGCGGCATCGTGAGTCGTGTCGGGATAGCTCAGTCGATAGAGCGGTTGCCCGTGAAAGGCAAAGATCCCAGGTTCGAGTCCCGGTTCTGGCACACAATTTTAATCTGCCAGGAAGTTTCATATCAGCGCGCACTCCGCTGCAAAGTGAAAGTTTCATTCCAGTATGAAGAATGCTCTCATGCAGGCAGCAATACAGCAATATGGGGGATAGTGCAAGAAGTTGCTGCTGACTTAGAAAGATGATAAAAGTAATATACAGGGTGTTCCACTCAACTGTTCCACTCCAGATATCTCTGAAACTACAAGAGATTTTGAAAAACGACTTTTACGGTCATGAACGTACGGCAGGGGCTTATGAAAGTAGGTAATATGAGACACTCTAAAAAGGGGAGAAATATTATTTTCAATACAAATTAATGTTTTTTTAATGGATGCCCCATATTATTTCTTAAGCAATCAATAGGATGAAAAATCGCAAAAAGAATGTTGTGGTTGCATCGCAATACGTCAATTACATCGGAGAAACAGCGAAGCGAAGTTGACGTTTGAAATACATGAGGTGCGCTGTTAGCCCATGTCCAAAACTCAACCGTGAGTCCGCTTGAGTCTCGGACACGCGCTAGCAGCGCGCCTCATGTATTTCAAACGTCAACTTCGCTTCGCAGTTTCTCCGGATGTAATAGACGGATTGCGATGCCATTCTTTTTGTGATTTTTCATTCTATCGATTGCTTAAGAAATAATATACGGCATCCATTAAAAAAAAATCAGATTCTGTTGAAAATAATATTTCTTCACGTTTTAGAGTGCCTCATATTACCTACTTTCATAACCCCCTGCCGTACGCCCATTACCGTAAAAGTCGTTTTTCAATATCTCTTGTAGTTTTAGAGATATCTGGGGTGAAAAAAAAAAAAAAAAAAAAAAAAGTGGGACACCCTGTATATGAGAAAAATTGTTGGTCACAACAAGCAGTCTCATTTTTTTTATTTCTTGACGTTTTTAATACGTTTGTGATTTTGTGTTAACTTTATGTGTCTAAAAGTTGTAATATATTATTTACTAACTTTTTTTTTAATATCCAAATTTTTATTGAGTAAATTTCTTTCTTTTCCGTAATTTGCTCTCATTATCAAATGGTTTTCGAATCACCAATTTATTTAAATCGGTATATCTCGTGCTAATAATCAGTTAAACAATTGACACAAGTAAATATTATCGCTTAAATAGTAATTCATAATATTTATAATCTTGACTTTATAAGTTTAAATGTAAGATTTTTTGCTCTTTTATCAATTACTAACAAGGACTTGAAAGAAGTTTCGTGGGCTTTCATTTGAATTCAATGACCAGGCCGGAGATCGATTGCTAGTCTTGTGCTTAGTAGACAGATGCTCTACCCACTACCCCACCTGGACACGGTGGATATCGCAGCTGCAGGAACTTCTGTGGCACGTTCTCAGCCAGACACATATTCTCAGCTTATTTCCTAGACTGCTATCCTGGTGTCCCTTGCCCATTATACTCGTTTAGTCACGGCCTTGGTCAGCCGATTACCGTAAAGAGAACGCCTCGTGTTCTTCCCCCCTGAAACGTAACGATCCTTATGCCCTTCGTCGCATTAAATATTTATTTTTATGAACCTGTGAAACATAAAAAATTAAGTTCAATGAGCTTAATATTTACAATGCTAATTAAACTTACTAGGGTGCTGACAGTGAAGAGTCAACATTTTTCGCTGTGTCTCATTTCTACACCTGACTCACAATGCCGCGGTGGAGTAGCCGAGCTGTCTAAGGCGCTACGCTGCGGAGCGCGCGGTTGCTCGCAGTCGGAGGTTCAAGTCCTCCCTGGGGCATGGGTGTGTGTGTGTTGTCCGTAGGTTAGTTTACCTTACTTTAAGTAGTTTGTAAGCTACGGACTGATGACCATGCAGTTTGGTCCGATAGATTTACAAACATTTGAACATTTTACTCACAATACACGACTGTCTCTATTGATTTATTTCTAAACCGCCGTTATCAGATAGTCATTTTATGAAGTCTGATTTTCTTAATTTATAATTATAACACATTGTTGTTAACGTGTAGCGTAATAATTATAAAATGTTGGGTTAGTATAGATTTAAAAAAAATGTATAACGGATTTTGATTGTAACTCTTAATGGAGCTGTATTTAATAGGAATTTAGTTAAGTAATATAGGCTCTGGTGTCCGTACACATGATTCATTATTGATTATTATATCTAAAAGTATAATGTAATAGCGTAGTTCAAAATATATAACTCGTAAACTATAGATCCACTGGAGAATATCTAGGACGACGTTGGACAGATTGCATCGTAGCGTGAGAGGCTGCTTACTATGGTCACGCCACAATATGACCGATAACAGAAGGCGAGGCTCACGCTAAGAGGGAAGTGTCCTATATTGCACGAGAAGCCGAATCGTGATGGCAAACACCAGCCGATTTGCTGGGGTCACTTTGGCAGGTCATACAGTAGTGCCGGCGTCTTTCGCCATACCTACGAGAGGCATCCAGAAAGTATGATCCCATATTTTGGCCCACTTTAGGTTACGGTAGTAACACTAAAAGTGTTCGAATCCCCCCTCGGGCATGGATATTTGTGCCGTCCTTAGTCGTAGCTAGTTCATAAGTAGTTTGTAAGCTTAGGGACTGATGACCCCGTAGTTAAGTCCCATAAGCTCTACAAACATTTGAACATTTTTGAACTAAAAGTGGGCCTTTGCGATCGCCTTTTGACAGCTCGAAATTTAAATGAAAACAACGGCTTAACTGTTCCTCTGACACGAAAACTGACTAAATGAATTTGTATTGGAGAAAATTCTGTACAACTTTGCTCCCTTATGTTTTTCTCATAACATACACCGTTACAGATATATCTGCAAAAATAAGGCGATTTGACACCGTCACATGGTTTAATGTAAACCAGGCGTTCGGAAATGTCACGTGACGTTCCACGACTAGAACTCTCTCTGGCGTACGCCATCCTGCTTTCTGTATTTAATGATTTTCCTATAATAACTTTACGCTGTGTCATTTTAAAGCAATGGCGACTGAAGAATTAACAAAAACACTTCATTCTTGGTACGGTAAATTATAATCTAGTGTCTAAAAAGTCCATATTAGCAGTAAGCAACTGCCATTAATTGTACGAGAATTAAGGAATGGTTTTGTAATTGTTCGCCGTGGTGTAGTGTGCAGCGCATGTAGTTGTAAAGCACATGGTTGGTAATTCGAAACGCGCCACTACCAGTTTTTTTTTTTTTTTTTTTTTTTTTTTTTCGCCTTGGCTCCTAAGAGGGTTTCTGCCAATCTTCTTAATTAAATAGAGCTATGTTCCGCAATATTTAGAATTGTGAATATGTAAGAGTGCGTTTGGTCTGTTTCGTGAACACGCTGTGAAATACCTAATAACGAACAGAACAATTGTCTTCTGAGGCATTTGCACATAAATTGGGAAGAGACTGTAATCGATATACATATATAAAAATGGAACGTGGGACGTGTGTCTGTATATTTCACTTGATAGCCAAATTATTCACTGTATACCAATGGCGGTTATTCATGAGAGTAGCCTTTACGTTCGCGGTGTGCACTAGAATGTTTTGGTTGAGGTGTGTGGCGGTGGGTGAATTTGGTGAACAAAAATCCGTAAAATGTGGAGCAATATGACGATCACCAGATGCTCAAAGATAAAACACTGGGAAACATATCATGTGTGAGGTCACTGCAATATACAGACTGCAGACATACGTTCATGTATGTCTGTGACGGAAACTTCGTAAAACATAGGTTACTTTGGTTTAGCGGACAGTATCGCGATGCTAACAGATTAATACCATTCAGTTAGGTGAGTAATTAACATATGTGTGTGTATTCTTTATTTTAGCTTTTCTAGAGCAATAAATGGTTGAACTGCATTTAATGTGGCCCGGGTAGGCGTCGCGTGTACCGATTCACAGGGAATGAGAAGATTACTATTAATTAACTAACCGGACAAGGGTACATCGAGAACTTGCCAACCATAGAGTAGGAACAGCAAACCGATTCACATGGAATGAGAGGAATTATCTTTACGCCACATAGCGAGCAGTAGCCGGACCGGTAATTGTGAAGGACGTTTACACGAGCGCCCATTTCGATAAATCTCGAACGCGCGATTACACTTCAATATGTAGTGCATTTCGATAAGTTACAATATAGCGCGAATTATTTACAGTTCAAATTGTGTTGCCAAGGTAGCAAATGAGAGTTTGAGTTATATGATTTTTAACGTAATATGAATGCGAGTGGTGTTGTTTCCCTTACGTGGAAGAACTTAATTCCGTCAGGAAAACATCCATCTGCTTTTTATCAATGAAACCATACACTTGACAGAAATTCAAACGCTTCCAAAAATTTACACACGCGCGAATGTTTCAATATATATACGCGTTGCAAATGGATTTATCTTTTACTGTCATCATAGGATTGCCCAGATTAATGGAAGTTCAATCGCTACCAAAAATGCTACGCAGCCCTTTCACGCGTGCGTTTAAGTACGATATGAATCTTCATGTTTCAGTTTATTTAAAAAATATGTATATCACGAGATACAGACAGATCTATCTTTTACTGCAGTCACAGTATTGCCAATACAAGCATTTTAAGACAAGGCATATTGACGTAAAGTACCTAGAAGTGATATTTACATACAGTACAATTTAACCCTCCCGCCATCTTGGAACATATCGAAATGCACCACATATGTAAGTGTGGTCGCGTGTTCGAGATTTATCGAAACGGGCGCCCGTGCAAGCGTCCTTCACAATTACCGCTAGGCTGCGTTAAATGCAGTTGTATATACCAAATAATTTTAGGAAAAGTTACGTACTCCGAGACTTAAGAAGTTGATCTTACATGTGAAAATACGGTTATTGTATAATTATTAAATCGAGATAGATTCAAAGGAAAACACAGACATACATTAACTACACAGGCCTACACAGGCAGTACACCGATTGTAGACGTACGTTAATGTATGTCTGTGATGGAAAGTTCGTCACTCATATGCTGCTCAAGTGGTAAAATTGCATTCCAGTTCCAAAATTACCTCCATGTGCATTCTTTGAATAAATTTACATAAGAATTCTTTGCAAGGAAAATCGAATTTATGTAGTTTCATTTCTGATTTCGGTGTACGCCTACACTCATTACATTTTGAGTTCATTATGTTTACGAATGCCTAGAAAACGCCATAGTACAGGAAAGGACAAATTGAGAAAATGATTAGTTACATAGCACACCAAATAACCTACAGATGACGATGCTTCGTATTGTCAGTCTCAGAACTATGGTCTAATGCACTACAACAAGGGGTATAATTTTACTTACGGTATCGGCGTAGTGTGCTGAAGTTGGCAACGGCCGTTCAATGCTTTTTGAAAAATCCGTCACGTAGAACGAGGGGAATAATTCATTTTTTTGGTGATGAAATTAATAATTAGTGCTGTTCCGGTCAGTAAATTAATGATCCTCCAAAAGCGAATATTTCGTTGCCAATGATAGCACCTAAATTGACGGCACTGCAAGTAAAATTTAACCCAGGTAGGACACAAAAAATAAGTAGCTGTATCCCGTATGCCTTGCAATACCATGGATAGGAAAAAGTGCTTCTTTCAACGGCTATCATTTGAATTTAAAACATGACAACGTTCCTTCGCGTCTATCGCTGTTTTCATTTAATAACAATTCTTTGCAAGGAAAATTTATGTAGTTTCCTTCTTCAGTACCCATTGCCTGATTATATGGAGTGCAAGTTACTGCAAATATACGGACACACGTCCAACGCTCCATTTTTATGTATGTATAATGATATTGATTGGAGACGCTACTTACCCTCTTGATTCGTTCTCTGGAAAGCTGATTTTAACAGAAGAATTATGCAATGTCATATAAACCGAGGAACAATTTATTCATAAAGTCTATCCGTCGACAGAAATGAACTACCTAAATAAAACTGGTTGTGTGAGCGAACAATTTTAGCACCAAGGAATGAAGTAGTGCAACAAATAAATAATCAAATACAGAAGATGATTCCAGGAGCAGAAGCAATATATAAATCGATATATACAGTTACGGATCAAGAAGATAGTGTCAACTTTCCGATAGAATTTTTAAACTCATTACATCCACAAGGTATGCCTCTGCATACATTGGAACTAAAAATTGGTTCGCGAATAATACTATTACGAAATATTAATTCACCGAAATTGTGAATGGCACAAGATTTTGTGTCAAACAACTACTTCATAATGTTATTGGAACAGTATTTTTAATTGGTAAACAAAAAGGAAAACCAGTGTTCATACCACGAATCCCACTAATCTCAACTCCTATGACGTTTTCTTTTAGAAGATTACAATTTACTGTGAAATTATCTTACAGTATGACAATCAATAAGGCTCAAGGGCAAAAATTTCGCTTCTGCGGAGTCAATTTGAAGGAAGACTTTCTCGCGTGGTCAACTCTACGTTGCATTTTCACGTGTCGAAGTGGCACAAAATATATTTGTGTATGCGCCACACAACCAAACATCTAATATAGTTCATAAGAATGTAATTTAATGTAAAAAATTTGCATGTTAGATACGTGTACAAATAAAAAAAGGAATAACACAAAAAAAAAAAAACCGCGAAGTCTCTCACTGTAGTTTTTCCCCTTCAATATTACATTTATAATACTACTGATATAAAACATTTACCCAGCGAAGCGGGTGATCATAAGCTAGTACTTTAATAAAAGACACTCTAAAATCTTGATAAGGTGAGAACAGTGATGTAACGGTTGTTAATATTTGCGTTGAAAGATTTCTAGAGAAATGTGCTGAAACTGAAAAGCATGACCGCAGGAATCGGCTGCAGCTGTACCATCAAAAATATCAAACAAATACTTCAAAAGTAAATCAAGGAAACAAGCCAGTGAGAAATTTCATACAGAGTGTACAGAAAAGGGCTCCCTGATTTCAAAATTAAATATCTCGAAAACAAAGATCGATAGAGGAATGCAGTAAACGGATGTTTATTGTGAAAGCTGTAAGAAGTTTATACAGCAGTTTGAAATAATAGTTACAAAAGCAGCTAACAAATGGCGCTGTACGCTGTACAGCTCATACATAAGTGAAATAATCGTATGAAACACTCTTTGCAAACAATCACATCACAATGTTTTCAAAATGTTCACATTAGCACTAGAGAGGTGGCGCAAACGAAAAATGAAATTCGCCATCATATTTCGTAGGGTCACAACCGAAATGGATTCACATGCCACAGAGGTCGCCGATTCAAACATCGTCCAGCGTGGCGGGATGCTTCGGGTAGACCATGTCTTTCACTGTGCCCCACAAAAAAAGTCACAGGGAGTCAAATCCGGCGAATATGGTGGCCAATCCATGCGTGAACCAGTAAATTTTGGATATTCCAAAGCAATGACTTGATTCCCGAAGTATTCCCCAAGAAAGCGATACACTTGTTCGGTCCGATGTGGTCGGGCTCCATCTTGCATAAAACATTCAGTACCTGGTCGATCCTCTAACGCTTGCTGTGTGGCGACAAATTGTTCCAAAATTGCAACGTAACGTGCACCAGTGACCATTTCTCGAATGAAAAAGGGCCAGTAATGCCTCTGCTGCGTACTGCAGCCCATACAGTAACTTTAGGAGAATACAGGGGTTTCGCTTCACACCAATATGGCTTTTCGGAACCCCAAAATCGCCAGTTCTGCTTATTCACGTATCCATTCAGGTGGAAGTGTGCTTAATCTGTTAAACAGATGCAGCCAACATCAAATCCTTCACTATCAAGCATTGTGAGCATCTGATTAGCAAGGCAACCAATTTGTTGCACAGCTCGTACGGGTATGGCGTGGTGCGTTTGAATTTTGAATGGAAACATGTGTAGGCTCTTTCTCAGTATTTTCTGCGTGCTGGAACGCTTCATACCAGTCTCAGATGCAATTCTACGGACGGATGACATTGGATTTCGCTGAATAATTCCAGAAACTGTGACGGTATTTTCAGGCGTAACTGCGGTCTGCTTGCAGCCAACATGCCCCACTGCTGCCTGTTCGTTGAAATTTTGCGAAGAGCGTACGAATGGTTTTCGCCTCGGGTCCTTTTGGAACATTAAATCGTGCTTGAAAACTTCGCCTTGTTGCCGTAGGACTCTCTTCTAACCTGTGGTACTCTAGCACCAGAAAAACGCGTTGTTCAATGGAGTACATGGTTTTAATCTCTTCCTTCGATACGCTAACCTTCTTTCACGTTTCAGTAGTGGAACTGATCGTTGCCGGCCGCGGTGGCCGAGGGGACTAAGGCACTCCAGTCACGGTCTGCACGGCCACTACGGTCGGGGTTTCGAATCCCCCCTCGGGCATGGATATTTGTGCCGTCCTAGTCCGTAAGTAGTTTATAAGTTTAGGGACTGATGACCCCATAGTTAATTCCCATAGAATATACGAACATTTTGAACTGATCGTTCTGGGCTTTGGATCACTATTTATACTAGGCATTACGTATGGCGATTACAGCGCCATCTGTTAGCAGCTTTTTTAACTATTATTTCAAACTGCTGTATAAACTTCTTACAGCTTTCACGATAAACATACCGTTTACTACATTTCTTTATCAATCTTTGTTTTCGAGATTAAACTGTGTAGTAGAATAAAAGGACGGATACAGAGAAGAAGGGCTGTCGAACACCATTATTTCGTTCACATATTCGGCACATATTGATTTTATTAACGGCTGGGTAATTGTTTAGAAAATATTGTTGCAACTGCGGACAGGCTTTTAATGTATTTTTCGCTCACACGTCCGCCACAGAAACACAGTACGCGTATTACGTCTCTCCCGCCTACCGGACAATACAGTATTGATGTGGTGGTGTGAATAATGGCACGCCGTTATTTATTCATCATTGTGACGCGATTACCTCGGTGAGAGTAAATTAATTGTCAAGCTGGTGACGGCAGCTGCTGTGCAAACACGGATATGGCGCCAGAGTGCATTACACGCTGCCACCGCTGTCGGCACAGGAGGCCTACCTGCTTCTCCCTCCCTGATCACGAAGCTCCCTTTGGCGTACTCCTGCGGGTACATGGAGTCCACGATCTCCCGCACCTGGCTGGAGTCGAGGTTTTTCAGGAAATCGTTGTCCATAATTGCATCCTTTATCAGCTGTTTAGACCTGCAAAGAGAATTATCTATAAATACAATGCATATAGAGCTACGCATAGAGTAATTACGAGTATAATTAAGAGACTAAAGTTTGTAAGTTACTTAAGTTATCCAGTTCACAGGAAAAATAGCTGACATAGCGTTAGTAGCTTGTGTATAACGTATTTTTGTATATATGTTTTATTTGTCACTCGTTCCGGCTCTCGTATTCAAATGTTCAAATGTTTGTATAGCTTATGGGACTTAACTACGGGGTTATCGGTCCCTAAACTTACAAACTACTTATGAACTAGCTAACACTAAGGACGGCACAAATATCCATGCCCGAGGGGGGATTCGAACCCTCAACCGTAGTGGCCGTGCAGACCGTGACTGGCGCGCTTCAGTCCCCTCGGCCACCGCGGCCGGCGCTCTCGTATTCCCTAGTTGTGTTCAGTGACGGTATGGAAGATAACAATTATATACCCTGATATTTATAAATTACTAAGGATGTACGTGTAAACTCATAAAAAATTGTAACCAAACAAACGAAATTCTTACTAGGAAACTGCTTAATTTGTAAGGATATTGCCGGCCGCGGTGGCCGAGGGGACTGAGGCGCTTCAGTCACGGTCTGCACGGTCACTACGGTCGGGGGTTCGAATCCCCCCTCGGGCATGGATATTTGTGCCGTCCGTAGGATTAGCTAGTTCATAGGTAGTTTGTAAGTTTAGGGACTGATGACCCCGTAGTTAAGTCCCATAAGCTATACAAACATTTGAACATTTTTTTTTTTTTTTTTTTTTGTAAGGATATTATCAAACTAACAAGGAAAGTACTTAGGCTCGAACAAACAGAAATACACCAAAATCGTATGATAGATAACGTAAAGGTCCCTTATCTGCAAAACTATGCAGTCGCCCATTAGAGGCCTCTGCGTGTGCCACGCCGCATTGCACTTTGACCTGCCGGTACGCCAGTAGTGACGGTGCAGTGTGCCTCTGAAGTTGCGCTTTGTGACGTTATTTGCGTAGTGAAGCGTCAGATGGGTCGGCGATTGGTAATCAATCCTGATAACGTATTGCAATTGGTTGAGATGAAATTCCGAAGAGCCCTTCTTCGTGAATACGGTCTTGGTGTAGAATAAGAATCATTCACATGTTTTCTGGTATCTATTATAGTGCAGAAATATGAGAATAGATTAGAAACACTATAATAGATAATAGGTAACATGCGAATGATTCATCTTCTACACCAATACCATCTACACAGTGACACTATATTAGCAGGATTTTTTACCAATCGCCGACGCACCCGACACTTCAGCACACAAATAACGTCACAAAACGCAACTTCAGAGGCACACTGCACCGTCACTATTGCCGTACCGGCAGGTCAAAGTGCAATGCGGCATGGCACACGCAGAGGCCTCTAATGGGCGACTGCAGAGTTTTGCAGATGCGGAATTATCACTAGTGCAGTAAGAGACCTTTACATTATCTATCAAAGGATTTTGGTGCATTTCTATTTGTTCGAGCCTAAGTACTTTCCTTGTAAGTTAAATACGGAACTGAAAATACTTAAATATCTATTACTACAAAATAGATGCCTCTTTCAATAGATCAAGAAAAGCACTACAATAAAACGTGGAATGACGAAAAAGGAAATCAGTAATTTGTTTGGTGCAGCGAAAATTTTATACTACTTTTACATTGCGCTCACGTGTCTTCCTGTTCGGGTGGATGTGAACTCCCCCTCCCTTTTCAGTTGTCCTAATTCACCCTCTTAGGCGCCTTTTTGTCTTATTTCTAAATCAGCCTCAGGATTCTCAGGATTTCTATATCAAATTTCATAAAAATCGGCCCAGTGGTTTAGTCGTGAGAACTTAACACACAGAGTTGGTTACGAATTATTAAACAAGTTTACCAGTAGTCCAAAAAACTGCTAAAGCGCGCTTGCGCACAAAAAAACCATTCCGAAGAGGAGAAATTTATGTAGATGATATGCAATCCTTGTGTTAGGAAATCTTTTATTAAAGTATTTCTCTAGAGTGAAATGTGAATGATGAACGTTTAGACCAGAAGAGAGTAGAGGCCTCTCAAATTTTGTGCTACAAAAGAATGCTGAAAGTTAGAAAGATGCTATAACTGTGTTGTGGTCTTCAGTGCGGAGACTGGTTTGATGCAGTTCTAATCTATCTTGAGCAAGCCTCTTCATCTCCTCATAAGAACGGGAACCTACATCCAGTTGAATGTGCTTACTATATTCATCTCTTGGTCTCCCTCTGCGATTTTTGCCCCACACACTTCCCTCCAACGCTAATTTCACTATTCCTTCATGTCTAAGAATGTGTCCTACTAATCAATCCCTTCTTTTAGTCAAGGTATGCCAGAAATTCCTTTTCTCCCCAATTAAGTTCAGTACCTCCTAATTAGTTACGCGATCCACCGACCTAATCTTCAGCATTCTTCTGTAACACCACATTTCAAAAGTCTCTACCCTCTTCCTGTCCGCACTGTTTATCGTCCATGTTTCACTCCCATACAAAGCAACACTCCACACAAATGCCTTCGGAAAGGCCTTCCTTATGATTAACTTAGTGTTCGATGTTAACAATTTCTCTTTTTCAAAAACGCTTTTCTTCCCATTGCCATTCTGCATTTTATAACCTCTGTACTGCGACCATCATTTGTTATTTTACTGCTCAAGTAAAATCCTATAACTAGTAATGAAATATTCAATGGAAGTGGAGATAACTGAAATTACGGGACAATTTAGTGATTAGGAACTAGTGAAGTTAGGTTGAAAGATGAACAGGATAGTCCGGGGAAACAGGAATGAAAGAGGCAGCCGCCTGGTAAAATTTTGCACAGAATGTAATTTATTAATAACAAATAATTGGTTTAAGAATCATGGAAAAAGGTTGTATACGTGGAAGAGACCAGGAGACACCGGAAGATACCAGATAGACTTTATAATTGTAATACATAGATTTCGGAACCATATTTTACACTGTAAGACATATCTAGGGACAGATAAAAACTCTGATCATAATTACTGGTTATGAAAATATAGACTGAAATCGATAATACAGCAGAAAGAAAAATGAGGAGATGGGACCTGTATAAATTAAAGGAACTTGAGGTTCTTAGAAATTTCAGAGGAAGCTTTAGACAACAATTGACAGAAATGGGGGAAAATAGCACACTAGAAGATGAATCCATAGCTTAGAGAGATGGAATAGTGAAGGCATCAGACGACCTAATAAGTAGAGAGACTAGAGCTACATTGGATATCACGGGAAATACTGAATTTTATTGATAAAAGAAAAAAATATAAAAATGCAGTAAATGAAGCAGTTAAAATGGAATACAGAAGACTAAGAAGTAAGATAGACAGCAAGTGTAAGATGGATAAGCAGGAGTGGCTAGAGGCGAAAAGCAACTTCGTTGTAGAATGTATAACTAAGGGAAAGATATATGCCGCGTATAAGAAAATATGATATATTTGGATACAAGAAAAGCTGCTGTATGAATATCAGGAACCCAGATGGAGAACCAGTCCTGAGCAAAGAAGGGAAAACTGAAAGGTTAAAAATTATCTAGATGACCTCTATAAAGAAATGAACTTTCAGACACTATTGCAGTACGGGAAGAGGAAGTAGATGAAGAAGAGATAGGAGATCCTATACTGACAGAAGAATTTTACAGAGCACCTAAGTGAAAATGAGGCCCATAGAGTTGACAACATTCCCTTAGACAATTGGTTTTTGGAAGAGCGGAGTGCCGAGCGGATTGAGACGCTATGCTCCGATGCACAAGGTCGCTTCCCGTCGGGGGTTCGAATCCCGCCTCGGGCATGGATGTTTGTGTTGTCTTAGTATAAGTAGTTTGTAAGTTTAGGGACTGATGACCACGCAGTTAAGTCCCATAAGCTTCACAAACATTTGAACTTTCCCCTTAACAAAAGCAAAACAACGATAATGGAGTGTAGTCTTAGAAAATCAGGCGATGCTGAAGAGAATTTGATTAGGCAACGAAAGAATGGAAGTATTAAATGAGTTTCGTCAGACAGTAAAGTAACGTACGGTGGTCTCAGAACACATAATATAACACGCAGAATGGATACGGGAAGAAAAACGATTCAAAAAAGAGAAAACTTGTTAACATTTAATATTACATTAAGATTTAGGAAGTCTTTCTGAAGGCATTTGTGTGGCGTGTTGCCTTTGCTTAATTCTTGCTACTGGCTTATAAATCTCGACGCAGCGGCAAGAGTATCAAAAGTCGCTGCTTGCAGTGTTGATGACAAGATCTACGACAAAATGTTCAAATGTTTGTAGAGTCTATGGGACTTAACTACGGGGTCATCAGTCCCTAAACTTACAAACTACTTATGAACTACTTACAACTAAGGATGGCACAAATATCCATGCCCGAGAGGAGATTCGAACCCCCGACAGTAGTGGCCGTGCAGACCGTGACTGGAGCGCCTCAGTCCCCTCGGCCACCGCGGCCGGCGAGATCTACGACTGTCTGAGGATATCGTGCAGTTGCTACGACGAAATATTGTGGGATTTTTCACAATGTTATCCAGCGGCAACCCCGTGAAACATATTTGCAGCAAAATCATATCCCCACTTTGGCCATTCAGACCACTCGCGTCGCTTAAGGTTTCCAGTGTGGTGTGCACCTGCTCTGACGCGTCACTGTGATAATTATATACGCAATTTCCGTTCTTCCGCATATGATACTTCTGGTACTGATGCACACCGCTGTTGCACTGTTGAACCCATGAGGATAACGTACTGGGGCACCTATACTGCAGGACGTGGGAAAACTGAATAGTTCTAATGGAAGTCATGCCAGGGTAGTTCGTGCAGCTGTGGTGGCATGGTCATGCACTTATCTGGTTAATGATCAGGATTGTCGGGTTCGAATCCCGATGCACATATTTTCAATTTTCCCCACTGACGCAGGCTGAATCATTCTCCACTGGAAGCTAACGTCTACATGGGATACTCTACAAATCACATTTAAGTGCCTGGCAGAGAGTTCATCGAACCACCTTTATACTATTCATCTCTCATTCCATTCGCGAATAGCTCGCGGGAAGAAAGAACATCTGAATCTCTCCGATCGAGATCCGATTTTCGTATTATATTCTGATTATCATTTCTACCTATGTAGATGGAAGTTAACAACATATTTTCACATTCGGAAGAGAAAGTTGGTGATTGGAGTTTCGTAAGTAGACCAAGCCGCGGCGATAAGCGCCGTTGATGTAATGATTCCCATCCCAGATCCCGTGTCATTTCCGTAACGCTGTCTCCCCTGTATCGTGAAAATACGAAACGAGCTGCTCTTCTTTGGACTCTTTCGATGTCCTCCGTCAAACCCACCTGATAAGGATCCCACACTGGGCTGCAATACTCCAAAAATGGACGGACGAGAGCAGTGTATGCAGTTTCTTTAGTAGTTCTGTTGCATCTTTTAAGGGCTCTGCCAATAAAACGCAGTCTCTGGCTCGACTTTCCCATTACATTATCTACGTGTTCTTTCCAGTTTAAGTCTGAAGTAATAGTAAATCCTAGACATTTAGTGGAGTTTACGGCCTTCACTTTTGATTGATTTATCTAGTAAACAAAGTTTAACGGATTTCTTTTCGTACTCATGGGGACGACTTCATTATTTTTACACAATACTGATATCTTATTTAGATCGTTCTGCAGTTGGTTTTGATCTTCAGATGACTTTACTAGACGATAAATGACGGCGTCATCTGCAAACAACCTAAGAGAGCTACTCAGATTTTCTCCTAAATCGTTTATGTAGATCACCTCTGTTTTAGTCGATGCCTTATCATCGATTACTACAAACTGTGTCCTCTCTGACAGGAACTCTCCTATCCATTCAGAAATCTGGGGCGATATTTAATAACCACGCAATTTGATTGAACGCCGTTTGTGAGGTACGGTGTCAAAGGCCTTCTGGAAATCTAGAAATACGGAATCAATTTGAGAATACTTGTGGATAGCACTCATCACTTCATGTGAGTCTAATTCATTTGTGTCTTGATTCATAATGGCTGCAGGCTCGATATGCCAGAAAGAGAAACCACATACGGGGTGTTTAAACAGAAAAATTAAATATTTTAGGCGGTGATAGTATTGGCTAATAGAAAAAATGCCATGTAACATCTAATGTGCAGAGGTACAGCTGATAGTTTGTAAACCAAAGAACCTTGCAGCAAAGTCAAATGAGGACGTTCAAAACGTTTTTCAAACATTACTCCAACATGAATGCACTTTTGACTTCTCTTGATAACAGCACATGTAATTGCGTTCTTTTGTGAAAGCTGCACTGTCCAAAATCCGAACGATCAAATTGGCCTTTGTGATGACTTTTTCTTGTAGACTTCTGCTTTCAACCATCAATGCAGGTAAAAATCCAAAGAGATAAAGGTCCGGTGAGCTTGGTGGCCAAGAAAGACGGCCATATTTACTGATCCATCTTCCGGAGAATGGAGGTTTAAATTACGTGTCACTTCGCGGATAGAATATATGCAGGAGCCTCGTCACTGAAGCAGAACGGGCGCTTTCTTGTAGCCGTATGAAGCTCATTTTCGGGACAATGTAGATAGTGGGGTCCTGTTTCTCAACCTGTGGGTCGCTACCCCCAGCAAAGTCTTGCTAGGGGGTCACGGTCACAGGAGGAAGTATGCGACTCGTGCGAAACTTCGTGGCCCGTGCGCAGAAACGCGTTCTTGGCGGTACACTTCGCCTGCTAACAGATAGTCATATGCGCCTCGCCACCAGTAGGCAACACGCAAGTGAGGTGGCCCTCCAAACAAAGCAGAGGAATGGACTCGCCTGCGTCCAAGTTGAGAAGGCACGACTTCTTGCGCGAGCTGTAGTTGCACCATAAAGTAACCAGCGGTTTTCAGTAATACAACGTCGTATGCCTAAGTTAAATTGATGCCGTCACGACTAAAAAGTGGCTTTATCAGTGAAGAGTAGAAATGGGATTATTTGTCGATTTTTCAAGTATCCAACGACAAAAGTAGTAAGGTATATCCTTATCTCCTTCTAGAAGAGGTTTTATGAGCCGTAAATGATACGTAATGTTTGCCATAGTCTGCTTGTGGAACAGCGATACCTGCAGAAATGCTACGTTTGCTTCTTGAAGGAGAACGTTCTACCGTCTGAATAACGTCTTCTACTTCATCCAAAGTCTGCTCATTTATACGTTCAGATGCAACATATCAGTGCACACTCCGCTGCAGAGTGAGTTTCATTCTGGAAACATCCCTTAGGCTGTGGCTAAGCCTTGTCTCCACCATATCCTTTCTTCCAGGAGTGCTAGTCTTGCGTGTTTGCAAGGGAGCTTCTGTGAAGTTTGGGAAGTAGGAGGCGAGGTACTGGCGGAAGTAAAGTTGTGGGGCGGCATCGTGAGTCGTGTCGGGGTAGCTCAGTCGGTAGAGCGCTTGCCCGCGAAAGGCAAAGGTCCCAGGTTCGAGTCCCGGTTCCGGCACACAATTTTAATCTGCCAGGAAGTTTCATATCAGCGCACACTCCGCTGCAGAGTGAAAGTTTCATTCTCTATGTGTGGCATGTTTACACACTACAATACAACAGATGGGGTCGAGAAATCACACTGAAAAGTTAACTACAAACTAAAGCACAACTACGCAATTAGAAC
This sequence comes from Locusta migratoria, assembly GCA_026315105.1. Lineage (NCBI taxonomy): Eukaryota > Metazoa > Arthropoda > Insecta > Orthoptera > Acrididae > Locusta > Locusta migratoria. The sequence continues at coordinate 355,856,792 of CM048744.1, forward strand.
ATTACTGCTGACATTCGGTAAATACGCCAAAAGCAACCTTGTAGCAACCGGTGTACAAGCACACAAAACGAAAATGCACTGAACTCAGCCGTGTCTCTGATCTGAGTAAAAACTAAATACATGTTATATGGCATACTGCAATTCGCCTGGACTACCACTTCCCAAAATATGTAGCATTCGTCGTGAAACACCCTGTGTATAGGGTGAGTCACGTAAGACGTAGAGCCCGCGCAGGATACGGTGTACGCTGCGCAGAGACGAGTTTTCATCCGTAGCGTCGGGCGAGTTCATTCCTTCGTTTGGAAGGGCAGGCCGCGTCAGTCCACTTTTGCATGCCGGCCAGTGCACATGGTGTGAGCGCATCGCTGTAAACGGCATGGCAGCACAGTCTCCAAGCGCTATAGGTGCTGTAAGAGTTCTGCATAGCCAGGCACGAGATATCGTTTTCAGTGAGGGTGAAACATCAGTTGCCGGTAGTTCTGAAGGTTTCTTTACTCCGGGAAAAAGCGGAATAAAGACAAAATGGTCTTAGATTCAGGTGATTTTCATGGACAAGTGGTGCGGAGATTGTCAAGTGGAAATTGTTTACCTAACAAACAGCGCCCCACAATAAAGTGACTTTTTTCCGTAATAAAGAAAAATACGTCTTTCAAGGGAAGTATTTCTTCATTGCGGTACCTACTTCATAAGTTAGGCTTCAAGTACATTTTTTTAAATGTAATGTTTTCTTTTTCGTGCTATTAAAATAATATTTACCAGGTGGCGCAAAAAATAAAAACAAAACAAAAACCGGGTTATAAGAAGGTGCTTTGGAACGTTTAGAAACAAGCAGTAAACGTGTCGATTATTTAAATAAAATAAAATAGTACTGTGAAGAGTGATGTCTCATATATGTCGCTGAAACATACATTCGCAGTTCGCATACAACGCCCAATGAGTGGACAGATGGATCAAATAATGGCGTCAGTTTCAAAAGGACAACGCCTGATTGTAGTACATATAGGTAACAAAAATAACTCATTAATGTGGCTAACGTCTAAAGAGAACATTTACGTTTTCTGGTCTCCAGTACTGTAGAACAGGAGAAAGTGAGCATCCCTTTTAAATCTAAACATGTTCTACGCTCCTGGCCACTAAAATTGCTACAATACGAAGATGACGTGCTACAGAGGCGAACTTTAACCGACAGGAAGAAGGTGCTATGATATGCAAATGGTTAGATTTTCAGAGCATTCACAAAAGCACAGAGTAACATATACAGAGAAGAGGTTCCCCCCTAAACCTCTGTCCTACGCTCCCTTCGTAGTTCCATAAGATGCCAGCAGGTGTCAGACGGTACTCTGGCTTACTACCGGTAGAGGCGCTTCTGACAGTGCCTCTCCCACATCAGTCGGTAGTGTGGAGGGGAGGCTGAGGGGAGAGCTTATGCCACCTGCCACGAGGCCACGGCTGTGTCCGATTCCGATGTGCCGGCGTTTGAGGGGAGGTGGTGCTGGGGGCAGCCAGTACCTGCCGAATGCTCTGGCCAGTTTAAAGAGCTGATTCTGACCTCAGCGCCATCACGGGACATCTTACGGAACTGCTCTGGCCCTCCCTCCCCGCACTCCTGAGCATGTGACCCGGTCCTTACGGAGGTTTCCCGTCTGTATATATTTGTCTGTGATACAAGGTTGGCGCTGCTCACGTTTGTCGTGATCCAATGACTGTTAGGAGAATATGCAATCGGTGGGTTAAGGAGGGTAATACGGAACGCTGTGCTGGATCCCAGCGGCTTTGTATCACTAGCAGTCGAGATGACAGACATCCGCATGGCTGTAACGGATCGTGCAACTACGTCTCGATCCCTGAGTCAACAGATGGAGACGTTTGCAAGACAACAACCATCTGCACGAACAGCTCGACGACGTTCACAGCAGCATGGACTATCAGCTCGGAGACCATGGCTGTGGTTACCCTTGACGCTGCATCAGAGACAGGAGCGCCTGCGATGGTGTACGCAACGACGAACCTGGGTGCACGAATGGCAAAAGTTATTATTTCGGATGAATCCAGGTTCTGTTTACGGCATCATGATGGTCGCATCCGTGTTTGGCGAAATCGCGGTGAACGCACATTGGAAGCGTGTATTCGTCATCGCCATACTGGCGTATCACCCGGCGTGATGGTATGCGGTGCCATTGGTTACACGTCTCCGTAACCTCTTGTTTGTATCGACGGAACTTTGAACAGTGGCCGTTACATTTAAGATGTCATACGACCCGTGGCTCTACCCTTCATTCAATCCCTGCGAAAACGTACATTTCAGCAGGATAATGCACGACCGCATGTTGCAGGTCCTGTACGGGCCTTTCTGGATACGAAAAATTTTCGACTGCTGCCCTGGCCAGTACATTCTCCAGATCTCTCACCAACGGAAAGCGTCTGGTCAATGCTGTCCGAGCAACTGGCTCCCACAATACGCCAGTCACTACTCTTGATGAACTGTGGTATCGTGTTGAAGCTGCATGGGCATCTGTACCTGTGCATGTCATCCAAGCTCTGTTTGACTCAATCCCCAGACGTATCCTGTCCGTTATTACGGCCAGAGGTTCTGGGTACTGATTTCCCAGGATCTATGCACCCAAATTGCGTGAAAATTTAATTGCATGTTAGTTCTAGTATATTTGTCCAATGAATACCCGTTTAACGTCTGCATTTCTTATTGGTGTAGCAATTTTAATGGCCAGTGGTGTAATTAGTGTGAGCAACAGGTGCCGCGGTAGAGTAGCCGAGCGGTCTAAAGCACGTTGCTGCGGAGCGCGCGGCTGCTCGCCGTGGAGGTTCGAGTCCTCCCTGGGGCATGGGTGTCTGTGTTTGTCCGTAGGATAGTTTACCTAGGTTTAAGTAGTTTGTAAGCTACGGACTGATGACCACGCAGTTTGGTCCAATAGATTTACAAACATTTGAACATTTTTGAGCAACAGGTTGAGGCTGGTCCACTGACCGGAAGTCCTTGTCGTGGCGCTGTATCTGTATGTCGTCGGCGGTCTGCCCCGCGTCGGTGCTCTCGCCGGACACGCCCTGCTTCTTGCTGTTGGCGGCGGGCGGCGGCGCCTGGCCCGGCATGCTGTGGTGCTCGTGCAGCGACGCCAGCAGGTCCCCATCCTGGCTGAAGCTCGTCGCCTGCTGCAGCACGCTCTGGCAACACAACACCACACACCGTCACTAGTCATTCCACACTTGTAGATTTTATTAAGTGTTTTCCAGACGTGACAAAGTCGTTCATGAGGTATGCGCCCGTATCAGTATTAATTGATAAACAGTGCTATTAGGACGCCATGTAAAATTATAGAGCCACAGATAGAGATGTGGTCATGCGTTTATTGACGCGTTTCGATAAAAATCATCTTCAGAATCTGTGAAATTACAGACATCAGTAAGCCTGGTGTCACAAAAAGAGAACTGCATGGACAAAAGAAATACCAAATTACATTATAAACACAAATATGTTAAGTAAATACCGTGATAGGGGGTTTACATTATAAAATTGTATGGCGTCAATGCCCTGCTGAAAATTACTGAAGCCAAATCACCCAGGATCGTCAAAGTAAACGGTAGACGCCACCAGGAGGCTCTAGTGTAACTGACAAAGATGAGAAAAATAGAAACTATATAAAACCAAATAGAAATAATTAAACCTAGTAATCCTATAAACATTTAAATTTAAAATGGAGATGACGGGACTTTATAATACAACTGCATGCAGATCTTGTTGTAAACAGAATCCGTCAATTTTTACTCCCATTGATTACGTCCTGGTCATATTTCATGACTTTTAACCTCAGCTTGTTTTATGAGAGATATGTGTAACCCTACTAATGCAACGTAGGGATTTTATCATTTCAACCGTTAAATTGCGATTTTTTTTATAATAGCTGACAGTATCCGTCAGTTTTACTCCCATTTGAATACGCCCTGGTCTCCCGCCTTTCTGTCCTTGCCATGCCATGGGGCACCACGATAGGTGTGTGAGTTTAACAATAAGAGCTGCATACAGTTGTATTGTATAGTCCCGTCCTCTCCATTTTAAACTTAAATGTTTATAGGATTACTAGGTTTTAATTCTTTCTATTTTTAATCTTTGTCAGTTACACTAGAGCCACCTGGAGGTTTACTTTGACGATGCTGGGTGATTTGGCTTCTTTTCACGGTCTGTACTTAACATATTTGTGTTTATAATGTAATTTGGTATCTCTCTTGTCCATGCAGTTCTCTTTTTGTGAGCCGGCCGCGGTGGCCGAGGGGACTGAGGCGCTCCAGTCACGGTCTGCACGGCCACTACGGTCGGGGGTTCGAATCCCCCCTCGGGCATTGATATTTGTGCCGTCCTTAGTCTTAGTTAGTTCATAAGTAGTTTGTAAGTTTAGGGACTAATGACCCCGTAGTTAAGTCCCATAGACAATACAAACATTTGATTTGATTTTTTTCTTTTTGTGACACCAGGCTTACTGATATTTGTAACTTTACAGATTCTGAAGATGATTTTTATCGAAACGCGTCAATAAACGCATGACCACATCTCTATCTGTGGCTCTATAATGTTACACAGCGTCCTAATAGCACTGTTTATCAATTAATTCATTAAGTATACGTCGCAAGCTGCTTCTAACCAAATTGTGTTCTTATGGAATTTCTTGGGTATGAGGATCGCCTGAAATGGAAAACTGCTTTTTATTCATACTCAAACACGTTTCAACACATCTGTGCCATCAGTAGATTTTTCTATTTACTTACAGCTATGAAAATCATCATTTTTAGTACTAAACTGTGTATGAAAATCAGGCCTTAAAGTTGTATATCTTAGTTGGGTTACTAACTTGTGTGGTCATGTAGGACCATTTTTACATGAGACATTGATAGCCAGTGGCGTACCGAATATAATGGCGCCCGGAGCATGACTATTCATTTCCGCCCACCTCCCCCTATTCCTCTTCCTCGGTTCATGTGGTACGATACTACAATTCATTGGCGCCCCTCCCCCTCCAGAAACACATACAGTAACGTAAATGATGAGAATATTACGGAAACGATAATAGGATTCGCACCTATCTTAAAATATCTGGAGGGGTGTTCAAATGAAAAGGTACGAAATATCTTAACAACCAAACCGGTTGATATTTGAATATGCCGCTTTGCGGTAACGTATTGCGATATATAGGGACGCGTAGCAAACGTCGTCACCTCCCCCTAAAAAAAACTCAAAGCTGTGCTTTCAGCAGGCAAGATGATGTTCAATGTCTTTCTCGATGTCCGAAGTCCGATACCCATCGAATTCAGTACGGAAAAACTGTTAAGAGTGACGAGTACTGTTAGACGCTCCCTGGCCTACGCAAGTCCATCAAGATTAACGGCGTGGGCTGCACAGGGAGGGAGGGAGTCTGCTCCATGATGACGCGCGTCCACACGTCTCCAGGGTCACACGCAGTATACTGGCCAAGTTCAAGAGGGAGCAGCTTTAGCATCCTCCTACAGCAATATATATATAATCAAAGGGAAACGCTTCAATTCGGACGACGAACTGAAGGACACGGTATAGAAATGACTCTTCTCACAGCCTCAGTAATTCTGGGAACAAGGAATCCTGCAGCTCGTTAAACTGTGGGACAGCTGTGCTCAGGCCTCTGTTGATTAACTTTGAATAAAGATTTCGTACCTTTTCATTTCAACACTCCTCGTGCATTACAAATGGTCACTACTTAAATACGCTTCTAAAAACTCCGAATTGTATTTTTCTTTTTTTTTTTTTTTCTTTCTTTTGGATAAATAGGGACACAGTCTCAGGTTGGCTTATAAGTGAGCTAAAAGTCTTTTTAAAAAGTCAAGACTGAATTCGGTAGTGTGTCCGTGTCACTCGAAAACTCGGAGAACTATCATGTACAATTAGTTAAAAACGTAAATTAATTTCAATAAACGTACAGTTTCTATACCAAACAAAACAACACACACACACACACACACACACACAGATATATACAGGGTGTCCCAGCTATCTTGTCCACCCAAAATATCTCTGGAACAATAACAGCTATTGGAAAACGACTTTCACCGGCATCAATATACGGCTGGGGCCCATGAATGTACATGTTTGGAAACATTCTAAAACGAAAGCAAATGTATTTTTAACACAAACTTATGATTTTTTAATTGGACACCCTATATTTATTCTTCAGCAATCCATAGCATGACAAATCACATAAACAATGGCGTTGATTGCATCGCAATATTCCAGTTACGTCCCGAGATATTGCGACGCGAGGTTGACGCTTGAAATACGCGAAACGCGCGGCTAGCTCAAGTCCTGAGACTCAGGCGAGAACCCCTTGCTGCTCAGGACGTGCGCTAGCCGCGCGTTTCGCGTATTTCAAGCGTCAACTTCGCGTCGCAATATCTCGGGATGTCATTGGAATATTGCGATGCGATCAACGCCATTGTTTGTGTGATTTGTCATGCTATGGATTGCTGAAGAATAAATATAGGGTGTACAATTAAAAAAACATAAGTTTGTGTTAAAAATACATTTGCTTTCGTTTTAGAATGTTTCCAAACATGTACATTCATGGGTCCCAGCCGTACATTGATACCGGTGAAAGTCGTTTTCCAATAGCTGTTATTGCTCCAGAGATATTTTGGGTGGACAAGATATCTGGGACACCCTGTATATCAAATTTTCACATATCTACAAAAAACGATGGGACAAACTGTAAAAAGTGACCTACTGATTTTAAGTGTGGAGAGACGAAAAGTTGAAATGTTCGACTTTTTATTAAGTAATACACACACACACACACACACATATATATATATATATATATATATATATATATATATATATATATATATATATATAAAATAAAAAGTCGAACATTTCAACTTTTCGTCTCTCCACACTTAAAATCAGTAGGTCACTTTTGACAGTTTGTCAAAAATGTTCAAATGTTTGTTAAGCTTATGGGACTTAACTACGGGGTCATCAGTCCCTAAACTTACAAACTACTTATGAACTACTTACGAACTAGGACGGCACAAATACCCATGCCCGAGGGGGGATTCGAACCCCCGACCGTAGTGGCCGTGCTGACCGTGACTGGAGCGCCTCAGTCACCTCGGCCACCGCGGCCGGCGACAGTTTGTCCCATCGTTTATTGTAGATATGTGAAAATTTGCTATATATATATACAGGGTGTCCCAGAGTGTGGGACACCCTGTGTGTGTGTGTGTGTGTGTGTGTGTGTGTGTGTGTGTGTGTGTGTGTATTACTTAATAAAAAGTCGAACATTTCAACTTTTCGTCTCTCCACACTTAAAATCAGTAGGTCACTTTTTACAGTTTGTCCCATCGTTTATTGTAGATATGTGAAAATTTGCTGAACGAAGATAAAACTGAAACAAATAGACTACCTGAAAAATAGCACAGCAGGAGAGACGACAACAGATGCCACCTGGATACTAGATATACTGTTAATTGTTCCAATGTCGTCCACCAACAGTCGCAGCGGAGCGGCCGAGCGCATTGAAGCGCTATGTTCCGATGGACGAGGCTGTTCCCCGTCGGCGGGGCGGTTAGAATCCCCCCTCGGGCATGGATGTTTGTGCCGCCTTTAGCATAAGCTTATTCATAAGTAGTTTGTAAGTTTAGGGACTGATGATCCCGTAGTCAAGTCCCATAAGCTCTACAAACCTTTGAACACTTGTCCACCAACAGATAGCGTGTTGACATAACAGAGAGCGCCATGCCACGGACATGCCCTGATGCTTCCTACAGCGAACTGAGCGAGTATGGTAACCGTCAAATTGTGGTATTCCGAGTGGTGGTATGGTTCTTTCGGGGATTTTCCACACACGTTGGAGGTACTGTGCGAGTTTACAACAATGTTTATAGCAACGGTCTGGTGAACATTGTCACAAACGAAGACGAGTTTCTGCACGTGCCCGCAGAACAGGTGTCCACTAAGATCGTCGTAAGGTAAGGGCAGCAGTTGCATATTGTACAGATACTAAACCACACATGTCTTTTCTGAGATCAAAAGAGTCAATGCGTGCTGTTGCCACCCGGATGCTAGGAGTGGGACTACAGAACGCACACCTCCATTCCGCCTTCCACTTGTGCGACAGGATCGAAGTGCAAGGCTCTACTGTTGGCGTTAAACAATCACTTGGAAATTGAATGGCTGGCCATGGTCTTGAGCCATGAAAACAAATTCTACCTACACCCAAGAGACAGTCGTTTGCGCGTGCTATGTAGACGTCGGGAGCGCTGTATCGTAGAGTGCATCCACCCCTTCTAGTCTGGGGGTGCGAAAAAATTACAACTCTCGTTCACCTTTGCTCGTTTTAAGGGAACTCTGAGCACTGTTCGGTACATGCAGAATGTCGTAAGACCCGTTCTTTAGTGCTTCTTGCAACTGGAAAGTGATGTGTTCTTCCAACAGGGTAATTCTGGCCCACAAACTGCGTCTGAATCTCAAACGTGCTCTGCAGCACGATCTCTGACCAGCACGATCTCTGGCCTTTTCTCCAACTGAGTATGTGTGGGATGTAATGGGACTAGAACTGACATGCCTGACTCCATAGAACAATGCATGCCAAGACAGTAATCATCCTCTGTGTGATCGAATGGGTGCTAGAACCAGCGCTGTATTACTGCCTATGTAGGCTCATCACTTACTAATATGGATATTTCAGCGTGTATCGACACCTGGTACTTCAGCACTTCAGCTATGGAACTGTAAATGTAACGATGATGATCCCGTGTGGCATTTGTGGCCGTCCTACCCGAACTGGTGTTCGGCCTGCCTGGTGCAAGCCTTCTTAGCTGAAGCGACTCGCGTGTCAATGATGTTGAAATGATGATAAGGACGACACAACACCAAATCCCCGAGCGGAGAAAATCCCCATCCCGACCAGCATTCGAACCCGGGCCCCCTGTGTGGCAACCGACCATGGTGTCCACTAGACCACGGGGACACACTGTAAATGTAACCATTTCATGTACTATTAGGCATAGTTCAAAAAATTTTTTTTTGTGTGAATTGGGAAACTCTAAGCGCAAGTTTAAGTACCCGAGAAACGCTTGGTCCTACGTGGAGGCTGCAGGGCACAGTACCTCGGGGAAACAGCTGTCCGTTGGTCGCTTAGGATGCTAGCTAAGCCGCGAAGTACGTGCGTACGGCAAGCGGAGGATGTAAAATGGAATTAAAATAATGAGAGCGCTCCGCGGCGACATGTTGCGGCCACAAAGGACAGCCGCGTGGTGGGGACGGCACAAAGCCACAGCGGGTGAGCGTGTTTTATTTTTCGGTGTCGTTTCCCTGGTAACGAGGAGCGCCTTTGGCTGCGCCGCCTAATTGTGGACGCGCGTAACGAGGCAGCGCTCTCGGGTCACCCCAAGGCTGGACACGAGACTGCCCGCCCAGCCACACCTAGCGCAGGCCCCGCGCCGATTCCATGTACAGACTTCCGATCGACGATTCAGAAACCTGCCTATCGCACTTGCGACCACGAATGGCACGTCTCTCAGGCGTTTAAGAGAGGACACCTGGCAGCTATACAACCAAAAGTGTCCTCTCGATTCTGGTTTTCGTCGATGAAGCTTAGCAGACGTCATGCAACGTCTCTTATTCGGATGATACTGGGACACTGATGTTACCCTGCCCTCCTACATCGTTTGAAAATCATCGCTTCTCGACATTGCGACAAAGATCCAACGGCAGTGGCGGATCTCAACCACATTATACTGGCATGCACTAAGTACACGGCCGCACAAAGTGTCTTCTACAGAAAGCTGGTTGCGAGGGGTTACCCCCTACCCACAAGTGTCACTGTCTTCCTTCATGGATTCGACAAGTTTAAGTACAGTTTACTGAAGGACTACCTAAAAGTCACCGGCATACAGCTCTAATTGAAGACCTGGTGTGTGTACCTTGAGCATGCACAGCTTAAAACTGCATAAGTAATTTTATATTATGTTTTGACTTTTATATCTCTTTGCAACTCTCATTTTGTTTTATGATGTTTGCAGTTTCGTTGTATTACATCTGTCATTAGTACTGTTAAATATGTACATATGGTTTTTTTAACTTTTATTCTAAGGCTTTATGATACCTATTAATATTGTGATATACATAGTAAGAATTTCAATTCTGTTCTAATGTTGCCACTGTAATAACCGCTGGCTGTGTGGTCACTGTAACCAAAAGCCAAAATAAAGAAGAATTACAATTACACCTAGCACAGCTAATAGTACAGCTCTCCATGGGCAAGACAGGGCGCGACGTGCACGCTACAACGAAACGACATGTCCGCGCCAGTTCTGCATGTGGGTACGTGGTTGAACAACCAATCGGATTTTTACAACACCAGTAAAATTTGGTGAATAATCACATTAACGCAGATGAACTATGAACTACATTTTCCTTTCTGTCCTTCGGATTTTTACAACACCAGTAAAATTTGGTGAATAATCACATTAACGCAGATGAACTATGAACTACATTTACATTTCTGTCCTTCGAAATAGTCTCGTCCCATACCTATGTCGTGAAATCTCTTGCCTTCCAAAGCAGTTTGAGTCGAGGGAATAGGAAGAAACCTGGAGGATTGAGATCAGGCGGGCACGGTGGATTTTGCCAGGAACTGTTTCACGATATTGGCTGTGTGAGCAACCTGAACATCCACGACACTTGCCGGATCTTAGTCCTCTGGTCTTCTTTTTCCCTCGACTTAACCTCGTTCTGAAAGTTAAGAGATTTTTCGATATTCCTGACATCCACCGAAACCTGACGAGGCTTTTGAACACCATCCCAAAGGAAGACTTTGTGAAAGTTCCCAGGACATGTACTGCAGAGCTCATCGATGTATAGTTGTGGGAGGAGACTATTTCGAAGGACAGTAAGGTAACTGTTATTCGTAGGTCATCTAAGTTAATGTTACAGGACTATTTACCGATCTTTAGTGCCAGAGGTTGTGTATCCAACAGTTTGTAAATGACTGTAAGAATTATACTGAAAATCGTGAGTAACCTTTTTTCCGTTGGTAAAATATTTCTTGGCGGTCCCGGAGATAATGTTGTTATAATGATCTGTTATATCTGGAAGGAAGAAGCGCCAAAATGACTATTTGGTGTATGATGCTCTATTGTTTATCAGAAAATATTCACAGCCACAGATATGTAGGCGTCAACTGAAGAATGGGATACTGCTCATTGGCTTTAAGCAGTGACGTCATGATAGGTGGGTTATACAGGGTCTAACATGTATAAGTAGAAGGTGACTGAGGACAGTATACCGAACAACAATATGTCATTTGGCAATAAATGTAGCTACTAAAGGTCCTATATTTTCAGGTTAGGTAGTACCTCGGCGTATGTGTACCGCCGGGAAGTCTACATCAGGGGTAAAGCGGTGCGGTACGCCTCGCCATAGTGAGGTTAGAGGGCACTCTCCCGCAATGAATGTCTGTCCTGTCGTTAGTTCTCTTGCGGGCCAGGTACGACAAAACAGAGAACGTGAGGTTCCAATGTTGGTGTTTGTCGTGTGGTACGAGTGTTCGACGCAGAGAGAGAAGAACCGCCACACTTATACCTGTACATATTAAGGTACCACATATAAAAATATTTGCACTTGCAAATGATACACCGTGTATATGAGCCGTAAAATGTTTGTAAATCTAAGGGGCTTAACTACGTTCGTCATCAGGCCCTAGGCTTACAAAGTACTTACCCTAACTTAAATAACTAATGCCAAGGAAAACACAAACACCCATGCCAGACGGAGGACTCGAACCCCCGACGCCTCAGTACGCACGGCTACTCTGCCGCGGCTATGACCCATTGATACCGAAACTGTTACTCACAGACATACACGTAATGTGTATCTGTGCTATATTCTTGAAAAACGATGTGTCAATCGTAAATAGAAGTAATGTTTGTTGATTTTGGTTTTTAGTTCTGAACTATTTCTACAATCGTTATTACTTATTGACAATCCTTTCATATTAGAGTGAATGGAAACAATCCATATTAACGCAAATGTTTTGTTCCGAAATGTTGGAATTTAGTGAAAAAAGTAAGCAAACATGTGCGATTTATTAAAGTGAGCAAAATTAATTTAACGTAATAGATGCGGGAAGTAGGTGGTTTCAGGCGGGAACCAATGAAAACGCACACAACCACAAGCTAGAAAATGATAGTAAAACTCAGTACAAATATCTAAAAAACAACAAAAAAGGATTATGAAGTTGACATTCATATCTTTTTTGCCCGTTGATAATGATGGTACCCCGTTCTTAAGTTAAACTCTGTCGCTCAGCTGAACTATAGTTCAATGTCATGTAATCTGTTCTCCACTAGTGTGTAATAATAGTATCCTGTTCTTTAGTTTGCCGCGCGAGAATGGTCGCCTGGTCTAAGGCGTCATGCTACGGATAACTCGGCCGTTCTCGTCGGAAGCTCGAGTCCTCCCCCGGGAATGAGTGTTCGTGTTGTCCTTAGCGTAAGTTAGTCTAAGTAGTTTGTAAATCTAGGGAGCGATAACCCTAGCAGTTTGGTCCTTTAAATTCACAAACATTTAAACATTTTGTTCTTTGGTTTACCTGTGCAGCTCAGATGCATTACAGGAAACAAACGTTAGGTATGTCGTTATTTTTGCCTTTTTGTAAACTTGCATACCATTCTTCATTTGAACGACACACCTACAGCTACATATACATACAAACTGCGCAATCCACCCAAAGGTGCGTGGCAGAGGGTACTCACTACCACTACAAGTTACTTGCTTTTCTTTTCCATTCCCATATAAACGTGGGAAAAAACAATACTTGTATCTAACCGTACGAGCCCGAATTTCTCTAATCTTATTCTTGTGATCTTTACGCGAAATGTAGGTTGGAGACAGTAGAATCGTTCTGTAGTCCGCCTCAGATTCCGGCCCTCTAAATTTCCTCAACAGTGCTTCTCGAAACGAACGTCGCCTCCCCTCGAACGTCTCTCAGTTGAGTTCCGGTAGCATTTCAGTAACACTCGCGCACTGATAGAATCTACCAGGTACAAACCTCGCCAGACGAATCACACCTTCCCCAAATTCTCCCAATAAAGCGATATCGACCATTTGCCTGCCTCCGACTGTTCTTATATGCTCGTTCCATTTCATATTTCTGTGCAGCGTTCAAAAAATGTTCAGATGTTTGTAAATCTATCGGATTCAACTGCTCGGTTATTAATCAGTATCTTACAAACTACTTAAACTATGGTAAACTAACCTAAGGATCAAATGTTCAAATGTTTGTAGAACTTATGGGACTTAACTACGGGGTCATCAGTCCCTAAGCTTACAAACTATTTATGAACTAGCTAAGGCTAAGGACGGCACAAATATCCATGCCCGAGGGGCGATTCGAACCCCCGACCGTAGTGGCCGTGCAGACCGTGACTGGAGCACCTCAGTCCCCTCGGCCACTCTAACCTAAGGACAACACATCCATGACCGAGGGGGGACTCGAACCCCCGACGGCGAACGGCAGCGTGCACCGCAGCACGGCGCATCAGTACGCACTGCTAAATCCGCCGCTGTTATGCAGCGTTACGTCTAAGAATCTAATGGACGGGACTTTGTCAAGCAGCACAGCGCTAATGCTGTATTCGAACATTACGGGAGCGTTTCTTTTACTCATCTGCATCGCCTTATATTTTTCTATATTTATCGCTAGTTCCCATTTCTCACACCACCTACAAATTTGGTCAAAGTCATCGTGCATCCTACTACAGTCATTCAATGACGACACCCTGTTGTACACCATAGAATCATCAGCAAACAGTCGTAGATTGCAACTCACTCTATCCGTTAGATTATTTATATAGATAGGAAATAATAGCGCTCCTACCATACTTCCTTGGAATATCCCTGACAATACCTTAGTCTCTGATGAACACGTGCCATCGAGGACAACGTACTGGGTTCTGTTAAGTAGTTTTGGAGCCAAGCACATATTTGCGTACCGATTCCATAAGATCGTACCTTCGATAGCAGTTTGTTGTGCGGTACCGTGTCAAATGCCTTCCCAAAATCGATGAATATGCAGTCTGGCTGTTGCCTTTCATTTATAGCACGCAAGACGTCATGAGAGAAAAGGTCATGCTGGCTTTAGCACGCTCGATTCTTTCTAAAGCCGTGTTGATGCAAGGACAGAAGCTTTTCGGTCTCAAGGAAATTTACTGTGTTAGAATTGTGAATATGTTCAACAATTCTACAGCATGCGAATGTAAATGATACAGGTCTGTAATTTCGTGGGTCCGTTCTTTTGCCTTTCTTATATACTGGAGATGCCTGTGCCTTTTTCCAGCGCTTGGTACTTTGCGCTGTATCAAAGATTCGCGATAAATGCAAGCTAAGTAAGAGACCAAAGCCATCGAGTACTCTTTCACTCACCTGAAGAATAGGATAAAATCGTAGATATACGTGTTAGGTACGAGCTGATAGTGTGGTTGGAGTATGGCGCAGAGCACCAGAAGCCATGGACATAATTGTCTGTAAGGCCATGTGGAAGTTTGTGGTGGCTCCCTTATGCTGTTGACTTTACTCCAATATAATACTCCGATTCCGAGCTCTTAGCATCAATAATAAACCCAATCGTAAAGGAAGTGACTACCACTTATCGTTTCGTCATTGCAACAGTTTATTAATAAGTCTCCATGTGTCTTTCATGCATACCTTTATTGCGATATTGCACTTCAAATGAATTCTAGCTGTAAACTTTTCTCTGCTGAAACTGAACCGATCATTGTCTGTAAATAGCTATTCCCGGTTGCATGGAGATCATTTGCAGCCGTTTACTAACTTCCCAACAACCATGGAATGTGAAACTTCCTGGCAGATTAAAATTGTGTGCCGGAACCAGGACTCGAACCTGGGACCTTTGCCTTTCGCGGGCAAGCGCAATACCGACTGTGCTATCCCGACACAAGTCATGATGCCGCATCACGACTTTTCTTCCGCCAGTACCTCGCCTCCTACTTTCCAAACTTCACAGAAGCTCTCCTGCGAACCTTGCAAGACTAGCACTCCTGGAAGAAAGGATATGGTGGAGACATGGCTTTGGTTCGAGTCTTAGTTCCGGCACACAATTTTAATCTGCCAGGAAGTTATCAGCGCACACTCCGCTGCAGAGTGGAAGTTTCATTCTGGAACCATGGAATGTATATGTAAGACATTGCGCCATGTGACATGTCCACATATCTACGCGATTGGTTTGAAGAACATTCTGGACAATTGCAGCGAATGATTTGGTCACCCAAATCATGCGAGATGAATCCCATCAAACATTTATGGTACATCTGCCAGGCACTTAAATGTGATTTGCAGAGTATCCCATGTAGATGTAGATCAGTTCTGCACAAAATCCTACACCGGAAACACTTTCACAGTTACGGACGACTGCAGATGTAGCATGGCTCACTATTCCTGCAAGGGACTTGTTGAATCGATGACTCGTCGATCTGCTGCTCTTCGCTAGTCAAAAGAAGGTGTGACAAGATACCAGGAGGTATGCTGTGACTTCTGCCACGCTTCGTACAACCTGTCAGTGACAATTCGGCGCCTGTCATTTCCTATTGTGGAGCGGGCGCGTGTGTTGGGTGCTTGTCTGCCCGCAGCCGACGCAGGGGGTGGCGCCGCGAGAGGACGGGCGTTTAAGCGGCGGCGGCGCATAAAATTCATTACGCGAGCTGATTGTGTGCGGCCGTCATTTCCATAGCGCCAAATTAAAAGCTAAAGGGGAGGCAGCGGCGGCGGCAAAGCTGACACCTCAGCGTGCGTGGGGTCGACAGGCGGGACCACGCCTGGGTTTTACGCGTTTTGCGGTGGTCACATATGCTTATCAATATTTTTTCGCAATAGAGAATTTCACTTTGCGTCACTGTATAAGGTATAGATGTTTCACCAAATGGTGACATATGTGCCGGACCGTGACTCGAACTCGGGTTTCTCGGTTTTCGCGAGTGGTTGTCATAAACACTAGGCTACCCGAACACGACTCCAGGACCGTCCCAAACTTCCATAAGCCACACTGACTGTAGTTATGAGTCAACCTGGTGCGGTAATACAGATTAAGCTGCGAGTGCTTAGGGATGAATGTAGTTGACTCCTAAGTACAGCCAGTGTGGCATATGGAAGTTTGGGACGGTCCTGGAGTCGTGTTCGGGTAGCCTAGTGGTTATGACAACCACTCGCGAAAACCGAGAAACCCGAGTTCGAGTCCCGGTCCGGCACATATGTCACCATTTGGTGAAACATCTATACCTTATACAGCGAGGCAAAGTGAAATTCTCTTTTGCGAAAAAATATTGATAAATATATCAACACTGTAAATCGTCACCATATATAAATTTAAGATTACATATGCCTCGGAAACCTCCCAATGTCTCCTCGGTACCAGAGAAGATCTGAAAGTGTAGCTTGATCGTGTCGTATTACATAGATGTCTTTCGTACTGAGTACATAACATTTGATATAGCTATTGGGAGCTGGAACTGCGAAAGAAGCAGTTGTTACCTTACTGCTACTGGTTCTTCTTTGTTACATTTTACACTTTCAGTTCATTAGGAAAACATTTCTTGCAACATTGTGTGTGCTTTCTCACGATCACGTGCAATGAGGAAAGAAACAAGACTTGGTATAATGTTTCTTGAACGTCTACTCTACTTACGAATAAACTTTTGGACTACGCTCTTTACGATTTCTCCAACTACAAATGACAGAAGTTGTAAAAACTAAGACTCGAAACAATCGATGTGCTAGAACTTGAATTCTGACTACATAGTGATATGATATTACTTCTTTTCTTAGTTATCCGAAATTGTTTTTTAAATAATAAAAATAAACAAATTCAAAATAACGAGACCAAATGTGTTGTATTACTAGAACCAACAACAACGTTATAAACTGTCGTAATGAGACTATATTATACATATAAGCGGTCAACTGAAGTAAGCGAGCCGCGGTGAAGTAGCCAAGCGGTCTAAAGCGCCCTTAATGAACGCGCGGTTGCTCGCCATCGGAGGTTCGAGTCCTCCCTGGGGGATGGGTGTGTGTGTGTGTGTGTGTGTGTGTGTGTGTGTGTGTGTGTGTGTGTGAGTGTGTGTGTGTGTGTCTGTGTGTGTTGTCCTTACGTTAGTTTACCTTAGTTTACGTAGTTTGTAAGCTACGGACTGATGACCACGAAGTTGGGTCCGATAGATTTACAAACATTTGAATTTTGAAGTAAGCGATAACGCCCGGCGGATATGGCCTCATTCGTCGGCGTTTTGTGTCGTACGAATCGAAACATTTATCTTTTGAAATTGTGATTTTTCTTTCGTTATGAATGTGTCATTACTTTTTCCAGTGGAAACCTGAATCCATCGATATACCAAACACTGTGATTTACCTAAAAAACATTAATCACTTGAAAATTTGGTCGTTCGTAATGAAAATTGCTTGGTGGTGAAGAAAAATGGAAATTTTTATTTTATGAGTACTGTATTTCGGAATCTTTTTTTCTGCGTTACTTTCCGTTCAGTATGTCCCCTGGCATGACGTCATAGGTAAAAGCAGACGGGTGTATCGGAACCTTCGGTATTGCGCCTGGAAGCACAATAATATTTTATATTTAAAAAGCTATTTCCAGAATACTGCAGATACTAAGATACCCCTTATATTTGGGGTTTGTGAAATGGCGAAAGTCGGCTTCAAGTTTGTGTCTTCATGTCAGCTCTATACCATACCTCCATGATTTTAATCGCACTTCATATTCCCGTGTTTGCAACATTCATTAGTCACTTGATGATCTACGTCACTAAGCACGACCCGGACTCCACTCATTACACCTCCCACGACGAAAACAAATTTACTGTATATTATGAAAACGTGTGTGTTGCAAATGTCCTAAATTACTGGACCTATTTCAAGCAAACTTAGTACACGATTCCTTACTATCAGACAATTATAATACTGTATTTTACAGGCAATATTCACACGTACCACTGAATGTTCCTTTAAAATTATGTCGTACTACTACACAAAGTTCATAAGATATGAGGTCATAAACATTTAGGTTTTTGAAAAACCGCCTCATCATGCATGAGGTTTCGATTTATTACGTCTTTACCACCAACTGTGTTCGCAACATGTTTTTTTAGACAGTATGGGGTATGTACAACTGAATGTACTTTCTAAACTAAATCATAATACGACGCGTAATTCGGAAGATAAGACGTAAAAATAAATAAAATAAAGTGTATGACAATCCAATTCATCACGCATGAGGTTATAATTTGTTACGGCTGTACCACCAACTCTGTTCTCAACACATTTTGCAGACAGTTTCATAATATTCCAATCTACGCACTTGGAAAATTATATCCTTGACGGACACATACTGGAGAAGATATGACGTGTTTGGAATTAAGTAGCAGGAAAACGAAACTGAAATGCACACAGAGGAGGCCAGAAGGCGCAGGACTGACGAGGAAGGAGGTGGACAAACACAAGAAAGTTATAAATACGCACCCGTTAAACTCTGGCAAATAATACTAGTTGTCTGTAAGTCATGAAATTATTGATAAATTTTAAACGTTTAAAATGTATGGTGGTATGTAATGTTTAACACCATAAAACAAGAATTACCATTAGAGTCTGCGTGTTTGTCTAGTAACTGACGGTGCTAAAATATGCTTATTTGTTGATTCATTACTCGATAATAACGCTTAACTATCTCGAAGAGGCTTCGCCTGTAAATTCAAACATTTTTCTCACTGATGTCACTCAAAACTGACGAAAGAATAAATGGTTATCGCTTACTACATTGTTGCTGTTATGTCACTAAACTTCGGTATCGTCCATGACGTTCCTATTTATTACCTTTTAACTATTAATACTGTTCGCTACATACTTCTCAGACAATATGCACATTTATCACGGAATGGATTGCAAACTTATATCGCTGTACGGCAAATAGTTCAGGAGATACGACGAGGTACACCCTTGAACGCATCAGACCTACCGTTACACTGTCGTCCGGTAAATCACTCATATCAAGCGTGACTTTTAAAATTTTTACTTGTAACGTCATGCCAAATGCCAAAGATAAACATCATGAACATCGGAAAAATAGTATGCGATGAAATTTTATCCTTCTTATAAATATTAGTTTAAGAATACCCTCCCTTTTTATTTAATGTTGTTTTTCACCAGTGCTGAGAACAAATTCAGATGAATATTATCATAATTTTTATTCCGTTGCGCCATAAATGTTCTCTCAGACACCTTCATGAAATTGTTTAGTTCGCGGTGGCTTGTATATTAATGATTGTATCTAATTCTCGTGAGCTACGACGTATGCTGGCCACCGTCTCTTTGTCTTCCTGCTGCTATAGTATAGTTTGACTCAGTTATAAATTGTGGGCCGGGGAACAAGGTTCTGTTGCAGGAAGTAGCCAGTAGTTCACACAAATCCTTTAGTTGGTTTCACGGCCACAGTTATATGTTTAAAGTAAGCTTTTAACTGGCTCCCTTCAGCTAGAGTTAATTGTCAATTAACGGTGGTATTTCAACTGACGCAGGGCTCGGCTGGTGTCGCTATTTTGGTGCCGAGTGCTCGCTGGCTGGGAGCAGCTAGAAGGTCGCGGCTACGGCGTGTGGCGGTAATGAGTGCGGCGTGTAATTGCCGGACACCAGAGCCCTCGCCTGCTGCCTGCAGCGTGATTTGCGGCCTGGCCGGAGTTCCTCGCCAGCAGGAGCGTCAGCCAGAAACGCGACGCTCAGGGCTCGCGTCCCTGTTGTTCAGGCGCCGCTCCCGAGGCGGGTCTAGCTGGAAGCTTGAGGACGACCTGCTTTGGCTCCCAGTTTGTTATTCTTGTGACTGTCATCCATATAGTCCGTATCCACTAGGGAGCAACACTAAACTGCATATATTTTCTTAACTTTATTTCCTTAATTTCTTTCAGTTATTTCATGTTTTAAATTCACCAACCTCTAATTCAAACTGTTACGTAAACTATCAATTCACCGTAAAGACGTTCGCTAAGCCACTGACAGGAGCGAAAAATAGACAATAAAAAATTAAATTTTCGGCCTTGGCTTCCATCAGAAAAACAAACACATACACTACTGGCCATTAAAATTGAACACCAAGAAGAAATGCAGATGATAAACGGGTATTCATTGGACAAATATTATCCTAGAACTGACATGTGATTACATTTTCACGCAATTTGGGTGCATAGATCCTCAGAAATCAGTACCCAAGAACAACCACCTCTGGCCATAATAACGACCTTTATACGCCTGGACATTGAGTCAAACAGAGCTAGGGATGACGTGTACAGGTACAGATGCCCATGCAGCTTCAACACGATACCACAGTTCATCAAGAATAGTGACTGGCGTATTGTGACGAGCCAGTTGCTCGACCACCATTGACCAGACGTTTTCAGTTAGTGAGAGATCTGGAGAATATGCTGGTCAGGGCAACATTTCCCGTATCCAGAAAGGCCCGTACAGGACCTCAACATGCGGTCGTTCATTATCCTGCTGAAATATAGGGTTTCGCAGGGATCGAATGAAGGGTAGAGCCACGGGTTGTAACACATCTGAAATGTAACGGCTACAGTTCAAAGTGCCGTCGATGCGAACAAGAGGTGATCGAGACGTGTAACCAATGTCACACCATACCATCACACCGGGTGATACGCCAGTATGGCAATGACGAATACACGCTTTCAATGTGCGTACACCGCGATGTCGCCAAACACATATGCAACCATCATAATGCGCAAAACAAAACCTGGATTCAGCCGAAAAAATGACGTTTCGCCATTGGTGCCATTCGTTGCGTACACCATCGCAGGCGCTCTTGTCTGTGATGCAGCGTCAAGTGTAACCGCAGACATGGTCTCAGAGCTGATAGTCCATGCTGCTGCAAACATCGTCGAACTGTTCGTGCAGATGGTTGTTGTCTTGCATACGTTCCCATCTCTTGACTCTGGAATCGAGACGTGGCTGCACGACCCGTTACAGCCATGCGGATAAGATGCCTGTCATCTCGATTGCTAGTGATGCGAAGCCATTGAGATCCAGCACGGCATTCCGTATTGTCCTCCTGAACCCACCTATTCTGCTAACAGTCATTGCATCGTTAACAACGCTAGCAGCAATGTCGTGATATGATAACCGCAATCGCGAAGGGCTACAATCCGACCTTTATCAAAGTCGGAAGCGTGACGGTACGCATTTCTCCTCCTTTTTGTGTCCCAGCCTCGTCGCCGCTTTTGTGTCTCGTTTCTGTCGTAGGTGTCGGTGGCCGAGTGGAATGAGACCGACACAGGAATAAAGATAGCACGCTGGTGCAGGTACGGAGGGGAGCAGCCAGAAACTAGAAACACTAGAGTAAATTAGAACGAGATATATATTGCACAGAATGTATACAATACTTAACTTTTACATAGATCAGTACTGCAGAATGTTGGTACATAGTTGAGCTAGAGGTCTGCCTAGTGCCTGTACGATAGCCAAGTCTTCACTGGTGCCTATCAGATTCCGAAGTGTTAACTGGTTCCTATCTCAGTCCCAAGTGAACGATGTCGTTCAGCGGTGGCCACGAGCGGCGTTGTAGCAGAGGGCGCTCGTGGCTGTAGTCGTAAGAACGCCGCGCCGTGCGTGCATGGCGGCGCGCGGCGAAAGTAGGTGGCGCGCACTTTGGACTTGTGCGACACCACACATTCTTTACATGATGCATCACAACAACGTTTCACCAGTCAAGCCGGTCAACTGCTGTTTGTGCATGAGAAATCGGCTGGAAACTTTCCTCATGTCAGCACGTTGTAGGTGTCGCCACCGGCTCCAACCTTGTGTGAATGCCATTAAAAGCTAATCATTTGCATATCACAGCGTCTTCTTCCTGTCGTTTAAATTTCGCGTCTGTAGCACGGTATCTTCGTAGCGTAGCAATTTTTATGACCAGGAGTGTACATTTACACAATCATTCAGACAACTACACATACACACAACTAGCATCTCCGGAGCTCCACCGCTACAGGCATCTTGACAGTGGACTGTAAAGGCTCTGATAGGCATTGAATACAGTGAAGGTAAGCGGCGGGAGAGGGTAACAGGGCGGTGTAGATGTGTGTGGCGAGGGAGGGGGAGTTGATGATAAAAAAGTAATCAAAGAGATGCTGTAAGAGGCGGCACACAATTTGAAAGAAGACATGAAATGGGGGGATACAGGATAATAAGTGGGGTATCGGAGGGGGGAGATGTCAGGTATAGGGTGCAGGGATCACAAGTTACGTTGAGACCAGGGTGGTTGCAGGACTGTAGAATGTGTTGATGGGACAACTCCCATCTGCGCAGGTCAGAGCAGATGGTGTTGGAGGGGAGGATCGAGATGGCTCGGTTAGTCTAGCAGCCATTCATTTAATGAATACTGACTTGCAAGCGGATATTCCGTTGGTATGTTAACTGTTAATATTCTCAGTTGTAAAGGCTGGCACACAAGTAATCACATGCTTGAGAAGTGCCAACAGCGCGGTAATGACCGCGTGGGCTAAGGGGCCTTGTTACGGATTGCGCGGCTGCCCCCCGTCGGAGGTTCGAGTCCACCCTCGGCATGGTTTTCAGTTATGTCCGTAGTTTTAGTAGCCTGCAAGTCTAGGGACTGATGAACTCCGCAATTTGGTCCCTTAGGATTACAAATATTTGAAAATTTGAACATTTTTGACAAGTACGTTTGCGCAAGCGTGCTTGTACACGGAATCACAAATTCATCGCGCGTCCACAATGCACAGGCATGCCTGCACAAGCAACGATTTCCTCATATGGGAAAATGTCGAGCGACGACGGTGTTGCGCTGTTACCAGGCATTGAAATAAGCTCAAAGGCGAAGTTGGGAAATTTGTGCTAGGCCAGAATTCGAACTCGATTTCCTGCTTCGGGCCAGCGATCGTCTTAACCAATTAAGCTAATCAGAACCATTTCCCGTCCTGCCCAAACTCTCAACTTACTCCAGAAAACGATTCTAGTGCTCCCTGCTCATTACTTCGTCTTGCTCGCAGCTTTAACACTACAATGGTCGCGTAGGATCTCAAAGATACACCTTGCTGGAATAGGCATCCCGCGCGTTAATTTTCATAAAATAAATGTACAGTTGCTACTATTCTAATACTTTCATGTTTTTCTCTCGTTTTGTTTACTTATCAATTCTCTAGCATCTGAGGTTAATTACAGGAAACGGTGCAATCTTTACCCTGTATCTCACAGATACAACGCGACCATAAATGTTCCTCCACGTGACACGACCATTGCAGTGTCAAGTGCATTGTCGCAAGGGACCGGATGTGTTTGTCAATTCGCAGGGAAATCACGCAGTAGACAGTACAGACCCGTAGTTGCGGAGCGCGCCGCTACTCGCCGTCGGAGGTTTGAGTCCTCACTCGGACATGAGTGTTTTTGTTGTCCTTAACATAAGTTAAAGTATGAAACTTTCTGTCAGATTAAAATTGTGTGCCGGAACCGGGACTCGAAACTGGGACCTTTGCCTTTCGCGGGGACGCGCTCTGCCACTGAGCCATCCCGATACGACTCACGGCCCGTCCTCACAACTTTACTTCCGCCAGTACCCAGCCTCCTACTTTCTAGAGCGCTTGCCCGCGAAAGGCAAAGGTCCCAGGTTCGAGTCCCGGTTCCGGCACACAGTTTTAATGTGCCAAAAAGTTTCATATCAGCGCACACTCCGCTGTAGAGTGAAAGTTAGATTCTGATAAGTTAAATTAGTTTGTAAGCGTAAGGACTGATGACAAGAGTAGTTAAGTCCCACAGATCTAAAAAAAAAAAAAAAAAAAAAAAAAAAAATTTGAACACTACAGACGTAGTGCACGATGAATTGAGAATTTTGGCGGGCGGGAAGTGTGTCTGGGTAGCTTAATGCCGCGCGGCAGCTCAGCGTGTTCGGCCAGAGGACTTCGCATTTCATTGATAAACAAGGAAACAACACGATCCACATCCTAAAAGTACGCATCTATCCCAGGAACAAAATATAAATAAGTATATAAATATCCAAATATCCGCCGCAGAATAGCCGTGCGCACTAAGGCGCCCTGCTGCGGTGCGCTCGATCGTTCGCCGTCGCTGGTCCGAGTACTTCCTTGGACATGGGTGTTTGTGTTGTCCTTACTATAAGTTGTTAGTGTAAGTAGTTTCTAAGCCTAGAGGCTGATAACCACCTTAGTTAAGTCTCTTAGATTTACAAACATTTGAACATTTTTTGATGTTCAAATGTTTGTATAGCTTATGGGACTTAACTACGGGGTCATCAGTCCGTAAACTTACAAACTACTTATGAACTAGTTAACACTAAGGACATCACAAATATCCATGCCCTAGGAGGGATTTGAACCCCCGACCGTAGTGGCCGTGCAGACCGTGACAGGCGCGCCTCAGTCCCGCAGGCCAACGCGGCCGGTTAACATTTTTTGAAATAAATAAATTGTTTAAGGTGTCCATTGCTCTGAAGCGTTCAGTCGGCATTCGAAACCCGGTGGAGCACAATTGTAACAGCCGAGAAGTATAAATATTTTGAATTTGTAAATTTACCGTTGCTGACGTCAACCAAATCTGTTCAAAAATATTCAAATGTTTGTGAAGCTTAAGGGACTTAACTGCGGGGTCATCAGTCCCTAAACTTACAAACTATTTATGAACTAAGTTACACTAAAGACGACACAAACATTCATGTCCGAGGGAGGATTCCAACCCCCGACGGCGGACGGCCGGGCGCACCGCAACACGGGCTCCAGTACGCGCGGCTAATCTGTAACGGAATATTGTGCAGTTGGGGATTTCACCAGAGCAGACGACGCGCCTGAACAGTGTATGGTGTCGTGTAGAGGGCGCGTGGCGATTATCGGCCACGCGTGGTAATGCGGCACGCATAATAATAAGCGTCGGTACCCACACAGCGCCGCTGCAGACGGGTGACGGCCGCAAACAAAGAAGCTCGGCGTCAATAGCCCCGCCACTGCCGCCCGCGTTGGGGGCAGCGGGCAGCGGCAGCCCGACAAATGCGATTGGAAGTCTTACGATTTCAAAAAGCACGCCGCCCTGCTTGCGCTAACCACCACTATACTCGACCGCTGCCATTGAGCGCTGAACGCTAAACGCGGTAGTCAATGCAAATGACGACACAGTACCAAATACTTGGAAGCCTGCTACTGTAAGTTCTATGGAGATTAGCAGATGATTACGATGGTTTATTACCTACTTTATTTATAACTAGCTGAAAACCCGGGGTTGCCCGGGTATTTATTTATTAATTTATTCCTGCCATTTTAAAGCTATATATCCATTTATATAACTGTTGTATGTCTGTAACATCGCCGGCCGCGGTGGCCGCGGGGACTGAGGCGCTTCAGTCACGGTCTGCACGGCCACTACGGTCGGGGGCTCGAATCCCCCCTCGGGCATGGATATTTGCGCCGTCCTAGTTCGTAAGTACTTCATAAGTAGTTTGTAAGTTTAGGGACTGAGGACCCCGTAGTTAAGTCCCATAAGCTTAACAAACATTTGAATCTGTAACATCTCTTGGGAACACAATTAGTAGTACAGAAGTAACACATTAAAACTTGGTGCGTGATGGGGCGGTTTTCCATGAACGTTACTGTTTATGTGCTCATATCTCATGAACTACCTGTCGTACTGTGACACAATTTAGAAGGTACATTCAACTATATGTGTGTATACTATCTGTAAAATTTCCTGCGGCTACAATCAGTAGTGTAAAAATTATAAACTGTAACTTCATACCGAATACCGTAGATGTACTCCATAAACAGCGCAAATGTAGTAAGCGAGAAACTTTTTTCTTTTCATAATTTTGCTGTGGTTGTCAGCGAGAAAAAGTTTAATGAAGGTTTGGAATTATGTTTAAAGTTTGTTGCAAGTCGCTAAGTACTCTCATTCTCATACAGTGTATTTCGAAAGTCTCGCCGCATTATATGGCATTTTTTGCGATTTCTATTAGCTATGACGTAATATCTGTTGAACCATGTGCCGTATGTGATTCTTAACCATGCAGCAATTATTACTTCACGGTAAGGAATGTGCGTACCAAATTTGATTGAAATCGGTCCTATGGTTTAGGAGAAAGTGGGCAGCATTGTCGCTAAAGGCAGCAGTTTTTCGCGCATCTGATTGTTTATGACGTCATATCTCGTGAACACGATATCGTATGTGTTTCTTACACTTGCGGCGACCGTCCTCATTGATTGAAGCTTACGTGTACAAAATTTTATGAAGATTGGAACAAAACTGCAGATTTGTATACAACACGTACAAACATACGGACACTCTGCTTTATATATTACACTAGCTGTAAATCATTTTTTTTTTCTTTTTTTTTCCCCCTAAACGACCAAACTTCTGAGGTCATTCGTCCTTAGACTTACAACCTTTGTGTATCTTTGGTACGATGAAGTTGAAGGAGGTGACCTGTGACTAGCAAGAATGTGGATATGGGTCTGCAACTAAAAGATGTGCTTGTGATGGTACAAATTCATCTATATAAAGTTCTACAATGTATCAGAGTCCTGGACTCAGAATGTTCTTATGGCTTGTGCTAAGATTGCTGGCTCTCCTCTGTTGAACTTCTGCAACTTCCTGGGGCTGGCTCGTACAGACTGGAACTTCGGTACTCTGCCGTTGCTGTGGTGCGCCGGCGAGCCCTCTCTTGTTGTTGGCTGGCGCGCGAAGCCGGCAAAGAGGTACCGAGACTGCGGGCGCCCCCGGCGGTCTAAGCACTTTGGGGCGACTTACCGCTCCTTCGTATATTGGCGCGGCGACTTGAGTGCGCCGCCGGCATTTTGGAAAATAGCGACGCTACAACACAAACTGTTTAAATGACTTACGTGAAGCATAGGACACATACCCATGCCCGTGGAAGAACTCAGAGCTCCAGTGGAAGCGCGCAAGCAATCAGTGACATGGAACCCGGCGTTGCCCGGTTACATAGTAATTTAAATTTTCTCCTAGTCCCTGTCATTTGTCATTTTTAACAGTGGCCGTTATATTTCAGATGTGTTAGGACCCATGGCTCTACTCTACGTTCGATCCCTGCGAAACCCTACATTTCAGCAGGATAATGCACGACCGCATGTTACATCTACATCCACACAGATACTCTGCAAATCACATTTAAGTGCCTGACAGAGGATTCATTAACCACTTTCTTAACTTTTATCTACCGTTCCATTCTCTAATAGCGCGCCGGGAGAAAGAACACCTAAATCGTTCCGTTTTCGATCTGATTTCTCTTATTTTATTGGGATGGTCATGTCTCCCTAAGTAGGTGGGTGCAAGCAAAGTATTTTCACATTCAGAAGTAAAAGTCGGTGATTGAAACTTCGCAAACAAATCACCCCGCAATGAATAACGTGTTTCTTTTAATGATTTCCACCCCAATTCGTGCAACATTTCCGTGACGCTCCCCCCCCCCCCCCCCGTAACGCGATAAAACAAAACGAGCTGCCCTTTTCTGAACCTTCTCAATATCTTGCGTCAGTCCCACCTGTTGAGGGTCCCACAAGGGGCAACAGTACTCCAGGAGAGGACGCACAAGTGTGATGTATTCAGTGTCTTTGGTGGAGCTGGTGCATCTTCGAAGCGTTTTGCCAATGAAACGTAACCTTTGATTCGCCTTCCCCACAATATTTTCTGTGTGTTCTCTCTAGGCAGAGTTGTCCGTAATTGTAACTCCTAGGTATTTGGTAGAATTTACGACCTTAAGGTTTGACTGATTTATCGCGTAATTGAAGTTCAGCGGATTTCTTTTAGTGGTCATGTACTTCACACTTTTCTTTATTTAGTGTCAAATGTCAATTTTCGCACCATGTAGAAATTTTGTCTAAATCGCTTTGCAGCTGCTTTTGATCCTCTTTTGACTTCTCTAACCGATAAACGACAGCATCATCCGCGAACAGTCGAAGGGAGCTATTCAGATTGTCTCCTAAATCATTTATAAACATGAGGGAGAGTAGGGGACCTATAACGCTTCCCTGGTGAACGCCAGATATCACTTCTGTTTTACTCGATGACTTACCGTCAATTACAACGAACTGGGTCCTTTCTGATAGGAAATCGTGAATGCAAAGCACAATTGTGGAGATATTCCATAAGCACGCAATTTCATTAGAAGCCGCTTGTGGCGCCCACCCACCGCAGTCTCAAGCGTTGCTAGCAAAGCCTACGCCGCCTGAAGCTGCGAGCGAAGAGTCACCAACTCTGCCTCCATCCGTTCGCAGCAGTCACAGTTCCTAGCCATTCTAAAAACCTTTGTTTCTTCCAAGTAAGTACGTCAGAGGACACAGTAGTTTGATAAACAGTGAGCTTTGCAAAGTATAAACCTAACGCTGAACTGTTTATTAACGGCGAATCTGAAAAATATATACGCAGGTCCTATACGGGCCTTTCTGCATACAGAAAATGTTCGACTACTGCCCTGGCCAGCACATTCTCCAGATCTCTCACCAACGGAATACGTCTGGTCAATGGTGGCCGAGCAACTGGCTCGTCACAATACACCAGTCACTACTCTTGACGAACTGTGGTATTGTGTTCGAGCTGCATGGGCATCTGTCCCAGTACTTGCCATCAAAGCTGTGTTTGACTCAATGCCCAGGCGTATCAAGGCCGTTATTACGGCCAGAGGTGGTTGTTCTGGCCACTGATTTCTCAGGATCTATACACCCAAATTCCGTGAAAATGTAATCACATGTCAATTCTAGTATAATATATTTGTCCAATGAATACCCGTTTATCATCTGAATTTCTTCTTGGTGTAGCAATTTTAATGGCCAGTAGTGTATTAACCGTGACGAATTGTACAGTCAGAGAGTCGAGGCTAGCGAACAGTGGAACTTTCAGCTCAGTATACAGATTTAAAGATAAAAGTAATATTATCCCATTAGTATTAATATTTCAGTAGTATACTATCGATTGTATCGTAATAATGAAATTCATTTTACTCAAGGCGGTTTGTCCTACCGTCATGTTTTAAAGTGCAATGTCAGTCGAGTAGTATTGTCCAAATTAATTTGTCTTTTGCTATTATGATAATGTTAAGGTCGAAGAGTAGTCTTAAATCGAAGCGAAGCCGAAATCACGTAAAGGGATGATTGGTTTCAATGTTCCTACGACTTCACTGAAAAGGAAAGTGAATTCACTGCAGATAATCAGTAGATAGCCATGACACCTAGGATGCGCTTCTTGACACCAATATTTGATATAAAATGCCAATAAAATCTTATTGCACACATGAGATATTCAGATTCCACGTTAATGCCACTAGGTAGTATTGAGTTTCACGATTTGACAACATATTTAAAACTTTTCTCATATTTTTAACAGAGATAAAAAATTGCTAGGTAAAGATTTTCATCACGACTTTATCCAACAACAGACTTAAATGATATTTCAGTCCACAAGTTTGAGTTTTAGTATCAAGCGACAGATGGCGAAAGGTTTTTGAACCAGTTTTTATTATCTGATACTTTCATTATTTAACCGGTGGCACGTGATTGTCTTCAAGCCGGCTGGTGAAGAAATTCGGGAGAGGGAGAGAGAGAGAGAGAGAGAGTTATTGCAATTAAAAGAATAACGCTCAAGATTCGTCAAAATTGAAAATATATTGAGATGAACAAATTAAATTTTCTCTTACACACGCGTGTTTTGAGGCATGATTTGTTGACGTGGTGGAGTATCGGGAAAAAGTTTTCAATGATATCAGTGCTTTACTTCATAAGATGAGGCGGTCGACGAGCCTACGTTGGCATGTGAATCCGGACGGCGGGCCGCGTAGGTCGTCCACGCCTGGGCCTAACAGATGAAGTTAACCGATGTTTAGACTGTGGCCCAGTCTCTTCGACACTATTCTGAACCATGTTTATGGATGTCGCTTCTTAAGCCTGGAATCCGAGTATCTCAAGTGTGCAGTAAGATTTTATTGGCAATTTACATCAAATATTGGCGTCAAGAAGCGCATCCTAGGTTTCATGGCTATCTACTGATTACCTGCAGTGAATTCACTTTCCTTTTCAGTGTAGTTGTAGGAATAATTAGATATAAGACGTATTTACTTTGTTTTATTTTTACCGGACATATTTCAGCACTTGTTGTGGTGTCATCAGTACGAAGTGTTTATTTCCAGTACTATCCTAAGCTAACGGATTGCATATAGGTCCCATGATGTTATATTTGTTATTACAATGTGATTTATTAGTCTGTGACGATTTTTCTTTTTTTTTTTTCCTTCTTTATTTCTCGTATTTACTACATGTTGAGATGATCGGTGCCAACCAGAAATCACTCTATAAAGACAACACTAACAAATATGAGGAGTAATTATGAAAATTACAAAAATCGTGACATGTTGAAAGAAATCATGTGGTAATTACAAATCCACGAATATATATGCAATCTGTTGGCTTACTGTAATACTGAAAATAAGCACATCCGACTGACGCCAGCACAAGAAGTTGTGAAACATGTTCCAGAAATTAAAGCAAATTAAATATCTTGCATAAGATGAAATATCTCACTGTTTATTTTCCATAACATTTCTAATTGTATCTCTTATGAAATCTTTTCTTTCCGTGTGACGCTCCGGCCAAAAATGTTTTGACCATTTACACAACAATGAATTTTCAAATAATGTTTTTGTGCAGATATACCTTATTTCGAAACATAAAGAGACGTTTTAAACCACTGCGGCCCTATGTGACCCACAGCATTCACCGTACACATACCGGCAAGTCCAGTAAAATTATATGCTTCTATTTAAGTAAATTAACAGACATTGGTCGCTATAAATGTCGAAAGATTCAATTGATGCTGTAAGCTGCATGAAATAAATGTTTTATGCCAATAAAAATTCCTTTCCAACGATGGACCGCCATCGCCTTCTTAGTTCACGATACTCCACTTTCTGTAAAAGCAGATACATGAGAGAACTGTAGGACAATCAACTCAACAGATCATTCACTGAAATTGGTGTCAAGAATAATGGACAGAGAGAGCTGGAAAAGGTTTCATATGGTAAGAAATGAAATTCTCCACACACTTTGCAAGGAGAGGGACGTATGAAAAGCACTGACAATATGAGACAGGAATATGGCTCAACTGTTAAGAAAAAACATTCATCGTACTTGAAGGAGCCGTAGAGGGTAAAATATGCGGTGCAAAACAGATACTTAAATAAATCCAGAAAATAATTGAGGACTTTGTCTGCAAGTGTTATTCTGAGGTGAATTGGTTGTTAGAGGAGAATGATGGCTGTCTGAAACCAACTAAAACAACAAGGAAAAATGCCCCGTCTGCATTATATCGAGGTTTTCTCTAGGAGTTTTTGGACGCCCTGAGAATGTAGACTACAACATAGACTGATGCACAGTAGGGTACACAAGACCCAAAATTCGTTCTCACGTTGCCTCAAAATTACCACCACGAAGATGCTGATAAGCGCCCCTATAATCTTATCTTAGCCTGTTGGGTGTATTATGACACGCGTGCAGATATCGGTGAAAGCGGGGTTCACCAGTAACTCGCCACTGCAGGACAGAATTTTCACACGCCACAGTGATTCGCATTAGAATCCAGCAGCAATACTTATTGTAGTGCCGCAGGTAGCGATGCGACCAGACACACCTACACAGCTGTGGATACCTAACGATAGCCAGGATCACGTGAACACCGGCAGTTGGCAGCGGATTGTGATCACGATCACTTGTCAAAGGAGTTGGGCGAATCACAGTCAAATAACGCTCTGCACTGATCCAGCACAGAGCGTGCTTCGTGTCCTCCACAGTTCATTGCTTCGTCCATTGTACGTAGTTTTGTCAGAAGGGTGATCTAAGCTTGCTACAGTCATCTGCAGTACCTCACTGACGTTTAGATATTGAGACTTAAAAATTATCGCGGACTGTCAAGATAACTTCCAAAGTTTTACTTTATCAGTCTGGAATGACTCAACTTCTCCAGCGCACAAAGATGAGTTTGTAACAAATCTTGTATGTTACACTAGAGCAACCCCATAACATTTATATTTATAGAGTTGACGGTGAAATGAAGACACACGCGACCTGTAGCTTCACTAAATGTCAACATTATCTAGTAACTTTCGCAGCGTTGAAAATCTTAAAAGGTAGAATAAAGAAAAATGCCTGCGACATCCCCGTTTCGTTCGATGCGGAGGAGCAATATATTTGAAGAGCATCTACAATGCTGTTGAGGTTTAAGTGGGTTAGTCATAGGGACTAGGGAAGAGGTGAAAATTTTGTTGATGAGGCGTGTCACGATAAATACGTATGGATGTGTGAAGTCTGTGTTCCAGGACGGCATAGTGGTTAGTGACGAACAGATCGTGGTTCGAAACCCGGCCTTGGTACAAATTTTCATGCAAAACTTCAGTCTGCACATGTGCTGCATACGTGAATATTATTATGTACTACTTGCAGCCTTTCACGTTGAACGACTTCTCCGTAGAGGATGAGATCTTTCAGCAGAACAATTCTTCTGAGCCGCGGTGCAGTAGCCGAGCGGTCTAAAGCGTTTCCCTGCGGAGCGCGCAGTTGCTCGCCGTGGAGGTTCGAGTCCTTCCTGAGGCATGGGTATGTGTGTTGTCCTTAGGTTAGTTTACCTAGGTTTAAGTAGTTTGTAAGCTACGGACTGATGACCATGCAGTTTGGTCCGATAGATTAATAAAAAGGAAAAAAAATCTTCCGATCACAAGGCCGTAATCGCACTACAGTGGTTTTTGTAGCATAATTGTGAACTTAACCTGATATCTTGTCCTGCAAATTCGCGTTGCGGGCACCCTATGAATCACATGTGGAACGGCACCAAGTGCTAAGGCCTCGCCCTCAAAACAGCGGCCCCTTCACTTAGAGTAATTGCTTGATCTGTACGTAGAAATATGGTGCTACATCCGACCGGAAACATACCTAGGTATTTGTCAATGTAGACATTCCCATCGTATACTAATGACGACAATCCGTCGGGAATCCCGTCGGCCGGCAGTTTTGATACAACACGACGTTTCGGAAAGCGTCATACTCTTCATCTTCAGGCGTAGTGTCGCATTCCATTGCCTGTGGCGGCGTATAGGAGGGGAGGCACTGCTGCTATGAACATCTGGACAACCGCAAATCTCTACACTTGGCCTGGAGATGAGGAGTATCACATTTTCACAAACGTCACGGTACATCAGCACTACTATCCGGTTGAAAATCGCGAGACATATAATCACTATCTAAGTATTGTTTAATTCAAGGACATGGAATCGCTGCTCCATTGTGCGGGCATAACATATGAATTAACATTGTATATCCACTAAGTTTTAGTATTTTTTCATAGTATTCCATATAAAATAGTTACAGAATATTCCACAGTTTTCCGTTTGTACAAGTTTAACTTCAACAAATTCATTCCTTAACCACACTCATTCCAGATAAAGTGAGTCAAAATGGCGTGGGAACAACAGAAAGCATTTTGTGTTCTACTTTTTGCGCAGTGTGGGTCAGTAATAACAATTCATCGTGACTTTCACTTTAGTTATGGTGTGGCTCCTTCCACAGCACAGATCATTAGGCGTTGGTATGAGCAATTCCGAGACATAGCTTGTGTGCGTAAAGGCAAATCGCCTAGCAATCCTCAAGTGTCTGAGGCTGACGTTGAACGCAAGAAGTCCACAGAAATCCGTTCGCCATGCAGTTGTGTAATTTCTTTCTTGGCAAGATGGAGGATGGCAGTTTTGTTGTACGCTTAGTGTTCAGTGACAAGGCAACATTCCATTTAAATGAAAAGATTAACCGCCGTAATGTAAAAGCATGGGGTACCGAACAATCATATCGAGTTCTACAACATGAGGAGGACACTCTAAAAGTTATTATGTTTTGTGCAGTTTCACGAAAAGGTGTACAAAATTAATGAAATGTTTGTAAAGTTATGTGACCCAACGGCAGAGGTCATCGGTCCCCCAAACTTACAAACTACATACCGTAAACTAATATATCCTGAGAACAACACCTACATCCATGTTCGAGGGTGGAGTCGAACCTATGACGGAGAACGGCCGCGAGCACCGCAGCAAGGCGCCATAGTGCGCACGGCTATTCTGCCGCGGCCAATAGGTGTATGGCCAGATTTCCTCAACAATGAAACTGGAAACATATATTGACATAGTTAGGTTAATATTACTACAAACTGTAAGAGTGCACAAAATTATAACCTGTAGTTGCTCCATCAACCATCTCCTCCCCCCCTCCTTTTTACTTATAACATTCATTCATTTTAGGAGCCTTGATTGTTAAGCATTTAATCAGAATAGCTTAAGACTCTTTTATTTCATGTTTTATAATAGAGGGCTAAAATGTGCAATGGAAGATGATAGCTAACTACCCTAGAGTTTATATTGTAGACATTGTTTCACATCAGCATTGCCTAAACTGTAATACTGTACATAGTACTTCCTCGTGTTACAAGTAATCAAATTTAAATGGGTGTGACACTGCTTTGACATATTGCATCACTGTTGTTGTCAGCATTGTGGTTTGTACGAGGGGTTGTACGTTGTGGACGCCACCGTGTGGTTTTTGTAAGCAGATGGTGCTTGATGGCTGTTCTTCCTTCCCAGCACTTTTATGTCCGTCCCCCTTCACCCCTCCCCTCCACACACTTTCCTCACCAGAATACTGTGTAGATAACATGATTTTGGTGACTGCCAGCAATGTGTCACTAAACACTATCTTTCCTAACGATGTCAAAATATAGTATGGAAAATTTGGTGCAGCACTCATATAATTGTACAATGTAAAAGAAAGTTTGTACACAGTGATTGTAAATTTTAGTTGTATGTTTATAATTGTATAACATAACTGTAACAAAATATTGTGCAGGTTAAGGGAGATTAAAAAAAAATACCAGAGGGCGTGAGTGCGCATATGTGAGTGAGAGAGAAGTAGAATGACAACATCGCCATCTGGCGGATTCTCCACTTAATAACTGACCGCAACGCTGAATTTAGTTTGCACTTGGTCATCCTACAGGGATGTTCTGGGGGAATTTTAAATTTATTTTTTGACATATGTCTTTGACAGTCATTTTTTAAAAGGAATGTTTAGTTTCACTTTTTAATAAGTTTTAAAAGATATAGTGAGTGTGATTATTGTGTTCTCATTTATGTTTTATCGAAATGTGTGATGAATATTAATTCCATTGTCTTGCTGTAGCCTTCGATAATGACGCAACGTCGAAACGCGTAAGGCCTCAATAAATTTAAATTAGTGGTCAAGACTTTATAGTTTATTCAAGTGCATCGCTATGACCACGTCTCATAGATCTCTAATGGAGACAGCAAGGAATATATTGACATGCTTGAGACCATCCTTTCCCCGATTGGAACGACTTCATTTACCAACACGACGGAACACCGACACACTAGCACATGGAACTACGGGAATTTTTAAATCAAAGTATTGGTGAGCGTTGGATCGATCGCACTGGACCCGATGATCCACCAGTATATTACTGGCTTCCAAGGTCACCGGACCTGACTGATTATTTCTTGTGGGGGTTAATGTGCCTCCGTTAGTAACTACACTGAATTAAATGAGACATAGCATAACAACAGTCAATAATCCACATTGCAGTGTTGGAATAATTTCATAATTTGAATACCGCATCCAAGGAGGGAATAATGAGCACCTATGAAAAGTTATGAAAAAAAGTTTGACTTTTCCGTTCATCAAAAAACGAAATTCATTGTGTGTATTTATTAGTAAAACAAATACTGTGAAATCAGATCAATCTTTTTGATACACTCTATATACCCGCGTCGCCTGCGACCTACCAGGTAGCATCCAAACTCTAGTAAGATAGTTCTTATAATATTTTGATTGATCACTGTACGTGCCGAATACAGAAATACTTCGCGGTGCAGATTGCTGTATCACTCGGGGTCTTTGATGTGGTGCGTAGTTTCTCTTATCAGCACTCTGAATTGACGTCATTTCGTCGATACCGGCTGAGAGGGATAATGACCTAGGGCACTCATGTGCGTGTGTGTTCAAAGTAGTTCCGTTTTTGTAGTAATGAACATCAATCAACACAGTTATAATACAACTCATTGAGTAGAAGAAAAATGACATTTGAAGCATTCAGTAAAAATCTACCTCCTTGTCTCGCGTCTCACAGTGTTTTGTTTTTCCAAGTCCTTCGGGAACTCCGAATTGTACGTGACCCCGTACGGCCACGAAGACGTCATCACCTTCGTCGGTAAATGCTGTATTCCCCAGTACTGTACCTAAGACCGCGCGGAAATGGCCGCACGGTCTGAGGTGCTGTGTCACGGATTACGCGGCCGGTTCCACCGGAGGTTCATTTCCTCCCTCGGGCATGGCTATGTGTTTGTTTGTTGTCCTTAGCATAAGTTAAAGTAGTGTGTAAGTTTAGGGACCGTAGTTCGGTCCGTTGGGTGTTACACCAATTAAAGAGTTTAACTGGACCCATGTTCACCGAAAACGTCTCAACGTTGTGGTCGGGCCGGCCGCGGTGGCCGAGGGGACTGAGGCGCTCCAGTGCACGGCCACTACGGTCGGGGGTTCGAATCTCCCTCCGGCATGAATATTTGTGCCGTCCTTAGTGTTAGCTAGTTCATAAGTAGTTTGTAAGTTTAGGGACTGATGACCCCGTAGCTAAGTCCCATAAGCTATAAAAACATTTGAACATTTTGTTGCGGGTGGTAGTAGTTTTAAACGTGACATCACAGTCACGAAGATTACCGCAGGTCATTCCCCGTGTAGAAGATGGGTCTTAGATCGATGCGCAAAACTGTAGGCCGGTATATCTGACATCGGTCAGTTGCAGAATTTTGTATTACATATTGTGCTCGAATATTGTCGTTTCTGGAGAACGGAAATCTCCTTTGTAGAAATCTGTATGGGTTTGAAAGCAGCGATCATGTGAAATACAACAGAAGCTAACAGAACGCAGCATCTCAACCTCAACGGAGAGAAGTCTTCAGACGTTTATGTGATTTCAGGCGTGTCTCAGGAGAGTGTTATGGGATAGTTGCTTTTAACAATATGTGTAAATGACCTCGTAAATAACATCGGAAGTTCAATGAATTTTTAGCGTATGACGCTTTAGTTTATCCAGAAGTCTCAACATTTTAAGTGGGCAGTGAAATGCAGGAGGATCTGCAGCGGTTCGACGCATAGTGCACGAAATGACAATTCAGCCTCAACATAAACAAATGTAAAGTGATGTGTTTACATAGACAGAAAGGCAGATAATTTATTTACCCGCTCGGTTAGCCGTGTGTTCTAACACACCGCTTTCCGAGACGGAGAGACGTACCAGTCCCGGTTCCATACGGAGGAAGCGTTCAACGGCTATGGGGTGGAAACATGCGTCATCACCTGTCCCAAAAGAAGTTACAAAGCACTCCATCTGCAGGTAAAGTGCTACTCATAGTTTTGTGGGACGTTCAAGGAGTTTCGTTGCTGAGCTTTATGGAGAAAGAAACCATCAATGATGCGCGGTACTGTGCCACTCTGTCGAAATTGAAAGATGTGATTCGGAAAAAGGCCTGGCTTTCTTATCTATGGCGTTCTGCTGTTTGATGGCAATGCGAGACCAGTCTCGGCGACGGCAACTCAAAGCCATATTGCAACTCTTGGTTGCGGGCGCCTACAACATCTGCCATACAGTCCTAATCCCGCACCAAGTGACTTCCATCTGTTTGCAGCTTTGAAGAAGACTCTCGGTGGAACGCGCTTTGGAAGCAATGCTGACGTCAAACAAGCCGTTCAACGCTTCTTCCATATACAACGTCCTGATTTCTCCTGGAAGGCTTTTTGAAGCTTATAAAGCGGTATGACAAATGTCTCAATAAACTTTGAAATTATGTAGGAAAAATATAAGTCTTATCTTTAATGTCCCATTCTATTTTTTCCTATTCATACTGACCACAGTCGACAGGGAAATCTTCTTTTCCATCTCCTCCTCGTAAGTCATCTCCATATGCGAGACTTTGGTTTCACTTATTTCAGTCTTACCCTCTCAGTCTATAGTTTTCAACTTATGATCCGTAAATCGTATGAAATACAATGGTGACAGGTTACAGACTTGTCTTACGCCTGAAACTACCGTGAACCATGAACGCAATTCACGCCAACCCCAACCTGTGCCTGATAATCTATATAAAGGCTATTAAATGTCTACAGAAGTTTGCCTCCTATTGCATAATCTTGTAGAACTGAAAATAGATTCCTTCTTGGAATACGGTCTAACGCCATTTTCCTATAATAATAGAAAAGCGCTGAGCACAGTAAAACACGTCTAACTTTCTATCTGTGAAACGAAGTATCATGTCCATTAAAATTAATCGGGCTGTTTCAACGTGGTCGGTAGAATTTGTTGACAAAACCAACGTTTCTCCGGAGGACATCTCCACGGGGGCCTGTAGGATTGCAGGTCCAACACACAGACACTGGCTCTTGTTCCTTGTTTCTTACGGGTTGGTTTGTAAGTTACGGAAATATTCCGCTTCGTGAAAATTCTGCCAATTCTTTCCGTTACATTTTTAACGAACGGCAGAAACAACTTAACTTTTGCAGTGGCCGGGCTGTACATTATTATGGTTTCTGCGTGGTTGCCCACTACAGTGTGATGACAGCGGCGATCGCCGGCAGCGGACGACGGCCAATTGCAATGACGTCTGTAAGACACGTGACGTCACGTTTCTGCACGGGAACGCGCGGAAACCGAACTTAGCGGCAGTCAGTAGTGAGCCAGTATCTGTGTGTTGGACCTGCAATCCTACTTATTCCAGTGAAGATTATCTCCCCAGACGAGAACGTTAGGTTTTGTGAACAAATTCAGCCAACCAGGGCATTGCAGCCCGGATATATTTAATGGACACGACATTTCTGGCCGTGAAAGTCTAAATTTTACTGTAAAACGATGTATAGTGTACACTTGAAATTATGAACATATGTTCGTGACATGTGTACCAACATTACAAAAAAAAAATTATAAAATGTTCAAATGTTTGTATGTCTATCGGACCAAACTAGTCTGTAGCTTACAAACTACATAAAACTAGGTAAACTAAGCTAAGGACAACACACACAACCATGCCCCAGGGAGGACTCGAACCTCCGACGGCGAGGCGCGCTCCGCAGCGAGGCGCCTTAGACCGCTCGGCTACTCCACCGCGGCAAAAAGTTATATAATGGAATGTACGTTGCGCGCGCAACTTCAAGTCACCGTACTTGTTGAGGGCATGAAGGAGTGGTACCTGTGCAGGTGGCGGCTGCGTGGCGGTGAAGGTTCCCTGGAGGTGCCTGGGGTGTGTTGCCGGTCCGTGCCTGAGCGTGAAGCGGCCCCTGGCGCGTGCCCTGGGCAGCAGCAGTAGAGGCAGCGGGCCGCACGCCGCCATCTTGCATGTGGCGTGGCTGCACGCCTCTTGCGCACACCCCTGGCCGTAGCCGTGGCCGCGGCCGCCCCCGCTATCTTATCGCGGCGTCGACAATCGCACACCTGGCGACCCGGACGCGCTGCCGCCGCCCTCGTCGCGCTCCATCGACGCGGAGCCGCGCGCGCAGTCGTACATGTCGCCACCTCAACTGACGAGCTTGTCTACCTGTTCCTTGATGCTGCGCGGCTGCCGCGTGTTCTCGACAAATAGCAACTTTGTCCCCGCAACTAGTACTGTGTAACGCGGTGTCTCAGATCGCACGATTTTCTGAACTACACTGCTGCCCATAGAAAATACGCCACCATGAAGCAGCGGAGATATCGCAGCTACATTTATCTGGGAGATAACAGCTTTAAGAGGTGTCTGGGAAGTAGACTGTGATCTAACAGTGCTATAGAACATTAAAAATTGATTGAAAATGTAATGCATCTTTTTTTACAAAAATGTTCAAATGTTTGTATAGATTATGGGACTTAACTACGGCGTCATCAGCCCCTAAACTTACAAACTACTTATGAACTACCTTATACTAAAGACGACACAAACATCCATGCCCAAGGAGGGATTCCAATCCCTGACCGTACTAGCCGTGCAGAACGTGACTGCATCTTATTTACAAACACATGATAAATTACTGGAAAGGCAACAGCGGTCGGGCGCAATAAATCTGTGTATTAATTGAACATCTATTTCGGCTAAGAAACTAGCCATCATCAGTGTCATATCGTAGGTATGCCGCAAGCTGATCTTCATACCATAACCCTTACATCTCTGATCTAGTTCTGAAATATTAGATACCAACCATTCAATTGAATATTTCACCACAACTAAATCATCTGCACATGCGAGACTGAGCTCGCGAAACATACCTACGATATGACACTGATGGTGGCTAGTTACCTAGCCGAAATAGATCTGTAATTACTATACCGATTTATTACTACCGAAAGCTGTGTTATTCTCAGTATTTATACCAATGGTCGCTGTGCACAACAATACACTCATGGATTCAAACATAATTAACATGATAAATTATTTCACCATGTGACCACCTAAAGCCGCGCGGTGACTAACAACGCCTTTGTTGACGTCCCCGCCGCAGTGGAGTAGCAGAGCGGTCTAAGGCGCCTCGCTGCGGAGCGCGTGGATGCTGTTAGTTTACCTTATTTTAAGTAGTTTGTAAGCTACGGACTGATGACCACGCAGTTTGGTCCGATAGATTTACAATTGATTGACGTCCTCGATAACGCGTTCGCGAACATCTGATGGAACGCCGTTAATAAACCTTTTAATTTCATCCTTAGCAAGGTGTATTCTTTCACGTACACCTTCGATTTCACAAATCCCCCCCCCCCCCAGGAAAAAAATTACAACGTCACAAGGCGTAATGAAGCATTCAGCAGAGCAATCGTCTCATCGAACGTGTGACAAGTTGCACCATTTTGCTGGGGAAAAAAAAAAAAAAATAAAAAAAATAAAAAAAATGTTATTTTCTTCAATAAGAGAAAGGATCCAATCAGGATGTAGGTTTCAGTATGAGTCGCTGTTCAGCGACAGCAGCTCCCGCATCATTTTCAAAAAGTACCGACCGTTTACGGTATGGAAAACCGACACAACGGCCGGGAGTGTGGGCTGCCCACCACGTCGTCCTCCATACCGATCCACTGATACCTTTGAGTGGAGGATGACATGGCGGCCGGTCGGTATCCAGTGGGCCTTCAAGGCCTGTGTGGGACGAGTTTAGTTTTTTCTACGGGCCATTTAATCGAAGAGTCTCTGTATATATTCGATGCTACTTTCACTTTTTGCCAAAGTTTTTCTATTGCAGTGAGTATTGTATTCCGGTCCAGCTGTACCAGACGTTGTCTATAGACGAGACACGTCTGGAGAACAGAGAAGTCACGGCAGAAATGCAGTCCGGTGGGCGACGAAGTAGTTTCGAACATGCCTGCTACGGTTTGTCGCGCATTTATTCTGTTTCAGTATGGTAGTGTGGAAGCTCCAAAGGTGTGGCAGGCTGTTTAGAGAGGCGGCACAGCTTTCTTAGGGAATAGGACACTGGAATCCAGTACCATCACAAAGCTTAATATCGGGTGCTGGTACAGTAAGGTACAACAGTTCATCAGTCTCCAAAGCCTAATCTGACCACCGTAGCGGTACAGGCAGAGTCGAGATTAATGTCCTTCCAATCCAGATTCCGCCTGCAATACCAACATGGTGGGATTATAGCCTGCAGACAGCGTGCTGACACTGTTCAACTTTTGTCCTCCGCGTCGCCATACCAGTTGTGGCGTCGCTATTCGCCACAACGCCGCGCAACTTTAAGAATAGGCCGCCGGGGGCACCCGCAGTCTCGTTATCTCTCTGCCTGGTTCGTGTGCCGGCCAGTAGGAAGACAGGGGCTCGCCTAGATATGCCAGCGCACCACAGCCATTACAGTCAGTACGGTAGTTCCAGTAAATACCCGGAAGTTCAACGCCAGATAGCAGTCTGAATACAACCCGAAACATATGCTATTTAAAGGACTCTGAAGCATACCAGAACTGTTTATTAGATAGGACTTTGCACCATCACAAGCACATACAGGTATTACTTTCATGTCTGATGATGAATGTGTGAATGTGTGAATTAATCACGTCTTTTAGTTGCAGACCTTGTCCACACCCTTGCTAGCCACAGCCCACCACCGTTCGAATCTACAGCATGCTGAGGTCACAACAATGCTGGTCTTGCACCCGGCATTAAGCTTTTTGGTGGTATTGGAATCGTATTGCCAGCACACTATCCAGCCAGCATTACTCCTCTGAACTGTTGCAACCTGTTATACTTCCACACCTCCGGAGCTTGCCGACAGCCACAATGCAAACAGATAACGCTCGCGACTCGCAGTTTTCCGGACTTCTTTGGTGCACAACGGATTGCATTGCTGTCTTGGGTTCCATTTTCTCCAGATATCTCGTCTACAGAAAATGTCTCCTCGTTACACCTAGCAAGTACTATTACTTCAGACTTAAACTGGAAAGAACACATAGATAATGACTTGGGAAAGGCGAACCAGAAACTGCGTTTTATTGGCAGACCCTTAAAAGATGCAACAGAACTACTAAAGAACTGCATACACTACGCTTGTCCGTCCTTTTTTGGAGTATTGCTGCCCAGTGTATTACTGCCCAGTGTGGGATCCTTATCAGGTGCGTCTGACGGAGGACATCGAAAGAGTCCAAAGAAGGGCCGTTTGTTTTGTCGTTGGCCTTTGTTTATGTTATTCTGTGTGAGCGCCTACGAACAGGGAGCTCAGCAGACCGCTTTGGCTGCCTGTTATGCGGGCTGCCCCAGAATGCCGCAAGACGGGGAAGTTTTCATTGTTTCTGACGTCATACTCCTGAACTATCGGTCCTATCGCAAAATCGTTTCTTACCTGACGTCTACTACCTATAAACTATATTCCTGCCAAATGTCAGCTTCATTGGTGAAGTTGGTTTCGAAATTCCGTGTTTAGTCAGTGAGTGAGTGAGTGAGTGTATGAATGAGTGTCCTTTCTCTTTTATATAGATAGAGATAAAATGTTCAAATGTTTGTAAATCTATCGGACCAAACTGCGTGGTCATCAGTCCGTAGCTTACAAACTACTTAAACCTAGGTAAACTAACCTAAGGACAACACACACACCCATGCCCCAGGGAGGACTCGAACCTCCGCGGCGAGCAACCGCGCGCTCCGCAGCGAGACGCTTTAGTCCGCTCGGCTACTCCACCGCGGCAGATAGAGATATATTGTGTGTGTGTTGACATGGATGTTCGAAATGAAAGATTCAAAAACGATATATTAGTGGAAAGGAATTGGCAAATTTAAATTCTAATGCTGGATAGTTTCGTTATACGTAAAT
This sequence comes from Locusta migratoria, assembly GCA_026315105.1. Taxonomy (NCBI): domain Eukaryota; kingdom Metazoa; phylum Arthropoda; class Insecta; order Orthoptera; family Acrididae; genus Locusta; species Locusta migratoria. The sequence continues at coordinate 355,900,268 of CM048744.1, forward strand.
ATATTAATATTTTAAACACATGTTACCTCACCGCATGCCGTTGTTTCACAGGTAAATAGTAAGTACTTACGCATAGTTTGTTTCTTTGTAAATAGTGCACTCCACATGTAGACAAGGAAATGACAATGACCACCTGAAGATGGACACAAGCCAAAAACCGGTCGTGGGATAAATGAAACGTTTTCAATTATCTCTGGTAGTGGAAATTTTTGTGTGCAGTATAAAGGACACACTGACGGAGTTGCCACTATGAATGATAATTCACTGCCAGCATGCTGTCTCCACAGATGAATGTAAAAGTAATTACCACTTGTTTCTTGACTCATGGCCACTCTTGTTCCTGCTGCTATAAGAAGCAGCATTCTATAGGTTTTGTTGTGGAATTTGTCTTCCTTTTCGAGTTAATAAAGTGATTGTAATGCTTTACTAGGCGTTTTATTCTTTAATATCACCCTTTACTCTTCAGTATGGACAATTCCTTATCCTAGTTGTTCAATTTTCAGGCTAACGTTTTCGCTGGTATCGCGATGGCGAAGGCGAATTTGTTGGAGAGGGGGAGGGGGGGAGGGGGGGAGGTGGATTGGCGGTGACCGAGCACCTGGTGTTCAATTATAATTGCAAATCTTAGCCAAGCACTGAGCAGTCTTGAGAACTGTAAACGATCTCGTGAATTCATTTATCAGTTGAATTAATTTTGCTGGATGCATTAAAAAAATTAAGAGTCGATCTTCGCCCTCTGCCACAAAGATGCCGTCGCGATTTCGCCCCAGCTGCACGAAACCATTCTTAATAGAGAAATTAATTCTGAAGTTGTCTCTCAGTCGAATTAGTTAGACTGGTTTTGCATTATCGCACTTGTATTCGCTTCCGACAGGCGGTCACTTTCTTCCGTTTATTCCATTTTAATTTTGAACACTCAGCTTGACACTAGGCTGTTGCCGGAGAATGAAATTGTCTATTCATTTCAAACTTCATAGCGTATACTGCTAATCTAAAACCCGCGGGGAAAGCAATAATTGCCGGCCGCGGTGGCCGAGGGGACTGAGGCGCTCCAGTCACGGTCTGCACGGCCACTACGGTCGGGGGTTCGAATCCCCCCTCGGGCATGGATATTTGTGCCGTCCTAGTTCGTAAGTAGTTCATAAGTAGTTTGTAAGTTTAGGGACTGATGACCTCGTAGTTAAGTCCCATAAACTATACAAACATTTGAACATTTTCATAAGTAGTTTGTAAGTTTAGGGACTGATGACCCCGTAGTTAAGTCCCATAGACTTTACAAACATTTTAACATTTTTGAATTTTTGAAAGCAATAATTTAGTGTTCGTCCGTGCTCATATGTGCCCTATCTTTGTAGTAGTGAATATGAACATAACCCAAGTGGTCCAGGAATTTCTTCACTACCTATCACTGCTAAAAGGTCTATGACAATGCACACAATGAAGTACGATATTAATATAATGTCTCGTGCGAAAATGCGTTTCTTCCGGGGTGCATATTTCTGGTTCTGTTTATCACTGAGATAAGAGGTAAAGTGTTTTGGATAGCCCTTGGTCTATATATCAAAACAATGGCCACATGTAGTTATCCTTCAGCACAGTGTCCAAATTTAAGCAGTACACACTACCTGCAACCCAGTCTAATTGAGAAATCAGCTTGTTATTGTTTTTACGTGTGGTCTAGGATGGGCTTTATACGGCTTATAAAAGTAACACTTGTTCGTAGATTGTTTATAAGAAAAACACGAAAGACAGTAATGTTTGGGTGCAAAACTACCCACTTCTATACTTTCTAAACGTTGCCCATCTAAACGTTTAGCATATGTTCTCAAGATGATATTCTGGATCTACTTTTACGGCGTATTATCGGAGAAAAACTGATTTTGCACATCTTACAGTTCCGTAGTTTCCTTAGATGATGGCTTCATTTTATTTTCGTTATGCGTCATTGCTATTGCGCAGCCTCGAATTAAGCAAAGTATTGTAACATGTTTTAAAGAGATTTCATGAGTAAAAAGACATTGAATAGAATGAAACTTTTAACTTCGCAGCGGAGTGTGCGCTGATTTGAAACTTCCTGGCAGATTAAAATTGTGTGCCGGAACCGGGACTCGAACCTGGGACCTTTGCTTTTCGCGGGCAAGAGCTCTACCGAGCTATGCCGACACGACTCACGCTGCCGCCTCATAACTTTAATTCCGCCAATTTGGAAAGTAGGAGGCAAGGTACTGGCGGAAGTAAAGTTGTGAGGCGGCATCGTCAGTCGTGTCGGGATAGGTCAGTTGGTAGAGCCCTTGCCCGCGAAAGGCAAAGGTCCCAGGTTCGAGTCCGGTTCCGGCACACAATTTTAATGTGACAGGAAGTTTCACATTGAATAGACTTTACGTACGATTGTTTACAGCTCATACATAGCATCGTATGAAATTCAGAGGAGACAGAATGTTATTTAATACTGAGATCACAATAATATCTCACTGGGTTCCTCTTCTATCCTAGTGGACTTGGTGGCCGTTACAAAATCCTTATAATTGCATAAAAAACTATTCTATGAAAAAATTTTGTTCGAGGGGTTACTAGGTAAAAGGATTTATCATCTGTGTTACAAAAGCGCGAATATGTTCGCATGCTACAGTTTTGGCTCTGACAGGAGCATATTTCTTATCTTTAATTAATAATGGACACACGTTCACTTAGCTGGTAAAGCACAACTGTCTGTCCGTTCGAAATATGACATCTTGATCATCAAGAGTACCATCTTGAACCGATATGTGTAAAGTTCGAAATCAAAACTTGCGATTTTTTGGCCAGGAATAGGGGAGAGGGGGGGATGGTATGGTTGAAGCGCTGAGTTCCGTCACTAACATTTTAGAAGCACTGGTTAAACCCTTGTTCAGCCAACCTCATTTAGATTTTCTGTAATTTATGCTCACTACAATGGGAAGATCGTACCGTTTGAAAATCATACGGCTCACTGTCTGTCTCTTCCTGTCCGTCTATGATGATGTCGCTGTCAACACAACGTAAAACCCAACGAAGTCCCGTTGTAGTGATTGTGGACAATAAGATGCAGTCACCACACATTGCTTAAACGTTTAACAGTCCAAGTTAAACAACTGGGATGATTTTTTTCCTTCTCCAGCAGAACAGTCATATTTCATAATATATTAAGACTCATTAGCTATATAAAAGAGTAGATTTAGCACCCGTGTAGAAGAAATTACATGTACGTGACTGCTTAAGACACTGATCAAGACAAGTATGACCTTGTCGTTGTTCACAATATTTCAGTTCACGCACAACAGTGGCTTCAAGCTTGATACTCCGCCTGACCATTAGAATGAAGGTAGCAGCACAGCTGTAAAAGCATTAGCTTGTTCGCTGTCATAAGCAGAATTGACAAATAGGCTGGTACAATGATTGCAAACAGCGCGACGCGACAGCATAACGAAACCAGTTACTCTAGTCACTAAGACGGCTTAATCTACTTAATATACGCTGATTACGCTATAGCGCAGTCTCTAAAGTCGGCGTCGTATAAATAACACATTACATGAAACAAAACGTCTGTGAGGGTTCTGCAGTATACCAAAACACCTTACACATAGCAGTATTGAATTCAGACGGCGACCAACAAACCACAAACAGTATGTGGCACATTACAGTCGTAACTGTCGCCTGAGTAAAAAACATCCTTTGTGATATTATTCACGTCCGGTTGAGGTGACCATCACTTTAATAATCTGATGCATCTTAATTTGTTTGTGTTCAGCAGCGATATTGTAAATTTTATGGATAAGTTCTTCAGAATAAAATTTACTTGAGATTCGGAACGTAATAAATGTTTAGTGATTTCATCACCTTGGTTCATTTCATGTGTCTTAGAGGGTACTCCAGAAAACAGTAACCTGTTACTCACTGCCGTTCTTCAGACTGACATCAAGGTTTTATCAATGTCAAAATCTTGACTGTTTAAAATATGTTCAATACTAACGATTGAAGTTAGAGGCATATTCGAATTTTGAGTGATCAGAATGTTTAACTTTACTAAAAACTGAAGTGTTTCTGATTCAGAAAGAAGTACGAGGAAATGCTGAAAAATGTTTAAAAATAAACAAATAAATATGAACACGAAACTCCAAAGTCTCCCATACTTCTGCATCTACATCTACATGGGATATTCTGCAAATCACATTTAAGTGCGTGGCAGAGGGTTCATCGAACCACCTTTATACTATTTATCTCCCATTCCACTCTCGAATAGCGCACGGGAAGAAAGAACACCTGAATCTCTCCGTTCGAGCTCTGATTGCTCGTATTTAATTCCGATGATAATTTCTACCAATGTAGGTGGGAGTCAACAATATATTTTCGCATACAGAGGAGAATGTTGGGGTTTGGAGTTTCGTAAGTAGCCCACGCCGCAGCGACAAGCGCCGTTGTTGTAATTATTCACATCCCAGATCCTGTATCATTTCCGTAACGCTGTCTCCCCTGTATCGTGACAATACAAAACTAGTTGCCCTTCTTTGGACTCTTTCAATGTCCTCCGTCGAACCCACCTGATAAGCATCCCACACTGGGCAGCATTACTCCAAAAATGGACGGACAAGCGTAGTGTATGCAGTTTCTTTTGTAGTTCTGCTGCATCTTTTAATGGTTACGACAATACAACGATATCTCTGCTTCGCCTTTCCTACGACATTTCTACGTGTTCTTTCTAGTTTAAGTCTGAGGTAATAGTAATTTCTAGGTATTTTGTGGAATTTACGGTCTTCACTTTTGATTGCTTTATCTTGTAAACAAAGTTTAAAGGATTTCTTTTCGTACTCATGTGGACAACTTCGCACTTCTCATTATTTAGAGTCTATTGCCAATTTCACTGATGACCTGAAAAATCATATAAAATGATAAAGGAAATTGATCTACTTTTGATAAATGTTTATAACTGTCAATCACTCCTGACACATCTAGTACACCGGGCACATCACAACCGGCGTACAGTAAACATAAGAAGCACATTGTCTGATGGAAGAATCTCTACACGTATTACAGGACACAAGCATCGGAGTATTCATGCTTCGCCTTTAAGAAGGCCTCAACTTGGTTAGGGGTAGTTTCAGTTTAGATGTCTATTTGTCTAGGAATGTCAGTGTTTTCTTTCTGAAGAGACGAAGCCAAACAAGGAACGAATGTTGGGTGCTGACATCTGACGCAAAGTCTACGTTCTAAGTAACCGAAACGTATTTCATGGGTGATTTTTAATTTATCAAAAGTAATAGTCATGCTGAGTTTCTATATGATTCCCGTGGCAGAACATCCGCTTAAGTTGTACAATTTTTCTCTTTTATCTCACATGACCGATTCCGGACAGTTCAAAGCCAATAATCTGGTATCTGTCCATAAATAATAAGCCGTGAGGCGACGGATGCTAATGTCCGATTACGTTTTACGGTTATACACCTGATTATGGGCTTCGAACCTCCCGAAAGCGATCGTGTGTGATCTAATTGAAAAATTGTCCATGTAAATCGGATACTGTCGTTCTCTTTTATCACCGATATTAGCGCCATTTTACTGCATTTACTGTTTATTGCACCAGATAAATTTCGTGATGATTCTTTGACACTGTACTTTAAAATAACGCAAGACCGATATACTGATATAAACAGTTAACCTTTTCACCTTTTCGAGCCCAATGGTGCCATATGATACCGACATCTTTGTCAGTTCCTCTAGGCCCAACCACTTGACCAAAGATTATAAGCAACACTGCAGGACTTTCCAAAATTCATTGTGTTTAGTTTGGCTACCTTCACTTCGACGAAACGAAGAACATTAGGCTACAAGTCATTGACAAAGTATGTATTATTGCTTGATGTCTATGTCAGACTATACGCAGCAAGATTTCAATATATTATATCAAGCTAAAGGAAACAACGTAATTTAAAATTTTCATTAATAAATTTTTGTTAAATTTGTTAATTAGTGGCAAATAGTTTGAATGATTTTAGGTACGGTAAGCAAAATATCGTGCCTAATGTGTGCCATATGGAATCACCCCACATTTCCCCCCCAAAAATTAATTAATTAATTAATTAAAATAAATAAATAATAAAAATTAAAAAAAATTAACAGATATGTATTATTCCAATCGTTATGTATAGAAAGATGCAAAGTAATACTTTTGTTGAAAAATTAATAAAATTTGGGATGTAAAGGAGTTGATAGAGTATTCCATTGAGTTCAAGTAGGAACACTAGACAGTGCAGTTGATTTTACAAATGATTCTGCTCTAAAGCCACTACCTCACACATGTCTTCTTTATGACAGCTTGTGTTGTCATACTGACACAAACATCATCTCCGAACTATTTCTCAGCAGTCAGGAGCACATTACAATGGCAAGTGTGTTCCTATCTTGCCACATACACTGTTCTCTTATTTGCACCACACAATTTACCGCAAGCGCCCAACCGCTCCCCTCTCCACATCACATCACTGCCAGCTGCTTACTCTACTGTTCACAATACACATGACGACACGAGGTCTTATCCGGACATGTGCCAAACCCAAAGCCTTCAACTGCATATTACAAGAAATAGCAAGGTTCACCACTCTCATTTAGATGTTACCAGACATACACGAAGAGTGGCATCGTGAGTCGTGTCGGGATAGCACAGTCGGTAGTGCGCTTCCCAGCGAAAGGAAAAGGTCCAAGGTTTTAGTCCCGGTTCCGGCACACAATTTTAATCTGCCAGGAAGTTTCATATCAGCGCACACTCCGCTGCAGAGTGAAGTTTCATTCTGGAAAAATCCCTTAGGCTGTGGCTAAGCCAGGTCTCCACCATATCCTTTCTTCCAGGAGTGCTAGTCTTGCGTGTTTGCAGGAGAGCTTCTGTGAAGTTTGGAAAGTAGGAGGCGAGGTACTGGCGGAAGTAAAGTTGTGAGGCGGCATAGTGAGTCGTGTCGGGATAGCACAGTCGGTAGTGCGCTTGCCCGCGAAAGGCAAAGGTCCCAGGTTCGAGTGCCGGTTCCGGCATACAATTTTAATCTGCCAGGAAGTTTCAGTTCATAAGTAGTTTGTACGTTTAGGGACTGTTGACCCCGTAGTTAAGTCCCATAAGCTGTACAAACATTTGAACATATATGTGTGGGTGGGTGTGTATTTGTTTACCCTCCTTCCCCCCCCCCCCCCCCCCTCCTCAAGGTAAGTCTTTCGTCTCCCGGGATTGGAATGGCTCCTTACCCACTCCCTTAAAACCCTCATCATTTCCTTTTAGGCCGAGGGGACTGAGGCGCTCCAGTCACGGTCTGCACGGCCACTACGGTCGGGGGTTCGAATCCCGCCTCGGGCATGGATGTTTGTGCCGTCCTTAGTGTTAGCTAGTTCATAAATAGTTTATAAGTTTAGGGACTGATGACCCCGCAGTTAAGTCCCATAAGCTATACAAACATTTGAACATTTCCTTTTCCCTCTCCTTCCCTACTGCCTGAAGAAGCAGCTAGGCTGAGAAAGCTAGCGTTTTGTGTGTGTATATGTTTTTTATTTATTTGTGACTATCACTACCTGTGCTCCTTCGCCTGGTAAATAGGGTGAGTCATAAATGAGGAGAAATATTTCGTGCAAATTGTTATGGTAAAAATCTGGAAATATGAAAAGGATGTTACTGTGCGGCGACAATGGCCAAGGGGACAGATTGGCAACTAGGTACATCATGCTCACGAGAAGGCGAGACACGCGGCGACAAGCGACGGTCTGCGTGACACTGCGGGCAATGACAGCGCTCACATCTGTCTCGTACCGTTTTCGCTGACCGGTATTATGTATCGTGGCTAGTTGGCATAAGAAAGGAAATTGTGCCCTGTTGTCCTGTTGCCAATCTGTCTCCTTGGCCAATGTCGGCGCTCAGTACAATACAAAAGTCCACTTCATATTTCCAAATTTTTACCATTCAATTGCATTGTCATTTATTGCTATAGGAACATGTGGAAAACGAATTTATGTTTGTAGCTCAGTCGGATGTTTGGGTAGGGATGGGGCAGGAAATCGGCCGTGCCCTTTCAAGGAAACCATCCCGGCATTTCTCTGGAGTGATTTAGGGAAAACATGGAAAACCAAAATCAGGATGGTCGGAAGAGGATTTGAACCACCGTCCTTCGGAATGCGAGTCCAGTGTCTTACCACTGCGCCACCTCGTGTGTTGTTTTCTGACAGGAGCATATTTGAGCTCTTTAATTAATACTGGATACACGTTTACTGAGCTGGTGCAGCACGACTGTCTGTCCGTTCAGAATATGACGTCTTGGTCGCCAAGAGTACCGTCTTGACCCAATATGTATCAAGCAGGAAATTAAAGCCTGTGATTTTTATGGCCAGGAGTAGAGGAGAGAGAGGGATGGGGATAGTATCGTTGAAGTAGTGCGCTCCGTCACTTATCATTTTAGAACTTAAGCACTGGTTTAAGTCCTTGTTTAGCCGACCTGATTTAGATTTTCTGTAATTTATACTGACTGCAATGGGAAGATCATTCCGTTTGAAAATCATACGGCTCACTGCCTGTGCCCTCTTATAGGCGAGTCTCTAATGATGTCACCGTCAACACACGTCAAACCCAACCAAGTTCCGTTGTAGTGATTGTAGATAATAAGATGCAGTCACCACACAATACGTAAACGTTTGATAGTCCAAGTTATACAACTGGGATGTTTGTCAAATTTTCTCCGAGTTCTTTTTTCCTCTCTAGAATGAGTCACATTTCATAATATATTAATAGACTCTTTTGCTATATAACTAATATGTTACTCGAGATGTCACAGTTTTATTCAAAATGTCCGCCTGTGTTATGCCCTTTTTACGTGGCTAGCAGAAGCCACAGGCAGACAACTGAAACACGAAAATTACGTACCGGTAATTTTGTTTTCAGTGCTGATGTACGTCATATTTATGGTTCACCAAAGAATTCAAAGAATGAAGAATAAAAAAACGGGATAGACCTTCCCTTTTTTTCGGACTGACAGCTCATCTTTATTTTCGTATCCGCTGCTACCGTCATTATCACTAAATGCATCTGGGTCGTTTCCTAGGCGCTCAATTGAAACGACGTCGTAAAGCTAATTCTGCGATCGTCGGTACTCATTTGCTGTTCACAGTATGAATGTGAATGCAAGCCTAGCGATACTGAATAGAACGTGGCAGGTGGGGGTAGTCAGTTATTGTTACCAATATATCGTAAAAATACCATTGTTTCAGGAGCTAGCGGCAGGCATTGTTACCTTATTTGCATAAATTCGTGCTACCGAATTTCACGTAACTAACAAATTCATGAATTTTCGAGATTTTTAAATTTCGTATTTTCACCTAAAAATTAAGGGGGTTACTATAGACGGAGGGGTTCCATATCCGAGAAAATTCGGTTTTCGAAGTTTGCTACAGAGGGTATTTTGTTTTATGTGCAGCTTCAGCGTGAGAAGCCTGACCTACGAAACAAAAATGGCACACATGTTACTGTAGACTACTTGTGAAGAACAGCGTAGTGTAGCTGACATGTGTGGGCCGAAGAGCATAAACTGAAATTCACAAAAGAATTTGAGGCTATTGTACGCGCCATAGCCAGTGGCGGACCGAGGCTGTCGGAGGCTTGGGGCGGCGGAAAAACAAAGTGAAGCTCTCCGTCCACTTGGAAATACATGCACTACTATAAAAAATAACTTTTGAGATTTGGAAGTCTCTCAGGACGACAGGCATAGGACCGTCTAAAAAAAGTAGCTTTCGAGATTTGGAGGTACCAGTAACGAAAGGTCAAGGGCGCTAAAGAGGGAAAAAAAAAGAAACCACCACGCCTCATCCTCGTCTCCTCTTTTTACTCCACCACTGGCCATAGCATTGTATCCGGGTAATGCGGCCTTCATAAACCTCAGGATTCACTACGCTGCGGAAGGATTGTTACAGCTACCATCCCGCAGAACGTCGGAAATAATAAGGCAGCAATTTTGAAAGACCGGCTTATACAACCGCCAACCTTATGGCAGCAGATGCGATGTACGATATTGTTCATGACAAAATGAAATTTCGTAGTCGCGTTGGAATGACCGAGCGCTCTAAGGCGTCTTGCTGGAGGTGCGCGGCTGCTCCTCTCGCAGATTCGAGTTTTCCCTCGGGCATGGCTATACGTGTCGTCCTTAGCATAAGTTAGTTTTCAAGTCTAGGGACTGATGACTACAGCAGGTTCGTTCCATAGCTTTACAAACATTGGAGCCTTTTTTATTATTATTTTACCTCGTAAAGCTAGTTCACTATGGATGGCAAGAATCTGACAGACAACGAGGCCCAAAGCGACCATTAGTGTGGCCCAGAAACATTCTACCACACGACCAGTAAAACAAAATAAAAGTTACGATAAACTGAATATTTTCAGATTGAAACATCCCTTCAGAAACGCTCGTCTATTATCTTACAGCTAGTTCAGTTGCAACTGCAAAACGAGACGTTTAGAGAACTATAATAAAATATACTTCATGGGTATACAAGAAAATCATACATTGTTTATGTAGAATTGCGAAAATGATATCAAATCTGTGTCAGAACTTGAAGATGCCAACTGGGCTCAGATGTAGCGTTTTTGGTACATTTGACTGATAATTTCGGTGATGATACTGGAAGCAAGCACAAGTAAGTGCGTAAGTGCAGACAATTTTATTTTTCTCTCTTCAAGGTGTGGGTCGAAAACAATCCTGAAGACGGGATGAAATACGATTTTGATTTGAGGCAAGAATTTGCAACTAGATTTCAGAATTTGCGAAAAAATAATCAAAATTTTAGTACTTATGTGACGTCTTTCAGAAGGAGTATAGATCCGTTGCCAAAAGATTTTCGGATGGAATAGATTCAATTGCAGCTAAAAAGGGAAAAAAATATCATGTATATTTGTTGGACGTTCACACCTCATGTCTACGCAGAGGCAGATATCCCATTCTGCACAGTAATGCAGTATATATGTTCTCTATGTTTGGACGCACGCACGTTTGTGAATAGCTATTCTCAAGAGTAAAATACACAAAGAGTGAAAACAGAATCAAAATCTCAGTTACTAACGTTGATAATTCCAACCACTTCGATCGAACGTGATTCTGATACGTTAGTTTTTCAAATTAAAGAAAAAAGTCACGTTGATTGTAGGATTTCTGATTTATTATATATAAAACTAGCTGAACCCCCGCTGCTTCGCATGCGTAGGCTGGTTGGTCTGCACCATTTGTTTCTTTTTAATCCTGATGAAGAGTCCATATCTTAAGTTTTGTAGTTATAGCTTGAAATTTGAGTTAACAGCGCCATATTTTTGAAAATCAATTTTTGCATCTCGTATTTCTCCCCCCTTATTGGTCGAATTGCCAAAAATACCGAAACACGTGTCTTTTAAATTTGAACTCCGAATACAGATCCAAAAATTTGTAGTTCTAACTTCAAAATTGCCTAAATATCTCCATATTTCCGAAAAACACCCACTCTCCAATTTAACCCCCTTGATGGTTGAATTTCCAAAAATACCGAAACACGTATTTTTTAAAATCATAACGAACACTACAAATACCATTTTTTGCAGCTATAGCTTCAAAATTGTGTTGACAACAAAGTGTTTTCGAAAAGAATTTTTGATCCCCTCTTTTAACCGTTTAGTTTTTGAATTTCCAAAAATACCGATACTAGTGTCTTTTTAAACCTGATCAAGAGTCCATATCCTAAGTTTCGTAGTTATAGCTTGAAATTTGAGTTAACAGCAACATATTTCTGAAAATCAAATTTTTGCGTCACCTGTTTTACCCCCTTATTTGTCGAATTTCAAAAATTCCGAAACACGAGTCTTTTAAATTTGAACCCTGAATTAAAATTCGAAAATTTGTATTTCTAACTTCAAAATTGCCTAAATAGCAACATATTTTCAGAAAACACCCCCTCTCCAATTGAACCCCGTTGACGGTTGAATTTCCAAAAATACCGAAACACGTATTTTTTAACGTCTAACCAACTATACAAATAACAATTTTTGCAGCTCTAGCTTCACAATTGTATCAATAGCAACGTGTTTTCAAAAAGAATTTTTGAGCCTCTATTTATCCCTCTTACTTGTTGAATATCCAAAAACACCGAAACTCGTGTCTTTTTAATCCTGATCAATAGTCCATATCCTAAGTTTCGTAGTTACAGCTTGAAATTTGAGTTAACAGCAACATATTTTTGAAAATCAAATTTTTGCGTCACCTATTTTACCCCCTTATTTATCGAATTTCAAAAAATGCCGAAACACGTGTCCTTTAAATTCTAACCCTGAATTAAAATCCGGAATTTTGTAGTTCTAGCTTCAAAATTGCCTAAATAGCTACGTATTTTCAAAAAACATTTCATCCCCTATTTCAGCCCCTTACGGACGGAATATCGAAAAATCGCTTCTTAAATGACGCCCACAGAGAAAGATCAACACCCTCCACAAATTTCAAGTTCCTATCTTCAGTGGTTTGGGCTGGTCGATGATGAGCCAGTCAGTCAGTCAGTCAGCCAATCGGGACACTTTATCCGTCTAGGCAACTGAATATTCAGCGTGTTTAATTGCCATACGCATTTCGCCTTTATTTGCAAGGCATGATCAGTGGCCACAGGCCTGTAATATATACATGATTATGTTTTTCAATATTTAGTTTTATACGTTTTTAGTATTTTAGGTTATAAACAGTTCTTGTGCGTTATCTAAGTATATTTACTAATATATGGATGTTATTACTTACAATATTTCGTGCATCCTGATTTACATGTAGTGCTGATTGGTAACTTCAGGTTGTTTTGTTTACATAACTTATGTCAATTTAAATGTGTAACCCTATACCTCTGACCACCCCAGTTGAAGGTGTTATTTTTTTTAATTTTAGTGCGGCCCAATATTCCTCGCCTTGTTCTATTGTGGCACAGGTAAGCTGAAAGGTTGACACCACTGCACAAGAGAACTAACGTTGACAAGCTGACCTCCGAAAGAAAACATGCCGCTATTAACATGCAGGTTCCCCGGGGAAAAAAAAGAGGAGAAAAGAAAAAACTGAGTGACTCAATTTGACAGTATTTTGGGATATGCATGATGACTATTGGTTGATTTTTGCGAACACGGCAGCATTGTGAATTCTGCAGAATATACTGCAACTTCGGTTAAGTTTAATCAAGCTCTTCGTGAAAAAACGGCACAAAACAACTTCTGACGGTGTCAAATTTCAGCACGACAATGCTCGGCCCCGTGCTGCTGCTACTGTTGGTAACATAATCGATAAATCTGCGCGGGAGACGCTTCAGCACCTACCAAACGGTCCGGACCTTGTACCGCCGGACTTTCACGTCTGTAGTCCCAAAGAAGAAATTTCTGGCTAGCCAGCGCTTTGCGACGTAAGCGGAAATGATATCAGCAGTCTGTGGATGGCTATACCATATACGATGTTACGAACAGCGCATAATGACGGTTATGTAGAAGGGTAGGTAAAAGATGTAAGTTCATTTGTGATTCCTTTGGTTTTTTAGCTATTGAACATCGTTATATAAATACGGTAACACGAAAATTGTGGTACAGATTAATAATTTATTCGTACAAGAAGGCCAATGAAAGCTACATTCTTCGAAAGATTGTTTGTCGTAGTTTTCACGAATATAAATATTATGTGTGCATTTAGCCATTAAAAGTGGTAAAAGGAAGTAGAAATGTTCCTATCTACAGCTTGGATCAAGTTCTACATTCTCCAACAATCAGCTCAATGATTGGCTATTCGCCTCGACCAAAGACGCTGTAATGCAGCGGATCTGCAGTATTAAAATAACGTATTAGAATAAGTGAATATCGAAACATGGAGTGCTCCCAACTCAATTTCTTGTGCCGCTCAAATGCTTTATTTTCGCAGTGATTAAGAGTGGTTAAAGGAAATGGATGTTTTCATATGAATGCCGATATAAAGGATGATGCACTGGGAAAGGCATCTAGCGGTACTCGGCTGGAACTACGAAGTCGAGAATGCCGATATAAATGATGATGCGCCGGGAGAGGCATGTAGCGGTTGAAACACGTCCACATAACGTGTTCCATTTAACTGACTCCCCATAAACAAATGTTGACGAGCTTTAGACATTTTGAGTGTAGCAAGACACTCCACTCGCAATATGCGAGATACCAGGCATTATATATTGATTTAGTTCTATTTGTATGTAAAATTCTAAGTGACTATATTGTACATCAGGCCCCAAATATCTATTAGTGTGTACTTTGACGTGCTCCCACTGGCCCTGGCTTCCACAGAATGAATGAAACTCTGTATGTAAAAAAGTTTAGCAATTGATAGGCGTGCCTCATCTGTTTTGTGTCATCGTTTCTTTCAAATGCTGGGGATTGAATGTCTCTGGGCGAGAAGTAGGTTTGCCAACTGCTGAGCAGAACCCAGTCTTAGCAAAGATTCCTAATATAGCTTGCTCTTAACCTCCTTGGCTGGGAGTTGGTCAGGTTACCTGCCTGACGAACGGTGAAACTCTCTGGGTTCCCCTCCACTACCCCTCTCTGGTAATGGTTAAGTAGTGGTGAAGAGAGCGATTCATTCGCTTCTTGGTTCCTGGTAGGGTAAGTACCTCTGTGTTTGGTTCTGCTGTGGCCTCGTGGCTTGATTTAGTTCAGGCTCCATAGTCGTACTTATGCCTTTTCGCGAGTTTAATTCCGAGAGTAGCAGTTATACTATGTGTAGTAGTAAGATTTTGCTTAATTTCCTACAGGATTGCTAATTTTATGTCGATTTTTGCTGGAATCTGATTCCGAGACTGATGGTCTTTCGTTAGCATAGTTCTTGCACTTTATAACTTTTAAATCACTTCTTCGCCTGTTTAAATACGTTCAATGTCTTTCGCGTTCTTATCATAGTTCAATTCTAATATTTTCGGGGATTCGCGGTGCCTATACTGTTCGTACTTTGTTGACAGAACACGTGGACGATATCAGACTAAGCCTTCAGCTTTTCCATCATTCAGTGCACATGAGTGGTTAATAATTGTATAGCTAATTTGCTAAGGTGTTTCCTAGTGAGTGTAGCGCGATAATTTTCCCCAAAAATTGTCCATTCTAACTTGTAATCTGTGTACTTGTCGGCCCACGTGTGCGCTGATTAGCGTGTTCCGTGTCGTGGTTATTACCATTAAATAGATCTTTTTCCTCTGAGTAGAAATAATCATTGCAAGACGTTTATCGTGTTTTTAATTTTCATGAAATTGAATTATTTCACTTATCTGAATTTTTGTGACCGAACTCTGTATTGTGCTGTAGCAATCTGTAACCTTGCTTATCTAATAGATATCATTCCTCTGATCAGAAAGAATGGTTACGCGATATATTTCGTGATCTTATTCTCTTCGAAATTGATTTTGTTAACTTTATGCATATTTTGTGTCCCAACTTAGTAGAGTGCTGTATTGGTCTAACAACTTTAACCTTCTGTAGTTATCTTCTCCCTGTGCTAAACGAACGCCAGAGCGACCGTTATTAGATATTATTTAATGAAATCTTGATTTAATGTATAGTTAGAAGTTCTAGGGAAACTTTAACTTCCATCTGTACACCGCACTTTGTGGTCTTAAACCAAGTGCGTCTGTTTCTGATAGTTGATCATGAGCCTAAGCCACTAGCTTGACACGTTATGGAAGCGAAGTACTATTTCATTGTGCGCGAGTGAACCTACGATCTCCACATTGCTTGGCGTATGAAACTATTTGTGAATGTGCTGCAATTTCTCCGTTCCCCCCTATGAAACGTGATCGTAATTAACATTAACAAGAGCAAAACTAGGGTAATGGAGTGCAGTGTAAGAAAATCAGGTGATGCTGAAGGAATTAGATTGGGAAACAAAGCAATAAAGGAGGTAGATGAGTTTTGTTACTTGGGAAGTAAAATAACAAATGATGGTCGCAGTACAGAGGATATAAAATGCAGAATGGCAATGGGTAGGAAAGCGTTTTTGAAAAAGAGAAATTAGTTAACATCGAATATTGACTTAAGCCTTAGGAAGTCCTTTCTGAGGGAATTTGTATGGAGTGTTGCCTTGTATGGGAGTGAGACATGGACGATAAATAGTGCGGACAGGAAGAGGATTGAGGCTTTTGAAATATGGTGCTACAGATGATTGCTGAAGATTAGGTGGGTGGATCGCGTAACTAATGAGGAGGTACTGAACAGAATTGGGGAGAAAAGAAATTTCTGGCATACCTTGACTAAAAGAAGGGATAGATTGGTGGGACACATTCTTAGACATCAAGGAATTGTGAATTTAGCATTAGAGGGAAGTGTGTGGGGTAAAAGTCGCAGAGGAAGACCAAGAGATGGATACAGTAAGCAGATTCAGACAGATGTAGGTTGCCGTTCTTATGTGGAGATGAAGAGGCTTGCTCAGGATAGGGTATTGTGGAGAGCTGCATCAAACCAGTCTCCGGACTGAAGACCACAACAACAACAATTAACCTGTACTCAATTTTGCAGGTGGGCAATTTTAGGGCCATGTAATTGTGGATATTTTGAATATTTTGTAAGGTGTGTTTTTTTCGTAATTGTAAAAAATGGTCTTCCCCCTTGTTGTTCTTGTTTTGAACATTAAATTAATTTGTTAAACTATAATCCGTTTGTGCTAATTTAAATTCGCCCCTCATCATTTGTTTTGGATTAATGCTGGGTAATTTTTTCATGTATCTTGTGTCTCTGCTCCCTTCTGGAGTAGAGAATATTTGCGTTTCCGTTGCTAACATTTATTTTTGATTTAGAGTCATGACTACGGATCATTATTTAATTGTGTGCTGTTTCCTCTAAACATTACAGTAAAGGTAGAACTGTTTGCTTAACTTATAGAATCGGAGTATCGCCGTAATTAGATTTTGTAAGCAAGCAGTCAACTGTGAACTTCACAAACACGGCTAGTTAACAGTATGGAAATAACATTATTTCTTGGCTTTGTATAAATATACGAACACGGAAATTGTAGTTCCATTTCAAATATGAGGCTAATGAATGTTATATAATTCGAAAATGACATGAGACGTATATACTTCCGTTTCTATTTGTTGTTATTGTGTCAGGCATTTTCCTTAACACGTAAAAGATACCGTTTCATACCTCCCAGTGCCGGTTAAATTTTACCAAATATCCCAGCGGCCTCCTATGATAATGTTGGCAACAGATGCTGAATAGTGAGAATCCTGTGAGTCTTCATTTTAGCCAGTCGCTTGACAACGCTGATGTTTTCTTATGGAATCTTCGCTTTACGAGGGAAATTATTTTTCCTGAGCGGACACATACAAGAACCTGTCTACCATAAAGCAGGAACGGCATTATATGTTTACTTCATGGTCTGTACAATACACAAATCGGGTCATTCCATGTTGTTCGAACAAAAGAGCAAAGATTTTCTATCGTGTTGTTCATGTTGCCAACATAATCACGCGAGACCGCCGACATGATACGTAAAATTTTACCCTCAGTGACCATTGTAAACACAATTGGTCGATTTTCGACCACAGGCAATTCTCAAAAAATGTTCAAATGTTTGTAAATCTATCGGACCAAACTGTGTGGTCATCAGTCCGTAGCTTACAAAGTACTTAAACCTAGGTAAACTAACCTAAGGAGAAACACACACACCCATGCCCCAGGGAGGACTCGAACCTCCACGGCGAGCAACCGCGCGCTCCGCAGCGAGGCGCTTTAGACCGCTCGGCTACTCCACCGCGGCACAGGCGATACTAGTGTTAATAATTGCGCGTCAGCTACTGCTCTCCACTCGTATGCGCGCCACCAGCAGCGGCTGGGAGCGCTGAGTGGCGCGTTTGGTGCAGTGCAGGTGGTGTAATCAGGGCCTGTCGTGATTGGGGCGTTAGGAGGCGGCAGACTGGTGACTGCGAGGCGTCGAATGTCGCGTGGCGTGGCAGGCGCCGCAGACACCGGAGACGGCCGCTAATTAAACTGCGACAGCGGGTCGCTTTGCAGCTCGCCAATCCTCACAGCCGCCACACTCCGAACACAGCCCAACACCACATCACGTCTGGCTGGCGAAAGCCGAGCAGTTCTTAGTTCCACGTTATGCGACAATATGCTGCCCGCCATTAAAATCCTAATATCTACATCTACAACCATACTCCGCAAGCCACCCGACGGTATGTGGCGGAGGGTACCTTGAGTATCACTATCGATTTTCCCTCCTATTCCAGTCACGTATTCTTCGCGGAAAGAAGGATGTCGGTATGTCTCTGTGTGGGCTCTAATCTCTCTGATTTTATCCTCACGGTCTCTTCGCGAGATATACGTAGGAGGGAGCAATATACTGCTAGACTCCTCGGTAAAGCTATGTTCTCGAAACTTCGACAAAAGACTGCACCGAGCGACTCTTCTGCAGAGTCTTCCACTGGACCTTAGCGATAATATCCGTAACGCTTTCACGATTACCAAATGATCCTTTAACGAAGCGCGATGCTCTCCGTTGGATCTTCTCTACCTCCTCTATCAATCCCACTTGGTACGGATCCCACATCAGTGAGCAGTATTCAAGCTGTGGGCGAACAAGTGTACTGTAACCTACTTCCTTTGTTTTCGGACTGCATTTCCTTAGCATTCTTCCAATGAATCTAAGTCTGGCATCTGCTTTACCGACGATTGATTTTATATGGTCGTTCCATTTTAAATCCCTCCTAATGACTACTCCCAGATACTTTATGGAATTAACTGCTTCCAGTTGCTGCCCTGCTATAGTGTAGCTAAATGATGAAGGATCTTTCTTTCTGTGTATTCGCAGCACATTACACTTGTCTACATTGAGATTTAATTGCCATTCCCTGCACCATGCGTCAATTCTATCCAGATCCTCCTGCATCTCAATACAATTTTCCATATACTACAGCATCATCCGCAAAAAGCCTCAGTGAACTTCCTATATTATCCACAAGGTCATTTATATATATATATATATATATATATATATATATATATCGTGAACAGCAACGGATCCACGACACTCCCCTGTGGTACACCTGACATAACTCCTACTTCGGAAGACTTCTCTCCATTGATAATGATCTGCTGCTTTCTGTTATCTAGGAATTCCTCCATCCAATCACACAATTGGTCTGATATCATTCAGGATGCATGCGTCAAGACTGCAACATCTTAATATATATAAAATTGAGCTGTTTCTGCCTATATTTCACCCTACAGCCAAAATTACACATCGCAAACGAATAGTGTCTGTATGTGATAGTAGGTATCAGCCTACCATTGTGCACTATGGTGGTAGAGGGTTGATAACGATAAGAGTGTGGAAGATATTGGAGTTGAAAGTAAAAATTCTACGTGTGGGTGTCAATATTTTGCTCATCAGCAAAAACTACACAATGCAGGCGAACGACGTGTGTGTGTTGTTGTAGTAGAAAGTCTCCCGTACCTCACAAACAGCTTTTAATCAAATTGCGTGGTTACGGTATATCGCCCCAAATTTGCGACTGGATAGGGGATTTCCTGTCAGAGAGGACACAGTTCGTAGTAATCGATGGTAAGGCATTGACTAAAACAGAAGTGATATCGGGCGTTCCATACGGTAGTGTTATTGGTCCTTTGCTGTTCCTTATTTACATAAACGATTTAGGGGAAAATCTAAGTAGCTCTCTTAGGTTATTTGCAGAAGACGCCGTCATTTACCATCTAGTAAAATCATCGGAAGATCAAAACCAACGCCGGCCGTGATGGCCGAGGGGACTGCGGCGCGCCAGTCACGGTCTGCACGGCCACTACGGTCGGGGGTTCGAATCCCCCCTCGGGCATGGTTATTTGTGCCATCCTTAGTGTTAGCTAGTTCATAAGTAGTTTGTAAGTTTAGGGACTGATGACCCCGCAGTTAAGTCCCATAAGCTATACAAACAGTTGAATTTGAATTCAAAACCAACTGCAGAACGGTTTGAATAAGATATCAGTATGGTGTAAAAATTGGCAGGAGACCCGGGTTCGAATCCCGGCTGGGTACACATTTTCAGCTTTGCCCAATAGCAGTTGAAGTCATATATTCTATGAATATTAAATAATAACAGCTGCAGGATCAGAATGTGACGTCTGTTCTTTCCGAACAGACGCCACATGTATATATAATTACAATACTTCTGACTTAAATTGGAAAGAACACGTAGATAATGTCGTGGGAAAAGCTAACCAGAGACTGCGTTTTATTGGCAGAACCCTTAAAAGATGCAACAGAACTACTAAAGAAACTGCATATACTACGCTTCTCCGTCCTTTTTTGGAGTATCGCTGCCCAGTGTGGGACCCTTATCAGTTCGGTTTGACGGAGGACATCGAAAGAGTCCAAAGAAGGGCAGCTCGTTTCGTATTGTCCCGATACAGGGGAGACAGCGTTACGGAAATGATACAGGATCTGGGATGGGAATCATTACAACTTATCGCTGCGGCGTGGGCTACTTACGAAACTACAATCACCTACAATTTCCTCAGAATGCGAAAATATGTTGTTGACTCCCACTTACATAGGTAGAAAGGATCATCAGAATAAAATACGAGAAATCAGAGCTCGAATAGAGAGATTCAGGTGTTCTTGCTTCCCGCGCGCTATTCGAGAATGGAATGGGAGATAAATAGTATAACCCTCTGCCAGGCACTTAAATGTGATTTGCAGAGTATCCCATGTAGATGTAGATGTACACCATAGCAGTAGTTCCGTGTCGATAGCTATAAGGGGGGGGGGGGAGATATAGTGGTTGAAAGGCGTCAGCTTATATAAAATTCGGACTGAAGAGCAGAGATGACTTTTAACACTATAATAGCAACGAGGCCCATACGCTGAAAAAGTGAAGCCTGCCTCCGCCATATTGCTAAGCTTTGGAGAAGTGTTCGTATTGTAGAGCTAATGTTTTATGTCACTTAAAACAGGGATAAAACTACCGACGGTTTTGCCGTGATGTACAACGTCTTAAAATAGTGCAAACTATCCGTTAAAAAGTAAGTTTCCAAATATATTATGATGTGTATTTATTACTATTTATTCAAGAAAGTATATTGTTTGAAAGTACATACTTTGTAGTGACTGTCAGTTCAATGCACTAACAGTAAGAGGGTCGACTTAACCTATAGTTTTAACACGAAAATACATTCCAAAACTGACCAAGATGGCGGGACAGGCTTCAACTGACGTATGTGCTCGGAATACATAATACTATCTCCCTTTATTCTCACCTCCTTACATGATGCACGTTCTTCAGTTGTTTTTCTGCAATAAGCGTACGAATAAAGAAAAATAAGTGCATATTGCAGTTTCAAAAGAAAAAGTACCAAGAAAGATATCAAAATGTAAGAAAGAAATTTAGCGTTCTCGGTCCGTTTCTAAAAGACTGAAAACGGCGCTCAAAAGTGAATTTACAAAACTTCGGATTTAGATTTTTGATTAGTGTTTAAAAACACGTTTCAATATTTTTGGAAATTCTACCATGAAGTGGGTGAAAGAAGGCCAAATCTTTTACTAGTGCTACTAAGACTATTGTTATGCTAGAAATGCGAAAATTTGGATTTGGAGCCATGGTTAAAAATTTTTAAAAATGTGTTTCGGTATGTTTTGAATTCGCCATCAATGGTGCAATAAGGGGTGGCAAGTTGTATCAAAATACTTTATTAGGAAAGCATTTTTAAAGCGAAATCTATGAAAATTTATATTTAGAAGTTGAAACAACCGATGCAGACCATCCAGTCTACGCGTGAAAAACAGCGGGAATTAAGTTAGTGCTTAGACATGAAATAACTCAACAATCGGCGTTGCAAGTGTTTTTTTTTAAATGTTTTTGGGGTATTATTGTTAGGCGACGAAGCTACGGTACACATTAACAGAAAGATCTCACAACTTCACTAACAGAAAATACTTATTACAAATGAATTAATACTCAACTTTCGACTTTGTAGAAGTACAATCAATTCAGATTGATAAAGATTAAATCTAGAGGTTGGTGTAAATACGTCAAAGTGCAATCGACTTTCCGCACGAATTTCTAAGCGTCAATCCGCGATCAAGTCTTACCGGGGAACTCCCTATTATAAAATGGTGTGCCTAAGATACTGAAGATAAAAAAAATGTTCAAATGATTGTTAAGCTGGTGGGACTTAACTACGGCGTCATCAGTCCCTAAACTTACAAACTACTTATGAACTAAGGACGGCACAAATATCCATGCCCGAGGGGGGATTCGAACCCCCGACCGTAGTGGCCGTGCAGACCGTGACTGGAGCGCCTCAGTCCCCTCGGCCACCGCGGCCGGCACTGAAGATAAACAAGTAAAATTTTTTTGTGATAAGCAATAGTACATTCAACTTTAATTTCACTTTGCAAAATGTTTACTCTAATTTTGAAATTGTTACAAAATTATAAATTTTAATACACATACAATTACCACATACAATTACTTATGCTCCCTTTCCGTTTAACCTGTGAAACCAATCACAGCTAAAATTTCACTGTGTTATGTTTACATCCATACAAACAATTATACACGGAAAATTTTGAATACCTTTGCTAAATATTTATTTACAACATTTTACATATTTATGGTGGAAATCGGTGTAATATTTCAATAAATTATCGATATATCTCAGCATAAACGATACATTTCTATATTTAGTTCTGTGTGTGTTATGAGAAATGTATGAACCGAATATGAAGGCATTGTCACAGATGTACTGAAGAAAAGGTACATAAGTGTCAGAATATGTAGTTTCCGGGAAAATGAATTTAAATATTAAAGTCACATTTCTGAAATTATACCTTCTCAGAATGTTCCAAGACACTGTTCAGGAACTTGTCTGTTCTCAAGACTTGTCCTGTAACTACTTTTCTTTAGCCTTATTTCTTTTACAAAGTCCTGCATAGACATTTCACCTCTTGCCACACGATAACACCCACTTCCTTAAAAATGGCGCAGTGGTAACGCACTGGACTCGCATTCGGGACGACGGTGGTTCAAATCCACCTCCGGCCATCCAGGTTTAGGTTTTCCGTGATTTCCCTAAATCACTCCAGGCAAATGCCGAGATGGTTCCTTTCAAAGGGCACGGCCGATTTTCTTCCCCATCCTTCCCCAAAAAATCCGAGCGTTAGCTCCGTCTGTAATGACCACGCTGTCGACGGGATGTTAAACCCTAAGCATCCTTCCTTCCTTCCTTAAAAAAGGGTGGAGTGATTGCGCTATCTCTGAAGGTCGAAAGCAGTAACAATTTCACTGGCCGTAAGTTTCCATTATTATAAACAATCACAGCATCATATGTAGGAAGGTTGACAATTGTAGATGATGACAGTATTGTCTTGGGTCATCACGTTCATACACGCATTCGGATTGCGTGTTTTGCCATGGACACACAACCGTAGTAGGTCAGGAGTTGCCTAAACGTGGGCTTGAAAGCATTCATGATACATTCAGGAAGGCATTTATTGTGGGTGGACCGAGCGAGGTGGCGCAGTGGTAACGCACTGGACTCGTATTCGGGAGGGCGGTGGTTCAAGTCCACCCCCGGCCATCCAGATTTAGGTTTTCCGTGATTTCCCTAAATCACTCCAGGCATATGCCGGGATGGTTCCTTTCAAAGGGCACGGCCGATATCCTTCCCCATCCTAACCCAAAACTCCGAGCGTCAGCTCCGTCTCTAATGACCAAGTTGTCTACGGGACGTTAAACCCTAAGCTTCCTTCCTTCCTATTGTGGGTGGAGGAATTGTTATCCCTGTGGGCCTACTGCCAGTAATTAATTATTCGTCTACGTGAACCTATGACATGGTGGTGACATATTCAGAACCACACAGCAAACTTCCTTCCCTTCTTACACCAATATAGCTTAGAAATATGACATTTACAAAATTGATTCATTCAAGCATTTATGTTTATAGAGGACAAATAAAAAAAAATAATTTCACATGGCAAAGGTACCGGTAATAAGCTGAACAGACATCGCCAAAAAGACCAGAGTAATGTATCAAAGCCTTCTTGTCGTTTTGTTCTAAGATTTGCTTGCGAAACGCACATAATAATTATGAAAATACGATTAAGACAACAGAAAACGTTGCGACTGGCGGCGTAGAAAGAAAACATGAAGAACGTAAATATTTTCTTTCCCCTTATCTAATGCGATTGACAAAGTGAACCTCTGGGATATAGCTGTCAATTGATTTCTCCATTAAATGCAACCAAAATAAAAAATAAAAAGAAATCCTCCCTTAAGGCAGTGTAGCAAGGTGAGGTCGCTTCCACATAACGTGGCACTCTGCCCCGACTCGTGGAACACACGTTGCATATAGTCTGTCTTACAGGTCCAATGTGTGAACTATTTAACTACGCCTAAGCCACTCATGTTTCAAACACGTGGTGCTGTTGATAAAGCGCAGTCTCTTGCGAGAACGTATGAACTTTTTGTCAGTGTTCCCGTTGCCATATCCACACTGATGTACTTGTCCGTCATTGCCTCACAATACGCGACGCTATAGTTAGCCCATCTCCTCTTCTCTCCTTCCTCTGTACATCCTCCCCTCTCTTTCCACCTTCTCCTTCTCCTCGGTAAAATCTTTTCCAGTCAACGAAAACCTACATATATCTAGAAACTTTCGTACTGATCGGTAAAATGATTTCAAAATTTGCGGCAAGGTACCATCTACCAAGCACCATGTGGTGGTTTCGGAGTATAAAAACCTTCTCCATAAAAGCACGCTCTGGTGGCCGTACTCAAGTGCGTATAACTCTGTGTGATCGTTTCTTGTATACATCCTCAACAATGTGCCAATAAAATTTACGTCTTCTGGGTCAACGCATTCACGGTGTTCTTTTTCCATTTTCCAGGAGTGTAGATGAATTCTGTGCAGACTGATGCCGCCTTGATCTGCTGGCACACCGGCAGACGTTAGCGGCTTGCCACTGTGTTAAAAAGATTTATTTGTTCAGACTGCTAGCCTGTAACTAGCATATTGTTTTTCATCTTTTGTACAGCGTGAGCTCTCCTTTACTTCTGTAAAAGTCTCATGTGGTAATTTTACATTCTAATGATATCTTACATAGTGTTGTCGAAATCTAGATCAATTTTGTAATTATTTCAAAGCAACATGAGGGGGGGGGCTACAATTGTCAATATTATTTCATATCCAGTTGCTGCATATACATGGTTCGGAACCCACGTTAACTGGCTGGGTAAGTCAGTTCGAAGGTCGGAGGAAGGCAACGGCACACCACCTCCAAACAGGACCATGCCTAGTAAAGCACTGTGGTGTTCAAACCAATCTTCGGATTATTGACTGCTTTACATTTTTTATACCTTGCTGCATATAAGGCTATGTTTAAAATTGTAACATTTTTTATTTCAGTTTCAGTTTGCAAGTAATTGGCACTCAGACTCTGACAGCTGACGCATTCGAGTTCACAGTTACCATTTCCCAATGACGCAGACTTGTCCGTTTGAATTTACGTAATATACGGAACGGAGAATATTCGCACGTATATACGCAAATTTCAGGTTTTTACTACTTCTGATGCTATTCTAAAGATGAATTTTTGTTATGTGTCACATGAAAAGTTATGCCGGACTGGGACTCATACCGTGGTCTACCTATTTTGCGGAAATAATGTATATAATATTCGCAAAAGCGGTAGAATATACACAATATATGAATATTAACCCATGCAGCGGATTACCACCAACGTTTGTTTCCATGGAACAGTCAACACCATAATAGAATGATGGCACATTCGAACGTTTTGGACAGAGTTTAGCTTTCCCATTGTGTTGTGATTTGGTAAACGAATTTAAATGAAGATACAAAGAAATTTACGACATTGTCTGCCAGTGGGTATTGAATGGGGAATTTGTGATCCTCCAGGATTCGAGCCCCAGTCCTTCTACTTACTAGAATGTGGCGCAGTCCACTAGGAACGCAGCGATCACCGCAGCCTTGCGATATACCCTAGTACGCCTCCCGTCAGACGTAAATTCTCCACTTATCCACACACTACTGACGTAGTGCTCTATCTATTACCATCGAGCGACAAATTAGCATTGATATAATTCTGTGTTCTTTAGCAGCTTAAATGGTAAATTTCTCTGTATGTTAACTGACAATAGCTACAGAATCAAAAATATAAGATAGAATAGAGAAAACACACACACACACACACACACACACACACACACACACACACACACACAAACACAGGCAGACAGAGAGAGAGAGAGAGAGAGAGAGATAACTTACATCAGTTTTCACTTGACAAAGGAATGCTTATTTGCTTATTGTTTTGAAATTTATGTCCATATGCGATGTAATAGGCTGGTATGAAAGCGGAATAGAAACTATTTTCTTTCCGTGTTCCGGTAACATTTCATAGCGGTCATGTTGTAATTTGGCAAGAAACGAAATATGAACATGCGTTGCCGGCACGATCAGATAGCTGAAGCTGCGCTTACAGGCAGTAGAGAGACACCACTGTTCAGAGAGTACACCGACGCCCAGACAGGCCGCCCGTGCGTGTATCAAAATCAATGCTGTTTTATTACCACGAAACGTAATATGACTTGCTAAGACCCACAGGGCAGGAAACAGCTTGACCGTTCTATTGTCCCGTGTGATACCACGAAGGCTGGATCGAAGAGCGCACAGCTCTGAGAAGCAGCAGAGAGGGGGATCCGCTGTAATGTAAGGCGATATCTGTGTGCAAGCAGATTACCACCGAGTGACGTCGCGCTGCACTCCAAAGAAGAAAAGCTAATCAGCGATTCCATCTAGGCGATGTGCCTGTTGAGAACAGATGATGAATGGCACAGCTCGATGCTCCTAATGAATTATTTTTCTGTAAGTCAGGAAAGTGCCTTTTTACACTAATGGAGGTCCCCAATTCTGCTGGCTGAATGCAACTAAATTATGAAAAGGAAGGGTAAAGAAGACCTCCTAACCTTTAGCATAAAGGGCAACTGCCTATTACAGTTATACGAAGGTCGAGAGGGATGTGCAATTTCTGATTCTCGCAAAACAAGTACACTTATGTAACTACGTATCTGCCGAAAGTTGACATAGGCAGGCAGTATCTGGCTAGAACACGAGTCACTCTTATACGAAGTAAAAACAACAGGCAGTCACTGTTAATAACGCTATTAATTGTAGAAAAGTACCAATTTCATTACGAAATATTTCAAGGAGATGGTCCACGTTAAAATTTCTGAATATTCTGTTTCTCATCATTGTTTTTCGTTTCATGATGGCCAGAAAAGTCTTTGACTGCGCGGAAACTAAAGATTTCGAAATCAAGAGAAGGAGTGAAAATCGCTTCATCACGAACTACAGTGATCCGAACGTGACTAAGATAGACTTTTTTATCGTAAGAATATTATGTTTAATCTAAGTACCATTATCTACACACGCACTATGGTTGTGCCTCACTGACTGTACAACCAAAGACAATAAATAAAAAGTAATAATGTAGTTTCATGCAATTAAGACGTGTTAACCTAGCACAAAACACGTGATGGAGCGAAACAACTAACTGGATATGCTGCCTCCACGAATGATCGTGGCCGAGCATAGATGGCATGACGGAGACTGGAGCAGTTTTTCGACTCATAAAACTTTAAGCGTATCTTATGCATGCACGACAGCAGCTTGGCCAGACTAATCATTGTTCGTGCGCCTGTCGGGAATCATGCTGCGTAAGGTAGCAAGTGTAGTAAGAAAGAAATGTGTAGCCTACCGATTGAAGAAATGTGAGTGTCTAAAAATCGACGTCTGCAATAAATTTCTGTTGACGTTGACTGGAGAATACAAATGTCTTCGGTACTTATGTACAAACTGCGCTACATTGCTGTTTCTTGTTGGGAATAACTCATTTAGAGACGAAACAATCGAAGTAAATCTCGAAGAGTCACAAATCGTTCACGGATACCGGTAGTAATAAAAATACTATAGCAGTATTTTCAGCATTTGCAATTAGATTACTTTATTGATGTGAAGTAACATGTACTATTTCTACAGAAGATGCAAAGAATTAAATCCGAGCCCTGCTTCACCTAAGTGAGATATTAAGTCTGATATAAATAAAAAACAGGAAATTCTTAGTAGTGTGTCAAAATCTGTACTCGTTATGCAGGTACAAAATGTCGTCATTAATGGTACATACTTGTGTACTTTATGTGCATGATACCTAACCGCTACACAAATAAAAATTTAATTCGGGCACATTTCAAGAACGTAATTTCATTTTTTCCAAAATGTTCAATGTTTGTAAACCTATTGGACCAAACTGCTATTGTCATCAGCCTATATAGTCCAGGCAAAAAAAAAAAAAAAAGGCGGAAGAAAGATGTGAAGTTTTGAAACTTTGGAGAAACGCTCTTGGGGGATGTAGAAGTAAATAAAGAGAAAAATTATCTCGCCTACCAGAGCAGCTTCCCCCTCCCCCCGTCTCTTGATGTAATTAATTTTCTTTTTTTTAAGACTTTAAATAAACGGTTCATTTAATGAACTTATCTAGGGCCTCTATAACAGATAATATTTATGGTGAAATTCTACTCAGAGAACGTCAAATGCATGTTTATCAGGGTAATTAGTTTACGAGCGCTAAAATTTGAAGGTAAAAAAAAACCTGAAACATCTTTCAAAACCTACTTTTATTTATAAGGAACAATTTTGTTTTATAGTCTTTTAGTTTAGATTTATGCAACCTTAAATTATTGGAATGAAAATAAATTTTCATGTAAATTAATAATTGATTAAAACACAAGGTATTTCTGTCACTAGTTACTTTGTTTATTGTACCTACAACGCGTTTCAAGGGTGTAAATCCCCATCAAGTGGAATAATATTATGCTGTGTACATTTACGTTTTATGATAGGTTGACCTGTTGCACCGTCTAGAAGGGAAAATACAAAACAGAATGTAACTTTCTACAATTGTTCACTGAAGTTGAATGCAAACAGTTAAAAATATCATACCTCCAGTGGTTACAGGTCCCTTTCATTGTCATAACCTCAGTTATGTGTAATAAATCACAGCCACCATCTTTGTTAACTTCTAACAGACGCAAATAACTTAAATTAACGACATGATGCACCAAAGATGGACTCTAACATTTTATGCTTTAAATGGTAATAAACTTAAGACGAGTATACAATGCACACTATAATATATTTGGGGCCAATATTGAATATAACATTTTATACAGAGATTGTCATACACTAAGAGCTTCAAAAACAATAACGTGTAGACAGATGAATTGACATGCTTTAAATGATGGTCTGATGACAGTTATAAATGCAAATTTTACTATTCAGTACACATCCCATCGAAAGGCAAAAAACTGGATATCATTGAGACACTCCAGATCTACATACACCAAAGCAAACATTACTAATACATCTTAAATGACAACATATGCAACAGTATAATCTCTGTCTTCGACAGCAGCCTAAGTCTGTAACCCCCCCCCCCCACACACACACACACCAAACATACACCCATCCAATCATATGCACCAATTGTTAACCCCCAACATTGAGATATGTTAAAATGTTTGTAAAGGTATCGGAGTCAACCTCTTGTCATTAGTCCGTAGTTTACAAACTACTTAAACTAAGGTAAACTAACCTAAGGACGATACGAACACCCATGCCCGAGGGGGTCTCGAATCCCAGACAGCGAACGGCCACGCGCACCGCAGCATGGCGCTTCAGCGCGCACGGCTGTTAATAGGGGAGAGTGATGAGTTTGTTTCTCTCCAGCTTCGGTTTTTTGGATCCATGTTGTTTCTCAGCCATAGTTGGACTTTTAGGTAAACTCGGTAAGAGTGGAGGTGTCCTGCATCAGTAGTGGGTGGCAAACGAGAGAAGATGACAGTATTGTTTGCCTGTCCCACAAGTTCAATAAAACATTTAAATCCAGTAGCACTTGTCATCGTCAGCACACTCTACGTACGTCTCAAATAAAGCCACAGTGCTATATGATGAGCAGGAACCCATATTCGAAGCAATTTCAACAATGATTTTTGATCGCATTTTACGAAACAAGTACACAAGTTCTGCAGCAGGTAGATAAATGAACGGGGCCTGGCATCTGACACAATCGCATGGGATATTGCTGTACTCTTTTTAATGGGACTGTCCACTACTCTCTCTCTTTCTTTATTTTTTTTACGAAACCACATATATAAATGTAATGCACTTTGCTGGGTTCATGTTTTGGTGGAATCTATGTTCTGACAAGAATATTACTACCTCAACGATAAGTAGAACAAGAGAGTAAAATAAAGTTTATTGAAAGCCTAGGGAAATAACGTGGCACGTCTCTTAAGATAGGTAGCGTGGTGCAATGCTGTCCATTTGCTTCTTAAACTGTTACTGATAAACTCTACGTATCAATAATTGTAAATATAAGTCTTATTAATATTATTATAGTACTGAAATTTGTCGGCTTTTTATCTGTAAGGGATATTGAAATTGCAATTACGGCGTTTGATTCTCCCAAGTCTCCTGAATCCATTCATATAATTGTATTTGCCGTGTGATCATTCCCTGATTTTATATGGATTTTTATAATAATGTTTGTGGCTACATTGTATTTCAGTTGCAATCTGGAATAGCCGTCCTCGCTAAGCCAAGCGTTTTCGGTTTCCGAGAACATTTGGAAACCCTGATACCTGGTGTATCCCATTCACTAGGTCTAAACTGGTATCCGGTCGGCAGGGGAACTCAACATCCTGGCAAAACCCGCCTTTCACATGGAATCAATCTGCTTCCCCCTGTATCTGGAGTATCACAGGGTTAACTACTCGTAGCCAGAGTTTAGCTATTTTTGTTCCAAACCCGATGTTAGATTATACGTACACTCTAGCGGTCAACGTGTCAGCAACTTTTCCCCAGCCAGCCTAAAGAAAAGCCGCACTCTTATTCCGCATGGACGGCTGTACTGGCGGCCTTTGTCCCGTGCCTGCACTCTGCGCGCGTCAGTGCTGGGGCGAATGCTCGCTGTTGAGGACTTCAACCGTCCAGATTGTTGAAGATGTTGTCTGATTGGTACGCCGAGGAATAAACTTACAAGAAAATGGAGTACATTTTTAAGATACCACATTTCTACTTTGACTCCTGTGGTCAGCATGTTGCCGGCCGCGGTGGCCGAGGGGACTAAGGCGCTTCAGTCACGGTCTGCACGGCTACTACGGTCGGGGGTTCGAATACCCCCCTCGGGCATGGATATTTGTGCAGTCCTTAGTTGTAGCTAGTTCATAAGTAGTTTTTAAGTTTAGGGACTGATGACCCTGTAGTTAAGTCCCATAGACTCTACAAACATTTGAACATTTTTTTAATTTTTTTTTTTATTTTTTTTTTATTTTTTTTATTTTTTTTTTTTTTTTGTCAGCATGTTGTGTTGTTTCACTAAAATCTTTGATCATTTACTTTTGCTACGAGTTTGACATCATTTGTTTACAATACAAACTGATCAATTTGCGTTAATCCATCCACCTACCAGAGCCACGTGTTTTAAATAAAAAACACTGATCACTTGAAACGATGGTCGTCCGTAATGGCGACTGCTTGACAGAACACTATTGTAAAGGAAAGTTTCTTTGTGCATATTGGAAAGTTTTGTTTTGTGAGTATATTTTCGTGTTTCTGATTGTTTCATTCGGCTTTGTATCCGTTTATCATGTCCCCAGCAAACACGACATGGGTGAAAACAGACGGGTGGTATCAGGTCCTTCATTATTGACGATATTGGCAACGGCAAATCAAATATTTGTAAAGCTTATGGGACTGCGGAGTCATCAGTCCAACTTACAAACTACTTAAGAACTAGCTTATATTAAAGACGGCACAAACATGTATACCCGAGGCGGGATTCAAACCCCCGACGGGGAACAGCCTTGCGCATTGTAGCATAGCGCCTCAATGCTCTCGGCCTTTCTGCTGTGGCTTCCTACAGTGCCCATACCCAACACCGTCTAGAGACAAGGCCTCAGCGCAGTCTGTGTCACATCACACATTTTAGGTCGCCATCGCTAGTTGACTGGCTGACCACTATGAGGCAGTGGGCTGTGCCCCAGCAGCCAGCCAGTCAGCTAGCGATCACGGCTTACTCGGTGTGACCGACCTTACCTCAAGTCGATGTTTCCATAACTCAGAGCCGGACGCGGTGGCCGTGGAGACTGAGGTGCTTCAGTCACGGTCTGCACGGCCACTACGGTCGGGGGTTCCAATCCCCCCTCGGGCATGGATATTTGTGCCGTCCTTAGTATTAAGTAGTTCATAAGTAGTTTGTAAGTTTAGGGACTGATGACCCCGTAGTTCAGTCCCATAAGCTATACAAACGTTTGAACGTTTGGTATTTTCGCGAGATATTCGTAGTAGGAAACAGTATATTGGTCGACTCCTCGAGAAACCTATTCTCTCTGAATGTCGATAGAAGCCCATAACGCGTTACAGAACGTCTTTCTTCCAGCCACTGGCGTTTGCCGGACACCTCAGTGACGTTTTCGCGCTTACTAAATTCACCTGCAACGAAACGTGGTGCTGTCCGTTGGATCTTCTCTACGCCTTGTATCAATCCTGTCTCGTACGGATTCCATGCTGATGAGCAATACACAAGCGCTGGCCTAGCGAGTGTTTCGTAGCCTGCTTACTTTGTTAACGGACTACACGTCTCAAGTTTTTTCGAATCAATCTGTCTCGCATCTGCCTTATCGGAAACTAATGTTGTACGGTCGTCCCATTTCAAATCGCTCCCAGATATTTTATGTCAGTGTTTGTCCTTCTATTGAGTAGTTTAATAATGAAGGATTTTTCCGACTATGTAAACGCAACACTTGATATTGATGCTGAAGGTCTATTGCCATTCACTGCACCACGCTTCGATACGCTGCAGATATTCCTCCATTTTGCTATCCTTTTCTGCTTTGCGATTCTTCAGTTCACTACCCCATCACGTCAGACGGGAATCGCTTTTAAGAGAACGAACGCGCGATAATCGCGTTGGGGAGAGATCGGTGTGTGGCGAGGATGTTGCAGTGTGTCTGACTTCACTTGGCGTAACTTGCGTGTTACAATATAAAAGACATGGGAACGGGCGTTATCATAAAGCAGCTAGCAGCTTCACCCCTTGTCGCAGTTATGACGTTAAACATTCATTCTTCTCTAATGCATATCTGCCGGTGTTTGCCGAACCAAGAAAGAATTACAGCACTTTGATCCTGTTGGGACGCATTTTTAATAACGTCGCCACAGTCCATGCTTCCGCATGTACTGCACGCATGCAAGACACGAATACCGCACATATCCCTTGCCTATATGTCGTGCGTACATTCCCGTGCCGAAGCCGGGATAAGCTGCTGTCACGCGATCGCACGGAAAGTTTTTGATCATATCATTGTAAGAACTGTTATTGACAATGGACTTCCGGGGCACAGTAGGGTAATGAGCTAAATTATGGCTGTCGAAAAATCGGAAAATAAGGGTCTTTATGTGTTGGAAATGTTACAGGCGGACGCTGGAACTTTAAGTGGTCTGATAAGGTAAGAAGAGAGGCACTTCAAAGAATAGATAGAGATAGGAAAATGTGCACAACACTGACTAGAAGAATAGGCACAATGATAGGACGGCTAATATAAGTGAATGCCGCGGTGGAGTGGCCGAGCGTTGTAAGGCTCCTAGCTCCGGAGCGCGCGGTTGGTCGCCGTCGGAGGTACGAGTCCTCCTTCGGGCATAAGTGTTTGTGTTGTCCATGGCATACGTTAGTTTAAGTCGTTTTTAAGCCTAGGGCCTGTTTACCAACGTAATTATGTCCTTTAAATTTACAAACATTTGGACATTTTTTCTTCACTAAATGACTTACGTATAACTACCTGTTCACACTTTAAGCGTTGTTGTTAAGGTCTGCTTATCTAGGCTCTATCTGTGTTTCTTCTTTGTCTCGGCCTGTAATTCATTTATTGTTTTGTCAGTCATTTGTCTGGTATGCTGCTTATTTGCTCTCTCTACCTTTCTATGTATTTCTGCATATTTGCAACATACAAAGAAGGATGAACGAAGATTAGGATTTAACGTCCCGTCGATAGCGTGGTTGTTAGAGACAGCGCACAAGCTCGATTTTGTTGTTGTTTTTAAGGATGGGGAAGGAAATCGACCGTGTCATGTTGAAACAAAGACCTTGCAATAAACGGCGCTGCTGTCGCGAGATAATTTGAACCTGCATAAATCTATTTAAGAAAGGAATTAAAAGTACGTATACTCTCTTCCCATTTATATTTCTCAGGCATACAAGTAGCCCTACTACTTGTGTTCAGAGATAGTTATTCTTGCTTAACAAGCTGTCAGTCAAGACAATATCTGATTTTGAATGAAATAAATAATAATACTGGTAGCTGTTAGAA
This sequence comes from Locusta migratoria, assembly GCA_026315105.1. Lineage (NCBI taxonomy): Eukaryota > Metazoa > Arthropoda > Insecta > Orthoptera > Acrididae > Locusta > Locusta migratoria. The sequence continues at coordinate 355,934,726 of CM048744.1, forward strand.
AAGAGCTACTTTAGGCAGTACTGGTGGACAGGAAGTTCCAAATGTTTCATTTTAGGTTGTGTAAAATGACTATTGGGGGGACGAGGTCGGTTACCTCACTGCAGTTCGAATTTTTGTTTATGAATTTAATATTAGCAACTTGTAACACAGAATTTAAAGGCCAAGTGAATTTTATCCATTATGGATGTTGAAGGTTTAAAGGTCATCTGCTCTACACGTAGGTATAACAACTGACAGGGGTTTTCAGAGCTGTGTATAGTTCCGTATATGAATGACACATAGCCAGACTGGATGCGCGTTGTGAAGCTGAACCAAAGGGCGGTAGTTGCTGACTTTTGAGCAGTTCACGCTACTGTAAGGTATTTGACTTACAACATTAAAAATACTAATATATGTGCTAGTTGCCCTAATGCTAATGTTACGTGCACTTAGTTAAGAAAAAAGTTATGGCATATTTCGTGGTCTTAAAAGAATTTGGTAGTGGCTGGTTGCTGTATTCACAAGGTAAGACGCTATTTTAGTTATTTATCTGATAGGGTATTTCATTTTCACAGTCAATTTTTAGCAATAGCTGTTTCAGGCTGCTCTGCTTCCTTTTTGATGGTATAAAATATCTCAATATTGGAGAATGCAGCACTCAAACAAAGACGTAAAGGTTTCTGAAACTTTTCCGAAATTAATGTCTCTACAAAAGTTTCACTATCTAGACTATACTGAGAAAGTGCCAAGGAACAATGTCTGACGATAAATTCCGTTCATTTGCTGCACATAGAACGCTAAAAAAATTAAAGGTTATAATTCGGTTTGGTTAGGAAGAAGAAAATCTGTTGGCCGATTTCTACACCGTATGTGTAATAAATTTACACACAACCGATAATTGCTGGGTATTCAAAGAGTGTGAGCTGTTTTGTAGTTATATATTTAGATGAGACATAGTTTTCGCGACTTAACTGGATGAATACACACGCTAATCAAAAGAGTGTTACGCACACTTAAAGTTCGCACGGAATTTTACCACCATAATGGCCGCCGAAGCGCTCTTCAATTTCCCCGCTGTTCGCTGTCAGCCGCTTACGGAATTGTGGGGCCTTGTGTTGAAAGAAACCATCCTGCCGTTTACCTGAAGCGTTTTAGAGAACTCGCGCAGAACGCAGATCCAGATGTCTGGTGCCAGGTTTGAACCGCTTCGCCGTCCTACCAAATGCACATCCAATGTGCTAACCACAGCACCACACAGCTTGCTTGAAACATACACTTTTCTGAATGAAATAAATCGCAATTACGATCAGTTATGGCATCACTGTAGTTGGTTTAGATGGAATACCAAAGTGCGGCGAATGAAAATTTGTGCCCGGCCGGGATTCTAACTCGGGATCTCCTGCTTACTAGGCAGACGCGTTTACCACTCCGCCACCGAGGACACAGTGACCAGCCCGACTGCAGAGGACTCTTCCATGCACGTCTCCCACCACACCCAATTGCGATTTATTTCATTCATTGAACGCTGTAACGTCGTCAATATATATAAAATTGTATACACTTTTCTGTCTGTACATTCGTAATAAATGCATACTGTTAACCATCAGCTATTTATTATTTTTCAAACTTCTACCGGTTTCGGTTATAAACCATCTTCACGGAAGAGAACTAGACAGACTGATTAAACAGGTGCATTATATGCCTCCTTATGCATACTGGCAAGCATGTCACACAATAAAAATATCATTGACTGATGTGTTCAATAGTTTTGTTAGGTTCTCTTGTAATAGACCTTGGTTCACCATCACACAGCCTGGCATTGTTTTTATATTTTTAATCAAGATTTGAGGCCTATTGTCCTATTTATTTTTATTGTGTGACATGCATGCCAGTATGCATAAGGAGGCATATAATGCACCTATTTAATCAGTCAATCGGTAGAAGTTTGAAAAATAATAAACAACTGATGGTTTACAGTATGCATTTCCTCAAATATCTTACGACTGTTGAACCAAATCTCAATAAAAATTTGATTCGTAATCAAGTTCTGCCGTGCGCAGCCTTTCACTGTTATTAGAAATTTCATTTCAGCTGTACCTCTTTGTGGGAGCCGAGTTTTCATTGTAAAATAGAGCCGCCATAGACATAGTTCCGCAGAACTTCATTTGTTTGCGAACTCCGTTCTTGAATGTTCTGTTAATAGTCGCAGTGGCACTTGTTCAGTGAAGCAGATGAAGCTGCTTTTCTGTATGTGTATTGTGCTGATGGATTATTTGGTTTGCCGGCCGCGGTGACTGAGGTGCTTCAGTCACGGTCTGCACGGCCACTACGGTCGGGGGTTCGAATCCCCCCTCGGGCACGGATATTTGTGCCGTCCTAATTCGTAAGTAGTTCATAAGTAGTTTGTAAGTTTAGGGACTGATGACCCCGTAGTTAAGTCCCATAAGCTTAACAAACATTTGAACATTATTTGGTTTGCTAAATAGCTGAAACTATCAACTAGTTAACTATTCTTAGTTAACAATTTTTAACTTTACCATCTCAACTTTTTAAACAGACATTGCCTTTGCTTTATTAATTAAGAGTTCCATATTGTATCTTTGTGCAATTCACAAATGACAGTAGCGATCAGGCAATGCTTCGCAATTGGTAAATATGGATGACAATTGCGTACATGATTTTTTTGGTAAAAAACAAGTCTTATGCAAACAAGAGTGTTTTTACCAAGAATATCAATTACGGTACCTGTAGCAGAGCCACTCAAATATGGAGTGGAGTGATTTTACTTGGATACATGATGGTTGGAACTTAAATAAAAAACACTGCTGTGGAGACATTATTGAATGGAATCTACTATTGTCGTCGCTGGTAGCACATGTTGTTGACATTATACCTTACCTCCCAGCAAATGCACTCGATGGGACTGAGAAGTACTATACCATCCACCATACTCCCCGGACCTAAGTCCTTGTGACTTTGATTTGGTTCGTTTCAGAACTGTCCCAGAGATTCGACAGGCAGTAGACTGCTCCATTCGCACCATTAACAGAATAGGCTCTGTTAACGGTATACTACGCCTTCCACATCGCTGGAAACGGGTTATACACAACGCTGGTGACTACTTTGAAGGACAGTAAGAGGTGCAAACATGTAACGCTTTTGCATCGGTTGTGAATAAGTAGTTGCCTCTATTTAAGTTCCAACCCTCGTAATCCTAAACCCCATCCCCTAATTCTCTGCCCATCACCTCCCATATATCTTACCTTACTCCTTGTCCTCTTACGCTCTCTCTGTAACAGCTAGCTCAAAAACCTCGTTACTCATTTATTTATTCCAGTATTCCTTTAGTCCCTCCTCTACCTATCCAGCCTCTCCTCCTCCTTTTATCTACCCGTTCATCGTTCTGTCTCTGTTCTTCCCTCCTTCGTTCCCTACGATCTCCTCTCGTCCTCTTTTTATTTCATTCCTCCCTTGGCCATGAAAAATGATCTGCAAACGTTCATTGTCATTCATCAAACGGTGTCGAAGTCGGAGTGAGGTACTGATCGCTATACACGGTACGAAATCCTGTGTAGTCACAGATGTTTCTCTTGTTTTGAGGGAGAAGTATATAAAATTTCATCAAGATCGGAATAACACTGTAGACCACCGGGCGATCTTCACTAATGGAACTAAACGAATAACTACAAAAGGGATAAAAATAAATCACCATGTGAAGGTTGAGTATCCGGCGGGTTTCTCCAGCTGTTCTGCCTCGTCTCCAATTATTGCAAGAAATAACCGTTCACTATACGAATGTTCAACGCGGTCAGCATCATCTTATACATTGGACATTCAAGCTACATGAAGAATCTCGTAACGTACGCTCCAGTAAATTAGGAGAATATTATTAGTATTTCGGGTTCCGTGCTATGCCGTACGTTCATCATCTAAGTGGTTCCAGAAGTCCGGAACAGTCTTCGGGTCGTCGAAAAGCAGATAATGGACCGCTTGGGGTCGAATTCTTGTCACCGCGTTTGGACTATGAGTTCTGACCGGAAATATAACAATCGTGGGATCGGTACTTAGCCGTTCGGTGTCACTAGTAACCACACTTCCGCGACGGGGCCGCACTAGAGACGATAGGCGCCGTCTTCTCTAACCTGGCATAGCAGCGAGTTCAAGGAGTGTTTAGAAGGTCACAGTATTGTTATTTATTATGGCAGATCTAGATTTTTTTCTCTCAGAATAATGAAGATGCCGTGTTTCCACTTTAAATATTCCTCTATTAAGCTCTAACAATCATGTAAATGACGTTTCTTTTTATAGCAGCGGTTCCCAGACGGAGGAACGCATGATACGCAAGGACACTTCTAGTGGTAAGCGGATAGAAAATAAATACATAAATAAATAAATTAATTAATGTGCAGGTATAATTACCGAGTTACGGTACTCTATATTTAAAGTGATAGTGAGAAAAAGGTTGACAAAATTACCAATAATGTCTGTTTAATGCTAAAAACTGGATTTTACGCAGAATATTTGATTCGGACTGCACGCAGGATACCGGAACTTCGGATTGTTACACCCCTTCCCACATCCCCCTGATTAGTCGTCGCTGCTTTTATCAGAGTGATTCATCTTAATTACACGTAGCGATATTTCAGTCGGGTCTTGTCGGTGGTTATTCGGAAGTTTTCGTGACGCTTTTCAAGTGCTGCCAACTTATGCGATGTACCAATGTGTGGCGTTGCAGTAGTCATTATGCAGGAAATGGTTTATTATTGTTGTTGTTGTTGTCACTTCGCTGGCCGTTACGTTAAATAGCATAGTGATAACGGAGACATATTGCGTCTAGAACTGTAGTGTATTACAAGCAAGTGATTTTTGACTGCTGTAATTGCGATGTGAAGTTTAACTTTATTGTGTGAGTTATATGTGAGGTTGTTCTCAGTTAACCATAAAACGTTCTCGATCCATTTCTAAAATACAGAATACGGCGTTGAAAAGTGAATCTTCAGACGACAGAAACTTGAAATTTGTAGACGTTGTTTATCTTACACTGCAGGCATCAGCGATTGTTCGATATTCCCATCCCTAAGGGGTTCAAATATGGGATGAACGGTTTTTTGAGAATACGTTGTTATTAAGGCAATTTTGAAGCAATAAATACAAAACTTTGGATTTAGATTTTTGATTGGAATTTTAAAAATAAGTGTTTCAATATTTTTGGAAATTCAACCATTAGGCGGGTGAAATAAGAGAAAATCTTTTAAGGGTTCTACTAAGACTATTTATATGCTAGAAATGCGAAAATTTGGTTTTGGAGCCATGGTTAGAATTTTACAAAAATGTGTATCTAGATGTTTTGAATTCTTCTATCACAAATGTTTATTAAGCTTATGGACTACGGGGTCATCAGACCCTAAACTTACAAACTACTTATCAACTACTTTATGCTAAAGACGGCACAAATATCCATGCCCTAGGGGGGATTCGAACTCCCGACCGTAGTGATCAGTGGTGCAATAGGGGATGGTAATTTGTAAGAAAATACTTGATTAGGAAAGAATTTTTAAAGCTAAACTTATAAACATTTATATTTAGAAGTGTAAACAATGCAGACCATCCCGTCTACGCGTGCGAAGCAGCGGAAATTAAGGTAGTTTGAAATGAAAATGTCGAGATCGTTAATCAAAATAAAAATCGCCCTATCTTTTAAGTTGAATCAGATCACACATACTGTGAAAATATGATGAATATGAGTTAAGTAGTTTCGGGGTATATCACGGACAACATCCTGACACTGGATATATGTAATTTTACTTGTCACATACAATAAACAGACCGTCTGCATGAAGTCGTTTTATGGTTCCACACAGTGGCGTCTACAAACGTTACGTTCAGTTAATACAAGTATGACACGGCATTGTGAAACAAGCATTTGCATATCGGCAACGGAATCGATGAGCAGACAACACCGTGTGGGTTAGGAATGTTGTGAGCAGAAACGTTCGTGGCGTGCAGCTGGCGCGCATGCGCAGTGGTCGGGGGCTGCGTGGCCTTAATAGAAGTGTCGCGTGGCGGTGACGAACCAGCCAGCCGTGAAGCGCCACGCCGCAGGGGCGCTACAACAGGCTACACCAGCCACACCGAAGGAACCAGCAGCGGCTAGTGAAAAAAATGTTTGTCAAGCTTACGGGACTTAAGTGTGGGTTCATCAGTCCCTAAACTTACAAACTACTTATCAACTACCTACAACTAAGGACGGCACAAATATCCATGCCCGAGGGGGGATTCGAATCCCCGACGGGGACCGGCCTCGCGCATCGGAGCATAGCGCCTCAATGCGCTCGGCAACTCCGCCGCGGCCGTATTTTAGTGACGAGAATTAAAAAAAATGTTCAAATGTTTGTGAATCTTATAGGCCGTATTCTAGTAACCAGAATTAAATACGCTCTTAACAAAGCTATTATGGAACAGGTTAGGAAGGAGACAAGGAAATTTGTTAAGTTTTCCTATTCTTTCTAATGGCATATACACAGAAACTGACAACTATTAAACAGTGTGAAACAAATGTACATTAATGATAAATCTGAAGCATAGAATTAAAATTTGTGATGCGGCCGGGAAACGAGCCCGGACCTTCATGCTTACTACGCAGACGTCTTACCGTTAGACCACCACACCACTAACGTTTAAGGCGCCTCGGAATAGTCTAAGTTCGATTTCCCTCCTCGTCACAAACTTTAATTTTATGCCGCGATGAGAGAAGCCGTTCCCCGTCGGGGGTTCGAATCTTCCCTCGGACATGGATGTTTGTGCCGTCTTTAGTATAAGGTAGTTCATAAGTAGTTTGTAAGTTTAGGGACTGATGACCCCACACTTACGCTTGAAAAACATTTGAATATCTTTTTACTAAAATATTAGTTGTGAAGTGGAGGGAAATCGAACTTAGTCTATTCCGAGGTGCCTTAAACGTTAATGGTGTGGTGGTTTAACGGTAAGTCGTCTGCCTAAAAAGAATGGAGGTCCGGGTTCGATATCCGGCCCCATCACAAATTTTAATTCTATGTTTCAGATTTATCATTGTTGTCCATGACATATTCGAGACGAAAATCCGTCTCAGGGATTGTTTATTTGTATTAAATTTACATTAGTTCCAAACTATGGAGTGCACACATTTTTTTCAACACAAACGCTCCAGGGAGGACTCGAATCTCAGACGGCGTGCAACTGCGCACTTCGCAGCAAGGCGCACTGTAATGATTCTGCTGGTCCTCTCATCTCAATGTTACCGTACGATACCGTCTGCGTCGGACCCGGAATCGTGTAGTTCTATAGTGATATATGTTGCGTGTGAAGTTACAAACGGAATCGCCAGCGTAGGAATCAGTGTAGGACAGTGTCTCGGTGATACTGTGACTAGTTAACAAGTGATAGATTTAATTAATTAAGAGATTCGTTTAGATGCTTTCCAGACTTTTCTATAAACAATAGTTTTGTCATTGTACATTATTTCAAGAACTAGAAAGACGAATTTTAGAAACTTTATGTAAATTAAAATAAAGAGCATTGTATATATGTTAGGCTTACAGACAAGTTGTGTTGATCAGCTAATTGTGTTAATTAATGTAATAGTCGAAATTTCAATGTTGTGATCCTTTGTATATATTGACTGACGTGAGATTTTGAACCTATTTTGAGAATGGCCGAGATATTTGATAGTTCAATATATGTTAGGAACATCTATGATGTACTCATTAACTAATTAATTGACATTTAAGATCACACTTTGCTGTCAAACATCAAGATCGGAGATTTCAATTAAAAAAGAAGTGTGTCATCTAAAATTATTGTATGTATAGTTTTCATTTTATATTGTGATTATTTTTGTGTACATGAAATGTTTTACTGTTGTGTTCGGTAATTGTAAATCAGTGTATTCAATTGTTATGAACAATGCGTAATGTAACATCATGACTGTCAATGTCATATATTTGCCTCACCGACTTGCGTGGGGGAGTTCGAATTTTGGCTTTTCTAAAGTGCAATGGAAGCTATGTCAGTCTGTGTTTTGAAATGGAAGTACTACCAGCTAAGTTCTGATGCTTTGTGTATGTTTTGAAGTTGTAATGTTTTGGCGGAGAAGCAGTTTGATTGCAAATTAAAAAAGAAGTGATAAATTGTACCTACGAGTATTTATTTCTGCCACGACGCACCAGGAGAATAATGTTGCAGCGAGCAGAACCACCATACATCGTAATGTTTAAAAGCTGAGTATCTTGTTTGGAAGTGGTAGAATGAACTGTAATTACTTAACAATCCTAATAAAACATTACAGCACTATATTCAACACGTAAACGTTGGTGCAGATGATCAGATTTAGGTGATATGTTTGAACCGTGGCGATCATGTGTGGCAAATGAATGCCAAATTCTGCATGACCTGCTGAATGTCGGAGCACCCATGCCATCTACTACCTCCTGAATGGCTGTTTTCAGTTCAGAAATGGTATTCGCTTTATTGGTATACACCATGTTTTTAATAAAGCCCCACAAAAAAGAGTCATGAGTTCACATCCGGAGAACGTTGCAGTTAAACGATTCCCGTGTCAGTGGACTTTCGGTACCCCAGAGGCAGAATGCGGTTCCAAAAGTGCTCATCCAGGACATCAAACACCCTACTGATTCGATGGGGTCGAGCTCCATTTAGCATGAACCACATTGTGACACAATCAGGGCCACCTTTAGAAAGAGCAGGCATTGCATGTAGGGGAAAGGCACTGTTGAAAATAAATTCATTTTGTCAGCAGCCGCTAGTCACTATAATTATATATTCAGTTGACCAGTTTACCCTGTACACAAGAGCATCATCAGAAAAATTTGATAATAATTGATAGCTGTCGATTTATATAATCATAATAACTGGTACCCAGCACGTTGCTACCGCTGAAGAAATAATTTTGGAAATAACGTTTGAAGTTTGCAAGAGTTAGTATGTTTAATTACAAATATTCATTTTATACTCGATAATAAATACCTTTATCAAAATTTAACGATACATAAAAGAGAAGTATAAATGACATTCAATCATTTTATTGATTTCGTTACTCTTCTCCTTACACGAGGCATCATAACAACGTTTCACCAGGCAACGCCGGTCAACTGTTGTTTGTGTATGAAACATCGGTTGGAAACTTCCCTCATGTCAGCACGTTGTAGGTGTCCCCACCGGCGCCAACCTTGTGTGAATGCTTGGAAAAGCTAATCATTTGCATATCACAGCATCTTCTTCCTGTCGGTTAAATTTCGCGTATGTAGCACGTTATCATCGTGGGGTAGCAATTTTAATGGCCAGGAGTGTATATATGAGGTTACCAATATTTCCTTCTCTCTCTTTACCTGCTCTTACTCCTCCTCCGCCTGTCCCTTTTTCTCTGTCCATTTCCTCCTCCCCCTTCCTTTGCTCATCTCCTTTCACCCGACTGTCACCATCTCCCCTCTCACATTCACCCCCTGTCCCATCTCTCTGTCCGTCTTCTCTCTCCCCTTTCCGTCCGTCTCCTCCTCCAGCTACTCCTCTCCTTCCTATACATGAAAAGATATATATATATATATATATATATATATATATATATATATATATATATATATATATATGCCCCACGTTTCATGGTGACTGATCAAACAGTGTCAAAATTGCAAGGTACCCTCCGCCATGTTAAATTTACTGGATTGCAGATCATAAAAATCTACTTCAAGAAAACAAATATTTATTTGCTGACTTTCATTTTCACCAGTAAATCAATTTGGATGTTTGTTGTAACGTACTCTCCGCCTTGCATCTACAGAGGCTTCCGAAAGCTATCCCACGTATTAATTCGGGGTATACGCTACCTTCATTCCAGATTTCACTCGATTCCGTCCACCCGTTTTCGCGTTAAGAGTAACAAATGTTTCTAACCCACAGTAAGGTACCCTCCGCCAAACGCCGTACGCTGGCTTATGAAAGGTAACCTATGTATTGATCAGGGTAAAAGCTACCTCTCTTCCAAATTTCATTCATATCCGTGCAGCCATTTTAGCGTGAAGGCGTAAGAAACGAATTAACTAATTGTAAAACACCCTTCGCCATGCCCCATAGTAAGTTAATATTAGTATGCCTATAATATTCGCGCGAATGCAGGCAATGGATGGACAAATTTTTATCGCAATCGGATGTACGGTATGGCAGTGCATAAAATACGAAGAAAAAGAAAAACTACTAACATAATTTTTATATTTTAGATTTATTTTCAAATTTTCATTAAAACTATACGCTGGTAACAACAAATTCCTTCTGTTGGTGGTTTTCACCCCAATGATTCGGTACGCTTGGCATGCATCAAAGCTGACAGCCAAACATTCATCATTTAAAAATCTGAATGAAGTATAATTTCGCCAGAAACATATTAAAAAAAATCTTACATTAAATTGCTTACATAAAATTCACATGGTGTGAAAAATATGTATGTTTTAAATGTGTCTTTGATGATTATCACCCTGAAAAATGTATCGTAATTAAGGCGTCTCGCTGCGAAACGCACGGTTGCTCGCCGTCGGAGGTTCGAGTCCTCCCTGGGGCATGGGTGTGTGTGTTGTCCTGAGGTTAGTTTACCTAGGTTTAAGTAGTTTGTAAGATACGGACTGATGACCACCCAGTCTGGTCCGTTAGATTTACAAACATTTGAACATTGGATTTGCAACGTAACTTCCAGAGAGAGCTGCTAGAATTTTCAGAAGTAACTGTTTAGTGACGTTAATTAATTGAAATGTTTATGCGTAATTTGAATATATTAATACTGAACTGATAAACTGAATTGTTGAATCATATTTAAAAATTTGTCAAATGCAGCGGCGATGTCTATAAATGATCGCAATTGTATATTTTTGTGTTTAATTTTTTATTAATTGTAGTGCGTTGCTGATTGCTTCATCAATTGGTTTCCCCTGTCTAAAGTCAGAGTGGTGTGCTTTTAGTCTCCGGAGAGCTGTGTGTGGTTGTGTACGGCCACACAGTGGCTTCTCCTGGGCCTCGTTGCTACTTTTCCTTAGCCACTCGTCTCGCTGCGACCAGAAAAGGCCATCAGAAGGGTGTTTGCCTTCTCTGCCGGAAGACCACAGGAGAGTCCTCGCCGTGCGCCACAGGTAGGAGGTAATGTGTTTGCGCGGCCTCTCCGCGGCCTGCTAATTGAGAACGCCCTCACAGGGGATCAATGTGTCGCCTCAGCCGCCACTCACAGCGAATGTAGCCGCCTGTTTTCAGACGTAACACGCGTGCTTTGGCAGGAACACGAGCCTCGTCTGCGATACATACGTTTCGTTTGACCCCTTTATTTCTGCCGCTCTGTTTTTACAAAGAGTGAGTATTGTTTCTGGCTACAGAATCCTTTATGTTACGGGTCAGCATGCACGGTGTAATACTGGAAAAATTTTACTGTTTTACTTTTACTTTTTTTCCCGGTTGGCGACATTCGTCTCTCTTTTCGTAATGATCTGTTGTGAAAATTTATATTTTTTCACTGTAATGGAACAAGTCTTGCGAAAGCTACTCTGAGTGAGTTCCATTTCTAGTACTGTTGCGACGTTTAAGGGACTTCAGCGCTTTTTAAAATTTGCCCGTCTGCATATGTGGATGACAAACACAGTAACATAAGAAGGATATCGAAACTGGGGAAATATGATGTTGTTGCTGAATTCTGAAAATTAGTTGGGTTGTTCGATTCACTGACTGGAAATGAATCGAACGGGGTGGGATTTGTGGGAGCCGGAATATTCTTGGTACGAATTGACTCAATGGTTAAATTTGCACATCACATCCTGTGCGTCGACGAATTGTGAAGAGGTAAAGCTGTAGGCAGTATCAGACTTGAACACACAAATACAAGTTGGTTACAGAAATTATAGTGAGATGAAACCATATTACATAATGGATAGCCGCGCGGGAGTAGCCGAGCGGTCTGGAGCGCCACGTTGCAGATCGTGCTGCCTCCCGCGCCGGAGGTTCGAATCCTCCCTCGGGCATGGATGTTTGTGTTGTATTTTGTATAAGTTAGTTCATAAGTAGTTTGTGAGTATGGGGATTGATGACCCCGCAGTCAAGCCCCATAAGCTTTACAAACATTTGAACATAATAGATACACCACTACCTACTTAAGAAGAAACTGAAAAGTTACAGTGAATAAATTATAATATTCTATTAGTATGAGTATGGATTGATAAGTCTTGTACATTTGTATGACAGAGTGGAAAATTTCCGGACCTGTACTGTTGTTGGTACGCCTGATATTTCCACGGATATTACAGCAAGTTTCGAACGGAAGCTTTTATTAGTTGATTGTTGGCTGCCAGCTGAGATGGTAACTGCGTAGTTAGTTCCTTAGGATGAAGAAAAACGAATTTCGTGCGGTCACTAAACATTTTAATTTGAAGGGTTGGACATGCGCACAAATCAAATCCGAGTTGGATGAGGTTCATGTGGGTTCTGCACCAACATTGAAGACCATTTACTCCTGTATCAATGGGTTTAAACGTGGTCGGCCCGTTCAAGTCACCAAACAGGAAAACAACTTTAAGGTGCATGATATGGAATGGAAGGTCGGTGATTAAAAGTTCGCGAGATAGACAACATTGTAGGCATCTCAACTGAACGAGTGCGTTACGTCCTCCATGAGAAACTGGCCATGAAGAAGCTCTGTGCGCGAGGGGTGCCACGCCTGCACACTTTCGACCAAAAACGGAAACGAAAGAACATTTCTGCTCAGAATCTTACACTGTTTAGGCTCAAGCCACAGGACTTTCTGTGGATGAAACTTGGATCCACCAATACACTCCAGACACCAAACAACAGTCCAAACAATGGACGAAGAGTGGGGAGAGTGCACCAAAGAAGGCGAAGATTGCTTGTCAGCTGGAAACGTGATGGCCACTGTCTTGAGATTCCCAGGGTATAATCCTAATAGATTATTTGGAGAAAGGCAGATCCATAATTGGGCCCTATTATGCTGTTCTGTTGGATTGTTAGAAACGGTAACTAACTGAAAAACGTCCAAGATTGCCGGGGAAGAATGTGCTGTTTCATCAGGACAATGCTCCAGCCAACACAGCAACTATTGCAATGGCAAAAGTGCGCGACTTGGAATTCGAATTGGTTCCTCACCCACCCTATTCACCGGACTTGGCTCCGAAGGTCTTCTTCTTATTCCCAAAATTTAAAATTTGGCTTTGTGGGAAGGAGTCTTTTCGCTGAATGAGGAAATGTCCGGCTCTGGGACAGACTCTTTTACAGAATTTGACAAAGCCTACTTTGCCGATGGGTTGATAAAATTGGAAACTCACTGGGCCAAGTGTGTAGCCTTTGAAGTGTACTATGTCGAGAAATAAAGTCAGTTTTCGTCTTTAAAACAATTTTTATTCAATTTTTACCAGACTTATCAAACAGTAAATAAATTATAATATTGTATCAATAAATTACTTCATTTTTAGTGCAGAGGGATTCAAAAATAATGCAACAACTTTTGAAGGAGATCCAATGAATTAAAAATTCTTCCGTGGCTGAGATTCTAACCCGGGACCTCCTACTTATTATGCAAGCACTGTAACCTCTAAGCCACTGCGACCTAATCGATAGATTGGCTGCACGTTCCGTGTTAAGGCACGTCTCCCTCCACAACACAAACTTCAGTTCTGCCTCACGTTCCCCTACATAAATTCGTATCAACGTTACTGAGGAGGCTCTCCAATAGTGGAATAGCACCCCAGCAATGAACGATAATAGAAATCATCCTGCTTATACCTCAAGCACAGGTGATATAAATATCAAACGATAAATCAACATCCAGAGACATATTTCGCCATGATATATATAAATTGAATTGAAGGAGAGGCAATGAATTAAAATTCGTGTTGCGTCCAGAATTCGAACCTGGGCACTCTGTTTAGAAGGCAAACGCTAACCACTAAGCCACCGCGACCTCAAGGATGCGGTGATTGCATGCACTGTCTTAAAGAACGTTGATTTGTTATTTGGGATATAAGGCAGGATCTTAACCAATAACGTTCACAGCTGGGCTGCTATTCCGCTATTGAAGAGCCTCGAAAATTTTTGATACGTCTTTTTGTAGGGAAACATGAGGCAGAAATGAAACTTGTGTTGTAGAGGGAGAAGTGCATTGAGATAGTCGTGCAATCGACGTATTCCTTAGGTCTCGGTGGCTTAGAGGTTATAGTTTTTGCCTCGTAAGCAGGAGGCCCCAGGTTCGAACCCCTTCCGCAATACAAATTTTAATTCATTGTCTCTCCTCCAATTTCTTTGATATGTATATATTGAGGCGAAATATATGTCTGGAAACTGATTTGTTATTACACTTTTACAACCACTATTGACTCATTTCTGCATGGAAAAAAGATAACAAATTAATGTAAACGTGTCAATTCTTCGTTTGGAAGCTGTTATGAAAGTTACAATGCAGCACTTGCACTTCCTTCTCTCTGCATCCGTTTCACTCGTCTGTATTATTAATTGAAAATCGGGGACAAGGTCCCACCTGCTGCACTTCTTTGGACTTCCAGATCGAAGTAAGGTTTCATTCTCATTAGGTTAATACGTGTCATTTTTGGCGGATTTGAGAAGTTTGTCAGTCTTCTCAGCAACACGTATAATCTTATCTACAGCTCAATCCACTACAACTCAACTATTACAATTATAAAATTCTAATACGAAGCTACTGTCAATAAACCCCACATATACCTTTAAATCTTTATTTTTTTCTCGCTGGCACTCCCCACAAAATTATGAAAAGAGTAATGCTTATTTCTTACTATATTTCTTTTGTCATGCGATGAAACTTCAGAATCTGCAAAAAAATGATCAAATGTTTGTAAAGACTATGGGACTTAATTGCGGGTCATCAGTCCTTAAACTTACAAACTACTTATGAGCTACCTTATACTAAGGACAACACAAACATCCATGCCCGAGGGACGATTCGAACCTCCGACACTGGAAGCCGCGCGATCCGCAACGTGGCGCTCCAGACCGCTCGGCTACTCCCGCGCGGCTTAGCATTTTCCATGATGTTTTAATTAACTACATTTCAGCAACTAACTCCATTTCTAACACGCTTTCCGGGTGTATCTATAACATTGAATGTATCTGGAAAATTGTAGCACTGTACGCCATATAGGCCTGCTTTAAATGTTGTGCCTCGCAAACTGACCTAAACTTAGAGACATATAACCTACTACCCAAGAGTGCTCGTACGTTTCATTATGTAATTCCCGCACAGGGAGACACGTTCATTACAATGCCGCCAGCCTTGTTCAGTGTCCGTGTATTTGTAACAAACGCGACGGGTATTACATAATTAAGTAATGGGATGTGTTGTGGGGAGTTATTTAGTAAGCGTGCGTAGGTACACTTTGACAGAAACATCCCACAACGTTTCATAACACACGAGGAATTCATTACAGTTACAGTATTACTCAACTTGGTGTCGTACAAGTACAACTTTTTTGTTATTCCACCTACGGTGCGAAGTATTCGCACGGGTCCTCTAGCATAACTGTAAAATTTCTAGTAATAAAACTAAAATAATGGCTTTCCGAGTGAAATACCCAATCAGATCCAAAATTATCTTGAATAATACACCTTTAGAACAAATCTCTCATATCTCATATTTAGGCAGTGATATAAATTTCGATTCTGATTCCGACATTGAAAATACAAAAATTTCAATCTGTCTGTGTTACCACAAGCAAAACATTTGGCCATAAAGTACAAAAAGAGACTATTTTACAGTTCTGTAAAGTGATAGCAGTTCCTGTACTATCCTATAGGTTACTACAAAAAGTCCAGTTATCTTGCGTTAAGCTTCAAGGTTGTAAATATTGTCACAAATAACTTATAACTGTCAATAGCAAGGTAATTCTTGAAGCACTGCGCCGAATTGCGTGAAATTCTGTCCTGAATAGTGGAAGTCTCTGCTGGATGGTAGCACTGCTAACTAGAAGCACACAATTGATGAACACGGTGGAGTCCGGATGAATACGAGGCACGTTCTTTACGAACACCGTGCACATTCTCTCTACGCGCCGTACACGCTATTGAATTATGCTTCGGGCAATCAAGTTCCGCGCACGTGATACAGAGAGTGTACTGTGCGGCCTCCTGCGGGAATGTGTGAACTTGTAGTGCCAACTGTCAATGTTCCCGCGGCCCTATTGATACGGTGCAGCAGTATTTGATTGCCTCACTGTTTGCGACACTACGCAGTGTACAAGCTCTCGCAGAAATTACACAATTTGTGGCATATTATAGATGTTTGGGTCGGTGTGGGAGGTGTGAAAGGACCGCGCAGCGAAAAGCGGGAAATCCGTGTTCCAGTGTCGGTCCGGCATAAATTTTCACATAAAAGTTAAAGCAGGAACAAGCCGAAGATTGGTTTGAACACCACAGTGCTTTACTAAGCATGGTCCTGTTTGGAGGTAGTATACTATTGCCTTCATCAGACCTTCGAACTGACTTACCCAGCCAGTTATAGGGGGACCTACAGTTTAATGTGGATCCCGAACCACATTTCACATGTCACCATTAAATTGTACAGCTGATTCATATTCCCAGAATTTCGAATACATTTCTTGCATACAGGCTTAATGTGAAATATGTATCATATTAAGTTATTTGTTTGCTGATTAGACATTTAAAGCAATGTTCAACACAGGAGAATGGAATCTGGGGTTTTACTGTTTGTATCCTAGGTGGAGTTTTGTTGCCAGGGAGACTTGTTCATATTCGTCACTCGTTTATTTTTAATGTCTCAATTACGTAAAAATTCTACACGCGTTAACTGAAAGTTTACCATTCAAAAACGGCAGGATATTCTTTTAGTGAGCAGGCAAAGAACTGTTGTTTTAACTTACTTTTATTTATTTATTTAATTGCTGAGTATCCAGCGTCGCCCGGATATTTATTCCAGTCTACAGTTAGTCCGTCTTCTCTTTTCGCTCTCAGTCCACGTTCTCTTTCCTTCTATTTATCTCCTCCCTCTCCTCTCTCTCTCAATTACTCTGTTCCTCTCCACATCTCACCTTCTACCCCCCCCCCCCCTCTCTCTCTCTGCCCATCTTCTCCTTCCATCTCCTCAGTCCATGCCTCCACCGTCTGTGATACATTGCGTAACTCTGCTTTCATGGTTATCACTGATGTGGTGTCTACGTATATTACAAGGTACCCTACACCATCCACCGCAGGTAGACGGTGATGTTCCTCTCGGTTTGAAGTGTGTTAAATTTCATCAGTTACTGAGGAGAACCTTAGATTTTGCCGAGGTTCGTAGCTAAAGATTCCTCCATCACGAGCCGTACGAAAGGTAGCCCATGTATTAATGCTTACGAAAGGTAACCCACGTATTAGATTAGATTAATACTTGTTCCATAGATCATATATACGACATTTGGTAATGATGTGGAACGTGTCAGTTTAGTGAATGTTGTCTACACTTGACAATCAATATTATAAGGATTTTTTTAAAATTTTTATCTAAAAATTCAACTACATTGTAGAAGGAGTTGCCATTCAGAAATTTCTTTAATTTCTTTTTAAATACTAGTTGGCCATCTGTCAGACCTTTGATGCTACTTGGTAAGTGAGCAAAGACTATTGTGGCAGCATAATTCACCCCTTTCTGAGCCAAAGTTAGATTTAACCTTGAATAGTGAATATCACCCTTTCTCCTAGTGTTGTAGCTATGCACATTGCTATTACGTTTGAATTGGGTCGATTTGTTAATAAAAAATTTCATGAGTGAATATATATTGTGGCTAATGTCTGCAGGATGCTCTTGGGTGGGCTCCAGCAATTATTCTGATTACACGCTTTTGTGCACTGAATACTTTTTTACTCAATGTTGAATTGCCCCAGAATATGATCCCATATGAAAGCAGTGAATGAAAATAGGCGTAGTAAGCTAATTTACTGAGATGTATATAACCAAATTTTGCAATGACTCTGATAGCACAATAGCTGAACTCAAACGTTTCGGGAGATCTTCAATATGTTTCTTCCAATTCAGTCCCTCGTCAATGCAAACACCAAAAAATTTTGAGTATTCTACCTTAGCTACAGTCTAAATTTATTAATGGTGTCGTGCCATTTACTGTATTGAGAAAGAGTTCCCGCCAGTTTTATTGATATTGTTGGATATTGCCGTTCATGCTGAAATATTTAATTCTTTTCTGATGTCGTCATATCTGATCATGTCTCTTGTAGAAATTTAAAAGTTATACTAGAGGACCCGTGCGAATACTCGGCGCCGTTAGTGGAATAACAAAAAGTTGGGTAAAATGGAAGTTAAGTTGAATGTTCACGCATAGCTTTCTTCAGAATCTATCAATGCAAGTGTTTAAAAGCGCAAATGAAAACTTAATCCGCTGAGTGTTGTGAAGTCAGAAACTACTGCATATCTTAATTAGAACCGAAGATATCGTAAAACAAACCGATTAAAATATTCAGTGCAATGGCAGAAGGATATCGTGTTTGTATGAAAATAAAGGATGGAGAGACTTAAGTTAATTCTGATACTTGATGTCAAATCTGTGAATGAATAACTTTCGTTTAAAGCAGAAATGAAGGAAATCGGCCGGATAGAACGGCCTGACCAACTGACTTTAAAGAATCACATGACTTTAAAATGTTCAAGTGTTTGTCAAGCTTAAGGGACATAACTGCTGGGTCATCAGTCCCTAAACTTACAAACTATTTATGAACTACCTTATAGTAAGGATAGCACAAACATCCATGACCGAGGGTGATTCGAACCCCTGACCTTAGCGGCCGTGCATACTGTGACTGGCGCGCCGCAGACCTCTCGGCCACTGCGTCCGGCGGTTGACTTTAGTTTACGGCAAGGACGTCTCCATAAGAAATATACAGAAGGAAATCGCGTTTGAGTATAGCAAAAGGAAGGCGAGAGTCCTGTAAAATCTAATACTTTATGACAAATCTATGCATGAATACCTTTCGTTTAAACAAAAATGAAGGAAATCGGCCGGGTAGTTTGGTTTGACCGACTTTTAATATACAAGATTTCGTTCAGCTCTGTTTCACTACGGCTGAGTACGCGAGCCCTATATGGAATAGATGCGCTTACACGAAACAATAGATGTGCCCCTCAATGAGACCTGCAGGATAGTGACTGGGTGCATGGAACCAACGCCGGTCAGACTCTTGTACAAGCCAACTGGCTTTGCAGATCCCACAGCTCGCAGAAACGCTATAGAAAATGTAGAGAAAATAAAGCAACTCGCAGATGAGCGGCATGTCCTGTACAGAGTTCGGCCACCAGAGATGCGACTAGAAGTTTCCTTGGAACCATCCAGGACGAACCGCCTGAAAGTTTCCCTCTCCCCCAGGTTCAGTGGACCGGCCAAAACCTAAATTTTAAAACCTGGAGAACCTTGAATAGGCTCAGAACGGCGTCGCCCCAGTAAAAGTAAATATGCTTAAGTGGGGTATAATCGACCCAACTTATGTAAACTGCGATTGTGGAGAAAGTCAAGATATGGAAACCTTTTTACATGTGAAAAATGACCTTGAAGATTTGTGGCTCGCGAATACTAATGGAATAGACGTAGCCCAGTACTGGGCCAATATCCTTTAAATAGTCCGGACACGATAAAGTAAAGTAAAGAAAGCTGATGTACTGATTTTTGTAGGCTATCTTCATTCTTTCGAATAATAACGATGTCATCTGTAAATAACACATACAGGTATTCCTGATTCGATATTTTAATTCCACTGTTTACCTTAAGCTTTTATTTCCGAGGAATGAATGCAGTCAGTGTGTACTCAACTGTACTGTACTCAACTGTTTCACTGCAGATATCGCTGAAACTACAAGAGGTATTGAAAAACAAATTTCATAGTCATGAACGTACGGCAGGAGCTTACGAAAGTAGGTACTACGAGACAGTCTAAGTGTAAAGAAATATTATTTTCAACGCAAACCTATGTTTTTTTAATGGATATCACATATTATTTCTTAAGCAATCACTAGAAGACTGGCGTCGGTTGCATCGCCATGCGTCAATTGCACCCAGAAAAACTGCGAAACGAAGTTGACGTATAAAATACACGAGGCGCGATGCTAACGCGTGTCCAAGATTCAACCGTGAGTCTCGCTTGAGTCTCGGGACGCGTTAGCACCATGCTTCATGTATTTTATACGTCAACTTCGTTTCACAGTTTTTCTGGGTGCAATTGACGCATGGCAATGCAACCAACGCCATTGTGCTAGTGATTTTTCATGTAACTGATTGCTTAAGAAAAAAAATGTTCAAATGTTTGTAGAGTCTATGGGACTTAACTACGGGGTCATCAGTCCCTGAATTTACAAACTACTTATGAACTAGCTAATACTAAGGACGGCACAAATATCCATGACCAAGTTGGGATTCGAACCCCCGACCGTAGTGGCCGTGCAGACCGTGACTGACGCGCTTCAGTATCCTCGGCCACCGCGGCCGGCTGCTTAAGAAATAATACGTGGTATCCATTAAAAAAAAAAAAAAAAGTTTGTGTTGAAAATAATATTTCTTTACGTTTTAGACTGTCTCATAGAACCTACTTTCATAAGATCCTGCCGTACGTTCATGACCGTGAAAGTCGTTTTCCAGTATCTCTTGTAATTTCAGAGTTATCTGGGGTGAAACAGTTGAGTGGGACACCCTGTATTAAAAAGGGTAGGCGACAGTCCACATCCTGTCCAAGCATGAGTTCTGTCACTAATGATGACGCTTCCACCATTCCTCCCTTCAATTATCTTTGCGAATGCTCAGGTATTCAGTGGCAGTTGGTAGACGGTGCCTTATTCTGGTGTACATGTCTCCTTTCCGGCAGCTGGTTTAATTTCCGGATCGGATGTTTCGTTAAATTCACTAGCAACACACCGCCTGCTGCACAGATGAGCAGGAATACAGAGCAATGTATACAGAGAAGCAGCCCCCCACCCTCCCTAAACCACTGTCCTACGCTCCCCTCGTAGTTCCGTAAGATGCCACCAGATGTCAGGAGGTTTCCCAGCTTAGTACCAGTAGACCACACTAGAGCCACTTCTGATGGTTCCTCTCGCACATCAGAGGGTAGCGTGAAGGGGAGGCTGAGGGGAGAGCTCGTGCCGCCTGCCACGAGGCCACGGCTGTGTCCGGCTTGCTGGCGTTTGAGGGGAGGTGGTGGTGGGGACAGCCGCTACCTGCCGCCTGCTCTGGCCAGTTTTAAAGGTCTGCTTCTGACCGCAGCGCCATCATGGGACATCTTACGGAACTGCTTCAGCACCCCCGGCCTCGCACCCCTGAGCGTGTGACCGGGCCCTTACGGAGGTTTTCCGTGTGTATATATTTGTCTGTGACAGAAGCCACCCGCTGACGTAAGCGGTGTACCGTGTGAGCCTCCACGGCTTTAGAGTTCCCTGCGTCTGTGCTCCGAGACGGGTGACAGGCGGGCGGCGCGCAGGGAGTCAGCAACCCACGGCTGTCGGAGAGCGAGTCCCGGAGGTGAGACGACGGCTCACCACTCTCGCTGTCTCCTGACAGGCGCGCCTGCCGTGCCGTCAGCCGCCGTGGCTCCAAGCTGTCTGCCGGCACTCCATTCCTAACCACCGTGTCTCTCTCACTACCTTTACCTGCAACACATCTTCCCGAAGACGAAAACCGATTTTCGTAAACCGTTTTTCGATGTCACAGTCTGAATCAGATTTCCTAGCCCACTTAAAATGGCGGCTGAAAAACAGCTGATTCAGTTCCTGATTTAGTTGGAACAATCTCTATTTTTCTTTACTTAAATACACAAATTCATGTTCACTCTAATATTTATACTTTCATTTCATGGTAGAAAATGTCAGTCTGTCCACTTGGGCCTAAAATTCTTAAGAAGGAAACATAATCTGACAGTCCAAGAACGCTTCGAAAACGATTGCGTTTACATGGACACGAAAATCGATTGTGCAACTGGAAAACCACTTTACAGAATTGGATTTCCAGAATCGATTTTGGAGTGTTTAAATGACCAACCAAAAGCGGATTTGGGAGCCCATCTAAACGGGGCGTCTAGAACTTCATGGCAACGCTCCTGGTACTGTGTCAGTCGCGCAATGGTACGCGAATCAGTGCGCCCACAAGTACGTCGTGAGACCGAATCTGATTATCACTCTGCAAACCGGGAAAGCGATTCATGTTGTGGCGTCGCTATTCGCCCCACCGCCGGCAGTCCACACAAGTCGCTGCACCGCTAGAAAAAAAAAAAAAAAAAAAAATGCGATAACTCGCTCCGCAGTACATCTACATACATACTCCGCAATTCACCTTAAGGTGCGTGGCGGAGGGTACACTGTACCACTACTAGGCATTTCCTTTCCTATTCCACACCCAACTAGAACGAGGGAAAAAAAGAATGCCTATATGCCTCCGTACGAGCCCTAATTTCTCTTATATTGTCATTGTGATCACTACGCGTGATGTAAGTAGGCGGCAGGTAGATTGTACTACACTCAGCTTCATATTCCGGCCCTCTAAATTTACTCAACAGAAATTCTCGAAAAGAACGTCGTCTTTCCTCCAGCGACCCCAATTGAGTTGCCGGAGCATTTCCGTGACACTCGCGCATTGGTCGAACCTACCACTAACAAACCTAGCTGCTCGCCTCTGAGCTCCTTCTATGAGTTCCTTTAAACTGATCTGCTGCGGGTCCAAACACTTGAGCAATACTCAACACGTGGTCCTGCAAGCGTTTTATACGTGGTCTCCTTTACAGATGAAGTACATCTTCCCAAAATTCTCCCAATAAACCGAAGTAGCCTGTCCCCCTTACTCACAACTGTCCTTACATGTTCGTTCCATTTCATATCGCTCTTGCAATGTTACGCCTACATATTTGAACGACGCGACAGCATCATGAAGCTCACTACTAATGCTGTATTCCAATATTATGGTATTGTTTTTCCTACTTATGCGCATCACCTTACGTTTCTCTACATTTAGAGCTGTCATTCTTCCCACCAACTAGAATATTTGTGTAAGTCATACTGTATGCTATTACAGTCAATTAAAGACTACACGTTCCGATACACCAAAGAATCATCAGCAAACAGCCGCAAATTACTACTTACTCTATCCAGCAGATCATTTATATAGATAGAAAATAATAGCGGTCCTATCACACCCCCCTGTGGCACGCCTGACGATACACTCGTCTCTAATGAACACTCGCCGTCGAGAACAACGTACTGCGTTCTATTACTTAGGAAGTTTTCCAGGCAGTCACAAATCTGTGAACCTTTTCCATAAGCTCGTAGCTTCGTTAGCAGTCTGCAGTGTGGCAACGCGTCAAACGCTTTTTTGAAGTCGAGAAAAACACAATCAGCCTATTGCCCTTCATCAATGGCTCGCAAGATGTCATGTGAGAAAAGGGAAGCCGAGTTTCACATGAACGATGTTTCCTAAACCTGTGCTGATTCATAGAAAGAAGCTTTTCCGTCTTAAGGAAATTTACTATATTCGAACTGAGAATATGCTCCAAAATTCTACAGGAAACTGATGTCAACGATATTGGCCTGTAATTATGTGGGTCAGTTCTCTTTCCTTTCTTATAAACGGGAGTCACCTGCGCTTTTTTTCCAATCACTAGGAACTTTGCGCTGAATTAAAGATTCGCGATAAATGCAAGCTAAGTAAGGGGCCAATGCCGCAGAATACTCTTTGTAAAACCGGACTGGTACTCCATCCGGACCAGCAGACTTTTTCGTAGCCGGTCCCGGTGGCAGAGGGGACTGCGGCGCGCCAGTCACGGTCTGGACGGCCACTATGGTCGTAGTTAAGTTCCATAAGCTATACAAGTAGTTGAACATTTTTTGAACTACTGTATAAACTTCTTACAGCTTTCACAATAAACATACCGTTTACTGCATTCCTATATCGATCTTTGTTTCGAGATATTTAATTTTGAAATCAGGGAGCCCTTTTCTGAACACCCTGTATTTTGTGAATTTCATTCATCAAGTTATAAAATTATTTCAAAAGTACATTAGCGACGGAGAACAAGCCGAGTGACTGTTTTTAATGTCCATAAAGTCCTATTCCATGAAATTATTGTCATTATTATTCCACAGCGTTTTTATGCTTTCTGTTGCCTTTGTGTGTTACACGTTGTCTACCGGAGGATCGCTATTCTGGGCGAAAGCAGAGTCCGGCGGCCGAAGTTTGGAGCGATCGCGGCATGCATTTAAATAAGCCATTGTTGCTTGGGCGCGGCGGGCTGCACCGCAGCGCAATCCTATGCAAGCAAACAGACGAGGAGTGTAAACGAAGCTGTCAGGCTGACGCTCTATTTGGACTCCCATGTACCCTCGCCACGCCACATCAAAGTTACGCAGCCGGAACTCACAACTCAGATACACTGGCATCTCACCCAAAACCAGGTCCGGCGTAACGGGGAGGGGGGGGCGGCAATGTCATCGTCCAGGGTGGCAGATTTTAAGCCGCGGAAAATTTTTTAAAAGGGTGTCAAAGGAGAAACTAACTATATAAGTCTTGCGGGAACACAATCATAAAACTTAGTCTTCCAGAAAATCATCTACTGTTTTGCAATGCCAATGACACTTGAAACTCTGAGCTTTGTCTCCTCGGGAGCGACTTTCGAAACAGCGAAGCTATTTACATTGTTGCCAACAGTATTTTAACCGTACGCCAACACAACACTTAAAAGAAATCTAAGTGAGGTAATCCTAGAGAAGCGACAATTTTTATAATGTCAAAATAAAGATGAATTGTAGCATATGATGGCGTAACAGTTTTCTCTCATTTCTCAGTCTTGATGCCATATTCGATAGATATGTAGAAGCTATCAAACCTTATTTTCGTGCTGCATTGTACAACAGTTTCTCCTGTTTCAACGTACGAGTAAGTGAGATATTTGAACATAAAAAGTCATTGATGAGTGATATTCAGGTAAAGGTGGTCAATTTTATTTGATCCGTGACTAGCATGGACCTGGGACTACGGCTTGTCGTAAATTGCGTGAATTGAGAAAAAGAACAGCCGTACATTTATTTCCCCATCACTTTGTGCATTACAATATTTTCAAATTCAGGTCTGTAAGCTGAGACAGTGGGAGTGTCTGGAGAAATATAGTAGGTGCCCATTGCCACTGGCAGTTGTTTTTGGGTGACTAAACTAAACTGCATACATCCTGTAACCAGAAGTTCACGTTACCAACAGTTTGTACTCGGTACCTGCTATCGTGCGCCTTCATTTGGTTACGCACAGGGGCCCGAAGATGGGACAATTGTAATGTCTAAATTGCTCGCAAAATCAATAATTGATGTAACCGTAAATTAAGAACTTTAGGATTTTTCCTTTACCATTTCTCTAATTCCATGATTGCTGCCAAATTTCGTTGTTCTACGTAAACATCAAGTACGCTATGTGTTTTGATGACTGTTTTCGAGTATCAAAATGGTATAGAAATAGATTTTTTTTTCATATGCAAAAGACTCTAGATCTCATTAGGTGACATGAAATTCAACTTTATTCCTCTAGCCATTCATGATAAAAGAGGTATGAACACTCGGACAGACAGAGAATAACAAAGTGATCCTGTAACGCCAAGCGCATGTTGGGACGAAACCGACGAACGGCAGGGCAGCGAAGCAAATACTTGCCGACACTGTGTCTGCGCATATTGGCTGCTTGATGAACCAGTGCACAGTCTTTCCTTGGACAGCTATGACTGAAGTCACGAAGGTCAGTTCACGAAGTACTTTTTGTTAGAACGGAGTCTGAACTTGTTAGGGAATATCTATTAGCTGAAAAATGTACTAACGCAAAACTAACAGAAACTGAAGAAAACCTCACTGTGCTCTTGAGTTTAATCAAAATATATTACAAAGTAATTGCATAAACAAGAGGTACATACGTTGCTGTGCAAAAGAAGTAACGAAAATTGTCGTTTTTATTCGTGAGTTGCATGGGTTACTTCGAAAATTAGTCAAAGAAATCGTTATTACTCATGGGTTGATCGTAAAATCTAACAGCTGTACCTGAATATAAGTCTACTGCGTTCTGAAGAAGTATCAAAGACGTGTTTGTGGAGTGCGATAACTACGGTGGCTATACAGCAGCGACGCTTCGTAGTTTCGAAGTGGTTTGAATTCTTCAGCTGCAGAATTGTGAATTGTTAGGAGAGATATCTGGAAAAATGCAAATCGGATTAATAGAAAGTAGTAATAAAAGTTGTTCACCTGGAAGAGTGCCACCAAGAGTGCCAATATTTCCAGATTTTTACCATTCAATTGCATTGTCATTTATTGACTTAGGAACACGCGGAAAACGGATTTATGTTTGTAGCTCAGTGTGTGACAATTTGTACGAAATATTTTTCCTCGTTTATGACTCACCCTTTATATTTATCCCTGGAGAATCAAAATCTGCAATTAAAAAATGGATTTCTATTTAAGATTCCAAAGTTAACCCTATTTCTGTCCCCGGGAATGGTGCAGGGTGGTCAAGCATTATGTTAATGGCTGTCCCTCTTGGACTCTTATTGCAACTTTTTTTAAACCGATTTGTATTTTTCCAAATATTCGGAAAAACAGTTGTAAGTGCCTGACTCTGTATATGCCACATTTTCCACCACAGCGGTGTCAGCAATTTCAGACCTGCCTTGTGGGTCATCACTTTGCTGAAACTTGTCATCCAGGTCCCAGTTTGCCGTGTTACACAACAGGAATTGTCTTTGTTCCTGGAGTATCTCATTGCCAATTGTGCTGCTGTGATCTGCTCTGCCCTGACGTACACAGCAGTACAGGTAGCTGGGCGGACATTGGAAAAATCGCCGAGAAACCGGACTTAAGGGCAGTTGGAATGCCTCAAAATGGTAATTTATATATATATATATATATATATATATATATATATATATATATAAATTACCATTTTGAGGCATTCCAACTGCCCTTATATATATATATATATATATATATATATATATATATATATATATATATATATATATATATATATATATACCGCTTTTAAGCTCATATCGTAATTTTAAGTTTTGTGCTTAAAATGGTGTAAAATTTGTTAAGAAATTCTAATAGGAAGTATTTATACTTCATTTTTAAAAATTAAATGTGCACCCAGGAAAATTACCCAACTTGGGATGTATACACATTTAAATCTTCTCATTTCCGATCATATTAGATAGAAAACGCTGTGGATTTCGCTCTTAAGTTGTGGAATTTTTTATCTTTCCGTTGGTTTCATGGCTGTAACCAGAATGAAAAAAAAAAAAAAAAGAGTCGTTCAACAACTAGCATATATACTGGTGAACCTAAGAATGTTTTTGTTGGCATAAGAAGTTTGTTTGAAACAGGGTGTCAGGGATTGTGCTATTTCATTCAGCGATGGTAATACGGGTAGGCTAAAGGTCATGGAAAGCCTTGGTATGTTCATGGTATCAGAACCATTAGAGGTCTTTGGCTTCTGGACGACAAGCGACTAAGGAAAGCTCAAGGAGGTGAAGAAGATGACTCTGATTACTCTGTTGGTCACTTTTGATAATAGAATAAGGGGTAGTAATAAATTATTTTAATCTTATTTTCTGGCATTAGACATTTTTAGTGTTGCATGTACATTTAGCTCACAAACGACATAACCAATAACATTAAAATTTTCAGAAATGCTATAAAACAGTTAAAGACGCCATTGAACCAGAATCAAGACAAAATATGGCTCTATCTCTGAACCATGGAGGTTTGTGTTAAACGTTTTCCAATAAAAATGACTTAACGATTAAAAATACATAAATATCATACCAACAAAAAGTATATATAAATTTTGAAATTTTGGCAGCCATTTTCAGGACATATTGTTAGCTCACTGAACTGGAACCAATGTTTTCTTTCTGTTGGTATGATATTTATGTATTTTTAACCGTTTAGTCATTTTTATTGAAAAAATTGAACATAAATCTCCCTGGTATACAGGGTGTTACAAAAAGCTACGGTCAAACTTTCAGGAAACATTCCTCACACACAAAGAAAGAAGATATGTTATGTGGACATGTGTTCGGAAACGCTTAATTTCCATCTTAGAGCTCATTGTATTACTTCTCTTCAAATCACATTAATCATGGAATGTAAACACACAGGAACAGAACGTACCAGCGTGACTTCAAACACTTTGTTACAGGAAATGTTCAAAATGTCCTCAGTTAGCGAGGATACATGCATCCACCGTCCGTCGCATGGAATCCCTGATGCGCTGATGCAGCCCTGGAGAATGGCGTATCACAGCCGTCCACAATACGAGCACGAAGAGTCTGTACATTTGGTACCGGGGTTGCGTAGACAAGAGCTTTCAAATGCCCACATAATTAAAAGTCAAGAGGGTTGAGGTCAGGAGAGCGTGGAGGCCATGGAATTGGTCCGCCTCTACCAATCCATCGGTCACCGAATCTGTTGTTGAGAAGCGTACGAACACGTCGACCGAAATGTGCAGGAGCTCCATCGTGCATGAACCACATGTTGTGTCGTACTCGTAAAGTCACATGTTCTAGCAGCAGTGATGAACACTAACCAGTTGATACTACGTACTGATGTGCTTGATGCTAGTACTGTAGAGCAATGTGTCGCATGTCAATAAAAGCACTGAAGTCACCATTACCTTCCTTCAATTGGGCTAACTGGCGGTGAATCGAGGAAGTACAGTACATACTAAAGAAACAATTGGGAATTTTACAACTGTCTGCACGAATTATTTCATTTTACATTTAAAGAGGAATACTAAAATGAGGTCTAACATGGAAATTAAGCGTTTCCGGACTAGGGATGCAAAATCGTTGATAAAAATATCGATGTTAAGATATCGATATTCCTACGGTAAAATATCGATGTTAAAAAGTCGCTCTGAAAAACGATACATCGATGTTTTTCCGATGTTTCCATACGTTTAAGAAATATCAGGAAAAACACACTGAAATGAAGCTGTGTTGCCAGAAAGTATCTGCCTTATTTATGTTCTTTCAATAGGCTACGAATACACAGCGAAATGGCAGATTAGAATGAAAAAGAAGTTGGGAATAACGTTTCGCTACCTATTGCGCTGATTTTACTTGGGATTTACTTCGATTTGTTCATTGCATGCGAAATAACTTGTGTTTTGTTGACGTATTGCATTTTTCTTAGCTGTTGACGTGAAGAAAATTAAACATTATGCATCTTTCAGTTATTACTTAACAATGTATTTTTAAAATGAATATTCATCAATGACGTTTATCAAATCATGTATCTTGCTGAAATGAAAATCTATGTTATACTTGGCTTGTTGGCTTTTTTCTCGGATTTTTCGTCGACTTTTGTTTGATGTTTGAACTGACGTTTGGACAGAACCATATCAGTCTGACTGGGAAACACTGTCAAAGATTCGATTCCACTGATGTTGGAGGGTGAAATTTCAGCAATGCCAGCAGACGGTGCTGGACAAACATCAGATTAATCATGAGATTGTTTCATATTCCACTTACCTACTATTTCAAAAGTATGAAAACAGCGACGAGCGACAACAACAGGAGCACCACACTTGAGCTGACGCTGGCTGAGCAACTAATAAAGTAATAATGGAGTTGCCAATCAATTGTTGAACGATGTCGATAGTTTTGGACTTCTGTTGTCGATGCATCGGCAATATATCGCTGTTCAAAACATCGTTGTTAACATCGATGTTTACGGACGAAACATCGATGTTTTCAAAACATCGATGTATCGTTTGTATCCCTATTCCGGACACATGTCCACATAACATATTTTCTTTCTTTGTGTGTGAGGAATGTTTCCTGAAAGTTTGTCCGTACCTCTTTGTAACACCCTGTATAACAGTTGTAGAGAAAAAGAGAGATTAAGGTAGGAAATGTAACGTTGGCAGTACAGGGCATTGCGACTGCCCTTAGAGCTAGTGTGAGCAGAGGAGGCGGTGTGTGTCAGGCGGTGAGCGGCGGCAGAGGTTGTGTGGCTGGCGTTAGGCCGCAGTCGGGTGACAAATGAGCGAGGCGAGGACTCTGGTGTCCTGCCCGGGGCCGCGCCTCGCCTGGCGAACACTGGCCAGCCACGGCGTGCCTACAGCTGCCGCACAACACAGTACACTACACTCCACAACTCTGCTGCCGCTGCTGCTGCTGCTGCTGTGCACAACGTGTCACATTAATACTCTGGTTACAAGTGGGTCCTCAGCAAACGACGGTTACACGGAGGGTTGCGATATTCCACAACTGACAGAAAATTCATTATCGTTATTGTATAGGGTACAGCAGAGGCAGGCAACCACAAAGTCTTCACGATCTACTGTTTCATACCACAATATGAAACTGATCGACGTCTTTGAAAAGTACATAAGTTACTACATTTTTAAAAATTTTCAATATTGTAAGAACGTAACTTTTACACATTCCAATTTGTTCAAAAACAGGAAAAAAAAATTATTTCATAATAGTTACCTTTAATGTAAAAGTGGAGTAGATTTTCTTCTGTTAATAATGTTCTTGATTTTTAGTGTATAACGTATTACACTTAGAAGGAAAGTACATGGGCTCGAACAAACATATCTGTATGAACGTTTGCTTACAGAATCTCTACGTACACCTCAATGTGCTGGTGAGTGTCGTTTTTCTGCAAAACTCTGCAATCATTCTCCAGATAGCACTATAGATGTAACTGTAGACGTCATACGTAATGCAGATATCTTAACTATAGCTTATGTAATAATCACTGTACATGTTCTCTAGCGAATTGTCATCAAAAGCCGTGATGATAGTTGCAGCTTTAACCTTCTTCTCGGAAGACTGTTGGTATTCACTGAAACTGCTTCCATCGACTCTTCCCGCACTTACTGTAGCACTACCGCTTGCAATGAGTTATTATCATCCCTATTATCACCATTATGTGTTAGTGTGTTACAACAGTATCTAACTTATGCTCATATTTCTGTACCAGAACAGATACGAGAAAGCATGCGAATGATTCATCTTCTACACTAATACCATCTTCACGAAGAAGAGTTCTTCGCAACTTCATCTCAACTAATCGCAATACATTAGCAGTATTGATTAGCAATCGCCGCCCCATCTGACGCTTCACCACACGAATAACATCACAAAACGCAACTTCGGAGGCACACTGCACCGTCCCTATTGGCGAACCGACAGGTCAAAGTGCATGGTGGCAAGGCACACGCAGAGGCCTCTAACGGACGACTGCAGAGTTTTGCAGATTCGGGAGTATCGCTAGTGCAGTAAGGGACCTTTACATTATCTCTCATACGATTTTGGCGTATATGTTTTTGTTCGAGCCCAAGTACTTTCCTTGTTAGTCGAGTACGAGAGTCCCGTAAACCGTTAATCAACTGTGCTCGGTTTTTATTTCCGATAAAGTACATATTTGTAAACGATGATTCACAAAATTGCGTAGATCACACAAGACCTTTATCGAAGTTTAACATCAACTAATACAAGGAATTTTTCTTGAGGAATTAGAGGAGCTTTTTGCATTATGCAAAACATTCGAGATACAGACCATTTTGTAAATATTATATCAAGAGCGGCCCTAACTACGTCACTTTTGATAGAAGAAGATACTTTCAACAGTTCTAGGTTATCCTACGGAAAGATAAAAAAAAAAAAAAAAAAAAAAAAAAAAAAAAAAAAAAAAAAAACAAACTAGATTACCGCAGAAATCACCTGAAAATGTGAAAAGCTATGGTTGAAATAATCCTTCGAAGTAGACATCATGTTTGCGTAACATTCATTGTACTTATTAAGTTCCTTGAATTTTTTTCTCATTTTTAATTCACTTACGGTGCACTATTTCGAAATTTATCTTGATGACTGTCTTTTCGGTAATGCAATCGTAGCTTGACACAATAGATAAAATGCATGTGACATTTCTTTCGTCTACTAGAAACTCCTGTTTATATTCGGAATGAAAATTATAAACTTCGTGTTTTTTTCATACGCTACTTATTACTTGTAAAGTAGTTACACTACGCAAGCTATTAGTTCCTTGGCACAAGATCACGTTTGACTATCTAAGTCACAAAATATCCAGCCCACAGGCTGTACAGGGCGTATAGGCACCGGAAGATTAGGGGAAAACTCGGGATATTTTCTTCCGGGAGAAATTCGGGACTTTTTTTCTTTGTTTTTTATTAAATGCCAGATGTTTTTCTTTGTTTACGTTGTCAGTTAATATTTTTGTTAATTTTGGCTGGTAAGACTTTTACTGTAGCCCGCTGCTGCAGAATAATACTGCAGCAATCAAACATAAACAACACGGAACTAAAACGTAGGGAGAAATAGGCGCGATTTAGAACAACAAAACACCGTGCGCATAGCCTACAAGCGCCTTCTGAAAGCGGAATGTGTGAAAGGCGTCAGGACGACGAGTATGTAATGGTTCAAAACGAACTGTTGTCGATGAGCGCAATGTTTCATCTGTTTACGTTTCTAGCTGGTCGCTAATAAAAATTGCGATTAGTGGAGAAGCTATACTTTCAAAGTAAATGGCATTTTATGCTAGATGAATTACGTTAAGAGTGGGAATGTGCTATGAATTTCCTAAATCACGAATTGTTTGACGCTATTGGTCTGCAAATGCCCCGACTGCTGCCGATTGCTGCCAATTAGAGCCAGGGAGTGTACATACCAAGCTAACTTTCCCACAAACACTTTTTCAATTCAGTTTAGGGCAATGTACGTCCTATAAGTTACCCTTTCAATCGCGATTAGGTCCTTTTGTACTGCAGTGTGTTGTATTGCTACTTTTCGTGGTGTGATAATGAAGTGTATTCATTCATCATGTTTGTGTTAATATTATTTTGTACCTAAAGAAGAGTTTGTGACTTTACCCACATTTTCTTCGACAATGGTAAAGTTTTGTCGTAACAGAGGATTAATCCAATTTTACTGCAATATTATTTATTCAGCTTTGATTGTTTGAGCAATATTGCTCAAGTCGTGGAAATAATTGATAAGATGCAAGATCTCCGAGGTCGAATCCTGCGGGTATTCTTATTCTTCAGTTCTGAATTCAAACAGTTAACTTTTTATTATTATTCTGGTTTTACAATGTAAGTATATTTTTCCAGCACCTATATTAGATTACATTAAGTTACGAATTATTGTTCTCCACTCTTCTCTGTCCTCCCATAAGTCCTCAGGAATGTTGTTCTTCCTCATTGCTGACTGAACTTCCTGCATCCATGTGGTAGGTGGTCGTCACTTTTTTCTTCTTCCGTTCAGTGTCCAGTCGAGTATGCATTATGGAAGCCTTTCTTGTCCCATTCTTCTGACGTGTCCATACCGTTTTAGATGTTTGTGCTCGATGAATTCAATAACTGAATTTTTAATATTTATTTAATGTTTGTTTAGCTTATGGGACTTAACTACGGGGTCATCAGTCCCTAAACTTACAAACTACTTATGAACTACTTACGAACTAGGACGGCACAAATATCCATGCCCGAGGGGGGATTCGAACCCCCGACCGTAGTGGCCGTGCTGACCGTGACTGGAGCGCCTCAGTCACCTCGACCACCGCGGCCGGCGAATTTTTACATTTCATTTTTTCTCTGATTACTTCATTTCTTATTATTTCTCCCCATGATATTCTTGATGAACGTCTCCAGAAATCCATTACTGTAGCTAATAATTTTGATTTCAGTTGCCATTTTGTTGTCCACACTTCTGAACCATATGTAATAATGCTCCGAACTATTGTTTTATGTATCCTTATTTTGTTATCTGTAGTTATGTGTTTGTCCCAGAGAATTCTATTCAACAAAGAAATTGTCATCATTCCTGTGTTTATTCTTGATCTAATTTCCTTTTCCTGTTTCCCATCATTTGTAATTTTCACTCCTAAATATTTATATTCCTCTGTAGTTGTTATTTTTCCCATCCCTTCTTCTAATATTAAGTCTTCATTTATTCCGTCAATTACCATGTATTTCGTTTTATTCATGTTGACATTTAGGCCTGCTTTCTAATATTCCTGAATCAGCTTCCTGGTCATATTCTCTATGTCCTAATAGTCTTGGGCTATAATCACTTGGTCATCTGCAAATTGCAATGAATATATTGTTCTGTCATTTATTGATATTTCCATAGTTTGACATTTTTTCTTCCAATTCTGTAAGGTTACCTCTGTATATACGAGGCGCGTCCAGAAAGTAACTTCCGCTTCAATTTATCTCCGCTGCAGCGTTGCGATTGCAGTTCCGCACATGCGCTGTAGACGATGTGTATCAAGGAGAAGAATGTGCGCCATTTGGAGATAGCTGTCAGTTAAGTACGCTTTTTTGTGTTTGTTTGAAATGTCGGCGTTGATTGAAAATCCCGCCGCCTGTGAAATCAGGTCGGTGATTCGGTTTCTGAATGCGAAGAAAGTGAAACCAAGTGAAATTTATCGGCAAATTTGCGATGTTCAAATGTTTGTATAGCTTATGGGACTTAACTACGGGATCATCAGTCCCTAAATATACAAACTACTTATGAACTAACTAATACTAAGGACGGCACACCCCCGACCGTAGTGTCCGTGCAGACCGTGACTGGAGCGCCTCAGCCACCGCGGCCGGCAATTTGCGATGTTTACGGACCAAATGCGATGAGTGATTCGATGGTGAGAAGATGGGTCCGACAGTTCAATGGCGGGCGTAGTGATGTGCACGATCAAGAACGAAGTGGGCGTCCACCTTTGGTTACAGAAGAACTGGTTCACGCGGTTGATGACGAGATCCAGAAAAACAGTAGGTTTACAATTAGTGCTCTCGCTATGGACTTCCCCCAAATTTCACTGTTTCCAACTGGTTGAAGACACAGGCGGCAGACTTCTATGAAGAAGGTATACAAAACCTGGTGCCATGCTATGACAAATGCCTACAAAATTTTGGCAGTTATGTAGATCAGTAGTTTAAGAGTTGCAGAATTTTGTGCT
Organism: Locusta migratoria; assembly: GCA_026315105.1. NCBI lineage: Eukaryota > Metazoa > Arthropoda > Insecta > Orthoptera > Acrididae > Locusta > Locusta migratoria. Next base: position 355,969,761 of record CM048744.1, read on the forward strand.
ATAAAAATTTCTTCTGTATCTGTGTACAATTTCATTTTATTACCAAACGGAACTTACTTTCTGGACGCGCCTCGTATATTTTATACAATGTAGGTCACATGCTACATCCTTTTGTGACTTGGATCCAGATGACAGAATTTTTTTTCTTTATTAAAACTGACCAGACAAGTATTCGTATAATTCCACGATTGGGCTCACGGGAAAGCCATAAGGATTATTACGTTGTTTTCAAAGTGGCTGCTAGAAAAATGTGCTCATCCCCGAGGTTGCTTTCTGAAATTGTTAAGAAAAGAATAAAAGGAAGGGGTGAGTGTAGGGAGAGGATTACATCTGTGGCGAAATGTTTTGAGACTGGCAGCGGGTCGACAACTGTGGGCGCCCGAGGCGGTCGCAACAAAAACAGATGACTGCCGCCGAGGAGCAGAGTGGCGCGGAGCAGAGCCCGGGGCAAAAACCCGGGGCCCAAGCGGGCCGCGCTGTTTTCCCAGCGCCGGAATAACACGGCCGCCTCTCCGGAAACACTCCCCTCTTCTTCTCTGTCGGCGATCACACCGCTGTGGCAGACGCTGCCTATACGTGTGGGCGGTAATGGTCGCTTTCCGTACCGGGCGCCTCTCCTGTGAATCGTTAAGTACATTTTTTGGTGTTATGCAGACACTCGGAATTTTCAGAAGGCTCTCACCATCGAAAGTCATACTTATTGACGAATTTTCCGGGTTGTACGGCCTCGTTTCTCGTAGCATTTCTGTTCTCGGTTCGACGACAGCTGCGCTGGTCATCATCAGAGGGGCTCCTGGTGTTGCTCAGTCTAGAGAGCCTGTATAGGGAGAAAGTGGCCATGCGTGTGACCACTTCTGATTGGCTGAGAGACCAGGACGCCATGTTTTTTCCAGATTTGGCGGGCTTTCTATATGAGGAGCATCGTTTCAAATCGTATTAAGTCCAACAATGGGAAAAATTGAGTTTGATACATTTTTGCATAGTTTACATAGCGAACGTTCATCCTGTCAAATCAAAATGTAAAAAATTGGATTCACAAACAGCATAAATTGCGTCAGCAAAGTAGCTGTTGTTTCAAATCGTATTCACTTCACTGTAGCGTGCGTTTCAAATCATATTGTGTCCAGCGCGAAGCAGTAGGGGAGAGTAGTACACAGTGAAACACAGTACACAGTGAAAAATTCCATCTCAATTGTTTTCAGTATTTTTTTTCTACTTGCTGGTATCCCTGTATGTTAATTGTGACAAAATACATCTTTGACTGTAATGGTGGTCAGTTTGGATGATTATTGTTGTTTCTATACGTTATTATTGTTTTTCGGTGGTCAGAAGATATAGCTAACGTCTCTTTGTACGTTTAATATTTTCGATATAACATACAGCTAAAAGAAATATTATATTTTCTGATAAGATACATATCTTTACCTATATATTGACCAGTTGTAGATTTGGTAGATACGTAGGTTAGTTTATGGTGACTTTGGTACACAGTGAAACACTTGTATTTGGTACACAGTGAATCAGGACCATTGACCTCAGATGGATGTATGACTCCTCCAACAACAGAGCGAGCAGCTATTGAAGAAAAGACTTTGAGAAAAAGGACAGAGCTGGAAGAAAAGGAGAAAAGTATGAAGAGAGTCAACAATCAAAACAATAAGCGGTGTGTAAGTAAAACAGCTTCAAGTGAAAGTGATGAAGAAAGTGACAAAGATGAAGGCTATCCAGTGAAACTTAAATAAGTGAATCATGAGATCTTTTTAACTTCAAGTGGGACGTTATTACTGGTGACTACATTTTGGTGAAATTCCAAAACAATGTATATTTTGTAGATAAACTTTTAAGTCAGTAATTTTTGGTACTGAATATGAAGTCTCATACCTTCGGAAAAAATTACTGGTTTTGTATTTCCAGTTGCAGAAGTCATAGCCTGTTTTTCACATAAAGACTTTGCAATGATTTTGTCACCTCGTTGCCTATGGCTACTAACAGACTCTCCAACCATCAGTATGTTAGTCCAGTCAATTTTAGTGGACTTAATATTCACAGAACAAAATTTAGTATATGTTAATGTTTGTACTTGTATTTAACAAAGATATTGATGTTTTATAAGTCACTCAGCAAGTAATAAATGTAAACAATGGCAGCTGTTTCACTGTGTAATATACACGGTACACAGTGAAACATTTACGGAGGTTGTTTAAAATTGTTATTTCACTTACTAATTAGTAGCAAAATTATAATTTTTTTGTTCCAAAATATTGACAAAGTATTGTTCTTTCAAGTAAATAAAGAAAATTTGTTATGTGAGTAGTATTTTATACGAAACAATCAAAAGGGTAATTTTTGTTTCCGTGTGTACTACTCTCGCCTATTGTCACTTTGCTCTGTCGGCTATGCTGACAGCTGGCGCGCTATTTTCAACAATGCTATGCATTCAGTAATCACAGTTATATTGTGATCTTTGTGTAAGAGAGTAGTTTTTCGATTATGGAGGAAGAAATTTCTGTTCGTGATAATTCAACGGGAAGCCGAAGGAGGGGAAAGAAAATCAAACATGCCCACCAACTTAAATCTGAGTAAGTTAATGTTATTCTACAAAGGAACAAAAATAAATACTTAGTTATATATTTACCACAGTAATCGTTTTTTATTTGTATATTTTACTAATTATTATATCAAAGTATATTTAAGTCCAACACTTTTTCTTTAAATTTGAAGAACACAACAGGAAATTAATTGTACTTCTTCACGTACCTAGAAGTACACCTCAAATATAACAACTGCAAAATTTTAATATTTGTGAAATGTTCCTCAGGTTACGAGTAATTAGTTTTTGGCTTCTCCTGTAAAAGTTAGTTTTTTGGACATAATACGATTCAAAACGATGTTCCTCATATGTGTGAACAGCTGCAGTGTGTGTTTCTATACTGTGTTGTGTCTTAAAAGCTTCTGACAGCGATTTCCCTGTACAGTTATGTACAGGTTGTATTGCGGTACGCACTGATCCACTTCTGCACGTCTTCTGTTGGTTCTATTGACGATAACTTTAGAACTTCGGGGTAATTTTCTTGATTGAATGTTGATTTGAAGTGATTTACTGGATGTAATTAATAGCGTGTATTACACAATCATTAAGGACAGTCAAAAGACATGCCTCGTTGTTCTCCTGTTGGCTGTAAAAACCGAAGTGAAGATTTTTATATGATGCTAACGTTCGCAAGGAATGAGGAAATACGGAAACAGTCGGCGGTATAGTTAACCGAGAAAGTGACAACTGTAAAGGCGACTTATGGAAACCAAAGAATTATTCCTGTCTGTGTGAAGTAAATATTTTCTGCTTACGCTCCGCCCAATGCAAGAAAGGTATTAACCTGTACCTGTGCAATTCCTGTATGGAGTTTTTAATTATTTTTTTCAGTTTAATTTTTATTTAAAAAATCATCTTAAGTGTAGAAGGAGTAGCCATTCAGAATTTCCTTTAATTTCTTTTTATATACCAGTCTGTCAGAATTTTGATTCTACTTGGTAAGTGACCGGAGACTTGTGGCAGCATAATTCACCACTTTCTGTGCCAAAGTTAGATCACCCTTTCTCCTAGTGATGTAGCTATGCCCACTGGTGTTACTTTTGAGTTGGGTCAGATTGTTAAGAACAAATTTCATGAGAAATATATTTATATATAAATATATAAATTTCATGAGAAATATATATAAATATACATTTATTTATTTATTTGTGGATCTAGATATCTTCACAATATATATATATATATATATATATATATATATATATATATATATATATATATATATAGATCCACAAATAAATAAATAAATGTATATTTATATATATTTCTCATGAAATTAATATATATATATATATATATATATATATATATATATATATATATATATATATATATATTGTGAAGATATCTAGATCCACAAATAAATAAATAAATGTCAAATGTCTGCACGATGATACTGGATGGGCTCTAGCAATTATTCTCATTACACGCTTTTGTGTAATGAATACTTCATTAGTTAATGTATAATTGCTCCAGAATATGATCCGCTATGAAAGCAGTGAGTGAAAATAGGCATAGTAAAAAGCTAATTTACTGACAGGTATATCACCAAATTTTGCGATGACCCTGATAGCATAAGTAGCTGAACTCAAACGTTTCACTAGATCTTCAATGTATTTGTTTCAATTCAGTCCCTCATTAATACAAACACCTAAAAATTTCGAAATTCTACGTTAGCTCAGATTTCTGTTCAAAGTCTAAATTTATGAATGGTGTCATGCCATTTACTGTATGGAACTATATATACTGCGTTTTATCAAAGTTTAATGAGAGACCATTTGTAGATATCCACTAAATATTTTTCAGAAAGACATAATTTACAATTTGATCAATTAATTCCTGTGTGTCAGGTGTGATAACTATACTTGTATCGTAAAGAAAAGTAAGTAGCTTAACATCTTCATGAATATATAATGGAAAGTCATTAATATATATACAGGGCCGGCGGAAGGGGAAAAATCACCCGGGCAAAGAATCCATATGGCGCCATCTACAACCCATTGGTATTACTGACTTTAAATTTGCTATGCTAGCTTACAGATAGAGGCTTTTCAAGGATAACTCCCTGAACTCTATAACTATAACTATAAGAATCATTTATCAAATTGAATAAGATCTTAACTTTTGACAAATACACAGAGTAAGTTTTGGTTAACAATTATTTACACATGAGCATGCAGAATATTCTATGTCACTGATTAGAAATTTACAGAACGATTCAAGAAACAACGATTTATATAAAATTAAGATTCATAATGCGATACAGCATTTATGTATGCATATATACATAAACGACCTTGTTGAGTGCGAAAGAGAACACATATATGAAAAAAAACATCATCTACAAAGATTTCGTAATACAAATAATACAACCAGTAATATAATTTTATATCTTTATACAGTTTTAATGCAAATTGTCCTTTAAGTTGTTTAGAAAACTAAGTAAAGTCACTTTTCGTACCTTTTTCTCTGCAAAGTCTTTAATTAAAATTGTGTATTAACCATCTGACGAGTAAAAGACTTATCACTTTGGTAGATGTATCAAGCATCAGTGTTGGTATATAATGTAATTATTGCTACTTATATCAATGGGGAAAGAACTTTGAGCCTGAAGTTCGCCGCCTATCTGAGAGGCCGCCGCCCTACCCACCCCAGCCTGCTAAGACGCTACGTGTGTAAACACCTCTTCTCTATTAAACGTAATAAAACGAAAATACGTTACGTAATGTAGGTCTACTTATCCTGTACTGTGTTGTTATCTGCCGGCCGCGGTGGCCGAGGGGACTGAGGCGCTTCAGTCACGGTCTGCATGGTCACTACGGTCGGGGGTTCGAATCCCCCCTGGGGCATGGATATTTGTGCCGTCCTTAGTTGTAGGTAGTTCATAAGTAGTTTGTAAGTTTAGGGACTGATGACCCCGTAGTTAAGGCCCTTAAGCTTAACAAACATTTGAACATTTTGTTGTTATCTTCTGGAATACTTGTTGATTTCTCGCTGGTTTCCTCATTCTCTGGTTCTACGTTTTCATTTCCATTATTGTCTGTTTCAGAAGTACGAAACAATTTCTTTAATGCTGCTGCCTGTTTCTCATTTTCAGCCGCTAATTGTGCTCTTCTTTTTCTGTATACATTTCCAGAAGGCTTCTTTTTTCCGACATGTTGATAAAGAACACATTAACGCAACGAATCTTCTACTAAGAGTCGAAATTCAGGAGACAAAAAGAAGCCTGCACTACGTGTACATGACTTCTGATTTATAACTTTCTTTCACGAGATATTTGACAGTACAAACAGGACTAATTTATTTTTGGCTGCCGATAAGTCAATATTGTTAATGTGTATTGTTAGAGCGGCCGACATAGCTTTGTCGCAAGGAGTGCAATTGTCGGCACCGCGGCGGTTGTAATTGTCAGAGCGTGTTATTGTTGCTCAAAACTGAAATGTTTGTAAAGCTTAAGGGACTTAACTACGGGGTCATCAGTCCCTAAACTTACAAACTATTTATGAACTAGCTAATACTAAAGATGGCACAAATATCCATGCCGGAGGGGGGATTCGAACCCCCGAGCGTACTGGCCGCACAGACTGGCGCGCCGCAGCCAGCTCGGCCACCGCGGCCGGCTGCTCAAAACTCCCAACTTTCAACAATAGCCTTTAGCTTTTTTTTTACACAAATAAGGTGAAGGGCTGGAGGATGGAGGGATTTCCTCACACAATTGATGAAAAAGTTAATTTTTAATTCACTGTTTACAATAATATAAATTTAGTAAGGATTTTGGCGCCCCCAAAACTCCCCTAAAATTTGGCGCCCCGGGCGGTCGTCCGGCTCGCCCGGCCCTCCGCCGGTACTGTATATATATTAAGAACAGAAAAGGACCCAAGACCGAACCTTGTGGGACCCCATTTTTGATACACTATACATCGGTGGTTGGGTGAGATGAAGTGTGAGCAGCGGCTTGAAGCAGTAGCGGGGAATGTGGGCCCGGCAGTCGCACTGGGCCACACGGGCTGTGCCGCCCCCATCCCACTCCACGTTTCCACCCCCGCTCTCTGGCGAGCACGCCGCGGGCGCTGCGGCCCAAGTGAGGCGAGGCACAGGCGGCCAGGATGCCTGTGTCCTGTGTCCTGTGTAGCAGCAGCCGCCTGCCACAGGCAAGCGGCGCATCACGAGGCGGTTCGGCGAGGCTCAATGCTTTGCAGAGATCGGGTGACACCATTAGTGGTTGCAACAACCGTCACGTTTAAACATGCAAACGTTCTTATTAGACAGCCAGATGATGCACCTGCCATTCAGACATTTTTTCTCTCCAACTGCTCTCATACAAAAAAATGGCACTGACGTGTTTTAAGGCCCACTTTAGATTCGTTGTTTTATAAGTTTTTGCAAACATTTTGGACTAAAGTAATAATCTAAATAATAATAAACTAATTAATAAGAGTGTCTGAAACCCTTTTAGGGAAAAAATTAAGTAGCGGCGGATTTCGAACCACCGACTTCTCGCATCCCAGTCCAGCACCTTGCCCACTACGCTACGACTACAAATCTAAACAAGAGTTCTTTAATCTCGTACTATTCATGGCCGTTGTTAACTGATGTTAATGTGGCATTTATAGATATCAGATTATCATTTATTGTAAGAAGAACGATGTGTTTTTGTTAATTCCTCAGTGTGCCGTTCCTTTGAAATGACAACGTATAAGTCACAATAAGAAAATCATCAAATACGCGAGGAATGTCACGTGACATCTCTGAACGGTTGGTTTTCGTTAATTGAATGGAGGGTGTCAAATCTCCGTTATTTTTGCAAATATGTCTCAAACGATACGAGATATGAAAAAACATAAGGGAGATAAGTTGTAGAGAATTTTCTCCTCTACCAATTAGGTTCTACAATTTTCGTGTCAGATGAACGGTTCGTTTGCAATTACAATTGTATTAAAAACGGCTGTTTTGGTATCAATACCGTATTTTTGTCCGAAAAATTTGAAAAAGGGAGCTTCCGGTCTCTGGCGGCCTACAATCATGTCTGTAAAATTTGGTGCTCATCGGTTGAGCGGTTCGCCTTAAAAACAGAGAACGCGTTACGGACAGACAGATATCCCAAAATCGCCGTTATTTCTGCAAATATCTTTGAAACGCTAGGATATGTGAGAAAAACATAAGAGAGCAAAGTTGTAGAGAATTTTCTCCTCTACAAATTGGGTTATTCAATTTTCGTGTCAGATGAATAGTTAAGCCGTTATTTTCATTTAAATTTCGAGCTGTCAAAAGACGATCGCAAATGCCCACTTTTAGTGTTACTACCGTAACCTAAAGTGGGCCAAAACGTATAAAAACTAGTTACTTCACAGGGGGCGTATATAATTTATTCTGGAGGGGGGGGGGGGCGGGGTGTGAAGGCAGTTTCACGTTCACTCACAAGGGGAGCCCGCCAATTGTGAAATTCAGATTTACTGCGCATAATGAAAGCTCATGAGCAGAGGTGTAATTTGGCAAAGCACCAAGATGCACTTCTCAGCCGTTGTCGAGAAAATCGACAATTAAAAAAAGTCGTTGCGGTGAAATACTTTCTACAATTAGTAATATTGTACAGAGGCGTGGCGTAGGTCGCCGGATCCAATCTCGAGGCACGCAACTTTTTATTATTTTTTTTTTATTTTTTGTAACTCGAGGCATGCAACTTTTTATTATTTTATTTTTTTATTTTTTGTAACTCATATATATATCGCACGAACCAGAGTGATAGTTATCATAGAAGTATGGAAGGCAGAAAACAGGACTACATCGAGCACATCTGATAAACGATGCGTTTTTACAAGAACAATTGTTTTTTTTTTTTTTTTTTTTTTTTTTTTTAATTATCCGTTGAGAAACACATCTGATTGACATTCTGAAAAATTGTTCTATCGTTTGTCAGATTTGACTTACACTATACGTATTCCTTTCGAAATTTCGTTTATACTTTTTCCGTTAACTCTACGTGGCAAACATTATGAAGACAAATAATAACATTTGTGAAATACAACTCTGTTTGTGGAAAAACATAATGATGTTCCAAGTCTCCAGTTGCATATAATAAGTTGTTTGGAAGTCGTTTGTCGTGGAAATACTGGCGGCGACTTCGAACATAAAATATTATTAATTGTATGTATTGAATTACAAAAAACAAATAATAAAAAAAGTTGCTTGCCGCAAGATTCGATTCGGACTACCTTCGGATTTCGAGCCCGAGCGCTTACCGCTATGCCACGCCTCTGTACAACATTACCATCGTAGAGATCTTAGCGAGTATTTCACCGCAACGGCTTGTTTTAATTGTCGATTTTCTCGACAACGGCTGAGAAGTGCATCTTGGTGCTTTGCCAAATTTCACCTCTGGCCATGAGCTTTCATTATGCGCATTATGAATCGAACCTGGATTTCACAACTAGCGGCCTCCCCTTGTCAGGTCAGTACATAAAATATCTGCATCTGCACTGTTTCAACGTTCAAACTGGAACACAGCTGACATTGTGACGAACAGGCTCCACGTACGAGGATTGGAACTGAAATAGTGGCAACTATTTATACATATTTGCGCCTAATGCTGTCCTTAAATGTAGTCACCAGCGTTGTGTAGTACCCGTTACAGCAGTGTGAAAGGTGTAGTATACCGTTAGCAGAGCCTGTTCTGTTGATGGTAAGAATGGAGCGGTCTACTGCCTGCCGAATCTCTGGAACAATTCTGAATCGAATGCCACGGACTGGTTCCTTCATCGTTGGTATAAAATCAAAATCACAAAGACTTAAGTCTGGGGAGTATGGTAGATGCTACAGTACTTCCCAGTCCCATCGAACGAACAGAGCAGCCACAGATTGCTCTGTATGCTCCCGCGCATTGTCATGCAAAATGGTGGGTTGGTTGCGCAGAAAGTGTTGCCGTTTCTTTCGCAAAGCTGGTCGCAGGTGATGCTCCAAAAACGAACAGTAATTCTGTATATTGACGGTCTGCCGCGGAGGAACGTCATGCAGTACTGCACGAGAATCGCCATAACTTTCACCATTCTGGGGCTCTGACGCAATTCAGACTTTCTCGGCGACCCATATGACGCCATTCGTTGGATTGGCGTTTCAGTTTTGGCTCTTAAGATCTGACCCATATCTCATCTTGTGTTACGATAGGGCGTACGAAATCCACTCGTTCGCGCTAATAGCGCTCCAAGTGCGTCTGAGCAGTGTCGTAACGCAACCGTTTCTGCATTTCTGTCAATTCATGCGGAACCCGTCGCGATGCAATTTTTTTCATTGTAGAAAGATATAAAAAAGCCAAGATCGCTGTTCACCAATTTTTATTTACGACGACCGGTTTCGCTGAACTATGTCAGCATCATCTGGTCAAATAAAATATTTTACAAGGCCATAATCTTGTAATGTCAATCAGTTGTTATATAACAATTTACAGTGCATAGGTGCACTATGTCATTATAATAAAACATAATTATCACAGTGAGTGAGTTTGCTATTGTCACTCACTGTGATAATTATGTTTTATTATAATGACATAGTGCACCTATGCACTGTAAATTGTTATATAACAACTGATTGACATTACAAGATTATGGCCTTGTAAAATATTTTATTTGACCAGATGATGCTGACATAGTTCAGCGAAACCGGTCGTCATAAATAAAAATTGATGAACAGCGATCTTGGCTTTTTTATATCTTTTTACAATACTATAAGTGGATCGCCTCCTAAAACGTAAACCAACTTATTTTTTTTTCATGTCCCGTCGTTCCTTCAGGATATGAATCATAGTCGTATGTGCTAATCCTGTTTCGTAGGCGAGCTCACGAATCGTCTGGCTTCGATCACTGTCCACTAACTCGGCAACAGTGTGCACTTCTTCTTCAGAGACGCTAGGACGACCTGTCCGATGCATGTCTGCCACAATTTGCCGACCTTCATTGAAGGCTTTTACCCACGTGCCACTGTTCTATACGGCAATGCCGATTTGCCGTACGCCTCTTGAACACCTTGACGACACTATCGTGCTGTGCAACCTCTGGCACATTCAATCTTGATCCAACTCCGTCGTTCCTGTTTCGAAACCGTTGTGACACCGTTACGTTACACCCTTCGCTCACAAGCGACTGTGATTCCCTTGATTGTACGCACGCCGGTGATGCAGTACGGGAAGGTCTTGCTCGGAGGTATGTCAACAACGCGTGCTATCATCTACAATAGTAGATTCCATTTCATAGTGTCTCCACAGCAATTTTGCCACTATTTAAGTTCCAACCATCGCAAATAACAGCGTGTGATAGTGTTTCACTTTCGGCGGACGAACTTGCATTGGGTGCGCAAGTGGACTTGAAAGTCGTTAGGAATTACTCAATTACTTAATTTTCACTTCTTAAAGTCTGATATATTCTCTCGACATATGACTGAATTTCTTTGCGTTATTCGTCATACCCCGTATGTAAAAATCAAGAAGCATATAAAAATATTGTCAAATCTTTACTGTTATGTACAGGGTGTCTTACGAAAGACGCCTGCCAGGTGTCCACGGATCGCGAGGCACGGCTCCCAGCCGCTGCCACCGCATCCGCCGGTCACGGCAGCGCCCTATTCTCGGACTCTATTGTGCCGCGGGCGCATACACTGAGTTAAAGTCTAAAAACCATTGCCATGTGAGTAACCTAAGCTTACCTTTATTTACTGTAGATGTTCAAAATGATGTCCCTCTATGGAAAGAGCGGCCTGACATCTCTTCAACATCTTTTCAAACACTCGACGAATTTCGGCTGCGAATTCTGGAAAATGACTAGTCGAATCCTGTATTCCAACTCTTCCAGTATATGGGGATTGCTTACATACACCTTGTCTTTTAACATTCCACAAAGATAGAAGTCACAGGGATTTAGATCTGGAGAACGAGGAGGCCAGTCAACTATCCTATCATCCGAATGCGAAAATATATTGTTGACTCCCACTTACATAGGTAGAAATGATCATCAGAATAAAATACGAGAAATCAGAGCTCGAACAGACAGATGCAGGTGTTCATTCTTCCCACGCGCTATTAGAGAATGGAATGGGAGATAAATAGTATAATTGTGGTGCGATTAATCCTCTGCCAGGCACTTAAATGTGATTTGCAGAGTATCCCATGTAGATGTAGATCAAAAGCACTTCGTATTGCTGCCATAGAGGCATTGCCAATGTGTGGTCTTGTATTGTCCTGCATGAAATAAGAGTACAGCTTTTAGTTGGTTGAAAGATCTTGAAGAAATGGATGCAGGATATTGTTCACATACCTGTCAGAATTTATTGTTTCGTGAAAAAAGACTGGACTAGTCATTTCCCAGATTTCGGCAGCCGAAATTCGTCGAGTGTTTGAAGAGGTGTTCAAGAGATTTCAGGCCACTCTTTCCATAGAGGGACATCATTTTGAACATCTACTGTAAATAAAGGTATGCTTAGGTTACTAAGATGGCAATGTTTTTCAGACTTTAACTCAGTGCATGCAGCCGCGGCAAAATAGACTCCGAGAATCAGGCGCTGCCGTGGCCGGCAGATGCGGTGGTGGCGGCCGGGAGCCGTACAGCGCGATCCGCGGACGCCTGGCAGGCGTCTTTCGTGAGACACATGTAGAATTTGTCTGTGTAAGTTACACACACTGCTGCACGGAATCATTTGAGCACTAATCGGGTCGGAGCACAAAAAAGACAAATTTGTCTCTGTTTACAATAATCTGACAAAAGTGGGGAACCAGCTGTGTCAGGTCCTTATTCCACCTTCATGACTAAAAATTGCGGCATTGTAATATATTCTCCCTTTTTTGTGTTCTATCAGAACAGCTGTAGGGGCGGTGGAAGAGGACGGGAGACTGAGCCATTGGAAGGGAACTAGGGAGACGGCAGTCATAATGACAGGAAGTGGCGGTGAAGAAGGTAAATAGATTGAGAGAATAGCGATGAGGAAAAAACAGGGAATAGAGGGATGAGTGAAGACGTCACAAAAGCTACAGGGGTTGGGATCTCCTAGACCGGATAACTTTAACAAGAAAAGTTTTCTCTCTCCTACCCACTACTCACACATGTGTACTTTTTCGGCCAGGAGGTTACAAGCCGGACCAAACCATCCGCAAGGGAATGTGTAGAAAGGAGACAATGTTGACTGAAGAGACAGACAAAGAGCGTGATAATGAAAGAAACAGAGAAAAAGAATGGGACTTAGACAACCACAGAGAGATAGGCAAAGTGGTAGCGAAGAAGCGCGAGAGAAAGAATACATTATCTACGCCCCTGAATCTCGTACCGCTTAGGTACAACTTACAAAGGACCATGCCCTTCTCTATTGCGTTCCAAGGACGGAACAATACGAAGTTGAGCAAACACGTTTTGAGTAAGCTATGACTGTAGCAATGCAGAATGCAACATCTGAGGAAATTCAAGTACGATATTCACCACGAACCTACGAAGTCTGCGGTGGAGCAGTTTGTGGCATTAATTACACTTTCCAGAAAATTTGTTAGTTAGGAAAGAAAGTGGTTGGAAGCAACGGAGAACAAAGGCTTGGAGCCGTGGCTGCGGAAGGAGTCTCTCGTGAGTGAGGGCCCGTCAAATGTAAATAAGGAGCTACTCGCCATCTCGCGAAATACGCAGAGCGCACAGCTTCCGCTTAAAATGAAGAGCTAAGGGGTAAGCAAGTCTTCAGGCGCGCACTCGTTCCTCCTCGTAACCGTGCACGCTGCGTATACCACGGTAAAGAGTAACGAGGTCAGCAAACAACATTACTTACCGTGCAATTCAAATGCAAAAAAGTTAGTACAACAAACGTGAAAGCGGTAACTGTTTGCAAAATACGTGTAGCTGTCGAGAATAGGGCAATCACGCATGAATGAATTCAGACGTCGCTAAAATTTGGAACCAAGACTGTCACAAACTTAATTGTAACCCTTACTTATTGTTAACAGCAGACCTTGTGTTATCTACACATTTTATTATTATTATTATTAATTTTTTTTTTTTTTTTTTTTTTTTTTTTTTTTTTTTTTTTTTTTTTTTTTTTTTTTTGCTTCATATGTACATAAGCCACAGTCTAAGGCAAGGGAATTACCTAAATGCTATGAAAATCGATCGATGAGATGTGCGATGTTAACTGATTCTTACGTTGGCTCTTGATAGAACAAATTCATTATGAAAATTAAAAACACAATTTTGTGTTTGTTCTACAGGTTTGTTTATTATGTCAATCGATTTTCGGCTTCTTACAACATCATCAGACATTTACTGAAGTTTCAAATGTTCAAATATTTGTAGAGCTTATGGGTCATCAGTCCCTAAACTTACAAACTACTTATGAACTAGCTAATACTAATGACGGCACAATTAAACATGCCCGAGGGGGAATTCGAAACCCCGGCCGTAATGGCCGTGCAGAACGTGACTGGCGCGCCGCAGACCGCTCGGCCACTGCGGCTGGCTACTGAAGTTTAATCAAAGAACATGGGTTGTCAACAAACCGGAAGAGATGTTACATGCAAAGAAATTAATTATCATCTTTGATGGAGCAGTTACAATGTAAATAAATATTTAAATGAAATTTGTAAATTGATTGTAGTGCAAGAAGGAAACATTAAAACTATACTTCAAGAAACTATGAATACGTAAGAATTTCGTGGTAACAATGACTATAGTGAATAAAATTAAACAACAATCTAAAGTTCGAAGTAATTAGTTATAATAGTGTTCCAGGTTTCTAACATTTATTCTGTATTTTTTCGTTTTGGGTCAACTTGTGTTTTGAACAATCCTTAAAACTTTACATTCTTCTTTCATTTTATTCACTGTAGTCATTGTTACCATGAAATTGTTATCTATGCCCTGTGCGTTAATGTTTCCTTCTGGCATTACCATTAATTTGCAAATTTCATTTAAATATTTAAATAAATTGGAACTGCTCCATGAAAGATGATAATTTCTCTGCATGTAACACCTCTTCTGGTTTGTTGGCAACACATGTTCTTTGCCAAAACTTCAGTAAATGCTTGATGATGTCTTAAGAAGCCAAAAATAGATTCATATAATAAACCTGTAGCAGAGTACAATATTGTGTTTTTAATTTTCGTCATGAAATGTACGTTTACAGACAATTTTAGAATACGAGTATATAGTGCTTCCATGAAAGACGCTTGCCGTAAATGTTACTATTATGTCTCTCATCTTTTCAGAAAAGAACTTATAGTGCAACAATAGTATGAGATTGTTTATTTTAGCATTCAGAATCAAAACAATCCAATTGCATGAGAACTGTTACCGATCGAATTTAGTAAAAACTCAAACAAATAATGTAATAAAAACCATTTATTGTACAGCTGACTACTGAAGATGCTTTAGAATAAAGCGAAACGCGTCTGGTCTAAAGTAGACTAATTTACAGTTGCATAAGACGGTCCCATAATCTATTCAAAATAAACTTTTCTTTGTGCGTGTTTGTGTTGTGTATGTAAGAGATAGCTTGTGCGCCAACCCGTATTAAATTTAGTGCAGACGTTGGATGGACCGCTAAGCGGGCAACGCAGCTGCCATCGCCGGCAAGTAGCACGCCGCAAAGGCGGTTGCGCTGAAGATCGATCGACTTCTAGTTATTTATTTGTTTGAGAGAAACAGTTTTTTGCGAATTAGTCTGGCAAATTTTGCCCTCTCAGCTCGAGTTTAAAGAAATAGAAAGACATTTTAAAATTTAATTTCATATATGCTCATATTTTTTGTATTCAGGTAATAATTTTTCCACCTATCCCTAATGCTTAGACTAGAGATGACGTTTCTGTGTCTGTGAAGTGTTCCTTTGCGGTTGTATCAATGAGGGTGCGCGTCTTTTTCTGAACAAGGCTGTAGCCGGTAGCTAAGTTCCGTGTATAAGTCATTTTATCTGCCTGACGTGGCTTGACAAACGTCTTTGCATGAGCTGCAAAATCCACCTAATATATTTCAATTTCATTCCTCGACCTTCCAAATACAGGGTGTCCAGAAAAGGGCTCCCTGATTTCAAAGTTAAATATCTCGAAAACAAAGACATATAGAGGAATGCAGTAAACGGTATGTTTATTGTGAAAGCTGTAAGAAGTTTATACAGCGGTTTGAAATAATAGTTACAAAAACAGCTAACAGATGGCGCTGTACGCTGTACAGCTCATATCAGCATACATAAGTGAAATAATCGTATGAAACACTCCTTGCAAACAATCACATCACAATGTTTTCAAAATGTTCACATTAGCACCACAGAGGTGGCGCAAACGAAGAATGAAATTCGCCATCACATTTCGTAGTGTCTCAACCGAAATGGATTCACATGCCACAGAATCACCGATTAAAGCTCTTCCAGCGTGGCGGGATGCTTCGGGTAGACCATGTCTTTCACTGTGCCCCACAAAAAAAAAGGTCACAGGGACTCAAATCAGGTGAATATGGAGGCCAATCCATGCCTGCACCAGTAAATTTGGGATATTCCAAAGCAGTGAATCGATTCCCGAAGTATTCCTCAAGAAAGCGAAACACTTGTTCGGTCCGATGTGATCGGGCTCCATCTTGCATAAACCATTCAGTGCCTGGTCGATCCTCTAACGCTTGATGTGTGGCAACAAATTGTTCCAAAATTGCAACGAAACGTGCACCAGTGACCGTTTCTCGAATGAAAAAAGGGCCAGTAATGCCTCTGATGCTTACTGCAGCCCACACAGTAACTTTAGGAGAATACAGGGGTTTTGCTTCACACCAATATGGCTTTTCGGAACCCCAAAATCGCCAGTTCTGCTTATTCACGTATCCATTCAGGCGGAAGTGTGCTTCATCTGTAAACCAGATGCAGCCAATATCAAATCTTTCACTATCAATCGTTGTGAGCATCAGATTAGCAAAGGCAACCCTTTGTTGCACAGCTCCTATGGGTATGGCCTGGTGCGTTTGAATTTTGAATGGAACATGTGTAGGCTCTTTCTCAGTATTTTCTGCGTGCTGGAACTTTTCAAACCAGTCTCAGATGCAATTCTACGGACGGATGACATTGGATTTCGCTGAATAATTCGCAGAAACTGTGGCGATATTTTCAGGCGTAACTTCGGTTTGCTTGCGGGCAACATGCCCCATTAGATCATCAGTTACGCTGCTTGTTCGTTGAAATTTTGCGAAGAGCGTCGGAATGGTTTCCGCATCGGGTCCTTTTGAAACATTAAATCGTGCTTGTAAACTTCGTCTTGTTGCCGTAGGACTCTCTTGTAACCTGTGGTACTCTAGCACCAGAAAAACGCGTTGTTCAATGGAGTACATGGTTTTAATCTTTTCCTTCGGTACGCTAACCTCCTTTCACGTTTCAATAGTGGAACTGATCGCTCTGGGCTTCGGATCACTATTTATACTAGGCATTACAGTGCCATCTGTTAGCAGCTTTTGTAACTATTATTTCAAACTGCTCTATAAACTTCTTATAGCTTTCACAATAAACATACCGTTTACTGCATTCCTCTATCGATCTTTGTATTCGAGATATTTAATTTTGAAATGAGGGAGTCCTTTTCTAGACATCCTGTATAAATAAATCTTTACGGGCAATTGTCAGATTAGTGTGCTTTCTTGTACAGCAGGGGTGGGCAATGAGCAAGCCGCGCTCTCGGAGCCGCCTACCCGAGCTGGAGCAGAGCCGCGAGCAGCTGGCGTCCATCACGTAGTTCCTGCTGAAAAGACTAGATGGCGTTATGTACAGCCGACGCGCTAACGTAGCCGTAGAATGGCACCTGGCTGAGTGCGTTATAACTTATAAAGATAATAGTGCAAACTCTTTATTATCCCACTCGAATGAACAGATTCCACTGCTAGGGGCATCTCCTGAAAAATGCTATTATGTTTATAAGTAAGTAACTTATAAACATAATACTGGAAACATTTCTATAAAACGTCTAGCGCGTGCAGTCGAGCCGGCAAATATAAAGATAACAGCGATTTTTTTGTTTTGTTTCAGAAGACACCGCTAACAGTGCCATCGGTTAGTTCGAATTTTGTAGTTCAGGGTTTTCGTTATAATCTATGATAGGCTATTACGTTATGGTACAGTACGCTGTGGAGTTGAAATTATTAGTCAAATCGGTGCGGTAAAGCGGCGTTCTATAGTCCAGCTCAACTCTAGTTGGACTGTGATTACTTGTTCATTGAAAGCGAAGAAGGAGCAAAATGTTTGGTATGTGGTAAAATACTAGGCATAAAAAAGTACAGTTTAGAACGCATCACTTCAACCAGTATGGAAGTGTAGAAGGCGACTTAATCTTCTTAATAATCTACGCGAGGAAGGAAGTAAAGTAGAGGTATGTACTATAATGGTGTACCTACTTACGAGATAACTTAATCACAGTGGTTTGTTTAATAAAACCAATTTTCCTTTGAAGTGAGAACTCTGTTAATTTCTTACACAGGAATGTGATGCATCATCCTCCGATGCAGCTGTTCGTGCTAGTTACAGAATAGCTTTGCTGATAGCCCGTACTTCCCGACCATTTTGTGACGGTGAATTTGTGAAGCAGAGTTTGGAAGTCTTAGCAGACGACCTATGTCCACAGTTATCACTTTCTTTCGCAAGTTTGAGTCTGTCGCGGCGTGCTATAACTCGCCGTATCGAACGTTTGTCAGGTGCGCCAACAAGCATGTAGACCTCTAGCGGTAACTAGGATAACTACTGGCCGAGCGCGAACGCTGCTCTTTTTCCGGCCTGAGCCGGAGCGCTGCTCATTGAGCCGATTTGTGCCCACCTCTGTTGCACAGCCTCTTAGAAAGGCCTTGACAAACAGCTGTTGTGTTGTGGTAACCTGACCGTCGTAATTACAATAAACAGTGAGACCGGCATTAAAGAGTCCTGACATGGGACAGGTCGAGAGAGAGAGAGAGAGAGAGAGAGAGAGAGAGAGAGAGAGAGAGATGGAGAACAGCCTGTCGCGCTGGTAATTAGAGTGAACGCGCGGACAGTGGCGGACAGTGGCGTGTCGTGGAGGGTGTGCGATATTGCCGCCGCGGCTGTTCTTTGTGCTGGAACGGCTGCCGCTGCGCTTTGTCTTGGCGGCCAGCTGTGCTAGCCAAGGCGAGTCGCCAGCGACGGCGGCGGCGCCGGCACCACGGCCAGGAAATTAAAGTTCGCAGTGCCCGCCGCCGCTGCTCTACGTACACACTTCGCTGCAAAATTAAACCCCGCTAGCGCCAACTTCCGTAATGAGATTCGCCCCACACCGGAACCACCTCTCTATTTGGAACACGCATTTTTCTCTTATTTGTTTTTTAACGCGCTGTCTGCAGCTTTTATTTTCGAGTGGTACCGTCTTCTCCGAATATTTTTATTTTCCTCGTTCATTTCCTTAACCCAGATAGAACTGAATTATTTCTGGTTTAAATTTTTTAAAGAAGATATTAATTACCTTCATATGACTGCACATAATCGTTAAAAATGATTTCTTTCACAATCACGCCATTGTTTTGCTATATTCCCCTTCTTTCAAATGTTCAAACGTTTGTAGAGCTTATGGGACTTAACTACGGGGTCATCAGTCCCTAAACTTACAAACTACTTATGCTCTAGCTTATCCTAAGGACGGCACAAATAACCATGCCCGAGGGGGATTCGAACCCCCGATCGTAGTGGCCGTGGAGACCGTGACTGGAGCGCCTCAGTCCCCTCGGCCACCGCGGCCGGCTCCCCTTCTTTCTGGAAGGACGTCAAAATGAATTTTTTACAATTTTAATCTGGTGATTCTTTATTATTAAAATATCATTTATAATGAAATATATACATATAAATGTTGCAAAAAAATAAGGAATGTTCAAGAAAAACAAATCTACCTACAAGGAAATCTTTAATATCTTTTGTATGAACCTCAACTTAGAAGCTGTAGCCAACCATTTTGTAATAAGTAATTACGCTAAAATTGATCTGCAATGGGAGCAGGCTACTCAGAGAAATAAAATACGACACTGTGCATGAGTTCTTAAATGCAAGAATGAAAAAGTAAGTTGCCGTTCTCGTCCATCTGGGTGGACATCAGCCCTATTTGGGTTAAGTTTTTCACATCAGATCGCCAAAGCTAGCCGTGCTGAGACACTGTTATGAAAAGAGAAATAATTTAAAATAATTATTTACATGTCCGAAAAGGACAGATACCGTATAAATAATTGTATATCTGTCACAACGGGCAACTGACAATTTCAATACGGAAGCATTAATACGCTCGATCCATTCCGGGAATCCAGTATTGGCTGCGAGCAAGAGGAATCAAATGGGCAGGGGGCACTGCAACCATAGTGACCTACATGGTGAGAATTTGGGTAGGAAATGAAACGTGCCTGGATAGGATAATTCGTCAAGGCGGCCGCTGACCCAAAACAGTAAAGCCGGGTTCGAATCCCGGACCGGTACAAATTGTCATCATTGCCATTGAGTTTACTTCAGGGTCCTGAAACGGTCGTAATGTTTAAATATTTTGCATACGTAATTAAGACTCTCGCACCGAAGACTCCAAGAATCATTGTTCATCGATCTTGGGAATGCAGTAAATCGACAATATGTATCTTATCGATAATGGTTCTGTCAAAAACACATCGTCCCCAAGGATTTCGAGAATCTTCTAGGTGTAAAATCATATATATTATTTATCATCTGTGTTTTTCTGTGGGTACGCCATATCTCAAGTATAACTTTTCCAAAATTAATGATTGAGGCATCATTTTCAAGGTTGCGTTGGAAAAATGTTCAAATGTTTGTAGAGGTTATGGATCTTAACTACGGCGTCATCAGTACCTAAACTTACAAGCTACTTATGAATTAGCTAATACTAAGGACGACACAAATATTCATGCCCGAGGGGGGGGGGGGATGGGATTCAAATCCCCGACCGTAGTGGCCGTACAGACCGTGACTGGCGCGCCGCAGACGGCTCGGCCACTGCGACCGGCCAAGGTTGCGTTCTCCACTAATGACGAGAAATACACAGGTGGTCTGTGTGGTGTCGCACAAGTAAGAAGTGCGCGCCACGTACTTTCGCCGCGCCCCGCCATGTACGCACGGCGCGGCGTTCTTACGACATCAGCCACGAGCGCCCTCTGCTGCAACTCCGCTCGTGGCCACGACTGCTGCATCGACCACTTGGGACTGAGATAGGAACCAGATAACACTTGCGAAACAGATAGGCACCAGTTAAGACTTGGCTATCGGATAGGCACTAGAGAGCATCAGTAGGCAGGCCTCTATCTAATCTATGTCTCAGCATTCTGTAGTCAAGAACTATGTAAAAGTTAAGTATTACTAAATCTCTATGAAATATATATCTCGTTCTAATTTACTCTCGTGTTTATTCGCGTGCATCCTTTATTCCTGTGTCGGTCTCTTTCTACTCGGCCACCGACACCTACGACAACCGGCTGACGAGACACAAAAGTGGCGACGAGGATGGGATACAAAAGTCTGAAGTTAATGTTTTCACAAAAAAACTTTATTTTGAAAAAAATTGTACTGTTCGTACAATCTAAGTTGATATCCAGCGAACGATCGTCAATGCGACATGTATTTACGGTTGCTCCCATCAGCAACTGCGCCGAGTATGAACTTAGATAGCGCAGCCGATATAAAAACAATGTAGAAGGTGCCATCTATTGACAATCTGTATAACTAACAGGCACGACAGCTCCTGCAATTGTTTCGATACCTTACGCAAACGTAGTTTATCACGAGAAGTTCCACAAGTCGTTGGTCAATAGCCGTTGGCCGGCCGCGGTGGCCGAGGGGACTGAGGCGCTCCACTGACGGTCTGCACGGCCACTACGATCGCGGGTTCGAATACCCCCACGGGCATGGATATTTGTGCCGTCCTTAGAGTTAGCTAGTTGTTAAGTAGTTTGTAAGTTTAGGGACTGATGACCCCGTAGTTAAGTCCCATAAGCTATACAAACATTTGAACAGCTGTTGCAATTGTTCACTTTGTTTAAGCAAGCGTTGTGTAATGCGCGAATGAAACGAATTACCTGAACGTCCACCATGACAAGTAAGTACCGCTTACTATTGTAACTAATAATACTTTATTTAACTTCTTGTTTAATTAATTTTAACGGACACAGGAGCGACATAGGTATACACCATACGTTTCCAAAATTTTGTTTGTCGCGTCCCCATTCAAATAACAATACGCATTACCTACAGCAAAAGACGACTGATTACTTCATTGGTTTGGGAGGGGGGATGGAGTTAAAAGGGTAAGTAGTGAGGGCTTGGCGAACAGAGGGGGATCATCAAAGGGGAAATGCGTACGTACTAATTTCAGTCTCGGCATTGCCAACATGAAGATGCTGCGTGCGCCTCAAATCAATCAGACACATACGGTGTAAATACCGCACGGAAGCAACGTGTATTCGGGAAAACTCATTACTGAGCTCCACTTTGCACGCACTACCACATCTTAAACATGCTTGCATTCATGAACTAGCATAAGACCAAAATTGCACACTGAAGCCGACGTGCGACGATCGGCCATGTTTCTGCATGTCCAGCAGGGAGTTCTAGCGATCGGACAGGCTTCAGTCAGCTACTGATCTTTACATTTAGGCTCATTATCTGATACGAAAATGAATGTGAGTACCTCGGTTATAACAGGTCCCAGTAGACAGTTCATCGTAAGTACAACTTTTTTTAATAACACAATGCGATGGTGCTCATCCAGACGGCCGCACGCTCGTCCCCCCGATCCCCATCGGTAGTGACAAACATCACGTAATGAAAAAGACAATGTTAATTTCAGCCGCGCTGGAATAGCCGAGCGGTCTAAGGCGCATCGCTGCGGAGAGCGCGGTTGCTCGCTGTCGGAGGTTCGAGTCCTCCCTGGGGCATGTGTGTGTGTGTGTGTGTGTGTGTGTGTGTGTGTGTGTGTGTGTGTGTGTGTGTTTTTGTCCTTAGGTTAGTTTACCTTACTTTAAGTAGTTTGTAAGCTGATGACCAAGCAGTTTGGTCCGATAGATTTACAAACATTTGAACATTTTGTTAATTTCATCACAATAATTATAAAGCGATAAATTATTTTCATAAACATTTTTAAAAGTATATACTACTAGTTAACGTGCGAATATTTATGTTGGTTTTCGCGCAAAAAATTTAAGACTGCCTACATCTTAAAATGGTGCGTGGCAGAAGGTACACTACAATAGACTATTTTACCGATCATCATGAAGATTGACAGATATATTTATGTTCTGATGGAGAAGATTTCATACTTCGCAAGTCACTGTGGCGGAGGGTAATTTACAATAAATTTCGGCACCGAAAGTTATTTTTATAACCTACACTAATAATAAAACTGTAAATCTACGTCTGCCGTTGTACTCTTTAATCTTCAAGCGAAGTTTTGGTCAAGATATAGGCATGATTTCATCAAAATGGGATCGCGAAACAAGAAAAAAATACCCCGTAATTTTGAGGGTTTTCAGTAACCGCCATGTCACCCATTAGAAACCTCATCTCAAATGCTCAAATGTTTGTAAATCTGAGGGACTTAACTGTTGCGTTTGTCAGTCCACAGGCTTACAAACTACGTAAATTGACCTAAACTAACTTATGCTAAGAACAACACACAGAGTCATGCCTGAGGGAGGACTCGAACCTCTCACAGCGAGCAACCACGCGCTCCGCAGCAATGCGCCTTAGAGCGCTCGGCCACTCCACCGCGGCCTTCTTACGTCCACAACTACTTCACGAATTTGCACGAGGATTCTACTCGTAACTTGAGCTTATCTTGGGGTAACACGTTTAAGAATATGCTATGCTTATAAGTACGGCGTAATACGGAAAACAACCAATGGAGGCGACGTTAGTTTCATTGTGCACCAAAGAAAGAAAAGGATTGCCTTGCGCCGGCCGCGGTGGCCGAGGGGACTGAGGCGCTCCAGTCACGGTCTGCACGGTCACTACGGTCGGGGTTCGAATTCCCCCTCGGGCATGGACATTTGTGCCGTCCTTAGTCTTAGTCAGTTCATAAGTAGTTTGTAAGTTTAGGGCCTGATGACCCCGTATTTAAGTCCCATAGACTATACAAACATTTGAACATTTTGAATTTGATTGCCTTGCTCCGCTTATTGCCTCAGTAACAGAAGCATTTTGGTAAGCGTACGTCACTGTCAGAATCAGGCGTGGCAATATTATCTCAACAAACTCAAAATAACTTTGAATAGCTAGTTTTACATTTCGTTTTAGAAACCTAACGATATTTCTTTGTTTCTTTCGGCAGGTTTCAGTTGTATTTGAAACATTCCTTCGCTTTTATCGATGGGTTTCGTTTACGTAAGAATTCTCTGCAAGGACAATTAATGATCCTGCATGCTGAGACCTGCTTGCTGTTTCCGGTTTCCAGATTTGTAATGAGAATACTAGTCAAGTCAAATTTCATTTAGTGTAACGCTCTCAGATTGTTTTCCATTACTAAATTTATTACATACTTTTCTTATTCCGTATTTCCTTCGGGCATACTTATAAGGGGGCCATAATTTTTAGTTTCTGTTTCCCCTATTTCCCGGGCGTGTCCGTTGCGCATATTCAAGACTTACCTCAGTGGTCGAAGTCAGCACATTGTTTTCCTTTTTTGATTTCGGCGCGTAGTTATTAGATTTTGAATCCGTAATGTTTAGGAATAACCATGCCTAGAAAACGGCCGAGTGTTTCGCAATACCCAAGAGCGACTACAAGGCTCAGGAATAAACGCCATCCTGTGTAGGACAATAGAATTTATTGCCTACGTGATCCACAAGGGTTTCATTTTTACTGCCTGACGTCGAGAATCCTTGAAAGTGACAGTATGCAGAGGCCTTGTTTAACATACGTTGGGAACAACGAGCGTATCGCTTACAGTGGCGGTCAAGACAACTGACACAAATATTTCGTACTTTATATCAGTTTCATGAAATTTACAGGCACAGTCTTTTTAGCGTAGGAGTGCATTAGTAGTTCATGAGGTAACCCTTATTTTTGAGGATTTCCCTGCACCTATTCCTCATAGCGTCTACTAAACGCCTGCATTCGTCGTTACTGATTGCGTACCAGACTTTCTGGATTTCTTTCCAAAGTTTATCTAAAGATGTAGCTTTTCAGCGGTCAGTTGTCTTCTCTACGATCTCCCATAAGTTCGCAATGGGCGATGCGTCAGGGAATAGAGCTTCGATATTGTGGTTTTGAAAAACTGTGTTATGATCCCTGCAGTATGCTTTGGATAGTTATCTTGCTGAAATTTCCATTTCCGCGGCATTTCCTCTTTAGCATGAGGCAGCATCACACATCCCAAGATGTCTTTGTACTTTTCTGCGTTCATTATGCCGTTGATACGTTGTATTTGATCAATGCCGTATATTGAAAAACATCCCTATATCGTAACACTTCCGCCACCGTACTTCACAGTTTTTAAAGTATACTCGGGCTTAAATTCCTGGTTTGGTGGACGGCACACACAGACTTTTCCGTCTGAGGCAAAACAATTATACTTGGATTCATCGAACCAAAAGATGTTCCACCAAAAATTTTAGGTTTTGTTCATTTCTCCGGGCAAAGGCCAACCTTTTCAATACGTTAGCTAATGAAACGTGTGGCTTCTGTCTCGACGCGGCGGAGTGGCCAAGCGCATTAAGGCGCTATGCTGCGATGCACTTGGCAGTTCCACGTCGGGGCTTCGAATCTCCCCTGCCCCCCTCGGGCATGGATGTGTATGCTGTCTTTAGTATAAGCTGGTTCATAAGTAGTTTGTAAGTTTAGGGACTGATGACCCCGCAGTTAAGACCCATAAGCTTAACAATCATTTGAACATTTTTAGTAGGTGACACAATTTTCTACTTGATATGTGAAACTATTCTTACGAAAACGGCTTCTTGAAAGTGGGAGTGTAGACAGACAGAAGGAAAAAAGTGTTCCTGTGACATCGGTGCACTAACAACTGACAAGACCTTTCTGCCTCTGTTTCTGATGTTACATGTATTTATGTAAGTATTTGGGTCCCGTGTAACTCTGAATTTTGAATAGCAGTTGTTTCTATCAAGAAAATACTACATATTCTGGTGCTGTTGAATTCTTGAAGATATTGTCAGTCCTAATGGTGTAGATTACCTGGAGATGGAAAAGCTTCTCTCCATGCATCAGCACGGCATTAGGAAGCATCGATCGTGCGAATTCAGCTTGCCCTTTTCTCTCGTGACATATTGCGAGCTTTAGATGAATGCAACAGACAGACTGAATATTTCTCGATTTCCGAAAGACGTTTGATATGGTACCGCACTACAGGCTGCTAACGAAGTTACGAGCATATGGAATAGGTGCCCTAGTAGGTGAGTGGCTCGAAGACAACTAATAGAACCGAGTAGTTTTCCTAGATAGCGAGTGTTCATCAGAGACTAGGGAATCGTCAGGATTGCCCCATGAAAGTGTGATAGGACCGCTATTATTTTCTGTCTATATAAATGATCTGAGCGACACAATGCCTTGCAATCTGCGGCTGTTTGCTAATGATGCTGTGTTGTACAGTAAGGTGTCGTCATTGAATGACTGTAGTAGGATGCAGGATGACGGACCAATTTCTAGGTGGTGTGAGGAATGACAGCTAGCTCTAAATGTTGAAAAATGTAAGGTGATGCAGATGAGTAGGAGAAACAATCCCTTAATGTTCGAATAGTGCACTGCTTGACAGAGTAGCGTTAGTTAAATGTCTAGCCGTAACGCTACTCAGCAACATGAAAGGAACGAGCATATAAGGACAGCGTGAGGAAGGCGGATGGTTAACTCGATTTACTGGGAGAATTTTCGAAAGACGTGATTCGACTGTAAAGGAAACCGCATATAAGAAGCTTGTGCGACCTCGTTTTAAGTTTCATAAAATGCATTTTTAAAACCATCGGCTGGTTATTAAAAACCTTATATATCAACCAGTTTCGGTCAATAGACCATCTTCATAGATAAACTATACAAAAAATACAAAATCAACGTAATTAATGTGCACAAACAAAGAGAGGAAATAACCAGCAACATTTCATATAATCAGATTGAAAACGGAAAATCATGTCAATTTAACATATCTCACTTAGAACACGAGATATTGATGTAATTGCATCTTATGTTTCATTTTGTGTGTTGTGATACTGTTTTTTAACTGCACCACACTTTGTTATTGTAAACTTTTGTGTACACAAATTTCGTCTTGTTGACGACTGCACCTTCTAAATTTGTTTACTTTTGTATCCAAAGATGTCCATCCAAAGATATTGTACATCCATTAATGGTATAACCAATATCGATAACATAGGTTTCATAGTCTTTGACCCTTGCAATCAGCACAAGGCACCCCCTCCATTTTTATTTCCTAGTCTTTTCTTACCTTTTATATTGTGTTGACTGATAATTTTTATCTAAGATGATCACTGTATTTTTAATATTATTAGTTATACTAACTCCTGTTTGTCTCAACTAGATGTATTTTATTTGATGCATTTTACCATTCAGTTTTAACGCCTTGTAAGTATTCTTTACCATATGTTAAATTGACATGATTTTCCATTTTCAATCTCATTATGTGTAATTTTACTGGTTATTTTCTCTCTTTGCTTGTGCACATTAATTACGTTTTTTGTTTGGTATAGTTTATCTATGAAGATGGTCTATTGCCTGAAACTGGTTGCTATATAAGGTTTTTAATAAACAGCCAATACTTTTTAAAATGTATTTCATGAAATATATGACGTCTGTTGACACTCGCCTCACCAAAGCATTCGTCTTAAGTATTGTTCAAGTGTTTGGAATCCCCATCAAATCTGTTTAAAGGAGGACAGGGAAGCAAATCAGAGACGAGCGGCTAGGTTTGTTACCGGTAGGTACGATGACTGAGATGCTTCGGAAACTCAAATGGGGAGTCGCTTGAGGGTGAGGCCAAGTTGCAGAAACTTAGAGAGCCGGAATTCGGAGCGGACTGCACAACGATTCTACTGCTGCCAACGTACATTTCGCGTAAAGATCACAAAGATAAGATCGAAGAGATAAAGGCTGTGCGGCGCGCGGGTATAGCCGAGCGGTCTAGAGCGCCACGTTACGGCTCGCAGGGCTTCCCGCGTCAGGGGTTCGAATCGCCCCCTTAGTTTAAGTAGCTAAGGCTTTTGACACCGTACCTCACAAACGGCTTTTAAATCAAATTCCGTGGTTACGGTATATCGCGCCAAATTTGCGACTGGATAGTGATTTCCTCTCAGAGAGGAAACACAGTTCGTAGTAATCGATGGTAAGGCATCGACTAAAACAGAGGTGATATCGGGCGTTCCACAGGGTAGTGTTATTGGTCCTCTGCTGTTCCTTATTTACATAAACGATTTAGGGGGAAAAAAACTAAGTATCTCTCTTAGGCTGTTTACAGATGACGCCGTCATTTACCGTCTAGTAAAATCATCTGAAGATCAAAACCAACTGCAGAGCGATTTGAATAAGATATCAGTATGGTGTAAAAATTAGCAGTTGACTCTAAATAATGAGATGTGTGAAGTCCACATGAGTACGAAAAGAAATCCGTTAGACTTTGTTTACATGATAAATCAATCAAATGTGAAGGCCGTAAACTCTACAAAATACCTAGGAATTACAATTACTTTTGACTTAAATTGGAAAGAACACGTAGATAATGTCGTGGGAAAGGCGAACCAGAGACTACGTTTTATTAGCAGAACCCTTAAAAGATGCAACAGAACTACAAACGAAACCGCTCTTATCCGTCCTTTTGTGGAGTATTGCTGCCCAGTGTGGGATCCTTATCAGGTGGGTTTGGCGGAGGACAGCGAAAGAGTCCAAATAATGGCAGCTCGTTTCGTATTGTCACGATACAGGGGAGACAGCGTTACGGAAATGATACAGAATCTGGGATGGGAATCATTACAACAACGGCGGTTATCGCTGCGGCGCTGGCTAGTTACGAAACTACAATCGCCAACATTCTCCTACGAATGCGAAAACATATTGTTGACTGCAACTTACATAGGTAGAAATGATCATCAGAATAAAATACGGGAAATCAGAGCCCGATCGGAGAGATTCAGGTGATCATTCTTCCCGCGCGCTATTCTAGAATGGAATGGGAGATAAAATAGTATAACGGTGGTTCGATGAACCCTCTGTCAGGCACTTAAATGTGATTTGCAGAGTATCCATGTAGATGTAAATGTGTAAGCTACGGGCCGATGACCACACAGTTGAGTCCGATAGATTTACAAACATTTTAACATTTTTTAGGGCTCTACATACGCATAGAAGCATTAGTTTTTCCCTCGTTCTCTATGGGAGCGGTACAAGAAAGCGAGTAACTAGTAGTGGTACTGAGTACCCTCAGCCACGCAGCTTTGGGTGGATAGTCGAGTATGTATACAGATTTCGATGTGTAGCCTGCAAGAATTTCCTATCAGAGTGCTACGTGGGCGCTGAGATGTGTGTCGATACGATACGATCTGCATGTTCTTGCTTCTGCTGCGGATTACCATGCGTAATGTAGTGTGAGGATTGCCACCGCGATAGCGGCGCAGTGTAGTGATGGCGGCGGCGCAGGGTGCCAACTGTCGATAATTGTGAACGCTCCCTGGCGGTAGATGCGCGTCGTTAGCGCTAATGCCGGCCGGGTTCCGGCGGTTGGCAGGGCGTAACCCAGCCCCGGCGTATTAGGGGCAAGGTCACCTGCCCTGCTGTGATCGCCACTCGGTACACGGAGTCCGTGACGGATGCTAATAGCGACTGCACCCCGTGCTGTACAACTGCTCGCTGTAAACTCCAGCGCGGCAGTTGGAGCGACAGGCCTCTAGTCAGAGCACCATTCGCACTGCAGGCGAGCGAAATGCTTCACGCCTAACGCTCAGAATCGTACGATAAACGTGTTCTGAATATAAATCGCTTATCCGCAAAACCGATAGCACTATCCATTTACTTGTGAAACTGCTCCTCTTACTGCGATCGCTGTTTGAATGATAAACTATAGAAGGTATAAGGAAGGATGGAAGAAAGGAAGGAAAGAACATCATAGTCTCTAGAGACGGAGCACTCGCTCGAATACCTTTTGTCAGGAACGTTCAAGTCGCGGTGGAGTAGCCGAGCGGTCTAAAGCGTCTCGCTGCGGAGCGCGCGGTTGCTCGCCGTGGAGGTTCGAGTCCTCCCTGGGGCATGGGTGTGTGTGTTTGTCCTTACGTTAGATTACCTAGGTTTAAGTAGTTTGTAAGCTACGGACTGATGATCACGCAGTTTGGTCCGATAGCTTAGGGGACGTAACTGCGGGGTCATCAGTCCCTAAACTTATAAACTACTTATGAACTAACTTATACTAAAGAAGGCACAAACATCCAAGTCCGAGAGGGGAGTCGAACCCCCGACGGGGAACGGCCTCATGCATCATAGCATAGCGCCTCAATGCGCTCGGCCGCTCAGCCGCGGCTGTCAGGAATGGATTAGGAAAACATATTTACTGTTCCAATCTCTATTTAAGTTAAAAAGTCAAATGTTTGTAAATCTTCTTCTCTTCAGAGCTTATGCAGGGGTTGCCTGTTACGGTACCCAACTCTGTCGGGGTCTTCCTCTCTTCTTCCACGACACTTATAATTTCTTGCCTTTGAGGGAAGTCTCTCACTTTGCAATATATCCCGAATATTTAAAATGTTTAGCCACGCATGAGTAGCCGAGCGGTACGGAGCGACACTTTGCAAATCTTGCGGCCTCCCACGTCGGGGTTCGAATCCTTCCTCGGGCATGGATGTTTGTGTTGTCTTTAGTATAAGTTAGTCCATAAGAAATTTATAAGTTTAGGGGATGATGACCTCGCAGTTTAGTTCCATAAGCTTTATAAACATTTGAAAATGTTTAACGTTTAATGGAAATTGACCAATACTGCATACTACGTAAGTGCAAAACTGAACTTTTAAAACCGAAAAATGTGGTGACTTCGACAATTGAGTTAAGTCTTGAAAAAATAAATTAATATGCGCAACTGACACGCCCGGGAAATAGGGAAAACAGAAACACTAAAAAAATTATAGCCCTTTATAAGTACACCCGAAGGAAATACTGAATGGGAAAAACCATCTGATAAAAATTTATACAATGGAAGGGCAAACTATCTGACAGCGTCACAATAAATGAAATTTGACTTGCCTCGTATTCTCATTACAGAAGTGGAAACCGGAAACAGCAAGCAGGTCTCAACATGCAGGATCATTTATTTTATCAATTGTATAAAAAATATGCAAATGGTTTATAGGTAATAAGCAGGTTAAAGAATACTCAAAAAGTGAAAATAAAGAAGGGGAAAGTAACCACAAAAAATTGAAAGCGGGAAAAGAAATATTTAAATTATAAATCGTGTATTCTAAAAGTTTAGACCAGAAACATATTACAGCAATCTTTAAAAAAAATCATGAATTACAATAATTTAGTGCCGCAACACATACCTGATGATTCATTTGATAATGTACATTATTTATGTTATTAAGCCATACGTCAATGTACAGCCTTAGACAAAAAAATTGATCGCCGGCCGGCCGACGCAGAATGCTAAGTCCGACGATGTGCACGATCTGGCAACACTGTAGAATGCGGCACTGTCAGGAGGAAGTGTTAGGTCCTTCTCGAGACCGGTCTGTGGTATGTGACCGCGTTGTCTCGCGGTAGGAGTCGTGTTTGCAAGCGTGTAAGTAAGCAGGCGCGAGATCGAATCCAACCACCTTCAATTTCTTTTTTTTTTTAAACCACAAATCGGCTATCTTCGTTATCAGTGTGGAAGGACCTCAAATATAACAGCGAAAAGCCCCAGAAATATTACACAAAAGAACTCGCTGCTGCATCAAAACTGAACTGTTTACTCTCGGGAGTAGTGGGCCCCGGCTACGGCGACGCGCCAGCGGCCGCATCGCGGCTGCCACCTGCGGACTCAGTGACAGCGGCGCGCCGCTATGAGTTTTCTTACCGGCTGTTATATCCTTACCTCAAGTTCTGGTACTTATATTACAGTCACATATTGAATTTTTCTGACATATATCAACATGATCTAAACGTCGTAAAGTAGAATCGGTATGAAGGGTCATAGGGGTGACTATTATCACATTTTTCTTGAACGTCATCAGGCCGCTCAATCCGGATTCCTACTCACGATTGTTACTAGTAACGAGTTATGATGCTCCCATGCTGATATCTTAAAAAGAAATTAATGACTGAGTACTAAAAGATTTTTATACTCAGCAAAATGCAACCACAACGCCAGGGTGCGCCCATTTTTCGCAAACAACTGAGACACCACTTAGTCCCACTGTAAGGACAAACGACCAAAAAAATTACATCATGTGTTAGTACTACACTATAATAATTCCCGTTCATTTCACAAAGAATACAGGATAATGTGCTTTGGAAGTCACCCATTCTGCACCTACTCTTTCGATCATATGTCCTCAAATGTTTATCTTTCCTGCCCCTACTCGAATAACCTTCGACAAAAATTATTTCCAGACGAAAATACACGTCGAACATCTATTGGCGTCATAATTAGCTTGGAATCAGTTCGATTCTAAAGGTAGAGATATGGTAAACTACCAGAAAGTTGTCAGACTTTCGCATAATCTGATAGAATATAGCAAGTAACCACAAGAGGTTTCTTGTTGTTTTCGATGTGGATTCGTGCAACTCCTGTCACGAAAACAGCTAAAAAATTTTACTCGAATGAGACCCGAACCAGTGACCAAAGCCACCTCTCCATGGCAGACGACAACTTTACCCCAGAGCTAGCGAGGAGCTGTGCACGGCAGTTCTTTCCTACTGTCACATACACCAGTAGAACATATAACTCGCAACGTAAGAGACTAGTTGGAATTTCGCCGTGTAAACAATTTTCTGCACCCAAAAGCATGAACAAATAGCCTTCTGTCGCCTCTCAACTGACAAACCAGTCAGATTATTCAATGGGAATTACAGGAAACATCAAGTGAATTTATGAGCATAGTTCTGTGCCAACCAGGAAGTAAGACCTCGGTACCAGCGTTGACAGACTTACACTGCGATGTTGCCAAGCTTCAGTCATACTATCAACAGGAAGAATAAGAGCCGAGGTGATTGCCAAGCGAGCTCGACAGAGACTTAGCTCGCGCCTCGCGCGCCTGGCGGGGGTCCGAACACCTAAAGTATATGTCAATGAGCCCTGCTCGTAAGTCCGTAACTAGCTTTAATGAGTCGATAGTTGTCACTAATAAAAACATACAGATGCACCGACCTCTAACATAGTAATAAGTGTCTCAATTATTTGCGTATTCTGTCTTAAGCGCAATGACAACAAAAGTCATTCACCAGTGCTGTTTTACATTTCTTCGAGCATTTCCATTGATTATACTGAAAACATTAGATGTAAGCGTCAGTTTCCTTTACGATTATAGACTCAGAAAGTGTCTTTCTTGATATCGTTGTCAGAGGCACAAACGAACGAAGAGAGGCATACTAACGAAGAGAAATCAAAGCAGCATTGTTTTCAAGATGTGAACATTTCTGGGAAGGCTTCGTAACATGGTGTGCAAAATGAGAAGAGCTTCTGTTATCCAAACATATAATTAGGGACAGTAATGTATAGATTAAATTATCTTTAAACCAAACTGACATCCAGTCTACAAATATTGCAAAAATGATACTATCACCTGTTGTATAGAGTCCCATCAAATCCCCCAACAAAAACGAGCAGCAGATATACTGAAAACCTTTTGATGACTGTGCAGAACATTCAGGCAGAAAGAACCCTAAATCCAAAATAACTATGGGTTAAGAAGCAGAGCATAGTGCTGATATTATATGCAACAGTCGCAAAGTGTTTTATTTATAATTATGTTTTTACCCCAGCCGTTTTCATATAAATACAACCTCCAAGCTCCCACAATATTCATATGAGAACCATTGGGTCGTAATATGATGACACAGTTGATCAGATTGTTATAGAAATTTCAGTGACTTTGGCGTTATCCATTGGCAGCATAGATAAATTGTCACTATTTCGGAATATATCACAGTTCTGTTACGTTCTGACGCTCAACAGTTAGTGAACAGTTTTGACACCTCTGCACGTAACACGAACCCATCAGATGCCAATTAAATGCAGCTAAATTTTATAATTTGATCTTCCTACGAACGATTTAAATTCTGTCACGACAGTGTTATTACTTACTGAAAGTGTTCAAAAAGCATGAGTATATCACTTCTCGTTCACGTCCAATTCCTGCTCTCACCCCTACACCCACTGTAGAGGTCTAATAAATGACACAAAGTACAGGTTTATATCTACATTAATGGGGCTATTGATGTCAGTTTTCCCGGCAGTATTATGCTATTGTTCTGAAGATGAATACTCAACGTAAATAGTAATATTCAGTTGGATGAATAGCTGAGGTGTCTATTTCAGTTCCACAAACCAAAAAATGGTGAAATTAAGCGAATAAAAAGCGTCTATATGCAAATAAATAAAAATGAAATAACAGTTAATGGAAATACTTTCTTGACCTACAGACCACTGCAATACAAATTCTTGGATTTCACAGAAATGAATTACTTAAGCCCTACTTTTGTTTTGGTGCATTTCACTTGCACTAGAGAAGGGATAATACATGCGAATATTACATTACTATTACAAGTCCTGGAACTCCGTCGATTATTACCGAGTTGACAATCACTTTCAGTATGATATTCGTTGTTTGAGTCTGATTAAACGGGCTTTACGACGTCATTTTATTAATCGAATTCTTTAAACTTATCGATAGTTGCAGGAAAGTGAATTCAGGTAGACAGCGGTAATATTGAAAATTTGTACCGCAGTGGTAGTGGAACCCTGCTTTCTTTTTCCTAATAGAGCTATTCTTTGCGGTCGTTGGATAGTTTTTATTCCATGTTGATTGCTAAGATTGATCTCAGTTTCCGTCCCTTAAAAAAAAAGACAACAACAAAAAATTACAGATGCGGTCACTCCTCTGAGCCGAGCGAGCTGGAAGAATCGCCTCTGCTATTTATGCAAATAATATTCAATATGCTTCAAGACTTTCAAAACATGTTGTCATTGGGTCTCATATAGGTATGACAGTAGTGGAGATAGTTCGAAACGTATGTATGGTGCGATTTATTACTTTTGTGCTAATCACCTCACAAAAGAGATTTCCCGTTTCAAGAAAGATCTTTCCGGTATTCATGATTTTACACATGAAGGAAGACTCGATAACTCACGTAAGTCATGAACGCATCGTGCGACGTTGTTACTGGTCAGACGGGATTCAAAAGATGGGAGCAGGAGTATTGCACACACACTTTCAAAGCGACAAAATCCAAATTATTGCTTTTGCACATAAACGTCATTAGTGCACTCATTAAGTGTAATGCTGTTATTAGTGACTAATTCTGTAGCCTTTATGTTATCTTCTTAAATGGCTGGTAGCTCTATCAAAATAGGGTTAAAATTCTGATCTACAGAGGGACTGGTACCATGACCTAAAGCAGCCCTCGCTTAAGAAGTAGACAGTCATCTCAGGGCTACTGACGCGCTGCTACGTCTCACTTCCTGCTTGTTCTATTGGTGGTTACAACTAATCGCCAATTTACGCATGGTATGACCTCATTGCACTTGAAGTAGAAAGTAATGCACCGATGTCGCACCGTTCAAGTAAGTAACTGTGATGATTCACCAAACAGACAGGTAAATATTAAGTGACTTTACCATGTTTCTGTGTCATACCGGAAGTAACGGCGGTCACGCCGGTGCCAAAGAGCTCTCAAACTTGCACTGCGCTCAAAACAGAGACTTACCGAGATTTCAATACGTTCAACTAGCTTAGCGTTGAGCTCATTTTCCATAGAGTGCTTCTGAGTCGGTGCACGGTATAGTTACGAACGATGTCTCCACCCTGTCACAATATTCAAATGAGAATTGTAGGCGTTTAGTACGACGGCACAGACAGGCAGACAGATCTTGTAGAGACTATTCATGCGCTACTAGTTCTTGACACTTAACTACGTCGGTTTGTAGGACTTATTTTCGGCCCGTGAAAGAGTTTTTCTATTTTCTGTTTTGCAGCAGTCTGCCAGCTCGTTTTGGAAGTGAAAAAGGATTTTTGCACTCCACCACACCTTAATTCACACACACTCCCTTTCCAGACAATGACAATTGCAACCGGAAATGTTAAATAAAATATGACACTGGATGCAATTCCATACCTACCCAATCTGCTTCTCGTTGTCAGCTTTTTTTTATTGTACTTTTATTCTGAAGACACAAACGCCTCCATTCTTACAGCTCCACCAATCAAAATGCAGTTCAATGACTGACATAAATTCGTTTCTAACAGATGAACAATATTATAGTAGTAACTGGCAAGTGTGGCGAATTCTATGTCATCTGACGATTACGAACTCAGGTGTTTCGTAGGATTCTTGTAGTTGATGTTGCAGTCGTACCCATTTAAAATACAAGAATAGTAAAAGCTTCCGGCTTTAAACATACTTTGTGGTGGGATTTAACTGTATGGTTTCAGTTGCAGCAGTACACAGGTGGTGCTATATTGTCGAGTCTGTGAAGATTCTCTCATTTCTTTAGTGCAGGCTAAGTTAGAAAGCTGCTGTTAGAATTATTGAAATGAAGTGATCATATGGCATTATTGTCCGGGACATCCCAGGCGGGATTGTTCGGCCGCATTACTATTTAATCTCAAATTTAACATTCTGCAATAATAATAACAAAATAACAAAAGATAGGAAACAACTCGTCGTAAAGATGAACGCTGAGTCACAGGCAGACACAAATAAGACATTCACATTCAGACAATTTAAATTTTATGCCGCAGCCTTCTTCAGAAAGAGAAACATTCAAACACACAATCACTCAAGCATAACGTATCCCCACAAGTCAGCGATCGTTGGCAGCTCAGCACACCCTGACATACGACAACACATTTCACGCTCGTTTTGCTCATCCTTAGGCGTTTATGCGTTCTGATCCGTTAGTTAAAGAAATTGTCTTAGCATCAGTTTCGTTCAGTCTCCCCTCTAGTGAGGCTATTTTAGTCTCAGACGGAAAGCGGTGCTAGTGAGTGAACATTGAGGCGCTATGCTACAAAGCCGAGGCCGTTCCCCGTCGGGGGCTCGAATCCTCCCTCGGGCATGTATGTGTGTGCCGTCTTTAGTATAAGCTAGTTCATAAGTAGTTTGTAATTTTAGGGACTGATGACCCGCAGTTAACTCTCACAGGCCTTAGAAAAAGAAAAAAGTGAGAGAACAGAAATCGATGCCCAGTGGTGCCTTCCACTAGCGTAAAGAAATGTCTCGTCATGTGTCCTGACTGAAATCATGGCCTATATGGGTAGCGGATAGTGTTACTTTCTTCGTTTTTGCGTGACATCGTGTAATACACATTTTATAAGCCACTTGATCAATCACGATAACTACATCTTACACTTCATCTTCATCCATGGCACAACAACGAATTACGAAAATAGGTTTTCCATGCTGTAAATTACGAGAGACATTGTAATTCACTCTTCAGATGAGCTCGCTGTAGACGAAGAGGTAAATTTCCTAGGATTATTGATTATTACACACGAATTATATTTAACTGTTTGCCAGACAATAAACGTAATGGCACTTCAGCGGTGTTCATTCGTCAGGCATTGATTGTGAAGAGGCCAAAACATGTCAAATACTTGTGTCTCGGAGTGGAAAGTGTATTTATTCAAATAACTAATGGGTCATACATTTCCTAACAGTGGAAATAATGCAGCAAACTGATTACTTAATTGTAACATACAAACTTGTGTAATGGCTAACATTTCAACTGTGTAGCAGACGGTAATTTGCCTAAGCAATTATTTGCAGAATTCATTATTTACCATAAGACTTAACTTTGTCTCTTCTTATTCCTATTAAGACAGGTGTATCGTATATTGGACTGGAGCAGACAAACGAGTGTTTTCTTTCAAATGTTAAGGGTTCTTGCTTCCATTCTCTGCATGTTCTTGATGATCTGATGGTCATAAGAAGAGAAGACACCACCGACACGTACGATGTCAGCGCTAAATTAAGCCCACCAGGACTACCATGTTGTAAAGCCGGTAGACAGCGTGTCGCCGTGTCGCTCTCTAAGCATCCCTACTTTTCTGATATAGAAATTCTACTGTCCAACATTAGCGATGGTTACAATATAACTGCTGCTGATGCTTTGCCGCGAAACGTGAGAAGCGCTTTACAGATTAGAATTTTTGTTTCAGCATGCCTCGATTCTTGAGTTTGTTCTAAATAAATTCCAGGCAGCTCCACACTAACGAACATTTTCAGCTATCAAATTAAACGTATAGGAATTATCCAAGTGTAGCTGCTGGATCTGATTTAAGTAATATTCAATTTTTGGGTGAATATGGCTCGGAAAGCAACGTCAATTTTATTACAGTCCATCTCCTGTCTCTGAATGATTTGACAATTGTGTCAATTCTGTAAAGCGTTTTGGCAACTGTGAGTCAGTGATGAATGAATACATGCGCAGCGGTATTCACCGATGAAAGGAGGAGGCGGGTGTACTTCCCGTCTTATGTCCCCACGTCTATATATAAAAATGTTAGGCGTATAGCTGTTAATCTCTGAAAGTTCTTGACCCATTGCTTTGAAATTCTGACTCAACGTTGCATTCTAGCCCAGGAAGATTTTTAGGTACACATTTCTTGAATATATTATATACAAACTATAAATGCGTTACTTTTGCTATTTTTACTATAAGCCTTTTTCCAATTATAAAGTTTATATAAATTCATATATGACACATATTGAAAAACTTGGTACATGAAACCATGCACATATCTTATTAGAATATATATATATAATATGTGTTTGTGTGTGTGTGACTGTGTGTGTGTGTGCGCGCGCGTGCGCGCGCGCGCGTGTGTGTGTGTACTGCTTGCTCTTTCCTCTTTGCTTATATATTCTCTCGGACTTGACTCAGTACTAAAATACAGTATCTCTGACTTCCACACTCCTTAAAACCATCCTCATGACACTAGGTCGTGATTAACCTTCCCTTTCCGTTCCCATCATTTTTTCTTCCCTTCTCTCCCACCTGAAGAAGGAACTGTGTTCCTAAAGCTTGTCCGTTTCGTATGTTTTCTTTTTTTATTCACTTGTGTCACTATTGGTGGTACAGCACAAAGGTAAGCACTGGCCAGCCAATCTATCGCTTTGAAAAATAATTTAAAAATTATTATTGCTGCGATCAATTTTGACGCAGATCTGATCTTTAGTGTGAAAGCAGGCACGTTAAACAGATGCAGAACAGAATGTTGTATTTCTATACAAACTTCCCTCGAAATATTTTCTCCATTAGGTTTACGCAAGCTGTCTGCTTTATACATTTTTAGTGAAACCTTCAACCTGCCTGCAAAAAGAAACATCACAGTAAAGTGGAGTACCTGATCGTGGTATAATTTTACACAGCAAAAGCCTACGTTTCTTCTCTCTACAAAGTTTTGATGGTAAAGTGCCTGATCAGTGTATACTCAAGCAAATGTTATCCACATACGTGAGACTGTAACTACCTACCAGAAATATAATTCATGTTTGAAGAAAGTTTGTTTATTAATGCCACTGCTGCGACAAAAGCACATGTCTGAATAATTTTCCATTGCATATTATAACGATATTCTGTACACGTCCGCATGATAACCGCAAACCATAGCCACAGCACCACTCCCTCTATCTCAGAACAACGCTCACATTAATGCTATAGGAGATGCGCAAAAACAATATCTATTTCGTCGGAAAACCCACATACTGATTTACGGGTCTAACAGTCTACTTAGGAGGTATAAAAAACACTGGACAGTTTGATATTCTGTGTTTGCAACAATACTGAGCACATAACTCCGATCGATGTCCTTACAGGTAACGACCGCACAAACGACGTTGAAAATTATAAATAGTGCCAGCATTGTATAAATTCTTATACCTTATGATTATGTGATGTTAATACTAGAATGAATATTAAATATTAGTTTAAGTGTTGCAAATATACACCTTATCAAATGTGCAGACGACACAAAAAGAATAATAGTCGGATTATAAGAAAGAAAATGGGTCCAAGAGAAGGTACAGACGTTTTGAAAATCCATAGTAATGTAACCTACAAAATTATGGAAAACAATATCAGTCGGAGTGGTTAAGTGAGGGTTACCATTTGTTGGACATATGTATTAAATGAATGATAAAAAGCTAAAGAAACAATTATTCGTATACTTCTGGAAGAATAAATGAACAATAGCATGAGTAAAGAAGAAAATAAATATTTAGAAAGGAACATCATCAAATAAACTGAACTAACCACAATTAAGAACGTAATAAAGCTAGAAGCTATCGAAAGAGGATGAAATAAGAAATTGGAAACAACCTGAAAAAAAGAAGTAAAATACAAAATGGAAGATTATGACGGATAAATTAATCTATACATTACTGTCACTACTTCTATGTTTGTATAACAGAAGCTCTTCTTATTTTCCACATCATGTTACGAAGCCTTCCCAGAAATGTTCACATCTTGAAAACAATGCTGCTTTGATTTCTCTTCGTTTGTTTGCCTCTCTTCGTTCGTTTGTGCCTCTGACAGCGATATCAAGAAAGACACTTTCTGAGTCTATAATCGTAAAGGAAACTGACGCTTACATCTAATGTTTTCAGTATAATCAATGGAAATGCTCGAAGAAATGTAAAACAGCACTGGTGAATGACTTTTGTTGTCATTGCGCTTAAGACAGAATACGCAAATAATTGAGACACTTATTACTATGTTAGAGGTCGGTGCATCTGTA
Source organism: Locusta migratoria (assembly GCA_026315105.1). Classification (NCBI taxonomy): domain Eukaryota; kingdom Metazoa; phylum Arthropoda; class Insecta; order Orthoptera; family Acrididae; genus Locusta; species Locusta migratoria. The sequence goes on from CM048744.1 coordinate 356,010,240, forward strand.
TGTTTTTATTAGTGACAACTATCGACTCATTAAAGCTAGTTACGGACTTACGAGCAGGGCTCATTGAGATATACTTTAGGTGTTCGGACCCCCGCCAGGCGCGCGAGGCGCGAGCTAAGTCTCTGTCGAGCTCGCTTGGCAATCACCTCGGCTCTTATTCTTCCTGTTGATAGTATGACTGAAGCTTGGCAACATCGCAGTGTAAGTCTGTCAACGCTGGTACCGAGGTCTTACTTCCTGGTTGGCACAGAACTATGCTCATAAATTCACTTGATGTTTCCTGTAATTCCCATTGAATAATCTGACTGGTTTGTCAGTTGAGAGGCGACAGAAGGCTATTTGTTCATGCTTTTGGGTGCAGAAAATTGTTTACACGGCGAAATTCCAACTAGTCTCTTACGTTGCGAGTTATATGTTCTACTGGTGTATGTGACAGTAGGAAAGAACTGCCGTGCACAGCTCCTCGCTAGCTCTGGGGTAAAGTTGTCGTCTGCCATGGAGAGGTGGCTTTGGTCACTGGTTCGGGTCTCATTCGAGTAAAATTTTTTAGCTGTTTTCGTGACAGGAGTTGCACGAATCCACATCGAAAACAACAAGAAACCTCTTGTGGTTACTTGCTATATTCTATCAGATTATGCGAAAGTCTGACAACTTTCTGGTAGTTTACCATATCTCTACCTTTAGAATCGAACTGATTCCAAGCTAATTATGACGCCAATAGATGTTCGACGTGTATTTTCGTCTGGAAATAATTTTTGTCGAAGGTTATTCGAGTAGGGGCAGGAAAGATAAACATTTGAGGACATATGATCGAAAGAGTAGGTGCAGAATGGGTGACTTCCAAAGCACATTATCCTGTATTCTTTGTGAAATGAACGGGAATTATTATAGTGTAGTACTAACACATGATGTAATTTTTTTGGTCGTTTGTCCTTACAGTGGGACTAAGTGGTGTCTCAGTTGTTTGCGAAAAATGGGCGCACCCTGGCGTTGTGGTTGCATTTTGCTGAGTATAAAAATCTTTTAGTACTCAGTCATTAATTTCTTTTTAAGATATCAGCATGGGAGCATCATAACTCGTTACTAGTAACAATCGTGAGTAGGAATCCGGATTGAGCGGCCTGATGACGTTCAAGAAAAATGTGGTAATAGTCACCCCTATGACCCTTCATACCGATTCTACTTTACGACGTTTAGATCATGTTGATATATGTCAGAAAAATTCAATATGTGACTGTAATATAAGTACCAGAACTTGAGGTAAGGATATAACAGCCGGTAAGAAAACTCATAGCGGCGCGCCGCTGTCACTGAGTCCGCAGGTGGCAGCCGCGATGCGGCCGCTGGCGCGTCGCCGTAGCCGGGGCCCACTACTCCCGAGAGTAAACAGTTCAGTTTTGATGCAGCAGCGAGTTCTTTTGTGTAATATTTCTGGGGCTTTTCGCTGTTATATTTGAGGTCCTTCTACACTGATAACGAAGATAGCCGATTTGTGGTTTAAAAAAAAAAGAAATTGAAGGTGGTTGGATTCGATCTCGCGCCTGCTTACTTACACGCTTGTAAACACGACTCCTACCGCGAGACCACGCGGTCACATATCACAGACCCGTCTCGAGAAGGACCTAACACTTCCTCCTGACAGTACCGCATTCTACAGTGTTGCCAGATCGTGCACATCGTCGGACTTAGCATTCTGCGTCGGCCGGCCGGCGATCAATTTTTTTGTCTAAGACTGTACATGTTATGTCTCCTCCAAGTTAATAATACAGGTCACATGACAACTTCTTCCTGCAGTACAATTCATTATCCAGCTTAATTACATAACGCCTGCATTCACCACCTGCCTCTTGTCACTGCTACTGACCAACCCTGGCACGTCACAACTACTGACTGACTCTGAACACTGACTCTGACACTAAACTCCAAAACAAGAAGCCATTCAAAGGCTCTATTACAAATACAATGTACGTATCAAACGTAAAGATATTATGGATCAATTATCTATAAATTTCAGTATTACAGTAATGCAAACATTAAAGCACGTAAGTATTACTTTATCAAAAATATGAACACAATGAAAAGAAATGAAGAATTTCATCACTTTATTTTTAAGAATTACTTTTTAGTATATAAGTGATGTACAAAATATATGTTTCTGATGGCTATTTTCCATCTATGTTACGGACTTTTACGTTCATGTAAGGTTTTTCAGCATTCCGCAGCCTCTTAAATATGTTTACCACTTATCTTGCTTTATTTTGAATTTAAACCTTTTCTGTTGCGTCCAAGGCACTTGGAGACATGCTATCAAACGTCGATATACGATATACAACGTTATTCCAGGAAGGCTTACCCTTGAACGTGTGTTAAAACAATCCGGAGATGTCGTACTTGTGTCGTAATAGTAGCAATCGATTCCACAGATGAAGTATAGCGTTACTACTTACATCACTCAAAATACCCAAAAAAATTAGATACGACATTGTTCCGGGGGACCATTTATATAACCAATTCTATTCAGAATGTTAGAGGAGGGACTGTATACTGAAGGAAGGAAAGGTAAAAGGTAAAACAGGAAGACGAATGAAACGTTACCAAATGCCGGAGAACATCAAATGAAGGGAATATTCGGACGTGAAAAACCTAGTTACGGAATGACATAATTGTACGAAATTTAACCCATGACTAGACCTTCCAGAAGGCAGAATACCCGTGAAGAACAGTCCTTCACAACTGCACCGAAGTCCGTCGATATCAGAGCGCCGGCCGCGGTGGCCGAGGGGACTGAGGCGCTTCAGTCACGGTCTGCACGGGCACTACGGTCGGGCATGGATATTTGTGCCGTCTTTAGTATAAGGTAGTTCATAAGTAGTTTGTAAGTTTAGGGACTGATGACCCTGTAGTTAAGTCCCATAAGATTTACAAACATTTGAACATTTTTGATGTCAGAGCGGAAGAAGGACTATCTTAGGGAAGAAATCAGCAGTTTTTTATTTTTCCGAACTAATTTGTTACATGGGATCGAAAATTGCCGTTATATGTATACGAATTCTAGAATGTTCTCCTCAGAGAGTATGGACTTAGGAATTTGCAGCATGCTGCATGTGAAATAGGCCCGCAACTTACGAATACATTGCAGAACTGGTGAGAGAGTGCCAAAGGTACGTTGGAGGTGTTCTTTATTAATCGATGATTAATTTCGGACGAGCTTCCATCGTGAAATCATCCGTTCACATGAGTGATAATCCGAAATGACTCCACTTCATACTGTTGTGGAGCTGGCACAGCAACCGTAATAGATAATTAGTCCAAACACTTGTCTTGCTCAATCTTTACTACTGTGATGTAGTTCAACACGGCACAAAGAGTGAAAATTTGAGACGCCTCGAGCTACTGATGAATAGTTTTAGGTACGTGTGCAATACACGGTTGTACGATCATATCAGTCTTTCACATACCCAGCTAGGTTGGATGCTCCCACTTAAGTGGCGCGATTTTCAAACGTTGTGCTTTTTTCATCGATTTCTCAGCCACCAGTGCCTCCAATACTTATCTTCTCACATTAAACAGCTATCACCATTCCACAACCGCAATACCAGATCTGATACGTCTAGCATCTTGGTTGTACCTTCATACAACACTAAATGTTTCTCCATGTTGTTCTCCATCTCTGCCATACGACTGTGGAACACACTGCGATGTGATCAACGTCTTACACTAAACCACTCGACATTCAAAAGGAAACTCAAAATTCATATATTAACGTCGGCATAGCCTCCATTGTTACCCGGCTCTCAGTTCTTTCCCTCCGTCATAGCTTTGAATTTTACCATTCTATTTCTCTTCCTCTAACCAATCTACCTCTTCTATATCCCTCTCACCACATTCTATCGTCTTATGTCTCTGCTTGATGTGAATAACTCACAATCTGTAAGAACATAACGAGGCAATTTCTAAAGTGTAATAGCGCTGAAGTTTACAATATGAAACAAGCATACTGTACTTTGCAAAGTCATTATTATTATTATTATTATTATTATTATTATTGTCACTGTTAAATTATTATTATTATTATTATTATTATTATTATTATTGATTCTTATAAATTATCTAATTATTGATGTTACAATTACATTCTATTAATAACCGGTATTTGTTTTTACTTTAATTTTTGTATTATACATTGTCTATAATGTACTAGTGAAATTGTTCACCTTCAGTAACCCTGGTTAGGTGTAAGAGAGGGCCCGGAGGCCCTTACCAGGTAAAATAAAAGCATAAATAAATAAATATTTTGTTAAAAACAGTCTTAGTTGCACAAAAGCGATATTTCGCTTACGACGCGTTTCGCCTCTTCTGGGCATCATCAGACGTTGAAGAGGAAATATACAAACTTGTTTGAAAGATAGGAGTTAACTATACATATGTAAAATCTTCCCTAAGCAAAAAATAATAGGGATAGGGAAGGTGCAGACTGATAAAACTGCAAGCCATATGACTATATCAAAGTTTTGGCGATGGAGAGGAAGGGGGGGGGGGACGCTTGAACCAAGAAAATACCAATGTAGACACTCACAATCGGATGTCATAGTTCCTGGTAGATCTTCCGGGTTATATGGTCGTGGTCCACCATAAAAGTTTGCAGTTTTCCGTGACGTTTCGTCCAGAGCTGCGCCGGACATCTTCGGAGGTCTTCCTACTTCCGCCAGTCGGCGAGACTCACCGGAAGTAGGGAGACCTCTGAAGATGTCCGGCGCAGCTCTGGACGAAACGTCACGGAAAACTGCAAACTTTTATGGTGGACCACGACCATATAACCCGGAAGATCTACCAGCAGCTAAGAAAATACCACTGAAGAGCATGGTTTAACGAATAAATTTATTTTTTACTTAGGTAGCAGGGCGTCAAAATATTAGATTCAAATAAAATAGACTCTTTAAAATAGATGTGACAACTGTTGCTCGAGAGTGGAGAAGGAAGGGGGGGGGGGGTGCGACGAAGTCAATGGTAAAACCGAACTTAACAGCACGAAGTATACAGTATCTACGTACATAAGCGTCGCTCCTTACCCGCTCGCTGTCTTGCTAGCAACTGATAAACTCCGCGCCCCCGGAGGTGTGCAAAAGCCTCGTAGATGGCGCGCCTGTGTGCGACAACAGCGACAGACTTGCATGTGTGATGTAAACAATTTTACTATGGGTGGCAGCCGTTACCGGAAGATGCCCATCATTATATCGAAAAACGTTTGATGTTTCTACATAATTTGGTAGTTTAAAAACTTCTGCGATTTCAAAACAGAAAATTCCTCCAACAAATTTAATTTGTGGCCTTAACTAGTCACGTGAAGCACTTTTTCGGTTTCCTAGGCTTGGTGGCTGATGGCCTTAAGATATAAGATGGGCAAAAGGTGAGAATTTTTTTAACTGACCCTTTTTAGTCAGTAGTTGCTCTCAAATATTATGTCGAACAATCTATTAACCCAAGGTCAACACGGATTTTAAAAATATCGTTCATGCGAAAACACAACTAGCTCTTTATTCACACGAAGTGATGGGTGCTACCGACAAGGGTTCGCAAATCGATTCCGTATTTCTTGATTTCCAGAAGGCTTTTGACACCGTACTTGACGAACGGCTTTTAATCAAATTGCGTGGTTACGGTATGTCGCCCCAAAATTGCGATTGGATACGGGATTTCCTGTCAGAGAAGGCACAGTTCGTAGTAATCGATGGTAAGGCATCGACAGAAACAGAGCTGATATCGGGCGTTCCACAGGGTAGTGTTATTGCTCCTCTGCTGTTCCTTATTTACATAAACGATTTAGGGGAAAATCTAAGCATCTCTCTTAGGTTGTTTGGAGATGACGCAGTAATTTACCGTCTAGTAAAATCATCAGAAGATCAAAACCAACTGCAGAACGATTTCAATAAGATATCAGTATGGTGTAAAAATTGGCAATTGACTCTAAATAATGAGAAGTGTGAAGTCGTCCTTATGAGTACGAAAAGAAATCCGTTAAACTTTGTTTACAAGATAAATCTATCCAAAGTGAAGGCCGTAAACTCCACAAAATACTTGCAATTACTGTTACTTCAGACTTAAATTGGAAAGAACACGTAGATAATATCGTGGGAAAAGCGAACCAGCGAATGCGTTTTATTCACAGAAGCATTAAAACATGCAACAGAACTACAAAAGAAACTGCATACACTACGCTTGTCCGTCCATTTTTGGAGTATTGCTGCCCAGTGTGGGATCCTTATCAGGTGGGTTTGACGGAGGACATCGAAAGAGTCCAAAGAAGGGCAGCTCGTTTCGTATTGTCACGATACAGGGGAGACAGCGTTACGGAAATGATACAGGATCTGGGATGGGAATCAGGGAATTCAGGTGTTTTTTCTTCCCGCGCGCTATTCGAGAATGTTGTAATGATTCCCATACCAGATCCTGTATCATTTCCGTAAAGCTGTCTCCCCTGTATCGTGACAATACGAAACGAGCTGCCCTTCTTTGGACTCTTTCGATGTCCTCCGTAAAACCCACCTGCCGGCCGCGGTGGCCGAGGGGACTGAGGCGCTTCAGTCACGGTCTACACGGCCACAACGGTCGGGGGTTCGAATCCCCCCTCGGGCATGGATATTTGTGCCGACCTTAGTTGTAGGTAGTTCATAAGTAGTTTGTAAGTTTAGGGACTGATGACCCCGTAGTTAAGAGTTAAGTCCCATAAGCTCTACAAACATTTGAACATTTGAAAACCCACCTGATAAGTATCCCACACTGCGCAGCAATACTCCCAAAATGGACGAACAAGCGTAGTGTTTTTTTTGTAGTCCTGTTGCATGTTTTAATGGATCTGTCAATAAAACGCAGTCGCAGGTTCGATTTTCCCACGATATTATCTACGTGTTCTTTCCAATTAGAGTCTGAAGTAATAGTAATTCCAAGTATTTTGTGGATTTTACGGCCTTCACTTTGGATAGATTTATCTTGTAAACAAAGTTTAACGGATTTCTTTTCGTACTCATGTGGACGACTTCACACATCTCATTATTTAGAGTCAATTGCCAATTTTTACACCATACTGATATCTTATTGAAATCGTTCTGCAGTTAGTTTTGATCTTCTGATGATTTTACTAGACGGTAAATTACTGCGTCATCTCCAAACAACCTAAGAGAGATGCTTAGATTTTCCCCTAAATCGTTTATGTAAATAAGGAACAGCAGAGGAGCAATAACACTACCATGTGGAACGCCCGATATCACTTCTATTTCAGTCGATGCCTTACCATCGATTACTACGAACTACGTTCTCTTTGACAAGAAATCCCCAATCCAATCGCAAATTTGGGGCGATATACCATAACCACGCAATTTGATTAAAAGCCATTTGTGAGGTACGGTGTCAAAAGCTTTCTGGAAATGAAGAAATACGGAATCGATTTGCGAAGTCTTGTCGATAGCATCCATCACTTCGTGTGAATAAAGAGCTAGTTGCGTTTCGCATGAACTCCTTATGCAACTGGGTTACTAGCGAGCGACTGTAACCCTTTTTTATACGGTACAAGCCGAAAATTGTTCAATTCTTTGTCGATCAGTGAGTGTACGAATAGGTCATATTGTACGCAAGTGGAGAAGCGTAGCGAGGAAGAGTTCAGTAGTAAACGCCATGACGGGTATCAGAGCTGGAAGCAAAATGCGAAGGATCGACAGACACGACGCTGAAGTTGCGAGGCGGGCACGTCTAAGAAACTGTGGGGAACAGACAGCTGTCTGCTGGAGGGGCGGACAGCCAGGCGCCGCCACAACTTGCCGCAGCGTTCAAGAGGCGCTGCTGACGGCTCACAGCCTCCAGCACTGCACTCTGGCCTCAGCATACACAGCGACACCGCTCGCTGCGCATCGACCGGGGGTCCAAAATAGTGCTCTCATCTCAAAAGTTCATATGAAGCATGTACCGTTTTGATACAAAATACGTGTGGAGGGGGTTCAGAAGGGATAGTAAATATTATGAGAGCTGCTAGTATAGACAACTGCAATGAAAAAGCCATATGTGTCCAATTTTTATTGAATACACTACAAAGCAACTGCTTTCAAATGTTCAAGGCACGGGCTCAGTGGTTGTGTCAGTTACGTTTTGACGGGTCGCCACAGCATCAAATTTCAGAACTGTGTTACTTTAATATCTCGCGAATGTAGACACTTCAAATAAAACTACAATATCGGATTACAGGATTTTCTAGAATTCATTCAGAATACGTGCAGCTGCAGTAATGTTCTTCATTTTATTTTTGCGTCAAAATTAAAGCAAGAACTCAGACCACACACACCAGGTATGTGAATAAAGCTATTTAATTCAACATAACTTTTACCCTACATTGCATCACAACAATAAATACATCGGTGCCCAAACTGACACAGTGACGGCTTCGGAAGCTGCTGCAAGACAGGCCATCTGGGGCTTTCGTGGGGGCTCCTTTGTGAACAATGCCATGCAGCCAGCCGTAGTGGCCGAGGGGTCTGGGTACACATTTTGCCGGGCGCCGTGGCTCAGCGCGCCCGGTCAGGGGGCTCAACGCCCACTGTAATAAAAAAAGCTGAGCCAAGAACACTTCGAACATCAACGAACAAATACGATCAGCGTCCGCAATGAACAGAACTACCCATAGAGCAAAAAAAAAAAAAAAAAAGGGGACTGAAGCGCTCCAGTCACGGTCTGCATGACCACTAAGGTCGGGGGTTCGAATCCCCCCTCAGGCATGAATATTTGTGCCGTCCTTAGGATAAGCTAGTTGATAAGTAGTTTGTAAGTTTAAGGACTGATGACCCCGTAGTTAAGTCCCATAAGCTATACAAACATTTGCACCTTTTTTAATGCCATGCGTTGTTACACCAATTAAATGTATGAGAAACAATGAATTTTGCAATGTTATGTCTAGACAATAACAGTTCTACATCCCAAAATTAAGTTACTAATTTACATCAATTCATGATAATACCGATTTCGTAAATATGATTAAAGATCTGAAATATGCTTAACTATAAAATACAACAATACATTTGCCATTTTTTCTAATCTCTTGAAAATTAGTGAAGGGCAAATGTTCCTACCAATTACAGAACGATGAAATAAGGTATTAGTTGTTTTATTGGATACAATAACATCGCAATATTTTTTGTAGGTTTAGTTTATCTATAATCGTGCCCATGCTGGCAAGTTTATATTCGCAATATTAATCAGGTTTGTGTTTTCAAGGCCAGTTCATACTCAAACATACAATATATAACTAAACAGACCACTTTTGTCTATTTTTTCAAAATGAATATTAGCAGGTTTTAGTTTCGTGGCAATGTGATCTTGCGTATTTTCGTATTTTATAATGAAATACTATCTAGCAATGTATGGTTTTTTTATCATAACTTGCTTTATTTATAAATCGTGTAACTTACACAACCATAGTCAGAAGTCACAAACTGGCAATTAACAGTTGAGGTTCTATTGAAATAATTTGTTAAACTTGCTATTTGGATGATAAAATGGCAAAAATTTAGCTGTGTAGCTTTCCTGTTACATTTCTATGAAATAGTTTGTTAAACTTGCTATTTGGATGATAAAATGGCAAACATATAGCTGTGTAGCTGTCCTGTTACATTTCAACAGTTTAGGGACTGATGACCCCGTAGTTAAGTCCCATAAGCTTAACAAACATTTGAATATTTGAACATTTCAACACTGAGCTGTCAGTGTGTAATCCAACAAACCAAAGAGAAATCAGGACGTTCTATTTTCAATGATTTCACCGACAACCTAAATACACTTTTGATTTCTGTTGATAACACCACTTGTAGTTCATTTGAGGTTGTCTTACGACTGCACTATTCATAATCCGAACGATAAAATCAGCACTTGCGTTTACTTTTTGTTTGTAGACTTCGTCTTTAAACCATCCCTGTTGTTCTTGTGGTCTTCAGTCCGCAGACTGGTTTGATGCAGCTCACCACACTACCCTGCCCTGTACAAACTTCTCCATCTGAGAATACGAACAGCAACCTACATACTTTTGAATATTCTTACTGTATTCGTCCCTCGGTCTCCCTCTACGATTTTTTACCCCACACACTTCCTTCTAATGCAAAGTTGACGATTGATGTCTCTCCTTCTCTTGGCCAGGATATGCCAGCAACTCATTTTCTCCCTAATTCTGTTGAGGACCGCCGCGGCAGAGAGTCCGAGCGGATTGAGGCGCCATGCTCCAATGCGCGAGGTCGCTCCTCATCGGGGGTTCGAATCCCTCCTCAGGCATGGATGTTTGTGCTGTCTTTACTATTTAGTAGTTTATAAGTAGTTTGTAAGTTTAGGAACTGATGACCCTGCAGTTAAGTCCCATATGCTTGACAAACATTACTTACTCTGTTGAGGACCTCCTCTACCCATCGTCTGAAGATCAAAACCAACTGCAGAACGATGTCAATACCAGTATGTTGTAAAAATTGGCAATTGACTCTAAATAATGAGATGTGTGAAGTCGTCCATACGAATACGAAGAGTACGAAAAGAAATCCGTTAAACTTTGTTTACAAGATAAATCAATCAAAAGTGAAGGCCGCAAAGTCCACTAAATACCTAAGAATTACTATTACATCAGCCTTAAATTGAAAAGAACATGTAGATAATGTCGTGGGAAAGGCGAACCACTGTCTGCGTTTTATTGGCTGAACGCTAATAAGATGCAACAGAACTACTATAGAGGCTGCATACACTGCACTAGTCCGTCCTTCAGTCCCTCCAGTGTGGGATTCTTATCAGGTGCGTTTGACGGAGGACATCGAAAGAGTCCAAAGAAGGGCAGCTCGTTTCGTATTGTCACGATACAGGGAGACAGCGTTACGGAAATGATACAGAATCTGTGATGGGAATCATTACAACAACGGCCCTTATCGCTGCGGCGTGGGCTACTTACGAAACTCCAATCGCCAACATTCTCCTCCGAATGCGAAAATGTATTGTTGACTGCCACTTCATAGGTCGAAAAGATCATCAGAATAAAATACGAGAAATCAGAGCTCGAACGTTGAGATTCAGGTGTTCTTTCTTCCCGCGCGCTATTCGAGATTGGAATGGGAGATAAATAATATAAAGGTAGTTCGATGAATCCTCTGCCATGCACTTAAATGTGATGTAGATGTGTTTAGATGAGATGAGGAGAAGGGGACAATTCAAACACTCCCACCGCACGGTGCTTTAACAACTGCATGCACACTGGTTTTAATTGTATATCAATTCAAACTACATTTTTCCCTTGTGGAGGATTATGTACACAGTAATTACAGTTAAGCGATTAACATTTTGCAGTAATTACTTTCATCAGCACCAGAAATTATCTTCCTCTGACGACCCGTCTGTTTACTCTGACAAACGACTGGGTTTCAATTAACAGAATTTTAATTGATAACTACTGCAGCAGGGTAATTGGCAATGTCCTCATTACAGACTTTGATGCCCAGGAAACACACAGAATTTCGTAAGTAAATAGCCTTTCGCAGAAGATGTTGCCATAATTAAAATTATTTTAGTTGTTGTACCGCATCATTGTATTAAAAAATAATAAATAAGAAAACGAAGTTTCTATCGTTTTACAAGGGCCTTCTTCGTGGAGCCTTAGGTTATATGTTTGAATGTTCGGTTTCATGATTTATACCTTAAGTAATTTATAAAATGATGCGGTACAGCACCCGGAAGAATTAATACTTGTTTATATAACTTCGTTGCATCTCAGAATATATTAGTTTCTCACAACCGCAAGTTAACTATATGACCTTTCCTTATTGATAAAATGAAGTATCGCCTTAGAAATATGCTGCTCAAGAAACATGGTTACCAGAAGAGAAATGTGAGTTAATTTTTGAGTTTCTTGCAGCAGGTTTTCTGTCGCCTAGTAAAGAACTAATTTACAAAAGAGGACAGTGAGAGAAGCTTCAGAAAATTATGTAACAGCCGGCCGAAACATACATTCAGAATTCAGCATAAAAATTAGAGATAGTCTTGCCAAAGGTTTGCATAAATTATCACTCACAGAATGTAGTCGGTGGGGGAGAAATTAACTTGAGCCGCGGTGGAGTGGCCGAGCGCATTGGTGCGCTATGCTCAGATGCGCGTGACCGTTCCCCGTCGGGAGTTCGAATCCTCCCTCGGGCATGGATGTTTGTGCTGTCTTTAGTATAAGTTAGTTTATACGTAGTTTGTACGTTTAGGATCAGATGATCCCGCAGTTAAGTCCCATAAGCTTAAAACACATTTGAACAGTTTGAAATACACTTGTAGGACAAGTCGGAAAGACAAATATTTCTTCTTCGGCTTAAAGACAAGACATCACAGAGGGCTTAAAATTGAAATAACGGATATCACGAGAGTAGAAGAAAGTAACCACGGGTCATGGGTATGATGACAGGAACAGGCGTCGGACAATGGTAGGAATCACGTTGCATGCCGATTTCTCAACGCCCGAATCTGGTGGCGCAAATGCAGTGGTAGCCAGTAACAAATCTAGCAATTTGAAAAAGTTAAACAAAGCTGTTTCCCTGGGAATGGGAAGCACGAGTCACCAAATGATGGTAGCTACAGCACACGAATCTCACGATGGCGTCACCTCTAGACTCTATAAAGGAATGGGAAGGACAGCAGCTCTCCAGGTACTATGAAGACTTGGTCAATGAATTACAATGCATCTCAGCGCTTATAGCCAATCTAACTGAGGAGGGAAGAGTAACCATTCCTACTGTTCATAATCATCCTTCGTCGAGAGTACTTGTCTGGGCGGATGATGCAGCCTCTCCACATTCTTTTAGTGTTTAACAAGATCCTGCGTTACAAGAGCAATCAGTCACACAAACTCAGTGGTAAGCACTAGATTGCCAACATCTGAATCTCATCTTATACATGTTCAGAATATACTTTCCACTCCCCTTATCAAATAGTTAACTATGTGTGACAATGTCTTTGCTACCCATTTCATTCACAGCACTCTTAGCTATACTATTAAGTTGGTACCTAACCACATTCTGGGAAATCGCTACAAATTGGCAAACATTTGTGACAAGTGAGACTATAAATGTAGTTTCTGGTGCCAGAGTCTATTACCAAAGCGAAGACGAAAGAAAAACAATGTTTTATGACCTACTGATAATTACTTTATAATTAACAACCTCAAGCTTTTAGATACGCGGTCGTCCTGAATAATGCTACTGACGAACTTTTAATATTATAGAATCTCTTGACGGCTTTTTTCACCAAAAATGTTCAAATGTTTGTATAGTCTATGGGACTTAACTACGGGGTCATCGGTCCCTAAACTTACAAACTACTTATGAACTACTTACGAACTAGGACGGCACAAATATCCATGCCCGATTGGGAATTCGAACCCCCGACCGTACTGGCCGTGCAGACCGTGACTGGAGCGCCTTAGTCCCCTCGGCCACCGCGACCGGCCGAAATTCACACGTACTGGCTCCATGAGCGCATGATGTCATACCAGTTGCGCATGTGCAGCAGTTCCTTAAAACAAGCACAGCCTAGCCGTTCTCAAAATCCTTACACCAAGTTTCAAGTTTCAGGAAGTTCAGACGAGTGGAGATGAAGTGTAGCGCGGTTGATTTAAGTGCCCTATATTTACGTTTACCACATCTGTGTTACGTTTAAAAGCAATCAAACAAAAAGAATAAATAAATGCATAAGGTGTCAGAAATTTACGTGTTGAGGTACACTTGTGCTCTTAGGCTTTAGACAGCGCTGTTAGAGATCGTGCCATTCGGTAAACAACCAGGTCCCACAATGAGAACGAGAAACTACAGTTTAAGTGGTGGGAGAAAGTATCATTCACCCAACATTCACGATGTAGAGTCCACACAGCCTGGGAATAGGTGAGTCACTGTCTCACCAATCTTGCGTCAATACTTTCGTCTGTTGCATGATCTAAGTCTACAGGGTTATTACAATTTCCATGCAACATTTCAAACTAATGCAAATTTCACGAATAAGCGTTTTTTATTAGTTTGTTTCTAAACTAAAAATAATAGCATTGCTCCTATGGCAAATTTATTTGTCACCGTCTTTACCCATTATTACTAAATAAGCAGATGACCTTGCTATGACCGTACAGCGTGTCTCATTCGAGGAGGTCGATAAGCGGCTTACAGATGCGCTGAAGCTGCAGTCACTACTACGATGACAACCAACTCGTGCCGAATCCCAGAAAAACACAAGTTTGTGCCTTCCATCTCAGTAACAAGCAGGCATCCCGCAAGCTACGTGGCTTCTTGAAGGACACACCACTCTAATACTGTGCCAGTCCCAAACACCTAGGTGAAACCTTGGACAGGGCTTTGACGTATAGGCAGCACTGCATTAACACCAAAATGAAGGTAAGGCCGCAGCGGAGTGGCCGAATGCATTGAGGCGCTCTGCTCTGATGCGCGAGGCCGCTCCCCATCGGGGTTTGGAATCCTCCCTCGGGCATGGATGTTTGCGCTGTCTTTAGTATCAGTTTGTTTGTAAGTAGTTTGTAGGTTTAGGGATTGATGACCCCGCAGAAAAGTCCCGTAAGCTCAACAAACATTTGAACATTTCTTGACGAAGGTAAGCGGCAGAAACAACATTCGCCAGAAAATTACAAACTCTTCTTGGGGCGCACGTAAGTTTGCTTCTCAGCAGGCGAATATGCGAGCAGCGTCTGGTAAAAATCAACCCACGCTAAACAAGTCGTCGTTGCTCTGAATGAGACCGGCAGGTTCGTCACTGGATGCCTGAAACCTACACCAACCGACAAACTATACCACCTTGCTGGTATTGCACATCCTGCTGTGCGTAGAGAAGCTGCAGCCTACAGTGAAAGAGCGAGGGCCGGGTTGTCCTCCACAACATTCAGCCAGCCACCAAACGCCTGACATCTAGACAGAGCAACGAGGACCTCAGTGACCAGCCTGGATCTAGGGTGGGGACGTGGACTGAGGTAGGAACCAAAGGAAGAATTGGCACCAGGCTACAATGAGGACGGGACGGTTTGGAGGTTACTAAACAGGTTACGCACCAACTCTGCACGGTCAAGAAATAACCTTCTGAAATGGGGATATTGCGCCACCTCTAACTTCTGTGATCGTAGAGACGTGCAGAATGAATAATTGCCCTGAATGTCCTTCACATTGCACTATAGAGGACCTGATATTGGCAACCCCAAAGGCTGGCGACGTAGCCCTTTTTCGGGCCAAATGTATATAATGTTTCTGTTTACTATTTATAGTTTCCTATTTTTATGTGTGTAATTAATTAAGTCATATCTGGCGGTCCCCAGTGAAGCAATATAGGTCCCCTACTCTTCCTTGTGTTTATAAACGATTCAGGAGACAATCTGAATAGCTCCCTTAGACTGTTCGCGGATGACGACGTCGTTCATCGGGTAGTGAAGTCAACAGAGGACAAAAAGCAACTGCAAAGCGATTTAGACAAAATTTCTACATTAACACTAAATAAAGTGTGAAGTAATATACATGACCACTAAAAGAAATAAGCTGAACTTCACTTACGCGATAAATCAGTCAAACCTTAAGGCCGTAAATTTTACCAAATACCTAGGAGTTACAATTACGGACAACTTAGACTGGAGAGAAAATATTGTGGGGAAAGCGAAGCAAAGGTTTCGTTTCATTGACAGAACGCTTCGAAGATGCACCAGCTCCACCAAAGAGACTGTCTACATCACACTTGTGCTTCCTCTCCTGGAGTACTGTTGCCCGGTGTGGGACCTTCACTGGTGGGACTGACGGAAGACATTGAGAAGGTTCAGAGAATGGCAGCTCGTTTTGTTTTATCACGTTACAGGGGGGAAAGCGTCACGGAAATGTTGCACGATTTGAGGTGGAAATCATTAAAAGAAAGACGTTATTCATTGCGGCGTGATCTGTTTGCGAAGTTTCAATCACCAACTATTAGTTCTGAATGTGACAATATTTTGCTAGCACCCACCTACTTAGGGAGACATGAGCATCCCAATAAAATAAGAGAAATCAGATCGAAAACGGAACGATTTAGGTGTTCTTTCTTCCCGTGCGCTATTAGAGAAAGGTTATGAAAGTGGTTAATGAACCTTCTGGCAGGCACTTAATGTGATTTTCAGAGTATCTATGTAGATGTAGGATTAATTTCTGTCTGTGTTATCCTTTATACTCATGTATACATGACGCTCCTGACATGAATGAAAAAAGCTAAATACGAAAAAGAACAACTGTTTCTAACATGAGGAATACCGAAAAATAACATTTATTGAGAACTAAATTACCGATCATGTTTGTTGACAGTGTCAGCAGTGGTAAACGCGATCTGTCGTTCAGTGTCACAGGACAAATGATCACGGTTAATAACGCGAATTTATTTCATTTTATTACTGGGTCAGCTCTTTAACGATCCATTTTCAGAATGTAAATGTCTCCTGCTCGCTACTAGAAGTCACACCTCTTTCCAATCTTTTATTTAAACCTACTGGTACTGGCATTTTATGAATATTTCAAGATGTCTTTCAATAATACGGGATTACTTCTTAAAGGTATTTCATATTGCATGATGTAACTTGCTTCATCGGAATCTGTTCTGATATGAAAAATGATTTTACAATGTGACGTCTGCATTGTTTTTTGTAATATGCTCCATTAATATGACGATATAAATAGTTATGTATTCCAAACACATACACGAGATGGATAAGGCTCGTTAAACAGCTGTAACTACTAAGAAAATAAAATAAATTTGCTATCTTGAGTCCGGAGGATTTATTACGTTGCATTAAGTCAGTGTTGTCGGTATTGAGGAGCCGGCTTTTCCCAGCGCTATCGCCTTCGCGAGTGTGCAGGCCCCTGCCACGTCTGCAGTCCCGCGACGCACGCCGGCTGCGGGCTCGTTTGCTGACACTCGGCCGCGCCGCTACAAAGGCCTGCTAAGGCGATTACTACACCTCTAATTACCCTCCTCAACTCACCTCCTCTCCCTCTCCCTCCCCTTCTTCACCACCTCTTCCCTCCCTACCTCTCCCCTCCGCACCACGCCCCCCCCTCCGACCACCCAGACCGCTGCTTGCTGCAATTCACAGCAGACCTAAGCCTCGGTATTATCTACATCCATATACAGTCCTTAGTTTCTAAAATTTTAGGCATCGGAATACTTTAAAACGTCGCTGCACCCAACCAACCACTCCCGTAAAGCTCACAAAACTTCCGGTTTTCAAATGTTGTGAGTAAATCTCTAGATACAAAAACATTTGCTATGCGCTAGTCCCCCTAAAACTCAAAAATGGCTTGACCGATTTCGATAATTCTCTTTGAGTAGATTTATTCTCTTTAATACAGATGTGGTTTACAAAAAAGGAAAAACACGAAGAAACGGCTGGAAAATATCGAAATTGGTAGTTTTGTACGGGTATCGCCACCTTGGATTAAATTCGTATTTTATTCGCTTCCATATCGTTCACTCGATTGCATTAAAAGTTTTCATACTCGACCTGATAACAAGCAAGAGGTCACTCACTACCTAGATTATATTTTGTATGGTACCTGGTTAGGGTAATTTACTTCGAGTCTCTGGCCAGTATACTGTTTTATTACGACATTAATGAAATTTTGTACACTTAGCCTGCAAAACAATAGTGTAACCACTGTATACACAATGAACGGTGTGGTGCATGGCCGAGGGCATCGTAGACACCTTATCACCCCGAATTTTCAATTATTTTGGATAAAAGATAGACTCTTGGCTATGTCTTTCTTTCTTTGGTCTGATTTCAATGACGCATTAAACTGATTACAACAAATGTCCTTTATATACTATTCATGATCGTCCTGGTTCTGCCATTAAATGGTGTACTTTACTTACTGGAGTCTTGAGCGTGCGAGAAATAAAGAAAAAGTGCAAGAAACGCCATGAGTCCGACTTGTGAAAACGTGGGAACTTAGAGAAAAACGAATACAGCGTATGACGTCTGTAAAATTCAAGACTCGATTCGAAGCAGTCGGTAAAATTACTCGTAACTTGAAACTTCCTGGCATATTAAAATTGTGTGCCGGAACCGGGACTCGAACCTGGGACCTTTGCCTTTCGCGGGCAAGCGCTCTACCACTGAGCTACCCCGACACGACTCACGATGCCGCCTCACAACTTTACTTCCACCAGTACCTCGCCTCCTACTTTCCAAACTTCACAGAAGTTCTCCTGCGAAACTTGCAAGACTAGCACTCCTGGAAGAAAGGATATGGTGGAGACATGGCTTAGCCACAGCCTAGGGGATGTTTCCAGAATGAAACTTTCACTCTGCAGCGGAGTGTGCGCTGATATGAAACTTCCTGGCAGATTAAAAATTGTGTGCCGGAACCGGGACTCAAACCTGGGACCTTTGCCTTTCGCGGGCAAGCGCTCTACCACTGAGCTACCCCGACACGACTCCCGATGCCGCCTCACAACTTTACTTCCGCCAGTACCTCGCCTCCTACTTTCCAAACTTCACAGAAGTTCTCCTGAGAAACTTGCAAGACTAGCACTCCTGGAAGAAAGGATATGGTGGAGACATGGCTTAGCCACAGCCTAGGGGATGTTTCCAGAATGAAATAAGGAAACTGTTTGTCAAATAGATATTCGTCTACAGTACCTGAACCGTGTTCCCAAATCCACAATTGCCATAGTTCGTTTGTATAGGTATTTGGAATTCAATGTAGTTTAGTCTGCAATTCACTAATTGTCAACCCGTCAATATTTAATGTACGAATAATTGCTTCAAGAACACTAACACGTCGCTGCTTATTCCTGAAATTTTCATCGTTAAAATGGCACTACGACCTATGCATCGCATGTATGTTCAAAAACCGAATTATTTCTTCCTTTTTCCCCCTTTATATTGTGGTTTGTTCTGTATTGGTTATCACCTAACCGAGAAACACGCGTAATCAGTTTCGTCAAAGTTGGAAGGTGCCAAAACTGTTTACCTTCTCCAACGAGCTGCGCGAATGCCTATCGCGCATGCGCACTGGCCAGTAGCACAGTTTCATGAAACCTAGTGTCGTCATGTAAACTAGCCTTAAAGGCGACACTACGTTTCATGAAACTGCGCTACTGGGCA
This sequence comes from Locusta migratoria, assembly GCA_026315105.1. Classification (NCBI taxonomy): domain Eukaryota; kingdom Metazoa; phylum Arthropoda; class Insecta; order Orthoptera; family Acrididae; genus Locusta; species Locusta migratoria. Next base: position 356,029,390 of record CM048744.1, read on the forward strand.
ATGCGCATGCGCGGCAGGCGTTCGCGCAACTCGTTGGCGAAACTAAATAGTTTCGGCACCTTCCAACTTTGGCGAAACTCATTGCGTGTGTTTTGTGGTTAGGTTATGACCAATACAGAACAAAAAAAAAAAAAAAAAAAAACAACAACATAAAGGGGGATAACAGAAGAAATAACTCGGTTTTTGAACATATATGCGTTGCGTAGGTGTTTGTGCGATTTTAACGGCGTGTTAGTGCTCTTCTAGCAATTATTTCTGATATTAAATATTGATGGGGTTGGCGATTAGTGAATTGCAGACAAAAATACATCTATTTCGAAATACCTATACAAACGAAGTATGGCAATTGTGGATTTCGGAACACGGTACAAGTACTGCAGAGACGAATATCTACTTGACAAGAAACGTAATGAAATTTTTAATTTCAGTTCTGGTAACAATGTTTCACGCATAACTGTAACTTGTTTCGTTATTTCATTACTAACTCTGTTTTAAAAAAAACGTAAACTGCTCTGGTGACATTCTACGTTGATTAAAATAACTTCTAGGGTCTTCAATCACAATTTCTTTCAGCAAGGTCGCTGAGCAACAGAGGTGACGTCATTTTTTAATCCATTCACGAACCCAAACACGTTTCTTATTCTTTTTATGTTTAGTCTAATGCAGCGACTTCACACAGACAAGCAACAGATTCGCCGCAACTCTTACAGCTACCAAAACTTTCATTTTACGGAGTCTACGGCACTCACAAAAAAACGAAACTGAAGTGTATAGTATTGGCGCCGTGTCCACAGACACACACGAAACCAGTTGCGCGCAACTCATTTCATGCAACGAGTGTCAGAACCTAGTGTCGTCGTGTAGACTAGCCTTAACAGTCAAGTCTGCCAACACAACGATGGCAAGACCTAATTATTCCGTGCCACAACAGGTGTTTATTTACGATTCGTATTTGCGTACAGAGTCGGCTCGTATTGTCCGCAGACTGTTCGAACAGAAATTTTCAGGTGTTTGAATTCCGAGTCGTGATGCAATTCACAAATTAGTGAAACCGGAAGTGTCTGTCACAAGAAGCGTAAATGAGGACGTGCAGTTCTCTCAGAACCTTAGCGCGATGATTTTTGCTTACCGCCTGCAAAATTCCCCAATAATGTCCCTCAAACGTCTTTCACAGCAAACACAAATTTCTCGCGGTTCTGTAGAAAGAGTTGCCAAGTTGCTTGGCCTAAGGTCGAATAAAGTAACAATAGTGCAAGAACTTAAAACTTGGTGATACCGCTCAAAAGATTAGATTTTGTGAATGGGTTTTGAAACAAGTGCCGAGGGTGAAATGGTTCTTTACCTCAGTCTGTTTTCAGACAAGGTCTGGTTCCATTTACATGGGTATGTTAATTCTCAATACTCTCTACATCGAGGAACCCCTTTAAACCAGAAAATAAGAGTGTGGTGTGCAGTTCGTGGTCAAAGAATAATAGGTCAAATTTTTTTCATGACACGATTAACACTGAACGATATGTCCAAAACATTATGCAACAGTTTTTAATGAACTTAGTGAAAGAGAACGAAGCTTCACGTTTTATCAGCAAGATTCAGTAAGGGATCATACAGCCAATGTTTCTTTGAACGTAATTCGTGAAGTGTTATGTGATAGTCATCAGCAACATCTGCCCCGCTCTATGTCCTGATTTAAACTTGGGTGATTTCTATCTGAGGGGGAGCACTAAACAATAAAGTATACACAAATATGCATACGTTATTATTAACCCAAGGTTAACATCCCCTTCTCTAGTAATTCCATTTCTCAAAGAGAATTGCAACGTGTAATAAATAATTTCTTGAATAAATGCCAGAAATGCATCTAAAACAATGGCAAACAGTTCCAGCATCTCCTTGCATGACAAGGGTGAGCACAAAATTTATTTTGACGTATTTTTAATTTAGTACTGCGGTGACACTATACAAGCGCGTGTTACGTGGGACACCCTGTATTTCAACTAATCTTAAAAAGGGCAGTTGAACAGGCCACGAACACAGTTACAATACAAGAGTTTTTCCTTTGGTGATTTCCACCCACAAAGGACGCTGCATAAGCGGAACAGAAGCGCAGAAGACCTTCATGGAACGGGTGCACAACATACTGCGGAAAGTTGTGGTAAATATGCATCGGGTGCAAGTAGTGTAATGGAATAAGACAAATGGCTACTCTATACGTTATCCATTCAGAAGGAGTGTATTAACTGTACAGAAAACCTAATAAATCAAATAATTAAATAATCCCTACACGGCTAAATTGACGATTCTACCCATCTAATCCTCATCATTTGTCTGTAGCACAACATTTAAAATACTCCAATCATCTTTTTGTGTGAACTCCATATCGTCCACATTTTGCCACAATGCGACGTTACAGATAAACGGGGCAGCTGTTTGTTTCCATGTGAAAAGTAAGTTTTGGCAAGCTGTTGGGTCCACCAGCCCGTCGACTAACAGTTTGCACATAGTGAATGGAATACAGGTCGTTAGGAAAACCCTAATCTGCTCGGGAACGGGAAACGGCTATCTTGGATGAGCGAGGGCGGTTAACCCAGAATGCAGCTGAAATACGATATAGCCACATACATTATTCTAAAACTCCATATAAAATCAGGGAATGATCATACGGCAAATATAATTATATTAGTGGTTTCAGGAGACTTGGGAGAAACAAACGCCATATTACCAACTTCGATATCCCTTACAGATAAAAATCAGATAAATTTCAGTACAATAATAAAAAGAATAATAATATGAAACTCATTTTTACAATTATTGATACGTAGTGTTTATCAGCAACAGTTTAAGAAGCAAATGGGCAGCATTGCACCACGCTACCTATCTTATGCAACGCACCACGTAATTTCCGTATTCTTTCAATAAACTTTATTTTACTCTCTTGTTCTGCTTTTCTTTGAGGTAGTAATATTCTTGTGTCAGAACATAGTTTCTACCCCAGAAACAAAAAATATGAACCCAGCAAAGCGCATTACATTTAAATATGTATTTTATTACATTTAATATTATTCTTATAACTTTCGTTTTATGTTGTAGACTGCCACTTAAATATTTCATGGCCGACTAAAAATAGGAGATATGAAGCAGATAATTTATACATAAACAATTATATGTATTTGTGAACAATAAATGAATATATTTGGATAAAGAAGCACGATAAATTACATATTAATTGAGTAACTATATTTCAACGGCGGTAGTATATTGGAGTGGAAAATGACGATTTGGAAAAAAAAATTAACAAAACATTCTCCATTTTCGGCATAGAATCGAAATCACTAAGAAAATGTATGCCATTCCATTAAAAAATCGACTTCCGGTCTCAGTAACCCACTTCCGGTGAGAATCAGAAGTTGTAAATGGCACCAATAGATCCGCTTACTACTAGGAGGTATCGCATTTTACAGTTCATACGACTTCCACGGTTTCAATGGGATGGACGGGTGTTCTCAGACACCCTGTATAACATTTCGTTCCTTAAATTTCACCCCTGTTACCTTCAAAGTTTGAAAGAATGTATTCTTTTCAACATTTTTAAAAGCTTTCTCCAAATCTTCAAAAGATAAAAACGTAGCTTTGCTTTTCCTAAACCTGTCCTCTTAGGCAAGTCGTAAGGTGACTGCTGACACACGTGTTCCAACGTTTCCCCTATATCCAAACAATTCTTCCCCGACGTCGAATTCTACCAGTTTTTCCCATTAGTCTCTGATTAATTATTGTCATTATTTTGCAATCATGATTTATTAAGCTGAATGTAATTGTCACACCTGTGTGCGCCACCTTTCTTTGGAACTGGAATTATTATATCTTTCTGGAAGTCTGATCTGTAGGTTGAAGTCTAGCTGTAGAGGTGGTTATTTACCACTATAAGTTGTGGTTGCAAAATATTAACACGAATTATTTACAGAAGGATGGAAAAGATGGTAGAAGCCGACCTCAGGGAAGATCAGTTTGGGTTCAGTAGAAATGTAGGAACACGGGAGGCAATAATCACTTTACGGCTTATTTTAGAAGATAAATTAAGAAAAGACAAACAAACATATCTAGCTTTAGTAGATTTGGAGAAGGCTTTTGACAATGTTGATTGGAATAAACTCTTTCAAGTTCTGAAGCAACCAAGAGTAAAATATAGGGAGCGTAAGGTTATACTTGTACACAAACCAGACAGTGGTCGTCAGAGTTGAAGGGCATGAAAGAGATACAGTGATTGGGAAGGGAGTGAGACAGGGTTGTAGCCTTCCTCCAATGTTATTCAATTTGTACATTGAGCAAGCTATAAAGGAAAGCAAGGAGAAATTTGGAGAAGGAATGTCAGAGACAGCAAAGGACCTGGAAGAGCAGTTAAACGGAATGGTGGAAGATGCATATAAGATGAACATTAACAAGAAAAAAACTACGGTAATGGAGTGCAGTCTAAGAAAATCAGGTGGTTCTGAAGGAATTAGATTAGGTAACGAAACAATAAAGGAGGTAGATGACTTTTGTTACTTGGGCAGTAAAATAACAAATGATGGTCGCAGTACAGAGGATATAAAATGCAGAATTACAATGGGTAGAAAAGCATTCTTGAAAAACAGGAATTTGTTAACATCAAATATTGATTTAAGCCTAAGGAGGTCCTTTCTGAAGGCATTTGTGTGGAGAGTTGCCTTGTATGGGAGTGAAACATGAACGATAAACAGTGTGGACAGGAAAAGGATAGAGGCTTTTGAAATGTGGTGCTACAGAAGAATGCTGAAGATTAGGTGGATGGATCGCGTAACTAATGAGGAGGTACTGAACAAAATTGGGGAGAAAAAGAATTTCTGGCATACCTTGAATAAAAGAAGGGATCGATTGGTAGGACTGATTCTTAGACATCAAGGAATTGTGAATTTAGCGTTGGAGAGAAGTGTGTGGGGTAAAAACCAGAGAGGAAGACAAAGACATGGCTACAGTAAGCAAACAGATGTGGGTTGCCGTTCTTATGTGGAGTTGAAGGCTTGCTCAGGATAGAGTATTGTGGAGAGCTGCATCAAACTAGTCTCTGGACTGAAGACCACGACAACAACAGTTCTAATGACAATGCAAACGACTCAGGAGAGACATAAATATTTTTCAACAGGCTATAATCAATTTTCAAATACTGCTTCAGCCTACAAATATAGTATGTTCAGATCTGTGTTTTTTTACAAGGCAGCGTGGTGAGAATTATCGGACGCGGGGTCGGCCACCCGCAGCCCTCGGATTAAAGAAGCTCTGGAGGGAATAAGTTCCCCCGCTGAAGCGCCGGGGTTCCCCTTTGTCCGGAAAGTTGGCGTCCTCCATTGTGAGCGAACCACGAGGTGATTTAACGAACTCCGTTCATCATTGATGAGCTGTTTGTTCACGCCCGATTCCTCGAGGAACTAAATCAGAGCGCCCCGATTCCGCAGACCGCCGAGACGGTGTTAAATCGCGCGAAAAACGACGGATGGAAGTGATAACAAAAGATTGACCTCTGCGAAAAGGCACGACCGGAGACTGACACGCGGAAAACAGAACAATGCTTAAAAGAACCTGTGTTTGTTATAACGAGCTGAATTAAACAAGCAAGTTTTTGGTCTCAGTTATGAAGCACGATATTTGTATTGAGAGCTCAGGCTTCTTGTATCCTGCTCTGGTGTGATAGATTAATTTAATTGTTAGCATGCTGTTGTAACTACACTACTGGCCATTAAAATTGCTACAGCAATTAAAACCTGTTTGGTGATGGGGAAGTTTTTGATGCATCTCATATCCTTGAGATATGTGTGAAGCTATGAAGAGAATGCAAGTAAAATGTCTCGCGCATAGGAGTGAATAAATAACAAACTCGCCGAATACAATTAACAAGAGGTAATACATTGTAACGTCGAAAGTCATGGTTCTACTGGAATAGTAGTAAGCGATTAAATTATTCTTTCACCATTTTCTTGGCCTTGTAAGGGAGAAAGTAAAACATTGAAAGCATTTGTAAAGTTGGTTTTAAGTCGCTAAGTAGTCTCATTCTCAAATAAAGTATGAATAAATCGTCATTAAGCGTCGCATTGTTTCCCACATCCCCCCAGGTGAATACCGGGCTGGAACCCAAGTCCCGCCTCAGTAACACGACTCGCAGACATTTCGTAACACTTTACACTTTCACACGTATAACACTATGCGCAGACATTTGGGGTACTTATTTCCTCTCGGGGGGGCATGGGGTGGCGGCAGGAAGGGCATCCGGCTACCCCGTAATTACTAACATGCCAAAACAAGACGACTCTGCGATGTATGGGAAAAGGGCTCAAGAGAAAGAACACTCACGCGTCGCATTGTTTATAACGTCATATCTCCAGAGTTATGCGTCACAGATGATTCTTATCACCTGATTATTGCCCAATGGTAAGAAATATTTGTAAAAAGGAAAAAAAAAAAGATTGAAAGAAGGAAGAAGATGATGATGATGAAGAAGAGATGATGATGATGATGATGATAATGATAATGACGGCTCTAACATCCTGCGGTCAACCAGAAAGCAAAAGTCCCTGTTGATGGCAGGTCAACAGGAGGTAACTCGAGCACGTGTATAATTTTGAATGGCTAGCAAAGAAGGATGTTTTATAAGGATTTTACGCACCTTTCTGACACGTTTGTCCAATGTTCGACCATTTTACCGTGCAGTGCACTTTTGCATACCACCACTCGACTCCTGCATTGCTGTGGCCACTTCTTTCACTAACTTTGGATATATTCTTTTCCTCCCTTTACCAGGTTGCACACCAAAGGAACCCGTCTTTTTGAATTTACGAATCATTTTCTCCAGACCCACGGCAGTAGTTGTACCAACACCTTTTTTCAAACCCTTCAGTGTCGGGGACTTCTGCAGAGCGACTTGTGCACAGACATCATTCTTGTAAAATAGCTTTACAAGTAGAGATCGACCCTGCACGTAGACAATCGTGGGAAACGTATTAGACGCAAAATGTTTATACCGACTATAATACGTCGTGCGCATGACAGGTGTTTTCATTCACTTATTAGTTTCAAAATGTTCAAATGTTTGTAAATCTATCGGACCAAACTGCGTGGTCATCAGTCCGTAGCTTACAAACTACTTAAACCTGGGTAAACTAACCTAAGGACAACACACACACCCATACCCCAGGGAGGACTCGAACCTCCACGGCGAGCAACCGCGCGCTCCCTTATTAGTTTGACCGGACGAGGTGGCGCAGTGCTAACGCACTGGACTCGTATTCTGGAGTATGGTGGTTCAAATCTATCTCCGGCCATCCAGATTTAGGTTTTCCGTGATTTCCCTAGATCACTCCAAACACCGGGATGGTTCCTTTCAAAGTGCATATCCTATTTCCTTCCCTTTTTCTTAGCAAAAATCAATCTGTGCTCCGTCTCTAAAGTCGACGCTGTTGACGCTAATCTTGCTTCCTTCTTTCATACTACAACACGTGCAAAAAATTTCTTACGCACACCATTTTGTGATCATGGCGTGCCGAGTCGCCACTTCTGTCATGCTTGGCTTCCGAGGTGCCCAGACCACAATCCGTGTGATTACTGACTGGCATGACGTCACAAGGCTACAGCGATCGGCCCATCTCATTGCGAATGCTAGAAGACAAAATTCGACGGAAATTTCATACCATCTCTACTGATGTGCTCAACAGGGATTGTCCCTCGACTGCAGATACTATTGACGAACGACAGCCGACTTCTTGAACATTTGTTATAGGGAACAATACCTTTGCTAAAAAAAAAAAAAAAATTCTGATGATATTGCTCTTCTATCATATGAAGCGGTATCATCCGTCATTTTGTACAGCTTTACTGGCTTCCAAATTTGTCATTCCTCTACGTACATTATTCCGCGAACATTTGAGTCACCCTGTACCTTCTGCATGTACTGTTTGTGCCTTAATATCATATTACTAAATTATTTATAGCGTGAAGGGTCTAGGGACTGTTGACTTCATGTGAAGAGCACATTTTATTTTCGTATGAGAGGCAGACGGACAGTTATTGCTCTGTAAGGCTATATATTCTACGACAGAAGTTTTACGACTAAAGTCTGTAAGGAAATAAGGAAAGTAACTATCAAAGAATCGCAACACGCAGCGAAAGAGTGAGGCATACATAATGTTGGTGTTCGATCTCCGGTCAAAAGTACTTGTACACCTATTAGTGGACACCAATATATAATCTGTCGACGTATCGCTTAACCCTGCTGTGAGGGTTTTTTTTTTTTTTTTTTTTTTTTTTTTTTTGTCTGTGGAAGAGTGGCAGTACATTCTGACTACAAGAGCCGAAGCTACGAAAGGTAGTGACGTGGATGGAAATCGATCCACCGAACGTGACATCTAGTGGTCAAATTTACATTACGTAGTGTGTCAGGATGCGTTTGATTCCGCAGCGTCCTTCTCATACCGATACGGTATGTACCATACTATTTCGTAAAACTTAGAACGTTATACTCACCATTCAAGACCGTATCAAACGGTCACATATTTTTCTTTGTGTTGAAGTACTTGCATACAATAAAAAACGAGTTCTCAGCTCTTCTGCGCGATTCTTAACATTTATGGTTACTCACCATATTGTTTTTTTTTTTTTGCAAATATAATAACGTAGGTACAAGCTCCAACCTTCTATGACGACTCATGATCCATGGTTCCCTTATCTTCGAGCTGAGGTATTTAATGACAATGGAAACATATTGAAAAACGTATTTGCATTCACGTATCCGTCAAAATTATTTCGTTGAAACAGGTATCGTGATGATATCCGGCCCACGCGATAACACGAGTTTGGTTCCTTTTCAACTTTATCACACAACAGTAATTTCGTTAGACCAAAAATTCGTATTACCGCAGTGTAAACCGAGATATATTGCGCACCCACCAGAAAAATTACAGTATTGAGCAAGACACAGCATTTATTCTCTGCAACTATCTATGTACCATCTGCGACGGTAATTCCCCACTAAAGTTTTGTAGGTTGTGCAGCAAGTCACTTATTTCCTCGCACTTTGACATCCCGCGAAAATTTCCAATTTTTTCCTAATTTCCCAAACTTGTGTATATTTTACTTTGGAGTGGTGGATGGCATTATTAAAGCGAGTAATTTGACTAACAGAAAATAAAAACTCCTAATGGTGTAATGATTAGACCGGTTTGTCAAACTGCAGGGCCATCAGTCGCATTCGGAGCTCTCAGCTAACGGCTCGAACAAGACAGAAAAAGCATTTAAGCAATGTCGGCACTAAATGAAGGTAATGAGTAAAGGGACGAAGACGGAAGTCATTTGTCCACGGAAGTGGAGGACGCCGCCTCCCAAAGGCGAAGGCGGCTCACCACCCACAAAAGAGCCCCCCCCATCTCCCCACCCCTTCCTCCCTCCGCTGCTGATATTTTTCTACGGCGAACTTAATTACTGCGCCCGAAACAGTGTTGGGCGTGTGTCTGAGAGCGAATGTGCGTAGTCTCAGGGGAAGCCGTGGGGAGAGGGGCTTAACAAAAGTTGTCCAGCATTCGCCGACGCTCTTATTGGAATCTCTCTAAAAATCTATCCTCAAGCAGTATTGCGAATTTGGGTGGATTGCGGAGTATGTATGTAGATGACACGTCAAGTTGCTGAACTAACCCGAGCAAAAGGAGGCTCGACTCGATATTAGGAGGAATCCCATGACATTTTTCACCTTAGTGTTACCTCTTTCCACGCTCCATATGTGGGAAAAACTCTAGTAAGCAATTTTAATGCGACGTACGCTCTGCCACGCATTTGACAGTGGTTTTAAGAATATAGACGTGGATGCAGATGCAAAAGACTGGCGACATCGCAGTCTTGGGGTATTCTATTATTCCTGTCCACAGTTGTTCACAGACATGTGTCTGCACATGGACTAGGACTCAATGGCTCCAGGAATCCCTTTGTGCTCTTGGAGGGGAGTAAGGCTCTGTTCCTGCAGCGGGTTGCACCCTCTCCCTTCTCCCATCATCTCCAACACTACAGGATACACGTTAGAGTGCCGCAACACGCAATTTTTGCCTGGTTACAGTGCGGGCAGTGAAAGAGACACCGAGCCACCTGTGTCTGGGCCTCTGCGACTCGGCTCGGTTTCGTACTCGCTGCGTGCCTGCTGTCCGGACTGCTGGCACGCGAATAACCGAGCATGTCCGACCCGACACTCGCCTCAGCTCGCCTCGCTTCGCTGCACAGCACACAAATCCTACATCTCTCTCTCTCTCTCTCTCTCTCTCTCTCTATCTCTCTCTCTGCCGTCGTCACTATCTCTCCTATTGTTGCCTTAACACGAAAGTAATGTGAGACATTCCGTGAATATCAATAGATAACTGCAGGATAAAAGTGGTCTGTTCTTTCGGACATGCCATCAAAAGCATCTGAAAAGCGTTTTAGACCAAATTTATACATGGTGCGAAAATTGGCAATTAACCCAGGTATCGCTGAATTATTTTTGGTTTTGTGCGTCCTCTCCTGGAGTACTGTTGCCCATTGTGGGACCCTCACCAGGTGGGACTGACGGAAGACATTGAGAAGGTTCACAGAAGGGCAGATCGTTTTGTTTTACCATGTTACAGGGGGAAAAGCGTCATGGAAATGTTGCACGATTTGAGGTGGAAATCGTTAAATGAACTAAGTTATTCGTTGCGGCGAGGTCTATTTGCGAAACTTCAATCACCGGCTTTTACTTATGAATGTGAAAATATTTTGCTAGCACCCACCTACATAGGGATACATGACCATCCTAATGAAATAAGAGAAATCACATCGCAAACGGAACGATTTAGGTGTTCTTTCCTCCCGCGCGCTATTACAGAATGGAACGATACAGAAAAGTTACGAAAGTGGTTAATGAACCCTCTGCCAGGCACCTAAATGTGATTTGCAGAGTATATATGTAGATGTAGAATTTTCGAAGTTAAAATTTTATCGGTTGCTAACCTGTGTTATGTTCTTGTTCAGTTTATTTCTACACAACTCATTTATACGAATCATATTCTGGATCTTATCATTTTCCAGGTTCGCTGTCTTCGGCTAACAGTCGTGTAGTAGAAGTTGGAATATGTCGCAGCCTAACAACGTGCAAGATTTTACTTTCAATGACGACGCCAACGAAAGCCTATAGGTTTCAACAATTTTGAATAGATTGCACGATTTCTGTCCAGTATTCAAAGTTTTCAAATGTTTGTGAATCAAAAGGAACAAAATACTAGGCACTTCCGTTGCTAGACTTACAAATAACTTAAACTTAGGGTAAGGACAACACACGCATGCGCTGGGGAAGACTGGGACCGCTGGCAGGGAGCGACCGTGCAATCCGCAGCATAGCGCCTTAGGCCACGCGACTGTCCATTATTCGACTTGCGGAAGTGAGCCATGTTGACTAAAAATGCGAAACGAGTAATGGCAAAATGCATACTGAAAATCAAATGGTGTGTGTGTGGGGGGGGGGGGGGAGATATGAGTATTGTTAACTGGAAATGGTGGCCGGCCTATCCTAAAACGAGACGAAATTGAGCGACGTAGACTGAATCTTAGGCACTTTGATAGTCCTCTACACCGGCATGCTAGTTTGGTTCCGATATTATTTCTCATATTCATCTGCGTGGTACATTAAATAATCATTTTAATTAGGTCTATTTTTCTCAACACTTCGTACTTTTTTGTTACTGCCTTGTGACGTTCCCACATAGCAGGAAGAGAGAATTTTCTCTCTAGATGGTAAAACTGGCTGCTCCTTTATGCATGTGGTCGCTATTTTGCTATCATCGAGTGCGTTGCATCTGAAGAACCCCTCCATATAAGAACTAGTAGCGCCGTTTATCCAGGCAACACTCGAACACAGATTACCTTCCGCCGCGAGGTGGCCAAGCACATTGAGGCGCTATGCTGGAATGCGCGAAACCGCTCCCCGTCGGGAGTTCGAATCGCCCCTCGGGCATAGATATTTGTGCCGTCTTTAGTATAAAGTAGTTCATAAGTGTTTTGTAAGTTTAGGGACTGAAGACCCCGCAGTTATTCTCATAAGCTTAACAAACATTTGAACATTTTTGCATGATATTGGAGTTGTCCACCTAACTCGCCTGTTTACAAAACTCTGGAGAAGATCGCCGTGTACAGCTCTGGTGACACATTTGGGATAAGTACCTTCCATACGCCGTCCACCTGGCTATTGTCTATTTCGTTTGTGGTAGTCACCTCTTGAAGTTCTTCCCTGCGTGGATTTGATTTTGGTGTTTGTGCTTGATTAGGGTTTGTCCGGCCGAACCACAGCTGCCGACTAAGTCTTATTCTTCACTATTTGTATTACAAAAATTCAAAGTTGACAATGAGTCAGCCGTCTTGCTCCTTATCAATCGTCTATTTCAAATTGCTAAAGCTTTGATCATTTCGTTTTTTAGGGTGTCTGGGGTTTTATCTGCCGTGTGCCCGTCTGCTACTTCGTTGCCTACCCGGGCAGCAGGCGTAATTTAAGGCAGTGCCCTTTTTCCTCCGCCGCGTATCCTGCCTACCCTGAGGTTGTATTGCGGCAGTCCCTGAAACTTTCATTTATTTTTCCACCGAGCCTTCGTCCTTCCATTCCTCACTTGCATCCGTTTGGCCTTGGTAATCAAGTAAGTGTTATCGCCTGCCGCCGCGGTGGAGTAGCCGAGCGGTCTAAAGCACCTCGCTGCGGAGCGCGCGGTTGCTCGCCGTGGAGGTTCGAGACCTCCCTGGGGCATGGGTGTGTGTGTTGTCCTTAGGTTAGTTTACCTAGGTTTAAGTAGTTTGTAAGCTACGGACTGATGACCACGCAGTTTGGTCCGATAGATTTACAAACATTTATCGCCTGCCTGTGCCGTTGTTGCTTTTCTTGTAGAAGGCGCCCTCAAGATTATACCAGTCTGACTGTAGGACGTTCATTTTAATATAAGTATCTTGTCGCCTTTGAAAATTAAATTGTGCCTTAGGTCTAGGTTCCGTGTTGCAAGGGACGCTTATGAAGTGGTATTTGTACTTGAGGACAACTTGTATGTACTTGTAATTTTAACTTCCTTGCACTGAATTGCATTTGAAGATTATTTGTCCCCTTGAAAAGCATTACTGTTAAATTTACATTGTATCAGAATCTGTTTAATATTGAGAAATAGCTAAGAATTTGGTAAACTTTGTGTTGAAAGAAGCCTTCAGCAAGTAACTTCTCAATTAAAAGAGTGACCATAAAAACAGACTATCATTGGTGTACCCACCCAGTCCTCCCATGTCGTCTCAGTTTGTTATTGTAAAAATAATTTTAATATTTCATAGTAGCAAAACCAAAACCGTCCCAGTACCCGTACAGAACTATCGCAAATGTGTTCCCATACAACGAAGTTTGTGTGATAGGATTTAATTTTGTATTTGTACGTCGAAAAATTGTCATATTTTAATAAAATATCAAAGCTTTTTGATTTAGCTTCCTTGTACCGCTAACAGTGTATCAGTTGCACTAGACCGCGCGAGTGTCACATCATTTATGTCTGAATCCATTTGTATCCTCTGAAAACATTAGCTGTACATATTACACACACACTCACAGACGTAGACACACACTACACACACACACACACACACACACCACCACCACCACCACCACCACCACCACCACCTCTTCAACTATTGGAATGATTTCAACCAAACGTCGTATACATAATCCTTATCGTCAGACTCTGGGGTTATCAACCACCATAGAATGTGTTGACACAAAAAATTAAATTGTGAAAACTGTCCCATCGTGCTTGAGATTGTAATTTTTTTACCCTTTTACTTAAAAAATTTATTCGCAACAAGTTTTGCAATATTCCACTCTAAGTTCCTGAAAAATTATACTATCGTAAGACTCATAGTCCAGGAGATATGACGTCATAAGGAGCTGCATGAAAATTAAAGTTAAATGGATAGAGTGTGGGGGTAAAAGGCGACGGACAGAAGGACAGTAGAGAGATGGACCAACAAAATAATGAAATAAGGAAGAAATAAACAACAATGTGACTTTTTTTAAAGTATAGAGTTTGGCTATTGATTAGCTACCATCAGTGCATAAATCAGCGAGTACAATGGCATCGTAAATATGCTTCCCAACTCATATAGTTTTCAAAATGAAATGCCAAGCTCGCAAATTAATATTTTATTCAATGACGACCGGTTTCGGTGAACTGTGTGACCATCATCTAGGTCATCTTGTTAAAAAAAGGGTATAAAATAATAAGTGCAACGTTGCACTTAGTCACTATATAAAAAAACACAAGTTAAAAACATGACAGCTTACAAAATACTGTATCTTGTAAGCTGTCGTGTTTTTAACCTGTGTTTTTTTTTTATACATAGTGATTAAGTGCAATGTTGCAAAAATTATTTTACACCCATTTTTTAACAAGATGACCTAGATGATGGTGACACAGTTCACCGAAACCGGTCGTCATTGAATAAATTATTAATTTGCGATCTTGGCATTTCATTTTGAAAACTATAAAACGATCAGATCGCCTACAAACCCGAATATGTCAGGTAATCTTATCATACATATATCACGTGCGGCGGTACACAATTGTCTTAGAAAGTACCCATTTGCGAGCAAGGATTATTTTAAGATATGAATGCTGATATGCAACTGCATGGAAGCATAATTCCTACGTGGTCGTGCATACTACTCTACAGCAGAAATCTATTTGTAATAAATCAGTGTGATCGCGGCTGGGCGCTGTTGTTTCGTTTAATCGTAAGTGGAGCTCCATCGCTGGAGCAGCGATATACGGTATCGATCTGTGAGCATATCGGGATATCGCGAGTCCGTGCTGTGGCGCGTGCTGTTTGCACATCTGTGGCGCAATCACAGCGTGGCCGCGTCTGGGATATGGGGGCCGCAGGGCGCCCCATGATAACAGGGCAGACGCCGCTGTGCCTCACAGACCATCGGCCACGTTCAGAGGACATGAAAAACAGAGGTGTTACACCGGACCTCTTGTAGTTCCATGTAAACTCAAACAGGCATATGCAGCTAATGACCGCCGATATTTCGATTGCAGCACACCTAGTTTTGGCACACTTTAGGTTACGGTAGCAACACTAAAAGTGGGCCTTTGCGATCGTCTTTTGACAGCTCGAAATTTAAATGAAAATAACGGCTTAACCATCCATCTGACACGAAAATTGAATAACCTAATTTGTAGAGGAGAAAATTCACCACAACTTTGCTGCCTTATGTTGTTTTCAAATCTCGTATCGTTTCAGAGATATTTGTAAAAATAACGGCGATTTTGGACGTATGTCTGTGTCTGTCTGTCCGTAGCGTGTTCCCTGCTTTTAAGACGAACCGTATAAACGATCAGCACCGAATTTTACAGACATAATTGTAGGACGCCAGAGACCAGAACCTCCCTTTTTCAATTTTTTCGGACAAAAAATACGCTAGTAATACCAAAAAAAGCCGTTTGTAATATAATTGTAATTGCAAACGAACCATTCATCTGACACGAAAAATGAATAGCCTAATTGATAGAGGGGAAAATTCTCTACAACTTAGCTCTATAAGGTTTTTTTTTCATATCTTGAATAGTTGCAGAGATATTTGCAAAAATAGCGGCTATATGACGATGTGTGTCTGGCTGTAACGTGTTCCCACTTTCTAGGTCTAACCGTTCAACCGATCGGCACCAAATTTTACAGAAATAATAGTTGGCTACCGGAGACCAGAACCTCGCTTTTTCAAATATTTTGGACAAGAAATACGTTAGTAATGCAAAAAAAAAAAAAAAAAAAAAAAAAAAAAAAAAAAAAAAAAAAAAAAGAGTTTGTAACGTAATTTTAATTCCAAATAAACCTTTCATCCGACGCGAAAATTGAATATACGAATTTGTAGAGGAGAAAATTCTCTACCACTTTGTTCCCATATGTTTTTTTCATATCTCGTATCGTTTGAGAGATATTTGCAAAAATATCGAAGTTTTGACACCCTCGATTGAATTAACGAAAACCAGCCGTTCGCAGATGTCACGTGACATTCATCGCCCAGAAATCTCTGGCATACGCCATCTTGCGTTGCGAATTTGATGATTTCCTTATTGTAACTTACACGTTGTCATTTCAAAGTAATGGCGCACTGAAGAATTAACAAAAACCTGTCGTTTTTCGTACGATAAATGATAATCTAGTGTCTACAAATGCCATATTAGCATCAGATAACAACGGCCATCAATAGTATGAAATTTAGGAATACAATTCCTGACTGTTAGCTGTAGCGTAGTGGGTAACGCTTTCGACTATGACGCTGAAGGTCAGAGGGTTCGGAACCCACCACTACCAAAATTTCTTTGTTCCTCAAAGGGTTTCAGACATTATTATTATTTAATTTTTTTAATTATTTAGATTATTATTTTGGTCCAAAATGTTTGCAAAAACTTATAAAACTACAAATCTAAAGTGGGCCGTAAAACACGTCAGTGCGATTTTTTTCAAGGAGACTGCAGAGAGAAAGCACCAGTGATCCCAGTTATTAACACTGGATACACCACTATATGTGAAAATCGTGACGGCTATTATAGTTATTGTTGTGGTGTAAAGTCAGCTCCACACAGCAGACGTGTGAGAAAGATCGTAGATAAGGCACGGATCGACCGAAAGCCAATAGCAAGCAGGCGCCGCGCATCCTGGAGGGAGTAACCGAAGATTCGCGCCCTCTAAAAGCGACTGTATCTAGGCCGACATACGTCTGGACGCCCGTCAGTTGCTATTCAGGAATACGACAGCTACGAAGACAGAACTAGGACAGTTACTAGGCAGCTACGAAGTCTGAAAGCGGCTACGAACTTGGCAGTAACTAGGTCACAGCGCAGCTAGCATCATACGGACGACACCACAAGAAGCAAGAAGAGAGAAGAAACAGACTTATGTCCTTAAGTTGAGTAATTTCACTTTCAGTCAATAAATGTTTTGTAATACTAACTATATCAATGTTTTAGATATCAAAGGATCCTGCACCAATTCCTTCATTGAAAACCAGACCGGGACGAGTAAACAACAAAAAGGCGACAAGTTCACAACAGTTATGTTGGCAACTCCGTAGGTATAGGTTATGTTGTTGTTTTGAACCTTGCGCCCTCTGAAAATGAGTTATGAACGATTGATTGCTTTAATAAATGCATAATTACGGAGTTTGTGTCGCTTATGGTTGTAGGAAAGTCAAAGGAAATGAAATAGAGTTCAGATCCATATATGAGTTATATTTCTATTTAGAACTAGTGTTCCTATCCCATTTCAGTTAATTAATAAATTGCCCTGTTAAAGATGGTATTTCACTTATGTATGTATGTAAGCTATATTTTTCTTCACAACTAGTGGTTCTATTATGTTTCATTTAATGAATAAATTGCACTGCTATAGACGGTATTTCTACTTTTCTGTTTTATATTTGCGTCTTGTCTACACTAATTTCTGTTTGAGCTTACGGATTGGATATACACTGTGATGAAAATTATTCTTGTATCATACGCATCAGACCTGTCTTTCTTACTCTTTATTTCTCTGCAACAGTGTAATTTATTCATTAAATGCAACGTGGGAGAAACACTAGTCCTGAATCTAAATATAACGCAACTACATGTTTTACACAACTCGTGTTATTTTCTATTATTTCGATGCAGGAGTACTATTAATCACATATCTAGAATGTTTTGTACATAGTATTCAGATTTTAAGAACAGATAGCACTCGTTGTATATAACTTAGTTTCTACCTAAGCAACTAGTAGAAACGATTAGAAAATTCAAAATGTTAAATTATTCGTAATCACATAATACTGACAACTGGATAAATATACGTTCACCAATATGGCGTTGAGCCTCACAACTTCGTAATATACAGTACTATTTCCAGATGATCTTTGAGCTCACTGGGAAGCGCTTTCCATGGACATTTAACACGTCAAGGAAGGGAAGACAGCCATTGTAGTGGGCGTCTACCTACATCTACTTTGTAAATCACATTTAAGTGCCTGACAGAGCATTTATTGAACCGCTTTCCTAGTATTTCTCCAACGTTCTGTTCAATAGTGGGAGAAAAAGGAACACTTAAATGTTTCCGATTTTGATATTTCTCTTATTCCATTATGATGATCATGTCTCTCTATGTAGGTGGGTGCTATCAAAATATGTTCGCATTCGGAGCAGAATGTTGGTGAAAGAAATTTCGCAGACTGCGTGGCATGTGGCCTGCGTTCTAAGGCACCTTGCTGCGGAGTGAGCGACTTTTGATCTTCTGGTGACTTTACTAACCAATAAACGAAAGCATCATCCGCGAACAGCCTAAGGAGCTGCTCACATTGTCTCCTAAATTGTTTATAAAGATGAGCAACAGTAGGGGCCCTACAACACTTTCCTGGGGAACGTCAGATATTACTTATGTCTTACTCAGTGCCTTTCCTTCAATTACTACCTATTGCGTCCTTTCTGACAGGAAATCGCCAATCCCATCTCAGGAGTGTGGCGGCATTACATTAGCACATAATATGATCAGAAGAGCCGGCCGCGGTGGCCGAGGGGACTGAGGCGCTCCAGTCACGGTCTGCACGGCTACTACGGTCGGGGGTTCGAATCCCCCCTCGGGCATGGATATTTGTGCCGTCCTTAGTATTAGTTAGTTCATAAGTAGTTTGTAAGTTTAGGGACGGATGACCCCGTAGTTAAGTCCCACAAGCTATACAAACATTTGAACATAAGACACTTGTGAGTTATAGTGTCAAAAGACTACCGGAAATCGATAAATATTGAATCGATTTACGATTCCTTGTCGATAGCACTCAACACTTCATGTCAGTAAAGAGCTATCAGTGTTTCACAAGAACAATACTTTCTAAATTCGTGTTGACGATGGGTCAATAGGTCATTCTCTTCTACGTAGTTAATAATGTTTCAGAAAAGTTAATGTTTTAAAATCCTGCTGCAAACCGACGTCAATGATATAGGCCAGTACTTTTGCGGATCACTCCTATTGCCTTTTCTGAATACTGGAGTGACCTGTGTAACTTTCCGGCCTTTGCGTACGGATCTTTCGCTGAGCGAGAGGTTGTAAATGAAGATACTGGTTCAGCAAACTCCGAAAGCGACCTCATTGTTACACAGGGTGATTATAATTAAAGGAAAACTTTCAAAACACTATAAAAATAACAGCGCTGATCATGGTGACGTCAAATTGCAACGGAATATTATCGGAGAAGAGAAAAAATGTATGGCAGGAGAAAAATATATAGTGTTAAAATTGATCAATAATAGGCGCTGTATGTATCAAAATAAGTAAATGAAAACACCTGTCATGCGCACGACCCATTTAAGACGCTATAAACACGCCGGCTACACGGCTTTTCCTCATTTGGTGCCCGAGACGTCTGCATTGACTGTCTAAATGTAGGATCGCGGCTGTTTGTAAAGTTGTTTTACAAGATTGATGACTGTGTGTAGTGGAACATTTATTAATTCAAGTGACAGTAACATTTAAAATACGCAGTGGCAGAGATGTTCATTAACATATTTCGTGCACTGGTGTTAAGTGTTGAGCTTAAGACTCTTTGTCAGAGATTTTATGTTTTCTCTTGGAGATGACTACAATTATTAAGTATTAATATAGCTGTTCTTGTGCTGAATGTCTGTTTGGTTAGCAAAAAAACTAATTATTATTATTATTATTATTATTAACGAAGAAACAATAAATGAATATTTATGTGAATGTAATGAGAGGCTGCGAAATCATTTACTATAATAAGTATACAAACATCTACAGACGATCACTTCAAGAATTTGATGAAGGTGAGACATAATCCAGTATTCTGGATACTCTTATTTACTAATCAGATTGAAGCAACTTACAGAAGACCTCGTCAGCAGTGCGCGTGTGTGTGTGTGTGTGTGTGCGTGTGTGTGTGTGTGTGTGTGTGTGTGTGGCGCTGAACGAAGAAGATCCACAAACCTGAAGAAGATCCACAAACCTGCATTGAATACGGCGGATAATATTCTGTTGTAATTAGTCATTGTGATCAATGGTGTTACTTTTAGTGCGTTTTGAAAATTTAAATTTAATTGCAATCACCCTCTAAAATCTGTATCGGAAGATTTGCTTTTGTTGAATGAATTGATTTACTACCCAAAGGGTATCGGGGTCCGGGCGGACCTCAGGTGTGACAGACACGTATACACCATCGGCGCGTAAGTCAATACTTCATTTCTCTGTGAGAAGTGGCTCTACAGTCGATAAGCAGCAGGTTGAGCTTTGCAGTTCCCCCATTTGGGACGCATTCAATGTGACAGAGGCCCTATGTTGGACGAAAGTGATGGCAGGTATACACGGCGTAAAGGTTCCAGAAGACGAAGTGTTATTTCCAGAAGAGATTACTACCGAGTTCTGCAACTAGTACATCTTCACCCGTTCAGAAATTCTGCTGCTATACCAGAACATTTTTGCATCCCGCACTATTGGAGATAGAGTAGCTGCAGCAAGATTATGGAATTACAGTCTTACTGATAGCCTGGCATTAACACGACAACATATAGAGGCGGTCTCCAAGTGAAGAATGGACTGCTACTGAATGTTGTCGAATTGTGTTGAGCGATAAATTACCGTTTTCCAGTATCCGTTATAATCGTCGGGGAATACGAGACTGACTGGCCGAGATGTCCCAATGTTTTGGAAATCCACAGCATGAGGAACGTCGTACGTTAAAAGATAAAACAAGCAATGTATATGTATATATAAATAACTCATAAAAGGTGTAAAAAGCCATTTCGTTAAATATAAAACATAGTTGCCAAGTCTATAATAAAGGATAATTGAAGCATTAGACAATAAACAGAAGTTGTCCATCTAGAAAATACCTGCCATCTATGGGCACTTAATAATACTAACATTGAAATCGAAGACAGAGTGTGAGTCAAAGATAAAATACAGCGGTGATGCTGGTTGCCGTGGATACGGCGTCGTGGAAACATCGGTAAGTCGTGCAAGTAGTGAAGCAGACGACGTTCCAGAGACTCACACTCTGTCTTCGATTTGAATGTTACTATTATTAACTGCCCATAGATGACAGGTATTTCCTAGACGGACAACTTCTTTTTATTGTCTAATGCTTCAATTATCCTTTATTATAGACATGGCAACTATGTTTTATATTTAACGAAATAGCTTTTTACACCTTTCATGGGTTATTTATATATACATATACATTGCTTGTGTTATTCTTTACTGTCCGACGTTTCTCATTGGTTTATGATGTGCTGATGCTTCAAGCGGTGGGCGGGGCTTATCCCTTATAACGCACAGCGTTCTCTCGCTCGTTAGCAGTTGCCGCACGCTCACCGCTTGAACATCTACAACGAGGTATACTGTTTTACGGAATTTTCTAATCCTGTTTGTAAATTTATCATAGCTATTAATGGTGTACTTGAATGAAACTTTCACTCTGCAGCGGATTGTGTGCTGATATGAAACTTCCGAGAAATTAAAATTGTGTGCCGGAACCGGGACTCGAACCTGGGACCTTTGCCTTTCGCGGGCAAGCGCTCTACCGATTGAGCTATCCCGGCACGACTCACGATGCCGCTCCACAACTCTACTTTCGCCAGTACCTCGCCTCCTACTTTTCAAACTTCATAAAAGCTCTCCTGCGAAACATGCAAGACTAACACTCCTGGAAGAAAGGATATGGGGGAGACATGGCTTAGCCACAGCCTAAGGGATGTTTCCAGAATGAAACTTTCACTCTGCAGCGGAGTGTGCAAAGTAGGAGACGAGGTACTGGAGGAAGTGGAGTTGTGGGGCTGCATCGTGAGTCGTGTCGGGATAGCACAGTCGGTTAGTGCGCTTGCCCGCGAAAGGCAAAGGTCCCGCGTTCGAGTCCAGATTCCGGCACACAATTTTAATCTGCCAGGAAGTTTCAATGGTGTACCTGTTTCGCTCTATAGCTTATCGTCTTTTATTGTATTTTACAGAGGTCTGAAGACGATCTAATCTCAGGTCGAAACCGGTTACCTGTAGTAATAAATTGTCAAATTTTGCTTAGTAGACTGTTATTTTTATCTTTGAACAATTAGATAACGGTCCAGCTTGCGTCAGGAGAGGGTACATCGTGTTTACGACACTGTTATAAAGTGAATCACACCCTGCATCCAGGCGAGAGGGAGTGCTACGTCATCGTGATAAGTATGCTAACACTGCCGAGTTCTTTACGATATGAATAGGTACTGGAATCGACGACATAACGCTAGGTATCCTGGAAACCCGCGAGTTACCCCCGTGTGTGCCTGACATTTTTCGCCGGCAGTGTTTACTCGGCTCTGGCAGTCGCGATGAGCAGAATGTGGGGGCGCAGTGATGTGGAAGCCCTTACGTAACGGTGTTGCGGCGGCACGCGATGCCCCAGGCAGCTTGGGACGGGGGTCGTAAAGCGAGCGGCGCGCGCCGGCAGGAAACGGCAGGGGGAGGCGCCGCAGCCCTCCCCACAAGCGTCACACCGGCTGCGGGGCAAGGTCGCAGCCGGCACCGCGCACAGCTGCCGTGCCCACCTCACGTTACGACACTGTCGCCTTCACACCAAAATGTGCTTCAAGTTTCGTGTGTGCAGTCGCAAGAATTCTGCTTCGTCTTTAACATTTCGGCTGTGTAACTTTGGGACAGTGGCCGACTAAGGGGGGGGGGGGGAGAGGGGCTGTCCGCCCCAGGCCTCTCGTCTTGAAGTGTAGGGACTCCAAATACCCGGAATGAAGGTGTTTTATTTTTTTTTTTTTTTTTTTTTTATTTTTTTTTTTTTTTTTTTTTTTTTTGGAGCTACCTTGACTCTCGTTGTGGGGCCTCCGAATCTCGAAAGCTATTTTATGCAGACTGGCCCTTACCTCTCGGCCTGGGAGGGCCTCCATAGCGCAATAATTACTGTTTTATAGTAATACATGTATTTACAAGTGGTTGGGGGTCCTCAATTTGTTTTGCCGCCGCCCCGAGCCTCCGACAGCCTTAGTCCGCCACTGCTTTGGGACATAAAGTTCATCGGAAGCCGGCGCATACTGACTTGTATTTACGTGCAAAATAGCTGCCACCACCCTTCCTAGACGATGAGTGTTCTCAGAACTTCGGTGCGCATAGCACAAATTATTTCTGACGAAAGCAGTCTGCAGGGTGAACTTTCCCACTTACAGAATGTGTTTGATGGCAATGGGTACTCTCCGCAGCAGATAAGGAAGGCACTGCAAATGAAACCAAAAGAGGATCTACATCCATAATCCGCATGCCACCTGACGGTGTGTGGCGGAGGGTACCTTGAGTACCACTATCTGTTTTCCCTCTTAATCCAGTCTCGTATTGTTCGCGGAAAGAGAGATTATCGGTATGACTTTTTTGTTGTTGTGGTCTTCATTCCGCAGACTGGTTTGATGCAGCTCTCCACGATACCCTGTCCTGTCCGCCTCTTCATCTAAGAATATGTTCGATAACCTACATCCTTCTGAATCTGCTTACTGTATTCGTCCCTCTACGATTTTTACCCAACACACTTCCTTCTAATGCTAAGTTGACAATTCCTTGATGTCTCAAAATGTGTCCAACCAATCTATCCCTTCTCTTAGTCAGTATATTGCCAGAAACTCCTTTTCTCCCCGATTCGGTTAAGCACCTCCTCATTAGTTAAGTGATCTACCCATCTAATTTTCATCATTCGTCTGCAGCACCACATTTCAAATGCTTCTATCATCTTTTTGTCTGTACCCCTTATCGTCCATGTTTCACTCCCATATAATGCTACACTCCAGACAAATGATGTCAGAAAGGACTTCCTAACATCTAAATTAATATTGTATATTAACAAGTTTCGCTTCTTTAGAAACGCTTTTCTTCCCACAGCCATTCTGCATTTTATATCTTCTTTACTTCGGCCACCAGAAGTTATCTTGCTAGCCAAGTAACAAAATTAATCTACTACTTTTATCGTCTCATTACCTAATCTAAGTCCTTCAGCATCGCCTCATTTTCTGACATTCCATTCCATTACCTTCGTTTTACTCTTGTTAATGTTCATCTTATACCTTCCTTTCAAGACTATGTTCACTCCATTCAATCGCTCTTCCAGATCCTCCGCAGTAACTGACAAAATTACTATGTCATCGGCAAACCGCAAAGTTTTTATTTCTTCTCTCTGTACTTTAATGCCCTCTCCAAATTTCTCCTTCCATTCCTTCACTGCCCGCTCAATGTACAGGCTACAACCCTGTCTTACTCCCCTCCCAACCTCTTGTCCCTTTTTTGCCCTTCGACTATAATAAACGATGTCTAGTTTTTGTATAGGTTGAATATACGTAGGTAGGACTTCATGTGCGATCTAATCTCTGTGATTTTATCCTCATGATCTCTTCGCGAGATATACGTACGAGGGAGCAGTATACTGCTAGACTGCTCGGTAAAGGTATGTTCTCGAAACTTCGACAAAAGCCCGTACCGAGCTACAGAACGTCTCTCTTGCAGAGTCTTCCACTGGAGTTTATCGATCACCTCCGTAACGCTTTCACGATTACTAAATGATCCTGTAGCGAAGCGCGCTGCTCTCTGTTGGATCTTACTTCCTCTATCAACCGCATCTGGTACGGGTTCCACACCGGTGAGCAGTATTCAAGCAATGAGCGAACCAGTGTACTGTAACCTACTTCTTTGCTTTTCGGACTGCATTTCTTTAGGATTCTTCCAATGAATCCAATGAATGCTTTACCGACGATTAATTTTATATGGTCGTTCTATTCTAATCAGCACTAATGCCTACTGACAGAGAATTTATAGAATTAACTGCTTCCAGTTGCTGACCTGCTATAGTGTAGCTAAACGATGTATTCGCAGCACATTACCTTTGTCTACATTGAGATTCAATTGTTATTCCCTGCACCATGCGTCAATTTGTTGCAGATCCTCTTGCATTTCAATACCATTTTCCATTGTTACAACCTCTCTATATACTACAGCATCACCCGCAAAAAGCCTCAGTGAACTTCTGGTGCTATCCAGAAGAAGGAATGTAGAAGAAGACGAAGGAACCTTTAAATCCATGGCTTTCCTGCCACATGTGGATAGCCTCTCGTCAACAAACAGGACGGATTCTCAGCAAATTTTTCGGCATCCACGATAGACAGCTGCACTCATGGGCACCGTCAAAGATTATTTGCTGCTCCGAAAATCTGGAGTTCACAAAACTCCATGCGAATGTGGCCTTTCTGACATCGGACAAACAACTCGTACTGTCCATGAAAGATGTACAGAACACCGAAGGTACACACGACTTTTTTACCCTAACGAGTCGGCAGTGGCTGAGAACTGCATTGACACTGGTCACAGTATGTTGCATGACGACGTCGAAATTGTGACAACTATATCATCTTTTTGGGACTCATTTGTGAAGAAAGCAATTGGAAATTCGCTTGACGACGAATTTAATTAATAGAGATAGTGGTTGCAAAGTATATAAATCATGGAATCCGGCACTTTCTGTAATAAACTCACAAATACGACGTCACAGTGCAGCTCATAGTGATACATCGACATGCCAACACCGATCGGCTGCGGAGTCATACATTCAACTCGTGCATTATGCACGTCTTTGCCGCCGACCAACGTCTCTGGCGCATATGTATCTCTGGCTGCATGCGCAGTATAAAGGGTCGAAGCGAGCACTGGAGCGTCACTCTGAAGATGGCTGAAAGTTACACAGCCGAAATATTAGAAGAAGGAGACTTTTGCGGCTGGACACCCGAAACTTAATGTAATAGTCTTTCCGTCGCCAAGACATGAAGATTCACAAAAATGCGCAGTTTGCTTTCTTTCTCACGATTGGTTTTTAAGAATATGGTAAAGTTTTTCGCATGACTAAAAGCTGAATATTGAAACTAAACAGCTGTACCTAAAATTTTTATTATAAACCACTGGTTTCGGAAAAAATCAGATCAGATTTGGGCCAAAATCGATCGTCTATACACCTGATACCCATTTTTAGAACCTAATAGGGTCTGATCTAGTCCGAAACCGATAATCCACAATAAAAAAATTTCGGTACAGCTATGTAATTGTAATACGCATTTTTTTAGTCCATCTAAGAATTGTCCAGCATCACCTACACACACACACACACACACACAAAAAAAAAAAAAAAAAAAAAAAAAAAAATCTGAATGAATTATCGGCTTATTACTGGTATACTACCATCGAATCTGACTCATTCGCAGATGACAACTACGCGAACTACCGTCATTCAAGCTACTATCCACACTTACTCACCCATCCCCATCTCCCAGCGGGATAGTCTTCATTCGTGTTTCCCAAAATGTCTAAATTCAGTGTAAATCGTGAAGTGTGTAAACGTGGAGAAATTTCTGACATAGTCTGGCAGAGGCATAACATGCGAAGCACCCCGCATTCGCCTAGGAGGATGAGAAAACGCCTTGGAAAGTAGCCCCAGGCTGGGCGGCCCACTGCCTCACAGCGTCAATCCGCCGGGAGTGTTTGAACACCTGCCAGCACACCTGCCCTGTCCAGAGAGCGGCCATTTAAACCGAGCATCGTATCCGACGGCTCAATTTATTGCAGAAGACTTGAGTCACGTCTTGTTAAAAGGCCTAAATTCAACTATACCCGATTTTAGCGAAGTTCACTGTCAGGATCTTGACACATAAAATACACGCATTAGTATTAAAAGGAATTGTTACGCCGAAAACATTGTGACAGGGAAATGTGTTAAGATCTTGGTTTGCTCACGTTAGCAAGACGGAATAAGGCCAGCAGCCGGTAGCAGAAAATGCTCACCCGCCTTGCGTGATGACGGCAGCCGCTGCGTCCGCAAGTTGGAAAGCCTACCGTCAGCGATCTGTGTGTGAGTGAAATGGCTGTCAGACAGAGACGCAGCTAGTAAACATATCATAACTACACGTAACTCTGTCACAAGAGTGAATAAGACCGCGGATGCGTCAGCGGTGAAGACACATCGGGCGAACACTGCATTTTCAAAGGGAACACATTCAAGCCGTTTCATACGTCATAGCTTCATCCACTTTTATGTATAAATACTCCCACATTTAGAAGTAACAGTCACTTGGTCTTCTGAATCGACGTCAATTCACTGGCCTAATTGTTGTGCTCAGGCTTTGTCACATACGGGTAGCTGCTAGAGGCAGATAAGAGATGGAGTCTGGTCGAGGGCATAATTCACACTAAACACATCCGCTGTGCTGACGACTTCACACCCCTATGGTGGCTGCCTGAGGCCAGCGCAGTCTTCGGTGGTTGGTTACTAAAGGCCAATGTTCCTGTCGTCGAGTTAGCACTCTGGTGCTAATCCGGCCAGCCGTTTTTCCGAGTCGGGAACCAGCACGACATCCGACTTCAGAGGGGTCCCTGCGTGGATCCACTGGCCGCTGCATAGCCTGGTGAAGGGATAGAGCACTTCACAATAACAGTCTTTGCATCGCTTCCCGGCATCGCGGCGCGGCGCGGGCACTACCATCAGACGAAACACCAAGGTTGCAGCTCGAAGGCGACGCCACCTACTGCTCTAGCTCATGTCGAGCTAGCGCCTTCATCAAACTTATGTATGTTACGGAATAAAATGTGTCAACTATAATTCTGTTTCACTAGCGTCCCTTGGTGCTCCACCAGGTTCCACGCCTCATCCTACCTAAAGCTGGAAACACACCGCTCGGCCCCAGCAGAATTAACTCCTAGAAATCCTTCACCAAACCACCAAACACCAAGGTTTCAGTAATTCCATGTAGTGTCAGTAGGACGTGACTCCAAGACTTAAGACCTTTTAACACAGAGCTCTGTGTGTGAACATAATAAATGCGAATATCAATGGAAAATGACCCGGTTTGAACAAGTTGATTTTAAGCGATGTTACGTTACTGTATGAAATTTACATATTTTTCTGATCTGAAAGAATGTGTAGTTACTTTACATACTCAGTCCTGTATATTATAGATTTAAGGTTGCACGATCTGACAATATGAATGGTGAGGCTTTCACTAAGACCTTTGCATATTAACAAGGCAGTGTTCCCATGAAAAAGAGGAAATACATTAAGCAAGTACTGTCATATATTCCCCATACAGGAGAAGTTCTTTTCTACCATGCAGTTGTTAACTGGGCCAATAAGGCAGGAGTAGTTGACATTAATGAAGAAGACGGAAAGAACATTGTTATATCAATGTTTGTAATATCACTAACTTCGTGCTAGGCTTAAAAACCAGGGCCAATTATGTTTTGGATGTTGTAAAAGTATTACATATGTAAAAGTATTATCTAGGGTATTGTTGTAGACCGTCAAAAATGTAAGAAATATTTGTTGTACATTCATTGAGTTTAAAATATTACTTTTTGTTTAAAAAAATGTTCAAATGTTTGTAACGATTAAGGTACTTAACTGCGGGGTCATCAGTCCTAAAACTTACAAATTACTTATGACTACCTTATACTAAAGACGACATAATCATCCATGCCCGAAGGGGGGGGATTCGAACCCCCGACGGGAAACGGCCTCGCATATTGCATATTGCCCAAATACGCTCGGCCGCTCCACCGCGGATTTTCGTTCAAACCTATGATTTATTTGGGAGATGAACATCAATAAATACTAATTTTTGAATGTTTTTATACACGAATTGTTAGTAGGGAGTATATCCACCAGCTTCAAACACCTTAAAATACGTCTAAATTGCTTTAAATTGCTTCTAAAATGAAAAGTGTTGTATTAAACGTGACCAAGAATAACAGTAGCAGCAGCCACATTAGTTTTAATTGAAGTTTCGGAATGGAAGGAGATAGGTATTAGTTTTTTTTAGTTTTATCAGAAGTACGATCAATTGGCTGTAATCCTATTAAAAAGCTATGATTCAATTGAAAAACCTACAAAACTTTAGAGGACTTTCAATTTAAAAATTCTTGGAAACAAAACACCTTTATCGATAAATGTAAAACTTCGACGCAGCGGTACTAACTTTGAACAAGAATACTTTTACTCTCTTCAATACGCATTTCGTCAGCACGGCCCTGCAAGCTCTACTCCTGGAAAGCTGGCTAGCCCGCTTAGCAAATCATACCGACGGGTCCCCTGCTCAACCATCGGCCGGCGAGCAGAGATTTATATGGAAAATCAAAATGTTTGTAAATCTGTGGGACTTAACTACTTTGGTTAGCGGTCCCTAGGCTTACAAACTAGGTAAACTAACTTATGCTAATGACAAACACACGCCCATGCTCGAGGGAGGACTCGAACCTCCGACGGGGAGAAACCGCGCGCTCCGCAGCAAGGCGCCTTCGAGCATACGACAATTTCACCGCGGCTATATGGGAACTCAGCATTCCGGCTCGGCGGCCATCCAATGAGTAACTTCTACTCCCACCACTGCTAGCACCCCAATAAGGGCTGGTGTCTACATTCGCAATTTTGAGGCAAGTCTCTCGCAACTCCAGTGGCACGACCGTGCCTGCGCTTAACACCACTTTGGTCATACATAAGGCTGTTCCTGTTGATCCTCTACCTAAACATTCCACCTTATAACCCCTCGTTTATATTTTAATTAATATTTTTTTATATTTTGCGGATAAAGAACTAATGTTCGTAGTAAAAATTTAAAATTATTATGAATATAGTATTAAGTTCAGGTCAAAGTAATTACGGAGGGTACGAGCATGGAAAGCGAAATATGGCCAAGGGAATTTTCTCCATGTAGCCATATAAAGAGGAAATTTCGACATTGTTAGAGTTAGTTCTCTCATGTTAATTTAGTTCTTGCGTGTTTAATATAGCGGAGTTAACCCTGTATGAAATTAGTTTTGTGTCCCCGCCTCGTCGCCGATTTTGTGTCTCGTTTCCGTTCGTAGGTGTCGGTGACCGAGTGGAATGAGACCGACACAGGAATAAAGATAGCACGCTGGTGCAGGTACGGAGGGGAGCAGCCAGAAACTAGAAACACTAGAGTAAATTAGAACGAGATATATATTGAACAGAATTTATACAATACTTAACTTTTACAGAGATCAGTACTGCAGAATGCTGATACATAGTTGTCAGAGGCCTGCCTAGTGCCTGTACGATAGCCAAGTCTTCACTGGTGCCTATCTGATTCCGAAGGTCCTAACTGGTTGCTATCTCAGTCCCAAGTGAACGATGTCGTTCACTGGTGGCCACGAGCGGAGTTGCAACAGAGGGCGCTCGTGGCTGACGTCGTAAGAACGCCGCGCCGTGCGTGCATGGCGGCGTGCGGCGAAAGTAGGTGGCGCGCACTTTGTACTTGTGCGACACCACAATTAGTAATTTAATGCTTCTATTGAGGGTTATATGGGAGATTTAACGTCGCGATCTGTCCGAGATATACGTATAGATATCATCTATTGCATTCTATAGTTAACGGTTGAACGTATATGTGTGGAACGGAATTTAATTTGACTCAAATAATAACGGGAACTATAATTAGGAATCAGAATGAACCTATTTAGAGAGTTAAAGTGCATTTTCATTCATTCTCATTGCAATTTTAAATATTTGTAAATACGTTCGGACATACCGAAAAACTTGCGTGTGTGTATTTCGTTTATATAGTTATATCTCTGGTTAAATGAACGGACGTGTGTCGAATTATCGATTGGACTGCCATATCAGAATATTGACCATATAATACTTAATAGGCATTAAGTATCTGCGTACTATCTGCATTAAAACGTATTATGGTGTGAACTTTGCTAGAAAATAGCTTGGAAAAAGGCAGTATTCATGAAAAATTTCAGGAATAACATTTTGCTAGGCAACACATAAGACTTCCTTGGACAACATTCATCGTATTTACTGTTAATAAAATCCAGTTCATTTTACAAGTGAGGGTTTTGTTATGACATGTCTGCCGACGGAAGTATAAACTAAACGTCAGACTATTAAAAGATGGGTACATACGCTTCATACGTTCGTTTACGCGCTGCGTAACTAGGGGGATGTCTAACCTGCACACCCACCTGTCATGAACTCTACCTCAAAATGAACCAATCCTATGAACTCTGAATCTATTCCACTCTGTCTGTCCTAGGAGTCCCTCCATGTCTTCTTCTCATGTAACTTCTCCGCTTTTACTCTGAACCCAATTTTCCATCCAAATTTACCCGGCACTCCTTTATTTCTCCCCTATCCCATCAGCACCTTCTACCAGTGCTCCAACCTGATCACGCCACTCCTGTAATCCCTCTCCGCAAGCACCTCTCCTATCACCCATCCCAGGGCAGGTCCTTTCAGCCCTCATCAAAGTGAAATTGTTTCTTTAGTGTCGCAGTCTTCATGTCCAGTGTTTCTTTATTGTTCGTGGCCGGTGTTTATTTATCGTTCATATGTCCAGTGTTTTTAAAGTTTCCCAAACTTCAAGTGTTTTCAACTGTGTTGTGTTTCCATGTGCATTTCATCACTTGTCATTAAAATATTCATACATTTTCCCCCTAATGTCAGCTTTTAAATAAATTTTTTAATTGATTTATAAATATGCCTACTGGTTTTATGATTTATTTCCGCATATTCCTTAAAATCTGTTGGGTGAAGAGTGGGCAGATTGTGCCGCGCCCTCGCCCCTGTAGCCCATATGGGGCTATGGAGGATGATATAAAAATAAAGAAAACTGAGTAGCCGGTTCACCCTACTGTGCTTGAATAATACAAGTCGACTGAGTTACTGTCCCGTCACGTATTTCGACTGCAGGGTTGCTGTTTGAATCACCGCTTCCTGGTACACGGGAGATTTGCCTTCTTGTTGGGACCTCTTTCAGTTCGCTTTCTGGACTGGTGTACTTGAGTACACTATGAATACTCTGGGCACTGTGTGTTTTGATTGGCACTGGATTGCACTTATGTGATAAAAATCTGTCACACAGTCACACACTTTGTAATTGAATAGGAGAGATACTAAATTTGACGTCATAGTATCTGATTGAAAACGTGAATGACAATTCCAGCACAGATGAGAAAACTGTACCTCCTGCAAATATGTGGCTAGAATAAATTAAAAAATAAATACAGGTTGAGGCATTTGAAACTGTTTTTCCAAATATTTGGAAAAATACAAATCGATTAAAAAAAAGGTACGGTAAAACTTGTTCACCTCCTGCATCACGACATTCAAAGGAATATTTTCCGGCGCATTATCGCATTATGGCATAGGCTGTGGTCCTCGCTTCAGGACAATGAGCTAAGAACCATAAAACCGATCCCGACGGGAGGTCATCTTTGCCCGGCTGAGGATCGGTCATTACCGATTCAGCTACCGACACTTATTAAAAAAAAATGTTCAAATGTTTGTAGATCTATCGGACCAAACTGCGTGGTCATCAGTCCGTAGCTTACAAACTACTTAAACCTAGGTAAACTAAGCTAAGGACAAACACACACACCCATGCCCCAGGGAGGACTCGAACCTCCACGGCGAGCAACCGCGCGCTCCGCAGCGAAACGCCTTAGACCGCTCGGCTTGGTTTAAGTCAATCTAGGATCAGAATCGGGCGCTAATGACCACTGCAGTTGTGCGCCCTAAAACCACAAAAAACCTGCATCACTCCTAAAGGACAGCACGGGAGGTGGCTTTGAAATCATAAATAAAAAAACCCTATTTCTTATTGCAGATTTGGATTCTTGGTGAAAAAAAAATGTAACTTTGTATGAACCATTTTTGTCGTTTCATGGCAGATATCGCTGTAATCGACAATAATAAAAATTAGTTAAAAATCTTTGAAAGACGGTAATGTCTCGAACAAGTGGACATCGGATTCTCTCTCTAGATTTAAGACATCTAATTTAAGCAAACAGCTGTACAATAATGCGAAACGTCGTTGCAGAAGGAACATTCCAATCAGGGAGACGATTACCATAGTTTTCGACGAAATTCTTTTTTATGAAGCACGAGGAAACGATATCAACCGTTAACATCGGGGGAAAATTGCGTAGAGTTATGTACAGTTCGAATAATCGAAGTACAATGAACTGTCTGACCATAGAATGAGAGCATGATCAGCATGTTCCTTTGATTGTGGGAGATGTCAAGTAATAGCATTATCAAAAGTATCAAAATCTATACTTTGATTTTCCTAATCTGGTGTGTATTTCTTTGAGATATTGTAATCTTTAAGCAATTTTCAAGACAATTTTTGTATTTGCCGTTTACAGTATCATTTATCATGAAACAAAAGAGTTTCATACAAAAGTTACGCAAATAAATATTCGTTTATCTGCTACCAGCCACTTTGTCAGTGTTTAACATAGCACAACGCGTGTCCAGCATGTTCCGCTCGTCATCAGGCGATTTTATACCTCCAGAAATTCTTATGTTTACTTGGCACACTTGCACATATAAACTGTTTACAAGCATGTAAATACCGTATCCACAAAACAAGATGGCGGACTGCTTAATTATATGTATCGATTATTGCATTGCAGCGATATTGTCGATGTTGATTGATTGGTGGTTTCTCTTTGGCACTCGACAATCTTAGAACTATTGAATTATTGTTACTGTAAGATTACTCAAGAGCTTTGCCTCATTATATATTTCTAATGATATTTCAATGTTGCCTGTCTGGTAGTTTTTAGTTTGATACTGGCACATCTTAAAACTATTACGACTGACTTATACTATTGAAGAATACTGATTTTAAATTCTGTTATTTCATTAAAGATTCTGTCACCTGACTTCCATTTGCTCCATGATATTCATTCTTTTATTTTTTATCCGCTCTGTTAGCCGTGTGGTCTAATGCACCGCTTTCCGAGACGGCGGATTAACGAAGGTGGTCGGAGTCCCGGCCAGCATGGATGTGGTTTTTAGGCGGTTTTCCACATCCTCCTAGGTGAATACCGGGCTGGTCCCCAAGTCCCGCCTAAGTTACACGATTCGCAAACATTTAATAACACTTTAAACTTTGACACATATAACACTATACACAGACATTTGGGGTTCACATTTCCTCCCGGGGAGGCACGGGGTGGCGGCCACCCCGTCAATATTAACACGCCAAGTCGCAATAACGAAGCCGACCCTGCATGTGCGGGAAAATGGCTGAAGAGAAAGAAAGAAAGATTCATTCTTTTACTTTTATTGAATTTGTGTGAAATTTTACGGTTTTCTCCTATTTTACAGGATGTCGTATTTACTTGATGTCTGTTGCAATTTCTGATTTGTTACTTTATTTTTAGTCTGTAGCAGTCCAGTTACACATTTTGTCACGGAGAATTCCAATCTTCAATAAAAAAATTTAAAAAAAATTAATAATAATAATAATAATAAAATAAAATTATATATATAGGGGTTCCTGTTTAAGATTTCAAAGTCAACCACTCCACCCGCCCCCAGGGGTGGTGCAAGGCAGTCGTGCTTTATGTTAATGGATGGTCCTGTTGGAGATGAACAACTTTTATTAATCCGATTTATATTTATCCAAATATTCTGAAAAACAGTTTTAAGTGGCTCACCCTGTATATTAACTGTACACTGCATGAATTTTTAGTTTGGCAATATATATATGCAGGGGGAAAATACTGAAAAAAATAAATAACTCATATAACAATGTGATAGTCATTATTTACCTGTTGTCATTGTCAACATCATGCATTTAGGCATAAGTCATTCTGCGGGAAAATATTGGTATGTAACATGTTTTCTACGCCGATTAGATGTATGTAATATGATAATTTCTTTTATTTATTTATTTTTATCTTAAGAGAGGTCATATCAGTTTGTAATTACATAAACGCTCAACAGTGAGTAATTCTACTGACTGCTCTGCTTTCTATGGAAGAAACGATAAACTAAATGCTTAGAACAGACTACAATGTATTCGATATGCATGGTGTTGCCATCTAACAACAAGAAGTATGTCTGGAAAACTAACAAAAATATGCGTTGCCAAACGGCAGCACCATGCAGTGTTGGGTTAATTGGGAGCGGATGAGTGTAGAAGAACAGAGGTGAGTTGGGGAAGCTGCAGTAGGTCTGGAAGTGGAGCAGACAGACACGCGTGTGGTTGGCGGTGGCGTCAGGACACGGCCGCGGGAGGGTCGTTTGCATAAGTATGCGACAGGGCCGAGCTAGCAGAGCCGATGAGCGCTGGTGGCTGGAGGCAGTGGTGGTACTGGAGGCAGTGGAGGCTGGATTTTATGACGGCGCGGTGGGCGGGGTCGATAGGCCGCCTGCCGACAACTGCCTGCTGCCTGTGGCTGCTGCCTCTGGCTGATGGCTGCCCACGCAGGGGAATTCCATTTCCGGGCCGGCGGCTGCACAGAGCGCCAAAAGCAAGGCGCCGCGACACGTCTGCCGAGCTGCGCCGCTCTGCCGCTCGGTTGCTCCACCAACACCCCGTCTCAAGGGGCCCTCGCGGTGGCCGAGGAGACTGAGGCGCTCCAGTCACGGTCTGCACGGTCACTACGGTCGGGGGTTCGAATCCCCCCTCAGGCATGGATATTTGTGCCGTCCTTACTCTTAGTTCATAACTAGTTTGTAAGTTTAGGGACTGATGACCCCATAGTTAAGTCCCATAGACTACACAAACATTTGAACTTTTTTTTAATAACAGTGCTGCTAACTGCATGTATTCACTGCAGGTAGTGAATATAACATTTTAAAAATATTAATTTTATTTAAAGAAATTAAAAATTTAGACTCAGAGGTATTTGAATACGAGCCTCACACAGGTAGGTTTGAGAGACAACGCGGAAGACGCCTGAGTCAGCGCGCTATTTGACTCTGTAAGCCGCAATATTCGTCATATACTATTCTTCCGCAGCCGTCACACGCAGCGCGAAGAGAAATATTGATCTAGTGCTGCAGTCGGTCTCAGCACACATGAGTCGCCAGGCCTGACGTCACGTCTGCGCATGCGCACTAGCCAACAGACGACTGCGCTGCCTCTCTGCGCACGTACCAGCGCGGCTGAATCCCACTTCAGCACACGGAGCTGGTTTCCAGCTATCGCGACGAGAGCGCTCCAAAATGCGTTTTCATCCATATTACTAGCATTCTAATACGCATTGGAAGGGAATTGGCATAATTTTATTGAGATATCTGGCTCGTATTCCAAGAGAAAGGATGTAATTTTACAGCGATTTCTCGCTTGCATTCGAAGACAAATGGCGTAATTTTAGTAATATATTTACAGTGTGCTGCAGCACATTAGCACGTTATCACCAGCCGCCACCGGTGCAGTCATTCGTTTTCTGAATTTCCGTGGTGTGACACCAACTGAAATTAATCGACAGTTGAAGGAGTTATGGATGTGTCGAAAGTGCGTTCGTGGGTGCGACAGTTTAATGAAGGCAGAACATCGTGTAACAACAAACCGAAACAACCTCGGGCTCGAACAAGCGGGTCTGACGACATGATCAAGAAAGTGGTGAGAATTGTTTTGGGGGAATGACTGTTGAACAGATCGCCTCCAGAGTTGGCATTTCTGTGGGTTCTGTGCACACAATCCTGCATGACGACCTGAAAATGCGAAAAGTGTCTTCCAGGTGGGTGCCACGAATACCCGTGTGGCATGTTGCCAAGCAATGTTGACGCGCAACGACAGCATGAATGGGACTTTCTTTTCCTCGGTTGTGACAATGGATGAGACGTGGATGCCATTTTCCAATCCAGAAACAAAGCGCCAGTCAGCTCAATGGAAGCACGCAGATTCACCGCCACCAAAAAAATTTCGGATAACCGCCAGTGCTGAAAAAATGATGGTGACCATATTCTGGGACAGCGAGGGCGTAATCCTTACCCATTGCGTTCCAAAGGGCACTACGGTAACAGGTGCATCCTACAAAATTGTTTTGAAGAACAAATTCCTTCCTGCACTGCAACAAAAACGTCCGGGAAGGGCTGCGCGTTTGCTGTTTCACCAAGACAACGCACCCGCACATCGAGCTAATGTTACGCAACAGTTTCTTCGTGATAACATCTCTGAAGTGATTCCTCATGCTCCCTACTCACCTGACCTGGCTCCTAGTGACTTTTGGCTTTTTCAATCAATGACAGACACACTCCGTGGCCGTATATTCAACAGCCGTGCTGCTATTGCCTCAGAGATTTTCCAATGGTCAAAACAGACTCCTAAAGAAGCCTTCGCCGCTGCCATGGAATCGTGGCGTCAGCGTTGTGAAAAAAGTGTACGTCTGCAGGGCAATTACGTCGAGAGGTAACGCCAGTTTCATCGATTTCGGGTGAGTAGTTAATTAGAAAAAAAATCGGAGGCCTTAGAAGTTGAATGCACCTCGTATTGACAGAGTAGTATTGATGAGTCGAAAATTATTTTCCGGTTTGACAAAATTCGTTCCTCTGATGTTTACAGTGTTTCCCGAGAGAGTCTCACAGCGCTAGCGTCTATCGAATAATTACTGCATTTAGTGTGATTTTTGAGTTTCTCCCGGCGTATTTGATAATCAAAATATCCACGGGTGTAGTGCCGGTCTATAATGTCCGTTGGACACTATAGACCTGCAGTACACCCGTGGATATTTTGAACTGCATTTAGTGTTTACATTTGCCGTTTCTATCTCGATACGCATTGAATGAATCCGAATCGGGCACGAAATGTGAGTAAATAAGTAATGACGCAGCTAATCGAATGTTACAGGAGTAATCCATATCTATAAACCCAGAATTATGGTGATTACATGGAAAGAACTATAATGTTTTTAAGCAGTTACTTGAAATTTATCTCCTTCAGTATCGGGAAGGAACGTAGAGGACGTTAAAAATAAAATATGTTATTGCTTTGCATGTTTCAATGAGAATTTTACTAATCATGTTAGCGGACTTAACCGCATTGAAATTTAAATAACCTTCTTGTGGCCAACATTGGTAAAGTTATGCTCAATCTTTCATAGGCTGGGATTGCGGGTCTCTTAATTACGTCTTGTTTTCCGATTATCTCGTAACGTAAGTAGTTTGTCGTATAGTTCTACGCTCATTCGAAAATATTTTAAGAAATCTTTCAATTGTTCCGATTTCCGTCTGCCGGTTCACTTGTGAAAAACCATTCCTTTTGCTTAACCAGTCACGAACCCAATTACTTTTTTCGCAGCTCTCGGTTTTCTCTCCTTTATTTATTTATTTTTCTTTTTGCTAGCCAACCCTGTATGATTAAAGAACACACTTTCTCACTGTCTGACATATGTTATTCCCTTCACGAAATCGTGCCGCCAGTTGAAAACAATCACAATATTATTGATGGTGTGAGGACTACGAAAATGTATTGAAGGTTTGGCAATATATTATTGACAATATAACTGTCAGTAAGTGCTGACCGTGTGAAGGCCCCCTAATGTCCAGTCAGAAAAAGTTTCAGGGAACATGAAACCCTCAACCACCTGCGCTAAACCCCAAAACGTTGCTCTAATCA
This sequence comes from Locusta migratoria, assembly GCA_026315105.1. Classification (NCBI taxonomy): domain Eukaryota; kingdom Metazoa; phylum Arthropoda; class Insecta; order Orthoptera; family Acrididae; genus Locusta; species Locusta migratoria. The sequence continues at coordinate 356,067,876 of CM048744.1, forward strand.
TATATGTTATTTCTCATCGGTGTTTTTTGTGGGTATGCCATATATCCCGAATTACTTATCCAAAGTTAATTATTGAGATATCATTTTCAAGGTTTCGTTCTCCACTGACGAAAAAATACAAATAGGGCCGGCCTTAACCATCGAGGCACCCCGGGCGAGTCGCCCACTTGCTGCCCTTTATTGTATAAACAGCGAACCTGGCAGTACTTGCAACAGGTATTTGAATGGTTTCTTTTTTTTTAGAAATCGTCTTAAATGGTCAATTACGTCATCTTATAACGTGAATTTGAGGGTTTTATAAAACAAAAGAGATAAAATAAATGGGATGGACAGTGTCTTGACAGGAAGATATGAGATGAACATTAACAAAAGTAAAACGAAGGTAATGGATTCAAATGTCAGAAAATCAGGCGATGCTGAAGGAATTAGATTAGGTAATGAGACAATAAAAGTAGTAGATGAATTTTGTTATTTGGGTAGCAAGACTAATGCTAAAGATCTCTCTCTCTCTCTCTCTCTCTCTCTCTCTCTCACACACACACACACACACACACACACACACACACACAAACACACACTCACACACACTTCGCACTGCCTTAGACCGCACTGCCACTCCGGCGCGGTAGAAACTTAGTTAAACCATTCACTTTACGATAAATGATTTTCTAATAAAACAATATTTCTTATAACCGGACTTTCTTTACACAGAGCCAAACCAGTGTAAACCAACGTATTCATTTCATTGAAGTATTATATCAGTACATACGTATTTATTTCCAAACTCTGTCAATTACACTTCCATCCATTCCATAACGGATTACGCCAGATCGAATCTTGGCAGGGTTTAGCTATATAGTATATATTTAGTTTCGACTAAGCGAGTATACTTAAGACACGATTATATTGCATCGAGTTAAAGGAAGTTTGGATTCAAGGATATAAGAGATGTGACACCTATTAAGGGACATTTATATGGGATTTGTTCAGACCTGGTGACCGCAGAGACGGTTTTCATTACAAAGAAGGAGTGTGAATGTCTTTAGAGCATTAGGAGGTCATTATTAAAAACCGAAATCAGAGTAATTAATAGTGATGTGGTCTGGACGCCAGATAGGTGTTCTGTGGGATTTCCGTCAGGACTATCGGCAGACCACCTCATTTCAGAAACGTTACTGCCCACAAACCATTACCCGACATGTGCTGTTTTATGAGACAATTCTCTGTTATAGCGACACGAACAATCATCCCCTCCTAATTGTCCCTTTACTGTACGCTGAACGCAGTGCTGTGAAATGCTCTTCTCTCACTCAGTATTTATTCCTTTGTTAAGTTCTGCAGGGGGGAACACATCCTAAACAACACCGCCATAACGTAGCATCACTTGCTCTCTACTTCATACAGAAAGCAGATGATATTCTAAAGGCTTTTTCAAATCTCCCACGCTTACACCCGATTGCCATAGGATTCATCATTAGAAATTACTTCTACAGTCATCCACGGTGCACTCAGATGTGTATGAGGAGGAGAATGGGTAGGATAAAATGAACTGCAAAAGTTAAAATCGAAAAAGCATTGGAAAGGACTGGTCCGAGGAGAAGACTGCTGAAACTAGTAAGAGAGCGGAAGAAGAACTGGGTGGTACATTAGCTGAGGCAGGGGTCTTTGACAACAGACGATTTGGAAGAACTGTGCTACGAAGTGGAGAGAAGAGAGGAGATACTATGGCTTAGCTTTTAGAAGGCAGAGCTCTTCCTATTCATGAAGCGGCAGAGGTTTGTAAACATAGGGAATCTTCGATTTACATTCACTTGTTTTGTAGCTGTAGCAAGGATGGAAGATAGGGTTTAATGTCCTTGCCGACAGTGTTGTCATTAGAGACGGAGCTGACGTTCGGATTTTTGGGATAAGGATGGAGAAAGAAATCAGCCGTGGACTTTCACAGGAACCATCCCCGTAATTGCCTGATAGTTTTTGTTATTGTCGTGTGCACTTGTGTGTGACGACTCGTATTTCACTAAAGTTCAAATGTTTGTAAAGCTTAAGGGACTTAAATACGGGGTCATCAGTCCCTAAACTTACAAACTACTTATGAACTAACTAATACTAAGGACGGGACAAATATCCATGCCCGAGTGGGGATTCTAACCCCCGACCGTAGTGACCGGGCAGACCGTGACTGGAGCGCCTCAGTCTCCTCGGCAACCGCGGCCTGCTAAAAAAGATAATCATCTTTTTTATATTTACATATTTATACAACAGTTTCTTAATAAAAGGGACCCGCTTCGGGAAGATCAGTGAGAAAATACAGGTACATGTATTACAAGTACGCGAAAATGGAAAGCCGGACGCGGTGGCCGAGGGGACTGAGGCGCGTCAGTCACGGTCTACACGGCCACTATGGTCGGGGGTTCGAATCCCTTCTCGGGCATGGATATTTGTTTCGTCCTTATTGTTAGCTAGTTCATAAGTAGTTTGAAAGTTTAGGGACTGATGACCCCATAGTTAAGTCCCATAATCTCTACAAACATTTAACATTTTGAAAATGGAAAAATTATCAGACGAAGAAGACTATAAAACAGAGAACAGTAGATGTAGTGATAATAGTCCTTAGAGGTTGATGATCATTTACGATTACAGTTTGGTTTGAACCACTAATAATGGTAATAAAATGTTGTAAATAGAGCAGTCTGTAATGATTACGGGACGTTAAATGCCAATATTTCCTTCTTCCTTCCGTATGAAGTATGCCTGCACAAAACCTAAGGAACGTCGTTTACCGACGCCTCGCATTGGCAAGTGCCTGAATAAGCGTGATGGACGTGTTTGTTTGTTGTGTATGCTCGGTTTCCTTCATGAAGAAACATTGAAACTGCTCGGAGGACGGACAAACACCCCTGGGTGGGTGACGGCGCCGCCCTTATTTGACCTCGGCTGGGCCGTTAAACCGTCAATGAGTGGGGTCGCGCGTTTATTAGGCGCTCTGTCGCCGTCCATAAATTGTCCGGCTTGTGTTACGTGCCGAGGGGTCAGATTCCGCCGCGTCCCACTTGATCAACAGTCCTGTTAATCTGAGGCGGCACCGCAGCGCACGCGAGCGTCTCCTACAGACGCAGCACACATGGCAGCCGTCTACAATGCACTGTGAGGTCGGCAAACTAACTTCTGCACACTCCCTACGACAGGTGTACGCTCCTATAATACGCGTTATCAGTGTAGCATTTCGTGCGAGTGTAACGTCATTCACACAGAGATATTAACCCAGATAGTGCGGAATTATTTTTGGTTCATTTTTTTTTCTCAAAAGCATTTCATTACTTTCATATGACTGCACAAGATCGTTATAACTGTTTTTTTTTTCACAATCACACCATCAGTTTTGCAATACTGCCCTTCTTTTTGAAATGGACTAAAAATGAATTTTCTATAATTTTAATCTCATGAATCATTATTATTAAAATAACATTTAAGGTGAAATATATACATGTAAATATCTCAAAAAGTGAAGAAAATTCGAGAAATCTAAAACCAACTATGAGGAAACTTTGCAGCTGTATCCAACCACTTTGCAATCGACAATACAACTTAAAATTGATCTGCAATGGGATCAGGCTATTGAAAGAAATAAAATATGACAGTGTGCACGAATTCTTACTGACAAGAATAAAAAAGTAAGCTGCCGTCCTCGTCCTTCTTGAAGGATGTCAGCGCTATCTGGGTTAATTTCAAAAATGTAGGTCGTGGCATAAACAAGATAATAAAATACGTTCTGGTTAGGCGATAATCGATAGCATTAATAAATTTTATGAAATGCCTTACACTGTGCGCTCCAATTGATTTATTTCGCAACCAGTTTCGGTTTTAAAGCATCTTCACGACCTGATAAATACAACAGAATCACTCATCATACATTTCTTCCGTCAATTGTGTCTAAAATTTTAAGTGATTTTTTTTTTGTCGTACCAAAGATATAAACCTTCAATTACGCGATAAATCAGTCAAACCTTAAGGTCGTAAATTGTACCAAATACCTAGGAGTTACAATTACGAACAACTTAGATTGGAGAGACTCAGGTATTCAGGATACCTTGCACTTGAAATAAATTCTGGATACCTTGCAGATTTTATAGAAGTCCGTAAGTAACGTACCTCCGCCTTGCACCACAGACAGTGGTGTCTTACTAGGGACAAGTATGGTGTTAGATATTGTTTGTTTGAAAATGAAAGCACCATTTCGATCGATGCAAACAAGGGGAGCGGCATCACAGTGACTGACGGCATGCTCACAAGATCTGCAGCACCAGAGGGCTGGGGAGCTATTGGGTACAATCACAGTCCACAGTTGCCGCTTGTCCAGGACACCGTCACCTGCATCAACGGTATCCTGCGACCCGAAACCATACCTTTTCTACACGACATCGATGGCGCAGTTTTTCAGCAAGACAATGCACGACTACTCCTTGACGGATGAACACGCGCTTTCTTGGTGCCACTGGGTGTCAGCCTTTTATTTGGACCGCCAAATCACCAGACTTGTCACCAATGGAAAATGTGGTGAAACGAAGGGTGCAGCGCTGTCATGCAATGCCAACCACAAGAGACAAACTTTTCAACCAGCATGCAGAATGAATGACCATTTGTGGTTTCTACATCTGCATCAACGTGGGATACTCTGGAAATCACATTTAAATGCCTGGCAGAGAATTCATCGTCGAACCACCGTTATACTATTTTATCTCCCATTCCTTTCTCGAATAGCGCGCTGGAAAAATGAACACTTAAATCTCTCGGTTCGGGCTCTGATTTCTCGTATTTTATTCTGATAATTTCTAACTATGTAAGTGGGAGTCAACAATATATTTTCGCATTCGGAGGAGAATGTTGGCGATTGTAGTTTCTTAAGTAGCCCACGTCGCAGCGATAAGCGCCGTTGTTGTAATAATTCCCATCCTAGATCCTGTATCATTTTTGTAATGCTGTCTCCCCTGTATCGTGACAATACGAAACGAACGGCCCTTCTTTGGACTCTTTAGATTTCCTCCGTCAAACCCACCTGATAAGGATTCCACACTGGGTAGCAATACTCCATAAAAGGACGGATAAGCGTAGTGTATGCAGTTTCTTTAGTAGTTCTGTTGCATCTCCTAAGGGTTCTGCCAATGAACGCAGCCTCTGGTTCGCCTTTCCCACGACATTATCTACGTGTTCTTTCCAATTTAAGTCAGAAGTAATTGTAATTCCTAGGTATTTTGTGGAGTTTACGGCCTTCACATTTGATTGATTTATCATGTAAACAAAGTTTAACGGATTTATTTTCGTACTCATGTGGACGACTTCACACATTTCATTATTTAGATTCAACTGGCAATTTTTACACCATACTGATATCTTATACAAATCGTTCTTCAGTTGGTTTTGATCTCGAGATGATTTTAATAGATGGTAAATGTTGGCGTCATCTGCAAACAACCTAAGAGAGCTACTTAGATTGTCCCCTAAACCGTTTATGTAAATAAGTAACAGCAGAGGACCAATAATACTACCCTGTGGAACGCCCGATATCACCTCTGTGTTAGTCGATGCCTTACCATCGATTACTACGAACTGTGTCCTCTCTGAGAGGTAATCCCCTATCCAGTCGCAAATTTGGAGCGATATACCGTAACCACGCAATTTGGTTAAAAACCGTTTTGTGAGGTGCGGTGTCAAAAGCCTTCTGGAAATCAGGGTTATCAGGGTTCATGCTAGACTGTGTACATACTAGGCAACAGGACGCATCTCAGCTGTTTATCACTTCAAGGCATTCCACTGCACATGTCCTGTGAAATGAATTTGCCATTTTTTTTTTTTTTTTTTTTTTAAGGTGCTTCATTTGGGTTTCTTCGGCGTAATAAGATGATGATATGCTCTGCCCGGCGCGACAAAGCCTTGAATTGTAAGTGCTTCCTGCTATCTCCTCCTTTCTCCTTCCCCGACATTGGACTCTAAATCTCAGTGTACCCTCCTGGCTCTCGCTACTAAATTAGCCGGGTGAGCGTGGACAAAGCGTAAGAGGGGCGTCGCGTCGGCGTGTTGAGTGCTGGGGGCGGCATACCGCGCCGAGCAAAGTGTTGGCTGCCGGACACTCGGGGTTAATTGGCCGCCACACCTGGTGGCGGATGGCGCGTCGCTTTCATTCCACAGAGCAGCCGCTTCTTACACACGGGCCACTGGCTGGCCTGCAATAACTTTACTGTGCAGCCGGCAGCCGGCAGCACGGAGATCTGTCGCCGCGCCTAAGAGTAGATGCCCAAAGAGAATTTCCGATCGCGTATGGACCTAAGTGCAAGCTTACTCAGAAGTCCGTTAATATTCCAAAAGTCGATACTGCCCGGAATAACGCAGGGATAGAGCCGAAAAATGAAAGACACACTTGGAATTACGCACGTTTGTAATCAATCGAAATACGAGCACGAAATTACCAACAGATGGTGTTTGATATTATTCAAAAACAGTAAGTGGAATAACGAGACATATTTTGAAAAGTGCTCTTTATAACACTCAGCACGTTTACGGTGAATCGTTGACAATAGGTTCACAGATATGTGACTGGCTGAACCGGCCGCGGTGGCCGAGGGGACTGAGGCGCTCCAGTCACAGTCTGCAGGGCCACTACGATCGGGGCTTCGAATCCCCCCTCGGGATTGGATATTTGTGCCGTTCTTAGGATTAGCTAGTTCATAAGAAGTTTGTAAATTTAGGGACTGACAACCCCGTAGTTAAGTCCCATAAGCTTTACAAACATTAGAATTTTTTTAGACTGGCTGAAAGACTTCCTAAGAACGCAGTACGTTGTTCTAGACGGCGAGTGTTCATCAGAGTGTATCGTCAGGCGTGCCCCACGGCAGTGTGATAGGACCGCTATTATTTTCTATTTATATAAATGATCTGTTGGAGAGAGTAAGTTGTAATTTGCGGCTTATTGCTGATGATGCTGTGGTGTATGGGAGGGTGTCGTCTTTAACTGACTGCAATAGCATACAAGATGACTGAGACAAAATGTCTAGTTGGTCCGAAGAATGGCAGCTAGCTCTCCATGTAGAAAAATGTAAGGTGATGCACATGAGTAGAAAAAACAATCCCATAATGTTCGATTACAGCATTAGTAGTGAGCTTCTTGATGCTGTCGCGTCGTTCAAATATCTAGGCGTAACATTGCAGAGCGATATGAAATGGAACGAACATGTAAGGACAGTTGTGACTAAGGCGGACAGCCGACTTCGGTTTATTGGAAGAATTTTGGGAAGATGTACTTCATCTGTAAAGGCGATTGAGTATAAAACGCTTGTACGACAACGTGTTGAGTATTGCTCAAGTGTTTGGGACCCGCAGCAGATCAGTTTAAAGGAAGACATAGAAGCAGTTCAGAGGCGAGCAGCTGGTTTGTTACTGGTAGATTCGACCAATGCGCGAGTGTCACGGAAATGCTCTGGCAAATCAAATGGGGATCGCTGGAGGAAAAACGACGTTCTTTTCGTGAATTTCTGTTAAGTAAATTTAGAGGGCCGGAATTTGAAGCAGAGTGTAGTACGATCTTGCTGCCGCCTACTTACATTTCGCGTAGTAATCACAAAGAAGAGAAATTGGGGCTCGTACGGAGGCATATAGGCATCGTTTTCTTCCTCGTTCTATTTGGGAGTGGAATAGGAAAGGAAATGCCTACAGTGTACCCTCCGCCTCGCACCTTACGGTGGATTGCGGAGTGTGTATGTAGATGTAGGTGTACGTGTCTTCGAGGGCCCATGTTTATTGAAAATAGCGAATTCCGCGTCCGTCACATAAAATGCTGGAAACAATTCGTATGCACTAATCGGCTGGTGTCACATATGTGCGCCTCCAACATGGCCTGTCCAGAGAGCTTGGCTGTGTCATCGCGTATGAGTGAGCGAGGGGAGCAGGCGTGTTCGGTGACCAGCTGAATGCGGCACAAAATGGCGCCCACGATAAAACGTGGCGCGCTCACAGTTGGGCGCACGATTTCCACGAATTTTGTTTTGCATAACACTCGACAGCGCGTGCCCTCAGTGGAGGGACACGCGACGAACAGTTCGTGGAAAATGTGTACCGATGTGCATGCACGGGAGTTTTGGAGTGGAAGTGCTTCCGCAAAAGCTTCAACGAGGTCTAAAAATCCACAACCTGATGACAAAATGGCGCGAAATGGGCTCCGTATCGAATAAAAATTCTGACTCATCAAAGGGTGGGAATTTAGAGATTGTCGCATTGGAATATCACCCAAACACGATATTCATATGTATCGTTACAAATTTAGTATAGTGCAAGGTTTAAACAATGCTGCATAATTCTGTTGTCCCTAAATATTTAAAACGAGAAACTGTAAAAATGTGTTCACATGAAACAAGATTACTGGAGCTAATCAGCTGATGAGAAGTGTATCTTTGGGTGAGCCTCATAGTTTTTGTGCGCGGGGTGGGGGTAAAGAAAAATAAAGTAACAAATCGAATACAATCAATGCTTCTTTATGCAGAAACTAGAACTTAAGCATGTACAACTATTGATATGCTCGTTATGCACACTGAAATATTCTGTTTCTAGATTATTACAACCGTAATTATTGTGGTGGCTGATTTCTTTATTTTTATTTTACCCTCATTCTTCCTACGTACAAACGCTGTAAGCCTCACCTAGAGATATACTTGTCATTAGATAATTAGCTCCGGTTCTTCTAAATATCTCCACTTGGTGTTCTCTCTCCTGCCTTATATTTGTAACATTTGTTCTAATTTTTTATTTCTCTGTATAGAACTGGAGATATGATAGAGGAATATGTACAGGTCGGAGGTGAAGTGCGTGTGTGTGACTGTGAAGATGATAATGGTATTCAGGTAAGTAGTTAAATTCAAATGTTTGTAAATCTATCGGACCAAACTGCGTGGTCATCAGTCCGTAGCTTAGAAACTGCTTAAACCTAGGTAAACTAACTAAGGACAAACTCACACCCATGTCCCAGGGAGGACTCGAACCTCCACCGCGCGCTCCGCAGCGAGACGCTTTAGACCGCTCGGCTACTCCACCGCGGCAGGTAAGTAGTGCATCTACTTTTGTGTCTAGAAGTGGACAGACAACATGTAACACAGTACTACCTGATGTGCGCAAGCAGGTTTCAAGGAATGTAATACGTGAAACAGCGCATATTCCACGTCACCTTAGACCACAATTACAGAAAAGCGCAGACTGTTTCAGACTTTTTATCAGCAGTCACGTGCAGAGAGTAATGCATACCAATAGTCATGCAAAAGATAATAAAATTATGTACCCAATTATTCAAAGCTGGATTGCAACTGGATAGACACTGAGAGCGTGTAGGAGTGTATTTCTAACAAAATTTCATGTGAATGATATTACAAATAATACTAATAAATTACAGTATTCGTTCATAGTCTGTGGGTTATGAATATTTTGTGATAAAATAATTTTTGGAACCAAACAATGTTTTCATATTTGAAACAAATGTAGTAAGTAATTACAACTTATATGTAACTTAATTATATGAAGAATTTGTGAAGTTGTAATATCAACTTTGTGTATATGTTTCTCAATAAATTATATTCACTTTCTACGGACATATTTCAAATATCATCTCCATAAAGTCGCTTGAATCACTTTGGGGTCAAAAAAAGACCCCAGGCATACAATACATTTTTTCTATAGCTGATACCATGCGAGGGATAATCTAGTTGGGCCTTGTAAACTGCAGGATAAAAGCAACAAGTAATAAGTACATCGTTGCAGGAGTACCTACGAGACTTCAAATTTAGACCAAATGGACACTCACATAAATGGTACCTGCACAGTCGCAACGTTACACTGTGTACATCTCCCACCCACCCCAGACTGGTTGCAATACCGACTAGTGTTCTGGCTTCAAACGAGCAGAGCGACAGATTGTCCCCAGCATGTTGCGCCATTTGTTAAAGTTGTTCAATGGTTCTAGCAGAGCCTAGAGAACAAGCTTCAGCGTAGCTCCCACGTGTCCCGTTGGCGGGACATCTGGTGACCTTGCTGGCCAGATCAGTCTCTCTTTACCACGTAGAGCCTTACAACGTAGTGTACTGTAGGGCTGAAAAGACACGTCAAATTCCTATGGAATTATGGCAGCAGCATTAAAGCGTGTGCAATGTCCTGAACATAACTTTACCCTGCAGCATCAGCAAATGAGACCGCTTATTGCAGGACAGTGATTCAAAAAGCGCGTTCTGGCCATTTATTAAACCACATACACCTAGGTAACACGGCTACGACAACATACATTCTACGTTCACTTTTTCTCCGTCCACGAGAGACTGTAAACATTTCTCTCAATCTATGCTCGGAAATCTCCTCCAGCGCTATGTAACCTTCAGAGCAGCTTTCACCTCCCCATAGTTTCAGAATTGCCGTCCACAGAGACCCTTTTTCATCTTTCCGAATACACGATAACCGCATGGCTCTAGGTTTAGAATGTGTGGGGGATGTTGACATACCTTCTTCTTTGAATTGCTTCGGACGTTTGCCGTTGCACTCTCAAATGTTCAAATGTTTGTAAAGCTTATGGGACTTAACTACGGGGTCATCAGTCCCTAAACTTACAAACTACTTATGAACTACTTACGAACTAGGACGGCACAGATATCCATGCCCGAGGGGGGATTCGAACCCCCGACCGTAGTGGCCGTGCAGACCGTGACTGAAGCGCCTTAGTTCCCTCGGCCATCGCGGCCGGCCGTTGCTCTCTGGTGCAATAATATCACCCCAGCGTTGAAATCACTCTCGTCCCTCCCCACATGCGCTTTTCTTTAATCGCCTTAATTTCAACGTACACAGCAGTGATGTCCATGGAACTGTGCCGTTTAGCCCAATGAAATCTGATCGCTGCACGCCCTTCCAATTTATTGGAATTTCCAGTTGACGCACTAATGAGTCGAACCCGCTCTGCACAAACACGAAGCGACGCCAGCCCGCACCAATCCTCTTATCGGACGTGTCAAAAATTGCTGAAGCGTGCTACACACTGGCCACGCTCACGACACACAGCATACAACCATGGCGAGTGTGTAACTTATTTTTTTGATTCACCTTCATAAGTGATGCGATTCCCCCTTCCCTCCTCCCATAAAGCTCGCAGTGTTCCCCAACCTTTTTTGAATACGTGACCCCCTTCCAACTAAAAAAAAAAAAAATTGCCGACTCCCGCAACCCCCGTTCCCTGAACCATAACACAACTATGAGCGTACTTTCAAAGGAAACGAATTTAATTTTCTTCTGTTGACACAACATTCTTGTAAAAACAAATATAATATTGCATATTAAAGGATAAATTTTTATGTTCATAGGGCCCACAGAGTGATAAAGATTAGCAGGTGTCATAATAAAAAAAACTAAATAAAACTCTGCTATATACCAATATTTATTTCAACACGACGGTCCCGTTTCGGCTTACAGTGCCACTTTCAAGTGACCTGCGGTTTAATTTGGGCGGTATTTAGGTGGAATACATTATTACGCTATAGACTAGTATAACAATATAGAGCGTTTACATTCACTTACTGCATTGTCTACTTGGCCTGACATACATATGACATCTAGCCGTCTGTATATAGACTGTCAAATTTAGTTTTGATTTCGTATTTTGACAGTTAACAGCCACGATGTCGTATGTTTCCAAAGCATGTAAACGTCATAATTGCGGTATTATAATTTGTGTAATCTTTGGAAGCATTATGCTTTGTAAACATACGACATCGTGGCTGTTAATTGTTAAAATACGAAATCAAAATTGAATTTGACAGTCGATATACAGACGGCTAGATGTCATATGTATGTCAGGCCAAGTAGACAATGCAGTAAGTGAATGTAAATGCTCTATATTGTTATACTAGTCTATAGCGTAATAATTTATTCCACGTAAATACCACCCAATTTATACAGCAGGTCTCTTGAAAATGGCATTGTAAGGCGAAACGGGACCTTCGTGTTGAAGCAAATATTAGTGTATAGCAGAGTTTTGGTTAATTTTATTATTGATAAATCGTTAGTTCATCTAACTGAATGGAACGCGTCCTGTTATTACGTGAATTCCAACAGAGAAATATATGTTGCCCAACAAGGTTTCGCATTGCAGGTAAATCTCAGATGCGAATTATGATTGTTGAGCAAGGTCTCACTGTGTAGGCGATTTGTAATCAATTGAATTTCTCAAAATTACTTATTGTATTTGGTAAATTTAGCTATCGACTGGTACCTTAAAATAGTTTTCATGCCTTTCGTTTATTCGTTCTTAACCCGGTGTATATTTTTTAAATATAAAACAATCTTGTCGTGTTAGTTACACTATTTATAACTAAAGAACGTCTGAACCGATTTGGCTCAAAATTGGTGGGGAGGTAGCTTAGAAGCAGGAGACGGACATAGGATACTTTTTGTCCCGTTCGACCACGTTCCCGTGTTACGTGACACAAAACTGAAAGTACGCTTCCAGATCGGATCTTCTTCTAGATTCTCCAAGAATCAGCTTATTCATTCGTTACTCGCCTAGCGATAAAATACGCTGCATCGGAGCAAACAAATACGCCAAGGAGGTTAGATTATAGGGAGACGGCGTTATCAATGCTGAGAATACATGAGAAACATCATCTTCCTCAGTATGTTTAATGTGCATGAAACTAATTATGCGGATTATCAAAATAATATTATTTACTATGAAGAGAAAATAACCGTTGCCACCTAAAACTTCACTGGCTGTCTTACGCTTTGCCTCGATTGGTCAGCTTCATTCCCACGATCCAGCAGCTGTAGCCATCATAGCTATACCACGCTTGTGTCGCGGATTGTAAAATTTTACCGGTCTGTAGCAATGTTGTTAATCGTATTTCAGTTAGATTCCTAATAAGAGATCATTATTCACTTACAAGTCAGGAAACAAACAGACGAATATTGTTGCCAATTACAAAAACCATACTATCTGGTTGAGCGAACTAGTCATTTTGGCAGCGAAAAATAAGGACGTAGAGGATTTGAACGTATAAATTCAAAGCCAAATCGCTCGCTAATAACATACATTTATTAATATTGTCTCAAGGAAATGTTTTATTATTGATATTCGCATTCATTTACTTCGATGGTTTCCATTTCCGATCCTGTTGAAGCCGTTAATTATCCAACAAAATTCCTGAATTTTTTTGGATTTGCTATGAATGGCACCGAACGATTTTGCAAATCAGGGTTGGGTCTGTGATAATCATGTTACGCAATCTAACCCAACCGAAACTATGCAATGGAACAAGACTTTCTGTCAAGAAGCTGATAAACAATGTGATTGAAGTAACGATAATCACAGGAAAGTTCAAAGGAGAGGATGTTCTGATTCCAAGAATACTACTGATACCAACTGACTCGCCGTTTCAATTTAAGCGTGTCCAGTTTACCGTTCGCTTTGCCTTCGCAATGGCGATTAATAAAGCGCATGACCAGTCGTTTCAAGTTTGTGGATTAAATCTTGAATGTCCGTGTTTTTCACATGGGCAGTTTTACGTGACGTGTTCGGGAGTTGGTAAACCATCTGCACTTTTCGTTATTCTCTCCGGACGGCAACAATCATTACAATCAACGCAACACAAGGAATTCCGAAACGTATTTGTATTTTAGTTAATTATTTTGTTTCATAATGACTTTCTATCATTAAAGTATGATCATGCTATAAGTACTTTGTTTTTAACTCATAGGCTCTTAAGAAGGTATAGACAAGTTAAAAAAAATTTCTATTCTGCTCGCTGCGAGAAAAACTTGCTAAGCTGTGCTGTAAAACTGTGCGTTTTTATTTTCCTTTTTCCAGTCATTTTTAACATGAAACAGGAAAGTTTTTTATGCTTAAATGTATAATCACGCCTGTTCGTACAATAAAATCATTAAAAGTAAGGCCATTAAAGCTACTAACCTCACAGATAGAGCAGCTCGAAAGGTTTCTCTAATAACCCATTTCCAATTGATTTACCCATCCATTTTCACTTCTATTACCAATCACGGTTCCAATAACAATAAATAAGATCAGAGAGAGGTGGAGGACGAAATTGAGATTGGAAATGAAATGGATTTAAAAATGGGGGATGATATAGACGAAGAGGGGAGGTGGAGGATATGGATATGGTGTGGGATAAGAGGGAGTGGTGTGAAGGTGGTGGAAAAAAAGGGGGGAGGCGATTTGAAAATAGAGGAGGGAGGAAGGGATAGACATAGGGAGAAGACGAGGAGAGATTGGGGTACATAACCCATACACATTAGCTACTGCGAAGCATTTCCGGGTTTGCTAGTTGTAATATAAAATACGTTTCACTTTTCTTAGGACATGCTTTTGCGTCACGGACCTCCTGGTATTCAGGCACGCTGCTGGCTGGTTATTATATGGAGCAAGTACTTCCTCCTGTGGCGGCGAACCCAGAGCAAGATTTTGCGGGCCCCCTCATCTGTCGAAACGGGTTGTCAGTCCACGCAGTATTACTACTGGTTTTCATCATTTCGATATACCTTTGTCTATGGGGATGTCTACTTTCAGACGAATTTTTAGTCACATGTACTACTGAAGAAGACAGGTTGCAGCCGGTGGAAACCATGGTTAAGGATTATTAAAATAACATTTCTAGCAACTGGTTGCTGATTTTTTTAATTTCATTAATTTGCTACAATTACGAACGATTTAAATTGGAAAGTACACACAGAAAATAACGTGGAGAAGCCAAACCAAGGCTGCTTTTCACTGGCAGAACACTCAGAGGATGCAACAGTTCTACTAAAGACACTGCCTGCGCTACACTTGTCTGTCCTGTTTTTCAGTATTGTTGCGCAATGTCGGATCCTTATCAGGTGGGACTGGCGGAGGTTATAGAGAAAGTTCAGAGAAGGGCAGCTCGTTTTGTATTATTGCGACACAGACGAGAGGGTGCCGCTCAAACGATAACCGAGTTGAGATGCAAATCATTAAAAGAATGGCGTTGTTTGTTGCGGTGAGGTCTATTTGCGAAATTTCCATCGCCGAATTTCTTCTCCGAATGCGAAAATATTTTGTTAGCACCCACCTGCATATGGAGACAAGATCATCATAATAAAATAAGAGAAACAGATCGAAAACGGAAATATTTAGGTGTTACTTTCTCCCGCGTGCTAATAGAGAATGGAACGGTAGAGAAATTGGATGAACCCTCTATCAGACATTTGAATCTGATTTTCAGAGTACATTTGTAGATGTAGAACTGTTCCGATAAACATGCTCGCGATTACTTATTGGAAAGAAACAAGCAAGCTTGTAATTAGCACGTTGCACACGATTATGTGCTGTATTACAATGATAAGCGGTCGCAAAAAAGTGAGGTTGAATGCGGAAGTTAGCTCTCTGGTGCTGAGTTGTCAATTAGAGATTGTGCTCCCCATTCCCTCCATTTCTTCTCCTTACAAGTCTCCCAACTGGAGCACCTCCGCCATATTTTAACGGCATTAATGACATGTCCGCCGTACACCTACGTATACGAAAAAGAGTTCTTGTTTATCAGAATGTGGTTTCTTGTTTACCAGAATGTGGTTTATCGGAATGTGGCTGGAAATAATCGCGTGCGCCGGTTGGTACAATGGGAGATGCTGTCTTACTGCCCGCACGCATAAAACTCAAGTGAGTTCATATCGATGTACACCTTCAAGTACCTTCTCATAGTCGCATCGATCTTTAATTAATTAATTAATTCTGTCGTTAAACCTAAAGTGTATATACGCGCCAATTAAAACTGGTCGGTTAGGTTGCGTTTACGACCGCACGACTGACATTTAATCTACGATCGTGCAGTATATAAAAAGATCCTGGGTTCATTATGCTCCCAGTGCTGAGACATAAATGGTGGCGCTTAAAGTGATTATAATCTTGCTGTAGGATTAATACGTTCACCCCGAACGTCACTGTAATTTACGACGTACTTCGCTATGGAAGCTGAGTAGAAGGAAGCAAGTGTCCGCAACAGTTTACGGAAACCACATCCTTCAGCAAACGTGAGGTCTGACATATTAGCTAGATTGTGGAATCGGCCATACGTGTGTCATGTTATCTTACATCGACGAAAAATCCACCCCTATCGTATTTCACCACACGAGGCTCTCGACGACTGTAATTGCGAACGTTGTAAATAATTTTTAGATTTGCCCTTCAGCAGCTCCCGCGGGCTTCCCTGAGAGAGGCTCCTGTAACGGATCCGAATCGTGGGATATATTTTATCAGCATGACACGACAAATAGATGAGAAGAATTTTAATTTTAATAATAATGACTCCGAAAGCCTTCGTTCTTTACATGATCACAGCAGTTGGTCATGCAATGAAGGCTTCCACGACCGGAAGTCATAGTTGCTGGTAGAACTTCCGGGCGATAAGGCCGTGGTCCATAAAACTTTTCAGTTTTTCCTAACGTTTCGCCCAGAGCTGCGCCAGACATCTTCAGAGGTCTTCTTACTTGCGTTAAGTCTTGCCGACTGATGAGTCGGGTGTCTGAGAGCGCCATATATACTGTGATAAGCGGGCCTGGTCAAGCTGTCACGTTATCAGCAGAGATAGTCCTTGTCAAAGATAAAACATCACTATCGATTGCAATCGGTCAGAGATAAAACCTGTCGATCTTTCGACTAGGAAAAACAGAGAAATCGGCTGTGGCAGAGCATGCTCGTCAATCTGGAAGTAATATAGTGAGGTTTTCCGAAACATCAGTTTTATCTACAATGACGAATTATTATCCACGACAATACAGGTAAGCTATTGAAATATATAAACATAAAGAAAATTTTAACAGGAAAGAAGAAGCTATGAAACTTAGCGATATATGGACAGTAGCTTTGAAATATCGACAGGTTTTATCTCTGACCAATTGCAATCGAAAGTGATGTTTTATCTTTATCTGCTGATAACGTGACAGCTTAACCACGCCCACTTTTCACAATATATATGGCGCTCTCAGACACCCAACTCATCAGTCGGCAAGACTCAACGCAAGTAAGAAGACCTCTGAAGATGTCCGGCGCAGCTCTGGACGAAACGTTAGGAGAAACTGTAAAGTTTTATAGACCACGGGCCTTATAACCCGGAAGTTCTACCAGCAACAGCAGCAATTGGTCCCTTAGGTTTACAAACATTTAGACATTTCTTACCGATGAAGCAACATTTACTCATCACGCTGATGTAAATTATAACATGCACGACCCCTGAAAGTCCACACTGGCGTCGTCAGGTGCAAAATCAACGGCCGTGGAGCGTGGACGTATGGTTCGACAACATAGGAAATTATAATGTGGGACCTTACCTCAACCCAGGCGTGTTCAGTGGAAATTCGTAAGCACACACTCTCACGAACGGTTTACCGGCTCTTATGTGTGTGGCTGCAACACAACAATTTTCCAGCTCAATCGTCGCATGTTGCAACGCAAATACTAAATGAAAACGTTACTTGAGGTTGGATAGCACGAAATCGTGCTCTAAAGTGACCTGAGAGGTACGATGAAGTCTATTACGAAGCCCCAACTACGCCTTACAACGTCGTCGAATCGCTAGGGCATGCTCTAACATTTCATCGACGCTGCATTACAGCTTTTCATTTTTATTGTAAGCGGTTGTAAATGTACCTTTCAGTCTATGGCAAACAGTTTGAACACATACCCAACAATGTGTTATGTTACTGTAATAACATATTTATATGATTTGGGTGGTTACCAAGTAAATGTTTGTGAATTTCTTGTTAAATTTACGTATGTTCATAATTGAATTACAACGTGTATTCCACGTAGCTCGTAATACTATCATTACGCGCCTACGATCAGCATGAGAGGACATTTTGTTAAGAAGAACATTTATTTTACGGTATACAGATGGTCGCCTAATTATTTTCAATAATTTTCCTATCAGAAAGAACACAGTTCTTTGTAAATGACCGTAAGTCATCGAGTAAAACAGAAATGATATCTGGCGTTCCACAGGGAAGCGTTATAGATCCCCTACTCTTCCTCTTGTTTATAAACGATTTAGGAGACAATCTGAATAGCTCCCTTAGATTGTTCGCGGATGATGCTGTCGTTTATTGGTTAGTGAAGTCAACAGAGGATCAAAAGCAACTGCAAAGCGATTTAGACCAAATTTCTGCATGGTGCGAAAATTGGCAATTGACACTAAATAAAGAAAAGTGTGAAGTAATACACATGACCACTGAAAGACATCCGCTGAACTTTAATTACGCGATAAACCAGTCAAACCTTAAGGTCGTAGATTCTACCAAATACCTAGAAGTTACAATTACGAACAACTTTGACTGGCGAGAACACATAGAAAATATTGTGGGGAAGGCGAACCAAAGGTTACGTTTCATCGGCAGAACGCTTCGAAGATGCACCAAAGAGACTGCCTACATCACACTTGTGCGTCCTCTCCTCGAGTACTGTTGTCCCTTGTGGGACCCTCACCAGGTGGGAGTGACGGAAGACATTGAGAAGGTTCAGAGAAGGGCAGCTCGTTTTGTTTTATCACGTTACAGGGGGAAAGCGTCACGGAAATGTTGCACGAATTGGGGTGGAAATCATTAAAAGAAAGACGTTATTCTTTGCGGCGTGATCTGTTTGCGAAGTTTCAATAACCGACTTTTAGTTCTGAATGTGAAAATATTTTTCTAGCACCCACCCACTTAGGGAGACATGACCATCCTAATAAAATAAGAGAAATCAGATCGAAAACGGAAGGATTTAGGTGTTCTTTCTTCCCGTGCACTATTAGCGAATGGAACGGTAGAGAAAAGTTATGAAAGTGGTTAATGAGCCCTCTGCCAGGCACTTTAATGTGATTTGCAGAGTATCTATGTAGATGTAGATATTTAGTTTAACAAACGTCTCCCACATGAAACATTTAGAGCAGTGTAGCTTGAGACGTCTGATGGTATTTGACTACTAACAAACACACAGCCACGTACAGGAAAATAGAGGTCAAACCGCCCTCCTTTTACTTTTGAAAAATGATCAGCTAATTTCTCTGTTTTCGTAAATCTACAAAGATAAATGTGAAATAGTGTTTCTAAGCCCTTTGTGATAGGCCAGATTCTAGCCTACGCTGTCATCGAATGTTAGTAGGTGAACCTGCATCTAGGCCTCAAGTTGGTTCAAGGGGAAATAAAGCTTTATTCTAGTAGCGCAGGCCTACGTTGCGCTGCACAACTACAACTTGGTCGAGACGCTTGCTTCGCAGAGTTTACACTGTAATTGCTGTTTCCGGCCACCGTGCTCTCAAATGCTACGACAAATCTTAAATTTTTTACAGCAGGTTTCAATGTGAACATTAAGAAACGCTCACTGTGATTGTTTTCTAAAGAGCTACCAAATGCAAGTATAAAAGTATATGGTGTCATTTTGAAAACCATCCTTGTTTCAATATCTCTGTTGATACTAGCGCTAAAATATTAACTAAAAATAGGAAAATAAATAATTATGTAAATAAAAGTAGAATACTTGCCTCTCGAGGCTGTAACAATTTCGGAAAACAGCATTCCAATGTTTTAACCGTTCACGAAATAAAAGGTGTGTTACGTGGTACACTTCTCACCCTACATACATTGGAGAAATGAGGCCACTACCAACTACGCACCAGTTGTCACTTAGGAAAATCAAATTTGTAGTACTTGAGAATGTGATAAAACAGTACTGACAAAAGCTTTTATATAATTTACAACTGGTGCATAATTTGTCTCAATACTTGGACAAACAGTTGTACGATGACACTCATTATATATTTATTTTGACCAACCAAATTTACTCTGAACAACAGCAGCTATTGTAAAACGACTTTCACCTGAATCAATGAAAGGCAGGGGTCATATTTTGAAGCATTACAAAATGTAAGCATATGTGTTTTTCTTAACACAAACTAATGTGTTTTTAAATGGACACCCTACATTATTTCACCAGGAAACTATAGCACGACAACTCGTATAAACAATGACGTTGATTGCATCGCAATGCGCCAATTATACCCCGAGATATTTTGAAACGAATTGACGATTGATACTCAGGCGAGAACCACATGCCGCTCAGGACGTGCGCTAGCAGCATATGTCAAGCCTCAACTTCGCTTCGAAATATCTCGCGATGTAATTGCCGTATTGCGATGCAATCTACGCCGTTGTTTGTAATTTGTCGTGCTATAGACTGCGGATGAAATAATGTAGGGTGTCCATTTGAAAACACATAAGTTTGTGTTAAAATAAGACATATGTTTTTGTTAGAATGTTTCCGAATATTTACGTTCATGTGTCCCTGGCTTACACTGATACCGATGGAAGTCGTTTTACAATAGCTGTTGTTTGAGATATTTTTGGTGGTCAAGATAAATGGGATATCCTATATATTAAATAAATATATTGTCAACGTGGGGTTTGGAATGGACTTGGTGTAAATTATGGGTAGAGGGATTAAGGAAAGCAGTATAGCGTTTATAATATATATGCCACAAACAACGTTGGCAGGGTATGTATTTACTCCAATATTGAGTTGTCCATGTACTCCTTTCTTCTCTCTCTTTCCATATTCTCGTCCCTTCTCTCTATGCCTCCTTCTCCTCCACCGCCACCTCCTCTTCCTCTTTCTTCAGCTCTCTCACTTCCCATCCCTACCCCGCTCGCCTGTCCCCCTGTAAGTCCCCTGCCTCCGTTGTACAAGAGAAATTACATTAGCTGCGAGATTCGTGGTGATCGGTCGAAGTCTGGTGTAAGGTATCGTCCACCATGAATCGCATCCGAAATGGCGATATGGCTTACAAAATTAGCAATTACGATTTTTCAGCTGTTGGTTTTGCGTTTTCCGTTCTCTCTCTCTCTCTCTCTCTCTCTCTCTCTCTCTCTCTCTCTCTCTCTCTCTCTCTTCTAAAGCACTCCTGTTTTAAAGCTATGTATTTAGGTAGAATAATACACAGCAAAATTAGAATAAAATGAAATACGCGTTACAATTTGAAATTCACGGTTATACCTTATATTATAAATTTGGGGAAAAATGTGTAATCTGAAATATATAGCAGCATCAAGGAAACGTCTTAAATAATAATTTCGTGTGGCTCAGTAACCTGATGGAAGTCTTTCGACTGGACGCCACTTCGGTGCCTAACATACCCCTAAAGAAGCCAGGTTATCCAATCGGGAAAAGGGGATCTGCAGTTTAACTTGAAATCCCAAGCACGTGTCATTTTTGGCGATTCCTCACAACATTCAAAGGTGAAGGATACATTAAAACTCAAAGTGAAAAAACGAGTTTCGCACCTGTGACCATTCGCTTTTCAACCGACAACTTTGAAACTATCCAAGGCGTCAAGTTCAGAGCTGTAGTGCCAATTACTGGATAATTACCCGATCTAGATAAAACAAAAATGTTCAAATGTTTGTAAATCTATCGGACCAAAGTGCGTGGTCATCAGTCCGTAGCTTACAAACTACTTAAACCTAGGTAAACTAACCTAAGGACAAACACACACACACACACACTCACACACCCATGAGGGAGGACTCGTACCTCCGACGGCGAGCAATCACGCGCTCCGCAGCGAGGCGCCTTAGACCGCTCGGCTACTCCACCGCGGCTAGATAAAACAATTAAACAGAAATAATGTAATACTGAGGTTATTAATCGAGATAAAAACTATGCCATTGTTTAAGTTGTTTTGTTTGTTTGTATAGTCTATGGGACTTAACTACGGGGTCATCAGTCCCTAAACTTACAAACTACTTATGAACTACTTACGAACTAGGACGGCACAAATATCCATGCCCGAGGGGGGATTCGAACCTCCGACCGTAGTGGCCGTGCAGACTGTGACTGAAGCGCCTCAGTCTCCTCGGCCACCGCGGCCGGCTTGTTTAAGTTGCACCAGATCAAACTCGTTCTTCTGAATGACAATAAGATCAGTTGGACTGTTTCACAGTTCATTGCAGGAAAGCATCGTGACACGGGATATGATCATTGGACTTTCACACTTGTCCAAATCACATGTGGAAAACAACTAAAAATAAATTGTAGGAGTGAGTCGGGCTTCTCAACATAAGACATCTATTGATTCCTGGCAGAAATTCATGTATTAATGATCAATCAATGCATATTTGTATAGTCGTAGACTTTTCTACAATCGTTATACAATATAAACAGTTCGTATAATTGCCGTCAGTGTCCGACAGCCAGTGTGCTTTCTGTTACATGTTGCAGTGTGCCCCCTAGCTCGTTATCTGAGATAGCGGTATTCTAAATCCAGTCTGACCGCCGTTTGTTTACACAGGGAGTGATTTACGATCGACTGGAAATTTAAAACTTTCTTCGCCACAGTTTATATGCGCGAGGTTTTTTTTCTGCCGTTCGCCGAAACTGAAATTGGCCGTGACGAGAGACAGATAAACATTCGCTGAAAATACGGCGGGCCCTGCGGTAAACACGCGGTGGCAGGCGACGCGACCTGCGACAGGGCAGGCAGGGCAGGCAGGGCAGGCAGGGCAGGCTCCCTGAAGGCTTCTGCCCTCGGCTGTACTGAAAGGCACGCCCTCATTCCCTGTGCCGCACGGCCCAGAGCAGTCGAGATGTCATGTCGCAAAGTTCGACAACAAGAAAGTTGTGTAAAAACATACATCGTTCCAGTTAATAAAACGGCATCCGAGTAGGAGTAGCCGCATGGTCCAAGACATCGTGCTACGGACTGGGCGGCTGCTCCCGTCGGAGGGTCGAGTCCTCCTTCAAGCATTGGTGTGCGTTCTCCTCAGTATAAGATAAAGTAATTCCTAAGTCTAGGAAATGATGGCCATAGCAGTTTGGTCGAATAGGTTTTGCAAACATTTGAACATTTTCCTAATTTTCAGTTCAGTACCAATGTTTTAGAAAAACCTTCGCATGTTTTTAAACCTTAGGGATCAAACAGCTGACGTCATTGGTCCCTAGACTTACAAAATGCTTAAACTAATTTAATTTATGCTGAGGATAAACACACCCATGCCCGAGGAGGGACTAGAGCATCCAACGGATGTGGTCGCACATTAAACCGCGCAGCACCAACGTTGCTTTTCATTTCAAAGCAAATATGTACTTTTCTTTTAGAGTGCAATGGCCTGTTTTAGATCCGGTCCACAAAGAGTCGCGGTACTATTCAGCCATGTATCAGTCAGGTGATGATGCAGAGGAGGGGAATCTTCCTAGTGCACTCCTATCAACCAAGGGTTGGGCGCCCGCTTTACCCTCGTAAATTCGCACACATCATATCGACGTAATTGCAATTGACTAGTATTTTCCCAAAGAAACTGCACAGGTGGGAGAAAAAAAAACTTGTCCTTTTCATTCTCCACTCCGAGGAGTGGAGCGGGCTGTTTGAGATCCGGCCCATAAAGAGTCGCGGTTCTATTCAACCAATTATCAGACAAGCTGATAGTGGGGCAAAGGGGGATCCCAATTGGGGGAAAAAAACTTATCTCTTTTCATTCTCCACTCCGAGGAGTGGAGCGGGCTGTTTGAGATCCGGCCCATAAAGAGTCGCGGTTCTATTCAGCCAATATCAGACAAGCTGATAGTGGGGCAAAGGGGGATCCCAATTGGGAATAAGTGGGAGGGGCTTACCAGCTCCGGCATACGCCTTACAACCAAGGAAAACCTCCCGAAAACCTTGGTCGGAGCCGGGGGATTGGGACCAATTTAGTTTAGCTCCGGGACGTACCCCGGTCAAAAATGGATTATCGAGAGAACACGAATGCACTCACGACAATCAAGGATCGGACGCACGAGTTTCTCTCGTAATCTCGTAGAGATCAGCTCGACCAACAGTGGACAAGCATCTCCCTACAGGAACCGCACCCGTGGGCACGGTATCCTGTGCGTCGAATTGGGAATTTTTTACGTTTATTTTATACTACAATTGTTTGCTTGTGACAGCGAGAAAAGGTCGCTGGTGGGATTTACAAAATCGATCAAAATCTGGTGACGTCCATTGAAACTTTGTCTATTGTTTCGGTTATTTGTGTAAATTATCCCGTCTGGACCCGTCAGTTTTTTTCATTCGTCATACTATTGGACAATCTCGATCTTAGCCCATTATCCGGTATCGTGATTTATGAGGTTCTCCCGTCCAGATCGAGTGACGAAGTGCTTCTGTGGTGTAGATAATCATGCCACCCAAGACCGCTACACCACTAACAGTACCGACAGTCGTGGTCGCGGAAACATTACAACATTGGTGATGCAAATTTCTGAACCCCCGCAAAAGGTCGCGTACTTTACGAGACAATCATGTGTTTGCAATCTCATTGTCTGGACTACAGTTAAACGGGCGATACATCCGGCCTGTCGACTAGGTGCTTCGTGTCTCCAGACCTCACACGTCATCCATTGTGCATCGTCAGAAGTGTCAGCTCACCTCGTCACAGTGATCGGCAGTGCCTCAAGACTTGTTTATGAATTGGCGACTTAGGAATTATCACCGTCTGTCAGTGTTCAAATGTTTGTAAAGCTATGAGGTCAAACTGCAGTGGTAATCGGTCCCTGAACTGTCACACTACTTGAACTAACTTATGCTAAGAACAACACATGCACCCATGTCCGAGGGAGGACTCAACCCTCCGACAGGGAGCAGACGTGCACTCCACAGCAAGGCGCCTTAGGCCGCACGTATGGCTACGGGCCTGTCCTACGTGAGCGACGTCTGGTGCGCCGCGCGTCAGACGCGACAACGGCCGACGTTTGAGATTGAAACCTACCAGAATGTTGTCGCTGTCGCACGCGCTACAAAGTGTCGAGTTCGTTGAGAATCGTCTGCTTGTCGAGGTTACAAAGGATGTCGGAAGAATTCTGCGAGCTAATAATCCCTGAAGTTTATGAAACTGCAACTGTTTCTGAGATAACAGACAATAAAAATTATGTTGTACATATAATGAAGAATCTATTTGGTTAACTAGCTCGAAAATTTTCTTTTTTACTTGATAGACGACTGAATTTAAGTTTTTAAATTGTTTCTAATATGTCAGTGTTTTTATTCAGAATTAGCTGAAAACCCGGCGTTGCCCGGGTATTTATTTATTTATTCCTGCCATTTTTCAGTAAAATTTACTGTCGTTACAATTTGTAGTGTTCAAATTATAAATTGTAACGTCTTACCGAGAGCCGTAGTTTTACTCCAGAAACAGCGGAAAAGTAGTAAGCGGAAAACTACTTTCCTTTCAACATTTTCTATGGTTGCCAGCGAGAAAAAGTTTAATAAGGGATTGAAATTATGTTTAAAGTTTGTTGCATGTCGCTAAGTACTGCCATTCTCATACAGTGTATTTCGAGAGTCTCGCCGCATTATATGGCATTTTTTGCGATTTCTATTGGTTAAGACGTAATATCTTTTGAACCACTTGTCGTATGTGATTCTTAACCAAGCAGCAATTGTTACCTCACGGTAAGGAATGTGTGTACCAAATTTGGTTGAAATCGGTCCAATGGTTTAGGGGAAACTGAGCTGCATTGTCGCAAAATGCAGCAGTTTTTCGCGCGTCTCATTGTTTATGACGTCATATCTCGTGAACTATATACTGTATGTGATTCTTACACTTACGGTGACCGTCCTCATGGATTGAAGCTTACGTGTACAAAATTTCATAAAGATTAAAACAAAACTGTGGATTTGTATGCAACACGTACAAACATACTTACGCTCTGCTTTGTATATTACATCATGATGATATACACCATGATGAACGTGATCTGAACAATTACTAGCATTTGTGTGTTTTGTGCATTTGCAGTAACAACAAACTTACTTCAGAGAGAGAGAGAGAGAGAGAGAGAAAGAGAGAGAGAGAGAGAGAGAGAGAGAGAGAGAGAGAGGGAGGGAGGGAGGGAGGGAGGGAAACACTAGGATGTCAAAATAGATGTGAGCAGAATTTAGTTTCTGAGTAAAATATTATAATGTTTCAGTAGGTATTTAATGCGTTTGTTAGGTCTACAGTAGGATACATGCTCAAAATGTTCAAATGTTTGCGAAGCTTAAGGGACTTAATTGCGAGGTCATCAGTCCCTAAACTACTTATGAAGTAGCTTATACTAAGTCCCGAGGGGGGATTCGAACCCCCGACGAGAAACAGCCCCTCGCATCGGAGCATAGAGGCTTAATGCGCTCGGCCACTCCGCCGCGGCTGAACATTCCTCGTTTTCTTTGAATGGAAACATTTTTGTGTAGGCCTTACCGTGACTGATGTTTGAAACTCATTGAAACAGAAGGTATTACTGTTACCAGTCACTTACTTTTATTGTTGCGCTGGAACAATTAAAAAAAGTGACTGTTATCAGTAATACCTTGTGTTGCAATCAATTCCTCGTTATGCAAAATTTAATGCACGGCACATATTTTACCCTTATTTCCTACAGTTAATAAAACTTCATTGCTATCATTATTCTAAGGTTTACGGGTGCCACATTTTAGAAACAGCGTCGATGTTGTAGCGAGAAGCTGTCGCGCTCTACGTAGTACACCAGGCCATGTCGGCGCTTGTAGCTGCAGTGTGGTGTAGCTGCATGTCGCGCGCTGTCGCTCGCTTTGTCGCTCACGTAGCACACGGCCTTAAAACGCACGTCCACTCCCACGGGGCTATCGTCAAATCTCTTTCCTTCCACAGCGCTTTGAAAGGAGAGAGATTTCGCGATATTCCTGGCACCAACGAAACACGACGATGAACACCATCCCAGAACAAGACTTCGTGCAAAGTTTCCAGCACATGCATCGCAGACCCAGCGGTGCATAGTTATGGGAGGTGACTATTTCGAAGGATAGCAACGTAATGGTGTACATAGTTTGTCTACTTTAATTTTACAGTTATTTATTATGAGAGGATGAAATGCACATTTTAATTGCTGTTTTTATGGTTTTTATACAGACGTATCAATTGGAAAATATCTGTTTAATACATATTTTTTAAAAAGAAATTTTTGTCATAATACGAGGCGCGTCCAGAAAGTAAGTTCCGTTTGGTAATAAAATGAAATTGTACACAGATACAGAAGAAATTTTTAATTCACAAAATTCTGCAACTCTTAAACTACTTTTCCACATAACTGCCGCAATTTTGCAGGCATTTGTCATAGCGTAGCACCAGGTTTTGTATACCGTCTTCATAGAAATCTGCCGCCTGTGTCTTCGACCAGTTGGAAACAGTGAAATTTGGGGGAAGTTCGTATCGAGAGCACTAATTGTAAACCTACGGTTTTCCTGGATCTTGTCATCAATCGCGTGAACCAGTTCTTCTGTTACCAAAGGTGCACATCACTACGCCCACCATTGAACTGTCGGACCCATCTTCTCACCATCGAATCACTCGTCGTATTTGGTCCGTAAACATCGCAATTTGCCGATAAATTTCATTTGATTTCACTTTCCTCGCATTCAGAAACCGCATACCAACCTGACTTCACAGGTGGCGGAATTTTCAATCAACGCCTACATTTCAATTAAGCACAACAAAGCGTACGTAACTGTTAGCGATCACCAAATGGCGCAAGTTCTTCTCCTTGATACACATCGTCTACAGCGCATGTGCGGAACTGCAATCGCAGCGCTGCAGCGAAGATAAATTGCAACGGAACTTACTTTCTGGACGCGCCTCGTATGTTAGACTATAATAATTATAATAATTTCGTGTGGCTAACTGGCCTGGTGCAAGTCTTTCAATTGGACACCACTTCGTCGACTTGCGTGTCCCTAGCCTACCCCATTATCCAACCGGGGAAAGAGGACTTTAAGCTTAATGTCGAAATCGAACCACGTGACCACCTGTCCTTTCTTGCGATTCCTCACATCGTTGAGAGGTGAAGGATGGATTAAATTGCAGACTCAAAAAATCGGAGGTGAAATACACCTTTCAAAACTTCTTTACGAATGTGCATTCTAAATTATCGTTTTATGAATTTTTATGTTAGGCTATACCACACGTAATATCATTCTGTTGCTTATCTATCGCATTTCGTCGAATAATTACAAGAATTGTTTTCAATTAAATTAGTTTTTGTTTATTGAATCTATTTTTCTGGTTTTTATTTAATTTTATTTTTTTCCACGGCAAAAATTTACAGATCGCTGATACTAGCAAAGGGCCTTTTCCTCGGTGTGGATAATTTTCAGGATGTCTTGGATCTCAGGTGACGAATGTTTAGGTGCGTTGCCGGCTTTGCGGTTGTATTCCCAGCGCCATCACTACGTTTTGCAACATATCAAAAAATGTTCAAATGTTTGTATAGCTTATGGGACTTAACTACGGGGTCATCAGTCCCTAAACTTACAAACTAGCTAATACTAAGGACGGCACAAATATCCATGCCCGAGGGGGGATGTGAATCCCCGACCGTAGTGGCCGTGCAGACCGCGATTGGAGCGCCTCAGTCCCCTCGGCCACCGCGGCCGGCTGCAACACATCTTCCGGAAGACGTAAACCGAATTTCGTAAATCGCTCTTCACTGTCGTGTTTACCTGTTATAGGTTGAAGCGGATTTTCTAGCCCGCTCAATATGGCGACTGTAAAACAGCTGTTTCAGTTCCAGATTTAGTGAGTACAATTGCTATTCTTCTGTTCTTAAATTAAAAGGTTCGTGCTGACTCTATAATTCTCTGCATAATTCTCTTATGAGACGAAAATTCTTAACACGAAGACACTATTTCACAAACCCAGTGATGTTAATTAATAATTATTATTGCAAATCACTGGATAATGGGATAATGTCGTCTGACATATAAATATTAATATTGACAACTGGTGCGTGATTTGCATTAATAATTAGTGACACAGTTGAACGATGACGTCGAAACAGATGAATCAAGTAATAATAGTGAATACACAACTGTGGTAGTTGGGTCTGTAAGAATCGTGACTGTCTATTATAAGATGTGTTAGCAACTTCACACGTATAGCTCGTGTTGTTGTATTCAGCTTCGTGTCCCCTGAAAATAAGTTATGAACGATTGATGCTTTAATAAATACGCATACTTTGTGTCGCTTATTGTAGATAAGTCAAAGGAAATAAAGTAGAGTTCACATCCATATGTGGTTATATTTTTATTTACAACTAGTGTTGCTATCACATTTCATTTAATGACTAAATTGCCCCGTTGCAGATGGTATTTCACTTGTTCAGTGTTATATTTGAGTGTTGTCTATACTGATTTCCATTTCTTGTGAATACAATTAATAGTGAAGTAGTAATAAATTGTAGCGTCGTGCCAAATGTCGAAATTTTACGTCACTAACGCTGAAAATGTAGTAAGCGACAAACTTTTTTTTTCATCATTTTACTAGGATCGTCAGCAATAAAAGGTTTCCTACGGGTCTGAAATTACGTTTAAATTTGTTGCAAGTCTCTAAGTGCTATTCTTCTCAAATAGTAGACTGACAAAGACACAGTATCACGTGTCGCAAGACGGGGAAGTTTTCATTGTTTATGATTTCATATCTCCTTAACTATCGGCCCTATCGCGAAAATCCTTTCTTAGCTGATGTCTGCTACCGATAAACTACAATCCTGCCAAATTTCAGCTTCGTAGGTGAAGTAGTTTTCCAGATTTCGTTTTTAATCAGTGAGTGAGTGAGTGAATGAGTGTCCTATCGCTTTTATATAAAGATTTAGGTCCACAAATATCGACTTTGAGTGAAGTACATAGTCAGGCTCAGAAAAAATTCTCAGTTGATTGGTATAAACGATGTAAGAAGTTTATTCACAAAATTGCATATTACGATAATATTCTTCTGAAAACTGTACTAAACGGATAAGTTTTTACAGATTTTTTAAAATATTTTCGTGTCCTGAAAAATCAAGAAACTGGACTTATTCCCTCCCCCCCTCCCCCCACCAACCAAACTTTATCTTCATGGTAAACGATTTTATAAAGACAGTTGTTCAAATGTTCAAATGTTTGTAAATCTATCGGATCAAACTGCGTGGTCATCAGTCCGTAGCTTACAAACTACTTAAATCTAGGTAAACTAACCCAAGGACAACACGCACACACACCCATGCCCCAGGGAGGACTCGAACCTCCACGGCGAGCAACCGCGCGCTCCGCAGCGAGACGCTTTAGACCACTCGGCTACTCAACCGCGGCAAAGACAGTTGTACTATCAATCATTTCTCAACTAAATCTAGTAAAAGGTCATATCCATCGTGATACATTAAGTTTACGTGCGACACATCTTCCGCAAGACGACAAACGTATTTCATAAACTGTTTTTCGCTGTCATATTTACATACTAAGAAATTTATGAATAAAGAACAGTCTAGAGTGCAATAATTTATTTCATTCAACTAGTTTCAGTCCTATTTAGATCATCTTCAGGAATTTTGACTCCACCGATGTTGTGGACTGGCAGGTAGCTGGAAGCCTTCCAGCTGCCTGCCAGCTCCACAACATCGATGGAGTCAAAATTCCTGAAGATGATCTAAATAGGACTGAAACTAGTTGAATGAAATAAATTATTGCACTCTAGACTGTTCTTTATTCATAAATTTAAATAAGAGTGCTGTTGACCGAAACATAGTGAAACGAAAATGTTTCCAAAAATATGTGATATTAAAATATGTTCAAATGTTTGTAAATCTATGGGACCTAACTACTCTGGTTATCAGTCCCCAGGCTTAGAAACTACTTCAACTAACTTACGCTAAGGACAGCAAATACAGCCATGCCCGAGGGAGGACTCCAACCTCCGACGGCGAGCAGCGTCGCGCTCTGCAGCTAGGCGCCTTGCAACGCTCGGCCACCCCACCGCGTTTACGCGTTAAAACCAAAAGCGGATCCTAGTCCAGTCAACATGGCGTCTGGAAAACGGATGATTCAGTTTCATTTTATATTTATATTTCTATTTCACTGCAGAAAAAGGCTCACTGTCAATATTAACCGAAAATTCTTAAATGGAAGACGCCATCTGACAAGCCAATTATGTTTAAAAAACAGTTGCATCTACGTGGGCACGAAAATCGGTTGTGGAAGCGGAAAACCGCTTTATAAAAGCGGATTTACACGATCTATTTTTCATTGTTTACACAACCAACCAACAACGGAACTGGAAACTCAGTTGACGAAATGCAATTTTGGGAGCCCAAGTAAACAGGGTGATAGCTCATACATCTGGTCCTTTATGTTAATAAGTTTCTGGCAGAAACTCAACATCTGTAACTACGTGAAAACCACAATCATATCTCTACCTTTATTCAACTTTCTCACTGTCATTCCTTGATTTGCTCGAAGCCTTATCTGGTGCGGATAAACTTAATTTTCCGGACGTGCTACATGCATTATCCAGTTAATTTTTCCTTCACTCTTCGAAAACTGGAGATCAATTTTTTCTTAGGTTCAAAGTTTCCTTGTATAGTTGCATTTTCGTGTAGCCATTTGGATGGGTTTACTATGTAGTAGAAATTTACGCTGTGTAATCCACCCACTGCAGTATACAGTTCTATTTGTGACTACCATGTGGGTGTTGTATGAGAGCCCTAATTGCTGCTCCCTGGTACACATTCCCTTTCGTCATGCATGTACTCCGAAAAAGCTTTTCGGCTTGGTAGTGCACGCGAAACACCCATTCAAGAGAGAAACAGCGAAACGCCAAATACGGCATTTATCCGCATGCGTGCTGGACGTTAGAAAGCATTGCCACATATTCAGACCTCAATACAATAGCTGTCCCCGCAGTCGACATTCTAGCTGAGACATTGCCACAAACAACATGAACTATCAAAATTAAAATGTTTGTAATTATATAGCCCCGTTACATACAAACTTTTTTTCTTTTCACCATTTTTATTTAACAACAAATTCATCCATATGTATTTGCTGTTGTTAGCATAAGTTGGTTGAAGTCGTTCGTAAGCCTTGCGACTGTTGACCAGAGTAGTTGCGTCCCATAGTTTTACAAACATTTGAACATTTTGAACAAGCATGTGTGAGTAAGTTTGATGCCGAAGACGCAGTAGTCAGATATAAGTTCGTAGTACCCACAGATGCTCCTATATGCGCAGTGTGAAGCTTGTCATTCGTGATGATAGTGTGGTTTGCACTTTCACAATGCAATCAACAAAGACGCGTCGCTGAAGGATTCAATTGAAACAATAAGTTATCGATCTCTATTGGGTCCTGGAATAACCAGTGTGGAGGTGCTAAGAAGCTATTCCAATTTTGTTTTTTCAAGATTTTTGTTTTATTTGTTATGATTAGTTTTTTGTGTCGTTTAAAAATGTTCAAATGTTTGTAGGGCTTATGGGACTTAACTGCGGGGTCATCAGTTCCTAAACTTACAAACTACTTATGAACTAGCTTATACTAAAGACGACACAAACATCCGTGCCCGAGGGGGGATTCGAACCCCCAACACGGCAGGCCTCGCGATCCGCAACGTGGTGCTCCAGACCGCTCGGCTACTCCCGCGTGGCTGTGTTGTTTCCTTTTGGATGTTACGTATGACGTCTGCTTTATTTTATAGTATTGGATCCACTGCATTATCTTTGATAGACAGCGCAATAATTTTGAGAAAACACTGTACGAGGGTGTTTCAGTAAATAATTCGCAAACTGAGGTAGCCACGCCAGTACTGTGCGCTGTGTCGGGCTGTTTCTCTACCACTGCAACACGCCCGTCTTGTGGTTTGCAGCTGTTTAAGGAAACGAATAAAGTTACAGCTCAAGAGCGGCAATTATAGGATGCAAACGCTGCCACAACAGTTCCAAGCTCCAGGCTTTTAAGGCCTTATCGAACGATGAGA
This sequence comes from Locusta migratoria, assembly GCA_026315105.1. Lineage (NCBI taxonomy): Eukaryota > Metazoa > Arthropoda > Insecta > Orthoptera > Acrididae > Locusta > Locusta migratoria. The sequence goes on from CM048744.1 coordinate 356,100,699, forward strand.
AGAGTGTTTAAATTTACCGGTCGAGTCAGCTAAAAAGTAAAGCAATTGTAATCGAAGTACTGGAGTGTATATCTCAGTTTGCGACTCACCCTCGTATTATCCACCGCATAGAACGACAAACACATCTTATTGCACAGCTTGCATGTGTCACCGTAAATCGTCCAGGGCCTCACCTTATATCGTTTTAATGATAAATCTAAAGCATTGAATTAAAATTTCTGATGCGACCGGGAATCGAATCCGGACCTCCATGCTTACTAGGCAGAGGTCTTACCGCTATACCACCGCATCACTAGCGGTTAAGGCGCCTCGGAATAGTCTAAGCACGATCACAAACTTTAATTCAGCTTCTGTGTTCCATAGAACATTGCCACTACTGCCAAGGCTCTCCATGCAGTTTGTGACGTGAAGGAAATCGTGCTTAGACTATTCCGAGGCGCCTTAACCGCTAGTGATGCGGTGGTATAGCAGTAAGACGTCTGCCTAGTAAGCATGGAGGTCCGGGTTCGATTACCGGTCGCATCACAAATTTTAATTCAATACTTGAAATTTATCATTAATTTCTATTACGTATTCGAGACGAAAATCCGTCTCAGGGATTGTTTATTTGTATTTACATTGATATCGTTTTCCCGTGCACTTGCAGACAGCACTATTGTTAAGTGTTAGTAGCGTCATAAGGCTGGCAGAGCATGCGTACATTCATGTATAATGGTTGTAGGTTGGCTGGCTTACGGCCTTAGGTATTGAGGTGCTAAGAAATTTCATGGATAGTAGTCCACGTCATAGGTGGAATGGGTGGAAAGAGATGACATACGGGGAAACATATCGTATTCCCGTGAGAAACTGCGCTAATACTGCTCAGACGTAACCTGATTTGCTCTCCCCGCCCATGATTGTTTAATTATAAATATTAGATGAAATATTGTATAGAACTTAAAGTGATTTTGTGTAATTAATGTGTTTACGTGAAGCTTTATTAAGGTATGTTTTATTTATGTCACGCCAAAATTGATGGTGCGCGCGACCAGCAGTGCCCAGCTGCAAGCAGTCCAACACAGGACGCTCTCGCGTTAAGACCTACGACAGTCGTGCTCTTAAAAAAGCGTGTCAGGGAGTTTACACGTTCTATTATGAACTACTGTAATTAGGATTCAAGTACATAAAAATCGTGGGTATTGTTACATATGTCGCTTGTTGCTTCACGACGAATAAATAAACGTCATGAAGCAACTGGCATTCCTTCTTATTTGAAAAATACGGCCGCGGTGGAGTAGCCGAGCATTCTAAAGCGCCTCGCTGCGGAGCGCGCGGTTGCTCACCGTCGGACGTTCGAGTCCTCCCTGGGCATCGATGTCTGTATTGTCCTTAGTTTAGTTTACCTTAGTCTAAGTAGTTTGTAAGTTACGGACTGATGACTACGCAGTTTCGTCCGACAGAATTACAAACATTTGAACATTTTTTTAAAATACGTGTGAGTCTAGCCACTAATAAGTTCCACAGCGCTTGAAGATAGGTGTATCGACGACCTGTGCGCTACTCCTGCATGGGGACAAAAAAGCTAGAGAAGAAGCCAAGTTAGTGAACGGAAACTGCACCCACTCATCACGATACATATAGCCCTCCCGTGCAGAGCTACGTAATTATGTTCAAATGTTTTTAGAGCTTATGGGACTTAACTTCGGGGCCATCAGTCCCTAAACTTACAAACTACTTATGAACTGAAACTTCCTGGCAGATTAAAATTGTGTGCCGGAACCGGGACTAGAACCTGGGACCTTTGCCTTTCGCGGGTACTGGCGGAAGTAAAGTTCTGAGGCGGCATCGTCAGTCGTGTCGTCGGGATAGCTTAGTCGGTAGAGCGCTTGCCCGCGAAAGAAAATCAAAATGTTCAAATGTTTGTTAAGCTTATGGGACATAACTACGGGGTCATCAGTCCCTAAACTTACAAACTACTTATGAACTACTTACGAACTAGGACGGCACAAATATCCATACCCGAGGGGGGATTCGAACCCCCGACCGTAGTGGCCGTGCTGACCGTGACTGGAGCGCCTCAGTCACCTCGGCCACCGCGGCCGGCGCTACGTAATTAAATCTCGCGACATTGACACAGGTGTGCTGCTAACACCGCTGAGGGAATGTGTTAGAGAAAGCGTTAGAGAGGCAAGCAACTTTCAAAAACTTTCCAATGACTATCCTCTTTTATCCCCTACCCCCCGTAGGGTACTTGCAATTTATATTGAACTATTCAAATCCTTGTAAAACTAAGAGACGAAATTGTCTGGGTCATTTAAACTAACATGCTCCGACGGGGAGCGGCTGCGCAATCCTTTTCAAGGCGCCTCAGATCACGTAGCCATTTCCACATGACCTCCATATTTACATCTGGCAGTTGCGACTTTGATATGTAATGTTATAAGATATTATAGTTAAGTGGTATATTATGCCTATGGAGAGCGATCAAAATTTATATAAAACACACTTACTTGAGCCAAGATCGCTAGTTCGTTTTTTTTTTTTTTTTGTTTCTTTCTTTTTTTTTTTTTTTTTTTTTTTTTTTTTTTTTTTTTTTACCGGTTACGATTAACTATTTCATCATCTTCAGAAAATAAATTACAATTTTCTCCTATTTTCAATAAAATAAAGAGTTACTTGAAAATGAAATATGACAAAAAGAACATTGTCAAACAATTAAAATTTGCAACACCAAAGTCGATCGTCATCTGTATTGCACATTTAAAAATGTGGGTGTTCTTGCCACAAGTAACAAGGAGACTGGCAGTGAAGCAAATTTTAATTGTTAGACAATGTTCTTTTTGTTATATTTAATTTTCATAAGTAACTCGGTATTTTATTAAAAATAGGAGAAAACTGTAAAAAAAAAAAAAATCTGGAGATGACATAGTTCATAGAAACCAGTAAAAAAAAAAAAAAAAGATAAAATAAACTAACGATCTTGGCTGAAGTAAGTGTGTTTTACGACATATGGCTGAATTTTTTATTAAATGTACCATTAGATTCACTACACACAACTTTTTTACCGTCAAAAGTTTGTGGGGTGAGAGGAGGATTTCGAAATGCAGCAATTTCTTTAAAAATGTGATTGCACAGCTGTAAAATACATGGGATTTATGTTTCAACATTTTTGTTATATCTGACACGGTTTCGCCTGTATGTGCTAAGAAAGATAACACGTTTTCTTCTTGAGGATTTTCACCACTTCAACGGTCGTATGGGCAGGAACAGTAGAATCTCGATTACCCGATCTTCGGTTATCCGACCTTCCGTGTTACCCGACCCTTTCATAGCGCCGGATTGAAAGCACTGCCGTGCGACAGTCGACAGGTCAGTGACTATACGTGTTGTTAAGTGTTTGGCGTCCGTCATTATCGCTCATTCATTGTCGCCGTCTGCTATTCTCACTCTTCAATCCTTACCTATTTCTGCAGTGGAATGGACATGTTACGCTATGTTTATAAAAATTTCTGCTGTTGGCTACAAAACGGAAGAGGGTGGTCGTTTCAGCGGAAGAAAAACTTAAAAGCTTTAAAAAGAGTAGACAATGGTGAAACTTCATTAAAAACTGGCGTAAGATTACAACGTCGGGAAAACAACAGTGGGAGACTGGGGGGGAAAAGGCAATGAAATTTAGAATGCTGTTTTCAGTGAGGAACCTCGACTGTTTTGTAAGCTCGGAAAACCACGAAAAAATGTAATTATGAAAAAGTAACTGAAGCTTTGTTCCTGTGGTCAACACAGAGATACTGGTGTACCCACGTCGAGACCTATTTTGCAGAGAAAAGCCTTAAAGTTTCTTAATGAACTAAACGAAGGTGAACCTGATATCTTATCACTTTTCTTTGATTGTCGTCTAATGTAGTTGAAGGTTATATTCAGTTCTTCTTCACGTATTTAATAAGTTGATTATGTTCAAATCAGTTTTTCAAATTTAGTGTTATCCGACCTTCGCGATTATCCGACCTTCGCGATTATCCGACCTTGCCGCGGCCGGTTTAGGTTGGATAATCGAGACTCAACTGTATTAAAAAAAATCGCACTGACGTGTTTTACGGCCCACTTTAGATTTGTAGTTTTAAACGTTTTTGCAAACATTTTGGACCATAATAATAATGTAAATAATAATTAATTAATTAATAAGTGTCAGAAATCCTTTTAGGAAAAAAAAGAAAATTTGGTAGTGGCGGGCCGGCCGCGGTGGCCGAGGTGACTGAGGCGCTCCAGTCACGGTCAGCACGGCCACTACGGTCGGGGGTTCGAATCCCCCCTCGGGCATGGATATTTGTGCCGTCCTAGTTCGTAAGTAGTTCATAAGTAGTTTGTAAGTTTAGGGACTGATGACCCCGTAGTTAAGTCCCATAAGCTTAACAAACATTTTTTTTTTTTTTTTTTTTTTTTTTTTTTAGGTAGTGACGCGTTTCGAACCACTGAACTTTCGCGTCACATTCCAGCATCTTGCCCACTATGCTATGGCTATAAATCAAAACAGGAGTTCTTTAATCTCATACTATTGATGGCCGTTGTTAACTGATGTTAATATGGCATTTGTAGACATTAGATTATCATTTATCGTACGAAGAACGATGTGTTTTTGTTAATTCCTCAGTGTGCCGTTGCTTTGAAATGACACCGTGTAAAATACAATAAGAAAATCATCAAATACACGAGAAATGTCATTAATTCAATGGAGGGTGTCAAACATCCGTTTTTTTTTTTTGCAAACATGTCTCAAACGATACGAGATATGAAAAAAACTAAGGGAGCTAAGTTGTAGAGAATTTTCTCCTCTACCAATTAGGTTATTCAATTTTCGTGTCAGATGAACGGTTCGTTTGCAATTACAATTATGTTACAAACGGATTTTTTTGGTATTACTACCGTATTATGTGTCCGAAAAATTTGAAAAAGGGAGGTTCTGGTCTCTGGCGGCCTACAATCACGTCTGTAAAATTTGGTGCTGACCGGTTGAACGATTTGTCTTAAAAACATGGAACACGTTACGGACAGACAGACAGACGAACAGACATACATACATCCCAAAATCGCCGTTATTTTTGGTAATAGCTTTGAAACGCTACGAGAAATGGAAAAAAAAGTATGAGTGCATAGTTGTAGAGAATTTTCTTCTCTAAAAATTCGGTTATTCAATTTTCGTGTCAATGAATAGTTAAGCCGTTACTTTCGTTTAAATTTCGAGTTGTCAAAAGACGATCGCAAAGACCCACTTTTAGTGTTACTACCGTAACCTAAAGTGGGCCAGAAAGTACGTGTCTCAGATTTTGAGCCAGACTACAGCATATTGGAAATGTATGAGAATTATGGGGTGTCAGTAAGGTAGTGTTAGTACATTGCATGTGAGCAGCCGACTGCCGCCGTGTCGTGAGGTGTGTGGGCTGCGCCTGGCGGCCCGGCAACCCTGATTACAGCGCAGCTCTGCACGACACCAGGCCAGGGGCTGTCACTTCGCGTGATGTCTGCCGCCGCCTCTGACACAATGCGGTCGCCGCGGCTGTGCTGGCCTTCTACTGCAGTACAGCGGCCTATCAGCTTGGCTGTCAGCTGATCGCGGACACTCTGCAGTATTTACAGACCATCATAACGAGAGGCGGCCTGTGGCTGTGAACACTGTGGCGCTACTGGCTTGCAAGCCAGCAGCCATTGCTTTATTTTATTTCATAACTAGCTGAACACCAGGCGTTGCCCGGGATGTTAAATATCTGCCAGGCTGCATGGGAAACTGCAGTGGGTGTAGATGGAAAGCACATATCATAAAAATCAGGTTCCAAGATTCCGATTCTGACTTTCCGGATATACACCAATTTCAAACCAAAGGTTTATTGATATCACTTATTCTTCGATTTCTTTTTAAATTATAAAGTAAATAATTTTATCATTTCAGTATACTTGAATTTCGTCAAGAAATAAGTTGACTCTGAAAATAATAAATAAAAGAAACTGTTTCATAATCAAATAGTTTTAGCATTTTTAATATTTAGCATAATTTAAGTACATTTTTACAGTCATCAGAGGTGGAGAAAAGACACCATGTTTTCTTAAAAACACAAACCGTTTTCACGAAAACATCATGAAAATGTATAGTCAGAAGTGTAATTAACTCTGTTCCTTTCCTTGTAGCTCTAAGCAAGTAAACTGCTTTCGCTTCCAGCCGGATGGAGCAATTTTCCATGAACGTTACTGTTTACGTGCTCATATCTATTGAACTACGTGTCGGAATGTGATACAATTTAGAAACTAACTTCAACTATATAAGTGTATACTGTCTGTAAAATTTCCTGTCGCTACAATTTCTAGTGTTCAAATTATAAATTTTAACGTCATACCGAGGGCCGTAGTTTTACTCCATAAACAGCGGAAAAGTAGTAAGCGAGAAACTTTTTTGCTTTCATCATTTTACTATGGTTGCCAGCGAGAGAAAGTTCAATAAAGGTTTGAAATTATGTTTAAAGTTTGTTACAAGTCGCTACGTTCTGTCATTCTCATACAGTGTATTTCGAAAGTCTCGCCGCATTATATGGCATTTTTTTCGATTTCTATTGGTTATGACGTAATATATTTTGAACCATGTGCCGTATGTGATTCTTAGCCATGCAGCAATTGTTACCTCATGGTACGGAATGTGTGTACCAAATTTGGTTGAAATCGGTCCAATGGTTTAGGAGAAAATTAGCAGCATTGTCGCAAAATACAGCAGTTTCTCGCGAATCTCATTGTTTATGACGTCATATCTCGTGAAGTATAGCGTATGTGATTCTTACACTTACGGCGACCGTCCTCATGGATTGAAGCTTACGTGTACAAAATTTCATAAAGATTGGAACAAAACTGTAGATTTGTATGCAACACGTACACACATACGGACACTCTGCTTTATATATTAGATTTCATTTACTTATAATGAAATAGACATGGGACAGTAGGAAGTGTCTGTGCCAGATAGTAGCCAGATGGTACTGTAAGTACGGTCCCGTGAGAAAACTCCGCCCCTTTCTCTAAGAGTGATCTGATTGGCTGTTGCTATTTCTTTACGCGCCACAACCTTCCAGCTATTTCATTTATTATTTAGTAAATAAAAAATTCAGTTTCCAATTCTATTGCCATAATGTGTGTTGATTAATTGTTTGTGGCGCGCCAGTCACGATCTGCACGGCCACTACGGTCGGGGGTTCGAATCCCCCCTCGGGCATAGATATTTGTGCCGTCCTTAATCTTAGCTAGTTCATAAGTAGTTTGTAAGTTTAGAAACTGATGACTCCGTAGTTAAGTCCCATAAGCTGTACAAACATTTGAACATTGCGCTGATGACATAGTAATTCTGTCAGAGACAGCAAAGCACGTCAGTGAGTTATTAAATGGAATGGACAGTGTCTTGAAAGGAAGATATATATAGAGTAAAACTAGTGTAATGGAACGTAGTGTCAGAAAAATCAGGTGATGCAGATGGGATTAGGTAATGAGACGATAAAAGTAGTAGATAACTTTTGTTATTTGGGAAGCAAGATAACTTCTGATGGCCAAAGAATGGCTATGGTAAGAAAAGCGATTCTGAAGAATCGAAATTTGTTGATATCCAATATTAGCTTAAATGTTAGGAAGTTTTTCTGAAAGTATCAGTCTGGAATTGATTTAAAATGTTCAAATGTTTGTAGATATATCGGACCAAACTGCGTGGTCATCAGTCCGTAGCTTACAAACTACTTAAACCTAGGTAAACTAACCTAAGGACAACAGACACACACCCATGCCGCAGGGAGGACTCGAACCTCCACGGCGAGCAACCGCGCGCTCCTCAGCGAGACGCTTTAGACCGCTCGGCTACTTCACTGCGGCGAACATTTGATTGTTTGTGATTACACTATAGGTTTGTAGATTTATTAGACTAAGTATTTTAGGTAAAGAGTGAGTGTGTCGTTCCAGAAGAGTCGGTTGGCGCCAAAACTGTAGGCGCTAGCGTAGATTCCAGCTACACTGCTAGTCAGTTCACTGCGAGCCCCGACACGGTAAACATCTAGCGGCACTTGCGGTAACCGAGACAGAGCCTAGGCGCGACAGAGATTTTCGTTGGTCGCCATTGAATTGTGTCAGTGCACTAGTGCAGCGAGAGCAAGCAGTGCCTAATGGAAGGCGAGCCAGCTGGCCACACCAAGTGACGCTCTGACTGTGTGGTTCTGCTCGGCACTTCCTGGAAGTACGCGCTACAGCACGACATTTTGTGCTGTGGCTCTGTTTCGTCCGGCTTCCCACTGCCGGCGCCCGTTTCCCTAAGCTTTCTTGTGCCAACGAAAATGCTAATTTTCTCTTTTGGAAGAAACACGGGAACAAGTTACCAAGTTACAGGCCATTTTCAAGATACTGCCAACGTCGCAGCTTTTTACCAGATTTTCAAGACAATTTGCTTCGTAATGTGTAAAATTTCATGGCAGAAAAATGTCAATATTGTTAAACAATAGCCGGCCGCGGTGGCCGAGGTGACTGAGACGCTTCAGACACGGTCGGCACGGCCACTACGGTCGGGGGTTCGAATCCCCCCCTCGGGCATGGATATTTGTGCCGTCCTAGTTCGTAAGTAGTTCATAAGTAGTTTGTAAGTTTAGGGACTGATGACCCCGTAGTTAAGTCCCATAAGCTTAACAAACATTTGATTTTTGTAAACAATATTCTGAAACATTCGATTTTAATAAGAAATCCGCAAGACCATGCCATAACATCCCGAAAAATTTTAACGATAATTTAGTTCCTTGATACAAACTTTGTCTCGTTAAGATATATATAAAGCAGGGTGTCCGTATGTTTGTACGTAATGCATACAAATCTACAGTTTTGTTCCAATCTTTATGATATTTTGTACACGTAAGCTTCAATCCATAAGGACGGTCGCCGTAACTGTAAGAATCACATACGATATATAGTTCACGAGATATGACGTCATAAACTATGAGATGCGCGAAAAACTGCTGCACTTTGCGACAATGTTGCTCATTTTCTCCTAAACCATTGGACCGATTTCAACCAAATTTGGTACACACATTCCTTACCGTGAGATAACAATTGATGGATGGTTAACAATCACATACGGCACACGGTTCAAACGATATTACGTCATAACCAATAGAAATCGCAAAAAATGCCATATAACGCGGCGAGATTTTCGCACTACACTGTATGAGAATGGCAGTACTTACTGACTTGCAACAAACTTTAAACATAATTTCAAACCTTTATTAAACTTTTTCTCCCCGGCAACCATAGTAAAATGATGAAAGCAAAAAAGTTTCTCGCTTACTATTTTTCCGCTGTTTATGGAGTAAAACTACGGCTCTCAATATGACGTTACAATGTATAATTTGAACAGTACAAATTGTAGCGACAGGAAATTTACAGACAGTATAAACATATATCGTTGAATGTAGCTTCTAAATTGTATCAAATTCCGACACGTAGTTCATGAGATACGAGCAAATAAACGGTAACGTCCATGAAAAACTGCCCCATCTCGCACCAAGCTTTAATCTATTTCTTCTTCACTACTAATTGTATTTTCAAAAGATTTTACAGACCTTATACAAATGATTATATACCTGAAAAATGGCAGGAATAAATGAATAAATACCTGGGCAACGCCGGGTTTTCAGCTAGTAAAATATAGAGGTAGCCATTGAATTGATATGTTTATCACCTCTGCCTGAGCAATAAGTCGGGACTGTTTTCATTCATCTCCTTTCCTGGAGTGCTATTCGAATATAGGAGAGCCTTGGCAACTTGATACGTATTTCGCAGGGAACATGGAGGCAGGATTCAAGTATGTGGTATGGAGGGAAACGTGTTTTAAGACAGTCCGTGTTGTCGCTGTGTTAGCTGAGCGATCGAAAGTGCCTGCCTAGTAAGCAGGAGGTCCCGGGTTCGAATCCCCGCCAAAGCACAAATTTTAATTCAATGCCTCTCCTCAAATTTAGTTTTAACAATCTTAATACTTTGCTTTATCATTTGAATGTGCCAGTGTCTATTTGCAGATGGAACTGATTGATCTGCAGTATAATTCCTGATTGAGAGACGAATTATAAGATTTTCAAAATGTGCAGGAGTTCTACAAAGTATTCCTTCTACAATAGTTCCCGTGTCTTCATAATGAGGCTGTAAATGTTATATCCATGTTTGGAGTTGTGTGTGTGTGACAGAATTTTTTCGTTAATGAAATTAACTCACGATTACGTGACAGCCTGAATGATGACACACTGATAAACTGCCTCCGTCTGTTAGTGAGCGAACAGTTTGATCAGATGTAATAAAATTGATATCTTCATTGAAGCAAAGGTATATACACGTAGTTGTGATAATTTATTCCGTCCATAATGTCATTCTATTGAAACTGTCATGCAGGAGTGGCCGCGTGGCCTAAGGCATCATGCTACTGACTGGGCGGTCGCTCTCGCTAGAAGTTCTAGTCCTCCCTCTGACATGGATGTGTGTGTTGTCCTTAGTGTAAGTTAGTTTAAGTTCAGATCTTCAAATCAGCCAGACTGCCATCCATTCAGTACTCCAGAGCCACAGCACAGCACTGCCACGCCCCAAATACGGATGTTTGTAAAGTTTAAGGGACTTAACTGCGGGGTCATCAGTCCCTAAACTTACAAACTACTTATGAATGTTCAAATGTTTGTAAAGCTTATGGGACTTAACTACGGGGTCATCAGTCCCTAAACTTACAAACTACTTATGAATGTTCAAATGTTTGTAAAGCTTATGGGACTTAACTACGGGGTCATCAGTCCCTAAACTTACAAACTACTTATGAATGTTCAAATGTTTGTAAAGCTTATGGGACTTAACTACGGGGTCATCAGTCCCTAAACTTACAAACTACTTATGAATGTTCAAATGTTTGTAAAGCTTATGGGACTTAACTACGGGGTCATCAGTCCCTAAACTTACAAACTACTTATGAACTACTTACGAACTAGGAAAATACTTATGAACTACCTTATACTAAAGACGACACAAACATCCATGCATGAGGAGGGATTCGAACCCCCGACGGGGAACAACCTCGCGAATCATAGCATAGCGCCTCAATGCGCTCGGCCGCTCCGCCGCGGCTTATTTTAAGTAGTTTCTAAGTCTAGGGAGTGATGTCATGGCAGTTTGATCCAGTAGGTTTACAAGTTTACAAACATAAGAAAATTTGTATTTTGATTTTTGCCTTTTTGTATATCTCAGTTAAAATTCAAGAATTTTGCTTGGAACAACGTGGATGCAACAATATTACGAGCTACTTGAGTAATGCTGTTTCAAGACAAACTTAATTTTTCTTTTTTCTTTTGTTCCAACAGTCAGTAACGGTATAACAATGCCATTTACAGTCTACAGATTCTTCGAATTACCTGATACGAGATCTACCCGCATGCAAGCTAGTCTTGTGTCTCTCGTATTTCGTGCGCGACGCCTCTGCAGTTTATTCCTCTAACGTTCCCGCTGTAACAGAGCAACGGTGTGGGGGCGCAAGTAAGCTCTCAGGCGAGAAGCAATGGTCAGTTGTGTGGCTGGAGCCATCCCTTTCCTTCCTCTTCGCTCATCTCATTGAATGCATTTGCATAGCGGCTGAGAACCATATTGGGTTTATTTTCGAAAGATCAGACACTGCACTATCTATAAATGGATCGTAACTGTGCTGAATCACTTTCATCAGTAGCTTGTCTCTAGTATCATCCGCCATTTGATATAATTCGGCTTTGGTTCATACAGACGCTGGGATCAGTAAGTGTGCGTTGTAGCCATTCCAAAACGTGTTCAATTCGCAAAGGATTTGGTCAGCTTTCTGAGCACAGCAGAAGTTGTACACGACGAAGAGCAAATTGCTGAAGAAATGCACAGGGATGACACTTTTTGCAATAACTACACAGAGGCGGACAAAAGTATTCATATACAGGTCATATGCGTATCTCATGGTCAGTTGTGACATGCATACACGCTATGTGTACCTGCGTATTGGCCACAATGCAGGAAATATTTCGAAAGACGTCGACTATGTGAATGTCATCGTACCCTCTGCAATTAAGGAGTATTACTGTGTTACCATCACAGGCGTGTGTTCCACGCGGGACAAAATAACACGGCCCCACTTGAGAAGGTAACCGCAAGCTGAACGCACAAAGTGGGCCCGCCGCGGTGGCCGAGGGGACTGCGGCGCGCCAGTCACGGTCTGCACGGCCACTGCGGTCGGGGGTTCGAATCCCCCCTCGGGCATGGATACTTGTGCCGTCCTTAGTGTTAGCTGGTTCATAAGTAGTTTGTAAGTTTAGGGACTGATGACCCCGTAGTCAAGTCCCATAAGCTATACAAACATTTGAACATTTTAATTTGCACAACTAGGCGGCAGCAAGCAGTCAGTGTACGCACGGAAGCTGTCTAGCACAGATCTTGTAAATAATAACTAGTTGACCTGTGCGAATAATTCTTGCTTCAATAATTCTTGCGTAAATAATCTAAACAACTGCAAGGCCTGTCTTGTCGTTAAATTAAATTACTTTGGTAATTTTTGTTCTTCCATTGACGTGTATAACCGAAATCGTGTGATAAACTATGTTTCCATCGTAGAAGTTCTTTGGCTGAATGAAGAATCTAAACAGCTGCCAGAACTACCGTTCATGTTAGTTGAAACAGATTATCAATACATGACACCTTGTACATTGCTTTTATATAGCTTTTCGGTACAATTTGTTTCAAAATAAAAATATTTTGTGAAAACAATAAGTTTAAATTACCTTTGTATTTTTTGTTATTAGTGGAGAACGAAACCTCGAAAATGGTACCTCAATAATTAATTTTGGATACGTAATACCGGAGATATGATGTAGCCACAAAAACACGGATGAGAAATAATATATATGATAATAATACCAAGATAGCGCCACGCCCCATAAAGGTAGGAAAATGAGAGACATATGCAGTAATAGGCAAGGTCGTCAACCGAAGCCTAAAAACTATATTTAGTATCGTCCAGAAACGGAAAGAAGGAAAAACCTCTCTCAGTCGTCCTCGACAAGGCCGTCCTCAGAAACTCAGGAACAGAGAAAAGAGGAAAGTGGACGAATGTTGAAAAACTGCCCGCGGCCAACGGTCCCTGCTATAGCAGCAGAAGGTGTTGGTATCGAATTTAGTGTTACAAGAGTGCGCAGATGCCTGAACAGTGCTGAGTACAATAAGAGAGTGACAAGGCGGAAACCGTTCGACAGGAGGTGTAACGCAAAAAAAAAAAAAAAAAAAAAAAAAAAAAAAAAAAAAAAAAAGGATGATTTTTGCAGAAGAATTTGTCGGCAAAGATGTGACCCTTTTGGGACAAGATTATGTGAAATGATGAACGCAAATTTACTTTAGGTCAAGTGGATGGCCGCAGTTTAGTGTGCTTCCAGGAAAACACAGTGTGGGAGCCAAAAGCACATGCGAGCGACCAGCAAACATGTAGGCAGCAGTGTGTTAGTGTTAGGATGTATACCTTCGAGAGGTGTTTGTGACCTATTTACTGAAGGCACGTTGGAAAAATTGTTCCAACCTCGATTACTCAAAAAAAAAAAAAAAAAAAAAAAAAAAAATCTGTACAAAAACAGTATGAAGTTGCATTTTGGCAAGTAACCCCAAGCCAATAATCACGCGGACTGAGATCTGGGGACGAAAGTGGCGGCTGAGCAAACGATCATCACCAAACGACGTCCGCAAGAGATCTTTCAAGCGTCTAGCAATTTGGAATGGAGCGCCATCCTGCATAAAAATCGTACGTTCCAGCAGGTGTTTATCAGCCAGGGTGGGGATGATGCGATTCTGTAACATATCGGCGTACCTCTCACCCGTCACGGAAGCAGTCACTGACGTTTTTCTGTGCAGCGCAATCTGTCAGATATTTTTTGAAATTGTTTTTGTTTGGTTCTAATAAAACCTCATGTCATTCCAAGCATGTGTGTCAATTTTTACCTCTCTATCTAGATTATTCCGTGATTTATTAAGTTTTCAAATTTATACTGACTTTTTGATCACCCGGTACATCTGTAAAGAATATGATGTATATATTTTTTTTGTTCAGGAATATGTAATGTTCACTTCTCTGATTGCTTTCACAGTGTGAATACTTTTATCCGCCCCCCCCCCCCCCCCCAGGGTGCTCGCGGTTCTTTCGTGAGTACGTGCGTGGTGAGCACGGGGCCCCGAGATAATGCAGTCTTCCTTGCTTCTTTACTTCCCGGGCTGCATTTCCTTTCCCCCTCCCCTCCTTTCCTATCCTCACTCCTTCCCCTCCCCACCGGTGGACTGATAACCTCAGTAGTTTAGTCCCCCTAACTCAATCAAACAACCCTACTTTTATCCGTCTCTGTAGCTGGCACAGGTTACTTTACCCAGTAGTTTCATAAACGTATATGACGCCCTACTCTATAAATCTTAGGGTTGTATAAATGAGTGAAGGTTGAATGCGTTCTGGAATAGGCAGAAAAGTAGATATTTCACTTGCGAGCCAGGAGCGCAAGCTGCAGCACGTTGTCAACAAAACGGGCAGGCGGCTTTAGTCACAGCCCACGCCAAGCAAAGCCCAAGCAGGCTGGAAGGAAACTTGCCTTACTTCCCACCTTACACACGTGCTACACTACGTAGCAATTTATTCTGTGCGCTGTCACTGTCGTACTATGAGTAAGCTGGAAGTACCCCTAGAAACTCCTGCGAGGGTTCGAACTTACACAGTGGCAAAACTGCTGTGGAGACATTATGCAAGAGAATCTACTACCGTCGCTGATAGCACACGTTGTTGACGTACCTAGCTTACCTCGAGTACATGATCTTGTCCGTCCCACGTCACTGGCGTGCACACAGGCGAGGGAAACACATTCACTTGTGAGCGAGAGGTCTAAGGTAACGGTATCACTATGTTTTCGAAACAGAAACAATGGAGTTTGATCAAGATTGAATGTGACAGAAGTCGTACCGCACGATACGGTTATCAAGGTCTTCAAAAGGCGTGCAGGAAATCGGCATTGCCATACATAACATGGCACGTTGGGTAAAAGCCTTCAAGGAAGGTCGGCGAACTGTGGCAATCATGCACCGAACAGGTCATCCTAGCGTCTCTGAAGAAGTGCATACTGTTGCCGTGTTAGTGGGCGGTGATCGACGCCAGACGATTCGTGAGCTCACCGACGAAACCGGATTAGCCAACGCTTCCTGAAGAAACGCCTGGGCATGCGAAAAAATGCATCACGATAGGTCCTACGTAAATTGAAGGAGATGCTTTCTTACGTCCTGCCGCAAAACTGGATGAGACATTGCGAGCGTGAAGGTCGGGATGAGAGTTTAAAATGGGGAAAATTTAATTTTTAAAACTCGCAACCACCAGCTGCGAACCAAATTCCTAAACATGCAAAAACACTGGAACTGTGATTGCGACTGTTTGACTCGTTTTCTAGGGGATGATATTACACGGTCGCAGCTTTCCTTCCCTGCATATGATTAACAAAACAAATTCATAATAAAATCAAGTTCATGAGAGAAAAGGGTGTACTAACTACTATTTTTGAAAACACGTGAAAGTTCACTTTATGTTGTTTATTTCACAATCTCAGAACCCTGTGACTGATACGTCTGTACGTTGGCACATTTATCAAATAAAGTTATAGCTCGTGAGCCCCCAGACAAAAATGAATACTTGTCGCAAATTGTTTTATCACCATGTGGCTGTCTCAAACACCGTTTATGTTCATGCCTATGCGACGACACGTGTTACATTAACAAATCACAGTCACTTTAGTTCATTGCGATGCACACCTTGTTCCACCGGCTAAATATTCACAACACACAGTAGCACTCGATTCAACTTGGTGCAGTCTACGACGAGAAACCACACGTGGCGATTGCCACAGACAAATCTCAAGTCACCACCTCGAGATCCACATGCCGACTGATGCAGCGCGACGCCGCCCGGCCAGCTACCCCACGTGCTCTCTACCTCGTCACTTCCTGCCGTCGCGCGCGCACGCGCGCGCCGAAAGCTCAACTGCCGGGGTTTTTTCCCCTACGTCATCAACTTCCCCATGTGAGCTGTTCTAACCGATTTGCCAACGTACAGCGCTCAGCCAATACATTTCTAAAACTTTACTTAAAATCAACATCATTACACTACACATTAAATAAATTGTCTTCTTAGGTTTTTATATTGGTATAAACATACTTTGTACTATTTATCATAATCTTGCAATTTCTTATGTCACAGATAAGTGATTTAACTGAATACTTCAAGATAAAATACACAAGATTAATTGAAAATAAAATGAGAAATAGTTAATATATTATTTTTATAAACAAACATTGCCATGCTAGTTGTGTAACTGTCTTGTCTTCGTTGGTAATTTATTACTTTTCATTGTCAGTTAAACATATTACGCCAGATGTGACTATATCAGCTAATGTATTGTTTATTTATCAACAGGCTATTTTGTAATGAGGGCCTTAAAGGTTCCTAACTGCATCGTATTACTTCAAATGCCAGTAGTATTATAATATTTTATTTCACGCTGTGCACTGCACTGTGCCTGGCACTCGCCATTGTCCCTCTCTCCCCTCACCGGAAACGAACTGGAAAATCCTAAGCTGGAACAAGCCACCAACGTCGGCCTGCTCGCTGGCCTCCCGTCAGCTACAAGCAAACAGCAAATCTCAACGTGGAGAATTTCTACCTATGGCCTAACTATATAAATGTTGTCACCCAACTGTGTACATACATTGCTACCATAATTAATAAGATCAAAATTGTCTGACACTTAGTGCATTGGCATGGTCAATGTTTGCAGTGAACTTCATACTGTTTAATTATCAAATGCTATTAATTACCAGTATTTATATTGGGCAGTAATCTTACAACATGGGCCACATCGTACGAGCGAACACTGAAACGCCAAGCCAACAAAGAGCGTCGTTATTCGTCGCCGCGAAAGTCGAAAGTGCGTCAGAGCCCCAGTATGGTGAAAGTTATGGTGATTCTCGTGTACGACTGTGCTGGTGTTATCCTAACGCATTACGCTCCTCCACTGCAGACCGTCAACGCACAGTATTACTGTTCGGTTTTGGAGCATCACCTGCGACCACATTTGCGAAGGAAGCGGCAACACTTTCTACACAAACCACCCAACAGTTTGCACGACAATGCGCGGGAGCATACAACGCAAGCTGTGGCTGCTCTGCTCGGGGAAGTACTGTACCATCCACCATACTCCGAGGACTTAAATCCTTGTGCTTTTGATTTGATTCCGAATATGAAGGAACCACTTCGTTCCATTTGCTTCAGAACTGTTCCGGATATTCGACAGGTAGTAGACCACTCCATTCGCACCATCAATAGAACAGTCTCTGCTAACTGTATACTACGCCTTTTATTTTCTAAGCGCTTGGCCATCTCGAACTCCTACTTGGGGCAATTTCATGTCTCACCACGCCTTGCCGCGGAGGAGTAGCCGAGCGGTCTAAAGCACCTCGCTGCGGAGCGCGCGGTTGCTCGCCGTGGAGGTTCGAGTCCTCCGTGGGGCATGGGTGTGTGTGTTTGTCCGTAGGTTAGTTTACCTAGGTTTAAGTAGTTTGTAAGCTACGGACTGATGACCACGCAGTTTGGTCCGATAGATTTACAAACATTTGAACATTTCACCACGCCTCACATGTTTGGACGAATTTGGTGTTTAAGTGTAGATCCCTCTTTTCAGCGAAATATGACAACAGGTATACCATTTATTCATTACTTTTTCAGAACAGATATTTTGGGATCGCTGAATTCATTGAAGTGGTTAAAAATGTTTGACTTTCCAAATCTATTTTAACAAAAAATAAACTCATTTTTCGTATTATCTCAATCGAAAAAATGAATGTGTGAAAGAAATCTCTTCATTCGTATTTTACACTAGAATTTAGAATTTTCACTAAGGCCTTTTTTCCATTTTCCAGGGAATAAATTTTTATAGGAGCTTTGTTTGTTATTTTTATAAGTATTTTACCCAATGAATAGGTCTTCTTCGGACTTCGTTCTGCGACTTCTTTACTATACAGTCGCTAAAGTAAAATTCCTTTTCACAGTTCATGTTGACCTCAACACAAAATATTGTTCATGTAAGCAACTCATGTTACGTGTTGCCTTAATCCACACTAATTGAACATTTTATTTTGCAGAACATAATCAATTTTTTTTAAATATGTATTTTCACAATGGTAGTTTTTAAACAAAACGCCTTCTGCTACTGCAAATGAAGGGTTTTTAATTTTACATTTCACCCATACGCGTTTCGCCTTTTTCACAAGTGGGTGTCGTGAAATATGTACATGTTTCTGTTTACGCATCTAGGTTAGGATATGTCAAATGTACAAAATGTTTCCTTTCTAATTCAAAACAATTCATTTTTTGGTATAAAATGGTGTACTTACAGTAGTTGCTACTCCTTATCTTCCTCTTTCTGGCAACCAGGCCGAAAAGTTGCACTATTTTTTTGAAAAACCACGTATTTTCATAGTTCCACATATTATTCAGCTGCCGCTAAAATGGCCACTACAGGCAACGTAATTTTTTTTTTAAAGTTCCTTCAGTTACACCAAACGAATTATTTACGCCAAACCAATAAATCTCTAAAATATTTCACTAATATAGACAAATTAAGTAATTTAAAATAGTTTATGAACTGGCCACGCAAATGCAGCCTAGCTGTTCTGTAGCCACGTTGGCTTAACAACGCAACCTGCTGTCAGTTGCGGTAAGCTGAAGGGCTCCCGTAAAGCTTGCCGGGCTTAAGGAACCGAAGTTAGCCACCTACAGCGCTGTGCTCCGTTACACCCGCACTTCCCTACGTCACTACAGGCGGGGCTGGCAGTCTGGAACGAGCATCTGAACACCTGCTGCTACAGGCGGCTCACCAGACCATACACGTGAACGTCCTTCATTCTCGCATATACAGGACCTACTCACATCGTTGAAGACAACAGGGCGTCTTTCAGCTTTCATCTCTTTCACGGGGACCAGACTAGCCGTGATTACCGGTGGCGTGTTGTCAAATAGTAGTCTACCAAGTCTTAATTGCTAATCTTCCTGATGTTCTGCCCAAGAGCAGGTAGATATTCATTTCCCAGGCTGACCTGTCTTTACCGTATAAGTACTTTCAATTAGCAACTTGTGCCCATTCCTCAGTTCTCTCCCTGAATCTTCATCATCTTCTTCTTCTTCTTCTTCTTCTTCTTCTTCTTCTTCCTCCTCTTCTTACAAGGAGATCACATGGAGAACTCAAATGACGACCACCCAAAGTCATTCGACGCAACTCTCAAAAATTGTCGAGAAACTTGAAGTTTTTCAAGTACATGTAAATATCGATAATTAAAACACTTACTGCATCTGTCGGTGTAGCTCACGTGGTAGCGTTCTGGCCTTACAAACCTAAGGTGGTTGGTTCGAATCCTGTTGTGACAATTTTTTTTTTAATGTTTGTTGTGTTTGAATACTAATATAATTTTAATATCCAATGCTAATTTTTGCGAAAAGTGCACGTATTTTTCTTATTATTCTTATTTCTTATTTATTTCGTAATTTTCTATATTTTATAGAAGGATGGTGGTTTGAAACAAAAAAACCTGTTACAATTTTTACAGTGCTGGTTTCACTATTAGTTTACGACGGTAGTCTTTGATTGTTCAGTTTGTCTACTCAACCATCGTTTTACGCTTGTCTGAATACACATAAACAAAAACAGACACAATACGTGGAATTAGAGATCCCAAAGTGTTTCATATAACTGAATTCGAAAACAAAAAAACAAAAAAAATATCAGTTACAGTGGGATTCGAACCACTGACTCTACGATTGTGAGGCCAGAACGCTATCACCTCAACTACAGAAAGAGATGCTCCAATTGTTTTATTTATTGATACTTACATGTACTTTGCAAAACTTGATAGTCGATTTTCTCGAGAATTTTTGAAAATGGCGTCGAATGGGTTTGGATTATTCTTGTTTAAGTACTAAACTTGACGTACCATAAATATAAAGAAAATCCGAGTGTAGTGATCAGCAGCTGACTTTTCATTTGCGTTCGACTGTACACTAACTAGTACAAATATTATGATAATTTAGTACACAAGGCCTTAACAAATGATACATCGTGTGCTGTTTAATAAACTCTCGTACGACCATCCTTCTGAAATTTTCGCACAGCTGTCTAGATCGTAATACGAAGTGGATGTCCTAACCGATCGTTCTGCATCCCAGATAAATTGATGGGCAGCGAGACAAACTGTCGTTTTCTATTGCATGGTTTTAACTCCCGTTTAACTGCTCTTTCTTCTCTTGGAAGCTGTCGTATCTTTCAGTGCATTTTTTCTGTACGAAACTGTGCTATTTGCAGTAACAATGCCGTCTAGGAGGGCCAGCAGACTATTTTTGTGGACAAACAGAAGGTTTCTATAGTTTCCACGACAGATCCAAGCCTCCAGCACGCCGATGTGGATTCAAACGTTCTGTCAACTTGGGCTCAAGAACTACGGCCATAAATAAGTTAGCCGGCCGCGGTGGCTGAGGGGACTGAGGCGCTTCAGTCACGTTCTGCACGGCCACTGCGATCGGGGGTTCGAATCCCCCCTCGGGCATGGATATTTGTGCCGTCTTTAGTCTTAGTTAGTTCATAAGTAGTTTGTAACTTTAGGGACTGATAACCCCGTAGTTAAGTCCAATAGACTTTACAAACATTTGAACATAAATAAGTTAACTTAAAAAAAATCGATACGTTAAAGATTATTTCACGTACACAAATTACAATTCGTTCAGAAATCTTACATGTTCTTATTGTAATTAACACTCGACATAATTTAGAAGCAAGTTATACTGGACGTTCTAAGCATTGTTAATTACCGCCCTGACTGCTGTTTAAATACTAGTAATCGCTCGCCTTAAAAGTGATGAATGAGCTACGCCACTTGCTATGAGGTTGTCAATAACACAACCGGCGGTAAACAGGACTATGCATACAAAATAAACACCGAATATTCTTCGATTTAAGAATCAGCAAATGTTCACTTTTACACTTCTGCACAACTATACACATAACTTAATCCATCGAAAACTTTTCAGTCATCTCTACTCACAACCGAAGATTACATTCGTGGAGGCGAACAGAATCCCAGCATATTTTTAAACTTAACGGTTCATTTTCCGACGAGAGAAACCTCACGTTTACATTCTGACTATAAAATCTCTGCCGGCCGCGGTGGCCGAGGGGACTGAGGCGCTTCAGTCACGGTCTGCACGGCCACTACGGTCGGGGGTTCGAATCCCCCCTCGGGCATGGATATTTGTGCCGTCCTTAGTTTAAAGTAGTTGATAAGTAGTTTGTAAGTTTAGGGACTGATGACCACGTAGTTGGGTCCCATAAGCTTACAAACATTTGAACATTTTGAACTACAAAATCTCAAATATCCTTCTTGAAGAGTAATAACATCTCCAGTTTTTCTAGAAACAATAATTACAAGAGTTTTCTGTCGTTTCATTTAGATAGCTATTCAATTATGAAACCCAGATTTTTTTTTTTTTTTTTTTTTTTTTTTTTTTTTTTTTTTTTTTTTTCCAAACGGAACAGATGTAAATTCTTAACTCTGAAAGTCTAACATCTCTACTATTATAACTCCGAAGAATTATTATGAAATTGTGTATAGCTTCATTATTCTTTTCCGTTAATATAGACCCTGAAAGCTTATCATTGTATTTTTATTTCAAACGCTGGTTAATGTGAGTTTTGCTATTTTAGTCTAAAAAGGTTTTTACTAGATAATTCGGCGAGCAAAATGATTTACATTTAGGGTGTCAAAAAAGACTTTGTACACAGGTTCACTGCAGGAATGCTTTTGATACTAGGGTTGTAACTTAAATAGTGGCAACACTGCTGTTGAAAGACTATGCAATGGGATGTACTACTGTCGTATTTTAGAAGTAGTAAGTGCCAACTGCCGGCTGCTGAGATGTCATTGATGTATTGCATTAAATTTCCTATTCTGGGGACACAATTTAATCTGTGAATTTCACAATATTGAATTCCCTAACGATTTCCGAAAATAATTATTGAAAGTCTCATTATGAACCGTTTAATGGTAATCCTGGCTTATTTCTATGCTATTCGTTTTCACATTAAGACCGCTGACTTTTGGTGTTTATCTTTTACATATGATTCCTACAGCTTTATATTATGCTATGTAAATCTATGTGTTAACTCATATTTGCCAACTTTTGCATGAAAGAGTTACTGTGTCTACTACGAATTTATAAAATGGCTGGTAGAATACTGTTCTGTTCGCTGTAGCTACAATTTGACCAACGATGGGTAACTTAACCATGGCAAAGAGATTTCTTCCCTCGGCGTTTGTCTGTCACAGGTCGTGAAGTTAGTGAAGGAAGGGACTCCTGCGGTCATTCACATTAGCTGGCTGGAGGATACGAGAAGGCACTCGGCTGCTGACAAATGGAACGGTTCTTGTTGTTGTGGTCTTCAGTCCGGAGACTGGTTTAATGCAGCTCTCCACAATATCCTGTCCTGAGCAAGCCTCTTCAAACTGTTCAAATGTTTGTAAAGCTTATGGGACTTAACTACGGGGTCATCAGTCCCTAAACTTACAAACTACTTATCAACTACCTTATACTGAGGACGGCACAAATATCCATGCCCGAGGGGGGATTCGAACCCCCGACCGTAGTGGCCGTGCAGACCGTGACTGAAGCCTCTTCAAATGTTTGTATAGCTTATGGGACTGAACTACGGGGTCATCAGTCCCTAAACTTACAAACTACTTATAAACTAGCTAACACTAAGGACGGCACCAATATCCATGCGCGAGGGGGGGATTCGAACCCCCGACCGTAGTGGCCGTGCAGACCGTGACTGGCGCGCCTCAGTCCCCTCGGCCACCGCGGCCGGCCAAGCCTCTTCAACTCCACATAAGAACGGCAACCTCCATCTGTCTGAATCTGCTTACTGTATCCATCTCTTGGTCTTCCTCTGCGGTTGTATTGCAAGCGCCATCTGGTTCACTTAAACACGGTTAGAAATTGTGTATGGCGTTAGGATAACTGAAGTTTGTCAGTCGTTTCTTTTCCAACTCTCACGTGGAAATCGTGATCCGTGATTTATTTAGCGCAGGAAAGGGCATGGTGGTGCTACTTTGCTGTGTTGTTGTGTTTAGCTGCAAACTTTGCTCCCTCGGTACTTATGAGGTGGGAAGTAACTCATCACAAGATGGTTAGCTATGGTCAGACTATTCCGCTCATAGTATGAGTGTGAGTCAGTGCGATTGTGATTTAATCTGCCTATGCTCATATTCTTGTCTATTTCCTGAAGTTGAGATTTTCTTTGCGATGCTGTGTGCTGTATGTACTGCATTCCGGATGTTCATGCTTCGATAACTGCGCTATCAGCTCGATGCTTTCTCATTTCATCCAGTAATATTTTGTTTCTAGTGGAAATGCTAATTCAATTTAGTTAATAATTTCGCTGTCGCTTAGGATGTCACTAGGTTTCTGTGAACATCATGTTCCTTTCATTTGGTTTCACGTGTTAATGTTCCATTGTTTATGATTTCTAAGGCGTCTTGCAGCGGAGTGCGCGGTTGCTCACCGCCGGAGGTTCGATTCCTCACACGCGGATAGGTGTGTTTGTGTGTGTGTGTGGTTTTTTTTTTTTTTTTTTTTTTTTTTGTCCTTAGGTTAGTTTAAGTTGTTTGTAAGCCAACGAATGGCTTGATAACCATAGTAGTTAAGTACGATAGATTTACATACATTTGAAGATTTGTTTGTTATTTCGTCCTGTTGCTTTCCAATGAGTAACATTATAAATGACTAGTAAGTCGGAAGTGGTTTCTTTGCTTTGCTGTCTATTGTACTGTGCTGTGTATTGGAATGTGTGAGTATGTTGCGTATATAATCGCTTCCTTTTATATTTATCCAGCAATTTCATGATATGATGCTTACATGTTTGATTCTGTACACCATAATAAATGGTTATTGGCAGTGAAAAATATCGAGTAGAACCATGGTTCGGAACCCACGTTAAACTGTAGGACCCGCTATAACTGGCTGGGTAAGTCAGTTCGAAGGTTGGACGAAGGCAACGGCTTCATACCTCCAAACAGAACCATGCCAAGTAAAGCACAAATAAATAAACAACCAAACCTAAGCACTGTGGTGTTCAAACCTATCTCCTACATCTACATCTACATAGATACTCTGCAAATCACATTTAAGTGCCTGGCAGAGGGTTCATTAACCACTTTCATAACTTTTCTCTACTGTTCCATTCTCTAATAGCGCGCGAGAAGAAAGAACACCTAAATCCTGCCGATGAAACGTAACCTTTGGTTAGCCTTCCCCACAATATTTTCTATGTGTTCTCTCCAGTCAAAGTTGTTCGTAACTGTAACTCCTAGGTATTTGGTAGAATTTACGACCTTAAGGTTTGACTGATTTATCGTGTAATTGAAGTTCAGCGGATTTCTTTTAGTGGACATGTGTATTACTTCACACTTTTCTTTATTTAGTGTCAATTGCCAATTTTCGCACCAAGTAGAAATTTTGTCTAAATCGCTTTGCAGTTGCTTTTGATCCTCTGTTGACTTCACTAACCGATAAACGACAGCATCATCCGCGGTCTACGGGAGCTATTCAAATTGTCTCCTAAATCGTTTATAAACACGAGGAAGAGTAGGGGACCTATAACGCTTCCCTGTGGAACGCCAGATATCACTTCTGTTTTACTCGATGACTTACCGTCAATTACAACGAACTGTGTCCTTTCTGATAGGAAATCGTGAATCCAATCGTACAATTAGGAAGATATTCCATAAGCACGCAATTTCATTAGAAGTCTCTTGTGGAGTATAGTGTCAAAATCTTCGGATTGTTGACTGCTTTACCCTTGTTGTATGTAATGTACCCTTCGTGTACCTTCATACTTTAACCCCAGTCTTAGACTACTTAAGTATTTGATGTTTCATTCATTAGCGTTTCCAATGGGAATTTAAGTCTGGAGCTTTAATTAACGATGAAACACAATATCAACTTTCCCGCCAAAGGCACATTAACTTTCCCGCCAAAGGCACATCAATATTGCATCGAGGTTTATCTTAGCAATGCATTTCTTGCACTTTATTAAAGAACTTGTGTAGGCGTACTAACAGTGAATTTTGGCCTACTGCCACAAGGAACTTCGGAAGAATATTTTAACGTGATGCAGAAGTCAGCTGTGTCGGCTTGTGAATTTCCACGTAAGTTCCATGCACTTTATACCAGCCACACAAGTATGCACCTACTGATACAGTATTTTTCACTGGCTCATGCGTATATTTGCAACTGTCATTCCAAGTTTTTCACCTCTCTCCTACCATAATAACTTCGGAAGCCTTTTCACGTGAATAACTGGACTGCAACTGACAGCTGTATCAATACACCGCCCATAATATTTTATACTGCTCGTGTACACGATATTTCGGCATCTATATGTATGTATTCATATCGTTAGCCCAGGACTTGCGTCACTTCAGTGTATTTTTATCCGCTATGGAGTAAATGTTAGAAATTGAAAGGTCTGCTTAAAAGAACTTTCAGTATACTATACTGTGATAGAACGAAGTGCAATACGACGAAAAGTGATAACAAACAAACAACAAGAATAGTAGTTAGTGTCACGGCTACCGACTGTGTACAAATGTTTGCGTTTACATTCCGATTTAGCACCATTGATGGGTTTCATGTTTATTAATATAGGTGAAGAAACCATATAACACGCACGTTTCGGCCTCAAAAGGGGCTGTGTGGCTACTGCGAAGAGGGTATTTGCATTTGAGAACTTTATTTTATATCCAAGTGTTAGAGTTCCTTAAGTGGATTTTGGCCCACTTTAGGTTACGGTAGTAACACTAAAAGTGGGCCTTTGCGATCGTCTTTTCACAGCTCGAAAATTAAATGAAAATAACGTCTTAATTATTCATCTGAGACGAAAATTGATTAACCCAATGTGTAGAGGAGAAAAGTCTCTACAACTTTGCTCTGTTATGTTGTGTTTTTTTTTTTTTTTTTTTTTTTTTTTTTTTTTTTTTTTTTTTTATATATATATATATATATATCCCGTACCGTTTCAAAGATATTTGCAAAAATAACGGCGATTTGGGGTTGTATGTCTGTCTGTCTGTCTGTCTGTCTGTCTGACCGTAACGTGTTCCCTCTTTTAAGACGAACCGTTCAACCGATCAGCAACAAATTTTACAGACATGATTGTAGGCCGCCAGAGACCAGAACCTCCCATCTTCAAATTTTTCGGACAAAAAATACGGTAGTAAAACAAAAAAAAGCCGTTTGTAATATAATTGTAATTACAAACGAACCGTTCTTCTGACACGAGAATTGGATAACCTAATTGGTAGAGGAGAAAATTCTCTACAACTTATTTATCTTATTGTTATTTCATATCTCGTATCGTTTGAGACATATTTGCAAAAATAACGGAGATTTACATCCTCCATTGAATCAACGAAAACTAGCAGTTAGACGGCCGCGGTGGCCGAGGAGACTGAGGCGCTTCAGTCACGGTCTGCACGGCCACTACGGTCGGGGGTTCGAATCCCCTCTCGAGCATGGATATTTGTGCCGTCCTAGTTCGTATGTAGTTCATAAGTAGTTTCTAAGTTTAGGGACTGATGACCCCGTAGTTAAGTCCCATAAGCTTTACAAACATTTCAACATTTTTTCAACCAGACGTTCGGAGATGTCACGTAACATTCCTCGCGTATTTGATTATTTTCTTATAGTAACTTACACGTTGTCATTTCAAAGCAACGGCACACTGAGGAATTAACAAAAACACATCGTTCTTCGTATGATAAATGATAATCTAATGTCTACAAATGCCATATTAACATCAGTTAACAACGGGCCATCAATAGTATGAGATTAAAGAACTTCTGTTTCAATTTACGGCCGTAGCGTAGTGGGCAAGGTGCTGGAAAGTGACGCGAAAAGTCGGTGGTTCAAAACCCGCCAATACCTAAGTTTTTTTTTCCTAAAAGGGTTTCGGACACTCTTATTAATTAATTAATATTTAGATTATTATTTTGGTCCAAAATGTTTGCAAAAACTTATAAAACTACAAATCTAAAGTGGGCCGTAAAACACGTAAGTAGATTTTTTAAATATAAAGTGTATGTACCCAAGTCCCTTTACAAAGTCTGTAACAGGCGTTTGAGAGACGCTCACCCCTTTGGCTACGGGTCCACGGCACTAACACGCCCACAGTGATTCGGCGTCACGGCCGACAGACTGCTTCGCCGGGTGTCCAGGGACAGGAAGAAGACCTACCGGGCCGTTCAGGGCTCGCCTCATGAATTCGCATGTATGGAAATTTTTACGGCTGGCCGCACTTGTCCTCCGAGAATGGTCCTGCTTACGTCACGCTACGGCTAGCCGACGCCGCATCATAATGCCGCATATGTGACTCTTGAGGCCACGTACTGCTGCACACGTAACCACTTACATAAAATGTTTGATTCATTGTCTCCGTTTTTTATTTATCCTAGTTTTTATTCCGGCTACTACGAAGTCCTTTTCTTTTAGGGTTATATTACTATTATTTTGTTTTAGACATGGCCGAAAGAACAGACAGAGTATGCTGGGTGACAATTATTGTTGTTGTTATATATGAGTGCATGTTTTCGCGGCGATATCCATTAATGAAATCTTCTCGGGTTACAAGCCGCGTCATGTGGTTTACAGCTTTCGACAGAGAACTCCTCTGCCATTGTCAAGTGGATGGCTGTCAATTCGCGGCCACTGCCGTGCTTATATAGCCGCGCCGCCGCCAGTGACGTCACTGGTGCTCAGTTCCGTGACCATATAAGGCAATGTTTTGGTCGCGCGTACGCCGCGCCCGCTTCAACTCCGTAATTACGAGATCCCAAGCCGTACTGAGCTGCAAACCGCCATCTTTATTGAGGGTGTTTTCTGAAATTTTGATCTCTACTGCCTCGTTTATTACGCTGTCCCAGAAGCTGTTGGTCCGTTTAATAATAAATGTCTCGTCGAAAGCAATTCGGTGTCCGTTTCCTAAAGCATGTTCCACCACAACTGATTTTTCGGGATAGCGTAATCGAAAGCACCGCTCGTGTTGTATGCGCCGCTGTTCAATAGTGCGAACAGTCTGGCCGACGTAAAACTGCCCACACTCACACGGAATTTTATAAATGCCTCGTGTTCTGAGACCTAAATCATCTTTCACAGGCTTCATTAGTTGTCGGATATTTGCTGGAGGTCTGAAGATTGTGTCAATTTTATGTCTCTTCAGGACTCGGCTGATTTTTCCTGTTGTGGCTCCACAACAAGGAAAATCAGCTGGCTCCTGAAGAGACATAAAATTGACACAATAAAGGCGGCGGCTTGCAGCTCAGTACGGCTTGGGATCCCGTAATCGCGGAGTTGAAGCGGACGCGGCGTACGCGCGACCAAAACATTGCCTTATATGGTCACGGAACTGAGCACCAGTGACGTCACTGGCGGCGGCGCGGCTATATAAGCACGGCAGCGGCCGCGAAAGGACAGTCATCCACTTGACACCGGCAGAGGAGTTCTCTCTCGAAAGTTCGTGGGCAGTAAACCACATGACGCGGCTTGTAACCCGAGAAGACTTTATTAATTGTTGTTGGTTTTTGGAAGGGACTAAACTGCAACGGATATCAGTCGACAATTATTGATCTACTAGCTGCGCCCGCGGTGTTACCCGCGGAAGGAAACAATGACGACGAAACTTTCTACCCACGCATAAATGCGATCACGAAAGTTCTCTTGCAGGTCTAGCGGCGCGAGACAATTATTATTGTTTTCGTGTCAGAAACATACATATTTACTTTGTTATTAACATTGTTATTAACACAGTTATACACATTATATTACATGTGACCAAAACTTGGCCACTTCCAATGCGTTCTCCGATGCCTGATAAAGATCGTCTTCCGTGCAGGTGGTTGTACACAGTCGACGTTGAAGCATACGTTTCATGGTCTGTTCTTCTCCACACTCGCACTTGATGATATCTTCTAGCCCCATCTTGCTAGATTAACTCTGGATCTCAACCTATTCAAGGACTTCCACGTCAGCCATCCCTTGGCATGACCAGGTGATACAGTTTCAGATACTCTTTCCCACCTAGGTGGTAAAGTGGCCTTAGCTTTCCACAATTGTAATCTGTCATTATCCGTCTGTGGTTGTAAGTCCTGTTGATGTTCCCAAGGAACACGTCCGCAACTTAAGTGTTTTTTACATGCAGCTCGTGTCCATATAAAGGATTGGATATTTCCTGCTCCACTTTCTTCCTTTCCATGCACGCTATTACTTATCTTCGAACAGAAGATGGTTTTATTCCTGCGATGTGGTAAAGCCACCTCGATTTCTGCCCCAGAGGAGTGTATATCAATGGCTTAATAGGTGGTGTTAGTAGCTCTATTAGTGTTCTCCTGGGTGATGCTGAAGTATACAGGTGAGTCGCAGCGTTGAAAATATGTTCCGAAACGCAGAACGGTCTGCAGCGTACCACAATTGGTGCACATAGTGGCAATTGGCCCTCAGCATAAACAAGTTGTTGTTGTCTTCAATCCGGAGTCTGGTTTGATGCAGCTCTCCACCCTACTCTATCCTGAGCAAAGAACGACAACCTACATCTATTTGAATCTGATTACTGTATCCATCTCTTGGTCTTCCTCTGCGGTTCTTACCCCAAATAGTTCCCTCCAATGCTAAATTCACGCTTCCTTGATGTCTAAGAATGTGTCCTACCAATCGATCCCTTCTTTTGGTCAAGGTATGGCAGAAAATCCTATTATCCCCAGGTCTGTTCAGTACCTCGTCATTAGTTACGCGATCCACCCACCTAATCTTCAGCATTTTTCTGTAGCACCACATTTCAAAAGCCTCTATCCTCTTCCTGTCCGCAATGTTTCTCGGCCATGTTTCACACCCATACTAAGCAGCACTCCACACAAATGCCTGCAGAAAGGACTTCCTTACACTTAAATTAATATTCGAGGTTAGAAAATTTCTGATTTCTCAAAAACGCTTTTATTCCCATTGTCATTCTGCATTTATATCCTCAGTAGTGCGTCCATCATTTGTTATTTTATTGCCCCAGTAACAAAACTCACCTACTACCTTTATTGTTTCGTTACCTAATCTAATTCCTTCAGCATCACCTGATTTTCTTAGACTGCACTCCATTACCCTAGTTTTTCTCTTACTAATTTTCATCTTATATGCACCTTTCAGCACACTGTTCATTCCGTTCAACTATTCTTCCAGGTCCTTTGCTGTCTCTGACACAATTACAATGTCATCGTCAAAACGCAATGTTTTTATTTCTTCACCCTGAACTTTAATTCCTTCTCCAAATTTCTCCTTGCTTTCTTTTATAGCTTGATCAATGTACAAATTGAATAACATTGGAGAAAGGCTACAACCCTGTCTTACTGCCTTCCCAACCACTGCATTCCTTTCGTGCTCTTCAAATCTGACAACCGCCGTCTGGTTTTTGTACAAATTTTACTCCTGCTTGCTTCAGAACTTGTTAAAAGTCTTCTCCAAATTTAGAAAAGCTAGAAATGTAGGTTTGTCTTTCCTTAATCTATCTTCTAAAATAAGCCTGGTTCCTACATTTCTCCTGGACGCAAACCTTCCCTGAGGTCGGCTTCTACCAGTTTTTTGATCCCCCTGTAAATAATTCGTGTTAATATATACCCCAGCCACACACTGTGATGTGTCATGCGGAGCAGAAGATATGGATGAACTCTGAAAGTTTAATGCCCGATATACTTTTATTACTTTTCGGGGGATCCGTTCCCCGTCGGGGGATCGAATACTTCCTTGGGCATGGATGTTTTTGTTGTTAAAATGTTTGTAATTCTATGGGAACAAACTACGTTGGTCTTGAGTCCCTGGACTTACAAACTACTTTAACTAACATAAAGATAACACAAACACCCATGCCCGAGAGAGGATTCGAACCTCCGACGCGGGAGGCCTCGCGATCCGCAACGTGGTCCTCCAGACCGCTCGGCTACTCACGCGCGGCGATTGTATTGTATTTAGTATAAGGTAGTGCATAAGTAGTTTGTAAGTTTAAGGAATGATGATGCCGCGGGTAAGTCCCATAAGCTTGACAAACATTTTCATTTGCGGAATGGCAGTGCTGTGTCTCTCGAGTACTGAATGGATGTAGTCTGGCTGATTATTTTGTGGGCGGGAGCGCGTACTGCCTCGAGACGTAATGCTTGCTTTATACGATAATGGGTATATGCCCACCTACCGTAAGTGCGAAACAGTCTACGTTTTAAAGTTGCTCTTGGCTTCCTTGACTTCACACGTTTCATTCTAAATAACAAGTTTACCACTGAAATTTGTAATGTTTCATAGTGTTTAGTAATGTTTTATTGTTTGAATATTGAAATGTGTTAATTTTTTTTTAAATTCAGTAAATGATGTAATACATTGTATCTTCTTTGCATTTAAATGACCACCATCCAGTATAGTCAAAGCGCCTCCCAAAATGGATAGTGGTGTGTACCCCCTATTTCTTCATTTGACTTTTAAGTTAAATGAACATAAAATAAGTCTGAGTGCATTACATGCCTATATAAGTCAAATGGGATGCAATAAATATATTACCTTTCAAATTTTCAGAAAAAAAAATTTGTCCTATAAAGTGTTAACCTACTTTACTTTAGTGTCATTGTATAGCTTTAAAGCGTACTTTTCACTGACTAGATCGGGACAGCAATTTGTATTTTTAAATCTGACGAGTAGGAGATATTTACAGCCAAGGAGCGCGTGGATGCCCGCCGTCGAAGGTTCGAGTCCCCTCTGTGGTGGCATGGGTTTCCTGTTTGTGTGTGTGTGTGTGTGTGTGTGTGTGTGTGTGTGTGTTGTCCTCAGATTAGTTCAACTTAGTTTAAGTAGTTTGTAAGCCTACCGAATGATGACAGGAGAGGTTAAGTGGCGTATAATTACAAATATTTGAGCATTCGAGATAATTACAGTAAGAGATAAGTTAAAAAATGTTGAAGCATACTTTCCGTGGTTGCTTCTGTACTTTTAAACAATATCATATTAAGTATTGATACTTAAGCTAACCTGTACTATGGACAACACATACACACACACACACACACACACACACACACACACACACACACACATCTCCGTTGCTAGCGGCCACTCGAATTATAACGTGGCACACCACACCACACGGCCAATGCCGCTCGGAAATGTGATTGCATGGTTCTTGAGTACAGTAGCAAGCATGGAAATGTTTCAACATTTTTATGTCCTGTCGTTTCGATGATATGAGCTCAGAAAGATAACAAGCCGCGCGAAATGTGCCCTTTGCCTAAGGCGTCGTGCTACGAACTGGACTGCCGATCCAGCCGGGAGTTCGAGTCTTCCCTCGGGCATGGGTGTGTGTTGTCCTAAGTGTCAGTTAGTTTAACCCCTCGAGCGTGTGCGACGGCATATGTCGTCCGCACTTTTTTAATCCTTTTTTTTTCATTTCTGCCGATGCAGTATGAAGAACGCCCGCTAGATTGCAGCGTCATAAATTCCTTAGCTTCATATTGACAGAATTATTTGCATGGGCTACAATTTTAAGAACGTTTGTCTTCGTCTGCGTGCTTATTTGCGAAAATGAAGATAAAGTTCCGTGAATTTTGATGGGTGGTTATAATGAGGAAGACGAGTTGTTATTGTCTTATGAAATGGGTATTATGCCAAGCTTTGAGCGTTCTCAATCTCGGAAGAAAAACAATGTTGTAAGCAGTTAATTTGTATAGCTTGATTAAAAGCAACTGCAAAGCGATTTAGACAAAATTTCTACTTGGTGCGAGAACTGGCAATTGACACTAAATAAAGAAAAGTGTGAAGTAATACACATGACCACTAAAAGAAATCCGCTGAACTTCAATTACGCGATAAATCAGTCAAACCTTAAGGTCGTAAGTTCTACCAAATACCTAGGAGTTACAATTACGAACAACTTTGACTGGAGAGAACACATAGAAAATATTGTGGGGAAGGCGAACCAAAGGTTACGTTTCATTGGCAGAACGCTTAGACGATGCACCAGCTCCACCAAAGAGACTGCCTACATCACACTTGTGCGTCCTCTCTTGGAGTACTGTTGCCCCTTGTGGGACCCTCACCAGGTAGGACTGACGGAAGATATTGAGAAGGTTCACAGAAGGGCAGCTCGTTTTGTTTTATCACGTTACGGGGGGGAAAGCGTCACGGAAATGTTGCACGAATTGGGGTGGAAATCATTAAAAGAAAGACGTTATTCATTGCGGCGTGATCTGTTTGCGAAGTTTCAATCACCGACTTTTAGTTCTGAATGTGAAAATATTTTGCTATCACCCTCCTACTTAGGGAGACATGACCATCCCAATAAAATAAGAGAAATCAGATCGAAAACGGAACGATTTAGGTGTTCTTTCTTCCCGCGCGCTATTAGAGAATGGAACGATAGAGAAAAGTTATGAAGGTGGTTAATGAACCCTCTGCCAGGCACTTAAATGTGATTTGCAGAGTATCTATGTAGATGTAGATGAAAGCTCTTTGTGGCTAAAGTGATTTAGCCTATTAACCCATTACTGGCCATTGTCCCTTTTTTGGGATGCAAATATTATATTTAATTATACATGAAAAATGTGACTTTTAGATTTGTTATGGTACTTGATGGATGAACTGACGTGTATAATACCAGGAAATACAGCTGTTGATGACTGCTGTACAACGGTTAATTGTTATTTAGTGGTTTGGGTGGTTTTATGAGTATACGAACATCCATTTAATATTCAAATTTTTCTCAAATGTCCTGAGGTAAATGCAATATCAATTTATTTTGTGTGTCCCAATAATGGGACAATAGCATTTTACATTATCAGTATTTTGTTGAAGTGCCTTATTAGGGTATGAACGTCTTATTTACAAAAATTACAGTAGGCATTCTTCATATCTGATTTGTTTATATTGTATGATACGATTCCAAGAGGGTGACAACACAACGCATGGACTTACATATTAAGAAATTCTACTGGAATTGCGTAAGGAGTAAATGAGTGACTGTAAAGTTAATGACTTAAAAGTAGCCTTTATTGCTTTCAATCCAGATAAAATATTAGATGAAAGAGATATTGACGAAAATGTCTCAAAAATTAGACGGCCTGTAAATTTTGTTCTAGTATACTTAAAATATTTATTCAAACAACTTTTTCTTTCATTTGTCTTCCAAGGTACAATATTAATGTAAAGAAGCTGCAATAAGGCAACTAAAAAGTTTTGGAAGGTTATGCGTTCAATCCTTTTACCTGTAAGTGTTCAGGCAAGGTATGTTGTTTCCAGTACTGCAGGTGCTGTCACGCAGACGGCAGTATCACTCTTGAGGGGTTAGGTAGTTTCTAAGTCTAGGGACTGGTGACCATAGCAGTTTGGTCCAATTGGTTTACAAACAAAAGACAAAAATACAGTTTTCTTCGGCAGTGTTTTGACCACTTTAACCGCCGTTTGGACACATATAAAATACTTGTGTCATGTTTTGACCTAGATTGCAAAGTATTCGAAGTGTATCACAATCGGTGATTGGCACTTGGGTAGTGTTACTCGTTAGGAACATAAAGACCGTGCTATAATGTATTATTAACTGGGTAACTTTGTGGGCCGTGGCGAAGTGACCGAGCGCATTGAGGCATTATGCTCCGATGCGCGCGGACGTACCCGTTAGGGGTTCGAATCCTCCCCCCTCCCCCGGGCATGGATGTTTGTGCTGTCTTTAGTATAAATTGGTTCATAAGCAGTTAGTAAGTTTAGGGACTGATGACACCGTAGTTAAGTTCCATAAGTGTAAGTAACATTTAACATTTTTTAACTCCGTGGCGGAACGTGGCTTTCTTCCCGACTGCTTTAGAAGGGAGAAACCAGGTCATCATCTGCTGGGACGCGGAATCAGTGGGTATCGTTTGGCAGCGCACGGCTATCTGGCGACTTCCGTGCTGATTGTCGTTAATCTGGCTGGCTTCCGCACACCTCAGTTCGTCAACCCCCGGATGCGGTTAGGCCACCTCGTTACCG
Source organism: Locusta migratoria (assembly GCA_026315105.1). NCBI lineage: Eukaryota > Metazoa > Arthropoda > Insecta > Orthoptera > Acrididae > Locusta > Locusta migratoria. The sequence continues at coordinate 356,135,917 of CM048744.1, forward strand.
ACACACTCCCAACTCCGGCCGAGGGCAGTCGAACCCACCCGGCGCGCGCGCTGAGAGTTCTCTTCCCGTGAACGAGGGCGGGCCCTTCGCCGGTGCTTCTTCCCGTGCTGTCTAGAATCTATAATTGTTCAAATGTTTGTAAAGCTTAAGGGACTTAAATGCTGGGTCATCAGTCCCTAAACTTACACACTATTTATGAACTATTTCACCGATGTTTCGGCCACTATTGCAAGTGGCCATCTTCTGGGTGTTACGTTTACTGCTGGATGAGGGAAAGCTGGTGTCTTAAATATTAAATGTTGCCAGTTATGATTGGTGGTTTCAGACCTCTTATCATTGGTGTTCGCTTTATTTCTTCCTATTGGTGCGGCCAGGTGTACATTGGAGAAACTGGGCGGCCGATTAGCGCAAGGATAGCCGAGCACGAGAGGTACATTCGCCTGGGACAGCATACGAAGTCGGCAGTAGCAGAACACCAGGAAGAGTGCGGCAAACAGATATGTTTTCAGGAAGTCACTGTACTGGAAAAACAACCCTACACTTTGAAGAGGAAAATCAGGGAAGCAATAGAAATAGTTAAGCGACCCGGAAATATGAACAGAGACGACCGGTATAGACTCCCGGCGTCTTGGCTGCCCGCAGTAGCAGCGCTTCGCGACGACACCGCGCGCAGTGCAGTCCACAGGGGCCCGCATAGCCCGGAGACAACAGCGGCCGCGCGTACACAGAGCAAACAGCACGCTCTAGCCGGCGCTAGGCGTCAGTGCTACGTCACTGCTACCACCGCTCCTCATTCGCCAGTTTCAACCGATGGCAAACATTAATATAAACACCAATCCTGGACTTCCCTTTTCCACCAATAGGAAGAAATAAAGCAAAGACCAATGATAAGAGCTCTGAAACCACCAATCATTACTGGCAACATGTAAGACACCAGCTTTCCCTCATCCAGCAGTAAACGTAACACCCAGAAGATGGCCACTTGCAATAGTGGCCGAAACGTCGGTGAAGTATTTGATATATTGACGATGCGGTCAAATACCCAGAAGAGTTTTATCAACAATGACAACGGCCGCGGAAGCCTTCGTTTACATTTATATTTATGAACTACCTTACGCTCAAGACGGCACAAACATCCATGCTCGAGGGGGATTCGAAACCCTGACGGGGAACGGCCTCGCGCATCAGAGCATAGCGCCTCAATGCGGTCTGCCGCTCCGCTGCCGCTGTCTGGAATCTATGAACGACACAAGTTGCAAAGGATGGGACAGTATAGTGCAACGTTACGGTGATTCCCACGTCATTAGCGGCGGAATGGGACAAAGCTATTGAGCAGTACGGTTGCAATGTTCGTAACTTTTCTTCAGTCTCTCATGTGGGTAAAACAGGTAATTATGGGCAAGTCTTCGACGCAGAGGGTACCGTACTGCAGGTGCGGTTCCTCTAGGGAGACGCTTGTCCACTGCAATTTGGTCGAGCCGATCTCTGCAAGTTTACGAAAGGAGCTAGGGCGTCCACTTTTTAGTTGTCACTACTGCATTCGTGCTATCCTAATAAAGAAATGTTTTGTCTGGGCTATCGTTCCAGACGTAAACTAAATTAGTTCCAATCCCCACGGTTTCGACCAAAGTTTTCGGGAGGTTTTCCTTGGTCGTAAGGCTTGTGCCGGAACTGGTAAGCCCCTCCTACTTATTCCCAACTGGCATCCCCCCCTGCCCCGCTACCAGCTTGTCTGATAATTGGCTGAATAGAACAGCGACTCTTTATGGGCCGGATCTCAAGCAGCCCGCCCCACTCCTCATAGTGTAAAATGAAAAGATTAAGTTTTTTTCTTTGTGCGGTCTTTAAACTTTCAAGAAGAATATTATCCGTTCGTCTTCCAAACGATCCTCTACCTACCTCGACGAAGTTGGAGCAGTAAATTTGGTTCTCACACCCCTGAAACTCCCTATAACAGTTCAGTTATGTCGATACATGACAATTTTGCTGTCCAGGATATAGCTGACAATTTTCTGATGCTGGAAAAAGCACGCCAGACTGTGTGTGTGAGAGAGAGAGAGAGAGAGAGAGAGAGAGAGAGAGAGAGAGAGAGAGAGAGAGAGAGAGAGAGAGAGAGAGAGAAAGAGAGAGAGAGTATAATCAGTTTACTGTCGAGGATGCTGATGTGTTCATTCACACTTATCCATGCAGCGGGCGTAATTGCAGAATCGTTTGAATACAACAATCAATATACCAGGCGCATTCAAATTATCACACCTCCGATTTTTCCCCCAAGCCTGCCTACGGATCGAATGATGCGCTTTGTTTTAAATTCCCGCGCACTCATTGTGAATGCGTGATACAGATGCCAGAGAGAGAGAGAGAGAGAGAGAGAGAGAGAGAATTTGTTGGAACAGAAACGTTGGAAAAGGAAATAACACTCCGCAAAGCTGACACAGACAAACCATATAAATTGACTGAAAAACAAGAGGAAGGAGAATGGAAGGAAGGAACGGTTTAACTTCCCGTCGACAGCGTGGTCATTAAACAGGGAGCTAACGCTCGGATTTTGGGGAAGGATATGGAAGGAAATCGACCGTACCCTTTTCAAAGGAATCATCCCGGCATTTGCCTGGAGCGATTTAGGAAAATCACGGAAAACCTAAACCTGGATGGCCGGAGACGGATTTGAACCACCCTCCTCCCAAATGCGAGTCCAGTGTGTTACCACTGCGCCACCTCGCTCGGTAGGAAGGAGAATGAAGTAGAAGAAACCTCCAAGCAGTTATATAGACTGAGAAAAAGGGGAAAATGCAAACTTTTTCTCACACATTGAAATTTGGATACCACCTAATTCCACTGTGGCGAGGAGGAAAATAGGTTCCTGAAGTAAACCTCTAACATTTGAAATCTCTGCTGCAGCTGATACCGAATTATGCACAACGTACTAGTATTTTGAAAGTGATCGATGGCTTCACTGGACGAGTTCACTTCAAAACAAATGACAAAGAATCATCTTTTTTGTTTGTTTGTGTAAGTTTCACGAGCTTCAGCTTTACGGCGTTTAAGACCTGTTGTATAGTCAGTAGCAATTACGAATGAAGTCTGCAAAAAGCTGTATAGGTCGCTGTATTAATAAAAGTCATTAGTTGGCTGCAAAATGCGTTTCGATCTGGGCCATCATCAGAATCGTGTCGTTGAAAGTAACCAGTGCACATTAGTTACATGTTGGTCAGTTAGCGTTACTTACATGTTGTTCAGGTTATATGAACAACATGTTCATATCAACAACATGTAACTATTGTTATTTTACCAACTTGTAACTAATGTGCACTGGTTACTTTCAACGACACGATTCTGATGATGGCCCAGACCGAAACGCATTTTGCAGCCAACTAATGACTTTTATTAATACAGCGACCTATACAGGTTTTTGCAGCCTTTAGTCATTATTCATCATGGTCGCCTGCCTCCTCCGCGACTTTGACACAAATACGAGTAACACATCCATTTCTAATGAATGAATGTGTAAAACGCTGTCTTTTAGTATTATAGATTTTCCATGAAATCCTAATGTTATTTACATTGCTACAAATATTTTGTGTTTCACAACCATCAGTAAAAAATATCCTACGTGCATGCTGCAAAAACGAATGTGTGGATACCATTAGCATGTTTATTTATTTCGCTGTTTATTTAAACTTCGTTTCGAATAATGAGATTCCATCAAGTAGTTTCAGCCCATGAAAGATATGTGATTTATAATGTTTTATTGTTATGAAGAGCCTTTTTGCGAAGTTCGTTTATGCATAAAGACACCTAATGACTTTAGAGTCGTCTATATCTACATAGAAACTCTGCAAATCACATTTAAGTGCCTGGCAGAGGTTCATTAACCCCTTTCATAAGTTTTCTTTACCGTTCAATTCTCTAATAGCGCACGAGAAGAAAGAACAGCAAAATCTATCCGTTTTCGATCTGATTTCTCTTATATTATTGGGATAGCCTATGTAGGTGGGTGCTAGCATAATATTTACACATTCAGAAGTCGGTGATTGAAATTTCGTAAATAGATCTCGCCGCAAGAAATAACGTCTTTCTTTTAATGATTTCCACCTCAAGTCGTGCAACATTTCCGTGCCGCTTTCCCCCCTGAGCGTGATAAAACGAGCTGCCCTTCTCTGAAACTTCTCAATGTCCTCCGTCAGTCCCACCTGGTGAGGGTTCCACACTGGACAACAATACTCCAAGTGTGATGTAGACAGTGTCTTTGGTGGAGCAGTTGCATCTTCGAAGCGTTTTGCCAATGAAACGCAAACTTTGGTTCGCCTTCCCCACAATATTTTCTATGTGTTCTCTACAGTCGAAGTTTTTCATAACTGTAACTCCCAGGCATTTGATAGAATTTACGACCTTAAGGTTTGACTGATTTATCTTGTAATTGAAATTGAAGATCAGCGGATTTCTTTTAGTGCTCATGTGTATTACTTCACACTTTTCATTATTTGGTGTTTTGCCAGTTTTTGCAAACTGTAGAAATTTTGAAACTTCCTGGCAGATTAAAATTGTGTGCCGGAACCGGGACTCGAACCTGGGACCTTTGCCTTACGCGGCAAGTGCTCTACCGACTGAGCTATCCCGACACGACTCACGATGCCGCCCCACAACTTTACTTCCGCCAGTACCTCGCCTCCTATTTTCCAAACTTCACAGAAGCTCTCCTGCGAAACACGCAAGACTAGCACTCCTGGAAGAAAGGATATGGTGGAGCCATGGCTTAGCCACAGCCTAAGGGATGTTTACAGAATGAAACTTTCACTCTGCAGCGGAGTGTGCGCTGATATGAAATTTCCTAACAGATTAAAATATTTTAAATCTGCCAGGAAGTTTCATATCAGCGCACACTGCGCTGCAGAGTGAAAGTTTCATTCTGTAGAAACTTTGTCTAAATCGCTTTGCAGTTGCTTTTGATCCTCTGTTGACTTCACTAACCGATAAACGACAGCATCATCCGCGAACAGTCTGAGGGAGCTATTCAGATTGCCTCCTAAATCGTTTATTTACACAAGGAAGAGCAGGAGACCTATAACGCTTCCTTGGGGAACGCTAGATATCACTTCTGTTTTGTGCGTTGATGCATATCACGAGCGTCAGGAAGGGCATCGGCTCATCCCTTAATTAAGAACGCCAAATCCATTGCTATTCCTAGCTGGAGAAGTTGACACAGGTGAGGAATTCCTGGTGGCCACATCAAACCAGTTTTTACTCGCGGTGTTGCTCGTATTGGAGGACGTGTTAGACAATTACGAGGATCATGGAATCAATAATGCCTCCATTGTTTTCACTCAGAACATATTTACTGTTAAAAGCTAGAATTTAGTGACTATATACATCATGCCCTATTTTTCTACAGTCTCCATCACGTTGTAAGGCCATACGCCAGCGTTGTGGGAGAGCATGTATCCTCATATGGTAAAAGCTCTGGTCCTGTATACATAGCCGTGTTTTCACTGCATGACTGACATTCTCGTCATCTTCAAAGTGTGTGCCCGGAGAAAATCTTTAAGTGTCTCAAAGACATGGAAGTCAGAGGGTGGCTGGTCTGGACTGTAGGGTGGATGACGCAGTGATGTCATTTGGCGATGTATTCCCGGGTTCTCAGCCTTGAGCGTGGTCGGCATTATCATTGCAGACGCACTTGCAATGCTGACCGACAACCGTAGAGCCAACTGTCGAGTTGTGATGCGCCGGTCGGCATGAATAATGGCGTCCGCTCGATTCAGCAGGTCTGGAGCAGTGACTGTGGAAAGGCGTACCGAGTATGGCTGAGCATGCTCTGTTTCTGCACTTCCTGAGGCTGTGACCCACTTTACCAGCTATACTCCTACTAACTGCAGCATCGACATATACTGCACACAAACGTTTATGAACGGTCACGTATGTTTCCGCACATAAGCATTCAGTAACACGCTACTTGTAACGAGAATCGTGAGTGGAAGTCATTTTCAAAGGTTTGTAAATCTATGAGAATTCTTTGGTTATTAGTCCCTAGGCTTTACTTAAACTAACAAGTGGACCATCAGAAGTCTAAATAACGGATTTTGTTGGGTTTACGATATGTCGTAGAGGGACAAACCCTGACTATGAGGCTATCTGATCTCGAGAAAATTGATGTAGAAATTCACTGCGCGCCGTATGACGGGTAACGTTAACCGAGTTCCAAGCAAGTATGTTTAGTCCTCGTCGTCATGTGTTTTGACCTCCCTGGCCTATCTTTCAGGAAAGGATCTGCTCACGATGCGTGGGATGTGTGGACAGTTAAAACAGCTATACAGATTAGTAATACACGTTTTATGTACTAAACTTTACAAATACTCAACTTCTAAGATAGTATTTCTGTTCTCGCGGCGGCGACTTCTTGCACGATGCTAGTGGCGCTTAGTCACTACCTATTTCGGAGCCGAGTTTAGATGGGCTCGTCCAGACGCATGTCGGCCTAGATACAGCCGCTTGCAGAGGGCGCGCTTCTCGGTTACTCCCTCCAGGAGGCGCGGCGCCGGCGTGTGATTGGCTGCCGGTCGACCGCTGCCTTCTCCACGATCGTTCTCGTGCGTCTGGCGTGCGGCGCCGACTTTAAGGCACAACAAAGTATGCGTGGCGCAGCCTTTGGTGTCTACAGTTACCTCGCTCAGAACCTCTCCGTGTTTTTGCTTTTTCTAATGAAAATAGTCCGATATTTTTCCATTTTATTTTACAAAATATGAACAACCAGTGTACATTCTGGGTAATTAGTAAGAAATATTCAATTTTGCCGCAGTAATTTAATTTTCACATCATTATCACAAATGGCTATTCTGTATCGCCTGCATCGCTTGATATGCCACAACATAAATCCATATCATCTTTGTCGTAAGAGCAACCAAAAGACAATGGTTTACAGCGTCAGTTATATATATATATATATATATATATATATATATATATATATATATATATATATATATATAAAAGCTATAGTCTTGCTTGTGCATGGAGTTTTTAAGACCGTACCAGAAGGCATTGTTCATTTACATTAAAAAAATAGAGTTGTCTTTCATCCGTGAATGGTGACGGTAACCATGCGTATTTGTTCATCTTCGAAAAAGCTGATGTCCTGAATTGAAGCAAAATTCGAGATTTGTTTCAACAAACAGACCAGTCGCGTCCGGGGACTATTCCATAAAACTACACTCATAAATTCTGCATCAATTCAAGACACCTGCTTTTGCGAAGATTTACAAATACGCATGGTTTGTTTCAAAGTTAACGGAAAGAGAACTCTTTCTGAGTGTAAAAGAAATTTTTTTCCGCTATCTCTCTTAACAATTCGTGCGCATGCAAGATAGTAGCTTTTATAAAATGTGTTGGTGCTGTAAACGATTGTGTTTCGGTTGCTTGTACGTCAAATATCATTTGCATTTATGTTGTGGCTAGCAAGCGATGCAGGCGATAGCGAGTAACATTTTGTAATAGTGACGTGAAGATTGAATTACTACGACGAAATTGAATATTTGTTACTAATTTCACACAATGTCCACTGTTTGTTGATATTCTGTAACATAAAATGGAAAAATTTCGGACTATTCTGATTAGAAAAAGCAGAAACACGTATAGGTGCCGAACACGGTACCTCCAGAGTGGTATGGTAGCTGGACAGCTTAACCGCTGGGCCACGCTCACTTGGTTGGAGCGTCGCTAGCGTTACGCGTCTGACATCGCGAGTGAACTTCAATATTAATTTTCTCGAATACCAAGGCCCGTCGCTGAAACAGCGGATAGCCTCACACTCAGGGTCTGTCTCTCTACAACATATCCGAGACCCATCATTATTCGTTATTTACACATCTGATGGTTCACCTTGTAAGCTGAACTAACCTATATTACGTTTAAATGCAACACATCTTCCGGAAGCCGAAAACATAATTCCGTAAACTGTTTTTCACTATAGCCTGAAGCGGATTTCCTCCTGTAGCTTACAAACTACTTGACCCTTTATTTGGCACACACAGAAATCACGAGAAGAAAAAGTATTATGTTACTTAATTGTGTACGGCCATGTTAACAGTTTTTTTTTTTTTTTCAAAATATAGTTTCTGGTTTGTAAGTACCATTGCCCAAAAACTTCGCATGGTGACACAGTATCAGTACTACAGTGTTATTCTTATGACTGCAGAAATTATTGTCTCTTGAACTATTTCATGTGAAACGTGTGAAAACAATTCGTTTTTGGTGCAAGTACCTCTGAAAACAAAACTTGCAAATTCCTTTTGACCCGTAATGTGTTAAGTGACAACATATTGTCATATCTGTCATACCGTACACCACTGAATGGTACAGGAGATGCTGTGTTGCGTTCTTCTTTTGGACTTATTGCCCATTTCGTAATGGTCTACCAAGCCTCCTCTTCCCAATAAATGTAAGTCCATTTTCAGCTTTCCGTGTAAGAAATCGTCAACAATTTTCCAGAATAAATCAACTTCCATTTTCGCTTTTATAAGCAGTTTTCCATGAATCACCAACCATATCGTCGCAAAATTGAAACAAACGTGTACCTCGGTAACTTATACTTGGTGTGTCCGCTAAAGATTCAGTTTATGTCTAAACTTGTTGCAAAAGACAACGAAACATCACATGTTCAAATGTTTGTAAAGTCTATGGGACACAACTACGGAGCTATCAGTCCCTAAACTAACAAACTACTTATGAACTACCTAAGACTAAGGACGGCACAAATATCCATGCCCGAGGGGGGATTCGAACCCCCGACCGTAGTTGCCGTGTAGACCGTGACTGGAGCGCCTCAGTCTCCTCGGCCACCGCGGCCGCCTAAACGTCACTTTACTGGAGAGCTTAATTGTTACTTTCCAGCACTGTTGCCCATCCAAGGATGAAACTTGAAACATGTTTCAGAAAACCACGCGCAAGTTTGATGTTGCTTGAGATCATCATTGCTAAATAAAGGGTTAAATTAAGGTAAACTAACCTAAGGACAACACAAACACCCGTACCGGAAGGGGGGGGGGGGACTCGAACGCACGACGGCGAACGGTCGCGCGCCCCGCAGCTCGGCGAGATTGTAGTACTGGAAAACCTCTTTACAGAAGTGGATTTCCAGAATCGATTTTGGGGGTGTTTACCAGATCAACCAAATGCGGATTTGTGAAATCGGATTACGAAATCAAGTTTTGGGAGCCCATGTAAAAGGGGTGATAAGGACAACACACACACCTATACCCGAGGGACAAGTCATTTTGATGCTGTACTACGGCTCTGCCCGAGCGCTTCGAGACTTCACCGGCTGAAAGAACAAACAACAAATGTAAGGCACCGACAAGGACGTTTGTTTACGTTTTAAGAAAATTAAAAAAAGACCAGAAGGTTATTAACTTTGCTTTTTAGGTTTGGTCCGCCTTGAGCAAACATAAATGTTTTTATTATATTCCACATATATAGTTGTTAAGCCACGTCACACAAATTGAACTTTAATTTACAAAACGTAACTAGTTTCAATGAACTCTGTCATCATTATCAAACGTAAACAAAAATTTCATTAAACACAGCCGGCCGCGGTGGCCGAGGGGACTGAGGCGCTCCAGTCACGGTCTGCACGGCCACTACAGTCGGGGGTTCGAATCCCCCCTCAGGCATGGATATTTGTGCCGTCCTTAGATTTACTTAGTTCATAAGTAGTTTGTAAGTTTAGAGACTGATGACCCCGTAGTTAAGTCCCATAAGCTATACAAACATTTGAACATTTGAATTTGCATTGAACACAAACTGAGAAAATAATTAAATTATGAAAAGTTGTAGTAAATGTAGCCAGGCCATCTAGGGGTGTGACAGTGACTCCCAAATGTCTGCCACAGTCACACATGGTATCGCACCAGTTCTAGCTATATATAATTCCATACCATGCCACAACAGCTGTATTTGCAATATGAATGGTATTTGGTTGTTGAGCTGCAATAACCATGTGATGTGGCAGGCACAACCAAGATTTTCTGTAACATCAAGACGTTAATATATGTAGCAATTGGTATGTATGTCGATGGCAACTACAATTAGATAATAATTAAAAAATATCTTACTGAAAATCAGATACATACAGAAACAAACCAAATGAATTCAGAACATGTGGAATATAATAAATAATTAATCAGTCACACTCTCCTTACTACAATGTCATACAAATGTTTTTAGTTTCTCCCATACATGTTTCGCTGGCATTGCAGCATCATAAGTGGGATGTTTAATTCATACTGTCAAATTAACAATGAAATCCAGAATGAAACTTCCACTCTGCAGCGAAGTGTGCGCTGATATGAAACATCCTGGCAGATTAAAATCGTGTGCCGGAACCGGGACTCGAACCTGGGACCTTTGCCTTTCGCTCGCAAGCGCTCTACCGACTGAGCTATCCCGGCACGACTCATGATGCCGCCTCACAACTTTACTTCCGCCAGTACCTCGCCTCCTACTTTCCAAACTTCACAGAAGCACTCCTGTGAAACATGCAAGACTAACACTCCTGGAAGAAAGGATATGGTGGAGACATGGCTTAGCCACTGCCTAAGGGATGTTTCCAGAATGAAACTTTCACTCTGCAGCGATAGCTTATGTGAAGTTTGGGAAGTAGGAGGCGAGATACTGGCGGAAGTAAAGGTGTGCGGCGGCATCATGAGTCGTGTCGGGATAGCTCAGTCGGTAGAGCGCTTGCGAGCGAAAGGCAAAGGTCCCAGGTTTGAGTCCCGGTTGCAGCACACAATTTTCATCTGCCAGGAAGTTTCACAGCAATCAAATGATTTTTACCTTTTGTACATTGTGTAAAAACTACAGATGATTGTGAAACTAATATAAATCGTTTCCTACTTTTATAGGTATACTAGGCCTAGTAGGTATTAAGGTAGGCCTAGTATACCTATAAAATAAGAAACGATTTATATTAGTTTCACAATTATCTGTAGCTTTTACACTTAATGTACAAAAAGTAAAAATCATTTCTTTTGTATCCCATCCTCGTCGCAACTTTTGTATCCCATGCTCGTCGCCACTTTTGTGTCTCGTTGCCGCCGGTTGTCCTAGGTGTCGGTGGCCGAGTAGAGAGAGACCGACACAGGGAAATAGGATTCACGCGTGTGCGGGTACAGAGTCTGAGGTGACCAGTCAGTGGGACAGCAGAAACTAGAAACACTAAGCTATATTAGAACAAGAGATATATTTCTAAGAAACATTATAATACTTAACTTTGTTAACTGAAGACTAGTGGAATGCAGATACATAGTACAACTAGGTAGAAGCCTGCCTACTGATGAGTCCTAGTGCCTGTCCTACTGCCAAGTGGGCGGTGCAGTTCAGTCACAGTCTAACATATACAGTCGCGACACTCACTGCTGTGAAAGTTGTTACCAGCTGACAGTTGCAACGACACTAGCGCTCCTAGCGGTGGGCAAGCTGCCGAAAGAGCAATGTTTGTTTATCATTATTTGTGTGCGTAATTAACAAAATAGATAGTATAATTTTTGAGCTACAAACATTAATAAAATATCAACAGACATACATAATACGGAAACTAATGTAAATACAGCCGAATTTAACTGATTCAGTCGTATAACGAAGAACTTCGTCATGAACCAATACTTACGAATACGTGTAGATTTGCAGCTTTTTCCGCTGAAAGTAAGTAGAATGTAAACATAAGACGAACATAAATTTTTATTATGGTCTGTTCTTCCTATGACAAACTGCTTTTTGACATGTGTCATTTCGGTATGACGTCTAATGATTCGCACATTTGTAGGCTTCATTCGTCTTTCTTATACGCTAATATTCTTTTGAGTGTGTTTACTTTAGCTTAAGAAGACAATGTCTTGAAGATTCTTGCCGTTTGTGGTTAAATTGTAGCAACAATTGTAGAATTGGGTTCTTTGTTAACAGATTGGTTGCTTTTTCCGTTTTCTTGTCAGGTCTGTGACTTTATCTTTCAGCTACAGTTGTGGCGGCTGATTTTCTTATGTTAAATACTGTAGTTGTTACATTCTGTATTCGTTTCCTACGTTCCACCCTCATCGATTTTATTGAAATTGTAGTGAAGAAATGTTAACGTTCTTGAGTAGAAAAGCGACATCTTTCTGTCAAACGGCAGGTCTTCTGGCGTTTCTTAGCCATTTTTCTAATTTTAATACTAAAAGAGATTATTCAGTAAAAGCTTGTAGGTTACAAGATAATTGTAAATAAACTATGCTGTAATGTACCGTTTTGTACCGTGTCAGGGATCTTAGGAAACCTAAGAAAGACAAAGGTGGAGCTATTTTTAAGTTATTGCCTATTTTTAGGACACTACATACGTTTCCTGATGTAAAAAGTGTGTTAAAATCAATATAAACGATACTATTCGCACACATGCAATATTGTATTCAGTAACGTAGCTTGACGGCCGCTTTGTGCGCTGCTGTCGCAGTGTACAACAAAAATCTGCGGGAATGTCGTAAATATGTTACAGAATAGGTAGCACACAGAAGGGAAAGCTGGGGGCGGCGTCTTTGATCTGTATGTTACCTAGCGTTGCGCTCGACGCCATACTGAAAAGCAATAAACGCGGAACTATAGCCACTTAGTACTTTGCCTGGAAATGGACTTTTTACGAACTGCAGCTAATCTTACCGACTTTTACGAAAGGAAACGGCTTTTCATTGTGCTCTCATCTATTTTGCGACCTCTTCTTGCATCTAATTGTAATCCAACGAAAAAATAGGCCTAAATTTTAATACTACTACGAAAATGTACAGTGGAATCGATGATCGTGTTATTTGGTGCTTATCTCTAGAAAAATCCCAAATAATGCGGTGTTATGTGTGGGAAATTAGTTATAAACAAGAAAGTGACTGTACAACTGCCAGGTTTTATTTGCACGGATAAATTCGCACAAAATATTGAGTCAGATTTAGCAGTACAACGTGATTACACAGAACTAATGACATCTGGGTATATATAAAAGTTGTATTTGCTATAGGAGCATCATTAATTTACTGATAGGAGAAGTGCATATAGAGGAATCTGTCAACCACAGAGCAGGAACAGCATAAAATAATTATTCCCCTTAATCTATTTGCCACTCCCATGAACCACAGATATTGCCGAGGTGGGGTGGCTTGCGTGCCTCAACGATACAGATAGCCGTACCGTAAGTTCAACCACAGCGGAGGGGTATCGGTGGAGAGGCCAGACAAACGTGTGGTTCCTGAAGAGGGGCAGCAGCCTTTTCAGTAGTTATATGGGCAACACTCTGGATGATTGACTGAGCTGGCCTTGTAACATCAGCTAATGTGGCTTTGCCACACAGCTACTGCGAACGGCTGAAAGCAAGGGGAAACTATAGCCGTTACTTTTCCCGAGGACATGCAGCTCTACTGTATGAACATATGATGATGGCATCCTCTCGGGTAAAATATTCCGGAGGTAAAATAGTCCCCCATTCGGATCTCCGGGCGGGGACTACTCAGGAGGATGTGATCATCAGGAAAGACAATACTGTCATTCTACGGGTCGGAGCGTGGAATGTTAGATCCCTTAATCAAGTAGGAAAATTAGAAAAAGTAAAAAGGGAAATAGATAGGTTGAAGTTAGATATAGTGGGGATTAGTGAAGTTCGGTGGCAGGTTGAACAGGATTTCTGGTCAGGCGAGTACAGGATTATAAGTACAAAATCAGTTGGGGGTATCACAGGAGTAGGACTGATAATGAATAAGAAAATAGGAATGCGGGTAAACTACTATGACCAGCACAGTGATCGCATTATCATTGTCAAGATAGATACGAAGCAAACACCGACAACAGTAGTACAGGTTTATATGCAAACTAGCTCTGCCGATGATGAGGAAATAGAAGAAATATATGAGGAGCTAAAGGAAATTATTCAGACAGTTAAGGGAGAGGAAAACTTAATTGTGATGGGAGACTGGAATTCGGTAGTAGGACAAGGAAGGGAAGGGAAGATAGTAGGTGAATATGGTCTGCGCAAAAGGAGCGAAAGAGGAAGCCGCCTCGGAAAATAATTTAGTTATAACAAACACCTGGTTCAAAAATCACAAAAGAAGGTTGTATACGTGGAAGAGACCAGGAGACACCGGGAGATACCAGATAGGAATGGGTAAAATTGAGAGATGAAATAGTGAAGGTAGCACAGGACAAAATAGGTAGGAAGGCAAGACCTACAAAAAATCCTTGGATATCACAGGAGATACTAAATTTAATCGATGAAAGGAGAAAATATAAAAATGCTGTAAATGAAACAGGCAAAATGGAGTACAGACGAGTAAGAAATGAGATTGACAGGAAGTGCAAAATGGCTAAGCAGGAGTGGCTAGAAGGGAAATGCAAGGATGTAGAAGAATGTATAAATAGGGGAAAAATAGATACAGCCTACAGGAAAATAAAAGAAACATTTGGAGATAAGAAAAACAGCTCTATGAATATCAAGGACACTGATGGAAAACCAGTTCTCAGCAAAGAAGGGAAAGCTGAAAGGAGGAAAGAGTATATAGACGGGCTCTACAAAGGCAATGAACTTCGAGACAATATTGTAGGAAGGGAAGAGGATTTAGATGAAGATGAAATAGGTGATACTGTACTGAGAGAAGAATTTGACAGATCCCTGAAAGACCTAAGTCGAAACAAGGCCCCTGGAGTAGATGATATTCCCTCAGAGCTACTGAAGTCTCTGGGAGAACCAGCCATGACAAACCTGTTTCACCTGGTATGTAAGACGTATGAGACAGGCGAAGTACCCTCAGACTTTAAGAAAAATGTTATAATCCCCATTCCAAAGAAAGCAGGCGCAGACAGGTGTGAAAACTGCAGAACCATCAGTTTAATAAGTCATGGTTGCAAAATATTAACACGAATTATATACAAAAGGATGGAAAAGCTGGTAGAAGCCGACCTCGGGGAAGATCAGTTTGGGTTCAGGAGAAATGTAGGAACACGAGAGGCAATACTTACTCTACGGCTTATCCTAGAAGATAGATTAAGAAAAGGCAAACCTACATTTCTAGCTTTTGTAGATTTGGAGAAGGCTTTTGACAAAGTTGATTGGAATAAACTCTTTCAAGTTCTGAAGCAAGCAGGAGTGAAATATAGGGAGCGTAAGGTTATTTACAACTTGTACAAAAACCAGACAGCGGTTGTCAGAGTTGAAGGGCATGAAAGGGATGCAGTGGTTGGAAAGGGAGTAAGACAGGGATGTAGTCTTTCTCCATTGTTATTCAATTTGTACATTGAGCAAGCCATAAAGGAAAGCAAGGAGAAATTTGGTGAAGGAATTAAAGTTCAGGGCGAAGAATTAAAAACATTGCGTTTTACCGACGACATAGTAATTCTGTCAGATACAGGAAAGGACCTGGAAGAGCAATTGAACGGAATGGACAGTGTGCTGAAAGGAGCATATAAGATGAACATTAACAAGAGCAAAACTAGGGTAATGGAGTGCAGTGTAAAAAAATCACGTGATGCTTAAGGAATTAGATTGGGAATCGAAGCAATAAAGGAGGTAGATGAGTTTTGTTACTTGGGCAGTAAAATAACAAATGATGGTCGCAGTACAGAGGATATAAAATGCAGAATGGCAATGGGTAGAAAAGCGTTCTTGAAAAAGAGAAATTTGTTAACATCGAATATTAATTTAAATGTAAGGAAGTCTTTTGTGAAGGCATTTGTGTGGAGTGTTGCCTTGTATGGAAGTGAAACATGGACGATAAACAGTGTGGACAGGAAGAGGATAGAGGCTTTTGAAATATGGTGCTACAGAAGAATGCTGAATATTAGGTGGGTGGATCGCGTAACTAATGAGGAGGTACTGAACAGAATTGGGGAGAAAAGAAATTTCTGGCATACCTTGACTAAAAGAAGGGATAGATTGGTAGGACACATTCTTAGACATCAAGGAATTGTGAATTTAGCATTGGAGGGGTAAAAATCGCTGAGGAAGACCAAGAGATGGATACAGTAAGCAGATTCAGACAGATGTAGGTTGCCGTTCTTATGTGGAGATGAAGAGGCTTGCTCAGGATAGGGTATTGTGGAGAGCTGCATCAAACCAGTCTCCGGACTGAAGACCACAACAACAACAACAATCTATTTGTTTGAGTATCCGAAGAGCATTCGTTGCCAACATTAGCACAATACGCCTCCAATGCCGTAAGTAAAATTTTACCTGCCTACTTAGGCACTATTCTTTGTCATTCATTTTATATTATTCCTTGCAACGTTAAACTTATAAAATATAAATGTACTTCAACATTTCGATGCTGTTGAACTGCTGCAGCAACAGCAACAGCGAGAGTTATCGTCAAGAGAAGAAGCAAGGCTACTTTTAATAATTACGCACACATTTACTCTCATTCGAAACTCATGACATTTAACTTTCACTACACATATAGCGATGTTCACTTACTGCTCAGCATCTTTTGGGGAGGTGAAGAAACTTATATCCTTATTTTTATTCGAATTATTGCGGCAATTAGGTGCTGAACACCATCGGCCGCCTTTTCTTTTATTGCTGCTCATAATAAAAACGGAACGGCTCAAACTACTAACACACAGTTCTTTCTAAAAAAATGTTCAAATGTTAGTATAGTCTATGGGACTTAACTACGGGGTCATCAGTCCCTAAACTTTCAAACTACTTATGAACTACTTACGAACTAGGACGGCACAAATATCCATGCCCGAGGGGGGATTCGAACCCTCGACCGTAGTGGCTGTGTAGACTGTGACTGAAGCGCTTCAGTCCCCGCGGCCACAGTTCTTTCTTTTCACTGCACTGCACTGCACTGTATCATATACTTGTTTACTTTTATGCGATTCAGGCTGTTCAAATACACAGTTAACAAAGAAAGACGGCGCATTACCACGCCACAGAGTAGGGAGTGATCACACGTTTACTGCTTTTCAAGATGGCCGATTCCGCGCATGAGCACTAAATTTTGGACGACAGACTGCAGCGGGAGTTTCCTTTCTGTATACTCCTTATTCTGTGACTATGTGTTCAGTCGTGGCCAGGAGCGGAGTTGCAGCAGAGGGCGCTCGTGGCCGACGTCGTAAGAACGCCGCTCCGTGGTTGCATGCCGTGCGCGGCGAAAGTACGTGGTGCGCACTTTAGACTTGTGCGACACCACAATTTCATTGTTAATTAGACACACAGTATGAATTAAACGTCCCACTGATGATGCTGCAACGCCAGCGAAACATGTATGGGAGAAACTAAAAACATTTGTGTTTGCTCAAGGCGGACCATACCTATAAAGCAAATTTATTTTGTAAACAAACACGGAGACTGGAGAGCTTTTCGAACCTCAAGAAGAATACAGTAGGTTATTATTTATTGAACGACCCTAATATTTTGCAGTTGGTCTATGTCCATTAAAATTGGAGTGTTATTTTGTACGTAGTTGGGTGCGATGCCCAAACAGCGCGGGGCAATGTACGTAGCAGCAGCAGCCAAGGCTAATAAACATAAGGTTGGGTAGTAAGTGCTCTGCTCTGCCATTGGCTGGCGCTGTGACGTCACTGTGGGACTGCGCGCTACCAAACGGCCTGTACTGATTTAGTCCGCTATGGCTCGGAATGTGCATTTATATCAAGTTTTTGACGAAAGATATTGGTTCTACCCGATATACAAAGTGCTATTCTGCTGTAAAATATTGCAGTTAAGACTGTTGGGTCATATTCTATCGTATATTTACGCGTTACATATGATTAACATGATCACGTCACAAACATATTGGCAATGTCTATAGTACGAACTGCTGACTTTAAAAGAACAGGAATCTTTGAAACACTTTTTTCCCGGAATATCAAACAATTCCGATAGTAGATCCTTTACGTAATCAGTGTCTTTGAAATGCTGTGAGTATATTCGAGAATGTGCAGTGTTTACAGTGTTCTTCCTGTAGCATTTGGAGAGCCACACTTTCTGTAACGTTTCGTCTCGATGAAAAATATGGAACTATTTCAGTTCCGTCAAAACTTTTTTCATAAATGGGCCTGCAGCAGTGAGTATATCATAGTGTGACATTTTAATAAATATAATCACCTTTACTGCTGCTTATTCGCTTTATTTAATTGTCCACTACAGCTGTTTCGCCGTATTTGGCATTGTCAAGTAGTTGTCTATTTGTTGCCAATATACACACAGCATCTGTACCTCTATATGATTTTAATAGGTACTTTCTTAGAAAGTCGTTTTTTAGTAATTTTTAAAATAATGACTTTCTTGTTTGACAGCTATGTAGATGCTATGTGTTTATAAAGATGTTCTATTGCATTATTAGCTGTCAAACAAGAAAGTCATTATTTTAAAAATTACTAAAAAACGACTTTCTAAGAAAGTACCTATTAAAATCATATAGAGGTACAGATGCTGTGTGTATATTGGCAACAAATAGACAACCACTTGACAATGCCAAATACGGCGAAACAGCTGTAGTGGACAATTAAATAAAGCGAATAAGCAGCAGTAAAGGTGGTTATATTTATTAAAATGTCATACTGTAATATTTCAGTTCCCTTTGTGTTCCGCCTGTGCGAATTACAACCCGTCATAGCACAGCCTGGCACTGTATAAATAGTAACAGAAGTATTTCTAAGAATTACAGCAGAAACTATAGCACGCGCGACAAGCACTCGGGAAATCAATAGACTTTCCACTATAAACTTTTTACTTACAAACTATGAAGCGAAACAAACTGTTTAACCCTTTAATTCCCAGTCTTGTTCCTCGACAACAACGTATTAAAAGCTTATTTATACCGTATTTTGTGTATCAGTCCTTAAAGTCGCACTATTGTTGATGAACAACATGCTTCTAGCACGCATTTTGCCGCTTGGTACGGCGTGTAGCCACTTCTGAGGCATTAATCTGTCCGTCTTGGAGGTTGTGTTGCGTTGCCGTCTGCACGTGGCTGAGGGTGTGAGCGTGAGTGTGGTTCCTTTCATTTTATTCCAGCAGTAAATTGTCTTGTCTTTGGTGCTGTGGCAAAGATTATTGATCTGACAGTGTTAACAATCAAGAAAAGAACGTCCCAAGTAATAAAATACCTCGATACAAACGTCTGTGTTACGCAAGAAATACATGACATAAGAAAACAATAGTTCGATCAAAAATTTTAAAACACGTATTTTGAAGTTTAGTGCACTATATTAATACAGAAAACACTGAACTTTAATTTTTCCATCGCTTGTGGGAATGAAAGGTTTAAGAAAATACAGCAGAAATGTTAACACACACGTTCACGAGTTAGAAACCAACACTGGGTGTTGATTAGAGTTGGCTACGGTGTCATGGTTACGAAACCAGGTTTCGATACACACAACTTTTTCAGTGTTTCAAAACCGGCATCTTTCACGGTTTCGAAACCATGTGGTTTCATTCCGTTCTGTTTCGGATCACATTCGCGGTCGATTGTCGATACACTGAAACCGTTTCTTCCCGTCGGTTTCACGGTATCGTGTCGGTTACACGGTTTCGTGTCGGTTTCACGATTTCATGTCAGTTTTACGATTTCATGTCGGTTTCACAACACCGGTGTTTCAAACCACGAATGCAGGAACGCGGAACAGACTAATGGTATCGAAATGTGGTGTTTCATTTTACTGAAGCTCCACAAAGATACACATATAACTTACTAGTATATAAACCATTTACAGAGTGTCAAGTAGTAGTTGACACTCTTGAGTCTGCAGCTTATGATTACTGATATCAAGATTCGTTTGCATGAGACTGCTGTATTCCGAAATGACATAATGTCTGCTTTATAGAAGTAAAAGAACAATAAAACAACGTTCACTATTTGCATTGAAATAACCACTTAAATTCTAGGTTTATCTACCATATTAAAAACACGAGTGAGACTACATTTTTTAAAATAAGATACAACATGAAGCCTGAAATGACATTTTTTATACGAACAAGGGTAGATCACATATTTAATCTCGCGTTAAAGAGTTAGTTTCTTACAAGCAAAAACGAAGTTACCTACTGTCGTCATAATTTTTCGACAGTCATGTTAAAGGAATTGTGGTGGTGTTGTAATGGTCAAGACGTATAAGTGGTGAACTTGTCTCTTATTTTATTATTTTTGTAATTCCATAGCATTACTTGTGATTATTTAGTGTGCCCTTTATTCCCGATAATTTATTTAGTATGTATAGAAAGTAGCATTTATGATCCATCACTGTAATATGCGTACCGTATTGCAGTTTGTGAGTTCCTAGCGGAGTAAACGTTTACCTACCATACCGGCGGCCACGTGTGACTATGTTGGCAACATCAACAACACGGGAGAAAATCTTTATCAACATGTTCCGTACAGACCAAGAAGTAAATATATACTCTATGGTTGACAGGTTCTTGTATGTACCCTTGTCCACATAGTGAAAAATATTGCCCTCCTATAACGAAGATTTCATGACAAAACATACATTGCTTCACGGTTTCATGGTTTCGAAACAGTGTTTCGAAATCACAGATGGTACGGTTTCATTCGTTTCGAAACCGTCAGATGTTTCAGATTTCCCATCTCTAGTGTTGATGTTAGACCGTGGTTTTGCTCCCAGGTGTACCACAGTGACGTCATGCGTAGAACATTGAAAACGCGTTTCTTACTGCGCACCGCTTACTGAGCCCCCCTAGCAGCAGCAGCTGGGCACGTGACTGCGTGGCCCCTCCCCTCCGCCGCCAGTGGTATTGGCGCGGCGGCAGGGGGCAGACGGCAGGAGGAAGAAGGTGCTGCGTGGCGCCTTGTCTTCCTTTTAGCGGTGTTTACTGGCGCCAGTGAGTGGGATCAGCACGCTATTAGCGGCTCTCATTTCCGGCGCCAGCCCTCCCCCCTGTGACAGTGCCAGTGCCGTGCCTCTGCCGCCCTGCTGCTGTGCCCTACACCCGTCTACCAAACCTTGGGCACCCGCTCTCTGCAGAACTGCCGCACTCCTTCACCGTCCGTGCAAAAGAAGGAAGTCTGGAGTTTAACGTCCCGCCGACAGCGTGGTCATTACAGACGGAGCTTGCGCTCAGAATGTTTGTGTAAGGATAGGGAAAGAAATCGGCCGTGCCCTTTCAAAGGAACCACCCCGACATTTGCCTGGAGTGATTATAGGGAAGTCACGGAAAACCTAAATCTGAATGGTCGGAGCTGGATTTGAACAACCATCCTTCCGAATGCGAGTCCAGTGTGTTACCAATGCGCCACCTCGCTTGGTACCATCCATGCAGCCACTTCATACACTGCAATACACTTTGTTCGAATATTATGAACTACCTCGACGAGAACGACCTATTAACCAGTAGTCAACACCGTTTCAGAAAGTATCACTCTTGCGAAACACAGCTTGCCCTTTATTCACATGAAGTGTTAAGTGCCATCGACAAGGGATCTCAAATCGATTCCATATTTCTGGATTTCCGGAAGGCTTTTGACACTGTACCACACAAGCGGCTTCTTATGAAATTGCGTGCTTATGGAATATCTCCCCAATTGTGCGGTTGGGTTAACGATTTCCTATCAGAAAGAACACAGTTCGTTGTAATTGACGGTGAGTCATCGAGTAAAACAGAAGTTATATCTGGCGTTCCACAGGGAAGCGTTATAGGTCCCCTACTCTTCCTCGTGTTTATAAACGATTTAGGAGATAATCTGAGTATCTCCCTTAGACTGTTCGCGGATGATGGTGCCGTGTATCGGTTAGTAAAGTCAACAGAGGATCAAAAGCAACTGCAAACCGATTTAGACAAAATTTCTGCATGGTGCGAAAATTGGCAATTGGCACTAAATAAAGAAAAGTGTGAAGTGATACACATGACCACTAAAAGAAATCCACTGAACTTCAATTACGCGATAAATCAGTCAAACCTTAAGGTCGTAGATTCTACGAAATACCTAGGAGTTACAATTACGAACAACTTAGACTGGAGAGAACACACAGAAAATATTGTGGGGAAGGCGAACCAAAGGTTACGTTTCAGCGGCAGAACGCTTCGAAGATGCACCAGCTCCACCAAAGAGACTGCCTACATCACACTTGTGCGTCCTCTCCTGGAGTACTTTTGCCCCTTGTGGGACCCTCACCAGCTGGGACTGACGGAAGACATTGAGAAGGTTCACCCTATCACGTTACGAGGGTGAAAGCGTCACGGAAATGTTGCACGAATTGGGGTGGAAATCATTAAAAGAAAGACGTTATTCATTGCGGCGTGATCTGTTGGCGAAGTTTCAATCACCGACTTTTACTTCTAAATGTGAAAATATTTTGCTAGCACCCACCTACTTAGGGAGACATGACCATCCCAATAAAATAAGAGAAATCAGATCGAAAACGGAACGATTTAGGTGTTCTTTCTTCCCGCGCGCTATTAGAGAATGGAACGGTAGAGAAAAGTTATGAAAGTGGTTAATGAACCCACTGCCAGGCACTTGAATGTGATTTGCAGAGTATCTATGTAGATGTAGATTTAGATGTAGATGTAATTCTCTTTCCAGTCTCATAGTCGAAGGTTTTTGCAGAGTATAACTTCTTTCATTACGCTTGAGGTTGTATAACCTGAGGCAGTATTCGGCCATTTAAATCATCGATACGAGTGTTTTAATGTGTGCAGTAACGCGGGATACCGCCAAATATGAATTATGTGGAGTGATAAGATTTCTGTGCTGAAATAAATGACACCACCAGGAGTTAATCACAGTCTGACATACGCAGTCGTGACACTCAAATGCTGTGAAAGTTGTGAAATATAAGGAGAGGCATTGAATTAAATTTTGTGCTGTGGCCGGGATTCGAACCCAGGACCTCTACTCAGCTAACACAGCGTTGCAACCAAAGCGACTACACGGACTGTCTTAAAGCACGTCTCCCTCCACACCACACACTTTAATTCTGACTCATTGTTTCCTGTGAAATGCGTATCAAACTGCCAAGGCTCTCCTTTATTGATGTTTGTATAGTCTATGGGACTTAACTACGGGGTCATCAGTCCCTAAACTTACAAACTACTTATGAACTACTTGCGAACTAGGACGGCACAAATATCCATGCCCAAGGGGGGATTCGAACCCCCGACCGTAGTGACCGTGCAGACCGTGACTGGAGCGCCTTAGTCCCCTCGGCCACCGCGGCCGGCTCTCCTTTATTGGAATAGCTCCCCAGCAAAGAATCCGAATGCGAACAATCCCGCCTTGATAGGCCGATGTGATATAAATATCAACAAATAATACATTTCCTTGACACAACATTGGCTCGTTATAACAAAGGTATTAAATAAGCCGACCGCGCTGGCTGAGGGGACTGAGGCGCTCCAGTCACGGTCTGCACGGCCACTACGGTCGGGGGTTCGAATCCCCCCTCGGGCAGAGACATTTCTGCCGTCCTTAGGATTAGCTAGTTCATAAGTAGTTTGTAAGTTTGTAAGCTTCACAAACATTTGAACATTTTTTCGAATATTGCTCATCGGTGTGGGACACGTACCAGATAGGGTTGATAAAAGACACAGAGAGGATCCAACGGAGAGCAGCTCGCTTCGTTACCTGCTCATTTAGGAAACGCGAAAGCGTCACAGAGATGATTAGGAAACTACAGAGGCAGACGCTGCAACAGAGACGATCTGCATCTTTGTACCGACTCCTGTCTTCTAGAGGAGTCAACCAATGTATTGTTTGATCCTACGTATATCTCGCGAAGCGACCACGAAGATCAGGTCAGAGAGATTAGGCACACGAAGGCATACAGGCAATCATTTTTTTCTCCGAACCCTGAGCGACTGGAATAGCAGGAAGTGACGCTGGTACGCAATGCAGCCTCCGCCAAAAACTGTACGGTGGTTTGCGGAGTGTGACTGTAGATGATGCTGTTACAAATCACCCTCACAGCACCATCTGTTTTCCCGCGCGGTGCGTGTAAATATTCATGTGAATGTGAAGTCGTATGTTTCCTAAAACTGTTGTACGAACCGCAGCGCTGCACTGATGCCTGGCGCAATTTATTCATAGAGTTGACGAACACTGCAGGTGCGGATCTATGGGGAAATAAGTGGGTGGCCACAAACAGAGTAGCAGCTGATTTGTCTGCACCCTGACAAGCAAAACTGGCGCCCTATTTGTAGCGAGTCCGATAGCAGCATTGCTGTTTACCTGCGTCGGATGCATTGCTGCTTCCTCTGCATACACTGAACGGAAGAATAATCAGATTTTCACATGAGGAAAACAAGTAATTATTACCTGAAAGTTGCATGCAGTAGTACAGTTGTTTGATGTTTTTGACTTCCTGACCACTTGAAAAATTGAAGTTATACTTTATCTCCTGTTAGTTTCAGGTGAGAACATTTACAATGTAAACCCCAACTATTAGTTCATTTTTTTCTTTTGCATTTTTTCTGTCCCGGCCTTAATCCACTGTCAAGCGATATGTGAAAAACGTATACTGTAAATTTTGGGTGCAAGTTTTTTTAAAGAATAGCGGCTGAAAATTCCATTTACAAAACTTTGGTATATGAAGTCTTCGTATTTATGTGTCATAAACTTACTGATATTGCTGATATATAGAAACTGCACTATTGAAAACTTGTCACTGAACAATTATGATGTTTGTTATGACAGTTTTAAAATTTGCATGTTTACAAAAATGTATTTCTCATAAAGTTTGTGTCATCTTTGATAATGTAATAGTGTGCGTCAGGTTTTCTGAGTCGCCATTTTCCACAGCTGTTTTACTCCTCCTTGATTACAGTATCTAAGGTTGAAGTTATATTCGGATTTGCGTGTTATCATTGTACATGAAAAGGTTTTTTTATGTTTCCATCCTTTGTCTAATTTTATTAAATAGGTAAAATTTTATAATTTTGGTGTCTTAAATCTGTGTCATCATTAAAAATATCGTTGTGAAATGCTTCGTGTGACTGTATATTTCTAATTCTGTCATAATATTCATATTTATGCATCTTGGAATGTTATGTAATATTTGCATGGATTTTTAAATGTCTGTGATGGTGTGTTTTTCATTCTTAGTTGCTGGTAGATACTTGATTGGTTATTTTGTGTTGTTGTTATGTGTTCCCTGAATTCAATCATGAAATTTTTTCCAGTATGACCGATATTTGACAACTGTTTATTTCTAATCATTACCTGACATTTATGTTAATCAACAACTCCCATAACGGAATGTAGCCAAGATCGCTTTTTTTGTAGTCCTTTATTTTTTGACAGCCGGTTTCGATGCACTATTATCATCATCTTCAGATCAACTGTCCACAAAATGTTGGTCATTCACTTACAAAAGTTAGGGGTGTCGTTAAAATCCCTATGTGCAAATATTGCACGACGTCATAATAGAAAATTAAAATTTTTAAAATATGCATGTTACAGCTCCAGCTGTAGGTAGCTGACTCAATCACTGACTGAGATCTACAAATATTTGAATTTGAACATGCACACCGCGAAATCGGTCGTCTACCTGAAATAAACGTTAGGTGACAGCTGAAACCGGTATTGTTTTTCAGGTTTGTTATACGCATCCAATAGGCTACATTTTGTGTTTAAGGAAATAATTGAACTACAGAGCATACGAGAGTGATAAAACCTAGGACAGATGATCTTCTTCCGCTTGGAAACTGTCCCGTGATCGCAAATGTATCATATGATCTGTTAAAAACAAAAGGTTTGTAATGTCCTAAGAACTGTTTTGTGACTAGACTACACTGTTGGTTAATGGCGGATCTTGTCATCTGTTGTTCGTGCCAAGTGTGGGCCTTCTAATTGTTTTAGTTATACCAGGCAAACTGGTGTGAAAGTCGCTGATAGATGGTGTAAAAAGAGGATTTGAGCAGCTTCTTCTTCTTTTTTTTTTCTTTCCCTTGAATTAGGAGGTTACTGCAAGGTATCTGATGAGCAACATTTTTTCACACATACATGGGCATCACACGTAAAAACTTCAAGTGCACGTGATACAGACACTTCGTCATTGGCGCTGTGAGTCGCGATACTGTTATCTAATGCCCGTTCCTATGGAATTTCTAGTGTTTCTGTCATAGCTGTATCTCGTCAGCGCGGTTGATTGCATTGGCGAGAAATTCAAATTTAAGCTATAAGAAATTTATTTTACGCAATTATCTCATAAAGTTACTTGCAAAATCAGTTTTCAAACTAGTGGGATTCGTTGGAAACTCAACCTTTTAGCGAGAATTAACAAAATTAAAATACTTATCGCGTAAAACAGAGTCGTTTTGCGACTAAGTACTTTAACATTATCAGTCGTAGGAACTGAACTATTTAAATAAAATGCTAACACCACTACTGTTTGCTTGACATCACAGTATGTAAACAGATGTGACCAATACTGCAGCGAACACAAGACTGAAGGACATTAAGGATTTCATACTCCGTATATTGAACTACGGCAGATGGCGTCTCCAATCGTTGATGATGTCGACAAAACTGTCTCAACACTAAAATTTAAAAATACCCGATATGCCAGGACCCCATGTCTGATAATTTAGGCCGCTAGCGGATGACTGAGCGGTCTTGGGCACCATGTCACATGTTTTTCGGCGTAACTTACACACGTCCTAGGAAACTGTAATCTTATTCAAAGTGAATACGATAGAAATGCACTGTAAACGATTATGGACTGCTGGCAGGGTATTGTTGATAGTAAGACCGGCTGTGATAGTACTAAAGACTGTATTGTAGCACGTTCCACCATGGGTATTAGAATACAGGTACCCTGGTACCCTGTCGTATGTGCTATCACTTACGGAAATAGCCTCGTAATTAGAATTAATCTGTTCCATTGCTTTGTTCGTCCTGTTGGTTGAATTAAGGTTGCGCAATCTAGCGAGAGCCACCCTCAGTGACGTGTGCGCTACCGCCGTCATTTTCGGGTCCTCACACAGGCGACAGCCCAGTTCCGGTGTTTGGAAACGTGGCGCCCCAGGACGGAAGCGCGATTGTTTGCAACCGTGCTCCGGTCGGCCTCAAACATTGGCGCAAGTGTGCGTACGTTTGCTGCTCTTCCGGGGTCCGCAGGTACCTGACAGCTATCACGTGGCGTACATACAGCGAGAGACAACAAACGCCGCACCGACTGTTGACCACGGCACAGCTCTCGAGTTGTCAATGGGAAACGTTCTCCATGATCACATACAGAGGAAGGGAGCGCAGTCTATCATGTGCTTCTCGCACACAACGAGGAGCCTACCTAAAAATTCGGGAATTATTTTTAAAAGCTATGTATTTTTAAATTGTTTATAAAACGAGCCTACCCCCCCCCCCCCTTTCACACACACAAAATACTCTCCATTAAAACCATACTTTTTGTCTCAATGGTGCTTCCACTGTCCAAAAATGTCCATATGTTTGTAAATCTATGGTACCAAACTGCTGAGTTTCTCGGTCCCTAGACTTACAAACTACTTAAGCTAACTTATGCTAAGGACAACACAGACACCCATGGACGAGGTGGGACTCAAACCTCCGTAGGGGATCGAACGCATAACCCGCAACAAGGCGACTTATACCACACGACTATTCCGGCGCGGTGCTTCCAGTGTTAGAAAATTTTATATATTTTTGACGACGTTACACCGTTCATTTTCAATGAAATAAATCACAATTTACGATCCCTTATGGCTTCACTTTACTAGGTTTAGATGTAATTCCAATGTGCGGCGAATGAAAATTTGTGCCAGTCCGGGATTCGAACCCGGGATCTCCTGCTTACTAGGAAAAAGAGACAGAGATTTGGGTGTGGCGGGAGACGTGCAGGGAAGAGTCCTCTGCAGTGGGGTTGGTCACAATGTCCTCGGTGGCGGAGTGGGCAACGCGTCTGATTAGTAAGCAGGAGTTCCTGGGTTCGAATGCCGGCCGGACACAAATTTTCATTCGCCGCACATTGGTATTACATCTAAACCTAGTACACTGAAGCCATAAGGGATCGTTAATTGCGATTTATTACATTAGAAAATTTAATTCTTGTCAACTTTAGAAATGAGTAAAGAATCCTACTTTCAATTTTCTTGACTTCAGCAATGTTGTCGAATGCGGGTACTTTCAGACCCCTTTCCAACTATGGAAATAGGAAAAAGTCACTTGGAGCCAGGTCTAGCGAGTAAGGTGCTTTGGGGCATTGGAGCCATGCCATTTTAGCCTATAACTGCCGAATAGAGATGGCTCTATGTGCAAGTGCGTTGTCGGAATATGCAGTGTGCCACAAATTTTGATATTTTTTACGGCAGGCCGCGGTGACCAAACGGTCTGCGACACGCCAGTTACGGTCTGCATGTATGTTTGTGCTGTCTTCAGTATAAGTTAGTTCATAAGTAGTTTGTAAGTTTAGGGACTGATGACCCCACAGTTAAGTCCCTTAAGCTTTACAAACATTTGAATATTTTAGTTATTCTATGGTTCAAGTACAGGGTGTCCAGAAAAGGGCTTACTGATTTCAAAATTAAATATCTCGTAAACAAAGATCGATAGAGGAATGCAGTAAACGGTATGTTTATTGTGAAAGCTGTAAGAGGTTTATACAGCAGTTTGAAATAATAGTTACAAAAGCTGCTAATAGACGGCGCTGTACGCTGTACAGGTCATATCAGCATACATGAAATAATCGTATGAAAACACTCTTTGCAAACAATCACATCACAATGTTTTCAAAAAGTTCACCATTGGCACTACAGAGGTGGCGCAAACGAAGAATGAAATTCGCCATCACATTTCGTAGTGTCTCAACCGAAATGGATTCACATGCCACAGAGATCGCCGATTCAAGCTCGTCCAGCATGGCGGGATGCTTCGGGTAAACCATGTCTTTCACTGTGCCCCACAAAATCACAGGGAGTCAAATCCGGCGAATATGAAGGCCAATCCATGCCTGCACCAGTAAATTTGGGATATCCCAAAGCAATGACTTGATTCCCGAAGTATTCCTCAAGAAAGCGAAACACTTGTTCGGTCTGATGTGGTCGGGTTCCATCTTGCATAAACCATTCAGTACCTGGTCGATCCTCTGACACATGGTGTGTGGCGACAAATTGTTCCAAAATTGTAACGTAACGTGCATCAGTGACCGTTTCTCGAATTAAAAAAGGGACCAATTATGCCTCTGATACCTACTGCAGCCCACACAGTAACTTCGGAACCCCAAAATCGCCAGTTCTGATTCACGTATCCATTCAGGTGGAAGTGTGCTTCATCTGTAAACCAGATGCAGCCAACATCAAATCCTTCACTATCAATCATATGTGAGCATCTGAATAGCAAAGGCAACCCTTTGTTGCACAGCTCGTACGGGTATGGCCTGGTGCGTTTGAATTTTGAATGGAAACATGTGTAGGCTTTTTCTCCGTATTTTTCTGCGTGCTGGAACGCTTCAAACCAGTCTCAGATGCAGTTCTACTGACGGATGAGATTGGATTTCGCTGAATAATTCCAGAAACTGTGGCGATATTTTCAGGCGTAACTGCGGCTTGCTTCGGCCAACATGCCCCATGAGATCATCAGTTACGCTGCCTGTTCGTTGAAATTTTGCTAAGAGAGTACGAATGGTTTTCGCATCGGCTCCTTTTGGAACATTAAATCGTGGTTGAAAACTTTGCCTTGTTGCCGTAGGACTCTCTTCTTAGCTGTGGTACTCTAGCACCAGAAAAACGTGTTGTTTAATGGAGTACATGGTTTTAATCGGTAAGCTAACCTCCTTTTACGTCTCAATAGTGGAACTGATCGTTCTGCGCTTCGGATCACTATTTATACTAGCCATTACGTATGGCGATTACAGCGCTATCTGTTAGCAGTTTTTGTAATTATTATTTCAAACTGCTGTATAAACTTCTTAGAAGTTTCACAATAAACATACCGTTTACTGTATTCCTCTATCGATCTTTCTTTTCGAGATATTTAATTTTGAAATAAGGGAGTCCTTTTCTGGACACCGTGTACTTCCTCCTGTAACGGCGACCGCCGAACAAGACTAAAACACAGTAATACAAAACGACTTGAAGATGTGACGCAACGGACCGACGTTCTCTCTCTGTGCGAAGTGATAAGGTGTGAGGTGACAGTTCCACAGCGGGCGAGCGAAATTAAACACCGGCGGAATGCCTAGAGACAAATTAAGGAATTTGTTTAATGCTTCTCGTTACGCAGTCTGTCTCGCAGGCTCTTCCCCTGATAAAACTCGTTTCGCTGGCTATCTAAGGGAACGAAGGAACTGTGCCGCGACAAGGACGGAAGGGCACACTGTCCAAGGGGCATGTTAAAGGGAGGGGGGGAGAGAGAGAGAGAGGGAGAGAGAGAGAGAGTGAGAGAGGAGGGGGGAAGAAGGGGAGGGGAGGAGGAAGTCCCCAAGAAGCCTGGAGCAGGCAGGCAGGCAGGCAGGCACAGGCGCTGGGAAGCACTTGGCAGGGCTGCCAACCCTCGGATATTAGTTTGCCAGCTTGTCTGCGGCAGCCGGCAGCCCGCCTGGGGGCGATGAAGCGAGACACGGAAGCAGCCAAGCGCCAGCCTTCTCGCGGGCACGGCTGCTTTTAATTCTGGCCTGCTCTATAAACTTAATCGGGACGCTCAACTTACCTCTGCGTTTCTTGCGTGTGTACATTTAAAACTGTCGCGAAACATATCCTCTGTAAACGTTACATCACCCACTACAAACAAGTAGTGCAGCTGTTTACGATGTCAAGTCTGGTATAAGGCGGCATAACATGGATGGTGACGATGCGCAGGCTACTATTAGATGTCCAAAGATAACTGATTAATGTAACCACCTGAGGTGTATTCAGCATTATGTGTTTGTCAGAGGAAGTACTTATGTCTGCAGAAAAGGCAATTATAAGGAAAAGGAAAAGAGGGAACCGAGGAAGGAAACTTAAGGTTTAACGTCTTGTCGACATCGTGGTCATTAGCTTACGCTCTTACCTTTGGGTAAGGATAAGAATGTTCAAATGTGTATTAAGCTTAAGGGACTTAACTGCGGGGTCATCAATCCCCGAAACTTACAAATTTTTATTGAGATGTGGTTTAACAGCCGTAAGATATTTGAGGAAATGCTTACTGTAAACCATCAGCTGTTTATTATTTTTCAAACTTCTACCGGTTTCGGTTATAAACCATCTTCACGGAAGATTATTAAATAAAAGTACAGAAACAGAATTCTACACAAGCTGAAGTAAAATACATAATATAACCCAGTAGTTTCATATAGTAAGCACTTACGAACTGGACAGACAGATTAAACAGGTGCTTTATATGCCTCCTTACGCATACTGGCATACATGTCACACATTAAAAATTAATAACACGTCACTAGGCATCAAGTCTTGATTAAAAACATACAAGCAATGCCAGGCTGTGCGATGGTCAACCAAGGTCTATTACAAGAGAACGTATCCCAACTATTGAACACATCAGTCAATGAGATAAAATTAGCAATGATCAAAGTATACATGGTGTGAAAATGATATATCTTAGGCAACCATCATAGGTTATATCTTTGACAAGGTGTCATGGCGACATGTTACAGAAAGGAGTACGTAAACATTACAAAAATAACAGGATGGATTGTGGAAACAATAGAAATGTGTAACAACAACAATTATCCGTCAAAGTATAAAAGTAAGTGGACAAAGTATACATCAAAGACCTAATGTTAGCAAATAAAGCAAACTTAACCCAATAACAGGGTTGCCCTTTCAGATGTATCCATACATATTATAATGTTGACATATTGTGTTATCCACTATGCTCATTAGTAGCCTCTGGCCTACCTCTACATAAACTAATTACAATTTTACGATCCTGTTATTGGATTAGGTTTGCTTTATTTCCTAACATTAGGTCTTTGATGTATACTGTCTTCACTTACTTTTATACTTTGACAGATAATTGTTGTTGTTACACATTTTTATTGTTTCCATAATCCATCCTGTTATTTTTGTAATGTTTACATACTGCTTTCTGTAACATGTCGCCATGACACCTTGTCAAAGATATAACCTATGATGGTTGCCTAAGATATATCATTTTCACACCATGTTTAGTTTGATCATCGCTAATTTTATCTCATTGACTGATGTGTTCAACAGTTGTGTTAGGTTCTCTTGTAATCACACAGCCTGGCATTGCTTTTAGATTTTTAATCAAGACTTGATACCTAGTGACGTCTTATTTATTTTTATTGTGTGACATGCATGCCAGTATGCGGAAGGAGGCATATAATGCACCTGTTAAATCAGTCTGTCTAGTTCGTAAGTACTTACTATATGAAACTACTGGGTTATATTATGTATTTTACTTCAGATTGTGTACAATTCTGTTTCTGTATTTTTATTTAACAGTCTTCCGTGAAGATGGTTTATAACCGAAACCGGTAGAAGTTTGAAAAATACCGTAATAAACAGCTATTGGTTTACACTATGCATTTCCTCAAATAAACTTACAAACTACTTATGAACTACCTTATACTAAAGACGACACAAACATCTATGCCCGAGTGGGGATTCGAATCCCCGAGCGTAGCGGCCGTGCTGACGGTAACTGGCGCGCCGCAGACCGCTCGGTCACTGCGGCCGGCTGGGTAAGGATAAGAAAGGAAATCAGCCGTGCCCTTTCAAGAGTAACCATCCCGGCATTTGTCTGAAGTGATATAGGGAAAACACGGAAAACCAAAACCTTTGTGACCGGGTGTGGATTTGATCCACCGTTTCGTGAATACGAGTACAGTCTGTTAAACTGCACCACCTCGCTCGGTAGGAGGGAACACAGTCTTCTCAATGGAGAGGCAATTGAATACGGAACATGATCTCTGTTTAGAAACGGGAAATGGAAAATGAACAACAATTTGTTTTTGTAAATGCTGCAATTTATATTTTATACCCAGACGCGTAAATTCAAAGGAGGATGTATGAGCGACCGCCAATAGTCACACTCAATATTACTTGACAACCGTATGTGTTCTCACTGTGTAGGAAAGGAGTGTTCCATGACTTGACTAGCTGCGTAACTGCAGGGTGAACAAATCCAGTGCCTGTTACCACGAACTCCTCACTCTTTTTTGTTCTGTTACAGTGAGCGGAGTGTAGCCTAGTGGTGTAAGGGACAACGTATTGCCACAATGACGCTATTTGGACTCTGTTCCGCATGGTAGAATACTCGGCCCCCTTGGAGCAAGTCAGACCAGTGGCGCACCCACGGGAGAGGGAGTGGGGGGCGAGTCTAATGGGTCTGAAGCTCCTCCCATCTCCCGGCACCACTCAAAGATGCTTTAATTTTATTATGTTTTACTGTTTTCATTTTTTAGTTTTTAAACAGGTGGGCACAGGAAATTTTAAATAGTACCCATTTAATAAATCACAATGTAACTATAATTTACCAAGCACAAGTGAACGTGACAATGAGCCGCCAACGTGATGCCGCCACTGAGGACGTGTGCTGCTGAAACTGTCAGCGGTTTTAATGCCGCCGCGACCAGCTTTTATGCTGCCGCTATTGTTACTGCTATGCTGAAGTTACGAGCCGATTGTTCATATGCGGCGACCCGCTGCTTAGTAGGTCAGCAGCGCCACCGAGTGGATCTTATGAACAACAATAGTGTTGAAACTTCCTGGCAGATTAAAACTGTGTGCTGAAATCGGGACTCGAATCTGGGACCTTTGCCTTTCGCGGGCAAGCGCTCTATCACTAAGCTACCCCGACACAAATCAGGCTCCATCCTCACAACTTTACTTCTGACAGTACCTCGCCTCCTACTTTCCAAACTTCACGTCCACATCGTGCTGCTCTGGTCGATCAATTTCACGAAGAAATGGACTAGGCGGCGAGGTCTGCGTATATGAATATTATAGAGCATGCCTAGGATGTTTTAGGCAGGCGAACTACATGACGAAAGCATCCACGAAGGTCCCACCAAAACCTACACATTACCCTTTCTGAGTAATGGGGTCGATTCACAAAAGATCTCGTATTCCGTCTGCTACGGAGCACGCCATTTCACTGTGAAGCATGTGTGGCCGGTAGAGGTCACCATACACCCTTTTAACAGCTTATTTTGTTGTAGATGACAATGATAAGTTTTGTTAGTGTTCGTGTGAAGTAACACGACTTCTTTGGACTAATTGTATGATTTAAGAGACTGCAGAAAAGTGAAAAATGAGATCGAACCTGGAAGGACCCAGAGGTGGTTGAGGGTTACAGAGGGAGCATTAGGCAAGGATTGGCTGAAACGGGTGAAAGTAATACAGTAGAAGAAGAATGGGTAGCTCTTAGAGATAGGGTAGTGAAGGCTGAAGAGGATCATCATATAGGCAGAATAACAAAGCCTAATAGAAATCCCTTGATGACATAGGATATACAGAACTTAATTGATGAGAGGAGAAAATATAAAAATTCAGCAAGTGAAGCAGACAACGGGACTACAAATGTCTGAAAAATGAGGTTTGACAGGAAGTGCAGACTGAATAAGCAGGAGCGGCTGGAGGACAAATGCAGAACCGCCTACACGAAAATAAGAGGTATTTGGAAACAAGAAAAGCAGCTTTGTAAATATCAAGAACTCAGACGGAAAACCAGTACTAAGCAAAGAGGGTTAAGCTGAACTGTGGATGGAATAATATATGGGGGGCCCATACAAAGGAAATAAAGTTGAAGGCAGTATTCTAGAAATGATAGACAAAGTTTTGGAATATGAGATAGGAGATATGATACTGCGAGAAGAACCTGAAACATCGCTAAAGGATTTGAGTCGAAACAAGTCCCCTGCAGAACTTCCGTCTGAACTGCTGATATCGTTAGGAGAGTCAGTCATGAAAAAATTGTTCCACCTCGTATGCATGATATATGAAACAGTGGAAATGCTCTCCGATTTCAAGAAGAATATCGTAATTCCAATTTCAAAGAAAGCAAATGTGAAAACTACTGATCAGTTTAATAAGTCATGATTTTCTCAGATGAAGAGACTTGCGCAGGACAGGATAGTGTGGAGAGCTGCTTCAAACCACTCTGCGGACTGAAGACCGCAATAACGACAACAGTTGTTCAAATGTTTGTTAAGCTTAATAGACTTAACTGCGGGGTTATCAGTCCCTAAACTTACAAACTACTTATGAACTAGCTTATAGTAAAGACGGCACAAACATCCAGGCCAGAGGGGGGGGGGGCGGGGATTCGAACCCCCGACAGTAGCGTCCGTGCAGACTGTAACTGGTGCGCCGCAGCCCGCTCGGCCACTGCGGCCGGCCGACAACAGTTGTATGTCAGTTGGTGTGTGATGAAACTTCGATTTGTTCAGCGATTCTTCTGACATTCTGATAAGGACGTATGTCCTCGTTCAGTGATGATGCTCAACTTCTGGACAGTAGTGTATAAATTCCTTGTGAAACACACAGTATATTGGACTCCACCTGTAACGCCGCGAGTATGTAACGTGACCCGCAGCTGTCTTTTGCTGTCGGGTTGTGTGGGCTGCTGAGAGCGCGCACCTACTGTGCAGTCGGCGTGATCCGCGGCGCGCTGCCAGCGAGGCGGATCTCGAGGAGGCAAAGTGCTGGCCGCCTGGCGCCGGTCCAGCCTGGAGGGCGGCGCGTTTGACGCGGCAGAAGTGTTTTGGCAGCACACGTCCCAGCCACGCGCTGCATATCCTGGACAAACAGCTCGCTTTCCTACGCAAACACGCGCCAACAGCCAGTGAACCGCGAGCCGGAGCCGGCCAATACACCGGCTGACTCACCACTGCCACCGCGGATCTACATCTACATATATACTCAGCAAATGACTCAAGTGCCTGGCAGAGGGTTCATTAACCACTTTCATAACTTTTCTCTACCGTTCCATTCTCTAATGGAAGAAAGAACGCCTAAATCGTTCCGTTTTCGATCTGATCTCTCTTGTTTGATTGGGATGGTCATGTCTCCCTAAGTAGGTGGCTGCTAGCAAAATATTTTCACATTCACAAGTAAAAGTGAACCTTCGCTAACAGATCACGCCGCAATAAATAGCGTCTTTCTTTTAATGATTTACACCCCAATTCGTGCAACATTTCCGTTATGCTTTCCCCCCCCCCCGTAACGTTCTAAAACAAAACGAGCTGCCCTTCTCTGTACCTTCTCAATGTCTTCCGTCAGTACCACCTGGGTGAGGGTCCCACAAGTGGCAACAGTACTACAGGAGAGCACGCATAAGTGTGATGTAGGCAGTCTCTTTGGTGGAGCTGGTGCATCTTCTAACCATGAAAAGTGAAAAGTGGGCGTGGTCAAGCTGTCACGTTATCAGCAGAGATAGGCCTTGTCAAAAATAAAACATCACTATCGATTGCAATCGGTCAGAGATAAAGCCTGTCGATCTTTCAGAGCTACTGTCCATATGTCGCTAAGTTCCATAGCTTCTTCTTTCCTGTTAAAATTTTCTTTATGTTTATATATTTCAATGGCTTCCCTGTATTGTCGTGGATAATAATTCGTCGTCGTAGATAAAACCGATGTTTCGGAAAACCTCACTATATAACTTTCAGATTGAAGAGCATGCTCTCCCACAGCCGATTTCTCTGTTTTTCCTAGTCGAAAAATCGACAGGTTTTATCTCTGACCGATTGCAATCGATAGTGATAAAACAAAACGAACGGCCCTTCCCTAAACCTTCTTAACGTTTACCGTCAGTCCCACCTCGTGAAGGTCCCACACTGGGCAACAGTACTCCAGGAGAGGACGCACAAGTGTAATGTAGGCAGTCTCTTTGGTGGAGCTGGTGCATCTTCGAAGCGTACTGCCAATGAAACGCAACCTTTGGTTCGCCTTCCCCACAATATTTTCTATGTGTTCCCTCCAGTCAAAGTTGTTCGTAACTGTTAACTCCTAGATATTTGGTAGAATTTACGACCTAAAGGTTTGACTGATTTATCGCGTAATTGAAGTTCAGCTGATTTCTTTTAGTGGTCATGTGTATTACTTCACACTTTTTCTTTATTTAGTGTTAATTGCCAATTTTGGCACCATGTAGAAATTTTGTCTAAATCGCTTTGCAGTTGCTTTTGATCCTCTGTTGACTTCACTAACCGATAAACGACAGCATCATCCGCGAACAGTCTAAGGGGGCTATTCAGTTTGTCTCCTAAATCGTTTATAAACACAAGGAAGAGTAGGGGATCTATAACGCTTCCCTGTGGAACGCCATATATCACTTCTGTTTTACTCGATGACTTACCGTCAATGTTTCGCAACTGAGGTGCACTGTGCAGTGAATGACAGAGCGGACAGGGGGGTCAGATTACAAGCCTATGGTTTTTTTTATATAAAGCAGCCTTACTCCAGCAAAGATAGATAATTTATTTTATTTGCTGTTTTTTTTACCGGTTTCAATGAGTTATGTCATCATCTTCAGAAAAAATGTTTAAAATGCTCTCCTATTGTCACTGTAAAATGTTGTTAAAATCTGTAAAGTCCTTTTTTTGTATACAAATGAGATAAAAGTTAAGAAAGTATGTACAAAACATTTGGGACTCACATAATGAGTTACTTGTGAAAATGTAATATAAGGAAAAGCACATTGTCAAACTATTAAAATGTGCATTATTAAAACTTGCATCACCAAAGTGGATCGTCATCTGCATAGCACGATTAAAAATTATGTGTGTTCTTGCGACAAGTAACAAGGAGCCCTTTGTTACTCATTGTTACTTGTGGCAAAACATACAAAATTTTTAGGCGTGCAATGCAGATGACGATCCACTTTGTGTGATGCAAGTTTTAATACTGCGCATTTTAATCGTTTGACAATGTTCTTTTCCTTATATTACATTTTCACAAGTAACTATTTTATGAAAGTGCTAAAGGTTTTGTACGTGTTTAATTAACATTTATCTTGAAACTTCCGCCGGCCGCTGTGGCCGAGGGGTCTGAGGCGCTCCAGCCACGGTATACACGGCCACTACTGTCGGGGGGTTCGAATCCCCCCTCGGGCATGGATATTTGTGCCGTCCTAGTTTGTAAGTAGTTGATAAGTATTTTGTAAGTTTGGGGACTGATGACCCCGTAGTTTAGTCCAATAAGCTATACAAACATTTGAACATTTTTTGAAACTTCCTGGCAGATTAAAATTGTGTGCCGGAACCAGGACTCGAACTTGGGACCTTCGTCTTTCGCGGGCAAGTGCTCTATCGTCTCAGCTATCCCGACACGGCTCACGGTACCGCCCCACAACCTCAATTCTGCCAGTACCTCGCCTCCTACTTTCCAAACTTCACAGAAGCTCTCCTGCGAAACTTGCAAGACAAGCACTCCTAGATGATAATCTGCCAAGAAGTTTCAGATCAGCGCACACTTCGCTGCAAAGTGAGGGTTTCAATCTGGAAACATCCCTTAGGCTGTGACTAAATCATGTCTCCAACATATACTTTATTCCAGGAGTGCTAGTCTTGCAAGTTTCGCAGGAGAACTTCTGTGAAATTTGGAAAGTAGGAGGCGAGGTACTGGCGGAATTGAAGTTGTGGGGCGGCACCGTGAGTCGTGTCGGGATAGCTCAGTGGTAGAGCGCTTGCCCGCGGAAGGCAAAGGTCCTAGGTTCGAGTCCCGTTTCCGGCACACAATTTTAATCTGCCAGGAAGTTTCAGAAGAGCGCACACTCCGCTGCAGAGTGAAAAGTTTCATTCTGGAAACTTTTATCTCTTATTTTTATACAAATATGACTTTACAGATTTTAAGAACTTTTTGCAGTGAAAACAGGAGAACATTGTAAAAAAAAAGTCTGAAGATGACATAGCTCACTGAAACCGATAAAAAACCAGCAAATAAAATAAAATAGCGATCTTGGCTGAAGTAAGCGTGCTTCATATAAATTTTCGAGAAAAAAGACGTTTTAGCTTCCTTCAGCTTACTGCGTGTTGCACCTCACAAAGCAGTGGTCGAATGAATAGCTTGTAACCTTCTTATACGGCGGCTCTCTGAATAGAACTTTTTTTATTGTTGTTTCGTTTTTGTAAATTAATATTTTTGCACTAGCCATAGTCATTAATTTCTGAGCTAACAAAAAAAACTTATATTTACATGAAGTTTTATCGAATTTCCAATATTTACCATTAACTTTTTTGTATATTGCCTGGAATGGTAAGGAAGGAGATACGCGATCGTGTATAAAATGTATTAACAAACTTTAACGTAAGAAGTTCTTACGCTTTATTATTACTTTTTTACATTAATCATTTATTTATAATGCATTTGAGAGGTTACCGGTTTCGATATTGATTGCACCCACAACGTTTTACGATGTTTGTTCTGTACTTAATACAATGTTGGGACAAGTTGCTTTCAACAGCACAACCTGAAAATTTATTGACGTACAAAGGTCCGAATATGATGTTAATGAACATCGTAACCGGTAATATGTCAAATGGATTATAAATAAATAATTATGAAGAAAAGTGAATAGATGTCTTAAGAACCTTTTAAGTGAAGGTATGTTATTACATTTACGATTACCTGTACACATCTTATACTTTGATCCATTGTATAGATGTATATTGTGTAGATGTTCATTTATGGAAGTCTGACTTCTGCTTTCCGAGCCGTTCCCTCGTCTTATAAATCTATGTCTGAAGGTCAAGAGCCAAAGAGCAAAGCAGTTCCAAATTGCATATGTGCGGGATTTCCCAGATCGCAAAACAGATGTTTTCAGGAAAACCTTATGCGCCCAGTCGCCCAGTCGTTTATTAATATCGATAAGAAAACTTTGCTGTAAAAATATAAATTTGTCAGCAGACAAGTAAGACTACAGAGTCCATGAAAGTTCTTGAAAAAGATATTTTTTTTTATTATATTACCTTTCAGATGTAATATATGAACTAATATGACCAGTGATGAAACAATGGAAAAAAATTAGGACTCGATGAAGCGATGTACTGAATACCAAGCTTGAACGCTATAATCACTGCCGTGTCGTGGTCACAGGCACATACATGACGCACAAAGGTCTGTTGCACTCTTCTAAAAATTGCTCAAATAGTAGGCACATTATACTGTCCTAACAGAACACTAAAACTCCACGAAGTTTGTTACTGTGTGGCAACGTAGTTTTATTATACATTTCACAGAAATATTAAGGTTACACCTTCTTTGAACGTCATTTTTTTATCCGGAGTTTTTAATTGGAAAATTTTGTCTGTCAGAATGCTTTGCAACACTCCCTCTGTGACGTCACGTTCTGTAGTCCTGTTCAGAGTTTCACATGAATAAAAGTTAACTGCATAACAGTTATACTATTCTGAATTAAATTTGGCGACTCATAATTTTTTTTCTATTAGCATTTACGTTATCCCACTACTTGCTTGTTTAATTGAAAGAAAGTTCACTGGCACAGGGGAAAACACGCATACATCCTCAAATAAGAATACAGAGGTTATATTTATGTTCTCTTCAATTTGACAAGATTAAAACAACGTCATTTATATTTCATTATTAACAAGATTACACCTTGTTTTACCGCATGGGGACAATATCACTGTTCTTCTGTTTAGAGCAGCTAACTAATATTTGTGGAGTTTTAGTACTTCTAGAGTAGTTGATTTAATTTTCATGATTTCCCTGGTAGACATCTTAGCCAAGTCATCTCTAACGAAACGAGTCGTGGTAACAACCTCTAAGTTCGACCCCTGAGATTAAATAATAAGCATCATGATTTAATGTAAACAATACTAAGGCTAAGCATACAATAATACAATACTATAACAGGGCTGATAGGCATAACATTAGCTGGGCAAATTACCTCCACAGCACATACGGTCACGTGAGGGCCTCGTGTTGCCAGTATGTGGTTATAAGCTAATTGTGTAATTCTTGACTATGTCAGAATGATGCAAATTTTACTTAAAGCCATGTTTCATAACATGTTGCGAGTTACATTTTTATCCGTGTTTGTATGTATTATTGTGTTGATTTGACATTACTTTGTTGTATGCTATGATATCTGTATCTATAAATGTGAATGACTGTTTGGTGTACGTTTATCACGTCTGAACCACACGATATAAAGAGCTAAAAATTTGTACAGTTGCTAATGTCTGCCCGGGGAAGGCTTTAGGCACGGTTTTATATACATATATTAATGTGAATGTCTGTTCGGTGTACGCCTGTCACGTCCGAACGACAAGATGCGGGGACTTAAATATTTGTACAGTTACTAATTTATACCTGAGGAATGTTTTGGGCACGGTTTTATAGCGATCTGATAGATATTTAGTAATTTGAAGAATATAACGCGAAATGCGGAACAATAATGACTCTTTGAAAATTATATTTACTCTTTGAAAATGGTTTTATTGTTTGCATTGTTCCTTGAGGGTTGATAATGATAAAAGGATGGAGTATATTGGGATGGAAAGTTATCGGTGTATATAAAATTCTACGTGTGTGTATGTTTGTTAATAATTCGCTATGTAGCGAAAACTACAGTACGCAAACGAATGGTGTGTGTGTAATTGTTGTTGTGCAGTTCTATGCCGATAGCTATAAGGGAATGCAAGATATGGTGGTTGAAAGTCGTCAAATTATAAAAAATTTCGGATTGAAGGCCAGCGATGACGTTTGTGACTCTATAGCAAGGAGGTTACATACAGCGAAACGTGATGCCACAGACCATATCTTTGGTCTATACGTGCTACAATGTCTTCAGCTCTTTCTCTTTAAGTTTAAGCATACGAATAAGGAAATATAACAATAAATAAATATAGCAGTAAAAAAGAAATTTCTTTTAAAAAAAATCGATTTGACGTTTCGCGCATTGCAGCAAGTTATCGATCTGTGATATTGTTACAATCATTATAGTTGAATTTCGTGATTGGATTATTCGAAACGAGTGCATTTTTACGTTTGATTTCTTATTTCTTATATATTCTCGGATAAATGTAACATGTTTTTAGAAAAAAAGATATGGACGGAGAGAGAGTGGATAGGAAAAGTACTAACTCAAGGCTCGAATAAATAAATACCCGGGCAACGCCGGGTTTTCAGCTAGTATGAAATGAAGAAAAATGTAAGATAGCTTTATTTATTTTATCGTCTTATGAACCTCAGATTGTGAGTCTACTGAATGCAGCACGAAACATATTATCTGCCAGTTGAGCGAATTTTAGAAGGGAGTAATTGGAGTACTAGCAAGCCATGAGCGTTACGTCAGCGCTGGTGAAACATGCACTCCGCGAAGAGACATTAATTAAACGCAAGCCGTTTCAGCAATTAGCCCGCAGTCTCAATGATGCTCGCTGCGACGACACTAATCAGGACGCCGGAAAGTTCGCAGCACAAACCGCGGTCCACAGAACTTTGCTAGGGTTCAGTACCGCCTTTGATCTAGAGTCGCGAAAGTTACTATTTTGCTCACTCATACTGTCGTGCTAATAAGTCCGTGTTTCTAACCATGTCCAACTACACTAGATCAGCTCGTAATATCACTCCTAATGAGTAATACCGACGAGTCAAAAGACGCAGTGATTAACAGTCACACACTTGCTAATGAAGATGCCACCTGAAAGTTTTTAGACCCTTCCGGTGGGATAGCGGCGGTTGTTATTAACTGGAGTAAACACGTTGATTAAGGAACACCGGGCAACACGAGATTTTGTGTACCAAAATGGACTCCTCCAATTTTTTTCATCATCATCATCATTAGAGACTGATTATGCCTTTCAGCGTTCAGTCTGGAGCATAGTACCTCTAATAAAATTCCTCCATGATCCCCTATTCAATGCTAACATTGATGCCTCGTCCGATGTTATTCCTTTTACTTCAAAATCATTCTACACCGAGTCTAAGTACTTTCTTATTGGTCTACCTCGACTTCTCTTACCCTCCGCTCCCGAGCTCATGACTCTTTTTTTTTTTTTTTTTTTTTTTTTTTTTTTTTTTTTTTTTTTTTTTTCCAGTGGAATTCGTATTCGCTCTGTGTACACGTACATTTTCTCTCTCTCTCGCTCTGAGGTGTTTCTACTGTTATGTTCTTGAACTAAGTGTACCTCTTAGTCTCAGGAATACCAGACACCGCTTCAGAAGCTGTACAATTAGTGCAGTGATATGGAGAAAGGGAACTATTTGTTCTTACCAAACGATACAGACTAGTTTTCAACCACATATGTGCAATTGCATACTTCTAAACTTTGTTGCAAATGTCTACTTTTATCAAACTACATGTACATTTTTTAAATTATTTTCACCTTTATTTCCATGTGTGTTTAACTACATAAGATACCCTTTTCCATAAACTGCGAAAAAGCACAGTTTGCCTAAGACCACTTGATACGCTGATGTTCCCACCATTCTGGTATTATAAGCGGATGAAGCAGTAATGGTTGACTTATGAGTCATGATCTTTATGCAATATGCAAGATCTGACAATGACAACATAGATCTACCGCAGTCGGGTAGAATAAAGATTTCTGAAGCGGTCTTAGGTAACCTGTACTTTTTTGCAGCTTATGAAACAAGAGCGCATCCAAAATTTGACAGTGTCGGAAATATACTATATTTTTTACTTAATTCTATGATATTATCATGCTTTGTCATGGCTATATTACATACACAAGAAGTAAATGTGAAATTTAAAAAAAAAGTGATTACGTATGTTTACATGTATTAAACTAGGGATTTCAGATTTTGAACAAATTTCAAGTAGATTTCTACGCTTTTCAGGCTGGTTTTGTAAGAACTCACTTATGCTGAATGATGTTGTTTGTAGTCGTGCTAAAACAGCAACAACAGCTTAGCAAAATCGCAAAAATAAGAATAAATTAAAAACAATGTTAGCAAATTCCTTGCATTTATAACAGTAACATACTGCAGTGAGAATGACGAAATCAGTGCATTATAAAACTGACATTACTTGGAGAGTATTAGCAATTATTTCATATGTTTCAGTGCCAGTCTATCATGCTAATAGTAAGAACAATGATTTGATGAAGCAGATCTATCTCAGCTTAATTGAAAATAATATAATCTTTATGTGAACAATACTTTCTATAACCACAGATAATTTAACAACTCTTGTAAATTCGTACTATATACCCTCTTAAATTGAGAGACAATTTTTCATATGTACATTTCTTGTGTATGTCATATAGTCACGACAAAATTGGACATTGAGGCAACAAACCATGTTAAATCTACTCAGACAGGCACAAATACAAACCAGTCATACAACTATTAAATGATAACGGCTAATAATTTTTAAACAATAGCTAATGCCAAAGTCAACAAAGAATGCCTGTCATGTGTCTTTATATCTAATTATATCCAAGTTGAGATATAAAAACAACTCACGTGCAGCCCGGTTTGCTAAAAGTAAGTGTGAAAAACTTTGGTTATAATCAGAAATAATAACGGTTTACAAGAAGAAAGATGAACTTAATATATTCAGATATTATCTAAAACATTCTTTCCATTATACAGTGTCTAGAATGCATTGAGGAATGTGTTTTGTGAATTATAAAGGTAGTGCAAGATATAATGTCATGCAATATGATACCTACATCCATTCAAGAGAAATCGTTATGAACGTTTTAATGACAGTAATTCTCTTATAATGAACTAGAAAAAAAGAACTCAAAGTACCTGATACATTCCAAATTAGCTACTAGTAATT
This sequence comes from Locusta migratoria, assembly GCA_026315105.1. Classification (NCBI taxonomy): domain Eukaryota; kingdom Metazoa; phylum Arthropoda; class Insecta; order Orthoptera; family Acrididae; genus Locusta; species Locusta migratoria. The sequence continues at coordinate 356,180,574 of CM048744.1, forward strand.
TAAAAAAGATAGTTATTAAATTTACCGAGAAACTAGTTACCTCAGTTGACGTGATATAAAGCTGGTTTTTCTTGTACATAGCATCAATAACATTGCTCACAATAGCAAATGTAATAGCTAATAAGCCTTCAGCACAATCTGTGCTGAGGAAGAATCCGAAAATTTCATAACTTAACAATTCAATGATAGTGGTGCTATGTTTAGGAATTAATGAGGAATATTATGTTGCAAATACATATAAAAATGAATACTTCAATGAGATATGAAAATTGTTTCCTGAAAACGACATATTAAGCTTAAGTAAAATCTTACAGTAAAATGTAGAATTTAATCAGAAAGCTGCTCCATAAAACATTATTTGCACAGCAACAAAATTTAATTACCATAAACACCACTCCCACTTAAAAAGGGTTCAAGCAAAAATTAGATAATAGTTATTATTACATGTAAAGTGCATCTTCTCTTAAAGAGTCTCCGATAATGAATGACTTTCTGAAAATGTCCTGTTAACATAATCGTAATCAGTAAAAATTTTAAACAGTAAAGTACTTTCGATTTCACTGTCCTGTTTAATAAGTTAACAACTTGTAACAATACAAGATCAAGAACAGACTGAAGCAACCTTTAACTCTTGAGATAAATACAAAAAGGAGAATGCCAATAATAGTAAAGTTTGTGAAAAGATTTTACCCACGTTTGTCAGGGTTTTCAGCATAGTAATTGTGTCAACAATGTCTGGTAATTTCAAGCAAAGTATAAAAAGTTCTACGCTAAGACTTCCGAAAAATCTGCAATTTTCGAGTGTTTTATCAATATACCTCTGTACACAAGGGGAAAACACCAACTGCTCAGGACAATTTTAACAAATTTATTTATGATAATGTTTAAGTTAACATGTATCTTTATAAAATTAAAAATTATGATAAATTATTAACTACAGCGTTTGATACAGGACTGAGGAAAAACAGATTTACTCTCAGCTAATATTTATCTTTCTCCAGCTATAAACTATAAATCTAATGATCTCTTCTAAAGTCTAGAAATTTTGTAAGTTAACATGTAAAAGAATCCTACGTTAAACTATCTACTCTGCAATCACGTAACTGATCACGATACCAAAATGTAAGACAGGTAGGTGTATTGTTGCTTCGAGATGAACTTAATAATAACAATAATAATAATAATAAATGTATGACCTGCTTGAATACTTCGCACCATTAGTGATCAGTGACATAAATGACTGTATACATTTAACAATTCAAATTATTTCATTGAGATATTATATGTGCATGTTTTTAATTAATTAGATAAAACGTAATTACAATGAATAGTTCACCTGTGCCAATCCGCAGAATTAGTTGTTGGACGTTGAAAATATGAAGATGATAGAGGTGATACTTTCATAAGATAGTTCCTTTCTAAGTGTTGAGGTTTAGCTTTATTTTATAACTGAACATTTATAAGGACCATTAGACTGCAACTTCTCAGTGTAGAAAAATGTTGAAATATTGAAAGTTGAATGTACACTCAAAAATTTCGACAAAATCAACCAATTTGAATGCTAAAAAGTTGAAGTGAAATATCTTGATCTGTTGAGTGTTTGCAGACCAAAAGTAACTGTGTACCTTAATTAAAACCGTAGCTATCCTTGCTAGAATGACAAACAATGTTGGACAAAACGAAAGTCAAGTTGAATGTGCAGTCATAACATTCTTTAATATCAACCAATGTATGTGTTTGGAAGCTCAAATTGAATAACTTGTTACGGTGAGTGTTATTATTCCAAAACAAACTGCGAACCTTAATTAGAACCGAAGGAAGACGGTAATTACGTGAATTCTGATATTTGACGTCAAATCTTTGGATGAATACGTTTCGTTTAAAACAACAATGAAGAAAATCGGCCAGATAGAACGGCCTGGCCGATTGCTTTTAGTTATCATTATTTTTTTTTAATTATAAGATAATAATGATAGCAGTAATATTAAAAATAATAATATTTATTTTGCTAGCAGTTACTTGTAGCTAATGCAATGTCATTCTTCGCTTCTGTTTCTCTCCCCCACAACACTGTATCCTGACACTCCCCCTCCACCAACAGAATTAAATTATTTGCAATCAGATTTTTAGTGTTTGTGCTCCTGTCAGCGGCTGCATAGAATTGACGTGCGAAATTCAGTTAACGTCGATGTGAAAGCTAATATTCTCGACAGCGGGATAAATTTTTCTTCATCACGCAACCGCACAAACATTATCGGAAAATTAAAAGCAATGTAATTTTTTGTCGCTCCGTGTGGCGGTGTGCGATGATAATTTATGGTAAAATAAACGGCTCTGTTTAAATAAAATAAACCGTTAGGTAATATCGTATCGAGGAATATAGTTCCTGTTACTAGACATTAACGATATTGAGTATATTTTCGGGTTCTAAACCACGGCCGGAAAACAATTTACAGCAGGAAAGACGACATCGATGTTGATCGGATGATACCAGATGTCACCTGGGAGGGGGGTGGGATAGTGGATGTTCTGATAACGGTTTCAACATTATCCGCCAACAGATAGCGTAGAGATTACCTGACATAGTCGGGTTTGGAGACGATCTGATCGTTTTATATTTTTCAAAATAAAAAGCCAAAATCGCACATTAATAATTTTTAAATGGCGACCGGTTTCAGTGCACTGTGTCACCATCATCTGGTCTCATATATGTTATAAGCCGGTCATCTGTGAAATATATAAAAGACGTGCAAGAAATAACGTAAAAACATAAAAAATAACATACATTTGGGACTAAGAGGCACTTATTCTACCTTGTTAAAAATTGTGTGTAAAATAACAAGTGCAACATTGCACTTAGTCACTATAAAAAAAGAAACAAGTTAAAAACATGACAGCTTACAAAATACTGACAGCTCTGAAGATTCTAGTTTACATTTTGGCCCAAGGTGGCAGCACCATAGCTGGATAGCGTTTTTTTTTTCCTCACTATCCAGCTATGGTGCTGCCACCTTGCGCCAAAATGTAAACTAGAATCTTCAGAGCTGTCAGTATTTTGTAAGCTGTCATGTTTTTAACTAGTGTATTTTTATACGGTGACTAAGTGCAATGTTGCACTTGTTAATTATATCCATAATGGACGTGAGGTCGCGGTTGTATACTTAATTATTTTTTCAAGTAGGCTCAACCACAGAGATCGTGTAAAAACACTAAATTATGACGCGTTTCAAGGGTCAAGCCCTAATCATCAGATAAACTATACAGGTTTTAAGATTCTTGTATAGTTTATCTGATGATGAGAGCTTGACCCTTGAAAGGCGTCATAATTTAGTGTTTTTACACGATCTCTGTGGTTGAGCCTACTTGACAAAATAATTGCACTTGTTATTTTATACCCAATTTTTTGACAATGTAGGATAAGTGCCTCTTAATCCCAAATGTATGTTATTTTTTATGTTTTTACGTTATTTCTTGCACGTCTTTCATATTTTTGACAGATAACCAGCTTATAACATATATGAGAGCAGATGATGGTGACACAGTGCACTGAAACCGGTCGTCGTTTAATAAATTATTAATGTGCGATCTTGGCTTTTTATTTTGTAAAAGATAGCGTACAGACATAGAGCGCTATCTGTGTGTACCGTTTAATAGGGAATGTTTACAGCCACAGTGTGATAGCAATGTGCAAAGCAAACAGGCTCCATGCCACGCACTTTTGCTAACTGGTTACTATAGTTCGCGTCACATAAGAAGGCTCCCCAGTTTCCAGCTGTTCTGTGCAGCCTCAGGCCCATTGTTTCTTTAGGCGCGTGGTTGGTCTCGAGTTACGCAATGTTTCTCCACTGTTGGCGCTCGGCTGTAGCTTCTCCCCTTCACACTTCCCCTATCGCTCCACCTCTATACTCCATTCACCGAAACGAGAGACGTACTGTAAACACAGCAAGGTGCGTGACCACAGCGCTGCCAGAGAGAGGTGTACAAGGCAGGGGCGCAGTCAGCGTGGCCGTCTGCACTGCAGGTGTGAGCTCGTTACTGCGTGTTCTACAGCGGCGATTTCACGATCTCTTAAGTTCATTTTTAAAGACGCTTGAAAGACTAGCTGAACCTACGAGAAGTGGTTTTAAGATATTCTTCCTCAGCTTGCAGTTATTGTTGTTGATAAAGCGCCCTACAATTATCGTAGAACAGAAAAAGTTCCCAGTGAGAATTCCAATAAGCACGAAATAACAGAGTGGCTAAAATCTAAAAATCTCGATTTTGAAGACGGTATGTTGAAAAAATAACTTTTAGATATATTTCAAAAATAGCAGAACAGCGCACAACGAAGACGCAATAGATGAAATGGCGAAGAATGCAGGGAAAACTGTTCTTAGAATTCCCCCGTACCGCTATGAATTAAACGCCATCGAGAAGTGTGGACCAGAATCAAAGGCTATGTTGCAGCGAAAGACAAAACATACAAAATTTCGGAAGTTAAAGAACTGAAAGAAGAAGCAGCAAAACCAGTGAGTGCAAAAATTTGGAACAAGTGCATCCCCTGTGTCGTATTTTTACTTCAAAGTCAAATGTGGAAATTCTAGAGGAGAGAGAGAGACAGGAGCGGTTTGGTATAAACCTGACACAATGAACCTTGTTTCGCCGTCCTTCACCATTATTATTACTGGTGATGTTATTAAAAATTGTGTATAAATGGAGCGTTTTGTTAGCAACCTGTATGAAAACAAATCTGTTTTGACAGAATGAACTCAGTTACATTGTACTTTTAACTTTATTGTAACTTTATTGAATCTTCCAAGTCGTGCTTTATTTCGTTACGTTGTTGCCCAGATTTCTCAGGGTCCGCTATGACGTCAGCTCGGCAGCCAGCCGACTCCAGCAGCTGCAAAGCGTGCGCCAAGGATTTTGTACACCCCTTCGTATCACGTGAACACCAAATGCTTTCTCTGGAAACGAGCGTAGTAGCTCACGTGACACTGTTTATGTTTCGTCGCAGCTCTCGGTGAACGGACTATAAGCGCAGAAGCGCCCTTCCATATGACGACAGCTATAGGAGAGGGGACTAGAGCAGGCTATTACAACAAGTTGCGCCCAGGAGCGCTCACTATCCCAGCTCGGAGCTGCGGTGGTGGGGGAAGCTGACGTCACGCACGCTAGTACTGGGCGGTCAAAAGTAAACGATGCGTTCGTTTAGTGTTTCAGTGGTATCAAAACGTGAAGGTAGACACATTTCCTCGCTTCACAGGAAGCCTGCTGGGTTCATGTGCATGTTCAGGTCGACGTACTGTTTTGAGCAGGTGTTCTCTTTATTGAAGAGAATAAAAAACAAGGAAATGCCATTGCTTCAGAACCCTGTAATGAAGAGTATGCTGCGCATCGCTGCGGCAAACAAGGTGAAACATGTTCAAAGACCAGGTTATTTTATAATTGGGGCATCCGCAGCTGAGTAAATACATTTTCTTTTTCCAATTTATCAATTGTTTTAAAATATTATCAATTGTTTTAAAAATTGATTATAAGTCTTTATATAGTAGAAGAAACACTTTTTTGAAGATTGACTTAAAAATGTCCTCTCATAAGACAGCCAATAAATTCAGGAGCTGCGTCAGCTGTTTTTATTGAGATCCTTTTTATAAACAGGTGCACGTCCATGTTTTTAATCCTGAAAGACACCGATTTGATATTGGACTCGGATCCATGTATTCGGCCCTATTGAAATTTTAACCAATTGACGGATGAAAGCAACTAGAATGTTGGGACTCAGTAACGAATTATGACGGGAGAAAAAATTTAACACCTGAAGATGCGTCTCTATTGACGCGAAACCGGTAGTGGACCTGTGTATAAAAAGCATCTCAATAAAAACAGCTGACGCGGCTCCAGAATTTATTGGTTGTTTTGTGAGAGGACATTTTTAATTTAATCTTCAAAAAAGTGTTTCTTCTACTATATAATGTCTTATAATCAATTTTTAAAACAATTGGTAATTTTTTAAAACAATTGATCAATTCAAAAAAGAAAATGTTCAAAGAAGTTTCGGTCGTGCAGCCGCATAAAGTTTACTTCTTCTAATATTTCGGCTGAGAACCGATCGGCCATATTCAGAGACAGTCGAAGACGGACGCTCCAGCACGCGCTTCGTGCTTATAAACGCGCGGGCCGCGCTACTGCGCATGCGGCCACATATACAAGGCGCCAAAGACGTTACTCGGCGGCAAGGAAGTACACGTGTGTGTAAATTATGTCTGTGGCTGCATAGTCGATTATTGCGGAGAAATCATTGATCTCAATACAAACTGGATGTATAACTCTGGTATCTGAGCATAGAACTACAGCGTGTCTGCACAGTCAGATGTTTTCCACACGTTTACGCGTTGTCCGGCATGTTTAAATTTGGCATGCGAATTTCCATCAGTTATTACGTGACGAAAAATAGCTTGTTTACCTCTTGATATGAAATTTTCTCAATACGCGATGTAACGGGCTAATATGGAAGCGTGATCGAAACACATTTTCTTCTCGTTTTCTTGTAATACTTCGTAGCAGCCATATTTGAATTTGGCAAGAAACGAAATATGAACATCTATGGCTGGCACGCTCAGACAAGTGAAGTTCAGCATCCAGGTAGTATAGAGATCACTGGGAGAAATCGATGTGTTATGATCTGTGCTGTGGCGGCGTCTTTGTAAAGTTATTAAAGAAAGTGCCGGATTCCAAAATTTATCTAAACTGAAGCCGCTGTATCTGGTAATTAAATTCGTTCCCAAGGGATTTTCTATTGATTCTTTCACCACTGAGTCCCAGAAAGGTGAAGTGGACGCTAAAATTTTGTCGTTTTCGTACGTTATGGAGTGTCCAGTATCAATACAGTGCTCTGCCACTGCCGATTTATTAGGTTGTAAGAGACGGGTATATCTCTGGTGTACCGTGCATCTTTCCTGGACTGTACGTGTCGTCTGTCCTATGTACGAAAGGCCATATTCACATGGGATCTTGTAAACCCCGGCCTTCCGGAGCTCCAAATCATCTTTGATAGAAACCAAAGTCATTGATACCGTGTGCTAGTGTTTCGCTGTTTAATACAAATAAACAATCCCTGAGACGGATTTTCGTCTCAGATATGTCAAAGACATTATTGATAAATATGAAGCAATGAATTAAAATTTGTGGTGCGGCCGGGAATCGAACCCGGACCTCCATGCTTACTAGGCAGACATCTTAACCTTTTTTTTTAAGTCAGTACAAACCATATATATATTTGATCATTCTGCACAGATGTACACAGACTTTTACTATTCACTGGGAATGTATTGCATTGATATGAGTGTAACACATTGGTAATACTAGAAAGCTTTTCGTTAAATAATTGTCCACTGACAATGAAAGAGCAACATCCTAACACTAATTAACTGTGGATCACTTCACATTAAAGAATATGCACTCATTCTGATTCCTTTTGGATTCAGCTTCATCAGGTCAGCCTTCATTAAAACAAAAGACTACGTGATTTATTTTAGATTAGTAATACGGTCGTATTACTAAGATCATAACAGTTCACAGTAATAGAATAATGAAATAATCATTGTTTTTCGACTGAAAAGTGAATGACAGGATGCCTTAGCGTTCCACAGAAACTACTGCCTGACAACACCGTCCTCGAGTGAGAAAGTGTATTCAAATTAGTTTGAATCTATAAGTTCTTTAATCAATGACAAGTGCTGAGTCGTGCGCACGTGTATTGTTGTAACAGAGTCCACATCTTCGAACGAACCACTACATGTCAATTTAAACGGCACTCCATGTAGGAAGCTCTGCTGCAAATGACTTGATTCTTGCTGATGACTTGGTTCTTGCTGATGGCTATCTTGTACGACGGGTGTTGGTGCAGGTGCCAGTGAATAGGGTAAGCGGGGTCCTCCAGTATCTAATGTCGACTGAAATGCTATAGACTGTGAAAGCATAACGAATTCATCATCTTCTTCTCGTTTAGATTGTGAAGAACCCTCTTGACCTGACTGATCAGGTTCACTTTTCTTCCTGCTACCGAATATCCATTCCAATGGCATTTTGAGCTGATCTGTATGCTAACTAGAATGTGTGTATAGCAATATGCAGTTATCCTACTGTCACAAAATGCCACAGTCCTTCAAAACATTAATCACTCTTTACATTCCAATACTACTTGTCACATGTTGCGCAGTTTCTCTATCATCTAAACCGTTAGACCACAACACCACTAACGATTAAAGCGCCTTTTGGAACACAGAAGCTGAATTAAAAGTTTGTGACGTGGAGGGAATTCGTAGTTATACTATTCCAAGGCGCCTTAATCGTTAGTGGTGTGGTGGTCTAACGGTTAAGACGTCTGCCTAGTAAGCATGGAGGTCCGGGTTCAATTCCCGGCCGCACCACAAATTTTAATTCATTGCTTCATATTTATCAATAATGTTTTGCTGTTGTTTACGTCTACTCTTCGCAGGCAGCACACAGCCGTACGTGGCTTTGCCGATGCGCCGTACTTCGTAGCCGTTTGTTTCCTACTTGTATGAGTGGAATAACAGCGTGATGCCGTGTGGCTTGGTCCCGCCGTCATTCAGCGAATCGCTGGCGGCGAAGCTCCGCTACCTGGCCTCGTTGTGTCTCCTGTCCCCTGCTCTCATTAGCTAATGGCACGCGCCGACACTCCAGGGAGACGCGAGTCCGAATTTGAACGGAGGCCATTCCGTGACAGCTACCACTGTCTGCCTCACACGCCAGCGACGCCGAATAACTGCGCCTTGTTCACGACATCACAGCTGTTGTGTTGAGCCCTCATTGCCCTACATCTACCTCGCGCTGCATGGCGGAATATAGTTTGCATACCACTCTTCTTTCCCTCTTCCAGAGCCATACGGAAAAAAACCTTCGCGCAGGCAAGCCTCCGTGGGCCATTCTTCCAGATGAATATAATTACGGTTTTCCTTTTTAACACGGTACAATACAGAAACTAATTACCGTGTCAGTACCAAAACTGGTAGCATTAATGTGACAGACATGTGGAGGACAAATAATGCAGAATCGATTCAACAGAAACATTTTAATGTACTGCTACAATACATCTATACCACTAAATACCTGTCATTTTCCTACCGAACTGGTATCAGCAAAAAAAACTTTTGCCCAACCTTCGTCTATGTATAAACCCTTGTTAAAATTCGCTATTCAAAATTATAAATATGTGCTTTATTTCAACTTCTGAGTTCCATGAATACCACCACTGCTGCTAACGCTCTTTATGCCGCGGAATAGCACCTCGGAAATGGACATATCGGAACATTCCTGCCTTTAACCTTAGGCTAAGTTGACATAAATATCATTGTAAACAGAAATTAACAAACACACACACCCATGCCGCAGGGAGGACTCGAACCTCCACGGCGAGCAACCGCGCGCTCCGTAGCGAGACGCTTTAGACCGCTCGGCTACTCCACCGCGGCTTTTAACTTCTATTTACAATGATATTTATAAATATTTGCTTTCATACATTAGATTTTATAACGGGATTTCAAAATTAACAGTTCTGTGAATATTAAAATCAAGTAGAAGCTCGGTTACTTATGGGGAGAGCATATAATAGTGATCACTTTTGCGTCGGGTACTCCTATGTAAGCAATTTACTAATACTGTTAGCTCATTTCTCCTGTGTGAATTCTTCTCGATCGCAAGTGCGTGCTAGCTGTCCTAATCAATCAATACGTAGAAAATAGAACGCGAAGTTCAATAGATTTACACCGTCTTAAATTAGTTATAAATAAACATCGAACCCTAAAGTTGATAGTCGAAATCTCTAAACTTCGTGGATGATTCACAGGTTAAAGTAGAAGTTAAATTCAATATAACATATTGGATTCTCATAGACTGACACAGACAGAAATCTTATTTAATCGATTCAAAATGTTCAAATGTTTGTAATTCTATCGGACCAAACTGCGTGGTCATCAGTCCGTAGCTTACAAACTACTTAAACCTAGGTAAACCAACCTAAGGACAAACACACACACACACCCCCATGCCCCAGGGAGGACTCGAACCTCCACGGCGAGCAACCGCGCGCTCCGCAGCGAGACGCTTTAGACCGCTCGGCTATTCCACCGCGGCTTATTTAATCGATTTACGACCCAACATCACTTAATAACCTCATGTAAATTGATACTTCAGTATACGTGCACATTTAAAGTGAATTTACGAGTATAAACTTGTAGTCTGAATTTTCTCTTTGGACTGTGAACCTAACGTGTGTAGATATGTTCAAATGTTTGTAATCCTATGGAACCAAACTACGTTCGTCATCAGTCCCTAGACTTACAAACTACTTAAACTAAGTTTAACTAACGCTAAGGACAACACACACATTCATACCTGAGGGAGGATTCGCACCTCCGACGCGGGAGGCCGCGCGATCCGTAACGTGGCGCTCCAGACCGCTCAGTCACTCAAGCGCAGCTATAGATGTGATAAAAATTTAGCTCTGTTACCGTCTTACAACCGCGTGTTTAGAAATGCAATTCATCTGGCACTATTTAAATACAGATAGTGGGAATATTAAAGACTACTTGTAATCTAAAACACATTATAAATAAATCGAACAGTCAAGCGGCTGTTAAACATCGCTAAGCAACGAACTACGTTTTCTCTGACTTTCAGTACTGTACGTCGCAACCGACGCAAACTTTAACAACTAATTGTCATGAATTACGTCTGCTCAATTTTTTTTGTAATATTTAAGCAAGTTAATGAAAAAACAGGCTCGGGAAATCAGTCAAAGGCCCAACACGGCGCCTTTCAGTGACAAGAAGCATCTGACAGCGCAAAACGCATCATGTTCGTAGACATGCTCGCTATCTTTCTTGATAAGCTGCGCTTCAAATCACGTGTTGTGAATGTTCCCATTATAATTACTGTCTGTCAGGTAGCCCACAACCCGAATTTGGAAACGATCGGCTGATAATTCTATCGTTTTCAAATGTGTCTCGGAGAAGCAGTCGAACTCAACAGGGCGATTTGCGGTGGAGTTCAATCTTGCATGAAAACTGTTTCAAATGTTTGTATAGCTTATGGGACTTAACTACGGGGTCATCAGTCCCTAAACTTACAAACTACTTATCAACTACCTTATAATAAAGACGACACAAACATCCATGCCCGAGAGGGGATTCGAACCTCCGACCGTAGTGGCCATGCAGACCGTGACTGGAGCGCCTCAGTCCCCTCGGCCAACGCGGCCGGCTGAAAACTGTTCTAAATCTACGTGGGATACTCTGCAAATCAGAGGGTTCATCGAACCACCGTTATACTATTTATCTTCCATTCCATTCTCGAATAGCGCGCGGGAAGGAAGAACACATGAATCTCTCCGTTCGAGCTCTGATTTCTCTTATCTTATTCTGATGATCTTTTCCACCTCTATAAGTAGTAGTCAACAGTATATTTTCGTATTCGGAGGAGAATGTGGCTGATTGGAATTTCGTAATTAGCCCACGCAGAAAGCGATAAGCGCCGTTGTTGTAATGATTCCGAACTTAGATCGTGTATCGTTTCTGTAACGCTGTCTCCCCGTATCGTGACAATACAAAACGAGCTGCCGTTTTCTGGACTCTTCCGATGTCATCCATCAAATCCACCTGATAAGGATCCCACACTGGGCAGCAATACTCGAAAAAAAGGACGTACAAGCGTAGTGCATTCAGTCTCTTTAGTATTTGTGTTGCATCTTTTAACGGTTCTGCCAATAAAACGCAGTCTCTGGTTCGCCTTTCCCACGACATTATCTACGTGTTCTTTCAGTTTAAGTCTGAAGTAATAGTAATTCCTAGGTATTTTGTGGAGTTTACAGTCTTCACTTTTGATTGATTTATCTTGTAAACAAAGTTTAACGAATTTCTTTTCGTACTCATGTGGACGACTTTACACTTCTCATTATTTATAGTCAAAAATGTTCAAATGTTTGTAATCCTGTGAGACCAAACTACGTTGATCATCAGTCCCTGGTCTTACAAACTAGTTAAACTAAGTGAAACTAACCTAAAGAGAACACATACACATCCATGCTCGAGGGACCATTCGAACCACCTACGCGGGAGGCCGTGCGATCCGTAACGTGGCGCTCCAGACCGCTCGGGTACTCCCGCGTGGCATTTAGAGTCAATTGCAAATTTTTACACCATAGTGATATCTTATTTAGATCGTTCTGGAGTTGGTTTTGATCTTCAGATGACTTTACTAGACGATTAATGACGACGTCATGTTCAAACAACCTAAGAGAGCTGCTTATTCTCCCAAATCGTTTATGTAAATAAAGAACAGCAGAGAACCAATAACAGTCCCCTGTGGAATGCCCGATATCACTTCTGTTTTAGTCGATGTCCTTACCATCGATTACTGCAAACTGTCATCTATGACAAGAAATCCCCTATCCAGTCACAATTTGATTAAAAGCCGTTTGTGAGGTACGGTGTCTAAAGCCTTCTGGAAATCAAGAAATACGGAATCAATTTGAGAACTCTTTTCGATTGCGCTCATCACTTCGTGTGAGTAAAGAGTTCAGTGCAATGCGTCTATCTCCTGCAGGGCGTGTATGACATGCTGATGAAACATGTCTCAATAACATTGGCCACTCACACTACACGTCCTAGGTCCTTGAGCGCCAACCTGGTCAAAAGAGAATGAGCCCGTCATGGACGTAGGCGCGAAGCCACAGCACACGGTGTCCGTTCAGTATGTAGATGAGGCTATTCCCAGACTGCCCCGTGGGGCGCGGGCGCTACGAGGTAGGCCTCCCGCGATGCTCCATGTCACTGCGCATGCGCACTACTCAGATGTCGCTAAAGGCCCCACACACGAGCGATGGATCGCAACAATCCATCGCATGCGATATCGCTGAAATCCGTCGCTCGCCTCCACCTTATACGAGCGATTCGTCAAGCAGTTTCTACGAAAATTACGAACGCAAATGCGTAGGCAAATTGGAAAATGCTCTTTTATTTATAACAGCAGTCACAGTTGATTTGTGCAGCCTGACGAATAATACTTTTAAATAAAAAATTTTAGGAAGTGGAATAGTAATTTATTAAACTTGTTTTGAATTAGTTTTCTTAGGAAGTTTTGGTTATGTTACACTTTGGTCCGCCAAGTGGGTTGTAGACATATTTCTAAAGTAGTAAAACGTTTTGTTTATCGTTTATTAGTCCTCAATTCATTTTTATTGATTATAGTTTAACTTCAAGCAACTACGGTAAACATTTCGTTTTTCAGTCTCAATGTGCCTACAGAATGTCTATAAATTGTGAAACAGAAAGCTAATTTGTATGAAAATCTTTGGGTCTTTACTACTGCTTTGTTTATGTGTCCTGAATAATTAAATACTTTTTTTTATATTATGGTACATATTAATCATTCTGTTTCGAAGTTAAAAATTTTAATGAAACCTGCAACTGTTTAATAAATAAATCATCACATGGAAGTAAAGTCTTTCTTGGCTTTTACTATGAACGTCCTACCAATTCCAGTGCTATGAGCACTGCAGAAATTCTAGAGTGCACTTTGTATTACTTCTTAATATAAGTGAAAACACTGGTCTCCATTGCTCAGAGTAATTCGTGATCCTCGAATAATTATTCATTGTAACATGAAGTTATTACTGAACGTGGGAAAGCGAAACGAATCACGAACACTGTTGATAACTAGAGGAACGAGTCACAGGAATATTGGCACACATCGCTGCTAAGCGTCCGTGCAGCCTTACTGCATTCACGAATTGCTTGCGATTTGCCACATTGCCTGGTATTTAAATGCGATCAGCGATCGATCGCTGTGATTTGACCCCACACTTGCTACATATGAAGCGATCGGTCGCCCATGCTACTTGCGCTTCGTAATGGACGTAGACATTGAGTTGTAGAACAAGCCAGTGACTATTTAAAAAAAAAAAAAAAAAAAAAAAAAAAAAAAAAAAAAAAAAAAAAAAAAAATGTCCAAATGTTTGTTAAGCTTATGGGACTTAACTACGGGGTCATCAGTCCTAAACTTACAAACTACTTATGAACTACTTACGAACTAGGACGGCACAAATATCCATGCCCGAGGGGGGATTCGAACCCCCGGCCATAGTGGCCGTGCAGATCGTGACTTGGAGCGCCTCAGTCTCCTCGGCCACCGCGGCCGGCTACTATTTTCACCCAGTTGGGTAAAACAGTTGATTTTTATCGAGAAATGCGTTTTTCACTGTCTTGTGTGTTATAAACTTAACACGACGACGACGTAGTGTAGTGAACAGCGTCTTAGGACAACACCACCTAGAGACAAGGGCTCACAACAGGCTGTGCTGCGTCACACTAAGCAGGCCGTGGCCGCTGGCGGAATAGCTGGCCGCTGGGCCACGCCCACTGCCTCGTAGCGGCCAGCCAGTAAGCTGGCGGCCACGGCCTGGTCAGTGTGACGTGGCACGGCCTGTTGTGAGGCCTTGTCTCTAGCTGGTGTTGCTTAGCGTCACTATATGTCTCGCCATGTGACGCAGTAGGATCAGTTGGACAGTAACGGGCGACAACAACTCATTGTCATCCTGAACGGTGACGTTTAAAAACACGTAAATCTAACGCAGAATCTACATGCAATATGCAGAAATCAATTAATGCGCGTTAGTCTCGCTAAAAGGCAGATTGTTTTTTTGACCGGCTTGAATATTTGACAATTTTTTTGTTTGCCTCAATACAACGTTTGTTAAGAAAAGAGAAAACCCAAGGTAATAGGTGAAAATGGAAGAAATCAAGATTGGTAGTTTTATATGGGCTTCGCCACTTCAAGATTAGATTCGAAGTTTATGCATGACATACCGTTCATTACACTGGGAAAAATTTTCATACTTCACCGTAAAATCAAAACGAGCGGCAGTGTCATAGTAATTTGTACGGTGTACAGCAGAGGGTACTTAATTACAGATTTCGACAGCAAGCTTCGGTTTTACTCAGATGAAAGTTTGCACACTTGACTTCCTAAACAAGAACATCACATTCCCAAATTCCACATGAGTGCATGTAACATATCTGTTGGTCTCAAACTATCGTTTTGAACAACTTTTTATTTTTACAATGAAGAGAGTAAAAACTAGAAAAGGTCTCATCTTCACGACAAAAGGTACCATCTTCACACTACAAAAGCGCATTCTGCATCTTGCGGCGGTTCAACGACTGAAACCCAATATTTCTAATGTTTGTAAAGCTTATGGGACTTAATTGCGAGGTCATCAGTCCCTAAACTTACAAACCACTTATGAACTAGCTTATACTAAAGACGACACAAACATCCATGCCCGAGGGGGGATTCGAACCCCCGACGGCCGACGGCCGCGCGTACCGTAACACGGCGCGCTAGTACGCGCGGCTAATCCGCCGTGGCCCCAATATTTCATCAATCGTGGACAGAAAGGAATTTTTCAGACTAAATAAAATATTTGTACTATCGACATATATTGATTCTTTCTTTGTTAATTACAACTGTCCGTTGTCTCCCGCCTAGCCAGTGTTCTGTGTACCACCTATGGCGCTGCGCATAGTTTGCGCGCATTCCCGCAGTTCAGCCCTAGACCTGGAACAGGCTGATTTAGGTGATCTTCATGCTCAGTAACTGGAGGTGAAGAGCCCCACATTCGGCAATTCTCTGTGTTCACCTCAGCCGTCACAGAAAAATTAGATTCGTGTGTCCATGGGACGCTCCCGGGTCATACCTGCTCAACTCACTCCTTGCGACAAAGTGGAAAACTAAGTCAACACGTCCTGCGATGCAAGCTCCTTTACGACATGAATCTCGTACGACGACCATCTCGGAATGGTTCGAAGCACCTTCAGTGCAGTGGACGGCAGGATGTTAAACTGTCGTGACAAATCACTGCCTGACAACCGGGAAATGCGCGCAGCGTTGTCTGCTACAGCGATAACCACTTCAACAACCACCTGTGGTGCAACCGGTCATTGGCCTCTTCCGGAAGCGACACCTGGTTCTCCAGTTCTATCTTCGTATATACTCCGCAGTCCACCGGAAGCTGCGTGGCGGAGGGTACACTCTACCTCTACTAGGCATTTACTTTCCTATTCCACTCCCAAATAGAACTAGGGGGAAAAAGAGTGCCTATATTCTCTTGTCTTGTCTTTGTGATCTTTACACGAAATGCAAGTAGGCGGCAGCAAGATCGTTCTGCGGTCAAATTCCGGCCCTCTAAATTTCCTCAACATAAAATCACGAAAAAAACGTCGTCTTTCCTCCAGCGATCCCCAACTGAGTTGCCGGAGCATTCCCGTGACACTCGCACATTGGCCAAACCTACCAGTAACAAACCTAGCTGCTCGCCTCTGAACTGCTTCCATGTCTTCCTTTAAAATGATATGATACGGGTCCCAAACACTTTAGCAATACTCAAGACGTGGTCGTACAAGCGTTTTATACGCCGTCTTCTTTACAGATGAAGTACATCTTTCCAAAATTCTCTCAATAAACCGAAGCCTGCTGTATGTCTTATTCACAACTGTCCTTACATGGTCGCTTCCTTTCATACGGCTCTGCAGTTTTACACCTAGATATTTGAACGACGCGTATGCATCAAGAAGCTCAATACTAATGCTGTACTCGAACATTATGGGATTAGTTTTCATACTCATGTGCCTCACCTTACATTTTTCTACATTTAGATCCAGCTGCCATTTTTCACAACAACTAACAATTTTGTCTTAGTCATACTGTATGCTATTGCAGCCAGTTACAAACGATACCCTCGGTCTCCCTCTACGATTTTTACCCCATACACTTCCTTCTAATACTAAGTTGACAATTGCTTGACGTCTCAGAATGTGTCCTACCAATCTATCCCTTCTCTTAGTCAAGATATGCCAGAAACTTCTTTTCTCCCCAATTTAGTTAAGCACCTCCTCATTAGTCACGTGATTTACCCATCTAATCTTCTTCATTCGTCTATACCACCAGATTTCAAAAGCTTCTATAAACTTTTTGTCTGAACTCCTTATCGTCCACGTTTCACTGCCATACAATGCTACACTCCAGACAAATGCTATCAGAAAGGACTTCCTAACTACTGGCAACAAAAAGTTCATATCTGATCAGTATATACCGGGTGATCAAAAAGTCAGTATAAATTTGAAAAGTTAATAAATCACGGAATAATGTAGATAGAGAGGTAAAAATATTTCCGACATATGATCAGAAAGGCAATAATTAGCATAACAAATTAAGACAAAGCAAAGATGATGTTCTTTACAGGAAATGCTCAATATGTTCACCATCATTCCTCAACAATAGCTGTAGTCGAGGAATAATGTTGTGCACTGCATGGTAAAGCATTTCCGGAATTATGGTGAGGCATTGACGTCGGATGTTGTCTTTTAGCATCCCGAGAGATGTCGGTCGATCACAATACACTCGCGACTTCAGGTAACCCCAAAGCCAATAATCGCACGGACTGAGGTCTGGGGACCTGGGAGGCCAAGCATGACGAAAGTGGCGGCTGAGCACACGATCATCACCAAACGACGCGCGCAAGAGATATTTCACGCGCCCTTCAATTTTTGTGTTTTGTTCTAATAAAGCCCCATGCCATTGCAAGCATGTGTGTCAATTTTTACCTCTCTATCTGCATTATTCCGTGATTTATTTTCAAATTTATTCTGACATTTTGATCACCTAGTATATATGGTGATCAGATATGAACTTTTTGTTGCTAGTAGTGCATAATAATTTTAAGGGATCTGTTTTCCAATTTTTTTTTTCAGTATATACACACTATACATTAATCGTGGTAGTTCTTATGACTTCAAATAAAACGTCGTGCATTAAAGGGTTAAATGCCTGCAGATCTTCACACTACGTATATACGTTCGTCATCCGTCCACATATCTACGAGAAGGAAAACGGTTGCTATGACTTTTGCTCCAGCCCTCGTATCATACACCACTTCGTGTAATACTCAAAAATGTTCAAATGTTTGTATAGTCTATGGGACTTAACTACGGGGTCATCAGGCCCTAAACTTACAAACTACTTATGAACTACTTACGAACTAGGACGGCACAAATATCCATGCCCGAGGGGGGATTCGAACCCCCGACCGTAGTGGCCGTGCAGAGCGTGACTGGAGCGCCTCAGTCTCCTCGGCCACCGCGGCCGGCTCGTGTAATATTATTCACGATGTTACACAGAGAAAAATAATGCTGTCAGGGCGTAGAAGGCGACACAGGGTACAATGTCATCCAACACGGTATTTCTCATACGGTAGAGTATGGCGTTACATGGAACTGGAGTGTGGAGACACGCATTCCCACTCGGGGTACTTGCTAATACCCAAGCCGCCGCCGACCCCCTCCCCCGTCCCACGAAAGCTCACTGTGCTGTCCGAGAGATTATGGCTAACGCGCAAAAAGGCCCGAATATGTCAGGGTTCTTTTCTTCAAATGTTTTCGGAGCTGCTAGAAGGAAGAGGTAGGGCCATTCATAGAGACGAAGTTGGATGCTCACAGACAGATAAGATGGAGGGTTTCTCCGATTGAAATCTGGCGTAAATCTAGAGAAGAACACCTGAAGTCCGAGTAAAAGCGCGCTGTTGTTGGTTAGCGATATCGGCAACAGCTGCAGGTCGATTACAGTATTAAAAGGGGAACCGATTTGTGCAGCGCAATTGATCGTAATTACAGATGTAATCAGTTTTCACGAGAGCATACCGCTTGTTTCAGTTTACGTGTAATTACAACGCACGCAACACAACCACATTTTTCAGGTTTACCTGCCTGCTGCTTACTCGTAACTTTTTACACAATGTTGTGTGAGCATGGTTTACGGACAGATATTAATTTGGTTAGCGATTAACTGAACTAACATACGGTAATTTTGTAATAAATAATGCTTATACAGGGTGTTACAAAAAGGTACGGCGAAACTTTCAGGAAACATTCTTCACACACAAAGAAAGAAAATATGTTATGTGGATATGTGTCCGGAAACGCTTAAATTTCCATGTTAGAGCTCATTTTAGTATTTCTCTTTAAGTATAAATTGAAATAATTAGTGCAGACAATTGTCAAAATACCCAATTATTTCGTTAGTATGTACTGTACTTCCTCGATTCACTGCCAGTTGGACCAATTGAAGGAAGGTTATGTTGACTTCCGTGCTTCTGTTGACATGCGACGGATGAGGCTTCATTCCAACGTGATCAAATTGTAAATGTTCACAATGAACATGTGTGGGCTGACGAGAATCCGCACGCAATTGTGCAAACACGTCATCAACACATATTTTCTGTGAACGTTTGGGCAGGAATTATTGGTGATGTCTTGATTGGGCCTCATCTTCTTCCACCTATGCTCACTGGAGCACGTTATCATGATTTCATACGGGATACTCTACGTGTGCTGCTAGAACATGTGGCATTACAAGTACGACACAACATGTGCTTCATGCACGATGGACCTCTCTTGCACATTTCAGTCGACGTGTTCGTACGCTTCTCAACAACAGATTCGGTGACCGATGGATTGGTAGAGGCGGACCAATTCCATGGCCTCCACGCTCTCCTGGCCTCAACCCTCTTGACTTCCATTTATGGGGGTATTTGAAAGCTCTTGTCTACTCAACGCCGGTACCAAATGTAGAGACTCTTCGTGCTCGTATTGTGGACGGCTGTGATACAATACGCCATTCTCCAGGGCTGCATCAGCGCATCAGGGATTGCATGCGACGGAGGGTGGATGCATGTACCCTCGCTAGCGGAGGACATTTTGAAGGTTTCCTGTAACAAAGTGTTTTAAGTCACGCTAGTACGTTCTGTTGCTGTGTGTTTCCATTCCATGATTAATGTGATTTGAAGAGAAGTAATAAAATGAGCTCTAAAAGATGGAAATTAAGCGTTTCCGGACACATGTCCACATAACATATTTTCTTTCTTTGTGTGTGAGGAGTATTTCCTGAAAGTTTGGCCGTACCTTTTTGTAACACCCTGTATATATTGACATATATTTAAACTAAAGAAGTGGAACAAAAACGGAAGACGGAAAAAAAAAATTACTACTGGCCTCTGTGTTGCCTCGCTATCTCACGCTCTACGCGTCTGTTTCAATAACCAGAACCCCTTTACGGTGTGTAGCGAAAGGAGTCACTGTCACATCGCGACTGATGCGAGGCAACATGAGCTTACTCCAAAACAGCTCTAATTTTTCTCAATTTTACGATTTCATCAGCTGACTGTTCTTGAACTTACCGGCTCAGGGCCGGCCCCAGGTATTTTGCAGCCCCGTGGAAAAATTTCAAGCGCCGCCTCCCCCCCCCCCCTCCCGCATTTTTCGACTTCGTCAGCTTTATTCATATATGACGTCTTACTTTCACACTCCTGCGTCTCTTTGTCGTGAATAGGTCTTTGAGATCAAAGCAACGTCAGTGTTACATTTACATTTTAAGCCATAACTCCAAAATTACAATGAGTAGAATATCGTTTTGAGGGAAAGTAACAGAATACAATACAGGTAAACGAGGCCGTAGCATTCTGTTCCTTTGTATTTGTGCTTATATCGCGCCTGTTTTTTTAAATTATTTTTAGATAAACGGAACAGTGCCGAAGTCTAACGCAAGAGTACGCCTCGCCCTTCTGCCGCTTTTCACGATCGACGATGACGTCACGCGGAAACGCCCGAACGCTGTCGCACACATTGGCTCAATCTTCTACGTAGTATTTTGCTTGTAGGACGACGCATATCCCTGTTGTCTGTATCAGTGTGTATCAATATGTAATAATTTATATTTCCAACTTATTTTAACACTATCTGAAAACCCGGCGTTGCCCGGGTATTTATCTCTTTATCCTTGCCTTTTTTTAGGTGTATATTCATTTGTATAAGGGCTGTATGTCTGTAAAATCTCTTGGAAATACAATTAGTAGTAAAGAAAAAATAGATTAAAACTTGGTGGGTGATGGGCCGCTTTTCCATGAACGCTATTGTTGATGTGGTCATATAGAACGGACTATAAAATTTAGAAGTTACACTCAACTATGTATACTGTCTGAAAAGTTTCCTGAGGCTACAATTTGTAGTGTACAAATTATAAATTGTAACGGGATACCGAATGCCGCAGTTTTAGTCCATGAACAGCGGAAAAGTAGTAAGCGAGAAACTTTTTTCCTTTCAGTTTTTTGATGTGGTTGTGAACGAGAAAAAGTTTAATAAGGGTTTGAGTTTTTCGCACATCGCATTGTTTATGACGTCATATCTCGTGAACTATATATCGTACGTAATTCTTACACTTAAGACGACCTTCCACATGGATTCCACTTTTCATAGTCTTGTTTAATTTAACCTATCGGAACTACATAAAAATTCAGGAATTTGCCTCCCTTAGAGCAGGCCCTGTACTGGCTGCTCATTTAAACAGCAATCCCCTACGTGACTAACAACGTCTCTCTTGTAGCGTTGCCACTATAGTAGGATCTCCGCAAAGCTCTCGCGCATAACCATGACGGAACTCACAGCTGATATTCTCTGAGTCCTTCCTCGTGCAGTTTGTAAATTATCTTAGCGTTAGAACGAAAATATCAGTACTCAAGAATCGGTCGAAGCAATCTTTTCTATGTCGATTCATTGGTTGTTGAATTACATTTCTTTGAAATTCTTCCAATGAATCTCTTCTGGTCATCACACTTCATGCTCCTCAAGATCGTTTCTCCTAAGTATTTCACAGCTGCTATCGTTTCTAGAGAGTCATTATTGTGAATATCGTTGACTGGAAACTGTCACCGAATACAGATGTATATTTTTAATACGATGATGGTTCCTGTTTTTCAATACCTGCAATACGAGATGAATAATATTGTGCATGTGCGAAAAAGTTTAATTTTAATGTATAATCAATATCGAATTAAAGAGGACACCGAGATAAGGCCCAGTAGAATATAATTAATAATTGAGGAGATAATAAATTTAACTAACGAAACGAAAAAATATAAAATGCAGTAGATAAAGCAAGAGAAACATAACACGGAAATTTACGAAAATTATAAACGTTCAAATAGCCTAACTATGAATGGCTTGAGGAGTCAAATGTAAGAAACGTGAAGAATAAGTGAGAAACATGGATATCTCCTGTAGGAAATGTAGAGAGACGTTTGGCAAAAGAAGAAGTTGCTGTATTAATATCAGCAGCTCAAGTAGGCAGTCTCACCAAGCAGAGAAGGTACAGTCGAACTATGCGAGGGATATATAGAAAGAGAACAAGTGCTTAATGAACTTAAACGCAATACTGTGCACAGAAAAGAAGGCTGATACACACCGAGAAGAATCAGACCACTGAAAGATCTGTCGAAACAAGGCCCCTGTAGTGGATTACATTCTGTCTGAATTAGTGAGATTCTGTTTCACTAGTTGTGCTGCTTGTGTCGGTAGAAGGTAGCGTGGAACAGTTTGTCGCACCAGTCTTCACAGCAGCGAGTGAGGTGGCTTTAGCAGTGGTGACACACTGGACTCGCATTCGCGAGGACCGTGTATCAAGTCCACCTCCGACCATCCAGATTTAGGTTTTCCGTGATTTCCCTAAATGACTCGGGGAAAACGCCAGGCTAGCTCCTTTGAAAGGGCACGGTCGATTTCTTTCCACATCCTTACCTAAACACTTCTATAGTGAGCTTCGTGGCCGAGGTGACTGAGGCGCTCCAGTCACGGTCAGCACGGCCACTACGGTCGGGGGTTCTAATCCCCCCTCGGGCATGGATATTTGTGCCGTCCTAGTTCGTAAGTAGATCATAAGTAGTTTGTAAGTTTAGGGACTGATGACCCCGTACTTAAGTCCCATAAGCTTTACAAATATTAGAACTTTTTTTTTTTTAAGTGACCTTCGTCTCTAATGACCACGCTGTCGATGGGGCGTTAAACTTAGCCTCTAGACTGCAGACATGCCAGAAGAACTAAAACAATAATGATGAAGTTACTAGAGAAAGAACAAGACGCTAAACTGTTGGTATACAGAGATGTGCTGGCTGTATTCTTGAACAACCGGAGGATAATATCTACCGGAAGAGGGAAAAATTGTTTTCGTTATGCGTCACCTATCGTCCTCTTTCCATGATTTTCAAGAGAGTGCAGCATTTCTAGATCTGAAAACATAAACATGTCTGTTCTTGGTGTGTGTTATGCAATGGTATGCAAAAAGGAAAAACCATATAAAACAAAATTCTCATTTATTCATTGTTCTTGTGGAAAACATGAAATTCCTTTCATTATGAAACAGGTGACTGATTACCGTGATATCTCGGCAAGAAGGCGATTTGGGTGCGCTCTTATTTATATCCTGGCGCTGGCTGTTCGTCAGCTGACACCCGCGTTCGTGTATTTTGAGAAACATCTACTTGCACTGTCACCAAACTGTGTGGGGACCAACCTCTTGTAGGAACTTCATCACGTCTCCTGGCGTCTCAAATAGACAAGTTGCCGCCAATCAAGCAGTTATGTGTGATTCCTCACTCTCGTAGACTGTGCCACTGCTGCAGAAAAATACTGAAGAAGGCGGTGAAATCTGGACTTTCACTCTTAAGGACGGCAGTTGATGCCTCTGTCTGGCGGTATACGGCTTCCCTAAACCGCTTATGACAGAAGACGGCGTGTCTTCTTTGAAGGGACCCAGACACTTGCCTTCCACTGCCTTTAATAATCAGAGTTTCTAGTTAGCCTCCCATAGCGTCAGCTGAACACTGAAGCTGTATTTCAAGCTCAGATAGTTTCTTAATTGGTTTCCTACATTGATATCAGACTGTTAAAAATTTTTTAAAAAATCAGATAATAATTTACAGTAAAGTATTAAGATTCTGAATTACAAACTGAAACCGACTTTTACACGCTGAAAAAGGTTTAGGTTTGACGAAAGCTCCAAGCCCCAAGTAACAACATTTGCCAGTTTAAAGATCAATTTATTTAAAGGACACCTAAATAGCTCCTTATTCTATAAAGAAATCTCGACAATAGAGAATCAAGCAAAATAGACGGGATAAATACGATTAACAACCCCAAAAGAAGATAGATTTTTGCTAACAGACAGATCAACAGTTACAAGCGCAATTTTTTTTTTTTTTTTTTTTTTTTTTTTTTTTTTTTTTTTTTTTTTTTACTTTGAAGGAACATTAGCAAAACTTGATTAAGGAAACTGCACTATATATATATATATATATATATATATATATATATATATATATATATATATATATATATTACTGGAACAATAGGAACAATTTAAAACAAGTTCATGATTGACACTTAAATCAAGGAAAATACTCGCGAGCACCATTAAAAAAAAATGAATTTACAAATGCAACTTAAGAAAACCAGTATTTACAGGACAAGAATTTAACTTAACGACGAACCGCAGTGAGCAAGAACCCGCAAGGAGAAAGCTATCGTGAAATCAATTACAGATACTAGGTTTCAACACTAAGTGCAGGAACCAGCACACCACTGGAATGGAAACCTAACCGGGCTCTGTCCGCTGGGTCCGGCCGCCAGACTACAAATCTTTAACCTCAATGCACAACTCAAGTTCAAATGTTCAAATGTTTGTTAAGCTTAAGGGACTTAACTACGGGGTCATCAGTTCCTAAACTTACAAACTACGTATGAACTACCTACAAATAAGGCACAAATATCCATGCCCGAGGGGGGATTCGAACCCCCGACCGTAGTGGCCGTGCAGACCGTGACTGAAGCGCCTTAGTCCCCTCGGCCACCGCGGCCGGCACACAACTCAAGTCCACCGAGCATAAGCTTACCAACTTTAATCATTTTGTTACCATGTGCATCACCAACTAACTAGTGCCGTATTCAGGTGAGGCGTCACGGTTCTATGCCAGCCACACAATATCACACGGCAAAAACAGCAGCCATCTCCATCAACGACGTACAAATTATTTGCGAGACACTTGGCGACTTAAATAATAACACACAACACTTCTGAAACAGACAGATGTATCACAGTACAGCACTCAAACATCCGCTGGTAAGTGTCACACTCCGATACCAAACTTGACTTCCACATTCCCTTGCTAGAGAACCATGGGGCACAGAACCACCAACAGGTGTAACCGTCGCCGCAATCCACCGTCTGCTGACACACTGCGCGAGCATGCCGACTCGCCCGGCCCACGGAAGGTCCTGCCCCCTGGTGCGTGCTACGTCTCTAACGGCCACCCGCCTTTCCCGGAAAATCACCACACTTCCCACTCGGGGAAACAGAGATATATCGGCGGAAATTGCAACGATAATCGCAATTCCACGCAGCGGAACTCGAAAATCGAACCGCACGGTTCACATGCAACTGCAGACTGTTTAAGGGTTGCAAAATTCAAACTAGATATGAAGTGCAGCCCTTGGCTGCTTATAGGGTAGGAGAATGGTAATCTGCATATTGTAGCGCCCTATACAAAGCCTTGTGTTGTACACTATAGTGTTCCAAAATTCTCTTAACATGTGGGATTGAAGACAACATCGACGTAATTTAGAGGCGTGCTGTTACGATCGCCAGGACGAAAGACGATGTTGTATTTGCGAAACGCTATTGAGAAAATGTAGAGAATCGGCATTTGCAACTGCTGGCAGGACGACTCTACTGTCGCCAACGAACGTTTTGCATAAGTACCGCGAGGACTCAAGAAATTGTGGTTTTTACAGAGAGGTATAGACGATTTTGTTTCCATCGCTCCTTTTTCCAGTGGAATAGGAAAGCAAATGATAAGTAGACTACATGATGTTCTTTTCGGAGGGTGGGGGGGGGGAGGTTATATGTAGATGTGTAGACTTTACCGCTAGGATTTTTTTAAACAAATATCCGTGCAAACATTTTTCTTCCTGCGAAGTAAACTTCTCTCTGAGACACTGAGAGCTTTAATTAATGGTGGTTAACATAGGTGTTTCTTTTCTGCAGTGTTGGAGGTCTCGATTGTTCTCAAATGCCGGCCGCGGTGGCCGAGCGTTCTGCGGCGCGTCAGTCACAGTCTGCACGGCTACTGCGGTCGGGGGGGTCGAATACCCCCTCGGGCATGGATGCCATCCTTAGTTTAGCTACTTCATAAGTAGTAAGTTTAGGTACTGATGACCTCGTAGTTAAGTCCCATAAGCTCTACAAACATTTGAACATTTGTTCACAACCACGTGTCATTTGTGGCAGCGATGTGAGGAGTCGCCAGAAACGACACGTGGTTCGGATTCCACGTTAAGCTGTAGGTCCCCTCTCCCTGGTTGGATTCCACGTTAAGCTGTAGATTCCACTTTCCCTGGCTGGATTCCACGTTAAGCTATAGGTTCCACTTTACCTGGTTGGATTCCACGTTAAGCTGTACGTCCCCTTTCCCTGATTAGATTCCACGTTAAGCTGTAGGTTCCCTTTCCCCCGTTGGATAACTGGGGTAGGCTAGGGACACGCAAGTCGCCGAAGTGGCGTCCAATTGAAAGACTTGCACAAGGCCAATGACCCACACGAAATTATTATTATTTATTTTTGATGAAGGCACTCCTAGCAGTTGCTGAAAACTGGTAAAATACATTTTGTCTCTGCGATCGAGAGCTGTCTTACCACGATTTAAATTCTACTTCTGGTATTCTGATGTTCCATGGATGTGAACGTAAGACTTGTGATGACGGTATTTTTCCCTCTATTGCCTCTGCTATTAAATTGGTGTTACGTTTCCCCTGATGTGTTAAAAGGTGTCTATACTCTTTACAATTTCTGTGGTGGAAGACATAATTACTGTGTTATACATGCCGGTCGGTGAAAGCTGTAAGTGCTATAAGAGCGTCAGGATGAATTTCTGTGCTGTACTAATTGTTTTAATCTGTAACCCCTGCGCGACTCTAATGACTACCGAGCGGGTTGGCGCAGTGGCAACACACTCGACTCCCATTCTGGGGTACGGCGGTTCAAATCCACTCCAGCCATCCTGATTTAAGTTTTCCGTGATTTTCCTAATTGCTCCAGGCAAATCAGCGGATGGTTCGTATGAAAGAGCAGGGCTGTTTCCCTTCCCCACCCCTGACAGAACTAACGTTCATATGTAGACGATTCTATATGGAGTCTGGTGCAGAAGGACCACATTAATATTATTAAAACAGGGAGAAACAGCTTCAGCCGCATTGAAACTGTTATTTGAATTACACTGGGGAACGACCTCGCACATCGCAGCATAGCGCCTCACTGCGCTCGGCTATTCCGTCGCGGCCCTGACAAAACTGTCCAAGCGTGTGGTCCGTCTCTGATGACGACAACGTCGACGTGACCCTAAACCGTAATCTTTCTTCCTTAATAATCATTTTTAACAAAAAAATGTTCAAATGTTTGTACAACTTATGGGACTTAACTACGGGGTCATCAGTCCCTAAGCTTACAAACTACTTATGAACTAGCTAAGACTAAAGACGGCACAAATATCCATGCCCGAGGGGGGATTCGAACCCCCGACCATAGTGGCCGTGCTGACCGTGACTGGAGCGCCTCAGTCACCTCGGCCACCGCGGCCGGCTCATTTTTAACTTCAGGTACGTGAAGCCCTCGTTGTGAAAATGTGGCCTTGCCTCACACGGTTTATTTTCAGGAATTAAACATTTAAAGAGTTAACTGTAATTTTAGTTGTTATTTATTTTTTCAGCAGTGAAATACATTGAGAAAATTGACACATTTTGAAATTAGCTAATCAACATTTAATTTTCATTCAGATTTAAATATTTTGCATCCTTTTACAATATTGATAAGTAAAGTAAATTTTTAACTTAGGCATAGGTCTGTCTGGTTTTTCTATTTTTTCTTTTTTATGTATTTTTGCATTAATGAATGATTTAATTCGTTCTCCACCTGTTGCCGTTTTTTTTTTTTTTTTGGGGAGGGGGGGGATTTAGGGCGCACAACTTCTCAGGTTATTAGCGCCCGCACCGGAACAGAGATTCGCTAGATCTCGAAAAATTTTTGTAACTGCCACAAAGGAGAGTATCAAGAGAAAGCTAAAACAGAAGGATAAAAAATCAAATAGAAGGGTTAAATATCCTATGATAAATAAACCATGTTGATAAAACGCAAAATTCGAGCAGCTGCTCGTGTGTCATCAGCTAAAAGTTCCTCCAGAGTAGACGGCAAATTAAGGGCTACACGGAGATGATTAAAATTAGGACTAGACAGTAAAACATGTAGCACCGTCAGCAATTCACCACAGGAGCACAGCTGCGCAGGGTCAGCGGTTAGCAAATGACGGTGGCTGAATCGGCAGTGACCGATCCGCAACCGGGCCAGGATGACCTCCTCTCGCCGAGAGGGCCACCTGTTGCCCTGTCCGTTACTAGTAGAATATAAGCACAATAGTTTTGTTTATATTAGTTCTTACTGTTCCTGACTGTGTGGTTGTTGGGTGAGGGAAATAGCGAGGGGTAGGGGTGGCAAAGCAGACTGCAATGTTGTCACGGTGCGCAGAGATCCTACTTTCGTCCATGACTGCCCGTTCGCTGCTCGCCTCCATACGAGTCTCCCATTGGATTCTGCGAGGTCAGATGCCAGTTGCCGTGTAGTACTGCGGCGTACCGAAGTGCCTGACGCCTGCTCGGCAGGAGCGTGGCCTTGAGAATACAGTTTAGATCTCTACAAACTGGCTCTACATCGGAGAAACAACGGAGCAACTCACTTTAAGTCATCGGACCATATCGGTTTGAGCCTGTCCTACATCAATTCTTCCGTCGGTCTGATGTGCGTACACGTCGATTGTGGATGTGGGAGTAGCCAGGAGACTCTACGCCGCATTATAGGTGTCCTGGTGTCATCACCGGCATGGTTGTATAACTGGACGTAATACATCGTGAATTTTACAAAGTATGGGGAAATAGCAATTTCATGCAGTGTAGTAATACATTTAAAATAGGCTTCTAGCATTCAATTAAAATAGTCGTTGGACAGATACGCTCTCTGCAAGTGGGACAGCAAGTATGGTCAGCCTACACAGTTACTAGTCAGTATAATAAGAGGATTGTCTATGAAACTTCCTGTGCCGGAACCGGGACTCGAAACTGGGACCTTTGCCTTTCGCGGGCAAGCGCTCTACCAACTGAGCTATTCCGCCAGTACCTCGCCCCCTACTTTCGAAACTTCACAGAAGCTCACCTGCGAAAGTTGTGAGGCGGCATCGTGAGTCGTGTGGGGATAGCTCAGTTGGTAGAGTGGTTGCCGGCGAAAGGCAAAGGTCCCAGGTTCCAGTCCCGGTTCCGGCACACAATTTTAATCTGCCAGGAAGTTTCATATCAGCGCACACTTCGCTGCAGAGAGAACGTTTCATTCAGTACTGTGTATGTTTAACGATAGGAAGGAAGAGAGAAAAGGAAGCGATGTCTCTGGCTGCACTAGGCCATGGAAATAATTGATGATCTCGGGGGAAAAAATGATAACCTTGTGCTGAGATATGACTACTTGAATGTTTGAAAAATAGTTTGTATTACACGTTTTAATATTTATTTTTGCCAACTATGTGCACATTAATGTACTACTTGAAGAAAATGAAACATTCTGTCGGATATGA
Organism: Locusta migratoria; assembly: GCA_026315105.1. Lineage (NCBI taxonomy): Eukaryota > Metazoa > Arthropoda > Insecta > Orthoptera > Acrididae > Locusta > Locusta migratoria. The sequence continues at coordinate 356,210,179 of CM048744.1, forward strand.
TTGTCAGCACTAAATAAATTAATAATACAAAAATTGAGATTTTTTATTTACCCCCGAGGTCTTCAATTCAGTTGTGACAAGTGAGATTTTGTGAAAGACGGGGATTCGAAACCGGATGTCCCGCTTTGGGCCAGAGGTCGCGTTAACCAGTTGTCTATTCGATCAAGCTTGCCGCAAGCGCCAATTTCCACTAGTTGAAAGTTACGCAAGTAGTATCGTCCATATCCTCTTATGCTCGTCATTCGGATTTCCGCACGATGTCGGCCGTCAAAACCGCATCTGCAGTGAATAAATGAACCGTACGCCGATGTAACGATACACAATTTTCCTTTTTTTTTTATTTATTTTTTTTTTTTTATTTTTTTTTTTTTTTTTTTTATTTTGTTCATCTTTGATCAGCGATGCTTATCGCCTCCGGTTACCTCTGGCTCGCAATGCAACTAATTTAATTTCGTTCGTCATTTTTTACTTCCGAACAAGCGAGAAGTAGTTTTTACTCACTCTCTTGTTTGTATCTGAAGCGTGAAGACGTCTTTCATACCTGTATCCACTCATTTAAGTAAGAATGATGCAAGCTGTTGCTGAAAATATATTATTTAAATTTAAAAGCATTCCCTCTCCTTGGTTTTCATTTAAATCAAACTCCTCCACGTCAAATATTTAATTTCTTAATGTTTTTCAGCTCCTTCGCATCCGTAATAGTTTAATGTTCAGGCGCCATTACAATCGCTTCGCATTGTCTGCAAAATTTCAATCAATCATCCTTATACAATACTTTGCTTGATTTCAGAACCTGCAGTCATTTCTTTTGTATTATCACGAAGTCCGATCGTTTTTTTTTAATTGTTCTATTATTACCAGTAACTTCATGTTCCACCCACGGTTACACAACAATGAAAAGCGAAGTGAACAGTTTGAACATTGATCCCCTACGGAAAGTATCTTCAAAGTTCACGTATATTAAATAAGACGTAAAAGTTATCATTTCCAGCTTCTACAATACGAAGTGCAGGATCCAGCTAGATGCTTTCCGTAAGTCTTATAACGTGCTGTTGCTCGTATGGTGCCCGACTTTAATATGCAACCCGCGATTTATTAGCTTTAAAGTTCATTTTGTGCTGTACTTTAACTAAATATTTCAAATTCAAAAATTCGGTACCATCAATTCCTTGTCAAAAATATAATCGCGGAATCTACTTAAACAAATATGGTATCATACGACGCAAGGGTAACGTCATACCGACCTCACGCAAAGATACATGTCTGAAAGAATAGACACCACACCGTCTATACATAAATTGCTGCACCTTTTAAGTGAAGGATATGAGGTTCTAGATCACACATTGATCCCAATCGCCATTGGTACAGACTGCCGGTTCGGGCGGTGCGTTATCTGTATAGTCAATTGTACCGGATGTTAATGTTGTGGCAGTGCCCGCGCCTACGTCAGAGGACAGCGGCAGCTTTTGTCGGTGAGAATGGCACGGTGCCTGCTGCTGCGCGGCCAGCGTCCTTTCACGCGGGCTGCTAACGAGCAGAGTCCACACGCGACACGAGGGCAGCGGCCAGCGGCGCAAATTTGCCCACCCGCACTAGTGGGAGCCGAAGTTCGCCTAGCGCCAGCTCTGCACGTCTGGCGCCACGCACTTAAAAGTAGCGCTGCCCACGTGACACTCGCCGATTCCGATACACTTCCACTGTGTTGTAGCCTATTTAACAATATCACACACGTACTTTTAGACGTGCCCATGCGACCATTGAAGTGGTGAAAAGCATCCCCAAGAAAACCTGATTGTTAATTTCGTTACTGAGCACTTACGCTCGAAACAGTACGAGATGTAACAAAAAAAATGTTCAAATGTTTGTATAGCTTATGGGACTTAACTACGGGGTCATCATTCCCTAAACTTACAAACTACTTATGAACTACTTACGAACTAGGACGGCACAAATATCCATGCCCGAGGGGGAATTCGAACCCCCGACCGTAGTGGCCGTGCAGACCGTGACTGGAGCGCCTCAGTCCCCTCGGCCACCGCGGCCGGCGAGATGTAACAGCAGTGCTGAAACATAATTGCTATGGTTGCTACTTTGCTTTACAACTG